>JAOPSE010000030.1:29046634-30360390 GCA_029449295.1 Zea luxurians | reverse complement strand
GACTTCTCCGTCAATGCGCGGGAAGGCTCCACCTCTTCCCTCCTCCTGCTGCGGGGGTTGTCGCGGTTCCCCTGGTCCTCCCCGCGGCGGAGGAGGAGGTAGAGGTTGGAAGGGTCGGCCGTGTCCGGCGGAGTGCTTGAAGTCTCTGCAGTTTCGAAGGGTGTGGTGCATGTCCTTGTGGTATGGGCACTGAGCGTCGAGGATGTCGTCCAGTGTGCGTTCGCCTCCGCAAGGTCCTCCTCAGGCGCGAGAGGCAGGTGGTCCAGCGGCACGCACTTCTTCGCGAGGCCTCTTCTCCAAGCGTTTGTCGGGTTGCTGGTCCGTGTCGCGTCGTGGCGCTGTCGGTGCAGGTTTCGCTCCCCTGATGAGGTCCTGAGCTCGCTCGTCGGCGGTGATGTAGAGGTCGGCTTCCCGGAACAACTGCTCGGAGGTAGTCGGCGCCTTCTGCAATATGGCCTAGACGAAGGCCGAGTCGTCGGATCCTCTGTAGAAGTCTTCGATCATGGTCGCCTCCGTGATCTTGAGGATACGATTTCTCATGGTCTAGAACCTTTTGAGGTACGACCGGAGAGTTTCGTCCCCCCAGCGCTTGATGGATTTGAGGTCCCATGGTTGCGCTGGTTTGTCGGAGAGGGACTGAAAGTTGGCGGTGAAACGTCGACTGAAGTCGCTCCAATCGTTGATGCAGTGTCGGGGTAGGTGTCACAGCCATTGTTGCGCGTCTTGCCCGAGGACGATGGGTAAGTATGCGGTCATCATGTCCTCGGACGCTCCGGCAGCTCGAGCAGCGGTGGTGTAGACGGCCAGCCAGCCTCTTGGATCCTACTTAGGTTCATATTTGTCGACATTTGATACCTTGAAGTTAGGGGGCCATTGAATGGCCCTAAGGCGTGGAGTAAGGGCAGACACTCCACACGTGTCTTCTTGTCGACGGGGATGATATCTGTCCCGGGGAGGGGAGTAGTTGTCGTGGTCCCTCGACCGTCCCAGGGTAGTACCGCTAGTCGAGACCGTTGCCGACTTAGTTCTAGTGGCATGACTCCAAGCTAGGACGCCATGATCCCTGTCGTACTCCTACCGGCGGCGGATCTCGTTCTCATGTCGTCGTTCACGTGAAGCATTGATGGAGCTTCGTGCGTCCCGGCGGCTGTTGATGGCATGTCGTAGGTCGTTCGGCGGGTGAGCGAGAGGTAGAAGATAGTTGGCTGCTTGAGTGAACAGTCGTCGATAGCCCTCGGCGTCGGGAGTCCGAGGGAGTCCATCAGCTATCCGAGCTAGTACCCCTCCGACTTCACTCGGCGTGTTCATGGCTCGGGCGAAGTCGGGATTTAGGTTGCGCCCGAAGAGTGGATTTTCCCGACGTTGCCTTGCCTCCTGCTCGGCTTGTTCCTGAGCCCATCGGCGATCACGCCGTCGGGAGTTCCTTCGTTCTCTGAAGACGCGTTCCTCCGGAGTTTCTCCTATCTCTGAGACCTCGTCTCGCGAGACAGGCTGCTCTGGATTCCGCTCTCCGGCCTCATGATGCCGCCGGATATTTCGGCGCCGGTTTCTCCGTCGACGGGATTCCCGCTGAGGTGGTTCTTCTCCGGGCGCGGTCGGTTCGTCATCGGGGACAGGGGGCGACTCCGCTCTCCCGATAAAAAGAACGTCGGGGTAGAACGGTGCGGCTGTCGTGGCGATCTTCTTTCCGTTCTCCTTCGAGGACGGAGGCACGGAAAGAACAACTTGCTTTCTCCCGGTTTTGTTTGTTTCTTTCTTTCTTGCAATTTGTGTCCATTCCTTCATCGGGGAAGTAAACAGTGGAGTTCTCCGGGTCGGCGGGCCCTCGGCCCCTGGCTTGCTGGAGGCGATCTCTTTTCGGAGCGCTGGAGGTTGCACTTTTTCCTTCTTTACTCCGATATTCTTGGAGTTTGTTGGAGGAGACTTCTTCCTTGGCAGATCTGCGATGCGATGTAGGGTTCCTTCTTCATCTGCTACGGATGAGATTGTTCCAAAGTAGAACACAGATCCAGGGCGGAGGGTGATCTTGGGGTGGAAGGTGACAGCCATTGAGCTAGCTTAGATCGGCGACACACCCCCTACCTGGCGCGCCAGCTGTCGGTGTTTTGGGTCCGACCGCACATCCGGGGTTGCCCCTCAAGGTGCTTTTAGGAGTAGGACGGTGTTGCCGACTGCAGCTAAATGGTTCATGCCGGATGCACGAGAAACAGTGAACGATGTTTACAGGTTCGGGCCGCTTTGAGATGCGTAACACCCTACATCCTAGCGTGAGTACTTTATGTGGTGGGTTACAAGGAGGTTCTCTAGTATTGGAAACGTAGAGAGCCAGAGTTGGTGGCTAAGTAATGAGGTCGATCGTTCTGAAGGGGTGCCCCCTAGGCCTTATATATTCGACCTTGGGGCAATACATGCAGATATGATAATAATGCGCACCCAAGAGATAGTGAACTGATCGAGTCTATCTTACTATAATTCGACCGACTTATCCTCGCCTGGTTCCGTCGTATGGGGCTCCAGCGCAGGAAAGTCGGGTCTCTGTTGTGGTTGCTTGCTCAACGTTGTTGGGGCCATCCAGGCTCGCGCCGATCCGTCCTTACATCGATCTGCTTCGCTAGTCGTTCTTCCCTAGGCCCACGAAGGGATGACCTTACGATTTATTGGGCCCTTGGGCCTTTCGTGAGGTCTTTTATCCTTCCAGTGGACCCGGGGGATATCTGTCCCCCACAGCGGGGCCACCTCCTCTAACACCATGGGCGGCGTGTACGGTGTCCCAACCGCACCGACCGTCAGAACCGGGCCCTGCAACATCCCCACGATGCTCTGGCATGACCTGGTTGACCCGCTCGTGGCTCAGCTCCACCTTCAGGCTGGAAGTGTCCAGAACATTCGCCTCATGGTTCCTGTCCTCTTAGAGCCAGAGTCGCCGTCCTACGGTCACTGGCGGGACATACTCATCCTTACCCTTCGCCGCTACGCCCTGGATGACCATGTCCTCTGCGACCCTACCGGCGTGGCGCCGCCTGCCGCGTGGGTCCGCCTCGACAACATCGTGCTCACCTGGATCATGGGGACGATCTCCGTCGACCTCCACAGCCTCCTCCGGAACCTTCCTCACGCTCAGGCTATTTGGCTAGCCATCGAGGGCCAGTTCCTGGGCAACGCCGAGGCCCGGGCTCTCCGCCTCGATGCGGCCTTCCACACCTTCGTCCAGGGGGACCTCAGCGTCAATGAGTACTGCCGCAAGATGAAGACCATGGCGGACTCACTTGGTGATCTCGTCTGCCTCGTGGAGGATCGCATGCTCGTCCTCAACGTCCTCTGCGGCCTCAGCGATCGCTACACCCACCTCCGGTCATTGATCATGCGCCAGCGCCCCTTCCCAACCTTCCTCCAGGTTCGCGACGACCTTGCCCTGAAGGAGATCACTCTGGGTGCTCAGGCTGCCTCGCTCTTCGGCCTGGGTTCCTCGTCCTCCTCGACAGCACTGGGGCTATCACCCCGACCCATCCACCTCCTCTATCATAGTCTGCCCTTGGCCCTCATCCATCTGGGTCGAGCAGGGGCGGCGGGGGTCGCGGTGGCGGAGGTGGGGGTGGTGGTGGCCGTCGCCGCCATGGTGGCCGCGGTGGTGGGGGTGGTGGTGGTTCTGGTGGTGGTGCCCATGGCAACGCACCGACGCCAGGACCCCAGTCAGGTGCGCCTTGGCCCACTTTCCACCACCCGTGGTCAGGGCGCATCTCCATGTGGCCGTTCCAGGGGCCAGACTCTGAGGCTCGTCCCCCGGTGGCCCTGTTCGCTGGTGCGCAGCCGGGGTTCACCTCGCCGCCGGGGTTTGCCTTCGCCTCTCCGTCGCCCTGGACCTCGACGCCTGCCGCTTCGTCGTGGCCCACGTCACAGACTGCTCCACAGTCCGAGGTGGTTGGTTGGGACGCGACCGCCCTGGCTGCCTTCTAGACTCCCACTCTGACTCCACCGATGGGTCCCGAGTGGATCGCGGACACATGTGCTACCTACCACACCACTCCCGACCCTGGTATACTCACCTCTGTTTGCCCTCCTTCTTCCTCTCTTCCTTCATCCATCATGGTGGCGAATGGCTCATGTCTTCCTGTCACATCTGTGGGTGCCATCGGCCTTCCCGGCTCTTTTCGCATTCCCGATGTTCTTGTCGCTCCTTCTTTGGTCCACAATCTTCTTTCTATTCGTCGTTTTACTGCTGATAATTCTTGTTCTGTCGAGTTTGACTCTTCTGGTCTTACTGTGAAGGACTCGGCAACTCGGCGCCCCCACCTCAGATGTGACAGCACCGGCCCCCTCTACACCCTTCGGCTTTCACACGCCACATCTTCTTCGTCTTCGTCACCTAACACAGCTGCTGTTTTTGCTGCCACCACGTCTTCTACCACCTGGCATCGTCGCCTTGGTCACCCCTGACACGATGCCTTGATGCAGCTTACTCGTAGTTCCACTATCCCTTGTACTAGATCACATGATGAGCATCTTTGTCATGCGTGCCAGTTAGGCCGCCATGTTCGTCTTCCTTTTTCTTCTTCCTCGCATGCTACTCATGCCTTTGATCTTGTACACTGCGATTTGTGGACTTCACCTATTACCAGTATGTCAGGCTACAAATACTATCTTGTGGTGCTTGATGATTTTTCTTATTATGTGTGGACTTTTCCTTTGTGTGCCAAGTCTGAGACTTTCCCCGTCCTCCGCCACTTCTTCGACTAGGTGTCCACTCAGTTCAGCCTCACCATTAAAGCCGTTCAGTGCGACAATGGTCAGGAGTTCGATAGCTCCACCTCCCGCGACTTCTTTCTCTCCCACAGGATGCAGTTGCGGATGTCTTGCCCGTATACCTCCTCCCAGAACGGCAAGGCTGAGCGCATGATCCGCACGACCAACGACACCATCCACACTCTTCTTCTCCAGGCACACCTACCGGCACGTTTCTGGGCCGAGGCCCTCCACACCTCTACCTACCTTCTCAACCATCTCCCTTCCACTGTGTGCCTGACCCCCACTCCTCACCAGGCACTCTTCGGTTCCCCTCCGTGCTATGACCACCTCCGTGTCTTCGGGTGTGCTTGCTACTCGAACACCGCTGCCACTGCTCCTCATAAGCTAGCACCCAGTTCCATCCTCTGTGTGTTTCTCGGGTACTCCCCGGACCACAAGGGCTACCACTGCTTTGACCTCTCCTCTCGCAGGGTCATCATCTCTCGCCATGTGGTGTTTGATGAGTCCGCCTTTCCCTACTCCCACCACCCCACCACCCTCCTCCGACCCTGACCTTGACCTCTTCACTCTCTTTTCGACTGATGCGGTGGTCGAGCCACCTATCCTTCCTCTCTCTGCAGGTACTCGCTCACCGCCTGTCGGTCCTACTCCTGGCCCGGTGCCTTGCCCGGGTCCAGTGGTGTCGCCTCTCCGCGAAGCCCCATCTCCGATTGCCCCCAGGCCGAGCGGGGGTGGTGGGACTGCACTGCCTATGGGGCCGCCGGTTCCAACCCCTCCGGCTCGCTTCGCCCAGCTGGTGCGGGTCTATCAGTGCCGACTGCCGCCACCAGGGTTCGCACATCCACCACCGCCGTCGCCGCCACCGCCACCGTCCCCACCGGTGCCTTCTCCTCCGGCGGCACCATCGGTGGCCCAGTCCCCGCCAGGGACACCTACACCTCCGCCGCGGCCACCCGCGGCATGTGTCGAGACGCCGGTGTACCACCCACGCTCCTTCACCGCGACCCGTGGCACATCCACCAGATGGTGACGCGGCACGCGGCTGGTACCCTGCCGCCTCGAGTCCTAGCGGCCACGACAGGAGACTCGCAGGTTTCTCCGGTACCCTCCTCCGTCCGCACCGCCCTGCTAGACCCCCACTAGCATCGGGCGATGGAGGAGGAGTACGCGGCGCTCATCGCCAAACAGACGTGGGATCTGGTGCCCCATCTGCCCGGCACCAACGTCGTCACCGGCAAGTGGATCTAGACGCACAAGCGGCGGGCCGATGGTAACCTAGAGCGGTACAAGGCTCGCTGGGTCCTTCGGGGCTTCACTCAGCGCCCCAGAGTCGACTACGATGAGACCTTCAGCCCGGTTGTGAAGCCGGCCACCGTCCGTACGGTGCTCTCGCTGGCCCTTGCTCGCTCCTGGCCACTTCACCAGCTCGACGTCAAGAACGCCTTCCTGCACAGCACCCTCACCGAGACCGTCTACTGCTATCAGTCGGCGGGGTTCGTGGACTCCTCACGCCCCGACATAGTCTGCCGGCTCAGCAGGTCCCTCTACGGCCTCAAGCAGCCCCCGGGCGTGGCACTCCAGACTGGCTACGTTCCTGGTGACCCTGGGCTTCGTGGAGGCCAAGTCAGACACGTCTCTGTTCGTCCACCATCATGGAGCAGAGACTGCCTACTTGCTTCTCTACCTGGATGACATTGTCCTCACCGCCTCCAGTCAGTCACTTCTTCGCCGCCTTATCGACGCGCTTCGGCGGGAGTTTCTAGTCAAGGATCTAGGCGTGCTTCACCATTTCCTGGGGGTCACTGCTGAGGCTCGTCCCTTGGGACTCCTACTTCACCAGCGGTAGTACACTCTTGACATTCTGGAGCGGACCAAGATGATTGACTGTAAGCCCTGCTCGAGCCTAGTCGACACGCAGGCGAAGCTCTCTGAGGCCCAGGGTGACCTAGTCGAGGACCCCACCGGGTACAGGAGTCTTGCTGGTGCCCTTCAGTACCTCACCTTCACTTGGTCGGACATCTCCTACGCCGTGCAGCAGGTCTGTCTCCATATGCACGACCCCCGGGAGCCCCACCTCACGGCTCTCAAGCGCCTCCTCCGCTACCTCCGGGGCACCGTCGACTACGGGCTGCTTCTTCACCGGTCTACCTCCTCCGAGCCGGTCGTCTACACCGACGCTGACTGGGCCGGGTGCCCAGACACTCGACGCTCCACCTCCGGCTACGCCGTCTTCTTAGGCGGCAACCTGGTGTCCTAATCGTCGAAGCGCCAACCGGTCGTCTCTCGCTCGAGCGCCGAGGCGGAGTACCGTGCCGTGGCCAACGGCGTGGCGGAGGCTGTCTGGCTCCGGCAGCTCCTCGCCGAGCTTCATAGTCCACTCTCCAGGAGCACGTTGGTCTACTGCGACAACGTCAGCGCGGTCTACCTCTCCACCAACCCAGTGCAGCACCAGCGGACCAAGCATGTAGAGATGGATCTACACTTCGTCCGCGATTATGTCGCCGCCGGTGCTGTTCGGGTCCTCCACGTCCCGACCACCTCCCAATTTGCTGATATCTTCACCAAGGGCCTTCCGTCCTCAACCTTCGCCGAGTTTCGCTCCAGCCTCAACATCAGTGGTGGCTAGTTGCGGCTGTGGGGGCATTCTATGGTGTAATGTACGGTGTAATGTACGTCTTTCTGTTGACTGTTTTGAGTCCAGTCTGTGAACTCCGCTGCGATGGAAGTTTAGACTGCGGGGGAGTGTTAGAGTATATGGTTAGGCCCATGTGACTAGGCCCATATAAGACTATATAGCTACCCTCTAGGGTTAGCCCAATAATTAATCTACTGTCTCCAACACAGATAACCAAATACAGAATCTTAGCCCTGCATCTCATTAATAATGTAAGCTGCAAAATAAGAAAAGACAACTTGATCGTGTCCAACAACATAAACCTTTCTACCGAGCATCGTCAGTTGGCAACACGGCGGCGCTTAAGTGCCAGCAAAAAGACCAGATCAACTCAAGACCCAAAACGAATACAACATCTCAATACAGGTGAATACAACTCAATGAACTAAAATTCAAGCAAACAAGCGGGATTCCATCCTAGGAGGATAGTAGAACTGTTGCATGCATCAAGATTTGATGGTCACACACTGATGGCTTTAGCTTCGATGTGCACCACTCAGACCCCATCGGAGCCGCAGGATCATACATCAGCGTCTCATACCCGGGCTCTTCCTCCAGAGGGAAGAGCAGCAGCTTGTCCTCATGAACCCCGAAGGAAAAAACGAGTGCTTGAGCTACCAGTAAGCGGCACAGGGACCTTCTGCCAGGCCGGGTTGAAGATTGCTAGAGACCTCTGGTTCTTCCATTCGATGCAGAAGAGCTTCTCGCCGAGGACTGCATGCATGTGCCATGAGCCATCACGCAGCCGTTCTTGACCTGGCACCAGGCGTTGTTATGAGGATTGTACACGTCAACAAAACGGCAATCAATGAACATTTATGATTTATTCTGTTCTCGGTCATACACTTGGACGCTAGATAAACTCTCGCCATTTGGACCAAATCCACCAGCAACATATATCACCCCATTGACCTCCGAACAGGCGAAGTCACAACGAGGTACATTCATCTTAGCAAACACAGTCCACCTGGGCAACAAGAGCATAAACGAACCAGCCAAATAATTCAAAATATCAAGACCTTAATATGCATTTGAATAATACATTAGTATCAGAGTAGATGAGTTTTTCTTCAATGCATTCTGATTCTATTCGGTAGATCTAAAATCGAATATATGAGACGTGACTTTGACACATAAGGAAAAATGTAGTTTAGAAGGTACCTTTCAGTATTTAGGATATCTCTAGTAGATCCCTTATCTCATTCTCATCTTATCCCATATTTCAAACTGCACCCTACAAACAGTATCAAACAATGTCATCTACAGTTGCATGTCCCCTATTTTACACAATCCACTAAAGACAGTCTTAGGATCAATGCTATCGAGAGACGAAAATATTGATCATGTTAGCCTTAAAATCAAGCAGGATGGATGAAATGACGTCAATTATATGACATTCTATGTGACAAAAAGGTACCACAAAAGTTAAAAGAAGTTTTATAGGACGGTGACAAGACCTGCTATGTTGCATGATGCAAAATGTTAGCCAAAAAAGACGACATACATAATAGATAAGTGTTGTAGAAATACATATTTTGCGTTGAATTTATGGTCATACAAGAAGGGTGAGTCCGGAATGATGATATATACATAATAGGCTAAGTGTAGCACTAATTTTAAAAAGTTTGTCCAACAACAGTTGAGATGGTCAGTGGAGAGTAGGATTGTGAGTCGCGACAACAATAGGAAGAGAGGTAGAAAAAAAAGACAAAGTTAACATGAAAAGCCTAGTAAAAAGAAAACTTAAAAGGATAAAATATATCCAAAGATTTAACCTTAAATAAGAGTATGTGCAAAACAACTATCACGTGTCTTAACCTTGACTTATAATTTCTTTTAGGTTTCAACTCTAGCCTACTCTAACTTGCAAATTGGGACTAACATACTTTATTGTTGCTGCAGTATTCTAATTTCTTTGGTATGCTGGTTTACCATTTGAATTTTGTGACATTAGTAAGATCGCTTACAAATAAACATAATCTTCTGTAGTATAATAAACTTATGAAAACCCAATCAATATACTTGTTGAGGCATAAATCATATCGATAAACCTCATCTAAAACACTGTCTTTCCCATGGTCAGTAGCATAGCCAGAAATAACAAAGAGCTTCCCACCAATAACAACCACACTGAACCTAGCTTTGGTTAATCCAGGCATACACGGAAGGAGGGCTCTGCTTTGGCCCCCGAACACTCTAAAATCTCCTAGTGTGACCCCTTTGCGTCAGCATATGGAGTCAAGATATGCACCCACTCCTCAAGTTTGCGCTCTTATCGCTTGGAGGATGTCGATTCGGCGCTGGATGTCGAAGGTGATGAATTGGTCTTGTAGTACACCACCTTCTTCATCCTATTCTTCTCATCGTCTTTCTTGGGTGACTTGGAGGAGCCTTGGGACTCTTCCTTCTTCTCTTTGTGCTTGTCCCCCGAGGGCACCCTTTCTCCCGATGGCACCTTCTCTTTGTGCTTCTCTCCCGAAGAAATCTTCTCGTCCTTGTTGGAGGGTTCTCTCGACATCACTTCAAGTGGTTAAAATCTAATTGAAGTGTCGGCCTCTAATACCAATTGAAAGTTGCCTAGATGGGGGGTTGAATCGGCGAAACCTGAAATTTACAACTTTAAACACAAACTTCAACCCCAGTTAGGTGCTAGAATGAGAATAAAAATAATCAGAGTGAGGGAGCGAAAGTTCTTGCACAAGTTGCTCAAATGTTTGCGGATAACTTTTGGGAGCAACTAAATTGACATGAAATCAAATGCAAGCAAGAGAACTAGAGAGAGAGAGAGGAGAGGAAGATACAAATCACAATCGAGGATCAAACACAGAAAACACGTGAGAATTATTTCCTGAGGTTCGATTCCAAAGAACCTACTCCCTGTTGAGGAGTCCACTAAGAATGGGGCTCTTTCAAGCCTTTCCCTCTCTAAAAGAGTGACTTAGATCGGTTAAGTGTTCTTCTCATTCTCGAAGGTCACCTAGACCCCGCAAGGATCACCACAAGATTAGATGTCTCTTGCTAGATTTACAAGTGTGAGAATGGTGGTGAGAGTGAGAATGAAAACCTAAAATAAGAGCACAAGAATTTGCAACACTCAAAATCACAAGGCACTAAGTCTCTCTAACTCAAATCGATCAAATGTGGCGCTTGTGAGGCTTTGAATGCTTGGGAGGTGTAGCAATGAATGTATGGAGGTTTGGTGTAGCTCATGTGTATTCAATGTGCTAGTTGATAGAGGGTGATGCCCGATCTTTTGTGAGGTAGGATGACTTGATTCGGTGAGATCTCGACGTTGATGATCCAAGGCTCCGAGCGAACGGATCCTCGCAATCACTACACCATTACTCCATTAATTATGACCCGTGACACACAAGTGACCTCACCAAGAAGGCTTATCCCTGCAAACGCAATCAATAACACAAGCAAGAACAAGAAGAACACAACCAAAACTATATTGATTACGAGGTGGGGCCTCACAAACAGATGAACGATAACACTGTTCGATGATAGAATGCATCTAAGCAAAATCCCACCCTAACAGTGGTGGCTGCTGATAAAATAGGGTTTAGGGGCGTGCAAGACCTCTAGACGCACCCCTAATGAGCTTCAACATGATACACGAGCCAACAACCCAAAAGACGGTGTCCCACCTCTAACCGGGATGCTGATTTGTTTTGAATTTTCTTGTTCACTCCAAATGAATTTTAAGTCACAATCAATTAGGTTGTAAATCTTATCTCTTTAGCTTTCTATCCATATAAATTCTGACCTAAACAGATTTCGGATGCATCCTAGGCATCCATTTTAGCGTAGACTGGTCCTAGACTCCAAGGTGGAGACGAAGTTGAGTCGGACTTAGCTTCGTCTTATTGTGAACGTACTAACTTCTCCTCCTTGACACCTTGTCCCTTCCCAAGTCCTTGCTTGTCCTCTCCATGGTTCCTAATCATTAAAATATGCATGGCACCAAGCGTAAGCTCTAAAACAGAATTGACTAGGTTAGAACGAACCTGGAGATTTAGCCATTGTGCATGTGCTCGTGTTATCGGTCCATGCATTGCATATATAGGAGTGATGTCCTCATCAATGGTTGGGGGTAGTGTAGCCCCAACCACCCCAAATAGCCATTGTATAAGTGGGGCAAATTTTGCACTACGGGTGGTGCACAGGGCCTCCTATAGTGTCGGTCCGGTGCGCCACCAAACTGTCTAACACTAACTTTGTAGGTGACCTTTGTGATAGGTAGTTGGACCGATAACTGGTTCGGTGGCACATTGGATCCTGACATGTCCATGCCACATCGATAGGTGATAGTTGGATTGGGAAATATATGTTGCATCCTAAATGGTCTGGTCCTCCACTTCTCCAAAGTCCATTTTACATCCTCTTTGCATAAGTGGTCTAGATAGCCACCGAACCGGTCCGGTGTGCCAGCTAGAAAACTCTAAGTCTCAACCTTACCTGCGCAAACTGTCCATTACGCTAGATAGGAGACCAATTTTGGCAAATTTGTCCAATTCTTCTCCAATCTGATTTGGCTACTTTTAAGGATGTTCCTATGACTTAGACAAACTTATCTAGATACTATCCAACTAGTCTATGTCATGAAACTTGGACATTTCAATTTCTCTGACTCATATTCTTGTTTTTAGCTTGAACTTGCTTCAAAAGTGCTCTAGAAGAGTGATTCGTTAAAACTAAGTTTTTATCCATTTTAGATGAATCAAATATGTTGCTATGGGTACTTGGAACTTATCCAAAGTATAGAACTAGTGCTAGTTCATGTATTCCAAGTTTTACCCCTTTTTGGCTAGAGTAGAGCTATTTATGACTTAGAAACTGAATTGTTGATCTTATGAACCTTTGAATCAGTGACTCGGCAAACTAGTTAGTCCGTATGGTTGTGATGGTCATCAAGCACCAAAATCAATTATAGGAAATGGTTTAAGGCAATTTCCCTTTCAGTAACACCAACATTAGTAAATAAACAACTATAACCCATTTGACACAACTAAGAAACATAAAATAAATTGTAATATAATGAATCCACCAATAACACATTAGAAATAGAATGGTCAAGAGAAATAGCATTTTACCTAAACCTTTTGCCTAACCTTAACTCCCATCACCAAATGTGATTGAATCATAGGATTCCTTTTTCTTTTCATCGGATGAGAACATTTTCTTCTCATTTGTCATATGGTTTATGCATCCGCTATTGATTACCCATCTTGTGCCTCCGGATGCATAAACCTATAAAACATATTTATGTCTTGTTCTTAGGTACTGTAAGGAAATTGGACCCCAGCCAATTTGTCTAAATGATTTTGGTGTTTGATGATGAACATAACTTATGGACTAATGTTTTTGCTAGTGTTTATGTTTGTAGTTCACAGGATGCTAAAGTGACTTGGACTAAGGCATTGAGGAAGCAACAACTCAAAAGAAGACATTATGGAAACCATAAGTAAAGATCAACAAGTTTCAAGCGAAGTCCAGGAAATGAAGAAAAGTGTTGCCACTGGCTGTCACACCTAGTTTTGGAAGGCAAATCGAATGCGAGCCATGTACGTGCCAGGATCAGAACTCACATACACAGCGATTACATAAATGACTCATCATAGCACAATGCTTTGAATAATAATAAAGAGTAAGTAATAATATTACATACTAGAGTCATTTACATCATTTATATCTAAGTGCACATAATAGAAACTTAGCCAATGTAAATAAACCCACCACATGGAGCTGACTGGGGGAGGTCGCTAGCCTAATCCTCGAACTCGTTGAAGTTCTGGAATTCCTAGAGATCCGCCTTGATGCCTTCTTCTTCTTCTTCTTTACCTGAGCATATATTGCACCAAAGGCAACCTAGTGTTTTATGAAAGCAAGGGTGAGCACACATCAATGTACTTAATAAATGTCCTGTTTAGCTGAGGTGGACTAGCTTTATGTGGAGTCAGGATCAAAGCAGGCTGCTTTTACTTTGTCAAGTTTCATTCATTAATATGAGCCAAATTTTATCATCAATCCCAAGTTGTTATCCCAAAGAGTACCTCCTCATAGAGGAAAATACCAAAATACATAGTCAGAAACATCATTAATAAAACCATCATCATCATTTGTAACCAAATCCATAAATAGAACCATAGTACCTCGAACCATCTGTATCTCTAATCAAAGAAGCTCAAAAGGCTGCTCTTAATCGTGAGCACGACTGATATATCAGTTTCATAACACTCTATAGAGGTTGCACACATTACCCATGAGTTGTGGTTCCCTTTCTGCCTGAGGAGCGCTACTCCCCATTGATCACTTCCTTGGTGGTCTGGCAGGGTATCACCACGTGGCTTTTATTGATGCAAGAGGGGAGAGTTGTGGCTTACTCGTCCCGGCAGCTGAAGGTTCATGAGAAGAATTACCCAATCCATGACCTAGAGTTGGCAGTAGTGGTTCATGCACTGAAGACATGGAGGCATTATTTGTACGGGCAGAAGTGTGATGTTTATACAGACCACAAGAATCTGAAGTACATATTCACCTAGTCGGAGCTGAATATGAGACAACGAAGATGGTTAGAGCTGATTAAAGATTATGAATTGGAAATTCACTACCATCCAGGCAAAGCGAACGTTGTAGCAGATGCTTTAAGCAGAAAAAGTCAAGTCAATATGATGGTCGCTCACCCGATGCCTTATGAGTTGGCCAAAGAATCTGATAGGTTGGGCCTCGAATTTTTGAATAACATGCGAGGAATAACAGTTGAGTTGGAACCCACCTTAGAGCGAGAAATCAAGGAAGCACAGAAGAACGATGAGAAGATCAATGAAATCCAGCAACTGATTCTAGAAGGAAGAGGCAAAGATTTTCGGGAGGATGCAGAAGGTGTGGTATGGTTCAAGGAACGTTTATGTGTTCCCAATGTCCAGTCTATTCGAGAGTTGATCCTCAAGGAAGCTCATGAGATAGCTTATTCCATACATCCTGGAAGTGAGAGGATGTATTAGGATCTGAAGAAGAAATTCTGGTGGTATGGAATGAAAAGGGAGATCGCAGAGCACGTGGCTATATGTGACTATCCTAACCCGTGTTAGAAGATGGCATTGGGACTCCACTCCTAGACAAGACAAAACACGAGTTTGCCTCGGTTTTACCTTCACTGACAGACCCGATTAGGACCAAAGATAACTTAGAGCCCCTGACACAAAACCCTTTGGGTTTCTACACCTTTCAACAGAGGGAAGTGAGGGGAGAAGATCACACAATGAGATTTTGCCCAAATCTGGCCGGATTCGTGACCTATGGGCGTTTGAAAATGAAAAAACGCCACAAGCCAACCATTCGACCCCGGGTCTGCACGACAAAGCTTGTCAGTGGCCGCTTCGCGCGTGCCAACCAAAGCCGAGTTTCTGCCTCACACTGGGGACGGGAACCACAACGTCGTGCGTGCGCTAGCACCTTTAAAGGCCGCCCCATCCCCCACCTTTCCTTCACCCCCGTTTCTCGATCGTTTCCTCGCCGGAGACACACCGAGAGCAGGAGCACCGTCGCCGCCATTGCTAACCGGGGCCGGTCATGATGAACCACCATCTCTAGACACGCGCCACCCTAACTAGAGCCTCCACCGTGTCCACTTGAGCTCCCTAGAACTCTCCAGAACCCTAGCTAGAGCTCCAACTCGCTAGAAACCCGAATTCACCCTCGCCTGAGCAAGGGTTCCATCGGTGAGCGTGTACCCGCGTCCACAACCATCCCCAGCCAAATTCCCTTGGGGAATCATCTCTCCACCATCTGAGAAGCTTTTTTGCTGAAGGAATCGAACCCTACCAACGCCAACTAGCCGAAACACTGCCGCCGACGAACTCCGACTGTCAGGGAACGTAGACCGGACGACTCCGACCAGCACCGCCTATCATCCGACCACCTATGTGTTCGTTAGAGCCTCCCCAACTTCAAGGACCACTTCGCCGGAACTCTACCACCGCCGGTAAGCCCCGCCACCCAGTTCTTGCCGTCGGGTACTGTTCCGTTGAAGAAAGGACCTCAGGTTTAGATTCCAAAAAGCAAGGGGGTTTTCTGTTAAGCCTAAGACTCAGAGGAATATTGTCTAGAGAACCTTTCGATAATTACAGAGAGAAGGAAAACCATGGGACCCCAGCGCTAAATGGTCATTTCCAAAATTCTTTAGAAAATTTAATTCAAATCTGCACAGAACTTGTAAAATTCATAACTGGAGAAATATTTGGGCAATTTCAACCAAACAAATTTTATTGGGTTCTATATGAGTTGAACTTTAGAAGAAAAATAGGAAAACCCCTAGACCAGTACTATTTCTGGAATTTATTATTTAATTTTGATCTTAAGTATTTAAGTGAAGATAATGGTAAAAATAGTACAACCTATGCACTGAGGTTAAGAAGATTTTGGTAACTAGACCATTGATAAACCACTACAAAAATACTAACCACCTTAGAACACAAAGGTAAGTGGGATAAACGAATGAATCTAGGTTTTTGCATTTATCTCTAGAAAATAAAAAGAAAATCCAAAATTGGGAAACATTGAACAACCTTATTTTTCCATGAACACCTAAGTCATACAATGTGGGAGAAAATTATAAAAATGATGTAGTTGCACAAAAGATCATGCCCCACCCCTTTCCCATGAGAAATTGTATAAAACTTTGAGAAATCATACAACACATCCCAATGAGTAAAAATGACCAACCTTAAGAATGATTGCTCTTGCGCAAAGAAGAAACTAGAAAAATTAGGAAATCTATTGTTTGACATTTTCAAAATAAGTGTTAATTGTAAGCACCCACTAAACCCCCAAACTTTAGAAAATCACCATAAATAACCACTAGGTTTTCTTGAGTAAAATTTGGCACAGAGGCATAATATTACTCATAAACATCAGCAAAAATATGCTTTAGGGCAGAAGCCACTTCTACACAAGGGTTGTAGTTCAAAGTGCCCTCTCTTCCCTAGGCCTTATCATTTTTGTACAAGGTAAACCACTTTTGCTCTACTTTTCGAATTTTAGAGAAACTTAATCAAGTTAGTAAGAAGCCACTGTAATTTTTGTAGAATTTTTGGGGACTTCTAGAGCAGAGGCATAGTTCAACCTGCCCTTAAAAAGCCTATTAAATTGAGGGAAGCCAGGCTCGGTTAAGGAAGGGAGATCCATACCCTTCTAAAGACCTCAACTTTCATTCCTAACTCAACCTAGTGAAAAACCGAGAAAGGAGCTTTCAAACCAACCCTCTAAAAAGAAGTTATATTTCCTAGCATGCACAAAGGGTATATATTGCATACATTCTTATGCATTTGCATTCATTAGATTGCAATCTCGCGGATGGAGAGTAGGTGTTGATCCAAGAGCCAGAGGCTCAACAAGAAGAAGCCCGGGAACCAGCTCCTGAGCCCATCGCCGAGGAACCTTCCGCCGCACCCGCATTTAAAGGCAAGCCCCAGTTTTATACATAACCGTTATATATATGCTATTTTACTGCACTTAATATTTGTAGGTTTGTATCGTGCACTTAAGTGTCGGAATTGCTTGAAACCTTAGTTGCATGAACTCAGGATTTCTTTTGAGATGGATACTAGTATGCTAGGTCGAGTAGCTACTATACTAATTGAGGATCTCGGTAGAAGTTGAGTGATTTTTCGAGCACTTGCACGAGGTCAGGAATTGATTGTACTCATCTTGATAATGGGATCTATAACGGTCTATGACCATGGATCCTGGGTGGATGCCTTATATATGAAACAAGAATGGACTTAAGGATTAATGTGTGGCTACCTGAGTCAAGTGTTTGAACGTACTAAACACATGTCGGGAAATATGGTAACCAGTAAGCCTAGTACTTGAGTGAATCCGGTGTAAATCCCAAAATTGGTAGGAGAAAATAATAATAATTATGATGAAATAAATGAATAAATATATTTAAGATAGTGTTTTAGGGATTTTTGAAACCTTTGGATATTATTGGGATTCTCAAGCTTTTGAATGTCCAATTAAATAGAATTAAGCTAGCCAAATAAAAAAAAATAAATAGATATAGAATTATGCACCTCATGATGGAGTTCTTGCATTTTTACCTTTGTACTCAAAATTTTGAGACAAGTTTAAGTTTGAAAAGTAGAATTTGTAGCACCTAAAAATATTATTATGGATTTCTAATAGAATAATACGAAGATTTGAATCATGATATTCTTTTTATACAAATTATATCACCTTTCAAGTCACACCTTCTTAAATAAATATAGCTAAATACTAAAAGATTTAATGATCTTATATAAATTAAGTTATTATTTTTAGATAAAATGTTTAGAAATGTTATCTAAAATAACTATTAATAAATTTGTGCAATAGAAATTATTTCATTAAAACATATATTTGGTGGGCATAAAATATACACTTGGAAGTAGTTGCTTAAAATGAATAAAGCAATGAATATATATATATATAATAAAAATAAAAATAAAAACTTTGCATCATACTGGATATTTTGATTGTGCATGATAACTTTGACCCTAAGTTTGAATTTCAAATTCGAATTTGGAATTTAAAAATGGAAAATAAAAATAGAAAAATAGAAAATGAAATATGAAAAGATAAAAGTCTTACCTACATGCCCTTGGGCCTAAACTCCTTGGCCCAATACTACTTTCTCCACCGCGGCAACCCACTCTGTTCCTCTTCCTTTTCTTTTCCTATTGGGACACTTCCATGTGGGGCCCACAAACCAACCTCACCACCGTGCGCCTGCGCTTCCACATTGAGTCACTGCGCTATGGGACCTGTTCGTCAATCTTCTCTCGCGCGCACGCTGGATCGTCCGGCAACCACTGGCTCGTGGCGCCCCCTTTGTCAGTGAATCTGCAGCGCGCTCGTGTACCCGGCCACTGCCATGTGGGGCCGTCGGGTCGGCGTCATCCCCGTCTTTCTCGCTGCGTCGCAACAACCAGAGGAATACTAAACCCAGTCAAATGCATGGTGTCACACCGAGATTCTTGGGGAAAGATTGTCGCTAGGTTGTTAGGATGCGGACTCCGTCCCTGTCACCCCCTTTCCAAGGCATATAAAGCTTTGGCACGGCCGTGATTTTGTCGTTGTGCCGTCGAGAGTCTTTCGTCGGAGCTAGGGTTGGGGGAAATCCGCGTGTGCGTAAAATTGGGGGGCATAGCTGGTTGAGGGACTCCGCCTGGTTGTCGTGAACCTTCATGGAGCTTTGGCGGGCGAAACTAGGGTCGGGGAAACCCTTGATTGGTCACCAACGTCCGATTCTTGCATCTGGGCCACGCTGCCCCGTGGGCGGTCGTCTCTGCGCCATAATTCGTGGTGAGAAGCCCTCTATACTATTTGCCCTTCCTCTATATTCATGTAGCATGTGCTGATTTGTGGTTTCGTGCACCAGTGCGGTGGCTGGCCATACGCCAGCGATGCTCCGCCACAAGTGGGGGCGCACTGCCACCTAGGTAATCGAGGTTGAGAAGAACGACCTAGGTCATTGATCCGACCACCGACGGATGGGATCGTTCTATGCATACCGATTCAATCGGGGGCTTCGCGGCCATCGATCATGGATCAGAGGGATGTGAGTAGTCCAGGTTTCATAATATCTGGGTCGTCGGATCCCGATCATGTGGCTTCCCTTGCGTACCGGTTCGTAAGAGGGCCTGACCTAATCCTGGTCGTTGGTTCAGATCTGACGATCGATATCCACAGATACCTCTTCGGCCACGACACTTTGCTAATGAGCCCTCCGGTTTCAGTAAAACCAACCTGTCGTCCACACACGTAGAAGAATAATTGAATCTAGATCCCGGAATTTACACAGAAACCCCTGAGCTCTCCTGATATAATGTCCCCAGTCCATAGTGTTTAAATTAAGTAAAATAATTCTGAGAAAACGTATTTTAGGTATATAAACAATTCCAAAACTTAGACAATTAATAACTTAATCGTTTTAACTCCGATTTGATCCGTTCCAGTTGCATTAGATCCATATTAATATTGTTTACAATCCAGTAACTTTATTTTATTATGAAACTTGGATTTAAAATTATGCACTTAGATTCTTTTAATCCAACACTTAAAACTTCGGAAATCCATAACTTCACCGTTTTAATTCTGATTGGGTCCATTCAAGTCACGTTAGCTTCGTATAAACATTTGCTATACAATACCAACATTAACTGCTCCATATCATATACTTTTACAATTAGATATTTATTTAACCTATGTCTACTAGGTTAACTCTTCTAATCAAAGCTGACATGTCCATAGTTATAATTTGGTTAAAATATGATATCTATTCAAGTTATAATTAAGATTAAAGTTGGGTTAATCATTATAGAATATTCTCTCATATGGTGTATATTAATCAATTTATAATATAGTTTAATAATTGAATCACCTAGAACTTCCATAAATCACAACTCCTTCACCATAACTCTGATTTTAGTGGTTCGTGAACCCACGATCTCATAGCGACACGTAAATTATTATTATGCAGTTTGTTCTTATGTTTGGTGTGATAGTAATTTTGTCTATACCATGTTTGTTTGTATTGCTACGACTAGCGCGAGCTTACGAGTCATCTAAAGATCATCCTGGTACCTGAAATCTCAAGTCCCAGGCAAGTTGTGCCCTTGATCACTTCTTTTTACCCAATCATGTTCTTATTAATCATAATGATCTGCATAGGGTAATTTTGATGGGACCCAATAGGTCACCCTAGTTTGGCTATCTTTATACCTTGTTTACCACCGAATTTTTGGGTAGTACCTGCTATTGCTTTATGTGGTTTTGGGTATGGAGAAACACATTATTCATGATCATACTTTTATTACCATTTTGTTATTTACTATTCATGATAAGATCATTATGTTAATTGGAACATGGAGTGACCACCCGGGAAAACAGTGCTACCACAAGGGTGGTATGGGATGCCCTTAGCTGACTAACTAGGAAAGCTAGTGAAGGACTACCTTACCCGAAAGGGGCAAGAGCAGTATGGGAGTGGTCAGTGTAGGGATGCCCTTGGGTTGATTTTGCTGCGATGGCGGCCAGGCGAGGGGCCCTGCATTGGAGCTTCCTAGAAACTGTAGTGGGTTTTCTGAAGCTAGTGGAACTTTGTAAAGGCCTCGTAGTGTTACCCTGCCTCGCGTCCTTGGTAGAGGTGTATGGGAGTGGCCTTCCCTTGGCAGATGGGTAACATGAGTTGTGGGTAAAGATGCGCAACCTCTGCAGAGTGTAAAGTTGGTATATCAGTCGTGCTCATGGTCATGAGCGGCTCAGACCCTCACATGATTAATTTATGGAACTAAATTCAATTTGTCATATGCATCGCATTGCGGGTGTTGTTATCACTTTTGTGCTACTACTTAATTGGGTTGGTATTTACTTATACTTAGTAATTGCTAATAAAATTTGACCAACTTTAAAAGCAATGCTTTGGTAAGCCTTACACTTCACATGAGCTCCCACCTTTGGCGAGTTCATGCACATTATTCCCCACAACTTGTTGAGTGATGAACGTATGTGAGCTCACTCTTGCTGTCTCACACCCCCATAGGTCAAGAACAGGTATCGCAGGATGAGGCGCATGGAGGATGTTGTGATGAGTTCGTGAGAGGTCTAGGCTATCGTCTACCAGTCAACTTTGGGTTGTTGGATCGTTGTCTCCTTATGATGTAATTATTTATTTATTTTGTATAGAACTCCTATTATATAGTAATGATGTGACATTCGTTTCTGTACCACTATTCATCATATGTGTGATACTTGGTCCCAGCACACCTAGTCATTATGTTCGCTCTCAGGTCCTTAAAACCCGGGTGTGACATCCGGACGTGGACTTTACTCCTCACTTGTCCTGAGACGTGGTCTCCCATGCTAGCTATGGTGGGTGCAAGTGCGGCCACTGCACGACGGCGACCAGGGTTAGTGGGGCATTGCATGCCAAGGCGGTGAGCCCTTGCTACGAACGAGGGATCGATGGGGACGGAGTGCCCCTACATGTCGTGTGTTTAGGTTTTACCTTGCAAGGTTAAAACTCGATTCGAATCGTCTGCTTCTCGCAGCTAATGAGACTGCTTGACCCATTATACTACATCGAGTAAGAAGTGAAATGAGGTTTCTTGAGATAATATGTTTTTTGCACTAAATGATTGTTACCATGTATGCTTAGAAAGGAACAAACCTAGTGTTAAAGAGTATTATAGAACTTGAAAAACTAAAACTTGTTTTAGACTCAGCTAGGGCTTTTGGCAAACCAAACCACCCTCAGCCAAACATCTTCATGGTCTAGAGGTAGAGGAGTAGACTCCTCACACCAGTTCACTCAGCTTAGCTTGTGGCATCATTTTTACAGGTCCACTGCAAGACAAGGTTGATGGTGTGACTTGGCCAGCCACCATGCCACTGGGTTGGACGGACGAGTGGGATGCCGCCTCGGCAGGAGAGGACCAGGAGGAGTAGTGGGCCAGGCCTTGCCCTGTTCCTCTTTATCGACATTACTTATCATCCGCTCCAACATTAAGAACAATGTTATCTTTTATCAAAACTCGAATTTATGTAATAACTCAAGTACTTTAATTTGTGGTTTCATGTTTATTGTGTTTTCTTTAAGTCTCACCATCATGTTAGCTAATGGTACTTGATCCTTGGTAAGTGGCTTTATCGGACTAGATCTGCGGAATTGACAGGTTATTCCGATTTAAGTGTGTCACTGCCTTCAAAGTGTGACCCGAGCACTTAAGCTGGAATAATCTAGGTGGTTCCACCACAGCAAGACTCTCGCCCTAATCGGTACAATTACAACGGCTCACGCAAGAGCCGAGGGGTTGTGTGGTTTTTCTAAACTCACTCAACTAACTACGATTCACCTAGAGCAAGCGCTAAAGCGGTCTAACTAACCTAAGCACTGCGCAAAGCACCTACGTTAATCACCGAGTGATTCTATTAAGCACTTGGGCATATGAGCACATGGAAATGTCTATATTATGCCTTGGAATGTTGTTTGGGCTCCCACACCTTCAAATGGCCGGTTGGGGGGTATTTATAGCCTCCCCCATAGCCGTTGGACAGAAAGCAATAGGTTTCTGTCGACAGGTGCACCGGACAATGTGGTGCACACTGGACAAGCACTGTTCACTGTCTGGTGCCCTACCATATTAGCCGACCGTTGAGGTATGTAGTAGTCGACCATTGGATCCGACCGTTGCCAAACTTGTTTGATGCACACCGGACAGTCCGGTGCTGCAGCCTGAGGGCTCCTGTCTGCGGGCTCCTCTACGCAGACTGTCCAAGTGTCCCACCAGACAGTCCGGTGCACACCGGACAAGCACTATTCACTTCATGGATTTCTTCGCTGATTCTTTGGGCTTCTTTTGTTCTTGAGTCTTGGACTTCTAAGCTCTTTTTATATCTTCTTTTGAGGTGTTGCATCCTCAGTGCCTTAGTCCAATCCTCTTCACATCTTGTGAACTTCAAACATAAACACTAGCAAACACATTAGTCCACAGGTTATATTGATCATCAAACACCAAAACCTATTGAGCCAAATGGCCCGGGGTCCATTTTCCTTACAGTTTAGTTTCGTCTTCTATCACGGGCCTTGCGTCACCTTCCTGCATGCGTAGGCATACACCCGGTATGGTGTATCGTCCCATCCTTTACAGAACATGGATAACTGTAGAGGCTTCGGTGCTGAGGTCCCCCATGACTAGGTTGACTGTCCCCTCTGGGCAGCGAGGACGAGCTCGAGACCGTACACGACGTCGTACAGTCATGTCGATAGTGGCCTCCCGATGGATCTTCTGTATATCACGCCTGTGGTTTGGATGTCATTTGGTGGTGACACGTCTTGTCGTACTGACCTGGGTCAGTAGTACTGGGTCAGGAACTCAGCCACGCTGAGTTGCTCAGTGACGACTCGATCGTTCGCTCCGCTTTGAAGCGTTGCTCGACGAGGACTTGGTCATGGGCTCCGCCTCACAAGGTTGCTCGGGAGATGGTTGGTCGGTCGCTCTGCCTCATAGGGTTAATTGGCAAGGAGCTAGTCGAACTCTTCGTCTCGTAGGGTTGCTAGGCAGAAGGTTGGTCGGCCGCTCCACATTGCTAGGTTGCTCGGTAGGAACTTGGTTAGCCGCTCACTACAGTAAAATGCTACAAGTCTGATGGCTCCCTTATGTCCGACGGCCTCCTAGGTAGCCATCGGACATAAGCTTATGTCCGACGGCTACTGGCGACTGTCGGACATAATTTCTAACATCCGAGGGCTGGCAGGCTGGCCGTCGGACATAAGCTTATGTCCAAGGGCTGGTAGACAAGCCGTCAGACATAAGCTTATATCCGACGGTCTCCTAGGGGGCCGTCAGAAATAAAGTATTTTAGCCGACGCCCCAAGCCCACGTCGGTTCATTCTCTCTGTCTCTCCAATCGCTCGCATGCGTAGCCGTCGCCTAGCCCACGCCGCCGCCGTCGTCGCCGAGCAGCCATCGCCGTCGCCTGGCACCACCGCCCAAGCCTCTCCCGACGACCTCCAGCCCCGTCCCAATGCCCAACCCATGCCCGATCCTCTGCCCACGTCGTCTGGTAACTCCACCGCTGCCCAAGCAACACCGGAGCCTCCCCGACGCGCCCGCGGCCGCCGGAGCCTCTGCCGCCGTCCCTGACGCCACCGGCGCCCGCCCCAACCCCGCCGGCGCTCGCTTCACCGGCTAATCATCTGACAAAGTGAGCAATTTTATAATGTTTAGTATAATTTTGTATATGCATATATATTGTTTGCTAGTAGTAATGTTTAGTTTTGTTATGTCCGACAGCTTGATTTAATTATGCAATTAAATTAGCTTTTTTAATTTATTTATTAGTGGCTATATAATTTAAACTTTTAATTTCCGAGGGTAATTATTAAGCCCTCGGAAATAAGGTTGTTTTATTTGATTTAGGGTCCCGTGAAATGATTTTTCTATAGTGATATTGTATTGGTGTGGTTAATTAGTAATCATAACTAATTATGTGAACGTCTCGTATCTAGTATGGAGGAGAATCGTCGATGGATGTATGAAGGTTGGAAGAAAAGAGGTGCTCTATCAAGTGAGTGGGTTGCCAAGACTGATGCTTTTCTCGACCGTGCTTTTGCTCGGTCAGAGACTGGAACCGATGTTAGGTGCCCTTGTAGCAAGTGTGAGAACATTAATTTCCTTGACAGGAGGACTATGCCGATAGATATTTGCAAGAACGGTTATGTGCCAGGCTATGTGGTGTGGGTGCACCACGGTGAGGACCCACCTCCTCGTATTGTATCGGAATTTCAATCACATGAAGAGGGGGACTACGATAGGATGGAAGAGATGCTTGACGATGTACTCCATGAGATTCTAACCGTCGATTCGGAGAACCCCGATCAACCCACTGATTATGAGGATCCAGCTACACCTGAGGTTCAGAAGTTCTTCGAGCTCCTTAAAGCTGCCGAAGAGCCGTTGCATGAGCACACGAAAGTGACCGTCCTTGTATTTGTGACTCGACTTATGGCTATTAAGTCTAAGTTTGCATTCTCAAACAACTGCTACAAGGAGCTTTTGAACTTGATCAGTGATGTACTTCCAGAGAATCACAAGATGCCAAAGGACATGTATCAGTCCAAAAAGTTGCTCTCTGGACTATGAAAAAATCGATGTCTGTGACAATAACTGTATGCTTTTCTAGAAGGAGACCGCGAGTGATAAGAAGTGTACTGTATGTGGTGAGCGTAGATTCGTTGAGGTTGAAAACGATGATGGTTTGACCGTGACGACGAAGATTGCATGTAAGCAGCTCCGTTACATGCCTCTTATACCTCGGTTGAAACGTTTGTTCATCTCCAAAAATACAGCCAGACACATGAGGTGGCACAAAGAAGGGGTACGTGAGAATCCAAATGTCATGGCACACCCAGTTGATACAGATGCATGGAAGGCACTAGATGCTTTTGATTTCAGCTTTGCTGATGAAGTGCTGAATGTCCGCTTCGGTTTAGCAACAGATGGTTTCTCGCCTTTCAATCTAACTGCAACGTCCTACTCATGTTGGCCCGTCTTTGCTGTTCCATACAACCTTCCACCAGCTCTTTGCATGAAATATGAATTTATTTTCTTGTGTCTTGTAATACCTGGTCCGGATCATCCTAGAATAAAGATCGATGTGATGATGAGACCCCTCATTGAAGAATTGAAAATTTTGTGGGAAGGAGTCGAGGCGTACGATTGTTACAAGAAACAGAAGTTCAACCTGAGAGCCGCATTTTTGTGGTCTATTCACGATTTTATGGCTTATGGTATCTTTGCTGGATGGAGTTGTCATGGGATTTTTGTGGCGGAACTGCCCGAATTATTCCAACTTAAGTGCCTAAGCCCCGCCTTAGAGGCTAGACCACACTTAAATGGGAATAACCCGTCAATCCCTCGGATCTAGTCCGACACGGCCACTAACAGGATCAAGTACCACAATCTCACTCGATGGTGAGTCACAGAGCAAATACAATAAAGCATAAACCATGCATGTAAGAGCATTTAAATTATTACATCACCATCGGAGTTTTGCAAAAGTAGCCATCATTGTTCTAAGTGCAGCGGAATAAAACTAACGGTAAATAAACAGAGAGATGGGGAAGCCTGTCCCATCACTCCTCATGCTCCTCCTCAGCCGAGGTGGGGTCCCACTCGATAGTCCAACCCGGTGGCAAGATGGACGGCAAAGTCACTCCCGCAACCATGTCCTCCAGAGAACCTGTAAAATTATGCCACAAGCAAGGCTGAGTATACTAATACTCAGCTAGACTTACCCGGTGTGAGGAGTCTACTCCTCTACCTCTAGACATGCAGCTGTTTGGCTGTGGGGTTTGGTTGCCAAAAGCACTAGCTGAGTTTCTAAGTCAAGTTTTAACTTTGTCAATTTAAGTGTGACTCTCTTAAGGCTAAATGTGTACTATCTACTCATACATAGTAGCAAACATTATTAGCAATCAACATCTTATATCAACTCATCATATTTTCACTTGTTACTCAATGCAGTACATGGATCAAGCAGTCTCATTAGCTGCGAGAAGCAGACGATTCAAATCGAGTTTTTATCCTTGCAAGGTAAACCTAAACACACGACGTGGTGAGGCACTCCGTCCCCACACACATCAACCGTCCCCATCGATTCCCCGTCAGCAAAGAGGGGCTCACCGCCTTGGCGTACAATGCCTCACTGACCCCGACCGCCGTCGTGCAGTGACCGCACTTGTACCCACCATAACCGGAATGGGAGACCACGTCTCAGGTCGCGTGAGGAGGGCAATCTGCTGCCAGGTTCAATCAGGTACTAGGCTTACCGATTTACCATATTTCTCGGCATATGTTTAGTACGTTCAAACGCTTGACACAGGTATCCGCACGTTAATCCTTATTCCCATTTTCACCTCGTAGACCACGCATCCCCATGAATCCGTGTCCACCAACCAACTGTCAATATGATAAGAAAAGTGGGTACAACCAATTCCTGATCTCGCGCGAGTGTTAGAAAATCACCCGTCTTCTACTGAGATCCTAATTAAATAAAGCAGCTACTCGACCTAGCATACTAGTATCCATCTCAAAAGGAATCCTGAGTTCATGCAACTAGGGTTTCAGTCAACTCCTACACTTAAGTGCACAGTACAAGCCTACAAACAATAAGTGTAGTAAAATGGCATAAATAACAGGTTATGCATAAACCGGGGCTTGCCTTCCAAGGCTGTGGCAGGCAGATCCTCTGGTGCAGGCTCGGGTGCTGGATCCGGGGCTACCTCCTGAGCAACTCCTTGCTCCGGCACGAGGACGTACTCTCCGTCAGCAAGGTTACAGTCTATCGAAATGCAAGGAACACGTATGTCATGATTATGCAGGATTTAATAACATTATGCTAAGAGAAGAAAAACTAAGTTAATGAGCAATTTAGGGTTTCTAGGTCATACGTGGCTTTTAATGGTTTATGCTTATCATTTCTAGGTTTAGGTTTTGCTAGGGATAGGCATAGGGAATTGGTATTGCCTTTATATATTTCAGTGGACAAGTTATAAAGGGTTTTCGGATGACACTCATATCCTATTATTCATCTTTCCCTTTCTTTATTTTCTACTTATGGTTTCTAGTGTAGGTTTGATCTACGACAGTGGTTTAATATTTTCCAAAAATTCTATAAAAACTACAGTGGGTTGCCAGTGGTCATTATAGCCTGTTCTAGGAATTTGAGGTTTAAAATAAAAGGCTATGCTTTAGACAAAAATAGCAAAAGTTGTGTAAAATGGGCCACTTTGCACTACAACTCTTAATTAGGAGTAGGTTCTGCTCTAAGGGTTATTTTTGTTGGTATCTAATATTAAAAATAAGCTTCTGTGCCAAAAATCACAGAAGGTTAATTGGTGGTTATTTAGTTGTGATTTCTTAAAGTTCTATGCCAAAAAGGTGCTTATAACTAACTTGCCATTTGAAAAATATCAAACAACAGATTTTGTATTTTTCCTATGTTTATAATAACAAAACATTAGTTATCCCAAGGTTTGGGGTGTTCTCTCCTTGGGGTTATTTTTCTAGGGTTTTTCTAAATTTTTCTTATTTTCTTAAATAAAAGGTATCCTATTTATTTTATACTAAACCAGGGTATCATAGATTTCTCTAGTAAACTACATTGAATAAGTACTCTAACAAAAATAGGGGTGCCCTCTGGTTCATTATTTAAATCACCTTTTCTATTTTTCTTAACCTTAAGCATATTGTAAATTAAATGGCAAAAACTAACTTAATGGTTTGGACAGAGAAGTTTAGCATTTTTAAACAGGTCAGTAGGTGGATATAAACTTCTCCAAATTTTTCTAACCCTAGTCAAATAGTGCAACTATTTTTATCCCTATTATTTAGCTTTTGGTCAAAACAATAATTAAATCAGAACCCTAAAGTTTTCTGTAGTACATAGGGGTTTTATATTTTTCCTAAGTAGTTTACATTATTTAGAGTCTGACAAAATTGGTTTGACCAAATTTGGATGAACTAAACAGAAGTTATGAATTATTAAAGTTTCTGTTCAAATTTAAAATCAGATTTAATAAAGGTTTTCTGGAAAAGCAGTTTACACCGAGGACCCTAGGTTATTTCCAAACTAACTCTCTCAGTTATACCCCCGCGCTACTATTCATTTGAGTCTCTGACATTTCACAAAACCCCCCAGACTTCTTTCCTTCTCCCCCGCGGTCCTTCCCTAGGTTTAAACAGTGCCCGCAAGAAAGAAAAGGGTGGCGCGGCTTACCGGCGGCGATATAGGTCCGGCGAGGGGCGGGGTTGGCTCGGGGAGGCTCTGGCGGTCATAGCGATGTACGGCTTGATGGCGGGGATGGCCGGAATCGCTCGGTCCACGTGCGCAGGCGGGTGTCCTCGTCGGCGGCGGGTGTGCCGGCCAAATCAAGGTGATCTGGTTCAATCCAATGGCACGGTGAGCTTCACGGGGTGACGTAGAGACTGTGTGTACAAGGAATCGGAAAATGGTTCAGTGGATTACCCGGTCCACGCACTCCGACGGGGTTGTGAACTCCGGCGACCATGGACTGGCCTCTCCGGCGAAGCAGGCTTCAATTCCTCGCTCGGGGAGCTTCACCGAGGTGTGCTCACTCGTCTCCGAGGGTTGGACAGGGTTGGGAAAGGCTGGGCTGGCCGGTCTACGGTGGTAGGGGCTCGGGTGGCCGTGGACACGCTGTGCACGGGCAAACGACGGTAAGTTGAGCTCCGGTGAGGTTTGAGCGTGCGCGGAAGAGTGTGGTCGACGCCTGAGGGGGCTTTATAGGCGCGGAGCACATAGGGGACACGGGCGCGGCTCGGCACGGCGTGGGGTCGGGCGCGGGTGTGCTCTGGCGTGCGCAGAGCGCGTCGAACACGTGGAGCTTTTCTTCTGCCCGTGTTCCACAGCTCACCCAAGTCACAAACGTGCTAATCTTGGCAAAAATCCGGCGCGAGTCTTTTCCTGGCACCTAGGGCTGTCTCTCATCCGTGAGTTGCCATGGCAGATATGGCCTAGGTAGGGAGATCTTCGGTCGCCAAATCAGGTATGTCACTCTGCCCACCTCACGACAAAAACCATGCCAAGGCATGTCAAACATCAAGGTCTCGGGCTCAGCTTTTTCCAGTGGGTGCCCTAGGTGGTATGCCACATTTTTGGTATAGAACTTAGGTGGTTTTGGTGCCAGCTTTGAGGTGAACACGGTTGATCTTTAGTGTAGGTGTAGTTTTTGACTTAGAGAAAATTAGGGATCTCTAGCTCTCTCTCTACTTAGGGAATGGATTTGAGGTTTCTCCAGGGGTCTTTTTGCAACATTTCCTTCCCACAATTGCTGGTTATAAAGTAACTCAAGTTTTGGTTAAAGATTAACTCATGGTTTGCACATTTGCTTATTCTTTCCCCCTCTCAACCATGGTTTTGGAAGATAGGGTTCAAGAGAGGTCTAGGGTTTTCCCCCTTCTTGCCCAAGGTAGTAAGTGCACAAAGGTTTGAGTGATACTTCTTAGGTCAATAGCAAATCTTGGTTAACACATGGTCTCCAAGGTTCTTATGTTCTCCTTAAGTTATTACCACATGTGATCACAGTCCTTAGCACCAAGGTGTGCTCTAGCCATGGTAACACCTGAGGTGTTACAGCCCTCCCCCCTTAAGGAAATCTCGCCCCGAGATTTTAGGCAGAGTCCCCTAGAGGGTGCTACGAGGCACGCTGGTGTGCTGCTCTTTCTTATATTCAAGTTTCTCTTGTTAACTGCTCTTCGAATGTCATTCTCTTTGCAACTTCAGAAGGAAGCCCTTTTTAAGTTAAATCCACAACTTAGACTATCCTTGCTATTTAAGTTTTTCTTATAATTGTATTCAAGGGGCAGGTGGGGGTGGGGTTTTGGGGTTACGTACCGACTCTTTTGGGCAGAAAGTCGGGGAAGCGAGAGCGTAGAAAATCCTCAGTCTCCCATGTAGCTTCTTCTGCTGAATGGTGACTCCACTGAACCTTATACATTCGGATTGATCTGGCCCGTGTGGATCTTTCCTTCTGATCCAATACCTTGACGAGGTACTCTTGATAGGACAAGTCTGGTTCTATCTCAATGTCTGGTTCCGGTAGCACTTCAGTGGGTAGGCGAACACATTTCTGCAGCTGAGATACGTGGAACACATTGTGAACTGCTGACATGTGAGGTGGCAATTCCAATTGATAGGCTACGGGTCCACAAGCTTCCTTGATCTCGTAGGGTCCAATGTAGCGAGGAGCTAACTTGCCCTTAATTCCGAATCTCTGGACACCCTTGGTGGGTGATACCTTAAGATAAACATGATCTCCCACCTCAAGCTGTAGAGGCTTTCGCCTCTTGTCATGATAGCTCTTTTGCCTGGCCTGAGCAGCTTCTAAGTTCTTTGTAATAACTCTGACCTTTTCCTCTGCTTCAAGTACCAAATCTGACCCAAATATTTCCCTTTCTCCTGCTTGAGACCAATTCAGCGGGGTCCTACACCTTCTCCCATATAAGGCTTCAAAAGGTGCCATCTTTAGACTGGACTGATAGCTGTTATTGTAAGAAAACTCTACCAAGGAAAGACACTTGTCCCAATCCTTTCTGTAGTGTAGTGCACATGCCCTTAACATATCTTCCAAAATCTGGTTTACCCTTTCTGTCTGCCCATCTGTTTGGGGATGGTATGCTGAGCTTTGTATGACATGGGTCCCAAGTGATTCTTGCAGCTGCTCCCAAAAGCGTGCCACAAACAGTGCTCCTCTGTCAGATACAATGGTCTTTGGAATACCATGCAATCGCACTATTTGATCAACATAAATTTACGCATACTTATCTGTCTTGTGGGTGGTGTGCACTGGCAAGAAATGTGCAGTCTTGGTCAATCTGTCCACAATAACCCAAATGGAATCATGGTGCCTGGAGGTATTGGGCAATCCTACGATAAAGTCCATGCAAATGTCCTCCCATTTCCAAGATGGTATGGGAAGGGGTTGCAAAGGGCCTGCTGCCTTCAAATGACTGGCTTTGATTCTCTGGCAGGTGTCACACTCGGATATATACTTGGCAATTTCCCTCTTCATTCTGGTCCACCAATATAAAGATCTGAGATCATGGTACATCTTGTTGCTACCAGGGTGCATGGAGAACTTGGAAAGGTGAGCTTCATCCAGTATCTTCTTTCTGAGCTCAGGGTCCTTGGGAACAACCAATCGATCTCCAAACCATAAAATTCACTTGCTGTCCTGACGGAAGCACTTGTATTTTTCTGCCTTCTGCTTAATCATTTCCTTGATAACCTGAACACCCTTATCCTCAATCTGCGCCCTGACTATTTGCTCTTGCAATGTGGGCTCCACCGAGATATAACTTAATTCACCGGAAGGAACAACTTCCAGGTTCAGCTTACACAACTCATCACACAGGGTGGTAACTCTTGCATCCATGCTCATACAATTGCACTGAGCCTTTCTGCTCAAGGCATCTGCTACAACATTGGCTTTGCCAAGATGGTAATGCACTTCCAAATCATAGTCCTTGATTAACTCCAACCATCTCCTCTGCCTCATGTTCAGATCTGCCGGAGTGAAGATGTATTTGAGACTCTTGTGATCAGTGTAGATGTTACAGTGAGCTCCCATCAAGTAGTGTCTCCATATCTTAAGAGCATGAACCACAGCTGCCAACTCCAGATCATGCGTTGGGTAGTTCTGCTCATGGGGTCTGAGTGCTTGGGAAGCATAAGCAATTACTCTGTTATCTTGCATCAAGACACATCCCAATCCCGTACCAGAAGCATCACAATATACTTCGAAGGGCTTGGTGTTATCAGGTTGAGCCAGCACTGGGGCTGTTGTCAAATGCTGCCTCAGCGTATGAAAAGCATCTTCGCACTTCTGGCTCCAATCATATTTGGCTCCCTACTTTAATAACTCGGTCATTGGCTTGGCAATTCTGGAGAAATCCGGAATAAATCGTTGATAATACCCTGCCAATCCCAGAAAACTCCGAATCTGCCTTACTGTAGTCGGGGGTTTCCAATCCATCACCTCTTGTACCTTCTCAGGATCAACTGATATCCCATCCTAAGAAATTGTGTGACCCAAGAATTTAATTTCCTTCAGCCAGAATTCACATTTAGACAACTTAGCATAAAGACGATGATCGCGCAGTCGCTGAAGCACGATGTGCAGATGCTCAGTATGTTCGTCTTCATTCTTGGAATAGACCAGAATATCATCAATGAAAACGACCACGAACTTGTCCAACTCTGGCATAAACACTGAGTTCATCAGGTACATGAAATAAGCCGGGGCATTGGTCTGCCCAAAGGACATCACCAAAAATTCATAGAGCCCATATCTGGTAGAGAAGGCTGTCTTGGGAATATCACTGGCACGGATCTTGATCTGATGGTAACCTGAGCGGAGATCTATCTTAGAGAATACCTTGGCTCCCACCAATTGATCAAACAAGACATCAATACGGGGTAGTGGGTATTTGTTCTTGATAGTCACCGCATTGAGAGGGCGGTAGTCAACACACATCCTCAAACTCTCATCCTTTTTCTTCACAAATAATGCAGGACATCCCCAAGGTGAAGTACTTGGGCGAATGAACCCCTTGTCCAACAATTCTTGCAGTTGCTTCTTCAGTTCTGCCAGTTCCGCGGGAGGCATCCTATAGGGTCTCTTGGAGATAGGAGCAGTCCCGGGTTGCAATTCAATTGCAAACTCAATGTCTCTGTCAGGTGGCATTCCTGGCAACTCATCCAGAAAGACATCTGGGTAGTAACAGACCACTGGGATCTTTTCCACGGGGGATTCTATCATAACGAAGGCACAAGAACCGGTACAACCCTGGTCAGGCAAATATAAAACAGTCTCGCCGTAAGTAGGGGAATGAATTTCAATTGCCCTGGCTGCAATATCCAATACTGCCTGATGCCTGGTCAACCAGTCAGCTCCCAATATAATATCCACGCTATCCAATCCTAGGATGAGAAGGGTGGTTCTAATCACAAGACTACCAAATTTTATAGGCACTTGCCTGCTGATTTGATTGGTGGCAATCCTGCCCCCTGGTGTTGAAATTGTGATACCCCCATTGGTATGGTGAAAAGGCAACTGGCACTTGGCACTAAATTTGGCACTGATAAAACTATGCGATGCGCCAGAATCAAAAAGAATAATAGCAGGATAATTCAAAACTGTAAAGATACCAGTCATGACGGGTGCTCCCTCTGGAATATCGGCCATGGTGGTGAAGTTTAGCCTGCCCTGCCTTACTTGCACCTTCTGCCTCTTGCCTTGATTCTGATTCACATTCTGCCCTTGCCTCTGCTGGTTCCTGGGGCAATTTTTGGCATAATGTCCGGTGTTGCCGCATGTGAAACACCTGTTGTCATTTGCCTGGCGATACTGCTGCTGCTGATTGTTCCTCTGAGCTGGGAACTGGGTGCGGTTGGGTGCCTGCTGCTGCTGCTGTGGTCGGATCACCCATCTCCCTTGCTGCTGCTGGGGTCCCCTGTTCTGAGTGTCGGACACAATCCTGAAGCGCTGTGGCTGAGCTGAGGGTCCTGCCTCAGGGGTCTTCCTCTTCTTTTCTGCCTGTCGGGCTGTGATGCAGTCCTCTTGGGAGATAGCCATGTTGACCAACTCATTGTAGCTGTTGGCCCTGACGGTGTTGAGACGGTCATGGAGCTTAGTGCTGAGCCCCCGTCTGAACCTGTATCTCTTCTTTTCATCCGTATCTGCATGGTACCCAGCATACTGGCACAAATCATTAAAAGCCTGAGCATACTGCAACACTGTCCTGTTTCCCTGAGTGAGTGCCAGAAACTCATTGAGCTTTCAGTCCATAATGCCAGCTGGGATATGGTGTCCTCTGAAAGCTGCCTTGAACTCTCTCCAATCCACTTCATGGTCAGCTGGTTGCATAGCAAGATAGTGGTCCCACCATGTCCGCGCGGGTCCGCGAAGCTGCTGGGTGGCGAACCTGACCTTTGTCACCTCGGAACAAACTCCATTGAGTAGTGGGAATTTAGATTCCACTACCCTCAGCCATACATCAGCATCAAGTGGGTCCTCTGCCTTGGTGAACAAGGGCGGTTGAGTACTGAGGAACTCCTGGTAAGTGGCTACTACAGGGTGACGCTGATGATCTCCACCACCATAGTGCTGAGGTGGTGGCTGACGCTGAGCTAGCTGCCTCAAGATCTCATTCTGCTGAGCCATTAGCTCCTGCAGAGTGGGCTTTGGTGGCGGTGGTGGAGGAATGCGCTCATTCTGGCCACGACGCGCTCTCCCGACCATCTGAAAAATCACATATTTCCTCAATAACACATCTTCAAGTTCAAGGTTTAATCGCGGTGAAAGAGTCAAAGGCGAACTGATAGATTCCAATCATAAACCAAAAAAAGGATTTAAAAAGGCATAAACTTTCCTTCCTAAATTAAAATTAACAGCATCCATCAAACGTGCTTCCAAAAGAGTTTATCACGATTACATCAATGGTCCCAAAAGACTCAACTCTCTCTAGCCTAGTACCCCAAGGGTGCAAAAGCTAAGCTAGCTGTGAGGAGTCCTACCATCACCGACTTCCAACTCTATCCCCGATATCTAATGAGCGAACGAGGCAACACTTGACTCGGGGGAAGGTGGCCTCCCTGAGCCAGCGGTGTCCACACTGGAAGCAGGCTCCTCTCCTCCCTCAATGTCAACGTCCTCGTTAGCCTCCACATCCTGGATTTCCTGGTGATGCATATCCAGGTGCTCATTAGCCTCAGCAAGCTACTGCTGGGTGTTGATGAGCTGATCTTCGAGAACCTCAATGGTGTTCTCCCTGGTCCCCACCAATTCCTCCAGCTCTTGGATCTCATCAGACAACTGTTCCACTTGTAAGTCCTTTTCCACCATCTCCTAGGACAAGTCAACCACAAGCTCCTCCCTGTTGTCCAGGGTGATCTTGGTTGCCTCCAACAATGCCATCAGATGGGACATTGCCTCGCCACGCATCACTTGCAGACGGTACAAGGCATTCATGCACCGCACTGTCAAATGAGCAGTCCGACCCGGGTAGATAGCCCAGATATCCTTGGCATGCTCCACCCGATCCTTCCACATTGGGTCGTCCTCCCTCTCAGCGGGGAACAAGCCAATGGGGTGGGTGGAAAGCTCCAAGGGGTGGAATCCACAGAAAGTGGTCAACCCGTGCAGAGCAATTGCCTCGATCGTGTCCTCCGCCCGGTATCCAAAAGACTCAGAGTCCAGTGAACGCTAGCCTGGCTGCAGGGGATGAGGCTCCAAGGTCATCCTCACCCTACAGCGTGGCACCCGGTGCTTCTCGAACTACTGCACCGTGTACTGAGGGGGTGTCATGTACCCGACCCCCTGAAGTACCTCCCACAAAATGCGGGGAAAGCCCTCTCGTGCAAGCCCGTCAGTGTGGGACAGTGCATTCCCGTCATCTGAGGATCCGTGGGAAGTCATCTGTGTACGGTTAAGCGTAAGTAAAAGAAAAGAATTATAAAAAGAACAAGAAAAATAAGACTCAGTTTCTCTCTAATTAAAAACAAAATGGTACTGGGGAACTTAGTCGGTCATAATTTAAGTCCTTACAATTTTTTTTTGTTTTTCCATTTGTTCAATTAAAGAATGCATGCATGCTCGTCCTGAACGACCTCACAACAAAGTAAAGGGAATAGGGAAGAACTCCCATCCTTTAAAGTGGCTTGTAGGGCCTAATCACTTAGCCACCTAGCTACCCTTCTATCATCCTAAGGCTTCACGTCCTAGGTCTATCCTGCTCGTCCTACTATCTATCCAACATTGTTCCTATCAAATTTTTACTTCGAAAAAAATGGTATTTATATTTTATTGATTCCTCTGTGGTGGTACAAGCTCCGATACCAGCTATGGCGGAACTGCCTGAATTATTCCAACTTAAGTGCCTAAGCCCCGCCTTAGAGGCTAGACCACACTTAAATGGGAATAACCCGTCAATCCCTCGGATCTAGTCCGACACGGCCACTGACAGGATCAAGTACCACAATCTCACTCGATGGTGAGTCACAGAGCAAATACAATAAAGCATAAAACCATGCATGTAAGAGCATTAAAATTATTACATCACCATCGGAGTTTTGCAAAAGTAGCCATCATTGTTCTAAGTGCAGCGGAATAAAACTAACGGTAAATAAACAGAGATGGGGAAGCCTGTCCCATCACTCCTCATGCTCCTCCTCAGCCGAGGTGGGGTCCCACTCGACAGTCCAACCCGGTGGCAAGATGGACGGCCCAGTCACTCCCGCAACCATGTCCTCCAGAGAACCTGTAAAATTATGCCACAAGCAAGGCTGAGTATACTAATACTCAGCTAGACTTACCCGGTGTGAGGAGTCTACTCCTCTACCTCTAGACATGCAGCTGTTTGGCTGTGGGGTTTGGTTGCCAAAAGCACTAGCTGAGTTTCTAAGTCAAGTTTTAACTTTGTCAATTTAAGTGTGACTCTCTTAAGGCTAAATGTGTACTATCTACTCATACATAGTAGCAACATTATTAGCAATCAACATCTTATATCAACTCATCATATTTTCACTTGTTACTCAATGCAGTACAATGGATCAAGCAGTCTCATTAGCTGCGAGAAGCAGACGATTCGAATCGAGTTTTTATCCTTGCAAGGTAAACCTAAACACACGACGTGGCGAGGCACTCCGTCCCCACACACATCAACCGTCCCCATCGATTCCCCGTCAGCAGAGAGGGGCTCACCGCCTTGGCGTACAATGCCTCACTGACCCCGACCGCCGTCGTGCAGTGACCGCACTTGTACCCACCATAACCGGAATGGGAGACCACGTCTCAGGTCGCGTGAGGAGGGCAATCTGCTGCCAGGTTCAATCAGGTACTAGGCTTACCGATTTACCATATTTCTCAGCATAAGTTTAGTACGTTCAAACGCTTGACACAGGTATCCGCACGTTAATCCTTATTCCCATTTTCACCTCATAGATCACGCATCCCCATGGATCTGTGTCCACCAACCAACTGTCAATATGATAAGAAAAGTGGGTACAACCAATTCCTGATCTCGCGCGAGTGTTAGAAAATCACTCGTCTTCTACCGAGATCCTAATTAAATAAAGCAACTACTCGACCTAGCATACTAGTATCCATCTCAAAAGGAATACTGAGTTCATGCAACTAGGGTTTCAGTCAACTCCTACACTTAAGTGCACAGTACAAGCCTACAAACAATAAGTGTAGTAAAATGGCATAAATAACAGGTTATGCATAAACCGGGGCTTGCCTTCCAAGGCTGTGGCAGGCAGATCCTCTGGTGCAGGCTCGAGTGCTGGATCCGGGGCTACCTCATGAGCAGCTCCTTGCTCCGGCACGAGGACGTACTCTCCGTCAGCAAGGTTACAGTCTATCGAAATGCAAGGAACACGTATGTCATGATTATGCAGGATTTAATAACATTATGCTAAGAGAAGAAAAACTAAGTTAATGAGCAATTTAGGGTTTCTGGGTCATACGTGGCTTTTAATGGTTTATGCTTATCATTTCTAGGTTTAGGTTTTGCTAGGGATAGGCATAGGGAATTGGTATTGCCTTTATATATTTCAGTGGACAAGTTATAAAGGGTTTTAGGATGACACTCATTTCCTATTATTCATCTTTCCCTTTCTTTATTTTCTACTTATGGTTTCTAGTGTAGGTTTGATCTACGATAGTGGTTTAATATTTTCCAAAAATTCTATAAAAACTACAGTGGGTTGCCAGTGGTCATTATAGCCTGTTCTAGGAATTTGAGGTTTAAAATAAAAGGTTATGCTTTAGACAAAAATAGCAAAAGTTATGTAAAATGGGCCACTTTGCACTACAACTCTTAATTAGGAGTAGGTTCTGCTCTAAGGGTTATTTTTGTTGGTATCTAACAGTAATAATAAGCTTCTGTGCCAAAAATCACAGAAGGTTAATTGGTGGTTATTTAGTTGTGATTTCTTAAAGTTCTATGCCAAAAAGGTGCTTATAACTAACTTGCCATTTGAAAAATATTAAACAACAGATTTTGTATTTTTTCTATGTTCATAATAACAAAACATTAGTTATCCCAAGGTTTGGGGTGTTCTCTCCTTGGGGTTATTTTTCTAGGGTTTTTCTCAATTTTCCTTGTTTTCTTAAATAAAAGGTATCCTATTTATTTTATACTAAACCAGGGTATCATAGATTTTTCTAGTAAACTACATTGAATAAGTACTCTAACAAAAATAGGGGTGCCCTTTGGTTCATTATTTAAATCACCTTTTCTATTTTTCTTAACCTTAAGCATATTATAAATTAAATGGCAAAAACTAACTTAATGGGTTGGACAGAGAAGTTTAGCATTTTTAAACAGGTCAGTAGGTGGATATAAACTTCTCCAAATTTTTCTAACCCTAGTCAAATAGTGCAACTATTTTTATCCCTATTATTTAGCTTTTGGTCAAAACAATAATTAAATCAGAACCCTAAAGTTTTCTGTAGTACATAGGGGTTTTATATTTTTCCTAAGTAGTTTACATTATTTAGAGTCTGAAAAAATTGGTTTGACCAAATTTAGATGAACTAAACAGAAGTTATGAATTATTAAAGTTTCTGTTCAAATTTAAAATCAGATTTAATAAAGGTTTTCTGGAAAAGCAGTTTACACCGAGGACCCTAGGTTATTTCCAAACTAACTCTCTCAGTTATACCCCCGTGCTACTATTCATTTGAGTCTCTGACATTTCACAAAACGCCCCAGACTTCTTTCCTTCTCCCCCGCGGTCCTTCCCTAGGTTTAAACAGTGCCCGCAAGAAAGAAAAGGGTGGCGCGGCTTACCGGCGGCGAGATAGGTCCGGCGAGGGGCGGGGTTGGCTCGAGGAGGCTCTGGCGGTCACAGCGATGTACGGCTTGACGGCGAGGATGGCCGGAATCGCTCGGTCCACGTGCGCAGGCGGGTGTCCTCGTCGGCGGCGGGTGTGCCGGCCAAATCAAGGTGATCTGGTTCAATCCAATGGCACGGTGAGCTTCACGGGGTGACGTAGAGACTGTGTGTACAAGGAATCAGAAAATGGTTCAGTAGATTACCCGGTCCACGCACTCCGGCGGGGTTGTGAACTCCGGCGACCGTGGACTGGCCTCTCCAGCGAAGCAGGCTTCGATTCCTCGCTCAGGGAGCTTCACCTAGGTGTGCTCACTTGTCTCCGAGGGTTGGACAGGGTTGGGAAAGGCTGGGCTGGCCGGTCTACGGCGGCAGGGGCTCGGGTGGCCGCGGACACGCCGTGCACGGGCAAACGACGGTGAGTTGAGCTCCGATGAGGTTTGAGCGTGCGCAGAAGAGTGTGGTCGACGCCTGAGGGGGCTTTATAGGCGCGGCGCACACAGGGGACACGGGCGCGGCTCGGCACGGCGCGGGGTCGGGCGCGGGCGTGCTCTGGCATGCGCAGAGCGCGTCGAACACGTGGAGCTTTTCTTCTGCCCGTGTTCCACAGCTCACCCAAGTCGCAAACGTGCGAATCTTGGCAAAAATCCGGCGCGAGTCTTTTCCTGGCACCTAGGGCTGTCTCTCATCCATGAGTTGCCATGGCAGATATGGCCTAGGTAGGGAGATCTTCGGTCGCCAAATCAGGTATGTCACTCTGCCCACCTCGCGACAAAAACCATGCCAAGGCATGTCAAACGTCAAGGTCTCGGGCTCAGCTTTTTCCAGTGGGTGCCCTAGGTGGTATGCCACATTTTTGGTATAGAACTTAGGTGGTTTTGGTGCCAGCTTCGAGGTGAACACGGTTGATCTTTAGTGTAGGTGTACTTTTTGACTTAGAGAAAATTAGGGAGCTCTAGCTCTCTCTCTACTTAGGGAATGGATTTGAGGTTTCTCCAGGGGTCGTTTTGCAACATTTCCTTCCCACAATTGCTGGTTATAAAGTCACTCAAGTTTTGGTTAAAGATTAACTCATGGTTTGCACATTTGCTTATTCTTTCCCCCTCTCAACCATGGTTTTGGAAGATAGGGTTCAAGAGAGGTCTAGGGTTTTCCCCCTTCTTGCCCAAGGTAGTAAGTGCACAAAGGTTTGAGTGATACTTCTTAGGTCAATAGCAAATCTTGGATAACACATGGTCTCCAAGGTTCTTATGTTCTCCTTAAGTTATTACCACATGTGATCACAGTCCTTAACACCAAGGTGTGCTCTAGCCATGGTAACACCTGAGGTGTTACAATTTTGACATGTTCGATATGCGTTGAAGACACTTTATGCTTTCGACTAAAGTTTGGTGGAAAGATATGTTACTTCGATTGCCATAGATGTTTTTTGCTAGAGGATCACCCGTTCAGGTTCGATAGGAACACTTTTAAAAAGGACACGATTGTGACGAGGGGACCACCCAAGCGTCTTAGTGGTGCAGAGATTCTCGCGAGACTTAATGATTTGAAACTAAACGAACATGGAAATCATTTTGAAGGTTATGGAACTGAGCATAATTGGACTCACAAATGTGGTCTATGGGAACTCCCTTATGAAAGCCTTGATTCTAAGGCATAACATTGATGTGATGCACCAGGAACGAAATATGGGTGAAAGCATTATCAGCACTTGCATGAATATCACTGACAAAACAAAAGACAACCCTAAGGCTAGAAAAGTCTTGGTTTTAATCTGTAGAAGACCAACTATGGAGATAGGAGAGAACCAGAAGAAGCCATGTGCTCCTTTCAGTATTAAACCTAAAAGGAAGAAACAATTGATGAAATGGTTGAAAACCTTAAAGTTCCCAGATGGTTACGCCGCGGGCTTTAGAAGGTCTGTGAATTTGAAGACGGGCAAGTTTTCTGGGTTGAAGAGTCATGACTACCACATAATAATGGAAAGACTCCTTCCTGTTATGTTTCGTGGTTTTGTAAAAAATGATGTCTGGAAAGCATTAGCGGAGCTAAGCAACTTTTATAGACATCTTTGTGCTAAAGAAATAAAGAAAGAGATGATGGATAAGCTTGAGCAACAAATACCGATTTTGGTATGCAAACTTGAAAAATATTTCCACCAGGTTTCTTCAATCCGATGCAACATCTACTTGTTCACCTACCATACGAAGCTAAGGTAGGAGGTCCTGTGCAATATAGATGGATGTATCACATCGAAAGGACACTAAAGAAGCTACGTGCAATGGTTGGTAATAAGAGACGAGTTGAAGGGTGCATTGCTGAAGAATTCAAATACAAAGAGATAGCATCGTTCACGGGTCTGTACTTTGCAGAGGAACACAATGTCAATGCCCCTACGTTGCGGTATCATGTCGGCGAGCCCCCTATCAGTGATATTGAAATTTTTCAATGGAGGGGCAAAACTGTAGGACCCAGCACAACATACTGTTTCACCAATGACGAATAGAAGACTACTTTGCTCTACATGTATAACAACATGGAAGAGATGAGTCAGTTTATCCTGTAAGTGTAAACTTAATTTTAGTCATTGTCGCTACAATTTTTGTTGTTATACTAAAAGGTTTGTTTCCTTGTACTAACAGTGAATTTGATTATCCCTAGGAGCAGTAACTGCCAGACGTTATGGTCTGTATGATGTCAATGGTTTTAGATTCTGTTCTACAAGGTTCGAAGATGATCATCCTCTAGCAGCCACGACAAATTCCGAAGTTGTAACTAGAGTTGTCGATGAAGGGAAGGTGACTAATTATTATGGAGTCATTAATGATACACTCGAGTACAAGTTTTTTGGAGATAAACAACTCAAAGTGGTGTTCTTCGATTGTGATTGGTTTTCTCCAAACACAACGCGAGAAAACTAATATGGCATGGTGGAAGTCAAACACAACGATAGATTAAAAGGCCACGACATTATAATCCTTGCCCACCAATGCGAGCAGGTGTATTATATGACATATCCATCTAAGAAAAAGGGTTTGGTTGATTGGAGGGTAGTGTACAAAGTTAATCCTCATGAACGACTATATGCTCCTGGTGATGCTGGTTATGTTGAAAGTCAAATTGAGCAGGAAGTGGGAGCTGCTGAGATTTTCCAAGACGAAGAACTTACCAGCACGTTTAATGTACAAACTGAAATGTTGGAAGAATCTTTATTAAGCGATCAAAATGATTATAGGTTCCTCCAAAAAGAGAACGAGTGACGAGAAAGAAGAAAGCTACTTGGTGTCCATTAAATCGACGAAAGCAACTAGATCCTGATTTTGATTACAATTACGATTGACGAGTATGGATCATGATTTTATTGAATATTTTATAATTTTATTGTCGATTTATGTGCTAACTTGTTTTTGTTAAAATAGGATGTCAAAGAAAATGAGGTCTTTTGCTCGTAGTTTGCTTGGGACGAGGAGTAGCTCGAGGAGCAGCTCGAGGGGTGAGGATTCAGTTTTTCAGGGCACAGGTTCTACCATGAGCAGACGGAGAGCGCTGGCAGAACATTTGCCTCCACACGATGTAAGTTAGTTCGTAAATTACATTATTTGAGTTACTTAATATTGTATGATGTAAGTTACTTGTTTCATAGGATGCTGAAATTGAGGAACCAGTGGTAGAGGATCATGCAAGAGATGATGCTGAAGATGATGGTGGAGATGATGTGGGAGATGATGCTGGAGATGATGCTGGTGGGTATTCTGCAGGCGGGGATTCTGGGGCTGGTGGAGATTCCGTAGCTGGGTCTGGAACTTCTCGAGTTAGGAGAACGAGGAAGATGCATTTTGTTGGACCACCTCCAGAGCTTCCACCCGAATCTCGGGTTTTGATAAAGCCTAGTGGAAAGTGAGTGACATATCTTTGCTTAAATGTTATTGAAAGTTATGTTTCAATTTCTACGTTGTTTTCTGTTTGTAGGACTTGGATCGACGACTCGTTCACAGGCACAAGACACTACAGGCAGGTGAACATGGTCCTTGGTAATCTTGTTCGTCTGCACTGGCCTGGTCTTGTGACTTTGCCTAGTGGCGAGTCTGTCCCCACCACCACTTGGGAGCATTATCTCTATGGTGTCTGTAGAACGTTTGGCAACACACAGACACTAGTTTGGGATGCATTCTGGGTATGAATTGTTTATACTAATTTAGTTATTCCATATATGGTTGCTTTTATGATAACACTAATTTTTTGCAGAAACGGTACAAGTTGTCGGACGATGGATCATATGATATGAATGCTCGTTACGTGTTTGAGTATAACGCGAACGATGTCGTTGCAGATGCAATATACTATGCATGAATTCAGGCTATAAAGGCATGGTACAGAGCAAATGCTGATGATCGACTGATGCCAAATACCAAGGCCGAGTGGTCATCAATTTACCTTACGGAGGAGCAATACCTTGAGGTAAACAGGTTGTTGCATCTCATATCGCACGAATCCATGTATTTTCTTTATTGAAAAAATTCTATGTAGGTGTCGGTGCTGTGGATGGCCACCCGATCAGTGGGTTATCGGGCCTTGTGCAGATGGTGGGCTTCCACTGAGTTTCGTGCCATTTCCGAAAGGAACAGGGGAAACCGTGGGACTGAGTCATTCCACAACTACGGCGACGATGGTCATGTGCGCTTGGCTAAGCGAATGGTAAGTCACAGTATGTTGTAACTTTGAATTACATAGAAATGTGTCATTCTAACTTGTATGTACAGGAAGTCAAATCCAGCCGTACGCCCACGGATGTGGAGGTGTATATGCAAGGGCATAGGGGTTCTGATCCTCAGAATCCAGATGTTTTATGCACTCAGACGACCATCGACCGTCTAGTGAGTTTTTGGTACTCTATTATGTGTTTGATATTGTTTGCAAGGGCATAGGGGTTATGCACTTATATTTGATATTGTTTGCCTCCAGGCTTCGTATGGGCAGGAGATGGTTCAACGCCATGGATAGGAGTACGATTGGAGGAGCCAGCCAATCGACCCTCAGGCAGCATATGCTAGCGTAGGAGGACAAGCCCATGGACGGTGGGATTATTTGATTTGGATTTCAAAATTATCCTCTTATGCTTGTGATACAAGTCCATGATTTACTATACTAAGTGCATGGTTCACTCTTGTAGGTTGGGTATTTTTGATTCTATGATTGATTCTAGGGAGTTGAGACGCCGTGGATGACAGTCCACATCGTCGTCTTCACAGTCGTCCCATTCACGATCATCCGCCCAGGAGATAAAGCTTGCAGTGTTGCGTCAACAGGCAGAGTATCATCGATCAGTTTTGAGGGAACAATTGGAGTACCAGAGGCAACAATCTGAGTACCAGAGACAACAAGCTGAGTACCAGAAGAAAAAGGACGAGTATTATGCAAACCTCCAGGCCCAAAATCAAGCTCTTCTCTCGGTAAGTTGAAGTTACATTTTGTACCTTATTTTGCAAAACACATGATGTATATCTTATTTGCTCAACAATGGCTTGTATATAATTTTTAGCAACTAGCCCAACAAGCGGGCGTCCCGATGCCCACATATGGGATGCCGCCTCCGGATTTTGCACTACCGATGCCAATGCTGGCACCTCCACCTCCGCCTCCATCACAATTCCCTACGGTATGTACACATATGCGTGTGTGACATGTCCATAGATGTCTTATGTGTTTAAATGAAAACTGAGTGGTTACTATTTCATGTGCGCGTGTTATAGGGATTTCAGACACCACCTGTTGGGGACTTGTTCTCAAATACTATGAATTAAGAACAAGGCAACACAAGATGTTAAATGTTAATGTCCTTCGTCCTTCGAAGCATTATTTCCCTTAGTATATAATGATCTTCAGACTAAGGTCATGAAGGACATAACTTCATCATCACAGTATATGTTAGATAAAAGAAGAAGCATATGACATATAGGAAACAACATAAACAATTATATAGCATTATTAATTCATTCTAATTATATAATCATGGAAAGGCAGGAATAATATTGAATTACAAAAGTACCTTTGACTTGATAGAAGGCAAAAAGTACAAGCGTGACGCAAAAGCAAGCACCAGTCAGCGTGAACAGTACGGGGGTACTTTTCATCCATTTATAGGCATAGGACGCAGCCTGTGAGAAATTACATTCATGCCCTTTACATTTATTATTGACTTACATACAAATCTATGAGGACTAAATAGCCTTTTCTCCTTTAAGTCGGTTCCTTTTCCCGCGAATGAGCCGAAGCTCCCTTGCGCGTAGGTTCGGGGCAACGGCAACCTTCGTCACGATCATGCTCTTCTCATCGTGTACGCTTTTATCATGAAACCGAAGGTACCTGTCCATAAGCCATACTTGGAAGACATTGTTAAATTACGTTTTTGAGGACCTTCGGAGGATGAAGGCCCCCAACAGTAGCCCCTCGCAGTATTAATTTGTTGAAGATAACGAATTCAGACTGCGACATGGACGAAGGCCTTAAGCCGAAGGTCCAAAAAACACCTTCCCTTTGCTAGAATAGCAACAGTCAATGATAGACGTGACCCTCCAATTCGGGGCGTGCCGAGCGTATAAATAAGAACTTGCACCAACCTCATTTGGTACGCTGCTTGCGTCATTTTCTTTGTTTTCTCAATTTTATAGCTCTTGCTCACCAATGCTTGCTAGTTTCTCAAGCTTTCTAAGCTTCGATTTGAAGGACACATTTTCATCATTTCTGAAGAAAAGATGTCTCAAGACAAGAAGGTTGTTGCTGAGACGAAGCTAACCGAAGAGGAGAAGCTCTTTGAACAGAAGAAGGCTATGAATCCTTATATCGCTGGGTTTTTAGAATCAATGGAAAAGTCAAATACAGAGAAGATTACAAAAGAGATAATGGAGGGCTTGTCTGAAGACACTGGTGACAGTGATAACTATGATGCAGAAAGTGGGGGTGAGGATTCCGAAGATCGACCGTGGAGGCCAAGCCATAGAATTTTCGGAAAGTCGACCATCAAGCAAAGTCACCTTGAGAGCATGAGGGGGAGGTACTTTCGAGATATATCTATTGTGAGGGCTGGCGAAGACAATAACACTCCTGCGCCTGAGGAGAATGAAGTTGTGATCTTCCGAAGCTTCTTTAAAGATGGGCTTCGGTTCCCACTGAGTAGGTTTGTAGTTGAAGTATTGAAAATCTTCCAAATTTTCCTTCATCAACTGACCCCCGAAGCCATATTGAGGATGGGAGTCTTCGTTTGGGCAATAAGGAGCCAAGGTATAGACCCAAGCGCAAAATGCTTCTGCAGCATGCACGAACTTATGTATGAAACGAAGGCCACGAGAAAAGAACAGTATCACAACAACTTCGGTTGTTATGGATTTATCGCCCGTCCCAACTCAAGCTACCCAGTGCCAACATTTTAGAAAAGATGGCCAGGAAATTGGATGGAGGAATGGTTTTATGTGAAGAACAACTTAGTAGTGAGGGAGGATGTTAAGGAGGTTATTATGTGCCCCATTTGGTCCGCTTCGGCCTCCGAAGGCCGAAGGTTGAGATTGATGAAGCCGCCGAAGCATGCCAAAAGGCATTTGGTACTGTCTGCTTTTTTATTGGTACAAGAGATTTAATCCAAGAGCATATAGCCTTCAAAGTATGGCCGCTTGTAGAGAACTGGGAAATGCCGAAGGAGACTGTCACCGAGTCTAGCGAAGGTGACCTAGTTCGACTGAAATACACCTTCAGATATGGAGATAAATTTGATGAACCAAATGACGACTGGCTGAAATATATCGAAGCTACAAGTGATGAACTGCTTGGGCCATATTCCAAAGCGGAAGATAATGCATTATCCACATCCTTCAGGGGTCGGGGAAAAAAGAGATTGAACAGAGTTTTTGATGCCATTGGTTTTGTTTACCCCGACTACTGCTACCCGCTAAGGGGACGGGGAAAGAAGAGGAAAACTGCTGCTTCGGCCAAGACTGCTACTTCGATCACTCCAGATGAGCCTAAGCCGAAGAGCAAAAAGTTGAATGTCCTTACCCACCGGCCACGTTATATTGAACCGGCCGTAGTGCCTGAGTTTGGCAGGGAGACTTCTTCAGCTGCTGAACCAAAAGAGCCCATTCCTCCTACGCAGAAGGCTGAAGATCCGGCTATAATGCCGAAGGTACCCTTAGCCGAGCTAGCTGAGTCGAAGACTGATAAAGATAAGGCCGAAGAGCCAAAAATTGAAGGAACAAAAATGTCAGGAATTTTAAGCCCTTCGGTAGAAGTAACAGTGCCGAAGGCACAAAAAAGTTTTGCGGCAACTCCCAAAAGAAGGATGGCAAATGTACTAGATGTGTTAGAAACAGTAAAGGCTTTAAGCTCCACTCCTTCAGGGAAAATCACCGAGGCTTCAAAAATGCAAACCGAAGCTGAAACAAAGCCGACCGAAATTGAAGTTGCAGTAATCCAAGCTAGTGCCGAAGCCGGGCCTTCAGAGCTCGCCGAGAAAAAGCCCTCAGAAATTGGAGAAAAGGCAATAGAAGAAAAGGCCACAGAGAAAGTTTTGCCTGAAAAGGTTGCTACTCCTGCTCCCGAAGCTTTGAAAGAGAGCATTGATTATATCATCTCCCATGCTTCGGGAAAGATACTTTCTAAGGAAGAAAAACGAGAAGCTCAACATTATGCCCAAAAACTGAAATACCCGAAGGGGGTCATTGGTGTTTAATGGCAGTGGGGAAGAAGATTTTTTGTACTGTCTCTCGGATAACAAAGAGATATCCGTCAGCCAAGAGATAGGAAGAAGCTTCGGATTTCCGAAGCTAGAAGATGGCCTCTCAGTATTGTCAAAGGATGAATTGGCTGACAGTTTAGCATATAATAGCATAAAGGTATGAAGATCAATTTTGTATTTGAAAACGAATTACTTCTTTTGTTTATAGTTAATGATGTACTCCTCTTGCAGGGCTTGATCCTTAGCAATGCCCTCAGAGCATAGAAAAACATCGAAGATGAAGGGTGTACAATGGCTCTGAACAACCTTCGTTCAGAGGTGATTGAACTAAGGAACGAAGGCCTTGAAAAGGATAAAATATTAATTTCATTGGTAAACAAAATAAAAGAAGACGAAGCTAGTTCCAAAGCTCAAGCTGAGGCCCAAAAGAGTGAAATTGAAGACCTTCGGAGACGATTAGCTGAGGCCAAAGAAAAATGCGCTGTTGCTGAAGCTGATCGAGATGCCAGCGAATATTGGAAAAATTATTTAGAAAAGACAGTTGCAGAGCTTCACGCATCCAAGGAAAGATGTTTTGAAAAATCTATGGAGTGCGTGAAGAAGATGAAGACTAGCTTGGCCAACGTGGGCACCTATTCAAGCGAAGACAACTTCATACAAGGCGACCCTAAAGGTGTTATCGAGTGGATCAGCGGAGAAGCCGAAGCTTTTGAGGAAATTTTAAGTGATCGCGGGGATGTTTGTGCATTCTCTAGTGCGAGAGGAGTTTCAGCTATCTTGGAGAAGGCAGGTTGCAATCATGTTAAAACCCTAGCTCAGGCCGAAGCTGCCTTCTCCGTGGACGACACGAAGGATCCCTCGGCCGAAGCAAGTTTTATGGGCGGAAAATTTTTCACTGACATTTGGGAAAATGGCGGCCGAGAAATGGCTCATGAAATAATGAAGAAGAGCGAAAAAGATATTCATGACTCTCGAGAAGCAGTGAAGAAAGCTGAAAAAGCTGTAGAACTCGAGAGACGGATAGGTATCACTTAATGGCTTTTAGCTTCGTTGTTTGTTTTCGTGGCTCCGAACTGATTGAATTTTTCTATTGTAGCTGAATTACCTCCTCCACCGGAGCCGTTCGACCCTCTGGCCGATCCGGAGACAAAGAAGGCGATACAAATTATCAACATAGCCGAATATATCGTTGACAAAGTCGTCAACAAACTGCTTAACGAGGCTGCGGAGAAAGTTCTAAAGGAAGAACAGTAGTTGCTGTAAAAACATTCTTAAGTGATTAATGTAACATTTGTTAAACTAAGCCTGTAATATTTGATGTGTATAGTTTTGAATCTAACATGTAAACTGTTTTGCAATGCAGTTCTTTGCGATGCATGAAACTTTTTATATAATAACGTTTTTGAGCCTTTGACGAAAAAACACCTTTCCTTCTTTTCATGCTTCGTAAAGAAGAATTTTTATGCCTCGTAAGAACATCCACACTTCTTAAAGAACATCCAAACTTCATAAAAACATTAATGCTTCATAAAGAATAGATCCCTTCTTCCACATCAGAACTGATGAAGCTGTAATTCTCAGCTTTGTGCCTTAGCACCTTTTCATTTTTGTAAAGCATTCTCCGAAGATCGGCTTCATTTACAATTCATGTCATTGATGTGATTTGATGTATGATGTGATGCTATGCGATATGATGCGATGATATGATGTAAAGAATGATGCTAATGCCGAAGACACATATCCACACTGAAACACAATCTCTACGTCCCCTTAGGAACGATCAAAATCCCTTTGCCGTTTATTTTTCGGCTTCACCGCTTATTTTTCGGTGTAAGTTCTGCATCCCCTTAGGAATGTCTTTTGAACTTCTTCACCTTCTATTTCGGTGGTATTCGCGTTGACTTTTTGCGCTTCGCCTTATATTTCGGTGGTATTTGGCTCTACATTCCCTTTGGAATGACTTTTGAGCAGAAAACTTACACTGCGCTCCCTTAGGAACGACTTTTTGTGGCTTCGGCAAACTTACGCTGCGCTCCTTAGGAATGACTTTTGTAGCTTCAGTGAAACTTGCAATGCGATTTTTAGCTCTGCATTCCCTTAGGAACGTCTTTTGAGCTTCAGCAATTTTTGAGCTTCATGAGTCTGCAGATGTTGGGGACTTGTTCTCAAATGCTAAGAATTAAGAACAAGGCAACATAGAAAGTGTTAAATGTTAAGCTCCTTCGTCCTTAAAAACATTATATCCCTTCGGATATAATGAATCTTGAACGAAGGTTACAAATGAAAAGATTTTCATAAGATTAATTAACGGTAAAAAAGAACACGTATGTAAAATACGAATAATGGTTTGAGTATTATCATCAACTTATCTTTATTGCCAAATTCATGAAAACAAATTACAAGTGTACCTTCGGATTGATGGAAAGTAAAGATGCAGACGTAATGTGAAAAAGCGTATGCCAAGTCAGCGTGAACAGTACGGGAGCGCTGTTCATCTATTTATAGGCACGGGACGCAGCCCATGTAAAATTACATTGATGCCCTTTACATTTGATAATAACTTTATAGCAATCCTTCGAGGTTTAACTTGACTTTTCTTCCTTAAGTCGGTTCCTCTTTTCCTTCGTCATGCCGAAGCTTTACGTAGCTTCGTGATCGTCCTGTCTTTCGTCGTGATCACTTTCCACCCCAGTCAAGCTTCGTCTTAACCATGCTCTTGTACACCCACAACCTGACTCCAAAGATACCTGTTCACATGTTTCACTCGGAAAATATTGCCAAATCATGTTTTTGAGGAGCTTCGGAAGCCGAAGGCCCCCAACAGTAGCCCCTCGCAATATTAATTTACTGCAATGATAAATTCATATTGCGACATGGACGAAGGCTTTGAGCCGAAGGTCCAAAAAAACACCTTCCTTCTGCTAGAATAGCAGCAGTCATTGACAGACGGGGCCCTCCAGTTTCCGACACGCTGGGTGTATAAATAAGAGCTCACCGCAAGTTTATTTGGCATGCTCTCTTGCCATCCGCTTTTACTCACCCAAAAAAAAAATTTTAGCCTGCACGCAACAGCACTTGCTCTGTTTTAAATTTTTAAGCTTCGGTTTCGAGTGTGTTTTGTCAGCATTTTCGAAGATGCCTGAGGATAAGAAAGCCGTTGGTGGTTCGAAGCTAAGCCTTTCTGAGGAAATGCACCTGGGTTTTCTTGAATCAATGTCGAAGACTAATACGGAGAAGATTACCAGAGAGATTTTGGAGGGTTTATCTGAAGATACTGGCGACAGCGATAGTTACGATGTGGATAGTGGTGGTGAAGATTCCGAAGATCAACCCTGGCGACCAAGCCATGCAGTTTTTGGTAAGTCCAGCATTAAGGAAAGCCATCTTGTCAATATGAGAGGGAGATACTTTCGGGACTTGTCTATTGTGAGGGCTGACGAAGGAGAGAAGACTTGTCCAACTCCCGAGGAAAATGAGGTCGTGATATTCCGAAGCTTCTTGAAAGCTGGATTACGATTTCCCTTGAGTAGTTTTGTCGTGGAAGTATTGAAGACATTCGAAATCTACCTTCACCAACTTATCCCCGAAGCAATCATAAGGATGAACATCTTTGTGTGGGCCGCGAGAAGCCAAGGTTTGGAACCTAACGCGAAAAGCTTCTGTAACATACACGAGCTATTGTATGAGACAAAACCCTGGGGCAAAGAGCAGTACCACAACAACTTTGGCTGCTACAGCTTTGGCGCTCGGTCCGGGTCAAGCTGCCCTGTGCCAACTTTTCGAAAGAGGTGGCCCGGCGACTAGATGACAGAATAGTTTTACGTGAAAAATGACTTGAAATCACATGAAGACATTAAAGGTATCATTATGCGCCCTATCTGGCAACGCTTCGGCCTCCGAAAACCGAAGGTGGAAATGGATGAAGCAGCCGAAGAATGCCAGAGAGCCTTCGGCGTGGTTTGCTCTTTTATTGGTACAAGGGATTTGGTCCAAGAGCATATTGCCTTCAGAGTCTGGCCACTTGTAGAAAAGTGGGAAATGCCGAAGGAGACCGTCAAGGAACCTGATGAAGGCGGGCTGGTTAGGCTAAAATACACATTCAAATACGGAGATAAGTTTGTTGAACCAGATGATGACTGGTTGAAGAGTATTGAGGCCATAAGTGACGAATTGCTTGGGGTATACTCGAAAGCCGAAGATACCGCACTATCAGCGGCCTTCGGAGGCCGAAAGAAGAAGAGGCTTAACCGTGTATTTGATGCAATTGGGTTTATCTACCCCGACTACCAATACCCGGTGCGAGGCCAAAAAAGGAAAAATACTTCTCCTGCAAAGGAAACTGCTTCGGCTGCTCCTAGCGAACCGGCGCCGAAGAGGAAAAAGGTAAAGGTACTCACACACCCTCCACGTTAACATGACACATCCTAGTCTGAAGCTTGAATAGTCTGAAGCTGTTGCCAGGAAGCTTGGTGTTGGCTTGCCGAAGCAACAGAAGCTGCAGGGTGATTGCCTACATATTCTGGAATGTAAGGCGAATGGTACGAAGCAGTATGCATGACCTGCTTCGACTGGTTCTGTTGCGCTGCAGCCTCTGCTAGCTCCTTTTGCTTCTGGATGGTAACATGACACATCCTGGTGGTATGGCCCTTGCCCTCACCACAGAACAGGCAATAAATTTTTCTTGGTTGATCTCCAAATCTTCCCCCGAAGCCCCTGCTGCCTCTGCCCCTTGGCGCTGGCGGCCGGAAAGAGCTTTGCTGTTGCCCCGAAGCTTGCGAGGAGCACTGTGGCCTTTGTTGTTGACTGCCTTTGTCATCACTTTGGGTAGAATTGTGAATTGACCTGACGTGCCTCGGATAAAATCTTCCTCCGAAGCCCCTGGCCATTTCAGAGAACCTGAAAGCTTCCTCCCTTCTTTGGCGAAAATCATTGTCAGCTCGAATATACTCGTCCATCTTCTGGAGCAGCTTCTCCAAAGTTTGAGGAGACTTCCTGGCAAAGTACTGAGCTGCAGGTCCTGGCCGAAGCCCCTTGATCATGGCCTCAATGACAATTTCATTGGGCACTGTTGGTGCCTGTGCCCTCAGACGTAGAAACCATCGGACATATGCCTGAAGGTATTCTTCGTGATCCTGGGTGCACTGGAATAAAGCTTGAGCAGTGACTGGCTTCGTCTGAAACCCTTGGAAGCTGGTTATCAACATATCCTTCAACTTTTTCCATGAGGTGATTGTCCCTGTCCTAAGGGAGGAGTACCAGGTTTGTGCAACGCTCCTGACAGCCATGACGAAGGACTTTGCCATGACCGCCGTGTTGCCACCGTACGAAGATATAGTTGCCTCATAGCTCATCAAGAATTGTTTCGGGTCTGAATGACCGTCGTACATGGGGAGCTGGGGCGGCTTGTAAGACTGTGGCCAAGGAATAGCCTGCAGTTCTGTTGACAAGGGAGAAGCATCATCAAAAGCAAAATTTCCGTGATGGAAATCTTCATACCAGTCGCCCTCGTTGTAGAAACTCTCTTGATGAAGCTCTCTGCGCGGGGGCCTTTGGTTCTGGTCATCTTGAGCAAGATGTCGAAGCTCTTCGGAGGCTTCGTCTATCTGCCTTTGAAGATCAGCTAGACGAGCCATCTTCTCCTTCTTCCGTTGGACCTGTTGATTGATCATCTCTAAATTTTGGATTTCTTGATCCAAGTCGTCCTCCGGAGGCGTTGGACTGGTGACCTTCCTCTCCTGGCTTCGGGCCTCCCTAAGAGAAACGACATCTTGATTGGGGTCCAGCGGCTGCAGAGTGGTAGCCCCTGTTGCTGAAGCTTTTTTAGGCGGCATGACGAAGGTGACGCTTGCCGAAGGTGTTCAAAACTTCAGAAAATGGGTGTGAGTTCACCGGAGGTGGGCGCCAATGTTGGGGACTTGTTCTCAAATGCTAAGAATTAAGAACAAGGCAACATAAAAAGTGTTAAATGTTAAGCTCCTTCGTCCTTAAAAACATTATATCCCTTCGGATATAATGAATCTTGAACGAAGGTTACAAATGAAAAGATTTTCATAAGATTAATTAACGGTAAAAAAGAACACGTATGTAAAATACGAATAATGGTTTGAGTATTATCGTCAACTTATCTTTATTGCCAAATTCATGAAAATAAATTACAAGTGTACCTTCGGATTGATGGAAAGTAAAGATGCAGACGTAATGTGAAAAAGCGTATGCCAAGTCAGCGTGAACAGTACGGGAGCGCTGTTCATCTATTTATAGGCACGGGACGCAGCCCGTGTAAAATTACATTGATGCCCTTTACATTTGATAATAACTTTATAGAAATCCTTCGAGGTTTAACTTGACTTTTCTTCCTTAAGTCGGTTCCTCTTTTTCCTTCGTCATGCCGAAGCTTTACGTAGCTTCGTGATCGTCCTGTCTTTCGTCGTGATCACTTTCCACCCCAGTCAAGCTTCGTCTTAACCATGCTCTTGTACACCCACAACCTGACTCCGAAGATACCTGTTCACATGTTTCACTCGGAAAATATTGTCAAATCATGTTTTTGAGGAGCTTCGGAAGCCGAAGGCCCCCAACAGCAGAGAAGATATATTTCACTCTGACAGGAACAAAGCTATTACAAGAAATTAAAACCTGGTTTACATTGATTGTTCCTTATTAAAAACAAAATGACAATGAACGTAAAAATGTTTCAAAGGTAGGATATCTCTCAATAGATGTGCTTTGATTCTGGCACAGTACTGTTGAATATGCGAGCTTCGGATTCCTCCCTGAATTCCCATTGCTGTTGAGAGTGCTGATGCCCTTCTAGCTGCTGGCTTCGGGAATAGGTCGGTTGTAGTGGTGGCGGAGGCGGGAGTTGTGGCCAGGAAGCCTGTGAATGACTAGCCGAAGCGACAGAAGCTGCCGGATGATTGTTCACATACTCTGGTATGTATGGAGAGTGACACGAAGAAGTGTGTAAGACCTGCTTTGGCTAGTTCTGCCGAGCTTCGGCTTCTGCTATTTCCTTTTGTTTCTGAATGGTGACATGGCACATTCTTATAGTATGGCCCTTGTCTTCACCACAGAATAAGCAGTAAATCTTTTTAGGCTGATCCCCAAACCTTCCTCCGAAGCCCCTGGTGCCTCTGCCCCTTGGAGCTGGTGGCCTGAAGGAGCTTTGTTGTTGCCCCGCAGATTGTGAGGTATATTGTGACCTCTGAGACTGACTTCCTTTGTCATCACCTTGAGTGGAGTTATGGATTGACCTGACGTGCCTCGGATGGATTCTTCCTCCGAAGCCCCTGGTCATTTCAGAGAATCTGTAAGCTTCCTCCCTTCTTTGGTAGAAGTCATTGTCAGCTCGGATGTACTCATCCATCTTCTGAAGAAGCTTCTATAGAGTTTGCGGGGGCTTCCTTGCGAAGTACTGAGCTGTAGGTCCTGGCCGAAGGCCCTTAATCATGGCCTCAATGACAATCTCATTGGGCACTATAGGTGCTTGTGCCCTTAGTCGCAGAAACCTTCGTACATAGGCCTGAATGTATTCTTTGTGGTCTTGTGTACATTGGAACAGAGCCTGAGCTGTGACCGGCTTCGTTTGAAAGCCTTGGAAGATGGTAACCAACATGTCCTTAAGCTTCTGCCATGACGTGATGGTCCCTAGCCGAAGAGAGGAATACCATGTTTGGGCTACATTTCAGACTGCCATGACGAAGGACTTCGCCATGACTGCAGTGTTGCCCCCATACGAAGATATAGTTGCTTCGTAGCTCATCAGAAACTGCTTTGGATCTAAGTGTCCATCATACATGGGGAGCTGAGGTGGCTTGTATGATGGGGGCCATGGGGTAGCCTACAGTTCTGCTGCCAAGGGAGAAGCATCATCAAAAGCAAAGGCATCATGATGCAAATCATCATACCATGCATCCTCGTTGAATAGGCCTTCTTGACGAAGCTCCCTGTGCTGGGGCCTCCGATCTTGTTCATCTTGGACAAGATGACGCACCTCTTCAGTGGCTTCATCGATCTTCCTTTGAAGATCAGCCAATCGCGCCATCTTCTCCTTCTTTTGAACTTGCTGATGGATTATCTCCATATCTCTGATCTCTTGGTCCAACTCCTCTTCCTGGAGTGTTGGACTGGTAGCTTTCCTCTTCTGGCTTCGAGCCTCTCGAAGAGAAAGAGTTTCTTGGTTTGGGTCCAGCGGCTGCAGTGCAGCGGTCCCTGGTGCTGAAGCTTTCTTCAGCAGCATGACGAAGGTCAGTGGTTGCCGAAGGTGGTCGAAAAGGGTTCACCGGAGGTGGGCGCCAATGTTGGGGACTTGTTCTCAAATACTATGAATTAAGAACAAGGCAACACAAGATGTTAAATGTTAATGTCCTTCGTCCTTCGAAGCATTATTTTCCTTAGGATGTAATGATCTTCAGACGAAGGTCATGAAGGACATAACTTCATCATCGCAGTATATGTTAGATAAAAGAAGAAGCATATGACATATAGGAAACAACATAAACAATTATATAGCATTATTAATTCATTCTAATTATATAATCATGGAAAGGCAGGAACAATATTGAATTAAAAAAGTACCTTCGACTTGATAGAAGGCAAAAAAGTACAAGCGTGACGCAAAAGCAAGCACCAGTCAGCGTGAACAGTACGGGGGTACTGTTCATCCATTTATAGGCACAAGACGCAGCCTGTGAGAAATTACATTCACGCCCTTTACATTTATTATTGACTTACATACAAATCTATGAGGACTAAATAGCCTTTTTTCCTTTAAGTCGGTTCCTTTTCCCGCGAATGAGCCGAAGCTCCCTTGCGCGTAGCTTCGGAGCAACGACAACCTTCGTCACGATCATGCTCTTCTTATCGTGTACGCTTTTATCATGAATCCGAAGGTACCTGTCCATAAGCCATACTTGGAAGACATTGTTAAATTACGTTTTTGAGGACCTTCGGAGGACGAAGGCCCCCAACACCACCCGCTTCAGTTGCCGTACCAGGAGACAGGTCTGGTCAAGATGACGCATCACATTCTTGGGTGAACAACCTTTTCAACACTCATAGTCCAGCCGGAGGAAGTGGCTATAACTCGAACCATCCAGGCGATGGATATGAGTGATAGTGAGAGCACCTAGAGGGGGGGGGGTGAATAGGTGATCCTGTGAAACTTAAAACTTAAGCCACAAAAACTTGTTAAGTGTTAGCACAATAATTGCCAAGTGGCTAAAGAGAAGTCTCAACAAAACACAGTACCACAAGAGATCAAGCACAGAGGTGACACAGTGGTTTATCCCGTGGTTCGGCCAAGACCAACGCTTGCCTACTCCACGTTGTGGCGTCCCAACGGACGAGGGTTGCAATCAACCCCTCTCAAGCGGTCCAAAGACCCACTTGAATACCACGGTGTTTTGTTTTGCCTTTCACTATCCCGTTTGCAAGGAATCTCCACAAATTGGAGTCTCTTGCCCTTACAAGTATATGATCACAAAGAAACACAGAGTAAGGGAGGGAAGCAACACACACAAATCCACAGCGAAACGCGCACACACACGGCCAAGAATCGAGCTCACAAGAGTATCACAAAGTTCTCACTAGAACGGAGCTCGAAACACTTAGAATGACAAACAAATGCGCGAAGACTGAGTGTGGATGATCAAGAATGCTCAAAGGTTGCTTGTGTATATCCTCCATGCGCCTAGGGGCTCCTTTTATAGCCCCAAGGCAGCTAGGAGTCGTTGAGAGCAAATCTAGAAGGCTATCCCTGCCTTCTGTCGTCGGGGGCACCGGACAGTCCGGTGCACACCGGACACTGTCCGGTGCCCGATTTGTTTCCTTAAACAGCAAAGCCGACCGTTGCAGACCGTTGGCAGATCTGGAGCCGTTGGCGCACCGGACATGTCCGGTGCACACCGGACAGTCCGGTGACATCTTCCGACCGTTGGCTCCGCCACGTGTCCCGCGCAGATTGCGCGGCCGACCGTTGGCTCGGCCGACCGTTGGTTCACCGGACAGTCCGGTGCACACCGGACAGTCCGGTGAATTTTAGCCGTACGCCGTCGGCGAATTCCCGAGAGCGGCCTGTTCGCGCCGAGTCAGTCTGGCGCACCGGACACTGTCCGGTGCACACCGGACAGTCCGGTGCTCCAGACCGAACTGACTCTCGGCTGTACACAGCCAAGTCTTTTTCTCTTCTTCTTCTTTCTGTTTCTAACACTTAGACAAGTATATTAGTACACAAAACCAATGCACTAAGGCTTAGAAACATACCTTTACTTCATGATTTGCACTTTGTTCATCCATGGACATAAATTCACAATTAAGCACATGTGTTGGCACTCAATCACCAAAATACTTAGAAATGGCCCAAGGGCACATTTCCCTTTCAATCTCCCCCTTTTTGGTGATTTATGCCAACACAACATAAAGCAAGTAGAACAAGTACAAAATCAAATCAAATAAGAACTCAAAATTGTTTTGATTCATTTTTTGACATATATGGATCACTCTATGCCACCACTTGGTTTGTTTTTGCAAATCAAACTCAAATCTCTACCTCTAAGTCAAACACACATGTTAAAGCATAAAGAGAGTCATTTCAAAAGAGATTGATCAAGGATTTCAAAAACTCCCCCTTTTCCCATAATTACTACTTCTCCCCACAGGAAGCCAACTTTGATAAGAGAGACAACAAAAAGAGTTTTGACAAACCAAAAAGCTCTACTCTACTCTTTTCAAAATCTCTCAAGTGGTAGCTGATCCATTTATCGCTTTGGCCTTTATTTTCTCCCCCTTTGGCATCAAGCACCAAAACGGGATCAATCTTGGCCCTTTAACCCCATTGCCTCACCAAAATCTTCAATTTAGAGCAAATGGCAATAAGAGTTCATGAGATGGACTTGGAATAAGTTACCCTCTCATCGGAGTGCAGTGGAAGTCTTTCATGATCCAAGTCCACCTTTTCCCTTTCAATTCTCCTTTGAGACTAAATCAAACAAACTCAAGCATATGGTTAGTCTCAAGGGATCAAGTTGTAACACATCTCCCCCTAAACATGTGCATCACTTTGCAACGGACTTGTGAGGTCCAGGGAGTGTTTGTACAACTTGAGCACCATAATAAGCAACAAAATGCAGAATGAACATGATCAAAGGCATAAGCACATGTATGCTACAATTCAATCCAAGTTCCGTGAATCTAAGACATTTAGCTCACTACGCAGCCTGCAAAAGGTCTTCTCATCTAAAGGCTTGGTAAAGATATCGGCTAGCTGGTTCTCGGTGCTAACATAAAACACTTCGATATCTCCCTTTTGCTGGTGGTCTCTCAAAAAGTGATGCCGGATGTCAATGTGCTTTGTGCGGCTGTGCTCAACAGGATTTTCCGCTATTCGGATAGCACTCTCATTATCACATAGGAGTGGGACTTTGCTCAGATTGTAGCCAAAGTCCCGGAGGGTTTGCCTCATCCAAAGTAGTTGCGCGCAACACTGTCCTGCGGCAACGTACTCGGCCTCAGCGGTGGATAGGGCAACGGATGTTTGTTTCTTAGAGTTCCATGACACCAGGGACCTTCCTAAGAATTGGCACGTCCCCGATGTACTCTTCCTATCAACCTTACATCCAGCATAGTCGGAATCTGAGTACCCAATCAAGTCAAAGTTAGACCCCTTTGGATACCAGATCCCGAAGCAAGGCGTAGCGACTAAATATCTAAGAATTCGCTTCACCGCCACCAAGTGACACTCCTTAGGATCGGATTGAAATCTAGCGCACATGCATACGCTAAGCATAATATCCGGTCTACTAGCACATAAGTAAAGCAAAGAACCTATCATGGACCGGTATGCTTTTTGATCAACGGACTTACCTCCTTTGTTGAGGTCGGTGTGTCCGTCGGTCCCCATCGGAGTCTTTGCGGGCTTGGCGTCCTTCATCCCAAACCGCTTCAGTAAGTCTTGCGTGTACTTTGTTTGGGAGATGAAGGTGCCGTCCTTGAGTTGCTTCACTTGGAACCCAAGGAAGTAGTTCAACTCACCCATCATCGACATCTCGAATTTCTGCGTCATCACCCTGCTAAACTCTTCACAAGACTTTTGATTAGTAGAACCAAATATTATGTCATCGACATAAATTTGGCACACAAATAAGTCACCATCACATGTCTTAGTGAAAAGAGTTGGATCGGCTTTCCCAACCTTGAAAGCATTAGCAATTAAGAAATCTCTAAGGCATTCATACCATGCTCTTGGGGCTTGTTTAAGTCCATAGAGCGCCTTAGAGAGCTTACACACGTGGTCGGGGTACCGCTCATCCTCGAAGCCAGGGGGTTGCTCCACGTACACCTCCTCCTTTATTGGCCCGTTGAGGAAAGCGCTCTTCACATCCATTTGGTACAACCTGAAAGAATGGTGAGCGGCATATGCTAGCAAGATACGAATGGACTCTAGCCTAGCCACAGGAGCAAAAGTCTCCTCAAAGTCCAAACCTGCGACTTGGGCATAACCTTTTGCCACAAGTCGAGCCTTGTTCCTTGTCACCACTCCGTGCTCGTCTTGTTTGTTGCGGAACACCCACTTGGTTCCCACAACATTTTGCTTGGGACGAGGCACCAGCGTCCAAACTTCATTGCGCTTGAAGTTGTTAAGTTCCTCCTGCATGGCCAACACCCAATCCGGATCTAGCAAGGCCTCCTCTACCCTGAAAGGCTCAATAGAGGAGACAAAAGAGTAATGTTCACAAAAATTAACTAGTCGAGACCGAGTAGTTACTCCCTTGCTAATGTCACCCAGAATTTGGTCGACGGGATGATCCCTTTGAATCATCGCTCGAACTTGAGTTGGAGGTGCCGGTTGCGCTTCTTCCTCCATCACGTGATCATCTTGTGCTCCCCCTTGATCACACGCCTCCTGTTGATGAACCTGTTCATCGTCTTGAGTTGGGGGATGCACCGTCGTTGAGAAAGAAGGTTGATCTCGTTCATCTTGTTCCTGTGGCCGAATGTCTCCAATCGCCATGGTTCGTATAGCGGCCGTTGGAACATCTTCTTCATCTATATCATCACAATCAACAACTTGCTCTCTTGGAGAGCCATTAGTCTCATCAAATACAACGTCGCTAGAGACTTCAACCAAACCCGATGATTTGTTGAAGACTCTATACGCCTTTGTATTTGAATCATAACCTAATAAAAACCCTTCTACAGCTTTGGGAGCAAACTTAGAATTTCTACCCTTCTTCACTAGAATGTAACACTTGCTCCCAAATACATGAAAGTACGATACATTGGGTTTGTTACCGGTTAGTAGCTCATACGAAGTCTTCTTGAGGAGTCGATGAAGATAGACCCTGTTGATGGCGTGGCAAGCCGTGTTCACAGCTTCCGACCAAAAGCACTCGGGGGTCTTGAACTCTCCAAGCATCGTCCTCGCCATATCGATTAGCGTCCTGTTCTTCCTCTCTACCACACCATTTTGCTGTGGTGTGTAGGGAGCGGAGAACTCGTGCTTGATCCCTTCCTCCTCAAGAAACTCCTCCACTTGAAGGTTCTTGAACTCGGACCCGTTGTCGCTCCTTATCTTCTTCACCTTGAGCTCAAACTCATTTTGAGCTCTCCTGAGGAAGCGCTTGAGGGTCCCTTGGGTTTCAGACTTATCCTGCAAAAAGAACACCCAAGTGAAGCGGGAAAAGTCATCAACAATAACTAGACCATACTTACTTCCTCCTATGCTTAGATAGGCGACGGGTCCGAAGAGGTCCATATGCAGCAGCTCCAGAGGTCTTGACGTGGTCATCACATTCTTGCTGTGATGTGCTCCTCCCACTTGTTTACCTACCTGACAAGCTGCACAAGGTCTATCTTTTTCGAAATAAACATTTGTTAGACCTATCACGTGTTCTCCCTTTAGAAGCTTGTGGAGGTTCTTCATCCCCACATGTGCTAAGCGGCGATGCCACAGCCAGCCCATGCAAGTCTTAGCCATTAAGCATGCATCTAGACCGGCCTCTTCTTTTGCAAAATCAACTAAGTAAAGCTTGCCGTCTAGTACACCCTTAAAAGCTAGTGAACCATCACATCTTCTAAAGACAGACACATCTACATTTGTAAATAAACAATTATATCCCATATTGCACAGTTGACTAACAGATAGCAAATTGTAACCAAGAGACTCAACTAAAAACACATTTGATATTGAGTGCTCATTAGAAATTGCAATTTTACCTAACCCTTTTACCTTGCCTTGATTCCCATCACCGAATATAATTGAATCTTGGGAATCCTTATTTTTGACGTAGGAGGTGAACATCTTCTTCTCTCCCGTCATATGGTTTGTGCATCCGCTGTCGATAATCCAGCTTGAACCCCCGGATGCATAAACCTGCAAGGCAAATTCAGGCTTGGGTCTTAGGTACCCAACTCATGTTGGGTCCTACAAGGTTAGCACATATTTCTTTAGGGACCCAAATGCAAGTTTTATCTCCCTTGCATCTTGCCCCTAACTTCCTAGCAATTACTTTCTTACCCTTTCTACAAATAGCAAAGGGAGCATTGCAAGCATAATAAATGGTAGAAGGTTTGTTCACAACTTTTCTAGGAACATGAGCAAGATTTCTCCTAGGCATATGTACACCATTTCTCCTACACATATCTCTATTATGCTTATAGGAAGAACTAGAAGCAAACATGGCATGAGAATCATAAACATGTGAATCAAAATCATTATAAGCATTTCTAGCATGTCTCCTATCATTATACATAAAAGCATGGTTCTTTTTAGCACTACTAGCCATAGGGGCCTTCCCCTTTTCCTTGACGAACATGGGAGCCTTATGGCTTGTTAAGTTCTTGGCCTCTCTCTTGAAGCCAAGACCATCCTTAATTGAGGGGTGTCTACCAACCGTGTAGGCATCCCTTGCAAATTTTATTTTATCAACTGCACTCTTGCTAGTCTTAAGTTGAGCATTAAGACTAGCCAATTCATTACTTAATTTGGAAATTAAAACTAGGTGTTCACTATAGGCATCAATATCGAAATCCTTACACCTAGTGCAAATCATAACATGTTCTACACAAGAATTAGATTTATTTACTACTTCTAATTTAGCACTTAAATCATTGTTAACACCTTGTAAGGTAGAAATGGTTTCATGACAAGTAGATAGTTCACTAGAAAGCATTTCATTTCTTTTAATTTCTAGAGCAAGAGAATTTTGTGCACTAACAAATTTATCATGCTCCTCATATAAAAGATCCTCTTGTTTTTCTAGTAATCTATTCTTGTCATTTAAAGCATCAATCAACTCATTAATCTTATTAATTTTAGATCTATCTAATCCCTTGAATAAGCATGAGTAATCTATCTCATCATCATCACTAGACTCATCCTCACTTGAAGAAGCATAAGTATTAGTATCATGAGTGCTTACTTTCTTTTCCTTTGCCATAAGGCATGTGAGACACTCGTTGGGGAAGAGGGAAGACTTGTTGAAGGCGGTGGCAGCGAGTCCTTCATTATCGGAGTCGGAGGAGGAGCAATCCGAATCCCACTCCTTTCCTAGATGTGCCTCGCCCTTTGCCTTCTTGTATGCCTTCTTCTTCTCCCTCTTGTTCCCCTTTTCCTGGTCACTTTCATTATCGGGACAGTTAGCAATAAAATGACCAAGCTTACCGCATTTGAAACATGAGCGCTTCCCCTTGGCTTTGGTCTTGCTTGGTTGTCCCTTGTGACCTTTAAGCACCGTCTTGAATCTTTTGATGATGAGAGCCATCTCTTCATCATTGAGTCCGGCCGCCTCAATCTGTGCCACCTTGCTGGGTAGCGCCTCCTTGCTTCGTGTTGCCTTGAGAGCAAGGGGTTGCGGCTCGTTGATCGGACCATTCAAGGCGTCGTCCACATACTTCGCCTCCTTGATCATCATTCGCCCGCTAACAAATTTCCCAAGAACTTCTTCGGGCGACATCTTGGTGTACCTGGGATTTTCACGTATATTGTTTACCAAATGAGGATCAAGAACGGTAAATGACCTTAGCATTAGGCGGACGACGTCGTGGTCCGTCCATCGCGTGCTCCCGTAGCTCCTTATCTTGTTGATAAGGGTCTTGAGCCGATTGTATGTTTGCGTCGGCTCCTCGCCTCTTATCATTGCGAATCGTCTGAGCTCTCCCTCCACCAACTCCATCTTGGTGAGCAAGGTGACGTCGTTCCCCTCATGAGAAATTTTGAGGGTGTCCCAGATCTGCTTGGCGTTATCCAAGCCGCTTACTTTATGGTATTCATCCCTGCACAAGGAAGCTAGAAGAACAGTAGTAGCTTGTGCATTCTTATGAATTTGTTCATTAATGAACATGGGACTATCCGAACTATCAAAGTGCATTCCATTCTCTACAATCTCCCAAATACTAGGATGGAGAGAGAATAGGTGACTACGCATTTTGTGGCTCCAAAATCCGTAGTCCTCTCCATCAAAGTGTGGGGGCTTGCCGAGTGGAATGGAGAGCAAATGTGAATTTGAACTTTGCGGAATACGAGAGTAGTCAAAAGAAAAGTTCGAATTAACCGGTTTCCTTCTCTCGTAGTCGCTGTGGTCGTCCTTTTGGGAAGAAGTAGACTCATCGCTGTCGTAGTAGACGATCTCCTTGATGCGCCTTGTCTTCTTCTTCTTCCCTTCCTTCCGTCTGTGGCCCGAGCCGGAGTCGGTAGGCTTATCGTCCTTTGGCTCGTTGACGAAGGATTCCTTCTCTTTGTCATTGATCACGATACCCTTCCCCTTAGGATCCATCTCTTCGGGCGGTTAGTCCCTTTGTGAAGAGAACGGCTCCGATACCAATTGAGAGCACCTAGAGGGGGGGGGTGAATAGGTGATCCTGTGAAACTTAAAACTTAAGCCACAAAAACTTGTTAAGTGTTAGCACAATAATTGCCAAGTGGCTAAAGAGAAGTCTCAACAAAACACAGTACCACAAGAGATCAAGCACAGAGGTGACACAGTGGTTTATCCCGTGGTTCGGCCAAGACCAACGCTTGCCTACTCCACGTTGTGGCGTCCCAACGGACGAGGGTTGCAATCAACCCCTCTCAAGCGGTCCAAAGACCCACTTGAATACCACGGTGTTTTGTTTTGCCTTTCACTATCCCGTTTGCAAGGAATCTCCACAAATTGGAGTCTCTTGCCCTTACAAGTATATGATCACAAATAAACACAGAGTAAGGGAGGGAAGCAACACACACAAATCCACAGCGAAACGCGCACACACACGGCCAAGAATCGAGCTCACAAGAGTATCACAAAGTTCTCACTAGAACGGAGCTCGAAACACTTAGAATGACAAACAAATGCGCACAGACTGAGTGTGGATGATCAAGAATGCTCAAAGGTTGCTTGTGTATATCCTCCATGCGCCTAGGGGCTCCTTTTATAGCCCCAAGGCAGCTAGGAGCCGTTGAGAGCAAATCTAGAAGGCTATCCCTGCCTTCTGTCGTCGGGGGCACCGGACAGTCCGGTGCACACCGGACACTGTCCGGTGCCCGATTTGTTTCCTTAAACAGCAAAGCCGACCGTTGCAGACCGTTGGCAGATCTGGAGCCGTTGGCGCACCGGACATGTCCGGTGCACACCGGACAGTCCGGTGACATCTTCCGACCGTTGGCTCCGCCACGTGTCCCGCGCAGATTGCGCGGCCGACCGTTGGCTCGGCCGACCGTTGGTTCACCGGACAGTCCGGTGCACACCGGACACTGTCCGGTGCACACCGGACAGTCCGGTGCTCCAGACCGAACTGACTCTCGGCTGTACACAGCCAAGTCTTTTTCTCTTCTTCTTCTTTCTGTTTCTAACACTTAGACAAGTATATTAGTACACAAAACCAATGCACTAAGGCTTAGAAACATACCTTTACATCATGATTTGCACTTTGTTCATCCATGGACATAAATTCACAATTAAGCACATGTGTTGGCACTCAATCACCAAAATACTTAGAAATGGCCCAAGGGCACATTTCCCTTTCAGATAGTTCATCCAATGTGTTTAAATTGGAACTATTACTGTTCATGTGAAAGACTATCCGTCGAACAATGTCAGTTTTTATTTTGGACCTATATGTTGATGTAGAACACTTGTTTGCAACCATTTGGAACTATATGTCGTTATGTTAAATTTGTGAATGTGAATATTTATGTGAGTATATTTGTGATTGTGAATGTCAATACTTATGTGAATGTGTATATTTGTGATTGTGAATGTGTATATTTGCATGAAATCTGTTTTGTTTTTGTAAATGACAGATTTTTTAAAAAACAACATTTTATATAATTTCTGAAATTTGTTATGTCCGACGGCCTGACGTAAGCCGTCGGACATAAGGGTTGTTTATGTCCGACGGCTAACGCCAGCCGTCGGACATAACAGCTGTGGGTCCCACAGTCGACCGGTAAAACGGTTGGCATTTACTATCTCCGACGGGCGGATTTGACCGTCGGAGATAGCTTATATATGTCCAACGGCTGCTGTCGGACATAACACTATTTCCGACCCCTAATGTCCGACGACTCGAGACCGTCGGAGATAACCAAATGCCGTCGGACATAGCTTATGTCCGACGGTTTAAATCTTATGTCCGATGACTTTGACCATCGGAAGTTGTTTCGTTTACTGTAGTGGCTCCGCCTCACAGGTTTGCTTGGCAGGGAGTTGGTCGACAATTGGGCCGTTAACAAGCTTTGGGTCTACTTTGGGCACTCTATTTCTAGGTACCCGACAAGTACCTTAAGTCACTGGTGGATCACACATAGCTGGTGGTGCGTTTGCTACCATCAACTCCTAATGTGTGCCAAGTTCAGTTCTACTTTTCTGAATCTAGTGAACAAACCGTAGTCACATGAAGACTTGGCACTATCAGACTTTTGAACGGATGTACCTGAGAGAAACTTGGTTGGATTTTTTACGTGGGCATAAAAGAATGTCACTAGGGCGTAATCACATACCATGCAGTTGGCGGCGCGTAAATTGTTAGGATTTAGGGTTATTAGAGAGTTAAAAAAATAAGAAACTGTTGGAGATATATATATTTATTAGATCCCAACTTGTTTATGGATATCCCAATTTAAACTTTCAGGTGGCTTAAATATAATGAGCTGTTGGAGATGCTCTATGTGATATAAAATATAATGTGCTCATACTTTTTCTTGGCGAGACGAGGATCTATTGGGAACCCGATATCTTAATGAATATGAGTATGAGATTGATCTTATAAATACGATATGTATGAGTATGAGGATAGGGATAGCTATAACTTCATGGAAATTGGTATGCGAGATGCCTAAACCCTACACCGGAAGTACGAACCGATGAAACAATCTCGATTCTTGTCACTTATTATAATGAGAACTAACTACGTTCCCTGAACTCTTGCTTGATTAATTATTAGACGAAAAGCATGCACATTGGAAGCTAGTGCAAGTCAATGATTTAGGCGCCCCTCTCCAGCATCTCGCAGAACCTCTTGAAGGACTCCAGCTTCTGCAGCCTCATCTGTTCGTGGAATCGGCGGATGAACACGTCTGCCACGTGGTCGATCTGGTCCTCCAGCAGGAAGTCCTCCTCCGCCTTCGCCTGAGTGGTGGCGTCGTCGTCCACCACGGCAACATGCTTGTCACCTGCTGTTGCTTCCACCACGTCCTGCTTGTCCTCGTTGGCGCCAGCGCCGGCAGCGTCCCGCTCCAGCACGAAGCTCGGCAGGCTGCTGAGCAGGACGAGGGCCCTCGTCTCCTGCTCCACGGCAAAGCTCGGCAGGCTCTGCAGCACCGCGGCCATCCTGTTGCCGCTGCCATGGCTAGCCACCGCATTATTGCCGCTGCCATTGCCGGCGCCGATAATGGCGTGGATCTTTTTCTGGATGGCGCTGAGCAGGAGCTTCTTGTTCCGCATGATGCCGAGGACGATGAGGCGCATCTGCAGGGAGCTGGCCTTGGTGCCCACGGCGGTGGACCTGGCCTTCACCGCCGCGACGATGGCGGAGAAGAGGTGCTTTAGGTACTTGGTCGCCTTCTTCATCTTCCAATGGATCGAATGGCCAAGAATAAATAATGATCTAGCTAGCAAGATATATAACTCTGGCACGGCGCCCCTAGATATAGACTCAATGCAATGGAAGGACCTGCTGCCGTGTGATTTGGCATGGAGTTTGGTCTCAAGGGTTTTATGGGTATATATAGGCCGGTCGACCATGGGGATATGATGCGAGCGACCTTCTCCTTCCAAGAAGGTTCAGCATCACATGGATGCAAAGCTTCATGGTCGCCAGCAGGAATCATACATGGGCATACACTGAGAAAAGGCACTGTAGGATTCCGGAGGCCGGCCGGCCGAGGCAAAAGTAAGCCAACATCATACATCGACCAATCGATATGAGCTAGGCTACTCCCATTAAAGCAAAAGTATGGTCGATGATGCATGTGTAGTGTAGAGGCAAGGTAAAGTAAAGTACGTAGTAAAAGGCAGAGGGGCCGGGACACCAATGCATGCTGTCTGCATCATCGTAAGATTCAAACAAGATTAAAGTTTAAATTCGTTATACTTTAACTATAATAAAAAATATAACATATTAGCCGATCTTGTCAGAAATTTTATCTTTTTTATTACACTTTATATAACACGAATTTGAACTTTAAATTTTGTATATAATTAAAGTATGGTTGAAAAAATATATATGATTTTTTTAATTTTTTTTTGTAATTTTTTTAGTTCATGTCCAACCTATATGTAACAAAGACTCATTTGGACCGGATATATTTTCCACCTCTATTATGGGTCTGTTTGGTTCAGCTTTTTTCTGACCAGCTTTTTCGAAAATCTAGCTGTAGGGAGAATCTGGCTGTGTAGAGAATCTGAGTATCATTAGGATTATGTGCGGAGGAAGATAAGGTTGTCCATGGGGCTCAGGATCTATAAAGTGACGGATTACTACTATTGCGACGATTCAACCGATTATATGTTTATGTTGATTTTAAATGTTTTTACCTAAACGAATTTTATAAAAGCTGGCTAAAAAGCTGAATGTTTGACAGTCTGCAGCAACTTTTGGTGGCCAGAAGCTGCGAAAAGCCGAAACAAACAGGGGCTATGTATGCGAGGGGGATTCCATGAACGTACTCTAGCGAGTTTACTACTGCTCATTCTCAGTCTGGTTGATTTGCACTGGTGCCTTTATGAGAGTTTGGTGAAACATACTGTTAGATCTCGTGATTGTGGTGCTAATAATAAGATTGAGTTTGTCACTTCACCTTGTCAAATGCATGCATGCTTTGCTGTGTATTCAAAGACCGGTCGTTTTCTCCAAACCCGAGGGCTGCTAGCTCAAGTGGATACATGGCAAATATGCATTATATTATATATGATCGAATTAACTGAATGGGGTTTTTTTTTTCACAAGTTAACGAAGTTTTAGGGTGCATTATTATATCTACCACGCTGTTATTATACTAGAGCTTCCAAAGCCTATAGCTATATAGCTGAATGCACAAGTTTTGATACCCCATAATTTGTAAAAACAAAGGGACAAATAATACTATATAACCCATTCATAATAATAATTCCGTTAATCCATCATAACTAGGGCCTAAATCGGAATCTCAGCCGCTAATAGTCGACGCCTTTTGGAAGCCTTCGCCGCTAAGGCTCAGCTGGCACAGATCCAGTACAGTGCATGCAGCAGTGAGCCAGTGATGAGCAGCGCCTCGCTTCCTTTTGTCCCCATGCATGATGAGTATCTGCGATGCGTCCTGGTGCCACCCTAGGGCCTAGGCTGTCTGTACTACCAATACCATCAGTACATTGCAACTGCTGTCACGCGGGGACCAAAGTTTAACCTAGCTGCTACCCCTACGTACCTTTCCAAATGCCAAATCCTAATCGTATAGGCCGAATCTTGCACCTTTCTTTTTCCCACTACCCTAGTAAATATCATTGACTTTCCTATGTTGTATTCTCTCCCGCACAATAACAGTTTGGTGTTGACGTTAAATCATATTTATTTAAGTCCATACGTAGACTTGCACTAAAAACTGATACTTGCACTAAAAACTGATACCGACTTATTTAAACTTATTACTGCTGTCACTCGAGTGTCAATCATTATTATTGTCATTTACGTTATATTTTATGAACAAAACGGTACATTTATGTTTTTAGAATTCATTCTTAGAAATACATTAGTGCTCAATACAAAATTTATCCATGTTTACTGAATGTGATTATACAAGCTACTCGCAAAAAAACATCCACACAATCATCGACAGCGGCAATAATGGCAACAGCATGCGGTGGCGGATTTATCTTGTTCAACGAGATACTGTAACTACTTATAATCTATGAAAAATTATTCACATTTTCCTTTCATTTTAAGGAATTGGAATCTTACTATTAGAATAGGTTATTTTTTTAAAATGTGACATTCCACCACTTTCCAAAGTTATCATATAAGTCTATCTCAAATTCATGGGGTAAGAGATGAAAATTTATTCTATAGATTTACATGCTATTTTTCCGATGTACAACTTATAACACTCTCTTCTACTTGCTTCGTTATAACATGAATATAGTATATAACTATCTCTCTCATATAATTTAAGATAATATACAAATATATTACATATATAAATATATGAACTTAATTAGTTTTGTCTAAATTATAATTATTAAAATGGAATTCAATTCCAACGAAACAAACGGTGCCTTAGAGAAAATGGATTCTATGCACAATGTTACAGAGATTAACATAAAATTCACTATGCATAACTGAAGGCCTAGAGTTCAATGCGGTTCTATTTGCTTCATGTCCATCTATGAAAAACAGTGCGGATTCGTAAACAGCCAGCATCTGTGTGTAGCGAGCACTTAAGACCTTCCTTAGTTAGTTATAGGTAAAACTCGTTAAAATACTATTTTTATATCCTCAAGCCATAAAGCTATACTGAGAGTCCAAGATGACATTTTATTATTAATACATAATCAATGAATACAAATTATTCAGAGTGGATCTAATTTTTTTACAACCGGAAACCGATAAAAAGAACATCGGCCAGTAACCGACGTTCTTACTCTAATAGACCAACATACTTAAGTGAAGATGTACGTTTGCCGACGTTCTTAACCGACGTACATAATTTGACGTACTTATACGACTAAGAACATCACGATTGACATTCTTAAATTAAGAACGTCGGCCCGACACAAACCAACGTACTTAATGCCTTAAGTATGTCGGTTGTAACTGGCCGTCATACTTAAAGCAGAGCCACGTGGCAGGTTGACGGGGCTTCGTGGACGAGTCACGTGGCAATAAGAACGTCGGTCGACCGCATTAAGACATTAAGTACGTCGACCGAGGTGGCCTAAGTAATTAATCAACCACCTGACCATCCATGGGCTTTGCCACATGGACTTAAGAACGTCAGCGGTGGAGTACATGCCTGCGTCGCCCACGCCTGTATTGGTGCCGTGCGAGGTCGTGCCGGCGGTGGCGGCGAACGCACCTGCGTCACCCGCGCTTGTGCTATGCGGGGGCCGCACCTACGGCAGTGGCGCCCGCGCCCAGGCCGGCAGGGCATGCTGGCCCACGGCCGTGGTGTAGGAGAGGGGGAGGTGGCCACCAGGATGAGAGTCTCTGCCGGCGATGCCGATGGCCATGGCGGCGTGGGCGTGTGTGCCTGGGGAACAAGTCAATCATGGAGGAGTGGGGAAGTCTGGAGTAGGGCGGCGTGCGGTGAGGGGAAGGGGTGTGCGGTGGCTGAGAACTCCTGGTGGCTGGAGGCGGGGTGGGGAGGTGGGAGGAGGAAGTTGGAAAAAAAGAACCTAGCTTCGATACCATGTGGGAAACCCGACCTAACTCTAATCAGGGTTGAGAGTTGTATTAAATAGACAAAGAGTAGCTCGGCCTAGTCCATTACACAGTATTATGCATTTAATTATAAGGGGACTAATCCCAAAACCCTAACGAGGTTCTAACAAAATCCAACATGTGTTCAAAGACATGTGTTTATCTCTCCCACAAATTATTGTTATGTCTAAAAACTAAAATGATGAAGAATGTCTAACATCATCATTTTCAGAAAAAAATATGGAATCCAAACCTGCTACAGATGTAGCAGCAAAGACTAAGATGGAAGCTGAAGCATCTGCAGAAAATGAATGTCATGTCCACCTAGACAATGAGTGGAATATTAGGTACATCATTTGACATCAACTTCAATTTATTTTTCTCTAGAATATTGATTTATTTGTGTAATAAACAAATTTGTAAAATTGTTTATCAAAGATATGTAAATATTATTGAAAAGTACTAATATAGATATTACTGATGCGACATAGTGTTGCATTAGCTACCATTTCAATTCAGTGGGTTATCCATATATAGCTAATAACATTGTGGTGGACCAATTGAAAATTGTACCCATGTTCCAAGTTGAAATTAAATAATTTCTTGAGCAAACTCTTTAGGGCTTGTTTGTAGACTTAAGTATTAACTCCAATCCACATGTATTGAGGTGGATTGGAGTGTAAATTAAACTAATTTACATCCAATCCACCTATACTAGAATATCCAAACAAAACCTTAACAAGATTGCATCGTAGTCGAAAATGTAGTTAAGATGTTTTGACAAAAAGTTTATAACTAGCCAGAACCATTCTTTTTCATAGATTTTATGATACTGAAACTAATGGTTTGCGCTCCATGTTGGTGTCATTATTGTATTTCCAGTATTTTATTTGTCTATTGTACTACAAATTGACATACTTGATTCATAAATATCAGTTAATTTTGCATCATACCTAAATTAGAACTTTTATTCTTCTATGCGGTGTTATTGATGATGAACAAACGAGGACGTCAATACATATCTTGAGTCGTTGGTACTAAGGTCTGAATTTTTGTTGATTACTAAGAAGAAATCAGAGGTCTCATAGCTGTTGGTGTTCAAAGGTTCGTCTCTAACCATCATTTGCTTATTCAGAGGTTCGACTATTGATGAAAGAAAGCTGTCGGCAAACGGCTCCACCGCCTGGCTTCGGAGAGCCCAGATATAAACGCTAAGCCTGACGATGGCGTTGGGGGTCAACTGGTGAAAATAGATCCCAAACCTTTGCAGCACATCAGAAATCATCCTATTCAAAGGAAATCTCAATCCAGCCTTTAAAAAACTCTTGAAAATAACTATTTCATCCTTTTCTGGCTTCGGGGTAGTCTCCTCTCCCCCGAATCGAAGTAGCTTCTTCTCATCTTCTCTGAAATAGCCCGCCTTCACCATCTTGGAGAAATCCGCCTTGGAAATAGTCGATTTCCCGAAGTCCAAATGACTAGGCTTGCTTGGTACTGCGATATGGTAATCATCGTCAGAACCAGCTTCCTCAATATCTCCTCGTTCTGCTTCGGCAGCACCTTGTTCTGTTTCAGCAGTAGGGATTTTTTCCGAAGTCACCAATCGGATCGCTGCATTGCTTCGGAGATAGGGACAGTCTCTGCACCTTCAACTTCGCCTCCCTCACGCTCAACCCTAGCAGTAGAGCGCAATTTGGCCATTTTATTTTAAATTTCTTGAAAGATTTCTCGGGAACTAAATAACCTTTTCTCCCGAAGCTTTTCTTCTGACGAAGCAGGCACCAAATTGGAGCTTCGTCTGAATCCGAGAGTCGAGCTTCGGCTATGGTTAAAAATTTTGGCAGCAGAACAGTGTAATAGCAATGAATGCTGTGGTAACTTTACACCTACCAGTCTGTTTATATAGTGTTGCAGGAAGGAAGGTGAATCGTCGGGAATTTTTACACCAGGCAAGCGGTTGCTCTGTAACACCCACTTTGTAATTTGCTAGAAAGAATACCAATAGAGAAAACAATTTCTCCTTATGTGGGTTTAACCTGTGTGCATCATCCCATGTGGACACCATATTCAAAAGCAAATAATTAATAAAAGAATATATGCCATTGAAAGTATGCATCATGCTGGATATTTTTTTTGTGGAGTGCATTTTGTGGCTATACAAAAAAAATAAAGAGAATATTAGTACCTAGATGAGAATTTAAGATTTAAAGGGGATTCTAGAATTTAGAAAAAAGAAGAAATGAATATTATGAAGAGAAAAATAAGTAAGTAAAAATATATTGTACCTTAACTAGAGTACAAGTTCACAACACTATTTGGATTCAAAATTTGAATGGAAATTTAAATCATGAATTTGGAGGATAAAATAAGAAAAAGGGAAATAAAATAAAAAGGGAAAAACCTGCAGCTGGGCCGACTTCATGCCATTCGGCCCACCTACCAATCACCCACGCGCGGCCCGTGATCCCCTTCCCTCCTGCGCGAGCTCCACGACTGACCCGTGGGTCCCGCTTACAGTCTCACCAGTTCGCGCGCACGCCACTGGCACTCGCTTACGCGTTGGGCCCGCCTGTCATTCCCTCGTGCGCGCTACTGCACGTTCTTTTTCCTCGTGTGAATCGCGGACCGGCTTCAACCACCGCGTCGAACTTGGCGGGAGAAGCCGTTGACCCTGGCACCGTCGACCGCAAAAACCTGGGGATCGGTACTGTGCTCGCCTATATGACCGCTCGAGAGGGCTAGTCTTTCCCCTACCCACCTTGTTGACCCGCCACAACCGGTTGAAGCCATTGCCGCCGCCGAGGCCACCTCACCGCGATTACTCAGCTCCCCGCGCCGGTGAACGTTGGTATGAGTTCCTTGGCTCTTTCCGTTACTCTGGTTCAATGTAGGCCCACCGATTTGGAACATGTTGTTGCGTCGCGGTGCAATTTGCTCGTCGGTGCTTGTACCACCGCCGTGTGCTGTCCTCTCCGGTGGACCGTAGATTTCGTTGAACACACACTGAAATTAGTTGGCTAGATAGATTCGCCGTGTCGTGGGCTCGGTGGGGAAGATTTTAATTGGGTTTTGGCGCACCGAATGCCCCAGACGTCATCGCCGGCAGCATCCGCCGCCGCGGGCTCGAGCGCGCCGCTGTGCTCTCCGGTCTAGTTTGGGGCGCGCGTTCATGGCCGTTGATGATCGGGTGATCGGCTAGGATTAGAGGGCCGCATACCACTTCGCGTAATAAAACCCGCGCCGCAGATTGTTGATCCAAGGGCTAGGTTGGGTTGGCAGCGTGGAACTCCCTCGGCCATCGATCTCGTATCGGAGGGCCTCGAGCGTGCTGATACATTAAGTGGTTTGATTTGATCTGGGTCATCCAGATGGGATCCAATGGTTGTTGCTCCATACCGGTTCAGCGTGAATGGGTTTTAATCTGGACCGTCCGTAGAGGATCCGGTGGATAGGATTTAGTAAAACGCGTGGATGTCCCGTGTGCCATGGATTTCTAATCCAACGGCCAGAATACCTCGATACCCCATTCGCGGGTCAACTTTGCTAAAGAACCCCCCAGAAACCCTATAAATAACCCGCCGTCCACTGAACAGCCCTCTGTGTCTGTGGAGTCTTGCGCCAGAGCCCCTGATTTTTCCCAGAATTTGACGCCCAGTCCAGAATAGTTTTTAACCCGAGAATTTAAATTTCAAATTGATTTTCAATGTATAAATAATGTCTAGAACTTTATAAATTCATAGAAAATTCATACTAACTCCAAATTAATCCATTCCAGTTCCCAAAATTTTGTAATTTTATTATCTATCACTTAGTGTCTCTGTTTTATCATGACAACAGTAAGAAAATTAATCCCACACTTAATTCTATTTTAAACACATAAAACCTTTGAAAATCCATAACTTAAAATCTATAACTCAGAAAATTATGATTCCTGTTCCTAGAATTTTATTTTATTATGTAGAGTATTTCTGTGTATTTTGTTTACATGCTTGGTGTAATGTTAATTTTCCCTATATCCTGTGCTTGTTTCTATTGTGGCGAGTAGAAGAGCCCGTTGCTGAGGATCCTGGTGAGCAGCAGGTTGAAGTAGCTGAGCAGGAGCTCATTGAAAGGCAAGTTGTGCCCTTGACCACTTTTTACCCAATAATGTTCTTTAATATCATTTATCCATGCATAGGTTAATTTTGATGGGACCCAATAGGTCACCCTAGATTGTTTATCTCATTACCTTGTTTACCCCTGAATCACTTGGGTAGTTTGCTATTGCTTTATATGGTTTTGGGATAATCATTTATTACCTCTATGTACCAATTCTTTTTGTTATTCTATTTATGTTCATGTTGAGATCATTAATGTTAATTGGAACATAGAGCTTAACTTGAGTAACATGTGCCACCACAAGGGTTTAATGGGACGCCCTTGGCTGACTAATTAGGAAAGCTAGTGGAAGACTACCTTACCCGAAAGGGGCAAGGGCAGTAGGGGAGTGGTCAGTGTAGGGAGGTCCCTGGTTGATTTTGCTGCGATGGCGATCAGCCAGGAACCCTGCATTGGAACTTCCTATAAACTGTAGCGGGTTTTCGGAAGCTAGTGGAACTTTGTAAAGGCCTCGTAGTGTTACCCTGCCTCGCCTCCTCAGTAGAGGTGTATGGGAAGTCGCGATCCCTTGGCAGATGGGTAACATGACTTGTGGGTAAAGGGTACAACCTCTGCAGAGTGTAAAACTGGTATACTAGCCGTGCTCGCGGTCATGAGCAGCTCAGGACTCTCTGATGTTTAAATTATGGAACTTAAATTCAATTTGGTCATTTGCATTGCATGGGTTTATTATTAATTTTGTTCTATTACTTTATTTATGGTTTTGTATTTACTTACACTCAGTAAATGCTAATAAAATTTTGACCAACTACTTAAAAGCAATGCTCAGCTTTAACCCCTATCATTGATTAGCCTTACACATCACATGAACTCACACCTTTGTGAGTTTATGTCCACTGGTTGCCCACAACTTGTTGAGCTATGATCATGTGTGAGCTCACCCTTGCTGTCTCACACCCCCCCACAGGAGAAGATCAGGTGGTTCAGGAGGAGCCGCCTAACACTGAGGAGTTCGATCTGATCTAGGTGGCATTTCTCAGATGACATTGGCGCCGACGATCCTTAGTTCGTTTTATATTTATTATTTTATTTTGTAATAAGTCTTCCGCTATGTAATAAATACTCTGATGTTTAGTGACATTTATCTCTATACACTCTGTTATTATATGTGTTGTCTTCTTGGCGCATGTATGAGATGCACCTGGCTTTGTTCCTTAAAGCCGGGTGTGACAGAAGTGGTATCAGAGGAATGTTGACTGTAGGACGAGACCTAGATAGAGATGGACAAACCCTTTCCTACTTACCTTACTCTGACTCATTCTATACTCATCTCATCTTGATCTCGTCTCACCTTTTTGCTATTCTACTCTGATCATTCTTATCTTTTCTACTCTAAGACAAGATGGATTTCACACCTTGGAATCCTATGACTATGATCTTTCTAAGAGATAGGGAACCTAAGACAAAATTAAAACTATTTTCTCTATTTAAAATGTTGTTTGATTGTGCTGATGCTAAATGCCTGATTTGCTTCTTTGATTGATTGAATTATGGACATCTTAGTATGTACCACCATAAGGTATTGAATTAGCTAGGATAGGTAAAATATTAATCTGCTTAGCTAATAAAATTCCCCAAAGTAACCTGATTTGTAAATACCTGCCTTGTCTACTATTTTCTTACCATATGTATCTAACTCAGATGGTCAATACCAGGAGGGGTGGCGGAATTGATTTGCCTCCTAACCAACACGCTCGAAGGATATATAGACAACCTCAGCCACAGCCTACAGAGATGAATCCTCCCAATCCTCCACCAGGCGGAGTTGACCCACTGGTTGCTGCTCAGATGGCGGTGATGCAGCAAATGGCAGACACTATGGCTGATATGCGTGCCCAGATGCAGCAAGAACGCCAAGAGATGCGTCAGCAAAGAGAAGATATACGCCAGGAGTTGCGCCAGGAGAGAGATGAGATACGCCAAGAAAGGAGGGCACAACAACAGCAGCTGCAACAACAACTTCAACAGCAGCAGCAACAGCAACAAGTGCCATTGCCTCCACCACCACCACCAGTTCCACCTCGTGATAAGCACCGGGAGTTTATGAGTCATAAGCCACCTACATTCGCTAGCTCACCTGATCCACTGGACGCGGATGATTGGCTGAAGTCCGTTGAGAAGATGCTGAATATTGCACAGTGCACGGACCGGGAGAAAGTTCTTTATGCTTCTGGACGTCTGACTGGTCCTGCTGCTGACTGGTGGGATTCTTATACTGCTGCCCATGATGCTGCAGATACTATTACTTGGGCGGAGTTTAGTACACAGTTCAGGAACTACCATATTCCAGCTGGTATGATAAAGATCAAGAAGAAGGAGTTTCTGTCCCTGAAGCAAGGAAGTATGTCAGTCAGCGAGTACCGCGACAAGTTTATTCAGTTATCCAGATATGCCCCTGAAGAAGTTGCTGAAGACGAGAGGAAGCAGGAGCATTTCATTGAAGGACTTAATGGACCACTGCAGTATGCTCTTGTGGCACACACACATTTCCATCATTTCAGAGGCTGCTTGATAAGGCACTGGCTATTGAACACAAGCGTGTTCAGCTGGGAGATTTGAAGAGAAATGCAATATCTCAAGGACAAGGAAGCAGCAGTGTTCGTCCTCGCTATAGTTCACCACAGGGTACACCGACTCGACCAGGAGGACCGCGCCCAGTTCAGCAATCACCACTGAGGACTCCACCTCCTCGGCAGGCTACCCCTACTGGAACTCCGACGAAGTTTGCAGGACAGAGTCCAGGCACTACGTGTTTCAAGTGTGGGAAGACTGGTCATTATGCAAATGTCTGCCCACAGAGGATTGCTACTACTCCAGTTCAGAACAGGCAGCAAACTCCAAGTTCTGGCAAGGGATATTCTATTGCCAAGGTTAATCAAGTCAGCGTTGATGCTACTCTGGATGGAGGGGATCTCGTAATTGGTATGTTTTATGTTAATGCAATTCCTGCAACCATATTATTTGATTCTGGTGCTACACATTCATTCATGTCTGCTCGTTATGCCAACACAAATGAAATACCACTACTAAATATGAGAAAACCCATGATAGTAATTACACCTAAAGGGCCTGTTGAGGCGAATCAAATGACACGTAGATTGACATTGACCATTATGGGTAGAGAATTTGGAGCTACTGCTATAATATTAGAGTCAAGCAGTATAGATTTGATCCTTGGTATGTCATGGCTAAGAAAGGCAAAGGCCGTTATAGCATGTGGTAGAGGTACCGTAGAACTCACTACCACTAAAGGAGAAAGATTTCAAGTTAATATTGCAGTAACCTCCTCATCCATGCGTGCAATGTTCTTTATGCCTGAGGAGTTTGTTGGTGACAACATCCGGGTGGTTAGAGATTTTCCGGATGTCTTTCCAGAGGAGTTACCAGGGATGCCACCTGATAGAGAAGTTGAGTTTGATATTGACCTCTTACCTGGAACCGCCCCTATTTCTAAACGGCCATATAGGATGTCCGTAGAGGAGTTGAAGGAACTTAAGAAGCAGTTAACTGAGTTACAAGAGGCTGGGTACATTCGTCCGAGTTCCTCACCTTGGGGAGCACCGGTCTTGTTTGTACAGAAGAAGGATGGGTCGCAGCGGATGTGTGTGGATTATAGATCTCTTAATGATGTTACAGTGAAGAACAAGTATCCGTTGCCCCGTATCGAGGATTTATTTGATCAGATGAGAGGTGCAAGAGTATTTTCGAAGATTGATCTCCGATCCGGTTACCATCAGATGAGGATTAGACCATCGGATATTCCCAAGACGGCTTTCTCGACTCGATATGGATTATATGAGTTTACTGTTATGTCGTTTGGATTAACCAATGCACCAGCTTATTTTATGAACTTGATGAATAAGGTGTTTATGGAGTATTTGGACAGATTCGTCGTGGTGTTCATCGACGATATTCTCATTTATTCTCAGAATGATAACGATCATGAGGAACATCTGAGGTTGGTGCTACAGAAGCTTCGAGATAACCAGCTATATGCCAAGTTCAGCAAGTGCGAGTTTTGGATTGATAAGGTACCATTCCTTGGACATATTATTTCTAATGGAGGAATAGCAGTGGATCCTGCTAAGGTTAAGGAGATAATGGAATGGAGAGTACCCACTACAGTTACTGAGATTCGGAGTTTCTTGGGACTCGCAGGATATTATCGGAGATTTATTGAAGGGTTCTCTAAGATTGCCAAACCTATGACTTCGCTTTTGGAGAAAGGAAGAGAATTTAAGTGGGACGAGAAGTGCCAAGACAGCTTTGAGCAATTGAAAAAGAGGTTGATGTCGCCACCAGTATTGGTTATGCCAGACCTACAGAAAGGATTTGATATCTATTGTGATGCATGTGGTCAAAGCTTAGGATGTGTGCTTATGCAAGAAGGACATGTGATCGCCTATGCATCTCGTCAGTTACGCAAACATGAATTGAACTACCCCACTCATGACTTGGAATTGGCAGCCGTTGTGCATGCACTTAAGATTTGGAGACATTATATCATGGGGACCAAGTTCCAAGTATATACGGATCATAAGAGTCTGAAGTATATATTCACTCAGAAGGATCTCAACCTTAGGCAATGCCGTTGGTTGGAGCTTATTAAGGATTATAATTTGGAGATTCACTATCACCCGGGCAAGGCAAATTTGGTTGCAGATGCCTTGAGTCGCAAAGAGCATGTTCATTCAGCTATTGTTGCCCAGCTACCCGATGAGATTGTTGAGGACTTCAGGAGACTTAACCTGGGGATAGTTGCTCATACTGAGGGAGTCACTATTGATGTGGAACCTACCTTGGAGCAAGAAATCCGCAAAGGTCAAATTGGTGATGCCAAAATAAAAGAGATTAAGGATCTGATTACCGAAGGTCGAGTTCCGGAATTTACGGAAGATGAGCAAGGCACTGTATGGTTCAAGGACAGGATGTGTGTTCCTGATATTAAAAGCCTTCGAGAGACTATTTTAAAGGAGGCCCATGATTCGGATTATTCTATTCATCCTGGTAGTACCAAGATGTATCAGTATTTGAAACGGAAGTATTGGTGGTATGGATTGAAAAGAGATGTGGCTGCACATGTGGCTATGTGCGATGTATGTCAAAGAGTTAAGGCTGAACACCAGAGGCCAGCTGGACTATTGCATCCACTGAAGATACCTGAGTGGAAATGGGAAGAGATTGGTATGGATTTCATTACTGGATTGCCTCGCACCCAGAAAGGATATGATGCAATATGGGTGATTGTGGATAGATTGACTAAAGTGGCTCACTTCATTCCTGTCAAGACTACTTATAAAGGTTCTCAGCTAGCAGAGTTATATATGGCTCGGATTGTGTGTTTACATGGAGTACCGAAGAAGATCGTGTCTGATCGAGGTTCGCAGTTTACCTCAAGATTTTGGAGAAGCTTTCATGAGAATATGAGTACGAAGTTGAATTTTAGTACAGCTTATCACCCTCAGACTGATGGACAGACTGAAAGAACTAATCAAGTATTGGAAGATATGTTGAGAGCATGTGCCCTTCAGCATGGAGGAAGTTGGGATAAGAGTCTACCTTATGCTGAATTCTCATATAATAATAGTTATCAGGCCAGTCTGAAGATGTCACCTTTTGAAGCTTTATATGGGAGAAAGTGCATGACTCCTTTGTATTGGGATCAAACTGGAGAAAGACAGTTCTTTGGGCCTGAACTGATTCAAGAAGCAGAAGAACAAGTTCGTATAATTCGAGAGAATTTGAGAGTGGCTCAAACCAGGCAAAAGAGCTATGCTGATAATAGAAGGAGACCACTGGAATTTGAAGAAGGAGATTATGTGTATCTCAAGGTGTCACCACTTCGGGGAATGAGGAGATTCAAAGTTAAGGGCAAATTGTCCCCTCGCTACATTGGACCCTTCTTGATCTTTAGAAGAGTTGGGGAGATGGCATACCAACTCGAGTTACCTGCTACTCTATCGGATGTGCATAATGTGTTCCACGTGTCTCAACTGAAGAAGTGTCTCCATGTCCCTGAGGAACAGTTACCGATGGAAGAGCTCAGTGTTCAAGGTGATTTGACTTACACGGAGTACCCGATCAAGATTTTGGATACTTTGACTAGAGTTACAAGGAATAAGGTGATAAAGATGTGCAAAGTACAATGGAGTCACCACGGAGAAGATGAAGCAACTTGGGAAAGAGAAGAAGAGCTTCGCATAGATTTTCGTCACCTTTTCCCTCGTTCCTCCTAAATCTCGAGGACGAGATTATTTTTAAGGGGGGTAGGATTTGTAACACCCACTTTGTAATTTGCTAGAAAGAATACCAATAGAGAAAACAATTTCTCCTTATGTGGGTTTAACCTGTGTGCATCATCCCATGTGGACACCATATTCAAAAGCAAATAATTAATAAAAGAATATATGCCATTGAAAGTATGCATCATGCTGGATATTTTTTTGTGGAGTGCATTTTGTGGCTATACAAAAAAAAAATAAAAAAAATAAAGAGAATATTAGTACCTAGATGAGAATTTAAGATTTAAAGGGGATTCTAGAATTTAGAAAAGAGAAGAAATGAATATTATGAAGAGAAAAATAAGTAAGTAAAAATATATTGTACCTTAACTAGAGTACAGGTTCACAACACTGTTTGGATTCAAAATTTGAATGGAAATTTAAATCATGAATTTGGAGGACAAAATAAGAAAAAGGGAAATAAAATAAAAAGGGAAAAATCTGCAGCTGGGCCGACTTCATGCCATTCGGCCCACCTACCAATCACCCACGCGCGGCCCGTGATCCCCTTCCCTCCTGTGCGAGCTCCACGACTGACCCGTGGGTCCCGCTTACAGTCTCACCAGTTCGCGCGCACGCCACTGGCACTCGCTTACGCGTTGGGCCCGCCTGTCATTCCCTCGTGCGCGCTACTGCACGTTCTTCTTCCTCGCGTGAATCGCGGACCGGCTTCAACCACCGCGTCGAACTTGGCGGGAGAAGCCGTTGACCCTGGCACCGTCGACCGCAAAAACCTGGGGATCGGTACTGTGCTCGCCTATATGACCGCTCGAGAGGGCTAGTCTTTCCCCTACCCACCTTGTTGACCCGCCACAACCGGTTGAAGCCATTGCCGCCGCCGAGGCCACCTCACCGCGATTACTCAGCTCCCCGCGCCGGTGAACGTTGGTATGAGTTCCTTGGCTCTTTCCGTTACTCTGGTTCAATGTAGGCCCACCGATTTGGAACATGTTGTTGCGTCGCGGTGCAATTTGCTCGTCGGTGCTTGTACCACCGCCGTGTGCTGTCCTCTCCGGTGGACCGTAGATTTCGTTGAACACACACTGAAATTAGTTGGCTAGATAGATTCGCCGTGTCGTGGGCTCGGTGGGGAAGATTTTAATTGGGTTTTGGCGCACCGAATGCCCCAGACGTCATCGCCGGCAGCATCCGCCGCCGCGGGCTCGAGCGCGCCGCTGTGCTCTCTGGTCTAGTTTGGGGCGCGCGTTCATGGCCGTTGATGATCGGGTGATCGGCTAGGATTAGAGGGCCGCATACCGCTTCGCGTAATAAAACCCGCGCCGCAGATTGTTGATCCAAGGGCTAGGTTGGGTTGGCAGCGTGGAACTCCCTCGGCCATCGATCTCATATCGGAGGGCCTCGAGCGTGCTGATACATTAAGTGGTTTGATTTGATCTGGGTCATCCAGATGGGATCCAACGGTTGTTGCTCCATACCGGTTCAGCGTGAATGGGTTTTAATCTGGACCGTCCGTAGAGGATCCGGTGGACAGGATTTAGTAAAACGCGTGGATGTCCCGTGTGCCATGGATTTCTAATCCAACGGCCAGAATACCTCGATACCCCTTCGCGGGTCAACTTTGCTAAAGAACCCCCCAGAAACCCTATAAATAACCCGCCGTCCACTGAACAGCCCTCTGTGTCTGTGGAGTCTTGCGCCAGAGCCCCTGATTTTTCCCAGAATTTGACGCCCAGTCCAGAATAGTTTTTAACCCGAGAATTTAAATTTCAAATTGATTTTCAATGTATAAATAATGTCTAGAACTTTATAAATTCATAGAAAATTCATACTAACTCCAAATTAATCCATTCCAGTTCCCAAAATTTTGTAATTTTATTATCTATCACTTAGTGTCTCTGTTTTATCATGACAACAGTAAGAAAATTAATCCCACACTTAATTCTATTTTAAACACATAAAACCTTTGAAAATCCATAACTTAAAATCTATAACTCAGAAAATTATGATTCCTGTTCCTAGAATTTTATTTTATTATGTAGAGTATTTCTGTGTATTTTGTTTACATGCTTGGTGTAATGTTAATTTTCCCTATATCCTGTGCTTGTTTCTATTGTGGCGAGTAGAAGAGCCCGTTGCTGAGGATCCTGGTGAGCAGCAGGTTGAAGTAGCTGAGCAGGAGCTCATTGAAGGCAAGTTGTGCCCTTGACCACTTTTTACCCAATAATGTTCTTTAATATCATTTATCCATGCATAGGTTAATTTTGATGGGACCCAATAGGTCACCCTAGATTGTTTATCTCATTACCTTGTTTACCCCTGAATCACTTGGGTAGTTTGCTATTGCTTTATATGGTTTTGGGATAATCATTTATTACCTCTATGTTCCAATTCTTTTTGTTATTCTATTTATGTTCATGTTGAGATCATTAATGTTAATTGGAACATAGAGCTTAACTTGAGTAACACGTGCCACCACAAGGGTTTAATGGGACGCCCTTGGCTGACTAATTAGGAAAGCTAGTGGAAGACTACCTTACCCGAAAGGGGCAAGGGCAGTAGGGGAGTGGTCAGTGTAGGGAGGTCCCTGGTTGATTTTGCTGCGATGGCGGTCAGCCAGGAACCCTGCATTGGAACTTCCTATAAACTGTAGCGGGTTTTCGGAAGCTAGTGGAACTTTGTAAAGGCCTCGTAGTGTTACCCTGCCTCGCCTCCTCGGTAGAGATGTATGGGAAGTCGCGATCCCTTGGCAGATGGGTAACATGACTTGTGGGTAAAGGGTACAACCTCTGCAGAGTGTAAAACTGGTATACTAGCCGTGCTCGCGGTCATGAGCAGCTCAGGACTCTCTGATGTTTAAATTATGGAACTTAAATTCAATTTGGTCATTTGCATTGCATGGGTTTATTATTAATTTTGTTCTATTACTTTATTTATGGTTTGGTATTTACTTACACTCAGTAATTGCTAATAAAATTTTGACCAACTACTTAAAAGCAATGCTCAGCTTTAACCCCTATCATTGATTAGCCTTACACATCAGATGAACTCACACCTTTGTGAGTTTATGTCCACTGGTTCCCCACAACTTGTTGAGCTATGATCATGTGTGAGCTCACCCTTGCTGTCTCACACCCCCCCACAGGAGAAGATCAGGTGGTTCAGGAGGAGCCGCCTAACACTGAGGAGTTCGATCTGATCTAGGTGGCATTTCTCAGTTGACATTGGCGCCGACGATCCTTAGTTCGTTTTATATTTATTATTTTATTTTGTAATAAGTCTTCCGCTATGTAATAAATACTCTGATGTTTAGTGACATTTATCTCTATACACTCTGTTATTATATGTGTTGTCTTCTTGGCGCATGTATGAGATGCACCTGGCTTTGTTCCTTAAAGCCGGGTGTGACACTCGCACCCGCTGAACGGTGGACTGCAAAAGCCAGAATAGTGAACTCGCATGGTGCAATCGCTACGCGCTCGAAAGCTGTATCGTTTCTCGACAACGAGCTCAGGGAAGGTGTTTTTCGGACCTTCGGCTTCCTGAAGCCTGAGAGACTTTTTTCACGGATCAAGCTCGTTACGAAAAACAATCTAGCACCGCGAAGGGGCTACTGTTGGGACCATGCTTCGTCGCCGAAGGTCCTGAAGGACAAAACAGTTTCGGTTGAAGCTGTCTGTACGTAATGCCGAAGGGTGTCGCCCATGAAGCTTCGGAGTTACAAACTGACTTAAAGATAGAATGACCTTTTAGTCCATAAGAGTTTGAGTCGATGTTGTAAACTTTTATGAGGGGTATGATTGTAATTGTTCACAGGCTGCGTCCTATGTCTATAAATAGTGAACAGTATTCCTTTATTGTTCACGCATTCCGGTAATTGCGAAAGCATCAGTCGGGAATTATTGCTTGTCAAGGCAAAGGTATAATCATACCTTAAACATTGTATTAAAAATAAATAGGTGGATGATGTCATTTATCTCCAACATATCTATCTTTGATGTTTTACATTTTACATCGTTTTATGTTATTTTCGTCACCTTCGTAATATTATGTTTATACCCTTCGTCCGAAGTTCATTAAACCCCTGAGGAGTTAATGCTTCAACGGACGAAGGGTATTTAATATTTAACATCTTCGTGTTGCCTTGTTCTTGATTCATAGCATTTGAGAACAAGTCCCCAACAATCGCCAATACATTGCACGATTACTCAGTACCAGAGAGTGATCAGTACCCTAATACATTGCATGATTACTCAGTACTAGAGAGGTGATCACTACCAACGTCATTACCCCGATCCATTGCATGATTACACAATACTACCCATCAATCTGAGATACACTACATAAATATATTACTACTTCATTACATATAACTACTTCATTACATACACTATATCAATATACTCCAGCAGCGATCCAATCTCTCACTTTTGTCATTTATTGACTTGCATTTACATTCACCCAATCTGACACATCGTAATCAGCTTGGCCATGTGAACTACTCCCTGATCCTCCTATGTGGCCTTGGTCCAACAAATAGTTATGCAAAGCAAAACAAACAATTATAATCTTCACTTGCATGCTTTTTTCTAAAATGGGAGTCCTCGTAGCACATGCCACCTTGATTTTAGAAGTCCAAAAGCACGTTCAACTACATTTCTTAGACTCGAGTGGTGGAAATTAAACTTTTCCTGCACAGTCTCTACTCCTGTTTATTAAAATCTTCTAAGTGATGTCTCTGATTCCGATATGGTGGCAAGTAACCTTCGCGAATTAATTAACCAACATCCACTAGATAATACCTCCGTATACACAAACAAATAAACTCAAAAAAAGATTTAATAGATCGTAATGCATGAATACAATGTATGCAATGCCAACATAACATGCATGCCACCGCCATACCTACTGGTGGGTGTGGATAGTTCACTTCTCCCATACAACTCCTGGTCACTGCCATATCATGGCAAGAACTAGGCAACCCAGCACCTACAAAAGTGAACCACATATCCATGTCCACTGTACCTAATACATTATATCTAGGCCACCATATTCTATTTATGTGTTCAAGCCTCGACTCATGACATACGTGAGCTGGAATGTGTGTGCCATCTAAGGCTCCTATGCACCCATCAAAGAAAGGGGCATAAGGTCTAAGCTTGTTATGCACTTTAGAAAATGTTGGATCCTTTGGACATATAATGGTTTGTGCAAAACCATACATAGCATCTGCCACCATAGCCATTTTCTACTAATGGTATCCAAAGACCTTTTGAATCTGTCTCTAATTTGGCGTGTCGCTTGTTGTGTCCCACATGCCCATAAGAACATCTCTAATGCCTCACATGACTCCACCTCTATAGGAGTTGATGTTGTATCTGATATGGAAGATTTTAACCAATTCAACGACATGCTCTTTTCATAGACCATCCAACCAAGATAAGGAACGTTGAGTGAAGATCCCACGTAAATTGTTGCCCTGGGTATTCCACAATGGTCAAGGAAGAATAATAGCTCCCTAGATTATAAACTTGTCTTGTAATTGATTATTGTTAGGACCATGCCTACTATAAGTTCGAGATCAATATATATTTCTTCATTGTCTTAATTCAATTTTCATGGCCAAGGAAAGATGTTTAATTCCATTAGCGAGGGAGAGAGAGAGGGGGGCGGGGGAGGAGGGAGAATATATAAAATTAGTGTATTTCCATTGTCTTAATTTACAATGGATTAATCGAGTATTTCCATTGTATAGTGTACTTTTTATATATATATATTATAGTATACTTAAAGTAATATATAAAAAGTACACTATACAATGGAAATACTCGACTAATCCATTGTAAATATTTTATACTAGCGGTTCTCAATGACCAAGTTGCCCTTGTCGTAGAAGATATAAAAGTATACTTAATGTAATATATATATAAGTACACTAGACAATGGAAATACAATCCATTGTAAATATTTTATACTGGCGGTTCTCAAAGACAACCGCCAGTGAAAAACAATTTATACTGGCGGTTATCAAAGACAACCACTAGTGGAAAACAATTTATACTGGCGGTTCCCTATGACACCCGCCAGTGGAAATAATTTGTACTGGCGGTCCTCTATGACAACCGCCAGTAGAAATTGCGCCTATATAACGGGTTCGTCCCCGAGGTTTTCTTCACTAGCGATCCTCCGCACCGTCCCCGTGCCGCCGCGCCACCATCAGGTTTTCCTCTGTCCCTTTCTTTACTCTTTCCCTTTTCCCTCTTCCATCACCGCCGTCATCAGCCGTGCCGGTCGCCGTGCTCGCCGCTGGTCGTAAACCCTAGGGCGCCGCCGGATAGTAAACCCTAGCTGGGGCATGCTATGGCCATCGCGCGCTTGACGCACTAGCTATGGTGGCCACCGCGGTAGCTATGATGGCGGCCACCGCCGGTTACTACCTCTTCGCCAGCCTGCAGTATATAGTTCAAGCTAGACTTTTCCATCGTTGATGCAGCCTCAAAATGGACCCAGTGGATACCATCGCAGCGCGTCTCAAGGCACATACACTGGCGAAGCGGCTGACAATGGTGCGGCTCATGCATCGCCGCCACCTCGAGCTCCGGCGCCAATCGAGGCTCAATCATCAAGACGCCGTACGCCGTATTTTCATGTGCGCCTGTAGAGTTCTCTCGAAGTGTCACCGTCAACGTGTCGCCATCGTGGGCCCATCTACTCACCACCATGATGTGGGCTCCTCGGCTTCGACGATTGCACATGAGGTTGTCTCCGCGCTCGTGCATGTGTAGCCGGTAGCGCCAGTCATGATCCTCTCCAACGATGAAGATGGGGAGATCGATTGGACGACACTGATGGACGACGACGAGTAGAAATTACGATATATGTTATAATCTTAGTATGATGGACGATGTACTATCTAAGAACTTAGTATGATGGACTGCGTATATGTAAGAACTTAGTGTGATTTTATATATATTGTGTTCTAATCTTCCGTTCCAATCTTTGTGTTCATTTTTTTGGATCTTTGTTGCAATCTTATATATATAGCTCAATGAGTTCTCTAAACAAGGACCAAGGGTTAATGCCCGACCACATGAACAAGGGTGTTTCTCAAGAACATTCAAGTGATGAAGGATATGAAACGCCTACCGACCCTTGTCCTATCATAGATAGGGCCACTCGGCGTGATTTGCAACGTGACCCTAATTGTGATCCACAAGAGTGTGAGGTAAAGTACACATCTTTAGTTTCGTGTGTGTACCTAATTAGTTGATTTCACAATGTCTATTACACATGCATGTTTTGCATTTTATTACATGAATAGGAGGTCTTGTCTCAATATTGTGCGATACTTGATGAAGCCATGGCACGATACCAAGACGCACCGGGGCTGAACCAAGATGAAGACACACCTGTACCGACCGATACAACCGCCGAGAGGTCAAGGAAAAGGAAGCATAGCGATCAGAAAAGAGGTGACAGTGGACTGAACAAGTTTCCTTACAAAACATATAAAATCTCAGATGTGAGCCCGAAAGGTCAGCCCCTAGCTCCAGAAGAGGCACTCCCTAAGTTTCGGAATGCACTTGGGTTCTTAGTTAGGGATAATCTTGACATCACAATCCAACATTGGAAAGATGTGTCAGTTGATGTTAAGAATCAAATATGGAATAAGCTATTAACGAGGTTTGTTCTACCTCAGGGTTCAGAAGAACTCGTGAAGGAATACACGATGAAGCAGCTTGCAATCAATTTCCAAAACTGGAGGTTTGAGATGAGTACAAAATTTGCAAAGAAAGGCCTAGACCCGACAAAAAAATATAAAATCTTAGAAGGTCAGTGGGCAGTATTTCTAGAGCAGAGGAGCAGCCTTGAATTCATATCTCTAAGCGAGGCAAATTCAGAACTATCTAAGAAGAACAAGTACCACCACCACTTAGGCATAGGTGGTTACAAGCGTCAAGTTTCTAAATGGAGACAAGAAGACGCTGAGAAGAAGGTCGCAGGGTTTCCGACGCTTTTCGAGCAACTTGGTGAAAGGACGACTAATTGGATCCATGCTAGAAAACCTAGGGAAACTGAGGCGGGTGTATGTTTTGATGATCCAAATGTCGAAGAAGCTACGAAAACATATATGCAATGGTAGCTAAGCATAGCCAAGGATCATTTAAGCCACAAAGGGAGAGAGACATCCTAATGGCTGGTCTCGGTAACCCTGAGCATCCTGGTCGTGTACGAGGACTCTCGTCTAAGGAAGGATGGAAGGAAGGATTCAGACCATAGTGGGAAGGTTTGTACAAGAAACGTGATCGATACAAATAAGAGTTGTCGGATTATTTTAAGCAGGAGGCAAAGAAAGAGTTCAAAGACCTGATGTCTCAAATGCTATCAAATCCTCCACTAGAATTGATGCAGCAGTTGGCGAGTGTGATGTCTGTTCAACAGATGACCACTCCATAGCTGCAAATAATTCTAGCACCTCAACCGCCGGCTTCCACCGATTATACAACAGTCCCAAGCTCTGTCGCATCAACGGGAAATAAGGTCCATTATCTAGTTGATGACATAACAAGGCCAGTGACGTGCACACTAGTTATAAGATATGGTATTAACAATAATCGCAGGAAGAAAGTAGGAACAGGCGTTGCGATCCTAGGACGCAAGTTTCATGGAAGCAACACACCAGATGATTATTGTAGGGTAGAAGTGACGATGGTCGTCCAAGGATCCGAGGACGACATGCTAGACATCCCTGGGCCCGAAGGAATCGAGACACTTAAACAAGCCATCAAAAATTTCATCCTTTGGCCTCGAAGTGATGTTGAATTGGTTGATCCACCAACGCCGTCGTTGTCTCATCCCCAACCATCACCGCCTCCTCAATCTTTAGTACCTGTACATCCATCATCACCTCCACAATCTTCACATGCTGCTCCTCATCCTCTTTCTAACCCATCGTGTCTGCCACAAGCATCAACATTTAGGATACCACCTCCTTCTCCATAGCCATCAAGGGATTCACGACAATCAAAGAAATCTAAATTCCCTGTACTAAAATTGGTGTCCACATTCGAGAAAAAGAAGAGTAAAGCTACTACTACTGGCACAGCTCGAATTTTGAAAGGAAATGCACGGGACCACACATCACATACTGTTCATTTGGTCGAGCACGAGGAGTGTGCAGAAAAGGCTAAGGCAATGGCCGCAAAGAAAAAGATCCCAACTAAGGCAGATTAAAAAATGTGCCTAAACAATATGTGTCGGGCAGACCTATACTAACTCTTGAGAAACTGAGGAAGGTCCCTGCTGGTATTAAAAGGTTGCATGACTGGTACATGCGTGCATCATCAGCTGGCATTGACGCCATTAGTGTGCATATACCAGACCATTCTTTTATTGGTTCGAACCAAAAGACATTTCTTGCATTCGAGGATATGTGGTTAATGATGAACCTTCAAAAACTCGACGTGCAACTTGTGACTCTGTTTGCACTGTAAGTGTCGCTCATATTTCCACATATATGTGTTATTATTATTATTAGTGAGCCGTATAAATTTTCAATATCTGACACATGCATGTGTGACTTGTAGAATGCAACATGATCAACACGAGATTCTTTATGGTACCAATCTCGGTGCTAGTGCCGGTAAAAGGATTGGGTATCTGAACTGAATACTGATATCTGAGGAAAGCCACACTTTCAGAATCGGCAAAGACAATGAAGAGTTAAAGGGAAAGACGGATGAAGAAGTTGAGGAGCGTATAAATACTATGAAGAAGGATTTTGACGCAAGATATGCCACCTACATAGGAAATGCAATGCTTAAATTTCAAGATAGGGAAGCCATAATGCCCCCGTACAACTTTAAGTAAGTGTGATTTTGCATAAAAATTAATGATTTCAATACACATGCATCACAAATTAATTTGATTCGTACAGGGACCACTGGATATGCTTCCTCATTTATCCTAAGGTTGGAAAGGTGCTGGTATTCAACTCCTTGAATTACGACCCTTCAACCTATGCAAATTCCTCAGTATCTTAGAGTTGTAAGCCTTTTCTATGCATGCATATATATTGATGAGAATTTTAAAATAACATGGAGATTCTACTTGAGATCATAGAGCATTTACGTTCTATAAGTTTAAAGGTGGAAAGTACGACAAGTCCAAAAATGTGTGCCACTAGACATCCATCATCACTGGCCGGTAAGTATGTGAATTTATGAATACATGTCATACACAATGCTGCAACTAAATAACCAATCTCCCGTTATGTATGTAGTGCCACAAGCAACCACGAGGATCGGTCCTATGTGGGTTCTAAGCGTGCGAGTTTATGAGAATGAACAGACGATACATCACAAATCCTAGCAAGGTATTATTAGTAATAGTCATGTTTGTATTTGTCATTAAAGATGCAAATATGTTATCGAGTTTGAATAGATGATGTTTATAAACTTCCTTTACAGGAATTTCAAAAAGGAAATCCGGAGAATTAGACCGTAGGTGCATTGTATGGTATAGTTGAAGACCTATGCACATTCATATTAAAAGTGGTCATTCCCGCTAAAGGGAAATATCATGACGCTTGCAGTACATTAGCTATGCCAGAGTTTAGAATATTAACAGATGTTAGTTGACTATCTCTTAAATGAGATAGTTACTAGAGCATAGGTGAAAACAATTGATGTATAGAATATGTGAAGCATATATGGCTATAAATAGAAGAATTTGATGTATAGAATGTATGATAGAATTTAATTCAGTTTTGTTTGAAAATTTATGGTTGTACACAGAAGAAAAGTTTTATGAATATATGGGCTCCACACAGTCCTACATGTATTTCCTTCATTAATTCCTGTCCTTCATTTCTAGAAAGGCATTTGAGCAATGGGGAACAAACTCCGTGCTTGTATAACTCCCCTTCAATTATTACATAAGGTCTTGTTCTTGCTTCCATTCTCTTGTTATAAGCTTCATCGTCTGAGAGGCAGTTGCCTTGGAGGAAGGATATTATTTCGGTCCTCCAGTCTTCACTATGTACAGGTGAGATTGTGAGCACTGCTCTCTCTATGAGCTCGATTGAGGGTGCTTTTATTGTTTCAAAAAATACTTCCGAAGGCAAAGGGAGCCCCTGTGCCGCTGACTTAGCCAATAAATCTGTATGCTCATTCTCTCCCCTTGGGATATTCTTTACAGAAAATCCCTCAAAAGAAGCTTCCAATCTTCGGACTGCATCCAAATACTTCTCAAGCTTCGGATCTTTTGCCTTGCTACTTTTATCCACGTGGCCAAAAATAACTTGCGAATCAGTTTTAAGAATTGCCCTTCTTATTCCTATTGCCTTTAGTTTCCAAAGCCCAAAAAGAAGAGCTTCGTACTCGGCAATGTTATTTGTACAGCTGAAGTCTAACTTTATTGCATAACATGTTCTGACTTTGGAGGGTGCAACTAGAACAACAGCTGCTCCTACATCGAAGGTCCCCCAAGATCCGTCACAGAATACTGTCCAAGCTTCGACATCTTTTGTTGCTTCTTCACCCTGAGCCCCTGGCGTCTAATCAGTGATGAAGTCTGCTAACACCTAAGATTTAATTGAGGATCTGTGCACATAATCAATGGTGAATTCATTAAGTTCCACAGCCCATTTTCTGATCCTTCCTGTAGCTTCTCTGTTCCTCATTATGTCTTTCAGGGGTTGTGATGAAGGCACTGTTATGTGATATGCTTGGAAGTAATGCCGAAGCTTCCTTGAGGCCATCAATACAACATACAGTACCTTTTCCAATTCTGTGTAATTTTTCGTTGATGGGCTGAGTACTTCGGAGACGAAGTATACTGGTGCTTGCTTTTTTATTTGGCCATATTGCTTTTCTTGTACCAGTGCCACACAAACCGCAGCATGGGAAGCAGCCACATATAGAAGTAGCGGAGTTCCTGATGAAGGTGGGGTTAGAGTTATCAAATCTATCAAATATTGCTTTAGCTCTTCAAAGGCTTTTTGTTGAGTCGGACCCCACTGGAAGACTTCGGCTGATTTCAGTATTTCGAAGAAAGGTAAATTCCTCTCTGCTGATCTTGATATAAATCTATTCAACGATGTCAGCCTTCCTCCTGCCAACTATTGATCCCCCTTCTTTGAATTTGGTGGCTCCATCTAAAGGATAGCTTCGATTTTGCTTGGATTAGCTTCGATGCCTTTTGTTGATACCAGGGAACCAAGAAACTTGCCCTTCTTCTCTCCGAAAACACATTTTTCTGGGTTTAACTTGAGACCAGCTTATCTGAAATTGGCAAACGTCTCTTGCAAATTAGCAACATGATTTTCTTGCTTTGTGCTTTTTACTATGATGTCATCGACATAAGTCAGCACATTCCTGTCGATTTGGGAGTGAAGAACCTTGGCAGTCATTCTGCTGACGCTTCCTCCAACATTCTTGAGCCCGTCAGACATCCGAAGGTTGCAATAGGTCCCACTAGGGGTTATGAAGCTTGTTTTTGGCTCATCCTCCTTTTACATCCAAATTTGATGATAACTCGAGTAGCAGTCCAATAGACTCATGAGTTCTGAAGAAGCTGCTGCATCTAGAAGGGAATCTATTTTTGGTAAAGGGAACTCATCCTTGGGACATGCCTTGTTGAGATCTGTGCAATCAATGCACATTCTCCATTTTCCATTAGCTTTTTTCACCATGACGGTGTTAGGCACCCACTCTGGATACATTACTTCTCTGATAACGCCGGCACTGAGAAGTCTCTTTACTTCATTTTGTGCACCTTTGGCTTTATCATCGGACATTTTTCGAAGCCTCTGCTTTCTTGGTCTGAAGGACGGGTCGACATTGAGTGAGTGCTCAATAACATCTCTATTGACACCACAAAGATCATTGGTTGTCCAAGCAAAAACATCTTTGTTGTTAAACAGAAATCTTAACAAAGTTTTTTCCTGTTCATCAGATAGCTAGGATCCCAACAATACTTTTTGCTCTGCTATGTCTTCACAGAGAAGCATAGGCTTCAGTTGATCTGCTGAAGCAGCCTTCTCTCTTTTATTCTTATAATGCTGATAAGCTTTGGCTTCATCTATATTATTGTCACACCCGGTTTTGGAAGGAAAACCGAATGCGAACCATGTACGTGCCAGGATCAGAAACTCACGTACACAGCGATTACATAATTGGACATCATCACACAATGCTCGAAATAAATAGTGGAAAGGTACTTGATTACATCAAGATGTCCGAGACATCCATAGAGTCTATTACATAACCATTGTTCAACATAATTATCAAAGTGCAGAAATACGAAACGTAGATGCTAAGACTACACAGACAACTGACCAGGGGTTTGCCACTAAGAAAGAACTAGAACTCATCATATTTCTGGAACTCCTCGAAGTCATCCATGTTGCCAACATCACCTCCTGAGCATTGAGTACATTAGGGACAACCTGGGGTGGGGGTGGTGTGTAAAGCAAGGGTGAGTACACATCAACGTACTCAGCAAATGTCCCGTTTGGCTAAAGTGGACTAGTTGTATATGGAGTTGAGGTCAAGCAGTTGCTTTTAGTTGGTCCAATATTTATTATTATTAGTAGAGCCAAGTTTTAGTAATAAACCCAGTTATTACCCAGAAGTACCCCCTCAAAAGAGGAAATACCAGAGATCGGATTTTATAACATCATTATTAACCATCATCATAAAAGTATCCAAAATTCTTCTAATCAAAGAGGATCCCAAGGCTGCTCTTAACCGTGAGGTCGACTGATATACCAGTTTTTAACACTCTGCAGAGGTTGTACACTTTACCCACAAGTCGTGATCCCTTTCCAGCCTGGGTTGTATAGACCCGATCTTCACTACCAAGGTGAATGGCCAGGGATACACTATGTAGCCTTTACAAAGACTCCCCTGGTGCATAGCTGCTCGTTAGGTTTCGCCAGTCGTACAAATGCAGTACACCTCCCCAAGGTGGGTGACTAACAAAACCAAATCAAAAGAACCTCTGCACCCCAACCTTGGTAGAGCGAGCACTACGCCCCGACCCCCATTGACAGCCCTCCGGCAAAGCCAACTAAACCCCTAGGTTTGTCTAATTAATCAGCTAAGGGCGTCCCATTCCACCCTCATGGTTGTACTATTATCCCGGGTGGTCACTCCACGAACAGGTCCTTACGGAGAGGTACTCAGGAAAAAGGCCTGATCCCCCATAAGATATCACAAGATCATCCACATAATCAGGATAACAGTATCGTATCATAAATGTTCACATCATGTTCATTGATTAAGTTAAGGCAGTAGCAACGTGCTAACCATGATAACCCCAAAAGGTAAACAAGATAAAGTAAATAGAAAGCTAGTCAATCCTTAGGTTTAAGAAATGTAATGCGGGATAGTGAATCATAAAGTATGTAGGACATAATAGGTCAGAGGACACTTGCCTTCACCAGGTTGCTACTCAGGGAGGTCTCCAACAACACACTCAGGAACCCCGGACTACGCGTTGTCTAAATAAAGCGAGCATGCATTCAATACATTTGGAAAGTACAAATGAACATCACACCAAACATGTACAAACATTGGAACACATCTTAAAAAGACACAATACGACATAAGGGATAATGAATTCAAAGTATAACATAAACTATAACATATATTAACTTTATTTGAACATAGATTACTATTTCCCCTAAGTGTTACTTACAAGTACATAAACAAAGTTCAACTTATTTTATTGTGACCTAAAATTTAGAACAAAGGTAAACTCATGTAGTACACATTATTAATCTCACAAGCTTACACATGTTTAAATCTCTAAGGTTCTCCTTTTATTTATTTTATTAAATAAATAAAAATACATCTACATTAGTTCATATTCAATCCTAAAAATTAGAGTGTGCAGACAGTAAGTGAAACCATTTTATTTAAACAGAGAATAATTCTATGAACATTTTGCATTTTGAATCACTAAATTTGGAGTTCATATGCAAAAGTTATGAAATAAACAAGTTTGGGAATTCAAAATATGAAATTGGGTCTAATTCTGTGAATATTTAAAAGTCTAGGGCTAAATCTGCAAGATTACAGGGGCCTACGCGCGAAAACCAGGGACGGCAGGTTGATTTCCAACAAACCGAGGGTCTCTTTAAGAAAACCACTGTGCGAAGGGGTATCAGGTGAATCTAATCGTCAGATCTAAAACCAACGGCTGATATTAGATCTACGGCCGAGGGCATGCGCGCGAGCGAGCATTGACAGGCGGGCCAGGGAGTGTCAGCGACAGAGGGGGAGAGCACGCTGACCGAGCGGGCCCAGCACTAGAGGGCTTAGGCACTGACAGGCGGGCCAGGACGTTAGGCGCGCGTGCGTGAAGCTTTATCCGTGATCTGAGCCGTCCGATCTGAATCAGACAGAGGGGATCAGACCAGGGGGGACAGACGGTTGCGGGGCAGCGCTGTTCCTCTCCGCGGTAGTGAGGTCGCCGGAGTTGAGGCTGGCATGAGCTAGGGTGGCTCCGGGGTCGCCGGAGTTGGGCAGAGAGGGAGAGAACGCCATGGCGAACTCAATGGCAGGGAAGAGGCCATGAATCCATGGGTAGAGAGGGGAGAACGATGGTGAGAAGGTCTCGGGCGGGATGGAGTAACTCCGGTGAGGCATTCCGGCTACGGGGAGAGGGCTTAAGGCGCGTTAAGGCCTGGGCTAGCTTCAGTAGAGGCTGGGGTGACACAGGGACCTACTCCTAGGAACTAGAATCGGCTGGCCACTGCGCGAGCACGGCGGTTCGCCGCGGCCGAGCACCGGTGAAGGTGAAATTGGCCGAGCACAGGGCACAATAGGGGAAATTGGGCACGAGGACGGGTGTCTCACCTCGGGGCGGAGCTCGGGGAGGCTTGGAGCGGTCTCTAGCGAGCTGGATGGCCGGGAACGCGGGCGCGGGTCTCCGGTGGCGGCTGGCGGCGTGGGCAGAGCGTGAGAGAGGGCAATGCTGTGTGAAATGAGGTGAGGGGCGAGCGCGGGCACTGACGGGGCTCTAAGAAGGGAGCTGGGCGCGTGGGCAGGCGTCGTGGCCGAGAAATTCGGCGACGTGCGCGAGTGCGCACGCGCCAGTCCACAACAAGCGCGGAGGGGGCGGAGCTGATAGGGCAGGCCCATGGCGCAGAGAGAGAAGAAAGGGGTGCGCAGGGCAACAGCTCGGCGACTGGTGATCCGGTCCCGCGAGACAAAGAGAGAGGGAGCGCGCGGGTGAAGAAAACCAGTGCCGACAGGTTGGCCCTGCGGGCAGAGAGCGAGAGAGAGAGCGCGCGCAGGAGAGGGGAACTGCCGCGGGCACGCGGCCTGGCTGGGCCGACTTGGGCCGGCTGGGCTGCTTTATCCTTTTCTTTTTCTCTGGATTTTCTAATTCCTTTTCCTTTTCTTTTTCTATAGGGTTTTCAAATCCAAATTCAAACTAGGTTTCAAATTCAAATTAATTCAAACATGTGCAACACTTCAAAGAATATTTTAAGCTCAGCACGATGCAACATGTCATGACCCATAGCGACCTCGCCGGCGGGGTGCTGGTTGGCTTTGTTGTGCACCTGCTACTGACTGCGACTGTCCCATCCGGAGTCTGACTGCGAAGGCCTTGTCCATGTTCGGCTGGACTACAGAGGGTCCTTGGGCTTTCTTTGAGACTCGATCTTGCGCTAATGGAGCTCTTCGGATCTGGCGTATTTCTCGAACAGCTGATAGAGCTCTTGGAGATTTTTGGGTGGGTCCCTGATGCAGTGACTGTATAGGACGCCAGCCCGAAGGCCACTGATGGCGTAGTGTATGGCGATGTGGTCGTCGACCGAATTTTTTCTTTTTTTCAGCCCTACTTTTGAAAAATATTTACGTTTGGACCCCTAGAAATTTTATATGCAAGTTTGGACCTGTTGCTCGGCGCCATAGGCTATGGCGCCGAGGTAACACATCTCGGCGCCACAGCCTATGGCGCCGAGGTGTGACGTGGCAGCAACGGCTCCCTGTGCCTAGGGCTGACATGGCACTGACGCGGCGCCGATGCGGCCTCGTAGCTCGGTGCCACAGATCTTGGCGCCGAGCTACGGAGGCCTATAGAAACGGCCGTGCTGCTGGCCGAGAGCAGCACATTTCCTCTCATTTCAAAACTTCATCAAAATTTGCTGGATTCAAAGATTCGAGTTGGTTCACTTTGTAGACCAAGGTATGGTGCCCAACTGATTCGTTTTGTATATTGGGTTGTTAGTTTCATAGTTGCTCATAGTTTCATAGTTTGATAGTTTATGTAAACCTATTATATTATCATTTCAATTATTAGTTTCATAGTTGCTCATAATATATATAGTATCATTAATATGATGAATATATTTTATTTGATAGTTTGTGTATAAAGCATATTAGATACAAGTGATAATTATAATCGTTTATTAGATGAAAGACATGTACCGAGAGGCGTTGTGGCAGAAGAGAGCTCGTCCTCGGGAGTTATATCCGGACATATCTAGTAAGGATGCTCCTGTTCCTCCTAAACTCCCCGTGCCTAACTGCGACTGTGGCAGACTGGCTTGGGTATGTCAATCCAAACATCCAGACACGGCTGCTCGCTGCTTCTACCTTTATGGCGGTTTTGACGTACGTAGCTTATGACTTAATTTTGTTCACATTTATTATTTAGTAGATGTGTAATAGTGCTTCGTTCCATTGTTTTAGGGGCACCTGAGGTGTTTCTTTTTCCAGTGGATCGACAGTCCTGATAAATTTGACCCTCGATATCTTCTTTTCGCTAATTGGTTGTGTGGAAGGACTAGTCATGAGCATTTTAAGCTTTGGGTACTTCCTCCCCCGAATCCTCCACCAATGACAGATGCGGAGAAGGAGGTAGCAACAGAAAGACAGATGGACTCACCGCCTCGATGCGATTATGGAGACCGTGCTGTCATCGACGAAGACCATGAGAAGCAGTTCGTGTGTCTGAACATTGATTATGTGAGCCCATCGATACGCTAAATGTATAAACTAGTTATTTTTTACAATAAATTACTAATTTATTCTCCTACAGCCATACGGGTGGCGTAAGTGTCGTTTCAGAGAGTGGTTGTATGGTCCTTTGTCCCATTGGCCAGAGCCAGAGGTAAAGGAAAAAAAATTAGTGGGCGGAAGAGTTGAAATTTGATCCAGTACTTTGCAAATGTGGTATTGAAGCTAAGTATGGATTAGTTCCTTCCGAGCTTGGTGTCGGATATTTTTGTGGACATATGGTCGATTACGATGAGGTTGGTATTTATTTATTTTTTTGCACCAGCTGTAATGTTATAGCGGTACTTACTATTTTTTTGTAGGAGACGAGGAAATGCAGTTGGGAGAGTTACGATGACAAAGGAGAGGTGATGCGCACAATAGAGTCCAAGAGACTAATAGGACAGAAGATGCGTTGTGGATCTCAACTCATCGATTCGTACATTAACGATCACATACGCGACATGCGTAGGGACGCAAAATGTGCCTTTTATGACAGCCCGAAGCGTGCAGAGTATAGGAGGTTGAAGGCGGCAGATGAGAAGAGAGCACATGATGCAAGGGAATGGGAAGCGGCTCGAGCCGAGAAACAGATGTGGATAATCTTGCTGATCGCCTCAAGGGAAGTGAGTGAGAAAAATGATACTATAATTATGTTAGTACAATTTATTTATCTTGACTTTGCTAACTTATTTTGCTCATTATATTTGCAGAGATTGGATGTGGCGTAAACTATTTGGCCGATGAGGCGCATGCAAGATATGTTCAGGATAAAATGGCGACGGTTGAGCTGATGGAGGAGGAGGAGGACGACACATCTAGATTGAGTGAGCTTATCGCTCTCGCAGAGGCAGGATTACATGGAGAAGAGGAGGACGACATGTCAAGTTTGAGTGAGCTCATCGCACTAGCTGAGGCAGGATTACATGCTCAAGAGGAAGAGGACGAGTTTATGTCTCAGGCCGCCGAAGAGGTAGAGGCGGCTTATTACAAGAAGAAGTCTGATGAGGCTGAGGCTGAGGATGAGCTATTCTCCCAAGATGCAGATGAAGCAGAAGCCAATTATTACAAGAGAACTGTTGACAAGTGTGATGCAGGGCAATGCAGCAAATGGAATGTGGTTGTCGTTGAAGATTGCGCGACGGATGACTCCGAAGATGAGTTACTTATAGAATGTGATTCTGATTGAAGAAACTTGTAGCCTGTTATGTAGTATTTTCGTATCCAAAATAATTTAGAACTCTACTTGAATATCTAAAATAGTTTAGAACTCCGAAGATAAGTTACTTATTTCTTTCGTATCCAAGATGTTTTTTATCTACTTGAATATCTACTTTCGTATCCAAGATGTTTTTTACAATTCACAAAAAAAATTCACAAGAGTTCCCCTTGTTTTATTAACAACCACAGTTCAAATAATCACATATTATAAGACATGACCACATTTCAACATACAATACATCACAAAATAACATAGAATATAAAAACATCCACATAACATAGTTCTTCATACAATGTCCACAAAACATAGTCCAAAATACAATGTCCACAAAACATAGTCCAAAACACATAACATAGTTCACATTACAACGTCTCCAGCATGAGTCCAAATCATAAAGTTTTCAGCATAAGACCAACATCACAAAGTATTCATTTCCTCCTAGTCTTACCCTTGCCCTTGGCCCCAAGAGCATCGGTGCCTGGAGTGTAAGGGTCACAAGGACGCCTTCTACGTGGTGTCAGCTATGATGGCTGAGTTGTAGGAGCATCCTGCAACTGTGATGGTCCAATCTCCTCCTGACCTGCGGCGCCAGCGCCAGTGTCGTCGTCGTGTTCATCGTCGTCGTCGTCGTCCTCGTCCTCGTCGTCGTGGGCCACGTCCTCAAACGTATCCCGCATCGATCGCGAGGAGCTTAGTCCAGCTATAGATGGTCCAACTGCACAAATGGGATGCTAAACGTTCGGCTGCATAGGAGGCACATGTAGTTGCACGTCAACGCTCGCTAGAGACCGGCATCCACAACGAGCCGCTGCACGACGAAGACGACGTGATACCCTCTGTAATCGAAATATTAGTTACAGACATATGTTACAACATACAAATAAACAAGTTTTCTTGTAAACATTGATACTCACTGATAGTAATGAAAGCGTAGTACTATCTGAAGTTCTCTGTGAGATACGCTCAAGTTCAACAACAGATACGAGCATAGAGTTTCCCTATTCACAATTTAGAACATTAGGATGCACACCACTAGACATAAAGCATTGAATTGAAATCTCTAATTTTAGTAAAGAAATAGTTACCACTCTGTCAAGGATTGGAGCAACCTCAATTTGGGACCCGTGCCGAGCAGCTATATCGAACGCAGTGTCTTCGTCGTCTGACGATTCTTGCTCCGCATAGTCTGCAGCTATCCATTATCCCTTAAGCTTGCACCTAGTCACACCAGCATACCAAATCAAATACCTTCGGAAGTGGTAGTTTGTGTGCGCCTGTTCGTTGACATAGTTAAGATCCCCCTACTGTTCCCATTCATCAATATAATCACGGTGGTGGGTCTCGAAGTCCGTGACCTTCTTCTGTCTCTGTCTGTCGAACCTGCAAAAGTTAGACACATATATTAGTAACTCATTGAATATTTGAAATAATAGTTAGAATAACAAGTGGATATAGTCACTCACTTATGAAGTTCTATTGAAGTCGAGAAGGGCTCCACCGGAAACTCCTGTCGCAATCCGAACTGTCGAGCAACTCTGTGGGGCAAGTGGTACTCAACAACATAAAAACAAATGAGGGGACACCTCATTAGGTAGATGTCCTCATCTATTGAGCACATGCTGCTCAACTGTATGCTGGCGAAATATGGATCAAGATACGGTTGCCAGGTCACCTGGAAAAGTTTTACAAAGCACATATAAGTTTATAGTCATTTTACCAACTGTTAAAGAAAAAAGATAAAAGTAGACAACTCACCATTGAAGGAGTAAGTGCGTCGAACTCGTTTGAGTACTCCACGTACGCACGCTGGTGTCGTGCGAATGGCTCGTCGACCTGGTCCTAGCGGTAAGCAGCCATGGGCTTAACCGATGTCCGGCTACCACGAACCACTCACGAGGGGCAAACTCTCTGGGTCGCCCGACGGGTATGTGTGCCCACATCCACAGCTGTAGTAGGTAGACACACCCACCTAAGCTAGCGGTCCTCGACGAATGATGACAAGCCTCGCAAAGTTGCCTGTACAGGAAGGCCAACACTACAGAAGCCCAGCTGTAACCTCCTTTCGTATCCTAGTCAGTCAGGCAGGGCAGAAACATCCATGACGCGATGTCGCCTGTCGCATCTGGAAAAAGAACTGAACCAAATAGGTGGAGAATCCAAGCTCGACAATGGTAGCCAACCGTCTGCTCGTCTGCACTAGGTGGACACTCCCCAAAAGTCTGCCTAAGCCAGGTCAGTGGGACTCCAGTGTTGTGGCTACATCGTAGGTCATCCGGAAGCAGTCTCCCAAGAAAGGCCTTGACCCTCTGCCTCCATCCGCCTGGTGATGCCTGACCGGTCACTGGACAACCCATAATGCTGAGACCAAGAATCTTCTGGCAATCTTCCAGCGTCACGGTCATCTCCCCGCAGGGAAGGTGGAAAGTGTGAGTCTCTGGCTGCCACCCATTGGAAGACAAACAAATACAAAATCATTAGTATGCAAAGTAGATTTGATTATTGTAAAAAATAAACAACTAGAGAAGTCTTTACCTATCGACCAGAGCCGTCAACGCTGCTGGGTTGAAAGTGAGCAGCCCATGTCGAACCTGGAACGATACGACGTCCAAGCCAGCCCTCTATAGGAGAGGAGTGTACCTCTCATCGTACCTCATCTCCTCCAGAAACTGGTTGTGGGTCTAAACCCGTAGAACGGGCAACACCTAGCAATCAAAGTAATTTCATTAGTCAAATATACGTCACATATATTAATTCGAAAATTTAATATATGTGCAAAATATTACCTCTCGCTCTGCGGTGAGACGACCCCTGTGGTGCTCGTCGTAGTGAGGGTCCAGCAAGTGGAACTGTGCCATCTGCAAATTAAGACATCAAGGTTAGTAAAAATATTAGAAACATTGGCATAGTACAATAAAAGTTGTGTACTAAGTGTAACAAAAACATCGACATATTAGAATAAAAGTTGTTTACAATAAAATATTAAAATGTATCACACCTGACTAAGTGTCCAAATGCATGTACGTGAGTTGTGGCCAAGTCTCCCGCATTTTCCGCATTCATTCTGCTCTGGGTCCACGAGAAAGGGGGATGCTCGACCTCTTCTACTGCGACCGGAAACCTAATCCATAACCATGTTGCACCGGCTCCTTTTCCTACTACCACGTTTGTCCCATCGATGCGCTGGATCAGCAACATATACCGGACCGGTGTACGTTGGCCATTGTGACTCATCAAGAAATGGCTCAAAACGAGGGCTTCAGGTACGTATTAAGCTCTCTACACTGAACTCAGAAGGTATTCTGCTCTCAAATGCAAAGTTACGATGACGTGCGGCCGCAACATAATGGGAACATGGAAAATGGTATTGTCTAGGTTTACCACATCCGCACGAGAATGCATCAAGTAACACGACATGTGTCCTCGAAGGCCACACCTCACCATCGGAAGTTATGCCGCCTAGTGTTGTTACCTCGTATTTACCCAACTTCTCATCAAAGCATTGTACCTCATGTCTATGGGCACGTTCCTTTGCATTATTAAGGTGTGATGTTGGTTTAGGTGCCCATCTCTTCCCTCGCGTCTGCATTGCCTTGGCCTGTGCGTGTCTATCATTAAACCAAGCCACAAGCCTATAAAAAGTGAATGTTACTATAGCATTGACTGGTATGCCACGTATACCCTTGAGCACACTGTTAAATGACTCGGCCATGTTGCTAGTCTGAAACTCGAACCTCCAGCCACCTTCATCATAGGCCCGTGTCCATTTCTGCGGTTCCCTCAGCAATCCAGCAATCCAGTTCTTACCTTCAGCATTTGTTGCACCTTTTAGTTCCTTCAACTTATCCTCAAAAAACGAAACCTCCAACTGTTGACATACCTCCTCAAAAAGGGGGAAGTTAGCCTTGCTATGATCCTTTCAAAGAAGATTTTCTGCTAGATGTCGAGTGCCCCATCTATGGTGCATGGGTGCATACCAGGAATCTGCTCTTGCACTGCATTAAGAATACCTTGGTGTCTGTCAGATATGACACCAACCTCGCGACGAGGGCCTACGACATGGATCCGAACATGTCGCAAGAACCAAGACCAACTATCTCTGTTCTCCCTCTCCACCAAAGCAAATGCCAAAGGAACCAATGCGTTGTCTGCGTCGCATGATATGGCAACCAACAATGTGCCCTTATAATTCCCAAGCAGAAAAGTACCATCAATAGAGAGCACGGGATGACAATGCCTGAAGGCCTCTACGCACTGCGAGAAACACCAAAAAGCACGAAAAAATATCTCTCTGCCGTTCCTCCATTCATTAGGTTTGGGGATGTACTCGTAATGCATGCCTGGGTTTTTTGCTTTGATTGCATTGAACAATGCTGGTAACTTCTCATAACCCTCCTCCCAATCCCCGTATATCATCTTCCATGCTCGCTGCTTTGCCCTCCATGCTTTCCCATATTTGATCCTGTAACCAAACAGCTCCGAAGTCATGGTCATAGTTGACTTCACCTTCAAGTTTGGCTGACCCTTTAATATCCCCAATATACTTTTCGCAATTAGGGTAGATGTCAACTGACGATGCTTAGAGCTCAGCTCTCTCTGGCACAAGTGTGTGGACATACAATTTTGGTGATCTTAAACTTTCCGGTTTCCTTCTGCCTTCATGCACATACCCTCCAATTACATTCCGACACCTCGCACACAACAGTGTAACGACGCTGTGCATACGAGTGTCTCACCTTGAACGACCTCTTGCGGTTCACTGAATATTCCTGTAACCATCGTCTTAGTGTAGGTAGGTCCTTGAAAAGGAAGCCTACCTTAATCTCAATGCTGTCAGCGTTATCCGGAGCCTCTAGCAGTTCATCATCACGTCCTTCAGCATATGCACAGGTGGAATGACTTAGACTGCTAAATTCATGTGCTGCAGGGTCACGCTCGGGACACAAACGTCTTATGAGTTCAATTTCTTGCTCGGTCATTTCTTGAACCGGACGGTCATCATCAGAATCTAAGGCCCATGCAGCCTCATATGGCTCCTCCTCATCCTCAATCTGAACATCAACACTATTGGATGCCCTGCATATGTTGTCCATATTATATGATATAGGCACATCAAGATAAGCACCATTATCGATTTGTGGAGATCCTGCATCGGGTCTAAGCAAGAAATACCACATTAAAAAGTCTAATCAAACGAAATAACGATGGATATGAACAACGTGTCAAAGACACTTCCTAGGATGATCCTGAACTGGATCCAGGGTCAATGGGATCTCTTGGGGGGTTACCACCGGATTAGAAGCCCCACAAATGCCAGGAAGAGGATGAGAAATCCCATACTCGTGGGCCCCGATTGAGCATCGGGCACAACAACCACTTCTTCCGGAAGCTCTACCAAAGGAGCTTCAATACGAGATGCATTTGGCATTTATGGAGACAACTCGACTTGAGCATCACGATGAGTAACAGATAATGGCTGAACAACCACATCCAAACATGGTGGAAGCATCGTCTTCATAATTCTTACATACCTCACCCAATCATCTTCTGAGCCAATGGAGATCAACCGTTGGACAACTGTTCCATATGTAATATGGGACAACAAACCATGAATTGATATTCTAGGGTCATTTATGTTGCAACTAATCTCCTCACAAGCTCGAGCGAAAATCTTGTAAAAAGATGGTCTTTCATCGAACAACATGGTCACGATCTTCATACCATCAAAACTAACATTCCCATAAGCATCTATCCCCACGCTTCCTCCATGGTATAGTGTCACTAGGGTGTCCATCTATTGCAAAAATGGATTACTAACTCAATAATGGCTAGGTACTTAAGCCTAAAAACTTATTAAATAATAAATAAATATTAACTACTTATTAACTAATAACTATATAGTAAATGTTAAATGACCACATCAAACGAAATTACATAATCTATAAATAATGTATGAAAACAATGCATACCTGAGATCGCGTACGAGTCCAGCTAACGGTGGAGAAGGTCAAGACGGAAAACACCTATGTGCAAAAAATACTATTGTCAATAAAAAATTTGGCAGCACCTCCCCTGTAAAGTGATGTTTCTAAAACCGGCAAATAAGCGACAACACGATGGTTGCCAACACACAAAACTGCACAATATCTACTAGCGCGTGGAGGAAGCTAACTATTTACTAAACACTAACAATAGCTAACTATTTACTAAACACTAACAATTTACTAAACAATATGCTAAACAATTTACTAAACACAAACAATAGCTAACAATATGCTAAACACTAACAATTTACTAAACACTAACAATAGCTAACTATTTACTAAACAATAACTGTTGGGGGTCTTCGGCTTCCGAAGGTCCTCAAAAACATGATTTGACAATGTTTTCCAAGTGAAATATGTGAACAGGTGTCTTCGGAATCGGGTCACGAGTATACAAGAATATGGTTAAGACGAAGCTTGAGTAGGACGGAAGGCGATCATGACGAAGGATAAGATGATCACGCAGCTATGCGCAGAAAAAGCTTCGGTATGACAGCAGAAAAGGGGAACCGACTTATATGATGAAAAGCCAAATTAGACCTCGAAGAATCACTATAGAGTTATTGATAAATGTAAAGGGCATTAATGTAATTCTCCACGGGCTGCGTCCTGTGCCTATAAATAGATGAACAGTACTCCCGTACTGTTCAGGCTAACTTGTCATTTGCTTTTCGCATCACGCCTGTACCTTTACCTTTCGTCAATTCGAAGGTACATTTATAATTTGTTATTATGAATTTGATAAGGCAAAATAAAAATAAGTTGATAATAATATTTGTATTATTATTCGTATTTTGTATATGTATTCTCCTTTATCATCTGTCGAGCTTACGAAGGTCTCTTCCTTCACAACCTTCGTCCGGAATTCATTATACCCGAAGGGACATAATGTCTTGAAGGACGAAGGAATTTAACATTTAACACTTTTTATGTTGCCTTGTTCTTAATTCGAAGCATTTGAGAACAAGTCCCCAACATTGGTGCCCACCTCCAGTGAACTCACTTCCATTTCTTGAGTTTTGAACACCTTCGGCAAGAATCACCTTCGTCATGCCGCCAAAGAAACCTTCAGCAACAGGGGCTGCCGCTCTGCAGCCACTAGATCCCAATCAGGATGTCCTTTCTCTTAGGGAGGCCCGAAGCCAGAAGAGGAAGGCCACCAGTCCGACGCCTCCGGAGGATGAATTGGATCAAGAAATCCAAAACTTGGAGATGCTCCATCAACAGGTCCAACGCAAAAAGGAAAAGATGGCTCGTCTGGCTGATCTACAAAGGCAGATAGACAAAGCCTCTAAAGAAGTTCGTCATCTTGTTCAAGATGACCAGAACTGAAGGCCTCCGCGCAGAGAGCTTCATCAGGAGGGCTTCTACAACAAGGACGATTGGTATGAAGATTTCTATCATGGAAATTTTGCTTTTGATGAGACTTCTCCTCTATCAACAGAACTGCAGGCTACACCATGGCCCCAGTCCTACAAGCCACCCCAACTCCCCATGTACGACGGTCATTCAGACCCGAAGCAATTCTTGATGAGTTATGAAGCAACCATATCTTCGTATGGTGGCAATACTATAGTCATGGCAAAGTCTTTCGTCATGGCTGTCAGGAGTGTTGCACAAACCTGGTACTCCTCTCTTCGGCCAGGAACAATCACCTCATGGCAAAAGCTGAAGGATATGCTGATAACCAGCTTCCAAGGGTTTCAAACGAAGCCGGTCACTGCTCAAGCCTTATTCCAATGCACCTAGGACCACGAAGAATACCTTCAGGCGTATGTCCAAAGGTTCCTGCGTCTGAGGGCACAAGCACCAACAGTGCCCAATGAAATTGTCATTGAGGCCATGATTAAGGGGCTTCGGCCAGGACATTCAGCTCAATACTTTGCTAGGAAGCCTCCTCAAACTTTGGAGAAGCTGGTCCAGAAGATGGATGAGTATATTCGAGCTGACAATGACTTCCGCCAAAGAAGGGAGGAAGCTTACAGGTTCTCCGAAATGACCAGGGGCTTCGGAGGAAGACTTAATCCAAGGCACGTCAGGTCAATTCATAACTCTGCTCAGAGTGATGATAAAGGGAGTCAACAGCAAAGACCGCAGTATTCCTCACAAGCTTCGGGGCAGCAGCAAAGCTCTTTTCGGCCACCAGCTCCAAGGGGCAGAGGCGCCAGGGGCTTTGGAGGAAGATTTGGGGATCAGCCAAGGAAATTTTATTGTCTATTCTGTGGTGAGGACAAGGGCCATACCACCAGGATGTGCCATGTTACCATCCAGAAGCAAAAGGAGATAGCAGAAGCTGCAGCACAACAGAGTCAGCCGAAGCAAGTCATGCATACTGCTTCGTACCATTTGCCTTACATTCCAGAATATGTAGGCAACCACTCTGCAGCTTCTGTTGCTTCGGCAAGCCAACCCCAAGCATCTTGGCAACAGCCTCCACCTCCACCACCAACACAACATGGCCAACAGCCAGAAGGGAGCCAGCACGCTCACCTTCAGCGTGACTACAGAGAAGGGTCCGAAGCTCGCACAGTCAATAGCACTGTGCCAGAGTCGAAGCATATTTACTGACAAATATCCTACCCCGACAGCAGTTTTTCGCATTCAGTATTATTTTCTTTTTTAAGAAACACTTATGGGAGGTTTAAGTGCTTTTTTGTCGTTTTTAATCCCTTGTAATAGTTTCTCTTTTTACCATAATGGAAATATATCTTCTCCACAGGCTTAAGTTGCCGAAGCATAAGAATTTATGGTGGCAAGGAGGACCTTCGAATTATCAAAAATTTGTTCTAAGGAATGCAGTACGATTTCTTCGAAGCAGCAAAAAGTCGTTCCTAAGGGAGCGCAGTGTAAGTTTTCTGCTCAAAAGTCGTTCCGAAGGGAATGCAGAGCTTGCAGCGAAAAATAAACGCTGATTCCGCTGAAAGTAAAAGGCGAAGAAGCTCCTAAGGGAGGCTTACAGCGAAAAACAAACGCTGATTCCACTGAAGTAAAAGGCGAAGAAGCTCCTAAGGGAGGCTTACAGTGAAAAATAAATGTCGACCATCGGCAAATATCATTTTGCATAACATCACATCATTACATCATTTGCATAGCATAACATCATACATCATAGTGCATCAACAAAGCAAGAAGGGGGGTCTCAATATTGATATTCGAACATCGTTTTGAAGAAATAGTGACATGGCACAAACAATAGCCATTGAAGAGTTATATCTTCGTCAAACTCTGAAATGGAAAGATCTATTGATTATTGATTTTACGAGGATTGGCTACTGATTTTATGAGAACACGGATATTATTTACGAAGCATGAAAAGAAGGGAAGGTGTTTTTTCGCCGAAGGCTCAAAACGGTATGTATATAATGTTTCATGCATCACAAAGAATAGAACTATAAACAGCTAATATATTACACCCTAAGTTACACAATATTACACATGATTCTCAACAAACATTACTTTCTAAATGTTTTTGCAACAGCATCTAATCTTCCCTTAAGACTACTTCTGCAGCTTCGTTTAGAAGCTGATCAACAACTCTATCCATGATGGATTCGGCCATTTGTCTAACTTCGTCATCCCCCTTCGTGTGGGGGCCCGCAGATGACTCAGCAGGTTCTGAGGGAAGAGTAGATACGGATTTATTACTATTACAAACCGTGAACAAGTTCGAAATCAAAAAATTACAACAAAAAGTCAAAAACCACTAGTTAATACCTATTTGCCCTTCGGGCTCTGCGCTTTTCTCAGCGGCCTCTGCTACTTTTCTAGCATCATGGATGCCTTTTTCGTTTTTTTGAATAATTCCTTAGGCCATTTCCCGGCCACCATTGTCCCAGATGTCGGTGAAAAATTTTCCACCAACCATGCTTGCTTCGGTCAAGGGGTCTTTTATATCTTCGGAGGACAAGGCAGTTTCGGATTGTGCCAAAGATTTCACATGCTCACAGCCTTTCCTCTCCAAAATAGTAGCAATCCCCCTAGCACCCGAAAAGGCACATATGTCTACGCGGCTATTCAAAATTTCCTCAAAGGCCTCAGCTTCGTGATTGATCCATTCAATCGGGCCTTCGGGGTTACCCCTTGTGAAGTTTTCCTCGCTCGAGAATGCGCCAACGCTGGCGAAGCTAGTTTTTATTTTCTTAGCGCATTCTATAGATTTGTCATAGCACCTTTTCTTGGATGCACGAAGCTCTTCAACGTTTCCTTCTAAATGATTTGCCCATTGATCGCTAAGTTCTCGTTTCGTCTCTTCAAGTATGCGTTCTTCTTTAGCTCTGGCTAACTGTTTCCGAAGATCCTCGATTTCGTGCTTCTGAGCCTCAGCTTGAGCTTTAGAAGTAGCTTCGTCTTCCTTTATCTTATCCACCAATGTAAGCAGAATTTTATCTTTTTCCAAAGCTTCGTTCCTCAGCTTAATAACCTCTGTTCGTAGGTTGTTGAAAGCAATATTATAGCTCTCGTCTTCAGCATTCCTTTGCGCTCTCAAAGCGTTGCTAAGTATTAAACCCTATATGAAAAGAATTAGTATAAGAATAAAAGAATAATAAATTTCCGAATATACAATTTTCATACCTTCAGACTATTATATGCAAGGCTATCTGCAAGATCGTCCTTTGTCACAGCGTAGAGGCCAGCTTCAAGCTTCAAGAACCCCATACTTCTAGCCATCTCCCGGCAGACGGATAATTCTTTGTTATCTGGGAGACAGTATAAGAAGTCATCTTCGTCTGTGCCATTGAAAACTAAGGCCCCCTTTGGATACTTCAGTTCTCGGGCATAGTGATTAGCTTCAAAAATCTCTTCTTCAGATAATCTTTTTCCCGAAGCATGTCGTACAATATAATTGAGGTCTTTGGAGGATGCTTCGGGGGCGGCAGTGCCAGTTTCTTCAACCAAAATTGGCTCTGCCATTTTTGTTTCTTCGGCTTCCAAGGATTTTACCTTGGTGGGCTCTGAAGGCCTAGCTTCAGTTTCAGATTGTTGCTTTGAAGCTTTGGCAACAAAGGCTTCAGTATGCACTTCGGAAGTTTCAACAATTTTCTTCGGAGTTGTGCTTGAAGACTTAATTGTCCCCAAAACATCCAGCACATTAACCATCCTTTTTCTTTTCGGGGTCACTGCTGGACCCTTTTGGCTTTTTGCTGCCTCAATTTTTGCCGAAGGACTTAAAACTTTTGATGTCTTTGTTTCTTCAGTCCTCAGTTCTTCTGTTTTTTCTGTTGCTGGCACTTCGGCCAGCTCTTCGATTTTTGGCAGTGGAGTTGGTTCTTTAGCTTCGGTGGCCAAAGAGGTCTCACCAATAAACTCAGGCACTGTGGCCGGTTCAATATAACGTGGCCGGTGTGTGAGAACTTTTACCCTTTTCCTCTTCGGCGCCGGCTCGCTAAGAGCGGCTGAAGCAGTTTCCTTTGCAGAAGATGTATTCTTTCTTTTTTGACCCCGCGTTGGATAACCGTAGTCGGGGTAAACAAACCCAATTGCATCAAATACTCGGTTGAGTCTCTTCTTCTTTCGGCCTCCGAAGGCCACTGATAATGCAGTATCTTCGGCCTTTGAGTATACCCCAAGCAATTCGTCCCTTATGGCCTCAATACTTTTCAACCAGTCATCATCTGGCTCAACGAACTTATCTCCGTATTTGAATGTGTATTTTAGCCTGACTAGTCCACCTTCGTCAGTTTCTTTAATGGTCTCCTCCGGCATTTCCCACTTTTCCACAAGTGGCCATACTCTGAAAGCAATGTGTTCTTGGACCAAATCCCTTGTCCCAAAAAAAGAGCACACAACGTCGAAGGCTCTCTGGCATTCTTCGGCTGCTTCATTCATTTCCACCTTCGGCTTCCAGAGGCCAAAGCGTTGCTAGATAGGGCGCATAATGATACCTTTAATATCTTCCCGTGATTTCAAGTCATTTTTCACATAAAACCATTCCGTCATCCAGTCGCCGGGCCACCTCTTTCGAAAGGTTGGCACAGGGCAGCTTGACCCAGACCGGGCGCTGAAGCTGTAGCAGCCAAAATTGTTGTGATACTGCTCTTTACCCCAGGGCTTTGTCTCATACAATAGCTCATGTATGTTGCAGAAGCTTTTTGCATTAGGTTCCAAACCTTGGCTCCTCACGACCCACACAAAGATGTTCATCCTTATGATTGCTTCGGGGGTAAGTTGGTGAAGGTAGATTTCAAATATCTTCAGTATTTCCATGACAAAACTGCTCAAGGGAAATCGCAGTCCAGCCTTTAAGAAGCTTCAGAATATCACGACTTCATTTTCCTCGGGAGTCGGACAAGTCTTCTCTCCTTCGTCAGCCCTCACAACAGACAAGTCCCGAAAATATCTGCCCCTCATATTGACAAGATGATTTTCTTTAATACTGGATTTACCAAAAACCGCATGGCTTGGTTGCCAAGGTTGATCTTCAGAATCTTCACCACCACTATCCACATCATAACTGTCACTGTCACCAGTATCTTCAGATAAACCCTCCAAAATCTCCCTAGTAATCTTCTCTATATTAGTCTTTGATATTGATTCAAGAAAGCCCAGATGCATCTCCTCAGAAAGGCTTAGCTTTGAATCACCAACAGCTTCGCAAATGCTGAGAAAGTGCTCTCGAAACTAAAGCTTAAAAATTTAAAAAGCCAAGCAAGTGTTGTTGCGCGCAGGCTAAAAGTTGGGTGAGTAAAAGCAGATGGCAAGGTTGCGTGCCAAATAAACTGGTGGTGAGCTCTTATTTATACACCTAGTGCGTTGAAAACTGGAGGGTCCCGCTTGTCAAAGACTGTTGCTATTCTAGCAATGGGAAGGTGTTTTTTCGGACCTTCGGCTTAAAGCCTTCGTCCATGTCGCAATATGAATTTATCGTTCCAGCAAATTAATATTGCGAGGGGCTACTGTTGGGGGTCTTCGGCTTCCGAAGGTCCTCAAAAACATGATTTGACAATGTTTTCCAAGTGAAATATGTGAACAGGTGTCTTCGGAATTGGGTCACGAGTATACAAGAATATGGTTAAGACGAAGCTTGAGTAGGACGGAAGGCGATCATGACGAAGGATAAGATGATCACGAAGCTATGCGCAGAAAAAGCTTCGGTATGACAGCAGAAAAGGGGAACCGACTTATATGATGAAAAGCCAAATTAGACCTCGAAGAATCACTATAGAGTTATTGATAAATGTAAAGGGCATTAATGTAATTCTCCACGGGCTGCGTCCTATGCCTATAAATAGATGAACAGTACTCCCGTACTGTTCAGGCTGACTTGTCATTTGCTTTTCGCATCACGCCTGTACCTTTACCTTTCGTCAATTCGAAGGTACATTTATAATTTGTTATTATGAATTTGATAAGGCAAAATAAAAATAAGTTGATAATAATATTTGTATTATTATTCGTATTTCGTATATGTATTCTCCTTTATCATCTGTCGAGCTTACGAAGGTCTCTTCCTTCACAACCTTCGTCCGGAATTCATTATACCCGAAGGGACATAATGTCTTGAAGGACGAAGGAATTTAACATTTAACACTTTTTATGTTGCCTTGTTATTAATTCGAAGCATTTGAGAACAAGTCCCCAACACTAACAATAGCTAACAATATGCTAAACACTAACAATTTAGTAACTAAGTAAATAACAACAATGAAAACAATTACCTACTGGCGCGTGGAGGAAGCTCCTGGCGGCGGGCGGAGGAGCTCCTGGCAGCAGGTGGAGATGCTCCTGGCGGCGCGTGGTGGCGGGCGTGCGGTGGCGGGCGACAGCAGTGCGCGGTGGCTGGCGACGTTGGTGCACGGTGGCGGGCGACGGCGGGGCTGGCGGCGGCGCTGAGTTTTTTTAGAAACGCGTACGAACAGACAGGAGACGCAAAGAAGAAACGGTCCGCGCGGTTAAGTCCTAGCTCGGCGCCAAGATCTGTGGCGCTGAGCTAGGTGCCACACGGGCGCCCATGTCGGACCTGGCCGCCATGGCCACGTCAACGCTCGGCGCCATAGGCTATGGCGCCGAGCTGTGTTACCTCGGCGCCACAGGCTATGGCACCGAGCTAAGGGTCCAAAATTGAGATTAAAATTTTTTTTAGGTCTAAACGTGATTTTATTCCTGATAAAGGGCTAAAATGCAAAAAATTCGGGGTCGTCGACCGAAGGCAATTGTGACTTGAGAGACAGGAACTTGTGGTAGTAATCCCGTAGGGTTTCCTTCTCTTGCTGTTTGTAGAGTGATAGCTCGGCCAAAGCATCAGTGTCGGGTCGGTATCCTTGGAAGCTGAGCAGAAACTTGTCTCGGAGTCCTTTCTAGGACTTGATGGACAATGGGGGCAACCTAGTGTACCAGGTCAAGGCCGGACCCTCGAGGGCGATGTTGAAAGACTTGGCCATTGTGGCGTCATCCCCTCCGGATGATGCGACGATGACTTGGTAGCTCATGATGTATTGTGCTGGGTCGGTGCTGCCGTTGTACTTGGGGTAGGTCCCTGCCCTGAAGTTGGTGGGCCACGGTGAGACTTGGAGTTGCGGAGCCAGAGGGCTTCGCTCATCAAGGTAGTTGATGCCTTGGAAAGCTGTGGCATGCGAGATGAAGGGTCACGCTGGGGTATGAATAAGTCTCTGGCTGGCGTGCGCTGTTGGAGGGGTGGGCCGTGCTACAGGTCGTGCTGGCCTTCGCTCTGCATGAGCGCAATCTCTTGCTTGAGTTCTTGGGCTCTCTGCTCCTCATCTCGTATCATCTGGCGCACCTTGGCTTGCACGGTGACATGTTGGCGCTTGGCCTCGAGGATGTCTTTCTGTTTTTGGAGGTTGCGGTTCTTGATGCGCAAGGCCCGTAGTTGTAGCTGTTCTTCGGTTGAGACATCGATGACTTCGCCGTCCTCTGTTGCGTCTTCGCCCTCTGGTGGAGCGAAGCCTAGGGTGGTGCTTGTGGTTGTCCTTCGGAGCTGTAGGTGCGTAGGGTGCCTTCAGGAGTGGGTTGTTCGTGGCGCTGTCTCTTGCTGAGAGCTTCGTCTTTGCAGGCGTCTTGGGGGGTGTTGTCTGCGAGGGCCTTGCCTTTTTTCTCGGCTAGCAGTGCTGCCTTTGCTGCTTCGTCGACGGATGGGGCTGCCTTCGAAGTAGCTCTCTTGGGTGCCATCGCGGGTGGTTTGTTCGTAGCACGAATGGTGGGTGCCAAATGTTGGAACTTACTCTCCTGAGCAAGTAGATCCAACAAAGAAGTAGAAAGAGTGCAAGCAATGTTTAATGTGGGATGGCAATTGCTCTATTGATCTGGCCTCTCAAGGGCACTGTACGGGGGTATTTATAGGTACCCGAGTGTCCTTCGTCCTAAGGCAAGGACGTTTATGCCATCGGGTACTCGGATTATCCCCAGAATATTCCCATAAAGGGAGGTTACGGACCATCATTATAGAAAGGTTATTACAGATGAGGCCCATAATATGCTTGTCCACGCGGGGCCCGTTACAGTGGGCCAAATTCCACGTGGGCCTCCGGGCAAGATGAGGATGTGGGACTAGCAGACTTCGTCGGAGTCTGGCTTTCGTCTTGCAATGGAGAGGACGAAGGGCAACCACGCCGATCGTCTCGCATTCGTTGGTGTAGCGAGGCGACGAAGTCCTCGCGCGAAGGGTAGCGTCTTTGCCTTCGCCCCAACAAATGTCTCAAAGGACTTCTAGCATGCTGGGTCCACTTGAACTCAATCTTCTTTGCCAACAAAGCTGTCATTGGCCTAGAAATCTTTGAGAAACCTTTAATGAAACGCCGATAATAACCAGCCATTCCGATGAAACTCTTGATTCCTCGAACATCTTTTGGTGCTTTCCAGTCCAAGATAGCTGTTACCTTCTTTGGATCTACAACCAATCCTTCTCGGTTTATAATGTGACCCAAGAATAGGACTTTGCTCATCTAGAACTCGCACTTGCTAAGCTTGGCGTACAACTGACAATCTCATAGCCTCTGAAGTACTTTCCTCAAATGCTCCTCATGCTCTTGCTCATTCTAGGAATATATAAGAATGCCATCAATGAACACTACTACAAACTTGTCGAGGTAGTCCATGAACACACTGTTCATCAAGTACATGAAGTAAGTTGGCGCATTCGTCAAACCGAATGACATGACCGTGAACTCATATAGTCCATACTTGGTGATGAATGTTGTCTTCGGTATATCCGAAGGTCGGATTCTGAGCTGATGGTAGCCTGACCTCAGATCTATCTTCGAGAACACACTGGCTCCTCTCAACTAATCGAATAAATCTTCAATTCTAGGCAGGGGGTACTTGTTCTTGATAGTAACTTCATTCAAGGATCTGTAGTCAATGCACATCCTCTTTGTTCCATCCTTCTTCTCCACAAATAGCACTGGGGCTTCCTAAGGCGAGGTACTTGGTCTGATGTAGCCTTTCTCTAACAACTCATCAATTTGCTTCTTGAGTTCCACCTACTCTGGTCCGAACACACGATAAGCTCTCTTGGAAATAGGGGCGGTGCCTGGTATAAGCTCTATGGCAAATTCAACCTTCCTTTCAGGTGGCATACCTGGTAACTCCTCGAGAAACACATCTGGGAATTCTGACACTACCTTGATAGCCTCTAATGGTTTAATCTCCTCAATATGAGCGGTGACTTGGTGATAACTTTCTTTTCTGGGTCTAGACAAGACCAACTCCACTAACACTTCTTCTCCTGATAAGGACACTAACTTCACCGTTCTCTTGTCACAACTAAGACCGGCTTGATACTTGGTTAGCCAATTCATCACTAGGATGACATCTATAGTTGTATCCTGGTTACCCATAACTATTAAATCAGCGGGGAACTCTATCCCCCTTATTTGAACCTTTGCACTATGGCAAAATCTATCAGTTTGGGTCCTTCCACCAACTGAACTAACTCTCATGGGTGGGTACATGGGTGCTACTGGTATATTATGTGATTCTACCAATGATGCAATCACAAAAGAATGCATTGCTCCAGTATCAAATAAGACAATTGCAGAATGGTACTCGACTGAAAACGTACCAAGTGCCACTCCTGGAGTCTCCTGGACTGTGTAGGCCTCCAAGTGGTTCACCTTTCCATACTGGGCACGAGGTTGCCCATGGTTGTTGCCTCCTGGCTGCGTTGCATTCTGCCTAACTGGGGCATTAGGAGCTGGCTGCTGCTGAGCTGCTTTCCTTGGGCAATGATTTGCCCAGTGGCCTTGTTCCCCATAGAGGAAACATGTATGACTTCCTCCTTGAGTTGGCGCTGCTTGATTGTTCTGGTTGGTTGCTGGGACAGGAAGACGAGCTGCCTGGTTTCTCTGACGCTAGTATTGATTTCCTCCTTGTTGGTTGTTCTGAGGGTACTGCTGCTGCTAAGGAAACTGCCTCTGGTACTGCTGCTGCTGATTCTGATGCTGATGTTGGTGCTGGTGACCATGCTTGAATTGCTAAGGTGGGTTGCCTAAGTAGCGAGGACGACTGCTACTCCCAACCTGAGGCCCAACAATCTTGCGTTTCCTGTCCTCCATCTCCCGACGCTTCCTTTCTATCATGATTGCTCTGTCTATCAGGTGTTGGAAGGTAGGGAATGTGTGGTTCATCAGCTGATAGTGAAGGGGATCAACCAATCCTCTCAAGAAGCGGTACTGCCTCTTGGCATCCGTGTTGACATCCTCTGCGGCATAACGCGACAGCTGTAGAAACTTGTCCCTGTACACGCTGACGGACAGGGACCTTGCTTCAGGGCGAGAAATTCCTCCTTCCTCACTATCATCAGTCCCTCGGGCACATGGTAGCGATGGAAGTTATCCTTGAACTCCTCCCAAGTGATAGCTTCAGGGTTGGCATGGGTGGTGAGGTAAGACTCCCACCAAGACTGTGCTGCTCCCTTCAGCTGTCGGGGACCGTAAAACACCTTCTCACAATCATTGCACTGGGCAGTGTGCAACTCACGCTCCATGGTATGCAGCCAATCTTCGGCGTCCATGGGGTTAGCAGAGTGGGCAAAGACTGGGGTATGGCCCCTCATGAACTCTGTCCGCTTGTCTTTAGGCACTTGTGGCATCTAGACTTGCACTGGAGGCTGAGGCGGTGGTGGCTGCTGCTGCACTTGCTGCATGGCTATTAATGTCTAACCAATTGCCTGGACTGCTTGGGTCTGCATCAAGAACATCTGCTCGATAATCATCGGTGGTGGCAGTGGCAAATGCTCCTGCGGGGCTGCCTCCTCTTGGGGTGCCTGCTGTTCAGGCTGAGCACGCCTCGCACCTCTGCACCTGTTCTCAGACATCTGTAGAAATCACACACATATATCAAATTTAACTCTGCAGTCTTTCAGCATAAGAAAAGATGTATAGAAACTCCTCATAGCACTGAACAAATGACCATCTTCACTGACAGCTTCTCAGATAAAGAGGAAAGTGGAAATAAATGGATTACCCAACTAAATAACTGACTTTATTAATAACTACACCAAGTTGCAGGGGATACCCACACCTTGGTGACAATCATTACAAAGATCCAACTTCAGTACATGTCCATCATAACAAGCATCCAACATAAGATAAGCAAACTAACTCTAACTAAGACTGAATAGACTAAGACACTGAACTAAGCATTATTACAGACTCCGACTCTGTCAATCTATGGATCTAAATCTATGCGGGTCCTGCAGTCTGGGTTACCATAGTCGAAGCGACCACGGGGCGGCGAATGGTAAGGGTGCTGAATCCCGACAGGGGTGGGAGAACCACCATCCAGATAGTGGCGTGCTGTGCACTCAGCATGCAATTCCGCAACCTCCGCCCGAACCTTGCCCAACTCATCAAGGGCGTGGTCCAACTTTGTGTTGAGCACGGCAGCCAAGTTGACCATGCTGTTCAGCTTGGGATTGCCCTCACTAACTTGCGAGGCAATCACACCTCCAGCACTATCGGTCGAACGACAACGGTAGTACTTCAGGTCAAGGCCATCAGCTACCCCGCTAAACAACGAGCAATACTGAGAAAGTGCCCGTCATGTTGCATCTTGCATGGCTGCCTTAGCAGTATCCCTCTCAGTAATAGAATAGTGCTTAGAGAAGGCTTCTTAACCCCGGAGATCATCGTCTGGATGGCGCACCAAGCAAGTAGCCTCCCACTGGTCTGGGTATAGCCCGCGACGATGCTAGTAGACTATACAACGGTACTCGATAGACCATGTGTGTCGGTCGAAGGCCCGACGCAATAGGGTATCAAGGGTGTCGTGGAAGTGACACTCGCGAGCGGTGTCACGAGTGATGGGTATAGCGATCCATCCTTCCGACTCTGGCTCCTCTGAGAGCTCCGTGCTATGGCCCGAACTTCCACTGGCGTCGTCGTCGTCTCTGTCTGGGTCTCCTCCAGCAGCCGGGATGCCCTGAGGTGTTGCAGGAGGCATCTCTAGCTGAGGTGTAGGGGAAGGCGGCCTCTCAGGCTCCACCTCCTACTGAGGCGAGGGGGAGGAGTCCTGTTGCTCCTGGTCCTGGTCCTGCTCCTGGCGTCGGCGCTCTTGCTCCTCGTGCAGGCGACGATGCAGTCTCTCCAGGTGACTGGACTGATCTGGCACCGTGCGAGACAGTGGACGCTCCACTAGGCGAGAAGGCACAAAGGGAATCACAGACTTACGTGTAGTGCACCTAAGACGAGCCATCTACAGAAGACATCATAAGCACAAGAGTAAGAGTAGAACTATTAGACCAGAAAGTAAACAGAAAGAAAAGTGAGACAAAACTTTTGATATAAGTAAAAAACATAGAGTTGGTCAAGATGACCAACTTTTGAAAAGACTCTAAGGTCAAGGTAAGAGTGAGGGTCTATAGTCCTTAGGTCGACCATTCTAGTCTAGGTTAGCGGTCCTACAGTCAGCAAGGCTTTGATACCACTTATGTCACACCCGGTTTTGGAAGGCAAACCGAATGCGAACCATGTACGTGCCAGGATCAGAAACTCACGTACACAGCGATTACATAATTGGACATCATCACACAATGCTCGAAATAAATAGCGGAAAGGTACTTGATTACATCAAGATGTCCGAGACATCCATAGAGTCTATTACATAACCATTGTTCAACATAATTATCAAAGTGCGGAAATACGAAACGTAGATGCTAAGCCTACACAGACAACTGATCGGGGGTTTGCCACTAAGAAAGAACTAGAACTCATCATATTTCTAGAACTCCTCGAAGTCATCCATGTTGCCAACATCACCTCCTGAGCATTGAGTACATTAGGGACAACCTGGGGTGGGGGTGGTGTGTAAAGCAAGGGTGAGTACACATCAACGTACTCAGCAAATGTCCCGTTTGGCTAAAGTGGACTAGCTGTATATGGAGTTGAGGTCAAGCAGTTGCTTTTAGTTGGTCCAATATTTATTATTATTAGTAGAGCCAAGTTTTAGTAATAAACCCAGTTATTACCCAGAAGTACCCCCTCAAAAGAGGAAATACCAGAGATCAGATATTATAACATCATTATTAACCATCATCATAAAAATATCCAAAATTCTTCTAATCAAAGAGGATCCCAAGGCTGCTCTTAACCGTGAGCTCGGTTGATATACTAGTTTTGACACTCAACAGAGGTTGTACACTTTACCCACAAGTCGTGATCCCTTTCCAGCCTGGGTTGTACAGACCCGATCTTCACTACCAAGGTGAATGGCCAGGGATACACTACGTACCCTTTACAAAGACTTCCCAAGGTGGGTGACTAACAAAACCAAATCGAAAGAACCTCTGCACTCCAACCTTGGCAGAGCGAGCACTACGCCCCGGCCCCCATTGACGGCCCTCCGGCAAAGCCAACTACACCCCCAGGTTTGTCTAATTAATCAGCTAAGGGCGTCCCATTCCACCCTCATGGTTGTACTGTTACCTCGGGTGGTCACTCCACGAATAGGTCCTTACGGAGAGGTACTCCGGAAAAAGGCCTAAGCGCCCTAAGATATCACAAGATCATCCACATAATCAGGATAACAGTATCGTATCATAAATATTCACATCATGTTCATTGATTAAGTTAAGGCAGTAGCAACATGCTAACCATGATAACCCTAAAAGGTAAACAAGGGAAAAGTAAATAGAAAGCTAGTCAATCCTTAGGTTTAAGAAATGTAATGCGGGACAGTGAATCATAAAGTATGTAGGACATAATAGGTCAAAGGACACTTGCCTTCACCAGGTTGCTGCTTAGGGAGGTCTCCAACAACACACTCTGGAACCCCAGACTGCTCGTTGTCTAAATAAAGCGAGCATGCATTCAATACATTGGAAAGTACAAATGAACATCACACCAAACATGTACAAACCTTGGAACACATCTTAAAAAGACACAATACTACATAAGGAATAATGAATTCAAAGTATAACATAAACTATAACATACATTAACTTTATTTGAAAATAGATTACTATTTCCCCTAAGTGTTACTTACAAGTACATAAACATAGTTCAACTTATTTTATTGTGACCTAAAATTTAGAACAAAGGTAAACTCATGTAGTACACATTATTAATCTCACAAGCTTACACATGTTTAAATCTCTAAGGTTCTCCTTTTATTTATTTTATTAAATAAATAAAAATACATCTACATTAGTTCATATTCAATCCTAAAAATTAGAGTGTGCAGACAGTAAGTGAAACCATTTTATTTAAACAGAGAATAATTCTATGAACATTTTGCAATTTGAATCACTAAATTTGAAGTTCATATGCAAAAGTTATGAAATAAACAAGTTTGGGAATTCAAAATATGAAATTAGGTCTAATTCTGTGAATATTTAAAAGTCCAGGGCTAAATCTGCAAGATTACAGGGGCCTGCACGCGAAAACCGTGGACGGCGGGTTGATTTCCAACAAACTGAAGGTCTCTTTAAGAAAACTACCGCGCGAAGGGGTATTGGGTGAATCTAACCGTCAGATCTAAAACCAACGGCTGAGATTAGATCTGCGGCCGAGGGCGAGCGCACATGAGCGAGCGAGCGCTAACATGCGGGCCAGGGAGTGTTAGCGACAAAGGGGGAGAGCACGCTGACCGAGCGGGCCCAGCGCTAGAGAGCTTGGGCGCTGATAGGTGGGCTAGGACGTCAGGCGCGTGTGCGCGAAGCGTTATCCGTGATCTGAGCCGTGCGATCTGAATCAGACGGAGGGGATCAGACCAGGAGGACAGACGGCTGCGGGGCAGCGTTGTTCCTCTCTACGGTGGTGAGGTCGCCGGAGTTGAGGCTGGCGCGAGCTAGGGTGGCTCTGGGATCACCGGACTTGGGCAGAGAGGGAGAGAATGCCACGGTGAACTCAATGGCGGGGAAGAGGCCATGAATCCACAGGCAGAGAGCAGAGAACGACGGTGAGAAGGCCTCGGTCGGGCTGGAGTAACTCCGGTGAGGCATTTCGGCCATGGGGAGGGGGCTTAAGACACGCTAAGGCCTAGGTGTAATACCCGGTTTGCAAAGAAGAGAAGTTGGGGGTTGTTCCTTTTGTTTTTTTTCCTTCACCCGGTTGTTGTTTTGGGGATTTGGGATTTTGTGGGAAACATTCACAACTAGGGCAGTAGAATTTATTTGGTTTGGCGCTTGCGTTGCGGTCGGGAGCTGTCGCGTGTGTTAGTTGGGCCGCAATTGGTGTTTTGGCCCATTAACCCTCCCAAACCCTAGCCGCCTCCCTCTTAACCCCTCCCCCCCATGTGCAGCCGCCCCCCCCACTTCTCTCCCTCCCTTGGCCGCCGCCCCCCCTGCCCATCTCCCTCTCTCTCAAATTTTGCAGCCACCTAAACCCTAGCCGCCCCCCCCCAATCCCCTCCTCCCAAGGTGCCAATCCTCGCCGCTCGGATCTTTGTCGTCGTGGTGCGAGGCTTCAATCGATTTGGTGGAGGGAAGAAAGGGGGAGAATCCAAGGTGATTTTTGGTGTTCATCTCTTGTTCATTTGCGCTGCAATTTAATTGATTAGAAGTTGCGTTTGCAATTGGGTAGAGGGGGCTGTCCAGAAATTTTAGGTGGTGGAATGAACAGCAGTAGTTCTAGCAGTTTTTATGTTTTTTTCGTGAGGAATCAGGGGGAATCAGTTTGGGGATCATGTAGAGCTTTACCTAACCTTTCCAACGTGTATTTATGCGCTCAATTTGGAGTTATAAATTGAAAGTTATCACCGTTTGAATCCGGGTATGTGGCTGTCCAGAAATTTTAGGTGGTGGAATGAACAGCAGTAGTTCTAGCAGTTTTTATGTTTTTTTCGTGAGGAATTAGGGGGAATCAGTTTGGGGATCATGTAGAGCTTTACCTAACCTTTCCAACGTGTATTTATGCGCTCAATTTGGAGTTATAAATTGAAAGTTATCACCATTTGAATCCGGGTATGTGGCTGTCCAAAAAAAAACAGATTTTTAGGTGGGATGAACAGCAGCAGTATTAGCAGTTTCTGGGGATTTTTCGGGAGTAATTAGGGTTAATCAGTATAAGAATCATGAAGGGCCCTTTCTTATCTTTCCAACAAGTACTTATGCGCTTGATTCGGAATTATATTTTGAAAGTTATCGCTGTTTGAATCCGAGTGTGTTGCTGCCCAAAACAGAAAAAAACAGATTGCAGGGGTTATGTTGTGGACTGTTTAGGAGTAATTAGATGTTAGAATTTAACCGTAAATTGTATACAAAACTTGTGGGGAATTTTATGTAGTTGCCTCTGGAGTTTTGTTTGACACCATGGCTGTCTTAATTTTAAAAGTTATGGAATTGCTAAGCAGCGCCGCTGCAGTTTGGTTGGTGTGGAGAAAATTGTTATCCACGGCGGGGGGGTTGAGATTGCGCGTAGGTGCGGTGTTGTCTTTGAGTTTTTTTATATGAATTTGGTGCACTAAGTTGGGTGTCAAAAACAGGTGGTGGACTTCCGGATCGTTCTTAGAGATTTTTGCCCAAACTCCGGTGAAGGCAAGTAAACTTGTGATGGTTATTCCGTCTGGCTAATGAGGAGTCTTGTTCTTGAATATGTTGTGCTATTATGTTCATATTCATATGTTGTTTGTTATTTGAGTACTATCATTTGAGAATGTTCATGTTTCATGGATTTCATATGTTAAGTTTGAGGGTTTGATCATGTTACTCAAGTGGTTATTTTGTGGAATGAGTGGAAGTATATGACTAGCACATTTTCTTACTTGGGAAGAACTTATGATGTTGTCATGCATATTGCACTCATCATCCATTGCATTGAAGTTTCGTCGCGATCTTATGGTCCGACCGTACCGGTACATTGAGCATCATATGTTGCCCGAGAAGGGGTATGGTGCAGCTTCATATCCTTAGAGATATGGAGGCAGAAGTCATAATTGCATTTGTAGCCATGTGCATTCATGGAAGAGGTGTTGAATCTATTATGTGGATGTGGATACTTTGGACTTGTGCATGGTGATCCTACTTGGCGATGAGTTTGTAGCTACTTATTTTCTTGCTGCAATTTATTGTTCAAAAGAAGAGAAATAAGTCCGGAATACGTGGTTGTGTAAGCAGTTGATTTACAATACCCTATTTGTTGTGGTTATGTTTACTTGCTGAGATGTGTTATCTCACATCTTGCATTGTTTGATGCAGGCACCTAATTTCTGCTTGGGGAAATAGAGGGATGTAGCAGCACGGCCACTTCACCTTTAATTAAAGGAATTCTCACTTAATAATGTTGTTATTCTGAGTTGGTCAAGACTAGTGAAATACCTTGTTCTTGGTTGAGTGTTTGATTTGGGTGGGCTGAGTACCTTATTTCATCTATTTTACTCCAGTTGGGTCATAATTAAGTTTTACCACTTTTGCATTTTAGTTTCTACTACATGGTTTATATGTCTTTATACCTTGTATACACTTCATGTTTTCCCCTCCTCGTTATGCCAGTTTTCAAATGAGGTGCTGCCGGATTTTCTTGCTTCATATCATTTCTTTATTTCATCTCTTGTGTTGAGTAAGTCTGGAGGGTGGGGTTTGTGGTATTATTCATTCTGTGCGACCAGTGGGGTGTTACAGTTGGTATCAAAGGATAGGCTGTAGGTCCTAGCAAGTGGAGTAGTAATAAATTGACACACTGCACATGTAGGATGGGTTTTCTGTCTTGCTATTGATATGATTATGTTATTGTCTGTGCTAGTTTTGTCATTATCTAGAGAGATGCTATGCTTATCTCATTACTTATTATTCTCGTCTCTGTGGCTGCAGCTATGCCGCCTCGTAGAGCTCGGGGTAGTCCGCAAGCTCCTAGTGGGGACTCGATGAGTCCAGCGGCAATGTTAGCCGCAATGCAGGCCATGCAGCAGGAGTTGGCCCTTCTGAGGCAAGCCATTCCTGTCGCCCCTGCGGGTGGTGCTCAGGGTGCTGGAGGTGGAGAAGTGCCCGGGGGCGCTGTCCCTGCGGGTGCTGTTCCAGGTGGCGGGGCCGAGGTGCCCCTTCCAGTCAGTGGTCTTACTCTGATGCAGTGGATGGGCATGAAGTTGGATTCTTTTGATGGCAGTGGTACTCCGGTCGAGGCGGCAGATTGGTTGACTTATGTGGAGGATAAGATGAATGTCTTCGAGATTGCGTATGGAGATCGGGTTCGCTTTGGCACTCAGTTGCTGAAGGGAGAGGCACAAATTTGGTGGAGAGGCGTGCAGGCAGCGCACTCCTCCTCACCAGGAGTCCTATCATGGGATGTTTTTATCAGGCAGTTCGAAAGGAGATTCTACCCGGTCACCTTTCTGGAGAAGATGAAGATTGACTTGCAGTCCTACAAGCAGGAGAAGAAGTCTGTCACGGAGTATGAGGTGGGCTTCAACAAGATGGTCCGCTTTGTCCCTCATGTGGCTTATAATGAGATGGAGAAGGCGAGCCAGTTCCGTCAGGGTCTGAAGCCTTCTATCAGGCATGCACTGGGGGCCTTTCCGTTGGTGGACTTCCGTACCACGGTGGAGCAGGCGCTGGGTGTGGAAATGCAACACCAGTACACCATGGAGTCGCAGAAGTCTGCGGCTGTTGATTAGCCTCGTAGCCAGGACACGAGGAGGGGCAGCACTGGAGGTCCAGCTCACAAGAGGGGCAAGTCTCAGCATCAGCGCCACCATCCTTACCGTGGCAAATCTTCTGACTCGGGTACTTCGGGAGGAAGTACTCAGAGGTTTCGGGCCGTTCCTAAGCCCGGGTTGGGGCTGGTGTGCTTCCGCTGTGGAGATGCGCATCGCCGTGCAGAGTGCCAGTGGAGTGGCAGGTGTTCGATCTGCAGTCAGGACCACAAGGATGTGGTGTGTAGGAGGAATCCCAATGGGAAGCTCAGATGGGAGCAGGTGACTTCCTCCTCTTCTCAGGGCACTATCAACATGATGTCAAGTGCTGAGCAGCAGTTTTCAGTTCCTCTTCCTCCACAGCAGCTTTATGTGCCTGGGACTTCTCAGTTTGTGCCGATGCAGGGTTTTCCCCAGTATCAGGTCGCGCCTACTCCTGCACCGTCTGCCCCTATGCTGACTCAGATTGGAGCTCCGCGCCAGCCTCCTCCGGTGGCTCAGTGGGGTTCTTCTGTTAATTTTACTCCGGGAGCTTCCTCTTCTGCGGGTATTTCTGGAGCTTATGTGCTACCCGCTGCGGATGGCAGGGAGCAAGGAGACGTGGTGACAGGTACGATTTCAGTTGATTCATTTGCAGCCCATGCTCTTTTTGACTCTGGCGCTAGCTATTCGTTTGTTTCGGAGGATTTTGTGTCGCGGGCTGGTCTTTCGGTGCAGAGGTTGGGTCACCCAATTTTGGTTAGTTCTGCTAATGGCTCCATTAGTAGCTGTTCAGTTTGTCAGGGGTGTTCCATCATTCTTGCTGATGAGGTTTTTTCGGCCAATTTGGTGGTGATTTCCTTGGGGGCATTTGATGTTATCTTGGGTATGGATTGGTTATCCCAGTATCGCGCGGTTATATCCTGCTTCTGGAAGACAGTATTATTGCAGGCGCCGTCGGGTAAGGAGGTGGTATTCTTGGGAAGTTCCCCGAAGTTCACATTATCCTTGTTGGCGCAATTGATTCCTGATCGCCGGTCAAGGAAGTCGGGGATCTTTTTCTCTATGGTGGTGGAGGGTGAGGCTGCCTTGCGGGTGCAGGACATCCGGGTGGTGTGTGACTTTGCTGACGTGTTTCCGGCTGAGCTTCCAGGCATTCCTCCGGAGCGCGATGCAGCTTTTGAGATTAAGCTGATCCCGGGTACGCAGCCTATTCATAAGGCCCCGTATCGAATGGCTCCAAAGGAGCAGATTGAATTAAAGCGGCAATTAGATGACCTGCTGGCTAAAGGCTTCATTAGGCCTAGCAGGTCTCCATGGGCTTCCCCAGTATTGTTTGTTGAGAAGAAAGATAAAAGCAAGCGGCTGTGTGTGGATTATCGCGCTTTGAATCAAGTGACAATCAAGAATAAATTTCCGCTTCCCCGAATTGAGGTCCTCTTTGAGCAGTTGAGGGGTGCCCAGGTGTTCTCCAAAATTGATTTGAACTCTGGTTATCATCAATTGAGGATTCGTGAGGAGGATATTGAGAAGACTGCCTTCTGTACCAGGTATGGGCATTATGAGTTCATAGTCATGTCTTTTGGCTTAACTAATGCCCCTGCCGCCTTTATGGAAGCAATGAATAGGATGCTGCATGAATTCCTGGACGACTTTGTGGTCGTGTTCCTAGATGATATTCTGATTTATTCAAAGACCGAGGCCGAGCATGAGCAGCATCTTCGTCTCGTTCTGGGTGCCCTAAGGAAGAATCAATTCTATGGCAAGCTGAAGAAGTGCGCCTTTTGGCTATCCGAAGTGGCTTTCCTGGGGCACGTGATTAATCAGCAGGGTATTGCGGTTGATCCCAAAAATGTTGCGGCTGTGGTGGAGTGGAAGAGACCCTCTAGTGTCTCTGAAATTCGAAGTTTTTTGGGGCTTGCTGGGTATTATCGGCGCTTCGTACCAAATTTCTCCAGCATTGCTAAGCCTTTGACTAGGCTCTTGGAGAAGGGTGTTCCCTTCGTCTGGTCCAGCGATTGTGAGGTCAGTTATCAGTCATTGAAGAGCAAGTTGGTGGGCGCCCCTATCCTAGCTTTGCCTGAGAGTGGTAAGCGTTTCACAGTTTATACGGATGCTTCGCGTATTGGTCTTGGCTGTGTGCTGATGCAGGAAGGCAAAGTGATTGCTTACGGCTCAAGGCAGTTGAGGAAGCATGAGGGGAATTATCCGACTCATGATCTGGAATTGGCCGCCGTGGTTTTTGCTCTAAAGTCGTGGAGGCATTATCTTTATGGCGAGGCTTGTGACATTTTCACTGATCACAAAAGTCTCAAATATATTTTCACTCAGAAGGAGCTGAATTTGAGGCAGCGGCGGTGGCTGGAATTGATTAAAGATTATGATTTGTCCATTCATTATCACCCGGGGAAGGCTAATGTGGTGGCGGATGCCCTTAGCAGGTCCGGGTTTCCAAAGGTGGCCTTGCCATTGATCGCTGATCTGGACCGTTTGGGGATCGCTTTGTGTTATGTTGGCACCGCTAGCGAGGAGACTCAGATGCTTATTCAATCCTCTCTTATGGAGAGAGTGCGTGTGGCTCAGCAGCAGGATCGTCTTTTGCAGGAAGCTCGAAAGAGGGTTGGTGATGTTAAACTGCGGGAGTTTACCATTGATGAGAATGATTTGGTTCGTTTCAGGGGCCGTCTTTGTGTGCCTCAGAAATCAGAGGTGAAGCTGGATATCCTGCGAGAAGCTCATAAAACGTCGTACACCATCCATCCTGGCGAAACCAAAATGTACCGGGATTTGAAACAAAATTTCTGGTGGAAGCGGATGAAGGTTGACATTTCTAAATATGTGGCCGCCTGTGAAGTATGTCAGCGCGTGAAGGCCGAACATAAGCGGCCTGCAGGTTTGCTGAAGCCATTAGAAATTCCAGAGTGGAAATGGGAGCATATCACCATGGATTTTGTGGTGGGTCTACCTCGTTCCCCTCGTGGCAGGGATGCTATTTGGGTGGTAGTGGATCGCTTGACTAAGTTTGCGCATTTTATTCCCATGAAGACCACAAATTCAGCTTCAGATTTGGTTCCCTTATATATGAAGGAGGTAGTCAGGCTTCATGGGGTACCTAAGTCTATTGTTTCTGATCGAGACTCCAAATTTGTATCCAAATTCTGGGAGAGTCTCCATAGTGCTTTGGGCACCAAGCTTTCGCTTAGTGTCGCTTTTCACCCTCAGACGGATGGTCAGTCCGAGCGAACAATCCAAACCTTGGAAGACATGTTGCGTGCTTGTGTTCTGTCTTGGAAGGGTAGCTGGGAAGATCATCTTGCTCTGGCAGAATTTGCTTATAACAACAGCTACCAGGCTAGCATCAAGATGGCGCCATTTGAGGCTTTGTATGGCAGGCGGTGTATCTCTCCTCTGTGCTGGGAGACTTTGGGAGAGAGATCCCTGGTTGGTCCTGATTGGGTTCAGCAAACTTCTGAAAAGGTTCGGGAAATTCGTCAGAATATTTTGGCAGCTCAGAGTCGTCAGAAGAGTTATGCTGATGTGAGGAGGCGGGATCTGGAATTTGCTGTGGGTGACCAAGTCCTTCTCAGGGTATCACCCACTAAGGGAGTGGTTCGATTCGGTGTCTCTGGGAAGCTCAGCCCGAGATACATTGGACCGTTCACTATCTTGGCTCGAGTGGGCAGCCTGGCTTATCGCTTGCTGTTGCCGGATTCCATGGCAGGGGTACACCCGGTTTTTCATGTCTCTATGTTGAGGAAGTTCTTGCGGGATCCGGACCATCAGATTGAGATGGAACCAATTGCGGTGCAGCAGGATCTGACACTGGAGTGTCGTCCGGTGCGTATATTGGAATTCTCGGAGCGTGTGTTGAGGAAGAGATCAATTAAGTATGTCAAGGTCTTATGGTCTAATCAGTTGGAGCGCGAGGCTACGTGGGAACTAGAGGAGCTGATGCGGCAGAAGTACCCGGAACTTTTCGTTGTGGGCAAGTGTGGTTGATTCATTAATCTTTTCTTTTGTCATTCCGATAGAAACGTCAGAATTCGAGGTCGAATTCTTTTTAAGAGGGGTAGAGTGTAATACCCGGTTTGCAAAGAAGAGAAGTTGGGGGTTGTTCCTTTTGTTTTTTTTCCTTCACCCGGTTGTTGTTTTGGGGATTTGGGATTTTGTGGGAAACATTCACAACTAGGGCAGTAGAATTTATTTGGTTTGGCGCTTGCGTTGCGGTCGGGAGCTGTCGCGTGTGTTAGTTGGGCCGCAATTGGTGTTTCGGCCCATTAACCCTCCCAAACCCTAGCCGCCTCCCTCTTAACCCCTCCCCCCCATGTGCAGCCGCCCCCCCCACTTCTCTCCCTCCCTTGGCCGCCGCCCCCCCTGCCCATCTCCCTCTCTCTCAAATTTTGCAGCCACCTAAACCCTAGCCGCCCCCCCCCCAATCCCCTCCTCCCAAGGTGCCAATCCTCGCCGCTCGGATCTTTGTCGTCGTGGTGCGAGGCTTCAATCGATTTGGTGGAGGGAAGAAAGGGGGAGAATCCAAGGTGATTTTTGGTGTTCATCTCTTGTTCATTTGCGCTGCAATTTAATTGATTAGAAGTTGCGTTTGCAATTGGGTAGAGGGGGCTGTCTAGAAATTTTAGGTGGTGGAATGAACAGCAGTAGTTCTAGCAGTTTTTATGTTTTTTTCGTGAGGAATCAGGGGGAATCAGTTTGGGGATCATGTAGAGCTTTACCTAACCTTTCCAACGTGTATTTATGCGCTCAATTTGGAGTTATAAATTGAAAGTTATCACCGTTTGAATCCGGGTATGTGGCTGTCCAGAAATTTTAGGTGGTGGAATGAACAGCAGTAGTTCTAGCAGTTTTTATGTTTTTTTCGTGAGGAATTAGGGGGAATCAGTTTGGGGATCATGTAGAGCTTTACCTAACCTTTCCAACGTGTATTTATGCGCTCAATTTGGAGTTATAAATTGAAAGTTATCACCATTTGAATCCGGGTATGTGGCTGTCCAAAAAAAAACAGATTTTTAGGTGGGATGAACAGCAGCAGTATTAGCAGTTTCTGGGGATTTTTCGGGAGTAATTAGGGTTAATCAGTATAAGAATCATGAAGGGCCCTTTCTTATCTTTCCAACAAGTACTTATGCGCTTGATTCGGAATTATATTTTAAAAGTTATCGCTGTTTGAATCCGAGTGTGTTGCTGCCCAAAACAGAAAAAAACAGATTGCAGGGGTTATGTTGTGGACTGTTTAGGAGTAATTAGATGTTAGAATTTAACCGTAAATTGTATACAAAACTTGTGGGGAATTTTATGTAGTTGCCTCTGGAGTTTTGTTTGACACCATGGCTGTCTTAATTTTAAAAGTTATGGAATTGCTAAGCAGCGTCGCTGCAGTTTGGTTGGTGTGGAGAAAATTGTTATCCACGGCAGGGGGGTTGAGATTGCGCGTAGGTGCGGTGTTGTCTTTGAGTTTTTTTATATGAATTTGGTGCACTAAGTTGGGTGTCAAAAACAGGTGGTGGACTTCCGGATCGTTCTTAGAGATTTTTGCCCAAACTCCGGTGAAGGCAAGTAAACTTGTGATGGTTATTCCGTCTGGCTAATGAGGAGTCTTGTTCTTGAATATGTTGTGCTATTATGTTCATATTCATATGTTGTTTGTTATTTGAGTACTATCATTTGAGAATGTTCATGTTTCATGGATTTCATATGTTAAGTTTGAGGGTTTGATCATGTTACTCAAGTGGTTATTTTGTGGAATGAGTGGAAGTATATGACTAGCACATTTTCTTACTTGGGAAGAACTTATGATGTTGTCATGCATATTGCACTCATCATCCATTGCATTGAAGTTTCGTCGCGATCTTATGGTCCGACCGTACCGGTACATTGAGCATCATATGTTGCCCGAGAAGGGGTATGGTGCAGCTTCATATCCTTAGAGATATGGAGGCAGAAGTCATAATTGCATTTGTAGCCATGTGCATTCATGGAAGAGGTGTTGAATCTATTATGTGGATGTGGATACTTTGGACTTGTGCATGGTGATCCTACTTGGCGATGAGTTTGTAGCTACTTATTTTCTTGCTGCAATTTATTGTTCAAAAGAAGAGAAATAAGTCCGGAATACGTGGTTGTGTAAGCAGTTGATTTACAATACCCTATTTGTTGTGGTTATGTTTACTTGCTGAGATGTGTTATCTCACATCTTGCATTGTTTGATGCAGGCACCTAATTTCTGCTTGGGGAAATAGAGGGATGTAGCAGCACGGCCACTTCACCTTTAATTAAAGGAATTCTCACTTAATAATGTTGTTATTCTGAGTTGGTCAAGACTAGTGAAATACCTTGTTCTTGGTTGAGTGTTTGATTTGGGTGGGCTGAGTACCTTATTTCATCTATTTTACTCCAGTTGGGTCATAATTAAGTTTTACCACTTTTGCATTTTAGTTTCTACTACATGGTTTATATGTCTTTATACCTTGTATACACTTCATGTTTTCCCCTCCTCGTTATGCCAGTTTTCAAATGAGGTGCTGCCGGATTTTCTTGCTTCATATCATTTCTTTATTTCATCTCTTGTGTTGAGTAAGTCTGGAGGGTGGGGTTTGTGGTATTATTCATTCTGTGCGACCAGTGGGGTGTTACAGTTGGTATCAAAGGATAGGCTGTAGGTCCTAGCAAGTGGAGTAGTAATAAATTGACACACTGCACATGTAGGATGGGTTTTCTGTCTTGCTATTGATATGATTATGTTATTGTCTGTGCTAGTTTTGTCATTATCTAGAGAGATGCTATGCTTATCTCATTACTTATTATTCTCGTCTCTGTGGCTGCAGCTATGCCGCCTCGTAGAGCTCGGGGTAGTCCGCAAGCTCCTAGTGGGGACTCGATGAGTCCAGCGGCAATGTTAGCCGCAATGCAGGCCATGCAGCAGGAGTTGGCCCTTCTGAGGCAAGCCATTCCTGTCGCCCCTGCGGGTGGTGCTCAGGGTGCTGGAGGTGGAGAAGTGCCCGGGGGCGCTGTCCCTGCGGGTGCTGTTCCAGGTGGCGGGGCCGAGGTGCCCCTTCCAGTCAGTGGTCTTACTCTGATGCAGTGGATGGGCATGAAGTTGGATTCTTTTGATGGCAGTGGTACTCCGGTCGAGGCGGCAGATTGGTTGACTTATGTGGAGGATAAGATGAATGTCTTCGAGATTGCGTATGGAGATCGGGTTCGCTTTGGCACTCAGTTGCTGAAGGGAGAGGCACAAATTTGGTGGAGAGGCGTGCAGGCAGCGCACTCCTCCTCACCAGGAGTCCTATCATGGGATGTTTTTATCAGGCAGTTCGAAAGGAGATTCTACCCGGTCACCTTTCTGGAGAAGATGAAGATTGACTTGCAGTCCTACAAGCAGGAGAAGAAGTCTGTCACGGAGTATGAGGTGGGCTTCAACAAGATGGTCCGCTTTGTCCCTCATGTGGCTTATAATGAGATGGAGAAGGCGAGCCAGTTCCGTCAGGGTCTGAAGCCTTCTATCAGGCATGCACTGGGGGCCTTTCCGTTGGTGGACTTCCGTACCACGGTGGAGCAGGCGCTGGGTGTGGAAATGCAACACCAGTACACCATGGAGTCGCAGAAGTCTGCGGCTGTTGATTAGCCTCGTAGCCAGGACACGAGGAGGGGCAGCACTGGAGGTCCAGCTCACAAGAGGGGCAAGTCTCAGCATCAGCGCCACCATCCTTACCGTGGCAAATCTTCTGACTCGGGTACTTCGGGAGGAAGTACTCAGAGGTTTCGGGCCGTTCCTAAGCCCGGGTTGGGGCTGGTGTGCTTCCGCTGTGGAGATGCGCATCGCCGTGCAGAGTGCCAGTGGAGTGGCAGGTGTTCGATCTGCAGTCAGGACCACAAGGATGTGGTGTGTAGGAGGAATCCCAATGGGAAGCTCAGATGGGAGCAGGTGACTTCCTCCTCTTCTCAGGGCACTATCAACATGATGTCAAGTGCTGAGCAGCAGTTTTCAGTTCCTCTTCCTCCACAGCAGCTTTATGTGCCTGGGACTTCTCAGTTTGTGCCGATGCAGGGTTTTCCCCAGTATCAGGTCGCGCCTACTCCTGCACCGTCTGCCCCTATGCTGACTCAGATTGGAGCTCCGCGCCAGCCTCCTCCGGTGGCTCAGTGGGGTTCTTCTGTTAATTTTACTCCGGGAGCTTCCTCTTCTGCGGGTATTTCTGGAGCTTATGTGCTACCCGCTGCGGATGGCAGGGAGCAAGGAGACGTGGTGACAGGTACGATTTCAGTTGATTCATTTGCAGCCCATGCTCTTTTTGACTCTGGCGCTAGCTATTCGTTTGTTTCGGAGGATTTTGTGTCGCGGGCTGGTCTTTCGGTGCAGAGGTTGGGTCACCCAATTTTGGTTAGTTCTGCTAATGGCTCCATTAGTAGCTGTTCAGTTTGTCAGGGGTGTTCCATCATTCTTGCTGATGAGGTTTTTTCGGCCAATTTGGTGGTGATTTCCTTGGGGGCATTTGATGTTATCTTGGGTATGGATTGGTTATCCCAGTATCGCGCGGTTATATCCTGCTTCTGGAAGACAGTATTATTGCAGGCGCCGTCGGGTAAGGAGGTGGTATTCTTGGGAAGTTCCCCGAAGTTCACATTATCCTTGTTGGCGCAATTGATTCCTGATCGCCGGTCAAGGAAGTCGGGGATCTTTTTCTCTATGGTGGTGGAGGGTGAGGCTGCCTTGCGGGTGCAGGACATCCGGGTGGTGTGTGACTTTGCTGACGTGTTTCCGGCTGAGCTTCCAGGCATTCCTCCGGAGCGCGATGCAGCTTTTGAGATTAAGCTGATCCCGGGTACGCAGCCTATTCATAAGGCCCCGTATCGAATGGCTCCAAAGGAGCAGATTGAATTAAAGCGGCAATTAGATGACCTGCTGGCTAAAGGCTTCATTAGGCCTAGCAGGTCTCCATGGGCTTCCCCAGTATTGTTTGTTGAGAAGAAAGATAAAAGCAAGCGGCTGTGTGTGGATTATCGCGCTTTGAATCAAGTGACAATCAAGAATAAATTTCCGCTTCCCCGAATTGAGGTCCTCTTTGAGCAGTTGAGGGGTGCCCAGGTGTTCTCCAAAATTGATTTGAACTCTGGTTATCATCAATTGAGGATTCGTGAGGAGGATATTGAGAAGACTGCCTTCTGTACCAGGTATGGGCATTATGAGTTCATAGTCATGTCTTTTGGCTTAACTAATGCCCCTGCCGCCTTTATGGAAGCAATGAATAGGATGCTGCATGAATTCCTGGACGACTTTGTGGTCGTGTTCCTAGATGATATTCTGATTTATTCAAAGACCGAGGCCGAGCATGAGCAGCATCTTCGTCTCGTTCTGGGTGCCCTAAGGAAGAATCAATTCTATGGCAAGCTGAAGAAGTGCGCCTTTTGGCTATCCGAAGTGGCTTTCCTGGGGCACGTGATTAATCAGCAGGGTATTGCGGTTGATCCCAAAAATGTTGCGGCTGTGGTGGAGTGGAAGAGACCCTCTAGTGTCTCTGAAATTCGAAGTTTTTTGGGGCTTGCTGGGTATTATCGGCGCTTCGTACCAAATTTCTCCAGCATTGCTAAGCCTTTGACTAGGCTCTTGGAGAAGGGTGTTCCCTTCGTCTGGTCCAGCGATTGTGAGGTCAGTTATCAGTCATTGAAGAGCAAGTTGGTGGGCGCCCCTATCCTAGCTTTGCCTGAGAGTGGTAAGCGTTTCACAGTTTATACGGATGCTTCGCGTATTGGTCTTGGCTGTGTGCTGATGCAGGAAGGCAAAGTGATTGCTTACGGCTCAAGGCAGTTGAGGAAGCATGAGGGGAATTATCCGACTCATGATCTGGAATTGGCCGCCGTGGTTTTTGCTCTAAAGTCGTGGAGGCATTATCTTTATGGCGAGGCTTGTGACATTTTCACTGATCACAAAAGTCTCAAATATATTTTCACTCAGAAGGAGCTGAATTTGAGGCAGCGGCGGTGGCTGGAATTGATTAAAGATTATGATTTGTCCATTCATTATCACCCGGGGAAGGCTAATGTGGTGGCGGATGCCCTTAGCAGGTCCGGGTTTCCAAAGGTGGCCTTGCCATTGATCGCTGATCTGGACCGTTTGGGGATCGCTTTGTGTTATGTTGGCACCGCTAGCGAGGAGACTCAGATGCTTATTCAATCCTCTCTTATGGAGAGAGTGCGTGTGGCTCAGCAGCAGGATCGTCTTTTGCAGGAAGCTCGAAAGAGGGTTGGTGATGTTAAACTGCGGGAGTTTACCATTGATGAGAATGATTTGGTTCGTTTCAGGGGCCGTCTTTGTGTGCCTCAGAAATCAGAGGTGAAGCTGGATATCCTGCGAGAAGCTCATAAAACGTCGTACACCATCCATCCTGGCGAAACCAAAATGTACCGGGATTTGAAACAAAATTTCTGGTGGAAGCGGATGAAGGTTGACATTTCTAAATATGTGGCCGCCTGTGAAGTATGTCAGCGCGTGAAGGCCGAACATAAGCGGCCTGCAGGTTTGCTGAAGCCATTAGAAATTCCAGAGTGGAAATGGGAGCATATCACCATGGATTTTGTGGTGGGTCTACCTCGTTCCCCTCGTGGCAGGGATGCTATTTGGGTGGTAGTGGATCGCTTGACTAAGTTTGCGCATTTTATTCCCATGAAGACCACAAATTCAGCTTCAGATTTGGTTCCCTTATATATGAAGGAGGTAGTCAGGCTTCATGGGGTACCTAAGTCTATTGTTTCTGATCGAGACTCCAAATTTGTATCCAAATTCTGGGAGAGTCTCCATAGTGCTTTGGGCACCAAGCTTTCGCTTAGTGTCGCTTTTCACCCTCAGACGGATGGTCAGTCCGAGCGAACAATCCAAACCTTGGAAGACATGTTGCGTGCTTGTGTTCTGTCTTGGAAGGGTAGCTGGGAAGATCATCTTGCTCTGGCAGAATTTGCTTATAACAACAGCTACCAGGCTAGCATCAAGATGGCGCCATTTGAGGCTTTGTATGGCAGGCGGTGTATCTCTCCTCTGTGCTGGGAGACTTTGGGAGAGAGATCCCTGGTTGGTCCTGATTGGGTTCAGCAAACTTCTGAAAAGGTTCGGGAAATTCGTCAGAATATTTTGGCAGCTCAGAGTCGTCAGAAGAGTTATGCTGATGTGAGGAGGCGGGATCTGGAATTTGCTGTGGGTGACCAAGTCCTTCTCAGGGTATCACCCACTAAGGGAGTGGTTCGATTCGGTGTCTCTGGGAAGCTCAGCCCGAGATACATTGGACCGTTCACTATCTTGGCTCGAGTGGGCAGCCTGGCTTATCGCTTGCTGTTGCCGGATTCCATGGCAGGGGTACACCCGGTTTTTCATGTCTCTATGTTGAGGAAGTTCTTGCGGGATCCGGACCATCAGATTGAGATGGAACCAATTGCGGTGCAGCAGGATCTGACACTGGAGTGTCGTCCGGTGCGTATATTGGAATTCTCGGAGCGTGTGTTGAGGAAGAGATCAATTAAGTATGTCAAGGTCTTATGGTCTAATCAGTCGGAGCGCGAGGCTACGTGGGAACTAGAGGAGCTGATGCGGCAGAAGTACCCGGAACTTTTCGTTGTGGGTAAGTGTGGTTGATTCATTAATCTTTTCTTTTGTCATTCCGATAGAAACGTCAGAATTCGAGGTCGAATTCTTTTTAAGAGGGGTAGAGTGTAATACCCGGTTTGCAAAGAAGAGAAGTTGGGGGTTGTTCCTTTTGTTTTTTTTCCTTCACCCGGTTGTTGTTTTGGGGATTTGGGATTTTGTGGGAAACATTCACAACTAGGGCAGTAGAATTTATTTGGTTTGGCGCTTGCGTTGCGGTCGGGAGCTGTCGCGTGTGTTAGTTGGGCCGCAATTGGTGTTTCGGCCCATTAACCCTCCCAAACCCTAGCCGCCTCCCTCTTAACCCCTCCCCCCCATGTGCAGCCGCCCCCCCCCACTTCTCTCCCTCCCTTGGCCGCCGCCCCCCCTGCCCATCTCCCTCTCTCTCAAATTTTGCAGCCACCTAAACCCTAGCCGCCCCCCCCCCCAATCCCCTCCTCCCAAGGTGCCAATCCTCGCCGCTCGGATCTTTGTCGTCGTGGTGCGAGGCTTCAATCGATTTGGTGGAGGGAAGAAAGGGGGAGAATCCAAGGTGATTTTTGGTGTTCATCTCTTGTTCATTTGCGCTGCAATTTAATTGATTAGAAGTTGCGTTTGCAATTGGGTAGAGGGGGCTGTCTAGAAATTTTAGGTGGTGGAATGAACAGCAGTAGTTCTAGCAGTTTTTATGTTTTTTTCGTGAGGAATCAGGGAGAATCAGTTTGGGGATCATGTAGAGCTTTACCTAACCTTTCCAACGTGTATTTATGCGCTCAATTTGGAGTTATAAATTGAAAGTTATCACCGTTTGAATCCGGGTATGTGGCTGTCCAGAAATTTTAGGTGGTGGAATGAACAGCAGTAGTTCTAGCAGTTTTTATGTTTTTTTCGTGAGGAATTAGGGGGAATCAGTTTGGGGATCATGTAGAGCTTTACCTAACCTTTCCAACGTGTATTTATGCGCTCAATTTGGAGTTATAAATTGAAAGTTATCACCATTTGAATCCGGGTATGTGGCTGTCCAAAAAAAAACAGATTTTTAGGTGGGATGAACAGCAGCAGTATTAGCAGTTTCTGGGGATTTTTCGGGAGTAATTAGGGTTAATCAGTATAAGAATCATGAAGGGCCCTTTCTTATCTTTCCAACAAGTACTTATGCGCTTGATTCGGAATTATATTTTAAAAGTTATCGCTGTTTGAATCCGAGTGTGTTGCTGCCCAAAACAGAAAAAAACAGATTGCAGGGGTTATGTTGTGGACTGTTTAGGAGTAATTAGATGTTAGAATTTAACCGTAAATTGTATACAAAACTTGTGGGGAATTTTATGTAGTTGCCTCTGGAGTTTTGTTTGACACCATGGCTGTCTTAATTTTAAAAGTTATGGAATTGCTAAGCAGCGTCGCTGCAGTTTGGTTGGTGTGGAGAAAATTGTTATCCACGGCAGGGGGGTTGAGATTGCGCGTAGGTGCGGTGTTGTCTTTGAGTTTTTTTATATGAATTTGGTGCACTAAGTTGGGTGTCAAAAACAGGTGGTGGACTTCCGGATCGTTCTTAGAGATTTTTGCCCAAACTCCGGTGAAGGCAAGTAAACTTGTGATGGTTATTCCGTCTGGCTAATGAGGAGTCTTGTTCTTGAATATGTTGTGCTATTATGTTCATATTCATATGTTGTTTGTTATTTGAGTACTATCATTTGAGAATGTTCATGTTTCATGGATTTCATATGTTAAGTTTGAGGGTTTGATCATGTTACTCAAGTGGTTATTTTGTGGAATGAGTGGAAGTATATGACTAGCACATTTTCTTACTTGGGAAGAACTTATGATGTTGTCATGCATATTGCACTCATCATCCATTGCATTGAAGTTTCGTCGCGATCTTATGGTCCGACCGTACCGGTACATTGAGCATCATATGTTGCCCGAGAAGGGGTATGGTGCAGCTTCATATCCTTAGAGATATGGAGGCAGAAGTCATAATTGCATTTGTAGCCATGTGCATTCATGGAAGAGGTGTTGAATCTATTATGTGGATGTGGATACTTTGGACTTGTGCATGGTGATCCTACTTGGCGATGAGTTTGTAGCTACTTATTTTCTTGCTGCAATTTATTGTTCAAAAGAAGAGAAATAAGTCCGGAATACGTGGTTGTGTAAGCAGTTGATTTACAATACCCTATTTGTTGTGGTTATGTTTACTTGCTGAGATGTGTTATCTCACATCTTGCATTGTTTGATGCAGGCACCTAATTTCTGCTTGGGGAAATAGAGGGATGTAGCAGCACGGCCACTTCACCTTTAATTAAAGGAATTCTCACTTAATAATGTTGTTATTCTGAGTTGGTCAAGACTAGTGAAATACCTTGTTCTTGGTTGAGTGTTTGATTTGGGTGGGCTGAGTACCTTATTTCATCTATTTTACTCCAGTTGGGTCATAATTAAGTTTTACCACTTTTGCATTTTAGTTTCTACTACATGGTTTATATGTCTTTATACCTTGTATACACTTCATGTTTTCCCCTCCTCGTTATGCCAGTTTTCAAATGAGGTGCTGCCGGATTTTCTTGCTTCATATCATTTCTTTATTTCATCTCTTGTGTTGAGTAAGTCTGGAGGGTGGGGTTTGTGGTATTATTCATTCTGTGCGACCAGTGGGGTGTTACACTAGGCTAGCTTCAGCAGAGGCAGGTGTGACACAGGGACCTACTCTAGGGAACTAGACCGGGCTAAATCGGCCGGACACCGCGCGAGCATGGCGGTCCGCTGTGGCTGAGCACCGGTGAAGGTGAAATTGGCCGAGCACAGGGCGCAATAGAGAAAATTGGGCACGGGGACGGGTGTCTCACCTCGTGGCGGAGCTCGGGGAGGCTTGGAGCGGTCTCCGACGAGCTGGATGGCCGGGAACGTGGGCGCAGGTCCTCAGCGGCGGCTGGCGGCATGGGCAGAGCGCGAGTTACTTAGTTATCTTCGTTAGTTATTTTCACTGCCTTAAAACTATGGTTCTTTCTTTTGAAACTGCGATAATGCAATCACTATTGATACTCCTTAAATTTGTGGTATTATGATTTATTGTATTTCTTTGTGCCTCACCTTCGAGTGAGCAAGTGGTATTCGATCCTTGTTAAGTGGTTTTATCTGACCAGATCCGACGGACTGACAATTTATTCTGATTTAAGTGTGTCATTGTCTCTAAGGTGAGACTTGGGCACTTAACCTAGAATAATTGTAATATCCAACTTGTAATTTGTGGATGATAACCTAAAAAGAGAAATGATATTCTGTTGTATATATGTGGGTTATCCATATTTATCATTTCATGAGAACATCACATGAAAACAAATAAATAAATAAATAATAAAAGATACCCAAAAACAAATTATGCATCATGCTAGCATTTTATTTTGTGTGCATTTTGTGACAATAAATATATATAGAAAAAAAGAGAGATACATTAATATTGAAATTTGGGAATTTAACCTTAATTTTCAAATTAGGGTTTAAAGGAGAAAGGAAAATTCTATACAAAAATAAAGAAATATGTGTAAAAATGTTTGGACATTCCATTTTATTGGGCTCAAATGGTACATTTAAACTGAATATAAATTCACATTCGAAATTGGATTCAAATTTGAATTCTAGAATTAAAAAGGAAAAGAAAGGGGAGAAGAAATATAAAATGGAAAAGAGCTTTTAACTCGGATGGGCCTTGGAAACAGAATTTGGCCCACTTGGCCAAACCACCCGCGCGGCCCGATCGGCTTCCTCTACACGCGACACACTGACGTGCGGGCTCCACTTGTCAGTTTATACGCGCGCCTCGCATTTTGCTCATGTGGGGACTTCCGGTCAGCTGCGCTTCACTGGGAACCTCTCTGCTCGGTCACGGTTTGGTGGGGCCTGGTGGTCAGATGCCACAACTAACCCCCGATCCCGACGGAGCTCCTCCGGTATACCGTGGCCGCTCCGGCTAATGCGGGGTCACCGTCCCCATAAGACCCGGGGAGTGGAGCGTCCTCCCATGCCCATACTGCTTGGAGCTATCCCGAACCCAATCCGCGCAAGTACGAGCGGCCGTGGCGAGGGAGGCGGGGAAGAACATCACCGCCTCGTCGGATTTGCGCCGGCGGTGGGGAAGTGGACTGCGATTGGGCCATTCGGTGGCGGTTGGGTCCCTAACGGTGCGCCGGGTGGAGTTAATCGGAGTTCAGTTGACGGCAGCGCGGGGGGGATTCCTCGCCGAAGCTGTGTTTTCGCCACATCTCCGCCGTGCGCCGCGGGTAGCTGCGTTCGTCGTCGAATCCCAGTGAGTAGACCTTGCACCATGTATACTCGTGCCCTAGGATGGTGTAGCACCTGTGGATTTGAGTGTTGCGGCGCTGTACGACGGTAATTCCTCGCCGTAGACCATAACAGGGGGCGGAATCACACCCTTTCCGTGGTCTGCGCGCGTCGCACTGCCATCACCGGTATGAGCTGGGCACCTGCTCTTGCCTTCGTCTACTCGTTGCGTGGCACCTCCTAGATTAGAGCTAGGGCCCTTGGGCACCAGGAAGCTGTTTTCCGGCGATGCTCCGCCGCGCTCGGCGTGCTGGGGCCGTCGCGCGGTGTCTCAGGTGGGAAGAAGCGTGGGAGGTATTTGATCCTCATCCAACGGCCGCGATTAGACGCTGGGAAGTCGGATCTAAGCCGTAGATTTCAAGGTGTGCGGTCCTGATGTGTTAGTGCGTGTCATCCACCTCGGTAGATCCGGATCGTCCATTATAAATCCGACGATCCCGCGCGCTTGATGACCACGGGGCGTTTCATTTAATCCGGACCGTCGGGTGATGATCCAGCGGCCCAGCCGTCTCCATACCTCTTCGGCCGGTCAAATTAGCAATTAAGCCCTTGCAGAATATTGAAACCAACCCGCAGTCCGTGCACAGCGTTATGTGTCTTAGCAGATTTTACCCAGAACCCCCTGTCTTTCTCAGAAATAGTGCGCCCAGTCCAGTAGTGAATTAAATGGATTAAATGAAATAGAAATTTGATTTTTAATATGAAAATAAACCCTAAAACTTGTATAATTCATAGAATATTCATATGGGCTCCAAAATAATCCATTCCACTTTCTAAATTTTTGTAATTTTATTCTCTATCACTTAGAGCCTCTGTCTTGTCATGAAAACAGTAAGAAATTTAATTCCTCACTTAATCTATTTAAAACACATAAAACCTTTGAAAATCTATAACTTAAAATCTATAACTCCAAAAATTATGATTTCTGTTCCTAGAATTTTATTTTAATGTGTAGATTATTTCTGTGTATTTTTCTCACATGTTTGGTGTGATGTCAATTTTTCCCTGCCTACTGTGCTTGTTTGTATTGTGGCGAGTAGAAGAGCCCGTTGCTGAGGATCCTGGTGAGCAGCAGGTTGAAGTAGCTGAGCAGGAGCTCATTGAAGGCAAGTTGTGCCCTTGACCACTTTTTACCCAATAATGTTCTTTAATATCACTTATCCATGCATAGGTTAATTTTGATGGGACCCAATAGGTCACCCTAGATTGTTTATCTCATTACCTTGTTTACCCCTGAATCACTTGGGTAGTTTGCTATTGCTTTACATGGTTTTGGGATAATCATTTATTACCTCTATGTTCCAATTCTTTTTGTTATTCTATTTATGTTCATGTTGAGATCATTAATGTTAATTGGAACATAGAGCTTAACTTGAGTAACACGTGCCACCACAAGGGTTTAATGGGACGCCCTTGGCTGATTAATTAGGAAAGCTAGTGGAAGACTACCTTACCCGAAAGGGGCAAGGGCAGTAGGGGAGTGGTCAGTGTAGGGAGGTCCTTGCTTGATTTTGCTGCGATGGCGGTAAGGCAAGAACCCTGCATTGGAACTTCCTATAAACTGTAGCGGGTTTTCGGAAGCTAGTGGAACTTTGTAAAGGCCTCGTAGTGTTGCCCTGCCTCGCTTCCTAGGTAGAGGTGTATGGGATTCGCGACCCCTTGGCAGATGGGTAGCATGACTTGTGGGTAAAGGGTACAACCTCTGCAGAGTGTAAAACTGGTATACTAGCCGAGCTCACGGTCATGAGCGGCTCAGGACTCTCTGATGTTTAAATTATGGAACTTAAATTCAATTTTGTCATTTGCATTGCATGGGTTTATTATTAATTTTGTTCTATTACTTTATTTATGGTTTGGTATTTACTTACACTTAGTAACTGCTAATAAAAGTTTGACCAACTACTTAAAAGCAATGCTCAGCTTTAACCCCTATCATTGATTAGCCTTACACATCACATGAACTCACACCTTTGTGAGTTTATGTCCACTGGTTCCCCACAACTTGTTGAGCTATGATCATGTGTGAGCTCACTCTTGCTGTCTCACACCCCCCCACAGGAGAAGAGCAGGTGGTTCAGGAGGAGCCACAAGGCGAGGAGTATGATCTGATCTAGGTGGCGTTTCTCAGTTGACATTGGCGCCGACGATCCTTAGTTCGTTTTACTTTTATCTTTTATTTTGTAATAAGTCTTCCGCTATGTAATAAATACTCTGATGTTTTATGACATTTATCTCTATACACTCTGTTATTATATATGTTGCCTTCTTGGCGCATGTATGAGATGCACCTCGCTTTGTTCCTTAAAGCCGGGTGTGACAGAAGTGGTATCAGAGGAAATGTTGACTGTAGGACGAAACCTAGATAGAAATGGACAAAACCCTTCCCTACTTACCTTACTCTGATTATTCTTATCTTTTCTACATCAAGACAAGATGGATTTCACACTTTGGAATCCTACAACTATGATCTTCTTAAGAGATAGGGAACCTAAGACAAAATTTAAAATATTTTCTTTAAAATGTTGTTTGATTGTGCTGATGTTAAATGTCTGATTTGCTTCTTTGATTGATTGATATATTATATATGGACATCTTAGCATGTACCACCATAAGGTATTGAATTAGCTATGGTAGGTAAAATATTAATCTGCTTAGCTAATAAAATCCCCCAAAGTAACCTGCTTTGTAAATACCCGCCTTGTCTACTATTTTCTTACCATATGTATCTAACTCAGATGGTCAATACCAGGCGAGGTGGTGGAATTGATTTGCCTCCTAACCAACACACTCGAAGGATATATAGACAACCTCAGCCACAGTCTGCAGAGATGAATCCTCCTAATCCTCCACCAGGCGGAGTTGACCCATTGGTTGCTGCTCAAATGGCGGTAATGCAGCAAATGGCAGACACTATGGCTGATATGCGTGCCCAGATGCAGCAAGAACGCCAGGAGATGCGTCAGGAAAGAGAAGATATACGCCAGGAGCTGCGCCAGGAGCGAGATGAGATACGCCAGGAAAGGAGGGCGCAACAACAGCAGCTGCAATAGCAAATGCAACAACAACAACAGCAGCAGCAACAGCAACAAGTACCACTGCCTCCACCACCACCAGTTCCACCCCGTGATAATCATAGGGAGTTCATGAGTCATAAGCCACCTACATTCGCTAACTCACCGGATCCACTGGACGTGGATGATTGGCTGAAGTCTGTTGAGAAGATGTTGAATATTGCACAATGCACTGACCGGGAGAAGGTTTTATATGCTTCTGGACGTCTGACTGGTCCTGCTGCTGACTGGTGGGATTCTTATACGGCTGCCCACGATGCTGCTGATACTATTACTTGGGCAGAGTTCAGTACACAATTCAGGAACTACCATATTCCAGCTGGTATGATAAAGATCAAGAAGAAGGAGTTTCTATCGCTGAAGCAAGGAAGTATGTCAGTCAGCGAGTACCGCGACAAGTTTATTCAGTTATCCAGATATGCCCCTGAAGAAGTTGCTGACGACGAGAGGAAGCAGGAGCATTTTATTGAAGGACTTAATGGACCACTGCAGTATGCTCTAGTGGCACACACATTTCCATCATTTCAGAGGCTGCTTGATAAGGCCCTGGCTATTGAACACAAGCGTGTTCAGCTGGGAGATTTGAAGAGAAAGGCTATGTCTCAAGGACAAGGAAGCAGTAGTGTTCGTCCTCGCTACAGTTCACCACAGGGTACACCGACTCGACCAGGAGGACCGCACCCTGTTCAGCAATCGCCACTGAGGACTCCACCTCCTCGACAGGCTACCCCCACTAGCACCCCGACGAAGTTTTCAGGACAGAGTCAAGGCACTACTTGTTTCAAGTGTGGGAAGACTGGTCATTATGCAAATGTCTGCCCACAGAGGATTGCTGCTACTCCAGTTCAGAACAGACAGCAAACTCCAGGATCTGGCAAGGGATATTCTATTGCCAAGGTTAATCAAGTCAGCGTTGATGCTACACCGGATGGTGGGGACCTCGTACTTGGTATGTTTTATGTTAATGCAATTCCTGCAACCATATTATTTGATTCTGGTGCTACACATTCATTCATGTCTGCTAGATATGCCAACACAAATGAAATACCACTGCTAAATATGAGAAAACCAATGATAGTAATTACACCTAAAGGGCCTGTTGAGGCGAATCAAATGACACGTAGATTGACATTGACCATTATGGGTAGAGAATTTGGAGCTACTGCTATGATATTAGAGTCAAGCAGTATAGATCTGATTCTTGGTATGTCATGGCTAAGAAAGGCAAAGGCCGTTATAGCATGTGGTAGAGGTACCGTAGAACTCACTACCACTAAGGGAGAAAGATTTCAAGTTAATATTGCAGTAACCTCCTCACCCATGCGTGCAATGTTCTTTATACCGGAGGAGTTTGTTGGTGACAACATCCGGGTGGTTAGAGATTTTCCGGATGTCTTTCCAGAGGAGTTACCAGGGATGCCACCTGATAGAGAAGTTGAGTTTGTTATTGATCTCTTACCTGGAACCGCCCCTATTTCTAAACGGCCATATAGGATGTCCGTAGAGGAGTTGAAGGAACTTAAGAAGCAGTTAACTGAGTTACAAGAGGCTGGGTACATTCGTCCGAGTTCCTCACCTTGGGGAGCACCGGTTTTGTTTGTACAGAAGAAGGATGGATCGCAGCAGATGTGTGTGGATTATAGATCTCTTAATGATGTTACGGTGAAGAACAAGTATCCATTGCCCCGCATTGAGGATTTGTTTGATCAAATGAGAGGAGCAAGAGTATTTTCGAAGATCGATCTCCGATCTGGTTACCATCAGATGAGGATTAGACCATCGGATATTCCCAAGACGGCTTTCTCGACTCGATATGGATTATATGAGTTTACTGTTATGTCGTTTGGATTAACCAATGCACCAGCTTATTTTATGAACTTGATGAATAAGGTGTTTATGGAGTATTTGGACAGATTCGTCGTGGTATTCATCGACGATATTCTTATTTATTCTCAGAATGATAGCGATCATGAGGAACATCTGAGGTTGGTGCTACAGAAGCTTCGAGATAACCAGCTATATGCCAAGTCCAGCAAGTGCGAGTTTTGGATTGATAAGGTACCATTCCTTGGACATATTATTTCTAATGGAGGAATAGCAGTGGATCCTGCTAAGGTTAAGGAGATAATGGAATGGAGAGTACCCACTACAGTTACTGAGATTCGGAGTTTCTTGGGATTAGCAGGATATTATCAGAGATTTATTGAAGGATTTTCTAAGATTGCTAAGCCTATGACTTCGCTTTTGGAGAAAGGAAGAGAATTTAAGTGGGACGAGAAGTGCCAAGACAGCTTTGATCAATTGAAGAAAAGATTGATGTCGCCACCAGTATTGGTTATGCCGGACTTACAGAAAGGATTTGATATCTATTGTGATGCATGTGGCCAAGGCTTAGGATGCGTGCTCATGCAAGAAGGACATGTGATCGCTTATGCTTCTCGTCAGTTACGAAAACATGAATTGAACTACCCCACTCATGACTTGGAATTGGCAGCCGTTGTGCATGCACTTAAGATTTGGAGACATTATATCGTGGGGACCAAGTGCCAAGTATATACGGATCATAAGAGTTTGAAGTATATATTCACTCAGAAGGATCTCAACCTTAGGCAACGCCGTTGGTTGGAGCTTATTAAGGATTATGATTTGGAGATTCACTATCACCCGGGCAAGGAAAATTTGGTTGCAGATGCCTTGAGTCGAAAGGAGCATGTTCATTCAGCTATTGTTGCCCAGCTACCTGATGAGATTGTTGAGGACTTCAGGAGACTTAGCCTGGGGATAGTTGCTCATACCGAAGGAGTTACTATTGATGTGGAACCTACTTTGGAGCAAGAGATCCGCAAAGGACAAATTGGTGATGCTAAAATAAAAGAGATTAAGGATCTGATTACTGAAGGTCGAGTTCCGGAATTCACGGAAGATGAGCAAGGCACTGTATGGTTCAAGAACAGGATGTGTGTTCCTGATATTAAAAGCCTTCGAGAGACTATTTTAAGGGAGGCCCATGACTCGGATTATTCTATTCATCCTGGTAGTACCAAGATGTATCAGGATTTGAAACGGAAGTATTGGTGGTATGGATTGAAAAGAGATGTGGCTGCACATGTGGCTATGTGCGATGTATGTCAAAGAGTTAATGCTGAACACCAGAGGCCAGCTGGATTACTGCACCCACTGAAGATACCCGAGTGGAAATGGGAAGAGATTGGTATGGATTTCATTACTGGATTGCCTCGCACCCAGAAAGGATATGATGCTATATGGGTGATTGTGGATAGATTGACTAAAGTGGCTCACTTTATTCCTGTGAAGACTACTTATAAAGGTTCTCAGCTAGCAGAATTATATATGGCTCGGATTGTGTGTTTGCATGGAGTACCAAAGAAGATCGTGTCTGATCGAGGTTCACAGTTTACCTCAAGATTCTGGAGAAGCTTTCATGAGAATATGAGTACGAAGTTGAATTTTAGTACAGCTTATCACCCTCAGACTGATGGACACACTAAAAGGACTAATCAAGTATTGGAAGATATGTTGAGAGCATGTGCCCTTCAGCATGGAGGGAGTTGGGATAAAAGTCTACCTTATGCTGAGTTCTCTTATAATAATAGCTACCAGGCCAGCTTGAAGATGTCACCTTTTGAAGCTCTGTACGGCAGGAAATGCAGGACTCCTTTGTATTGGGATCAGACTAGAGAAAGACAGTTCTTTGGGCCTGAACTGATTCAAGAAGCAGAAGAACAAGTCCGTATAATTCGAGAGAATTTGAGGGTGGCTCAAACCAGGCAAAAGAGTTACGCTGATAATAGAAGGAGGCCACTGGAATTTGAAGAAGGAGATTTTGTGTACCTCAAGGTGTCACCACTTCATGAAATGAGGAGATTTAAGGTTAAGGGCAAATTGTCCCCTCGCTACATTGGACCATTCTTGATCTTTAGACGAGTTGGGGAGATGGCATACCAACTTGAGTTACCTGCTAGTCTATCGGATGTGCATAATGTGTTCCACGTATCTCAACTCAAGAAGTGTCTTCGTGTCCCTGAGGATCAGTTACCCATGGAAGAGCTTAGTGTTCAAGGTGATTTGACTTACACGGAGTACCCTATCAAGATTTTGGATACTTTGACTCGAGTTACAAGGAATAAGGTGATAAAGATGTGCAAAGTCCAATGGAGTCACCACGGCGAAGATGAAGCAACTTGGGAAAGAGAAGAAGAGCTTCGCATAGATTTTCCTCACCTTTTCCCTCGTTCTTCCTAAATCTCGAGGACGAGATTATTTTTAAGGGGGGTAGGATTTGTAATATCCAACTTGTAATTTGTGGATGATAACCTAAAAAGAGAAATGATATTCCGTTGTATATATGTGGGTTATCCATATTTATCATTTCATGAGAACATCACATGAAAACTAATAAATAAATAAATAATAAAAGATACCCAAAAACAAATTATGCATCATGCTGGCATTTTATTTTGTGTGCATTTTGTGACAATAAATATATATAGAAAAAAAGAGAGATACATTAATATTGAAATTTGGGAATTTAACCTTAATTTTCAAATTAGGGTTTAAAGGAGAAAGGAAAATTCTATACAAAAATAAAGAAATATGTGTAAAAATGTTTGGACATTCCATATTATTGGGCTCAAATGGTACATTTAAACTGAATATAAATTCACATTCGAAATTGGATTCAAATTTGAATTCTAGAATTAAAAAGGAAAAGAAAGGGGAGAAGAAATATAAAATGGAAAAGAGCTTTTAACTCGGATGGGCCTTGGAAACAGAATTTGGCCCACTTGGCCAAACCACCCGCGCGGCCCGATCGGCTTCCTCTACACGCGACACACTGACGTGCGGGCTCCACTTGTCAGTTTATACGCGCGCCTCGCATTTTGCTCATGTGGGGACTTCCGGTCAGCTGCGCTTCACTGGGAACCTCTCTGCTCGGTCACGGTTTGGTGGGGCCTGGTGGTCAGATGCCACAACTAACCCCCGATCCCGATGGAGCTCCTCCGGTATACCGTGGCCGCTCCGGCTAATGCGGGGTCACCGTCCCCATAAGACCCGGGGAGTGGAGCGTCCTCCCATGCCCATACTGCTTGGAGCTATCCCGAACCCAATCCGCGCAAGTACGAGCGGCCGTGGTGAGGGAGGCGGGGAAGAACATCACCGCCTCGTCGGATTTGCGCCGACGGTGGGGAAGTGGACTGCGATTGGGCCATTCGGTGGCGGTTGGGTCCTTAACAGTGCGCCGGGTGGAGTTAATCGGAGTTCAGTTGACGGCAGCGCGGGGGGGATTCCTCGCCGAAGCTGTGTTTTCGCCACATCTCCGCCGTGCGCCGCGGGTAGCTGCGTTCGTCGTCGAATCCCAGTGAGTAGACCTTGCACCATGTATACTCGTGCCCTAGGATGGTGTAGCACCTGTGGATTTGAGTGTTGCGGCGCTGTACGACGGTAATTCCTCACCGTAGACCATAACAGGGGGCGGAATCACACCCTTTCCGTGGTCTGCGCGCGTCGCACTGCCATCACCGGTATGAGCTGGGCACCTGCTCTTGCCTTCGTCTACTCGTTGCGTGGCACCTCCTAGATTAGAGCTAGGGCCCTTGGGCACCAGGAAGCTGTTTTCCGGCGATGCTCCGCCGCGCTCGGCGTGCTGGGGCCGTCGCGCGGTGTCTCAGGTGGGAAGAAGCGTGGGAGCTATTTGATCCTCATCCAACGGCCGCGATTAGACGCTGGGAAGTCGGATCTAAGCCGTAGATTTCAAGGTGTGCGGTCCTGATGTGTTAGTGCGTGTCATCCACCTCGGTAGATCCGGATCGTCCATTATAAATCCGACGATCCCGTGCGCTTGATGACCACGGGGCGTTTCATTTAATCCGGACCGCCGGGTGATGATCCAGCGGCCCAGCCGTCTCCATACCTCTTCGGTCGGTCAAATTAGCAATTAAGCCCTTGCAGAATATTGAAACCAGCCCGCAGTCCGTGCACAGCGTTATGTGTCTTAGCAGATTTTACCCAGAACCCCCTGTCTTTCTCAGAAATAGTGCGCCCAGTCCAGTAGTGAATTAAATGGATTAAATGAAATAGAAATTTGATTTTTAATATGAAAATAAACCCTAAAACTTGTATAATTCATAGAATATTCATATGGGCTCCAAAATAATCCATTCCACTTTCTAAATTTTTGTAATTTTATTCTCTATCACTTAGAGCCTCTGTCTTGTCATGAAAACAGTAAGAAATTTAATTCCTCACTTAATCTATTTAAAACACATAAAACCTTTGAAAATCTATAACTTAAAATCTATAACTCCAAAAATTATGATTTCTGTTCCTAGAATTTTATTTTAATGTGTAGATTATTTCTGTGTATTTTGCTCACATGCTTGGTGTGATGTTAATTTTTCCCTGCCTACTGTGCTTGTTTGTATTGTGGCGAGTAGTAGAGCCCGTTGCTGAGGATCCTGGTGAGCAGCAGGTTGAAGTAGCTGAGCAGGAGCTCATTGAAGGCAAGTTGTGCCCTTGACCACTTTTTACCCAATAATGTTCTTTAATATCACTTATCCATGCATAGGTTAATTTTGATGGGACCCAATAGGTCACCCTAGATTGTTTATCTCATTACCTTGTTTACCACTGAATCACTTGGATAGTTTGCTATTGCTTTACATGGTTTTGGGATAATCATTTATTACCTCTATGTTCCAATTCTTTTTGTTATTCTATTTATGTTCATGTTGAGATCATTAATGTTAATTGGAACATAGAGCTTAACTTGAGTAACACGTGCCACCACAAGGGTTTAATGGGACGCCCTTGGCTGATTAATTAGGAAAGCTAGTGGAAGACTACCTTACCCGAAAGGGGCAAGGGCAGTAGGGGAGTGGTCAGTGTAGGGAGGTCCTTGCTTGATTTTGCTGCGATGGCGGTCAGGTAAGAACCCTGCATTGGAACTTCCTATAAACTGTAGCGAGTTTTCGGAAGCTAGTGGAACATTGTAAAGACCTCGTAGTGTTGCCCTGCCGCGCTTCCTAGGTAGAGGTGTATGGGATTCGCGACCCCTTGGCAGATGGGTAGCATGACTTGTGGGTAAAGGGTACAACCTCTGCAGAGTGTAAAACTGGTATACTAGCCGAGCTCACGGTCATGAGCGGCTCAGGACTCTCTGATGTTTAAATTATGGAACTTAAATTCAATTTTGTCATTTGCATTGCATGGGTTTATTATTAATTTTGTTCTATTACTTTATTTATGGTTTGGTATTTACTTACACTTAGTAACTGCTAATAAAAGTTTGACCAACTACTTAAAAGCAATGCTCAGCTTTAACCCCTATCATTGATTAGCCTTACACATCACATGAACTCACACCTTTGTGAGTTTATGTCCACTGGTTCCCCACAACTTGTTGAGCTATGATCATGTGTGAGCTCACTCTTGCTGTCTCACACCCCCCCACAGGAGAAGAGCAGGTGGTTCAGGAGGAGCCACAAGGCGAGGAGTATGATCTGATCTAGGTGGCGTTTCTCAGTTGACATTGGCGCCGACGATCCTTAGTTCGTTTTACTTTTATCTTTTATTTTGTAATAAGTCTTCCGCTATGTAATAAATACTCTGATGTTTTATGACATTTATCTCTATACACTCTGTTATTATATACGTTGCCTTCTTGGCGCATGTATGAGATGCACCTGGCTTTGTTCCTTAAAGCCGGGTGTGACAATAATCTAAGCGGTTCTGCCATAGACATCTGATATCCCTTTCTGACAGACCACTCACAAAGGGGAAATATCGTAATTGACCATGTTAGCACCCACAGATAGTTAGCCAGTATCTACACCAAACCCTTAGATGAAAAGACGTTTTGTGAACTTAGAAGTGAACTAAATGTACTTGATTCTCTGAACATGGGTTGACATGTTGCACACATTGCTTGTTCATTATACCTTTGATCATGTTTGTCTCTTTCGCTTCATAGAATTGCATATTTCATACTCTTTTTGTGCCAAAGTTAATACTAATGTGCTTCCAAGTCTATCTCTGTACTTTGTCTTAAATTGAAAGGGAAATAGAGTTAGAAGCAAAGGGAACGCTTCCACTGCATATTTGTTTGGTATCAAACACTATTTGCCCAACCCATGTACTTTAATTCCATACCTTTGTTGCAAAGGTCTCTTGGTTTCTTCGTTTTTGGTGCTTAATGCCAAAGGTGGAGAAATGTCACACCCGTATTTAAGGGCAAATCTAGGCGCGAATCAAATGTGTGCTAGGATCAAGTCTCACAAATATGATGACTCATTGTATAGAAACGAATGTCACATCTTTACTATATAATAGGAGTTCTATTCAAAATAGCTAAATAGTTACATCATATGAAGACAACGATCCATCAATCATAGTTGACTAAGAGACCACAGCCTAGACCTCTCACGAACTCATCACGACATCCTTCATGCTCCTTATTTTGTGGTCCCTGTCCTTGACCTAGGGGATGTGAGTACAGCAAGGGTGAACTCACATACGATCATCGCTCAACAAGTTGTGGGAAATAATGTGTATGAGCTCACTTACGGTGAAGGCCCATGTGAAGTGTAAGGCTTACCAAATAAGATGGTTAAAACTGAACATTGCTTTTAAAGTTGGTCACAATTTTATTAGCAGTTACTAAGTGTTGGGGGTCTTCTTCTCCGCCAAAGGTCCTCAAGGCAAAAACACCTTCGGCAAGACAGTACGAAGGTAGGTGTGACATGAAGATATAAACCGAAGATGATGCAGACAAAGCCGAAGCTACGATTGAAAAGCTTCGGCTTGGTGTCATGATAAAGATGAAGGACGATACCGACTTAAAGAGGAAAAGATTATATAGTCCTTAATAGTTTGCATTGTGATTATAATTAGTTAACATGGACATGGATGTAATTTTATTCGGGCTATGTCCCATGCCTATAAATAGATGAACAGTACCCCCGTACTTTTCACGCTGAATTGTAATCGCTCCCGCGTCACCTACATTCTCACTTTCTGTCAAGCCAAAGGTATCAATGAAATATAAATATTATGAACATCTACTCATGTTTGAAAAATAAAAGAAGAATGTAAATAACATATTGTTATATTTTATATTGTCATTATCTACATTCTTCTTCTATATTTCATGTTTCTTCATTTATATTTATTTACTTCCCAAGATGATGAAGGTACGTCCTTCATGACCTTCGTCTGAAGGTCATTATATCCAAAAGGAGATAATGTTTCGAAGGACGAAGGTCTTTAATCATTAACAATTGTGTTGCTTTGTTATTAATGTATAGCATTCGAGAACAAAGACCAACATTGGCGCCCACCTCCGGTGAACTCACTTCCACAGTTGTGACGATGGCTTCGCACAACAACCAAGCTGTAGCACCTTCGGCCATGAAGTTGGTGCTCCCAATCATAGGCGGCTCAAGTTCTGAACCAGCCAACAAGAAGCATAAGAAGGAAGCACAAAGAAGGGTACAACATGTTGGGGTGCAAGGACCCTTCATCAAATCCAAGTGGTCTCATATTCCAATTACCTTCTCTCAGGAAGACCTTCAGCTCAAGGATTATCCTCATAACGACGCAATGGTCATATCTTGTGTCATCAAGGGATTTCTGGTTCACAATGTCCTGGTTGACACAGGTAGTGCAGCGGACATCATCTTTGCAAAGGCTTTCAGGCAAATGCAAGAGCTAGAGGATAAGATACATGATGCAATACACCCTCTTTGTGGCTTTGGAGGAAGACAAATTATGGCACTTGGCAAGATAACAATGTCAGTTACCTTTGGTTATGTCCATAACACAAGAACAGAACAGGTTGTCTTTGACATTGTTGATATGGAGTATCCATACAATGCAATTATTGGTCGAGGGACGCTCAATGCCTTCGAAGCAATACTTCATCTAGCATATCTATGCATGAAGATACCTTCGAAACAAGGGCCTATTGCTGTACACGGGAGTCAAGAAGCTGCCAGGAGGGCTGAAGGGAGTTGGATGGATTCGAAGGCTATTCATAATTAGCATATAGGAAGCGATGACTACTTCGGCATGTCACCACTTCACTACATACGCCAAAACAATTTTTAGCCACACCCACCAAACTTCCTTATCGAGCAATACCTAAACTTCTCTATTTCGAATGCAACCATAACATAGCACGCATTCGAAACACTTTGATCGAACCTAACACATCCACCAAAGTAATACACTTCGGCACACATGTCTGACATCACACAAAATTATGATGAAGCACCACTAATACTTAGCTTTAAACCACCATGACACAACCATTGAACCTCTAATTGGTATTAAGGTATAATTCAAGCATTCCAAGAAGCATGCATGATTTGCTTAGTCCTAATCCTTCCCTTAACTCCTCTTATAATTATATAATGGGTATTATTTTAGCACCATATGAGACTATCTAATTTGAGGCTGGGATTTTTATGAGGTATAGGTAATAACAAATCATGACTAATGTACAAAATTTTACATTCCCAGGTTTTATATATTATTTACTACAAAAATGACAAATTGTTAATGCAATAAAGCATGCAAGGGCAAGTTTAATCTAAAACTAATTATTTTCTGTGAATGCATGACCATATTAAGTTTTATTAGGACACTACAACATGATGTAAAGCCAGTGGAACACCATTTTACTTTTTACATCCATATGTTATTTCTAAACCATTTAAAACTACTTATTGTGCATCAAGCAAGTGAAATCACTAACTCAGTGATACATGCACCATAGATCTTGAAATTTTTACCAGTAACCAAGCATCATTCATAGAGTCTACTGTAAAAATTTCAAGCCATTTTAGGAGCTACCAAACTCGAGTTATGGATTTTAGAAGAAAGTGCAAGAATCTAACATTTTAGCACATAAGTTCTAGACCCAGGCTCATCTACTCTAGCCGGCCATGTGAGTTGCTGGACGAGGAGCAAAAGGGGCTAGACTACTCCCATGGGGGAGGAGACAGGAAGGGGTGGCTATTGTTGTGCTTGCTGCGAGAGAGAGAGAGAGATAGAAAGAGAGAATGGGGAGGAAGAGGACGGTGTGGGGAGAGGGAGGGAGGGGTTAGGGCTGGTGGTGTGTGGGGAGAGGGAGGGAAGGGTTAGGGCTGGTGGTGTGTGGTGTGTGGGTTTATAAAGGGAGGATGGTTGATTACTTAGAAGAAAAGCAAGATATGTTGCTTAGAGGAGAAGCAAGACATGTTGCTTAGAGGAGAAGCAAGATATGTTGCTTAGAGGAGAAGGAAAGGGGTTCCTTCTAGGCTAAGGAATGTATTCAAAGGGAGAAAAATCTCCTACGGGATTTTCCGATGCGAAGAACAGAGAGAACTAGGGTTCGGACAAATGTGAGACCGAGGAATTAAATGAGCCGAAAATTTTATTTAACGTCTCATGGAATTTTTTTGCGTACGATTAGAAAATTAAATCGAGTTGAGATTTGACTGGCTTTCGGATCTAAAATTGAAAAAGGCGAGCTGCGACATTTTTAAAAAAAATCATCACCGATGTTGGTTTCAAAATTGAGTACCAAGATATCAAGTCGAGTCAGATAAGAAATAATTAGAAGTTGTCACAATAGAGATCCCGCTTGCGAATACGAATTTGGATAAAATATTTGGGCAAGGATCAAATATCGAGGAATCGGACCTAGACATAGATTGAATGACTTTTTGCCGAGAAGTTAGAGCAAAGGAGTTTTAGACGGGATTAGCAAGACAAGATTAAAGTTCGAATATGCATTTGTTTGAAGAAACAAAATTTTTAACAGGCTCTGAATTTGGCACTTTCAAGATCGCTTGACTCCGAATTTAGTGAAATTTTCATGAGCAAACTTGATAAACGGAGATAGATGCGATCAAGAAATCAAAAATTTCCACTAACGATCTATGCTTAGGATAAATCTCATGGCACAACACGAAATAAACATTTGGGGTGTCATAATGTCTATGTGTTTTGTGCCACTGTGATCAATAGGATTAATCACCATGCGGATTGCACTCTCATTGTCACATAGGAGGGGGACTTTGCTCAACTTGTAGCCATAGTTCATTAGGGTTTGCCTCATCAAGAGGAATTATGCACAACAATGTGTTGCAACAATATACTAGCCCTTGGCATTAGATAGAGCAAGTGAGTTTTGTTTTTTTGAAGCCCAAGATACCTGAGATCTCCCCAGAATCTAACAAGTCCCTAATGTACTTTTTCTATCTATTTTATATCCAACATAATTGGCATCTAAATACCCAATGAGAACAAAGTTTGAACCCTTGGGGTACCAAAGACCAAAGTTAGGAATGTGAACTAAACATATCAAGATTCTATTCACGGCCCTTAGGTGGCATTTGTTAGGTTTAGCTTGGAATCTTGCACACATACATACTGAAAGCATAATATCTAGTCTAGAAGCACATAAATAGAGAACTGATCCTATCATGTCGAGGCCAAGATGTCCATTTGTCCCCATAGGAGCCTTAAAGGGCTTGGTGTCCTTCATCCCAAACATTGTCTTGAGTGTCATTTAGCTGATGAAGGTGCCCTCCTAGAGTTGTTTGATTTGGAATAAGAGGACATAATTCAACTCCCCCATCATGGACATCCCAAACTTCTATATCATGATTCTACTAAACTCTTCACAAGATGATTTGTTAGTAGACCCAAAAATAATATCATCAAAATAAATCTGGCATATAAACAAATCTTTATCTATGGTTTCGGTGAAGAGAGTAGGATCTTCTTTACAAACTTTGAAGCCATTAGCAATGAGAAAGTCTCTCTGGCATTCATACCATGCTCCTAGTTCTTGCTTAAGCCTAAAGAGTGCCTTTGAGAGCTTGTTAACATGAGAACGATATTCTTTGTCTTGATAGGTCAACATACACCTCTTCCTTGATAGCTCCATAGAGGAAGGCACTTTTCACATCCATTTGAAACAACTTGAAATCATGGTAAGTAGCATAGGCTAATAATATGCGATTGGACTCAAGCCTAGCTACGGTTGCAAAGGTTTCATCAAAATTCAAACCTTCAACTTGTGAGTACCCCATGGCTATAAGTCAGGCTTTGTTCCATGTCACCACACCATGTTCATCTTGTTTGTTCCAAAAGACCCATTTGTTTCCTACAACATTTTGGTTAGGACATGGAACTAAGTGCCAAACCCAATTTCTCTTGAAATTGTTGAGCTCCACTTGCATTGCTACTACCCAATCTGGATATCTAAGTGCATCTTCAATCCTTAAATCTCAATAGAAGACACAAAAGAGTAATTTTCACAAAAAATAGCAATTGGATAGCGAGTGGTTACCCCTTTTGAATATAACTGAGAATGGGGTTGACGAGGTGGTCTCTTTGAGTTGCTTGATGGACTCTTGGGGAGGTGGTCTTTGAGCCTAAATCTCTTGTTCATCCTCCTTTTCTTGCTCTTCTTCTTCATGCCCCCTTGATCCTTGCCACTATCTTAAGCTTGCTCTTTGCCTTGAACTTGATCACCATCATCTTGGGCTTGCTCTTCAACTTGTGTTGGAGGAGAGATTTATATGGAGGATGATGGTTTCTCTTATACTTGTGTAGGCTCCTTGAGAACTTGAAGGCACACATCTCCAATCGGCGTGTTCCTTAGCGTGGTGCATGGGGCCTCCTCCTCATCTAGCACATCAAGATCAACTTGCTCTACTTAATAGCCATTAGTCTAATGAAACAGAATGTCACAAGAAACTTCAACTATTCTAGAGGACTTGTTGAAGACTCTATATGCCCTTATGTTCTAGTCTTAACCAAGTAAAAAGACTTCTACTACTTTAGGAGCAAAATTTGAATTTCTACCTCTTTTCACAAGAATAAATAATTTACTCCAAAGGCTCTAAAATATGAAACATTAGGATTTTTCCAATGAGGAGTTCATAGGATGTCTTCTTGAGGATTCAGTGAAGGTAGGGTCGGTTCATGGCATAGTTGGCGGTGTTCATTGCCTCCACCCAAAACTGATCTAAAATATTGTATTCCTCAAGCATGGTCCTTGCCATATCCATAAGAGTCATGTTCTTCCTCTCTACAACATCGTTTTGCTGTGTTATGTGGGGAGAAGAGAACTCATACTTGAACCCCTCCTCATCAAGAAATACTTCAATTTGCGCATTCTTGAACTCCGTTCCAAATTCACTCCTTATATTCTTGATCCTCAATCCAAACTCATTTTGAGCTCGTCTCAAGAATCTCTTTAGAGTGCTTTGGTGTGATACCCCAAATTTTCTGAAAAGAAGTTAAACTTATTTTTCTCTTTGCTTTGATGTTCTGTGGCATTGGGGTTTGGAGTTTCAGGAGGCATTCCTTAGAAAACAGTAGATCTTTTGGCATTTTTTCCGCTGGGGTCGGGAGCTCAAAGGGGAGAGCGAGTTTGGGCCACTGATCTCGATCCGGTGTATGGGAGCCCCCCTCTCCTCCCCAACCCTAGCCGCCCCCTCTCCTTCTCCCCAATTGGGTTGCAGCCGCCCCCCTTACTCTCTTGCTCTCCTCCCCAATGGCAGCCGCCCCCTACCCTCTCCATGTCTCCCTCCTCCCTCTAGATCCCCCCCCCCCCCCACGCAGCAATGATCGAGAAGAGGAGGAGCACGTTGAATTGAAGAGGAAGAGAGGATCAAGGAGATGTTCTTCCCCATCTCATCTTGAAGATTTTCATGGGGAAAACCCTAGGTATGGATGAAATCCCTGTTCCTCCCTGTAATTATGTGCTTTTGGAGGTTGTGGATCATGGAGACTAAAGGATTAGAGGTTGGATTATGTGTGGGGTTAGGTTTTGATCTCGAATTTAGTTTTCTGCGGAATGGCAGATTCGATAATTTCTGTTCATGCCATTTTTCCGTGGTCTTAGTGGCCTCAAAAAATGAAAAGTCTATATATGGGTCGTAGATAATTTGTAGATATTTCCGTGGCCGTGAAGAACACCTCAATCGGACATCAGATCAGAAAATTATTGCAGTTTTATTATAGCAATTTTTCAGTCTCATAATTCTGTGCAGAATCTGTTCTCTTAAGATTTAGGCAATTTTATCAACAGAATTCAACCTTGGGTTTGTAAGAAAAGTTGTAGATAATTTCATAAGCTTTCCAGATTGTTAAAAAGTGCATTCATATGAATTATGAAACTCCAGTTATGTTTATTTTACTGTGGCTGTTCCTGTTTGCCTGACAAAAATGAGCGGGTCTGTTCACTGGTAGGTTTCATCAGGTAAATGGCCGAATTGGCTCTTCCAACTATGGAGACTTCTGTAGAGGGATAAAAGTTCTTACTGCCAGTAGAATTTCATGATTTTTGGTTGAGTGCTTTGTGAGATATCGAATTTTGAAGTTAAATACGCTGCTGTCTGAAACAGATTCAGTCAGTTATCTTGTCAGATGTTTTAGAACTTATAGATGGCAGAATTTAATTATCCATTGAATACCGAAGATGTAGGGTATTTTGTGTAGATACTCCTAGATTATTTGTTTGATATCACCAGTGTTATAATTTTAAAGATACAAAATTAACAAACAGCTACTGCTGTATGGCATGTGGTTCAGGGTGGGAGGCTTACCACCAAGTCTTGGTTTCAAGCGTAGGAGCAGTGTAGGAGCGATTTGTTGATTGTTGGGAAATGTTTGTGAAATATTTGTACTAAGTTTTATGCCTGCTAGCAGGTAGCTACACTCCAGATCATGCCTAGTACATTTCTTCTTCTTCGATGAAGGCAAGTGAATGTAGCGGTGGTTGCTTCCGTTCTGACCTGTTATTTCTATTGCTTACACTCTAATATTCAGAAGTATTGGATTCTTTCATAATTGGACTCTATGGTGATGCTTTACTTGCTTGCATTATACTGATGCTCAATCATATATTGATGATGATTATGATTCGAGTATGACTCATGAGATTAATTCACACCCCTGAAGGTTAATGAAGTATTATTTGAGGTTGGTATTGTATCTGAAGGTAAATGAAGTATTATTTGAGGTTGTATTGTATGTGAAGGAAGTGAAGTATATTGATAAATGCAGCATGCCATATACATTGCATGATTCACTTGCATCTAAAGTTGGGTCATGACCTATGGTCCGACCGTACCGGTACAACTTAGCATCGTACGTTGCCCGAGGAGGGGTATGATGCGGCTTCATACCCTTAGAGGTATGAAGGCAGAGGACATATGCATTGCATTCATATGCATTCATTGAAGTGATATTTGCAGATGATGTGGTTTTATACCTTCACAGGTATGAAGACAGAGTACCTACACTTTGCATTCCTATGCATACATTGAAGTGATATTTGCAGGTTTTGTTGACGCAGAGAAGTGTTATAGAACCTATGGTGGTTGTTCGAGGAAATGAGATGGTATTGGTTATATTGGGACTATGAGTTCTATATCTACAAGTGCTTGTTGCTCATCCAGGGAAGTGGGAAGTAGCAGCACATCCACCTTCACTCTCATAATAACGCTGCTTAGGCGCAGTCATGATTTAATTAGAAGCTTTTTGCCAATGGATGTTTGTTTCTAACTAGTTGTGCGCACTGGTTAATTTAGATCATGCCGTTATGGTTGTCTTCCCATTGCTAGCAGATTATTAATGTCGATTATGTTTTCTTATCATGATATCTATTTATACTTTGTTGCTTCCCTGTTTATGCAATTTTCAAAAGAGATGCTGTCGAAATTTTTTATACGAATGTTAGAGGTGTAGTTTAGTAGCATTCTAGGGTGTTTGTGGATATCAGGGTGTTACATTTGGGTTTTAGATTTTTCCTACAAAAAGAACATCCAAGTGAAGCAAGAATAGTCATCCATACTAACTAAACAATACTTACTCCCACCGATGCTTATGAAAACAATCGAACCGAATAGATCCATGCTGAGTAGCTCAAGTGGTCTTTATATCGTCATGATGTTCTTGTGTGGATGATGATCTCCAACATATTTTTTTGCTTGGCATGCGCTACATGTCTTGTCTATCTCAAAGTGAACATTTGTTAGTCCAAAAATGTGCTCCCTCTTCATCCCAACATGGGCAAGTTGGCTATGCCAAAGCCAACCCATATTGGTTCTAGAAATTAGGCAAGTGTCAAGTTTAGTTTTGTCATTTGAGAAATCAACTAAATACAACTTTCCATTTAAAACACCCTTAAAAGAAACTGAATCATCACTTCTTCTAAAAATGGTAGCAACAACATTAGTAAACAGATTATTGTAGCCCATGGTGCATAATTGTGAAACATGAAGTAGATTGTAATCTAAAGAATCAACAAGAAATACATTTGAGATAGAATGGTCATGAGATATGGCAATTTTACCTGTCCTTGATTCCCATCTCCAAATGTGTTTGGAGTCTTTGATCATAAGTTCAAATCTCACAAACTTGCCAATCACCTCCTCAAGAGACATTTGCTCATATCTAGGATTCTCACGAATTAATTGCACTTCAGTGGGATTAAGTAAAACAAGAGATCTTAGAATAACCTTGACCATTTCATGGTCATCCCACTTGGTGCTCCCGAGGTTGCGGACTTGGTTCACCATGGTCTTGAGCCAGTTGTACATGGCTTGTGGCTCTTCTTCTTTGTTGAGGACAAACCCATAGAGTTCTCCCTCAACTATTTCCCGCTTTGTGATCTTGGTGACTTTGTCCCCTTCTTGTGCCATCTTGAGAACGTCCCAAATTTCTTTGGCACTTTTCAACCCTTGCACCTTATTGTACTTCTATCTACACAAGGAACAAAGGAGTATGGAGGTGGCTTGGGAATTGAAGTGCCTCACATGGGCGTCGTCATCAGAGTTGTAGTCCTCAACACTCAACTATATCGCAAATTCTTTCATGGAGTGAGGTTAGATGGTGCCTCATTTTATCACTCCACATAGAATAGTATTCAACATCAAAATATGGTGGTTTGCCTAAGGGAACAGAATGTAAAGGAGCACATTTAGGAATGCGAGGATAATGAAGAGGAATCTTACTATACTTCTTACACTCTTGGCGCTTCGAAGATATTGACTTGGCGTTAGAGGTTGAGGGCTTGGATGAGTCGGTCTCGTAGTAGACCACCATCTTCATCTTCTTTTTTTACGCCCTTCTTCTTGTGTGATTTGATAGAGCCGACGGATTCTTCCTTGTCTTCCTTGTGCTTGTGGCCGAATATCTTGGCCTCCTTTGATGGAATCTTGTCTTCATGCTTGTTTCCCAAAGATCCGGGTCTTTCCTCGGTGAAGTGTTTACCTGACATCACTTCGAGTTGTTAGACTCTAATGAAGTACGGGGCTCTGAAACCAATTGAAAGTCACCTAGAGGGGGTGGATAGACAAAACATGAAAATTATCAATGTTGAACACAAACTTTGCCTAGGGTTAGAGTTAGAATGAGTAATAATGAAATTGGAGTGCAGAAGAGATTTCTTCTTGGTTTGAGTTGCTCAATCAATGTGGATACCTTTGGGAGCTAACTCAAAGAGATTGCAAGCGATATGACTTTAGAGAGAGAGAGGAGAGGAAGATTCAAATCGTAAAGTAATGATCGACAAAAATAAACACAACGATTTGTTTCCCAAGGTTCGGTTCCAAGGAACCTACTCCCCGTTGAGGAGGCCACATAGGCCGAGACTCTTTCACCCCTTTCCCTCTTTCAAACAGTCACTTAGACCGGTTGACTGCTTTTACTTAATCTTGAGGGTCACTTAGATCCCGCATGGATCACCGCACAATTAGGTGTCTCTTGCTAGCTTTACAAGTCACTTGATAGTTTAGAAGGAGATGAAGAAAGCACGATTAAGAAAGCCAAGCAACAAGAGCAACAAGAGTGTGTCACTCTCTCTAGACTTTCCAAGGCACTAATCACTAATGATCACTAGTCACAATTATGGCACTTGGAGGAGTTTGGAAGCTTTGATTGTGTCTTGGGATGAGGTGCTTGCTCTTGTATTGAATGTGAATGAATGGGATGCTTGGATGATGTGAATGGAGGTGGTTGGGGTTATATTTATAACCACCAACCACTTGCTAGTCATTGCTCACTTTCTGCCAACCGCGGATGGTCCGCGCTCCTGGTCCAGACGGTCCGCCCCTGCGCATCAACAGCTAAAATCACAATGGTCAGCAGTAATGGCTATATCAATAGCTATAAGTGCACCCCAGAGTGGTCGTGGATCGTCCGGCCGTGCACCCTGGAGTCCGCGAGGACACTAAAAATGAATTTTACCGAACCCTTCATCTTCGGGTTTCTCTCATTTTCAATAGGCAGACGGTCCACGCCTGAGGTCGGATGGTCTGAGCTTGGTTAGCGTTAGAACAAAAATAAAAACAATCAAAGTGCGGGAGAGGTGTTATTCTTGCTAAGAGTTGCACTAATGATCGTGGAATTACATAGGTGCAACTCAAATTGATATGAGATCAATCACAAGCAAGAGAACAAGAGAGACGGGAGAGGAAGAACCAAATCACAAAGTAAAGATAAATGCAATGAACACGAGCGATTTGTTTCATAAGGTTCGGTTCCGAAGAACCTACCCCCCATTGAGGAGTCCATGTATGAGGGGTATCTTTCAACCCTTTCCCTCTCTCAAACGGTCACGAAGACCGTATGAGTTTTCTTCTCTTCTTGGGGACACTAAGTCCTGCAAGGACCTGCACACAAAGAACGGAGTCTCTTGCTTCCCTTTACAACTTGTGAGGATGGGGGTGAAAGCGAGAATGAAAACCCAAATCAAGAGCACAAGAGATTGCAACACTCAAATGAACACTAGCACTAAGTCTCTCTTCACTCAAATCAATCGAATGTGCATTTGTGTGGATTTAGAAGCATAGGAGTTATTAGACTTGATGTATGGTTGGTTGGATTAGCTCTTGTGTCTTCAATGTGCTTGTTGGGGGTATATATAGCCCCCAACCATCCAAATAGCCATTGGAAAACATGGGCTAAAAGTGCACTTTCTACGAGTGCACCAGACCACCTATAGTGTCTGTCCGGTTTCCCATTGGACTGTCTAAACCTGTCAGAGCAGGGAGCCGTTGAAGATGACAGCCGATCGTTAGGCGTTGTCAGACTGTCCAGTGTGCCACCGGACTGGTCCGACGCCCTAGCTCCAAACTACCTGAGAAACAACCTCTCTGGTATTTCGGTCTGATGCCTCACCTGACTAGGCCTTGTACACCAAACCGGTCTACGGGTGCCTACTGAGGAAAGGCCACGTCTCGGCGTCCCTGCACGGATAGTCAGATGCACCACTAGACCAGTCTTGTGCACCAGCCAGCAGTCCAATTTCTTCTTCTTTGTCCAAATCTTCTTAAAATCATTTTTGATTAGCCTTGAAGATGTTAGCCAACCATTGGGTGTTCTGAGACGGTGCAGTGTGCCACTAAACCGGTTCGACGCTCTAGCTCCAAACTGCCTGAGAAACGACCTATCTGGTGTTTAGGTCTAATGCCTCACCGGACTAGGTCCTTGTATACTAGATCAGTCTGATGTGCTTGATGAAGAAAGGCCAAGTCTCGGCATTGTAACACCCCTAGTGTTACTATCACTAAAACTTGAGCATCACATTATGAGCATTGGTATATCATGTGTTTGTTACACCTAGAATGCATTCACTAGGTAAAAATTTCAAATAAGTTGTACTGATATATGACTTGATGTGTGGTTAACCCTAGGGTAAAGTGCTTAACCTCAGATCAGGGCTTATGAATATAAGTGAAGCCCAAATATGTGAAAACCTCAAAAGACATGAGACATGATCATAAGATATCACATTTGAAGGACTTTAGTGACACCAAAACCCTGCAGTGCTAAAAACTCTGAAAAGACCCCTAGAAAACCTTAAATTGGAACCCTAGGGGGCTAAGTGTAAATCTGGTACACTTTTTGACCCAAGTACAAAGACCAAAGTATTAGAGCACCACAAATCATGTGTTTCACACATTTGAGGATTTACAAGTGGAATTGTGGGATTTGGGCCTATTTGCAAAAAGGCACCCTATGCCTCTTATATGCCTAAGTCCAAAATCAGTTGAATTGGGTTGACTTGAGAGCACCTAGAGGGGGGGGGGTGAATAGGTGATCCTATAAAATCAAACACTAAATAGCCACAAGACTTAGTTTATTAGAGAGTTAGTGCAACTAAGTAGCTTTGAAGCGAGTTTTTGTGAACACAACAATCACAGAGAAAGCAACACAAGAAACACGCGATTTTTATCCCGTGGTTTGGCCAAGTAACACTTGCCTACTTCCACGTTGTGGCATCCCAATGGACGAGGGTTGCACTCAACCCCTTTCAAGTGATCCGATGATCAACTTGAATACCACGGTCTTTTCCTTTAGAGTCTTTTACCGTGTGCGAGGAATCTCCACAGTTTGGAGTCTCTCGCCCTTACAATAGAGATCACAAAGAAAGCACAGAGTAAGGTTGGGGAGAGCAACACACGCAAGACTCAAATCCGCAGCACAACCACGCACACAAGTCATGACTTGAGCTCGAAACACAACACACGGAGTTCGCAACTCAAATGGAGCTCAAATCACTAACACAGAGAATCAAATGCGTGGAGTCGGAGTCCGTGAGTCTTAGAATGTTTCTTGAAAGCTTGGTATAGTGCTCCATGCGCCTAGGGGTCTCTTTTATAGCCCCAAGGCAGCTAGGAGCCGTTGGAGGCCAACTTGGAAGGCCAATCTTGCCTTCTGTCGAGTGGTGCACCGGACAGTCCGGTGCACCACCGGACAGTCACTGTAGTAGTCTGGTGCGTGATCTCCTTCCATATCTAGCGCATCCGACCGTTGGTCCTCGGGATCGATTGGTGCACCAGACACAGTCCGGTGCCTACCGGACAGTCTAGTGTGCCCAACCGACCATTGGCGCGAGCCACATGTCGCACGTTGATCGCACGGCCGACCGTTGGCCGCTAGCGCCGCTGGCTCACCGGACAGACCGGTGCGCCACTGGACAGTCCAGTGAATTATAGCCACGTCGCCTCTCTCTTTTCTCGAGAGCAGCCAGTTCGCTGTCGGCCAGCCTGGCGCACCGGACACTGTCCGGTGCACCACCAGACAGTCCGGTGTGCTAGGCCCAAGCAGATACTTGGCTGTTCACAGCCAAGTCTTTTCCAATGCATTCCTTCTTTTGTTGGCCCTGTTTCTATCACTTAGGCAAACACATTAGTGTACAAAATAATATACTAAGTCTAGAAACATACCTTGTACATTGATTTGCACTTTTCACCCATTTAGCACATAAGTGCTCAGTTAGTGTGTTGGGCATCTAATCACCAAAATACTTATAGAAATTGCCCAGGGGCACATTTCCCTTTCAATCTCCCCCTTTTTGGTGATTTATGCCAACACATCCAAAAGCAACAAAAGAAGTGCAACATCAATGCAATTGAAGACCAAATTGTTTTTGCTTATAATTTGGCATATTTGAATCATTCTTTGTCACCACTTGGTTTGTTTTTGCAAATCAAATTCATTTTCCTATCTCTAAGTTGAACACGGTTGTTTGGGCACATAGAGAGATATTCTAAGAGTAAAATTAATCAAGTGCCAAAACTCCCCCTTTTTCCCATAATAAAAAATTCTCCCCCACAAGAGACCAAATTTTGCAATTAGAGTATTTTGAGCAAATCATAAATTCTTACCCTATTATTTTCAAAATTCTCAAGTGGTTGGCTGATCCATTTGCTTTGGCCTTAATTTCTCCCCCTTTGGCATTAAGCACCAAAACGGGATCATTTTTTGGCCCTTCAACCCTATTGCTTCACTGAAAATGTTAGTTAAGAGCCAAAAGGCAATGAGATTCCAAGTATGAACTTGGAAGTAAGTACACTAATACCGGAGTGCAGTGGAAGTCTTTTCATCGTCCAAGTTCATTTTTCCCTTTCAATGCACCTTTGAGACTACATCAAGTATACTCAAACAAACAGGTTAGTCTCAAAGAGTCAAGTTGTAGCACATCTCCCCCTAAATATGTGCACCATTTGCATGTGGACTTGTGAGGTCCGGGGAGGACTTGTACAGCTTGATCACCATAAATATACAACGAACAATGTAAATGCTCAAGGTAACATGATCAAAGGCATAGAACACATGCATGCTATAGATCAATCCAAGTTACGCGAATCTAAGACATTTAGCTCACTACGCAACCTGCAAAATGTTTTCTCATCCAACGGCTTTCTAGTTCTCGGTGCTAATATGATAAATATCGATATCTCCCTTTTGCTGGTGGTCCCTCAGGAAGTGATGCCGGATGTCTATGTGCTTAGTGCGGCTGTGTTCAACAGGATTATCCCCCAAGCGGATTGCACTCTCATTGTCACATAGGAGTGGGACTTTGCTCAGATTGTAGCCAAAGTACCAGAGGGTTTGCCTCATCCAAAGTAGTTGGGCACAACACTATCCTGCGGCAAAATACTCGGCCTCGACGGTGAATAGGGCAACGGATGTTTGTTTCTTGGAACTCTAGGACACCAGGGACCTTCCTAGAAATTGGCACGTCCCTGATGTACTCTTCCTATCAACCTTGCACCCGACATAATCGGAGTCTGCGTATCCAATTAAGTCAAAGGTAGACCCCTTTGGATACCAGATCCCGAAGCATGGCGTAGCAACTAAATATCGAAGAATTTGCTTAACGGCCACATGGTGACATTCCTTGGGGTCAGATTGATATCTAGCACACATGCATACACTAAGCATAATGTCCGGTCTACTAGCACAAAGATAAAGTAATGAACCTATCATGGACTGGTATGCCTTTTGATTAACGGACTTACCTCCTTTGTTGAGGTCGACATGCCCGTCGGTTCCCATCGGTGTCTTCACGGGCTTGGCGTCCTTCATCCCAAACCTCTTGAGAAGATCCTGAGTGTACTTCATTTGGGAGATGAAAGTGTCGTCCTTGAGTTGCTTCACTTGGAATCCAAGGAAGTAGGTCAACTCGCCCATCATCGACATCTCGAACTTTTGCATCATTACCCTGCTAAACTCCTCACAAGACTTTTGATTAGTAGAACCAAATATTATGTCATCGACATAAATTTGGCACACAAAGAGATCATCATCACAAGTCTTGGTAAAAAGAGTGGGATCAGCTTTCCCAACCTTGAAAGCATTAGCAATTAAGAAATCTCTAAGGCATTCATACCATGCTCTTGGGGCTTACTTAAGTCCATAGAGCGCCTTAGAGAGCTTATATACGTGGTCGGGATACCTGTCATCCTCAAAGCTAGGGGGTTGTTCCACGTATACCTCCTCCTTGATTGGCCAGTTGAGGAAAGCACTCTTCACATCCATTTGGTATAGCCTAAAAGAGTGGTGAGCGGCATAGGCTAATAATATTCGAATAGACTCTAGCCTAGCCATAGGAGCAAAAGTCTCCTCGAAATCCAAACCTGCGACTTGGGCATAACCTTTTGCCACAAGTCGAGCCTTGTTTCTTGTCACCACCCCGTGTTCATCTTGCTTGTTGTGGAACACCCACTTGGTGCCCACAACGTTTTGCTTTGGACGTGGCACCAGGCTCCAGACTTCATTTCTCTTGAAGTTGTTGAGCTCTTCCTGCATGGCCAACACCTAGTCCGGATCCTGCAAGGCCTCTTCTACCCTAAAATGGTTAATAGAAGAGACAAACGGGTAATGCTCACAAAAATTAGCTAAGCGTGAGCGAGTAGTTACTCCCTTGCTGATGTCACCCAGAATCTGATCGACGGGGTGATTTCGTTGGATCATTGCTCGGACTTGGGTTGGAGGGGCCCGTGGTGCTTCTTCCTCCATCACTTGATCTTCCTGTGCTCGCCCTTGATCCTTCCCTTCTTCTTGAAGTACTTGGTCATCTTCATGAGTTGGGGGATGCACCATTGTAGAGGAAGATGGTTGATCTTGCTCCTGTTGTTCCTGTTGTCGCACATCACCTATCTCATCGTGCGCATTGCGGCCGTCGGAACTTCATCCTCATCTATGTCATCAAGATCAACTTGCTCTCTTGGAGAGCCATTAGTCTCATCAAATACAACATCGCTAGAGACTTCAACTAATCCTGATGATTTGTTGAAGACCCTATACACCTTTGTATTTGAGTCATAACCTAGTAAAAACCCTTCTACTGCCTTAGGAGCAAATTTGGAATGTCTACCTTTCTTTACCAGAATGTGGCATTTGCTCCCAAATACACGAAAGTAAGAGACATTGGGTTTGTTACCGGTAAGGAGTTCGTAGGAGGTCTTTTTGAGGAGGCGATGCAGATAGAGCTGGTTTATGGCGTGGTAGGCTGTGTTCATAGCTTCCGACCCAAACCGCTCAGGCGTCTTGAACTCTCCATGCATCATTCTTGCCATGTCGATTAGCGTCCTATTCTTCCTCTCCACCACACAGTTTTGCTATGGTGTGTAGGGAGCGGAGAACTCATGCTTGATGCCTTCCTCCTCAAGAAATTCTTCAACTTGTAGATTTTTGAACTCATTTTGAGCTCTCTTCAAGAAGCGCTTTAGCGTCCCTTGGGTTTCTGACTTATCCTGTAAAAAGAACACCCAAGTGAAGTGGGAAAAGTCATCAACAATTACAAGACCATACTTACATCCCCCGATGCTTAGATAGGCAATGGGTCCAAAGAGGTCCATGTGAAGAAGCTCCAGTGGTCTTGATGTTGTCATCACATTCTTGCTGTGATGAGTGCTTCCCACCTGTTTCCCTGCCTGACATGCTGCACAAGGTCTGTCTTTCTCAAAACAGACATCGGTTAGTCCTAACACATGATCTCCCTTTAGAAGTTTATGAAGGTTCCTCATCCCAACATGTGCTAGACGGTGATGCCAAAGCCAGCCCATATTAGTCTTAGCTATTAAGCATGCATCTAGATCAGCCTCCTCGTTCGAAAAATCAACTAAGTAGAGTTTGCCGTCTAATACACCCTTAAAAGCTAATGAACCATAACTCCTTCTAAAGACAGATACATCAATGTTTGTAAATAGACAATTGTAATCCATGTGACACAATTGACTTACAGACAGAAGGTTGTACCTAAGCGACTCTACTAGAAATACATTCAATATTGAGTGCTCGTTAGTGATGGCAATCTTGCCTAGGCCTTTGACCTTGCCTTGGTTCCCATCTCCAAAGATGATCGTATCCTGAGAATCCTTGTTCTTAACGTAGGAGGTGAACATCTTCTTCTCCCCCGTCATGTGGTTTGTGCATCCGCTGTCGATAATCCAGCTAGGGCCCCTGGATGCATAAACCTCCAAGGAATTTAAGCTTGGGTTTTAGGTACACAACTCTTGTTGGGTCCTATAAGGTTAGTCACAATAATTTTTGGAACCCAAATACAAGTCTTGTCCCCCTTGCATTTGGATCCCAACTTCCTAGCAACTACTTTTGCATTCTTACATGAAAGTACAAATGAAGTATTGCAAGCATGATAAATGGTAGAAGGTTCATTACACATTCTCCTAGGCGCATGAGACACAACATGATTTCTCCTAGTCCTACTTCTATCATGAATAAAAGTGGAGCTAGAGGCAAACATAGCATGAGAATCATTATAAACAGTATGAACATAACTCTTATTATAATGAGAACGGCTAGCAATTTTCTTATCATAAATAAAAGCATGGTTCCTTTGAGGACTACTAGCCATAGGAGACTTCCCTTTCTCTTTGTTGAGAATGGGAATCCTTTGACTTGTTAAGTTCTTGGTTTCCTTTCGAAAACCAAGTCCATCCTTAATTGAGGGGTGTCTACCAATAGTGTAGGCATCCCTAGCAAATTTTAATTTATCAAAATCAATTGTGCAAGCCTTAAGTTGAGCATTAAGACTTGCCACCTCATCATTCAATTTAGTAATAGAAATAAGATGTTCATCACAGGCATCAACATCAAAGTCCTTGCATCTATTACAAATACTAACATGCTCTACACATGAACTTGTTTTACTAACTTCCTCTAGCTTAGCATTTAATTCATCATTTAAATTCTTTAAACTAGAGATAGATCCATGGCAAGCAGATAACTCAGAAGATAGCATTTCATTTCTCTTAGTTTCTAAAGCAAGATATTTTTGTACACTAACAAATTTGTCATGTTCCTCATACAAAATGTCCTCTTGCTTTTCTAACAGTCTATCTTTTTCATTTAGAGCATCAATTCATTAATTTTCTCTACTTTGGCTCTATCTAAATGTTGAAATAAACCAGAGTAATCTACTTCATCATCGGAGGATTCCTCATCACTAGAAGAAGAGTACTTAGGGGAATCTTGAATATGTACCTTCTTCTCCTTTGCCATGAGGCAAGTGTGGCATTCGTTGGGGAAGAGCGAAGACTTGTCGAAGGCCTAGGCAGCCAATCCTTCATCATCGGAGTCAGATGAGGAGCAGTCAGAATCCCACTCCTTTCCAAGGTGTGCCTCGCCCTTCGCCTTCCTGTAGTTCTTCTTCTTTTCCCTTTTCCCGCTCTTTTCTTGTCCCTGGTCATTATCATTATCGGGGCATTATGCAATGAAATGACCAGTCTTACAGCATTTGAAGCAGGAGCGCTTTCCCCTTGTTTTGTTCTTGTTGGAGTACTCGTTGCGTCCTTTAAGCGCGGTCTTGAAGCGCTTGATGATAAGCGCCATTTCATCTTCATTGAGCCCGACAGCCTCCACTTGTGCCACCTTGCTTGGTAGCGTCTCCCTGCTGCTGGTTGCTTTGAGAGCAACGGGCTGTGGCTCGTAGACGGGTAGTGAACCATTTAGTGCATCGTCCACGTATCGAGCCTCCTTCACCATCTTGCGCCCGCTCTCGAATTTTCCGAGGATCTCCTCGTGCGTCATTTTGGTGTACCTAGGGTTTTCATGAATAAGATTCACAAGATGGGGGTCAATTACAGTAAATGACCTTAGCATGAGTCGGAAGACATTATGATCCGTCCATCTTGTGCTTCCGTAGCTTCGGATCTTGTTGACCAGGGTCTTGAGCCTGTTGTAGGTCTGAGTTGGCTCCTCTCCCCTGATCATCGCGAACCTCCCCAGCTCGCCTTCCACTAGTTCCATCTTTGTGATCATAGTGGCATCATTTCCCTCATGTGATATCTTGAGGGTATCCCAGATTTGTTTGGCATTGTCCAAGCCACTCACTTTATTATACTCGTCCCTGCAAAGAGATGCTAACAACACAGTAGTAGCTTGGGCATTTTATGGATTTGCTCATTAATAATCACAGGATTATCAGTGCTATCAAAATGCATCCCATTTTCTACAATTTCCCATATGCTAGGATGGAGAGAGAATAAATGACTACGCATTTTATGACTCCAAAATGAATAGTCCTCTCCATCAAAGTGTGGAGGTTTTCCAAGGGGAATTGACGCATTTGAATTATAGGGAATGCGAGAGTAATCAAAAGAATAATTTTGATTAACCGTCTTTTTCTTTGACAAAGAGTCGTCGTCGTCGTTGTCGTCCCTTGGTGAAGAAGATGATGCATCACTGTCATAGTAGATGACCTTCTTGATGCGTCTCTTCTTCTTTCCGTCCCTCTTCTTGTGACTCGAGCCTGAGTCAGTGGGCTTGTCGTCTCTTGGCTCGTTGAAGAGGGACTCCTTCTCCTTATCGTTGACCACCATCCCCTTACCCTTAGGATCCATCTCTTCGGGCGGTTAGTCCCTTAGATGAAGAGTACGGCTCTGATACCAATTGAGAGCACCTAGAGGGGGGGGTGAATAGGTGATACTATAAAATCAAACACTAAATAGCCACAAGACTTAGTGTTGGGGTGAAGGCGAAGACGCTACCCTTCGCTCGAAGCCTTCGTTGCGTCGCTACATCAACGAACGCGTGACGACTGGCGCGGTTGCCCTTCGTCCTCTCCATTGCAAGACGAAGGCCAGACCCCGACGAAGTCTGCTGGTCCCGCGTCCCTCATCTCAGCCGGAGGACCACGTGGAATTCGGCCCATTGCAACGGGCCCCACGTGGACAGGCAGGTTACGGGCCTCATCTGTAATAGCTTTTCTGTAATGATGGTCTGTAAACCCCCTTTATGGGAATATTCTAGGGAAGATCCGGGTACCCGAGGACATAACTGTCCTTGTCTTGGGACGTTTGACACTCCGGTACCTATAAATACCCCTGTATAGTGCCTTGAGAGGCCAGATTAACAGAGCAATTGCCATCCCACACTAAACCTTGCTTACACTCTTTCCACTCCCTCATTGGATTAACTTGCCCAGGCAAGCAAGTTCCAACATTGGTGCCCACCGTTCGTGCTACGAACAAACCACCTGCGATGGCACCCAAGAGAGCTAGTTCATAGGTAGCCCCATCCATCGACGAAGCAGCGAAGGCAGCGCTGCAAGCCGAGAAAAAGGGCAAGGCCCTCGCATACAACACCCCCAAGAAGCCTGCGAAGACGAAGCTCTCAGCAAGAGACAGCACAACGACCAACCCACTCCTGAAGGCACCCTATGCACCTGCAGCTCTAGAGGACAACCACAAGCACCACCCCCAGGCTTCGCTCCACAAGAGGGTGAAGACGCAACAGAGGACGGCGAAGTCATCAGTGTCACAGCCAAAGAACAGCTACAGCTACGGCCCTATGCATCAAGAACCGTAGCCTCCAAAAGCAGAAAGACATCCTCGAGGCCCAGCGCCAACGTGTCACCACGCAAGGCAAGGTGCGCCAGATGATACGAGACAAGGAGCAGAGAGCCCGGGAACTCAAGCAAGAGATTGAGCTCATGCAGAGCGAATGCCAGCACGATATGCAGCACGGCCCACCCCTCCAACACCATGCGCCAGCCGGAGACTTATTCATTCCCCAGCGTGGACCCTTCATCTCGCACGCCGCAGCTTTCCAAGGCATCAACTACCTCGATGAGCGAAGCCCCCTAGCGCCGCAACTCCAAGTGTCACCATGGCTTGCCAACTTCATGGCAGGGACCTACCCCATGTACAACAACAGCACCGACCCAGCACAATACATCATGAGCTATCAAGTCGCCGTCGCATCATCCACAGGGGACGACGCCACAATGGCCAAGTCTTTCATCATCGCCCTCGAGGGTCCGGCCTTGACCTGGTACACCAGGTTGCCCCCATTGTCCATCGACTCCTAGAAAAGTCTCCGAGACAAGTTTCTGCTCAACTTCCAAGGGTACTGACCAGACACCGATGCCTTGGCCGAGCTATCACTCTACAAACAGCAAGAGAAGGAAACCCTACAGGAGTACTACCGCAAGTTCCTGACTCTCAAGTCACAACTGCCTTCGGTCGACGACCAAATTGCCATACACTACGCCATCAGTGGCCTTCGGGCTGGCGTCCTATACAGTCACTGCATCAGGGACCCACCCAAAAATCTCCAAGAGCTCTATCAGTTGTTCGAGAAGTACGCTAGATCCAAAGAGCTCCATCAGTGCAAGGTCGAGTCTCAGAGAAAGCCCAAGGACCCTCCGCAGTCCAGCCGAACCTGGACAAGACCTTCGCAGTCAGACTCCGGACGGGACAGCCGCAGCCAGCAGCAGGTGCACAACATAGCCAACCAGCACCCCGCCGGTGAAGCCGCTTGCCGTCAAGACTATCCCCCCCAGGGCCGCGGCAATGGCACGCGTGGCCGGGGTTGGGGACGGGCGCAGCAACCGCATAGATATTACTGCCTGTTTCATGGTGAAGACTGCGCGCACCCAACAGGGGATTGCCCGGAAACAAAGACCACCAGGGACAGGATGTCTCGGGCACAATCAGCTGACAACCAAAGAGTTGTCACGCACACATATCAACACCACCACCCACAACCATACAACAATGGCCACGCCTAGCATCTACCCAACCATGCATATCAGCACCACCAGGAGGTACAAGTCGTACCACCCCAGCTCCCGCCTCCGCATCAACCGAACCCACACCACCAAAATCACCCCTAAGCACCAAAACAAGAAGATTTCGCCGATCAACCGTATCGTGGAGTCATTCACCTGATCACTGGAGGGTCCAGCGTTGACTTCGAGACGAAGCGGCAAAAGAGGGATCACTACCGAAGCATCAACCACATCGCCTTCATCGGCCCAGTCGTGCAAACGAAGTGGTCTCATGTGCCACTAACCTTCGGTGTCAGAGATGTTGATCTGCGCAGGGCACCCCACGTCGACGCCATGGTAATCAACTGCAGTGTGGTAGGCTGGGACCTGCACATAGTCCTAGTTGACAACGGTAGCCAGGCGAACATCATCTTCCTACACGCCTTCGACCGCATGGGCATCAGCCACAGCTTACTCAAGCCTTCGAACAACCCCCCATATGGCTTTGGCGGCAAGGGCACTTTCCCTGTGGGCAAGATAGAGCTACCCCTGTCATTCGGCGTAGCGCCCAATGCGTGAAGCGAACAGGTCACCTTTGACATCGTCGACATGGTCTACCCCTACAATGCCATAATTGGTCGGGGCTCCATCAACAAATTTGAAGCGGCCATTCATGGACTGTACCTCTGCATGAAAATCCCGAGCCCGCAAGGTGTGATAACGGTTTACAGTAACCAGCAGACTGCGCGCAACATTGAGAGAGCCTTCGTTCTAGGTCAGCGGAACGTACACTACCTTACAACACAGCGCGAAGTCTCTGAGGTGACCCGCCCAACCATCAACGAAAAAGTAAAGGCACAGCTGCAGAGCAACGACGGTACAAAGACAGTTCCCCTCGACCCGGCAACGCCCAAGCAAACGGTTGTAATAAGCGAAGACCTGACTTCACAAGATGAGGAGAAACTCATCTCCTGTCTCTCCAGAAACAAGGACGTCTTCGCCTGGTCCACCCTCGACCGGGTCGGAGTCAGCCGCACCGTCATCGAGCACAGTCTGGGCATCGACCCTTTGGTGCGCCCAAAAAAGCAGCGACTGCGCAAAATGTCCGATGAAAAAATAGAAGCCGCCAAAGCTGAAGTGCACCGCCTGTTGGAGGCCAATTTCATTGAACCAATCGCCTACCCCACGTGGCTCGCCAACGTAGTCATGGTACAAAAGAAAAGCGGCAAGTGGCGCATGTGCATTGACTTCACCAGCCTCAATAAGGCTTGTCCCAAGGACAATTTCCCGCTACCACGGATCGACAAGATAGTCGATAGTGCAGCCGAATGCGAAGTCATGTCACTTCTTGATTATTTCTCCGGCTATCGCCAGATATATATGAAGGAGAAAGACAAGGCCAGCACCAGTTTCATCACACCCTTCGGCATGTACTGCTTCATCAGGATGCCGAAGGGACTCAAGAATGCTGGCTCAACTTTCTCTCGCCACACCAAGACGGTGCTCGAGAGCCAAGTGGGCCGCAACATTTTCACGTATGTGGATGACATCGTTGTCACAAGCAAAAATAAAGAAGACCACCTAGTTGACCTTGCAGAGACATTCACAAACATGCAGGACGCACGACTTCGCCTCAACCCCGAGAAGTGCGTCTTCGGAGTTCGCCAGGGGAAGATACTGGGCTACCTGGTGTCGCACCACATGATCGAGGCCAACCCGACCAAGATTCAAGCAATCATCAACATGACACCTCCGCAGTCAACCAGGGATGTCTAGCGTCTGATAGGCAGATTAGCCGCCCTTAACAGATTCATTTCCAAGTCCGTAGAGCGAAGTCTACCTTTCCTCAAGACACTGCATGGTGCAAAAGACTTCGCATGGGGACCAGAACAAGCGGCAGCCTTCACATCACTCAAGCAACACCTGTCAGACTTGGCAATTCTCACCAGTCCAGACCCCATGTTGCCTCTGCTGCTCTACAACGCATCCTCTCCATATGCAGTCAGCGCAGCGCTGGTCCAAGAGCAAGATAGAGAGGGCACGACTCGGCAATGTCCAGTCTACTATGTCTCCGAAGTCCTCACAACCTCCAAGTGCAACATGACTGAATTAGAAAAAATCTCTTACGCAGTCGTCATGGCATCACGCAAGCCGCATCACTACTTCGAGGCCTTCAAGGTGCGGGTCACCTCGGATAGGGGACTGGGAGAACTGTTCAGAAACCCGGAGGCGTCTGTCTGAATTGCCAAATGGGCAGCCGAACTCTCTGGGTACCACATCACCTTCAAACCCAGGACAGCAATCAAGTCGTAGGTCCTAGCAGACTTCATCGTCGACTGGACTGGGCCGACACAACAGCAAGAAGAACCTCTAGAGAAGGTGTGGACCATCCACTGCAACGGTGCATGGTGCCATGCGGGGGCAGGCGCAGCTGCAATTATCAAGTCACCCACAGGCATCAAGCACAGATACGCAACACGCCTTAGCTTCGCTTTGGAATCCGATAGATGCACAAACAACATAGCAGAATACGAAGCTGTCATCCTGGGCCTTCGCAAACTGAGAGCACTCGGTGTCACTACCTGCATAGTAAAGACAGATTCCAAAGTAGTTGCCGGCCAGGTTGAAAAAGAATATTCAGCAAAGACCCCGCACTCATGCATTATCTCATGGTTGTTCGTAGTCTCGAGAGACAATTCAAGGGCTTCACCTTACAGCATGTGGACCACACCAGGAACAAAGAGGCCGACGCGTTGGCTAAGGCAGCGACCAGAGGCGAGACCTTGCCCTCCGACGTGTTCTACCACATCATTGGCACACCAGCCGTCCGCAACCCAGAGGGATTACAGGTAACCAACGACGCCGAACGCCATCGCATCGTCAATCTCATTATGACTGAAGATTGGCGGGCCCCAATAACACTGTTTCTGCAAGGATACTACCACCCAAGTGACGTCAAAGAGGCCAAGCGCCTCAAGCACCAAAGCCGGGACTTCGTACTAGTTGGGAACCAGCTATACAAGAAGGGGATCAGTCAACCCATGCTGAAATGCGTCACCAAAACCGAAGGCATTCAGATCCTACGCAAAGTCCACAGCGGAACTTGCGGCTCCCACTCAGGGCCTAGGGCCCTCGCTGCCAAGGTGATCCATCAAGGATTTTACTGGCCTGCTATAATCTGTGCCACGAATCGAGTCATGTGGTTGTGAGAAGCTTGCCAAAAGTTTTCTCCCCGCTCGGGCAACCCTTCGCAGTTCACCAAGCTAATTGCCCACACATGGCCACTTCAACGCTGGGGGCTGGATATTGTCGGGCCACTACCTACGGCTCAAGGGAACCTCAAGTTCACCTTCGTCACCATCGAATACTTCACCAAGTGGATCGAGGCCAGGGCAGTATCCACAATAACGTCAAAGACTGCCCAGAAGTTCTTCTAGCAAAACATTGTTTGCCGATTCGGAGTCCCGTCCGAGCTCACAGTCGACAACGGCAAATAGTTTGACAACCAGGACTTTAGGGACTTCTACTTCTCCATCTGCACCAAGCTTGCCTTCGCCTCGGTATACCACCCGCAATCCAACGGCGTTGTCGAGCGTGCCAACGGCAAGATTTTCACTGCCATCAAGCACATCAGCAGTCACCAAACAAGCACCCGGATCGGAGGCCATGACGCCACAGGAGATAAAGCATGGGTCACCCCGAACAAGCACATCAGTAGTCCCCAACGTAGCCGAACCAACGTCTAAAGACCTCATCAAGGGAGACCGCATCTTCGCCCTGCAAGCCCTCAACAAATACCAAGCTCAAACCAAGGCCTGGCGCGACAACGTGGTCGTCCCAAGAGAGTTCAACGAAGGAGACCTCGTACTCGTCCGGACCACCCGGATAGAGTCACGGGGCAAGCTGGAGCCGAAATGGGAGGGTCCATTCATCGTCAAGTCGAAGGCATCCCCCAGCGCGTACAGGCTATCAACGCCATCCGGCGAAGACTTAGAGCACTCTTGGAATATTGACAATCTCCGCAAATTTTTTGTTTAAACCCTCAGGGCCCACACGCCCTTGTAATCCACCAAACAATATTATTCCAGCCCGCACTCTTTTCCTCCCGGGGGGTGAGGTTTTTAACGAGGCGGAGCCATGTAATATACCTGCAAAATCCCCCGCAAAAACAAAAACTCAGACGCAACATGTCGAAAAAGACCGCATCGACGGTCTTCGGCATTTGACCACTCCGAAGTCACCGTGAGAGGCAACGCAGACTACCCTCGCGTGCGACACTCCGCGCAAAAGTCGCATAAGGGTGCAGCCGGAATAGCACAACAAGTGCGTGAATCGAAGTCTTTTATTTAAAAGACGCTCCGTGCAAAAGTCGCCTAAGGGTGCAGCTAGAATAGCACAACAAGTGCGTGAATCGAAGTCTTTTATTTAAAAGACACTCCACGCAAAAGTCGCCTAAGGGTGCAGCCAGAATAGCACAACAAGTGCGTTAATCGAAGTCTTTTATTTAAAAGGCATTCCACGCAAAAGTTGCATAAGGATGCAGCCGGAATAGCACAACAAGTGCGTTAATCGAAGTCTCTTATCTAAAAGACACTCCACGCAAAAGTCGCCTAAGGGTGCAGCCGGAATAGCACAACAAGTGCGTTAATCGAAGTCTCTTATTTAAAAGACACTCTGCGCAAAAGTCGCCTAAGGGTTCAGCCAGAATAGCACAACAAGTGCGTTAATCGAAATATTCTGTTTAAAAGACACTCCGCGAAAAAGTCGCCCATGGGTGCAGCCGGATCAACATAGGCGCGCGAATACGGCCATCAGGCCACATCATACAAATTACAGTTACATACACTCGGCGAGGACATCATATATTACATCGGCTCAACCTTCGGGATGATACCCATCTCCCTGTAATTGAACAGCATTATCCTTAATTCCTCACCCTCAAAAAGATTTCGCACATCCCCTTCACCTATGCTCGCCCCAATCAGCGAGGACAACAATTCTTGTTTACCAATCTGGTCCACTCGAAGACGGCCACACTCCATCCCCATACGACGGCGCGTACCACTTCGCAAAAATTCACCCACACTATGTTTCTCCACCACCCTTCGCCGCCTATACCCAGTACTCGCACTAGGAAGATCCCCGGCACCCTCCACATGCGGCGAAGTCTCCGCTGTAGCCACATCCAACGCAGCAAAATAATCTAAGCCTTCATCCAAGGACTCCTCCGTCCAAGAAAACGAACTTCCAGATTCACCATCAGACTCAAAACACTCAGACACAAAGCCAAACAAATTATCATCGGCAAGCACTATGGTTGAGGCCGCCACAAAATCAGTATTGCCAGCAGCGGTTGCTTGCACAGGCCCAAACGTCGGAACCTGCGCAGCAACTGAGGTTTAGTATCACAGAAAGAAAAGTTTACACTTAAATCCCTAACCCCTATTCCGCCACCTGCGAAGGCCTGGGTCTTCGGCAGCTGGTTCGGCCATCACCTTCGAGGCGTCCGCACCCGTCAGCGCAGTGGCTGGCGTGGGGTCTTTGCTAGCTCCAGTCGGCGCGGGGGTCGCTGAGGGGCCCTCGCCTGCATTGGATGGTGGCGCCAGCTCCACCCCCAATGCCTCGAGCAGCGTGCTATCTAGATCACCAAGGTCCTCAACCTCTTCGTCATGCGCCATCTACAGCAATAGCACACCCATTCAGCAAACCACACATACCCACACACATAATCACACAAATGCACCTTTACCTGATCCATCGCCCGGTCAGACCTCTCCCGGACAGTCTCTCGGCCGTGAAGGCCCCACATCCTATCAAAAAGAGCCCCAGCCGACCGCTTCATCACTGGGTCCTCGACCTAGAAGATTTCGTGCTTGAAGCCTTCATCAGACTGGTCGAAGGCCTCGAAGTGCCCGCACCCCTCGCGGGACAAGGCATTTACGGCCCCTCGCAGGTGACGTGGGAGGCGAAGGACATGAGGCCCGTTACAATGGTCGGGAGCACCTCCAGCTCCTCTTGTAGCCATCCAAGGAAGTTGAGGCCCACCTCCTGACCGGGCACTTCTAAAGTCGTGGTCCGCGCACCCAGCTCTTGGTACGCATCCACAAGCTGAGTATGCATCTGCTCAACCTCCACGCGTGTCGAGGCCTCCGTCTTGTCCAGGCGGTCATGCAGGCTGCCGAGCCTCATCTCCATCTCCTCGGTGCATTGGTGGGCGAGACTGGCCTCCGCCCGCGCAAGCTTGGCCTCGGCTTGCGCGGACTGCGCCTCAGCACAAGCTTTGTTTGCGTCCCTCCTCTCCTCTGCCAACCGACGCCTGAGGTCTTCCTTCTCGGCCTCCGCAGCCGCCAGCCTCTCCGCCAGCCTGCAGCTCTTGTTTTTCGCAGCCGACTTGTCCCGAATAGCATCCACATGCTGCGCTCGGAGGCGCTCAAGCCTGCCCTCGAGTCATTGCCTCTCGGCAGCGAACTCCGAAGATAAGGCACTCGACGCAACATGGTCGGCGAAGGCAGTCGCTTGCCACGGAAAAAACATCAGATTCGCAACCACATCAAAACAACGAACCAACGAAGCCTAAGATGACTTACATGCTTCAGCTGCTGGGACACAATGCCCGCCACATCCCTAGCGGCGGCAGCCGACGAAATCTTGCCGCTACCGAAGAATTTGGACCGTGGGTCCTGCAAAGTGCCTTTCGCTCCAACCGCCGCCGCAGGTGAAGTGGCCGCCACCAAAGACGGGACAATAGCCAGCTGCCCCACATCTGACCCTGCACCATAATCTTGTTCAAGACCCAGTCTAAAAAAACCTCTCACCAACAAGGTAATCATCCACACAGATGTCTGTATCAAAATCATCACCACCCGCCGCCGCTTTGTCGGTGCGCACTGGCAACGGCAGCCTTTGCTCCTTCGTGGGTTCAGTCGAGGGCGGCTTGCCAGCGCCAGAAGCGGCAGCCCTCGAACCCGCCGAAGACTTGCTAGGCCCGGGGACGGCAGGCTTCGCTGCCGGTGGTGGTTTGCTGCCGCCAGGGGCGGCGGACTTCGCGCCTCCCCCGCCCGCTTCACCTCGCGCATCAGGTCCTCGACCCTAGTGATTGCCCGGCGCTTCTGCGCCGCATCTTGACGATCCTTGTCCATCACTGCTGATACAACAACAGTAATATTTCGCCCATAAGGAAAAATCTTCAATTCACGGGCCATACGAGACGTAAACATGTCCTTGTCGGCCACATGGGGAATCAGAACGTTCCTTGGCCATCGACCCCTGGTAACCTTCAGCATTTGCGCCGAAGACTCCTGGAGCTCGGGCGAAGAAATCCTTCCCCTGAGGGCCGCGCAAGTCCCCATCAACTCCACAACAAAACGGTCAGAGACCCCCACCCCCACTGCAGTACCTATTTTTCTCTTCTTAGTGGCTGGGGCAGCCTCCCGCGAAGGGCCTTCAGTCATGATCACCGGTTTTTTCCCACGGCGGTCAACGGCCGCAGCAGCGTCATCTCCATGGTAGCCAACGTATGGCAAACGATTTAACTCAAAGACCTGATCAAGAGAACATTGGACCCTCGGATATCCAAACTCCACAGACTCTCCGTCCTCAGCGCATACCGCCCCATCCTCCACGAACGAACGCGGCCGGGTCTCAGCCGCGCAGATCCAAAGAGAAGGCCAGACTTCGCACCAGCTACTGGCCCAAAGTAGGCATCTGGCAAGGGCATACTTTGCCCAGCACAGAGCCATGCGCCAGGGGCCACACTCCATAACCAATGAACTCCTCAACCAAATCATGCCCACTTCTCATGCGGGCAGCGCACCGGAGGGCCCCTTCGTCCTCATCAACCTCCGCCACCTCAAATTGTAGGAATGCCACATAACAATGGGAGCACATCACGGCCGCGGGGAGCCCTGGGAGGTCTTCGACTTCGCTTCCCGAAACATAAAACCAATAATCCCACCAGTTGCCCCACTTATTGCGAGCATAGGGAACTAACTCCACGACTTTCGCCGAAGTCTTTTCGGTCCTCGACGTGAAGGTGCACGATTCAAACTTTGCAATCTTGTTTCCAATTTTTCTTTTTTGCCAATGCAGACAGTAATTCTTGGCGAAGACCTCTACAGAAGGCTGACCACCATATGAAGTCGCCGCCCAGACATACTTCGCCCGAGCCACCATGGCGTTTGGTGTCAACTGGTGGACCTAGACCTCAAATCTCTGCAGGACCTCCGCCATGTAACGATGTGCAAGTTGGCAAAGGCCGGTGGTGAAGAATGCCTCAAACACGACTAACTCGCCCTCGGGCTTAGGAACCTCTTCCGCCCCCGGGACACGCCCAATTCCATTCCCAAAATACCCCAACTGCTGCATATCCTGCACGCGAACCGAGGAAATCCTCGAAGCGCCGAACTCCACCGTTTGGCCCGGCTGTAACTCCACCGCCGCCAAATCGCTCAAGGTATCTTCGGATGACAAATCGGCTGGTGGCATGTTTGCAGCATATGAGAAAGAAGACGACATCGCTACGTACCGTCGGCGGTGGCGTGCAGATTGCTTGACGCGGGCCAGAACTCTGATGCAGAAGGAACCAGAAGGGCAAGCGAGCGGGCGAGCAGTTTCAAAAAATTAGGGTTTTCTGGCGCACGCAAGGGTGAGAGTCAGCCCACGCCTAGCCGCCCCATTTTATACAAACGGCGCGACGCTTCGGGAAACCAGCAGTCCAACAGTGCCACGTCCCATCAACGGTCACCTCAAAAACCCTCGCAGGACCACTTTGAGCGAGGGCAGCGTCTCCACCATCTAGCGACGTCTATGGCACCAGATGACTCAGTCGAACTGGTCCCTCAGAGGGCAAATGTTGGGGCGAAGGCGAAGACGCTACCCTTCGCTCGAAGCCTTCGTCGCGTCGCTACATCAACGAACGCGTGACAACTAGCGTGGTTGCCCTTCATCCTCTCCATTGCAAGACGAAGGCCAGACCCCGACGAAGTCTGCTGGTCCCGCGTCCCTCATCTCGCCCGGAGGCCCACGTGGAATTCGGCCCACTGCAATGGGTCCCGCTTGGACAGGCAGGTTACGGGCCCCATCTGTAATAGCTTTTCTGTAATGACGGTCTATAACCCCCCTTTATGGGAATATTCTAGGGATAATCCGGGTACCCAAGGACATAACCGTCCTTGTCTTGGGACGTAAGACACTCGGGTACCTATAAATACCCCCGTAGTGCCCTTGAGAGGCCAGATTAATAGAGCAATTGCCATATCGCACAGTAAACCCTGCTTACACTCTTTCCACTCCCTCGTTGGATTAACTTGCCCAGGCGAGCAAGTTCCAACACTTAGTTTATTAGAGAGTTAGTGCAACTAAGTAGCTTTGAAGCGAGTTCTTGTGAACACAACAATCACAGATAATGCAACACAAGAAACACACGATTTTTTTCCGTGGTTTGGCCAAGTAACACTTGCCTACTTCCACGTTGTGGCGTCCCAATGGATGAGGGTTGCACTCAACCCCTTTCAAGTGATCCGATGATCAACTTGAATACCACGGTCCTTTCCTTTAGAGTCTTTTCCCGTGTGCGAGGAATCTCCACAGTTTGGAGTCTCTCGCCCTTACAATAGAGATCACAAAGAAACCACAGAGTAAGGTTGCGGAGAGCAACACACGCAAGACTCAAATCCATAGCACAACCACGCACACAAGTCACGACTTGAGCTCGAAACACAACACACGGAGTTCGCAACTCAAATGGAGCTCAAATCACTAACACAGAGAATCAAATGCGTGGAGTCGGAGTCTAGGAGTCTTAGAATGTTTTTTGAAAGCTTGGTATAGTGCTCCATGCGCCTAGGGGTCCCTTTTATAGCCCCAAGGCAGCTAGGAGCCGTTAGAGGCCAACTTGGAAGGCCAATCTTGCTTTCTGTTGAGTGGTGCACCGGACAGTCCGGTGCACCACCGGACAGTCACTGTAGCAGTCCGGTGCGCGATCTCCTTCCATATCTGGCGCATCCGATCGTTGGTCCTCGGGATCTGTTGGTGCACCGGACACTGTCCGGTGCACATTGGACAGTCCAGTGTGCCCAACCAACCGTTGGCGCGGGCCACGTGTTGAGCGCTGATCGCGCGGCCGACCGTTGGCTGCTGGCGCCGTTGGCTCACCGGACAGTCCGGTGAATTATAGCCACGTCGCCTCTCTCTTTTCCCGAGAGCAGCCAGTTCACCATCGGCCAACCTGGCGCACTGCACACTGTCCGGTGCACCACCGGACAGTCTGGTGTGCCAGGCCCGAGCAGATACTTGGTTGTTCACAGCCAAGTCTTTTCCAATGCATTCCTTCTTTTGTTGACCCTATTTCTAGCACTTAGGCAAACACATTAGTGTACAAAATAATATACTAAGTCTAGAAACATACCTTGTACATTGATTTGCACTTTTCACCCATTTAGCACATAGGTGCTCAATTAGTGTGTTGGGCATCTAATCACCAAAATACTTATAGAAATTGCCCAGGGGCACATTTCCCTTTCATGACTTTGGAGCTCTACATCTCAGGATTCTTTTGAGGATTTTGCTCTTGGTCAGTACAGCAAATTTGTAGAGCTATGTAAGGAGAACAAATTTGATTAAGTGACCAAGCACTAGTGTTGCACAGAAATGAGAGATAAATAGGGTTGAAATAGCGCTGTCAATTGGCCTGATAGATATGTGCTCACTGCATCTGAGCGCCCTGGCCTGTTCAATCCGTGAGGATTTTCGGTATGGTCATTATACCAAAAATGAAAAAACATTGATCAAGGTACAACTTTGATATAGATTTGTTTGCGAGCAACTACATAAAACATGGCGCAATAGCCATTTGAATTCTAGCTGTCAGGCGCACTGTTCACCGTGGTTCAGTGAACCTCGCCGGGGATAAGAACGCCACCACGGCTGAGGCACTGCTCGGACTTGCGGCCGTGGTAAAAATCTTCCGCAACATGGCACGTGTAACCATGAGGTGGCGCAGTCCAGCTAAAAGGAGTTCACCGGATGCTCGTCGTGGCCCTGCCCGCGCGGGTGAGCTCGCAAGGGCACCGGGAGATCTTTTGAATCCCATCCACCTCCGGCCACCCCTCTATAAATTAAGCCCGAGCGCTGCTTCCTCATTGCATCACACACACGAGTGCTTGCGCAAACAACCCAATTCCACTGAGGGACTCAGTTAAGCCATAAGCTCCTCCTCACCGTTCTTAGCGCCGCCATGAAGGACCCATTCGTGGGCAGCCCTCCTTGGGTCAGTACTTACCCAATTGCCTCTTGTTTTGGCTTGCCTTTAGACTCATGTTGCTCACAATGTTAGTCAATTGAACTTTACCGAAGCCTAAACCCCGGAACACAAAGTCACCCCATAGAACGCCATCGCGGACACCCTCTCTATTGACCCACTCTCCCATCCCCGTTCAGTCCAAATTTAAACATGTACATAGTCTCTGGTAAACCCGTGAAGCTCACCTGAGCTTTAATTTTAGCACCACTACCGTTAGTTGTCTAGAACGCGATCACCAGGGTCTTTCCGCCACTGTGACCATGAACAAGCTTCAATTAGGGTCAAATCTTTCAAATTAAGTGAGGGTTTTTGCTCGGATAGACTTGTGCTTGATGTTTATGAGCTTGTTGCCCTCTTTCCGGGTCGCCATCGCGTGAAATCGCAGCTCCGGCTAGGTGTTCGGCATGGTCCCGTCGTGGACCAAGAACTGTGAAGAAATAGAAGTATGGGGGTTTTTTGTAATTGTCAGCGACACATAGATACAGTGTGCGGGTTCGTTTCTGTTTTTTTTTAATTTCCTAGGGTCTTTGCGCAAAAACATCAAGGCAGGCGTGCGCGGGCGCGTTTTCGTCCAGACACGGGTTGACTTGGGCTAGTTTTCAGCCCAACACTGTTCATTATTTTCCTTTTACCTTTTCTACCAGACTTAGGAAATCCATAGAAAATCATAGAAAAATGATAAAAATATGAGACTAATTTTGTTGGACTCCTAGATTTCTCTAGTATTTAATAAAAATAGTTCTAGTATTTTTAATCCAAACAAGGAATTAAGCAGTATTTAAAAGAGCTTAAAACTATACCTCTGGAATTTTAGGAATTATTTAATGACTCCAAAAATCACCAAACTTTTTGGATAAGTTTAACATGATATTTAGATCCCATGAGTGAAGTTTGACTTGATTTGGACATTGTTTGTTTCCTAAACCCAAAACCCTAGCTCCTTAAGGTAAAAATGTCTAAACCTACTAAGGTACTGACCTAGAAAAACCATAGTTACCCTAGTGCACCGTGAAGGAAAGTAAAGTTGTATTCAAGATACAACTTGATACATCTTTTGTATTATTGCATTTTCATAAGCAATACATGAGCATTCATGGTTATATATGGCTATATATAGAAAACGAAGAAGAAGTGACCGTTGAAGAGGAAGAGCCTACTCCGTCAACAGAAAATCCACATGCGGGGAACTGTTTTTACTTTGACATCTGTGGAACAGAGCCCGACTCTCCTACAACACAAGGCAAGCCCCTGTGCATTTGCCACCTCCTTGCTGTTTTAAAATCTTTATCACCTTATATGATGCATTAGGTGATAGGAGTTGTGTGCTAAACCATTGATGCATTTCCTTACTTGGAAAATTGATTACCCTTCCTTGATACCCTTTTATGAAAAAGGATTTTTATGATACTTAGCCTTGCTTTAGAAAAACAAAATGTTTTGTTTTAAAAACAAAAGGTGATGCTTCACACTGGATGGGAATATTTTCAAAAATAAAACTTCATGGTGGATCCATCATGGCCATGATGGGTTCAACATCAGAAAAGATGTACCTCTGCCAGGTACCAAACTTTGGGTTTGAAATGATAAAGCTGAGACCGGGCGGGTGACTTGCACGAGAAGAGAGTTTCGGTGTAGTGTCTCCGTCTGAGTCGATTAAGGACCATCTCGATGTGGGCCTGCTGACCGAGGACCCTTTAACTAGTCACATGCCTCGTCATGGGTAAGCTTTGCCTAGGGCAGCCTAATACCAGAAAGGCCAACATGCAATGGGAGTGGAGAGATGGCGAGAGTAGCGTGTACCCCCTGTGGCAAGAGGCTGGACGGTGGTGTATCTGTGCTCTCGGTTGGCGTGAACCCGGTCTGGTCTTAAGAACCCCGGTGGCGAGTTGACATATGCAAGGGTTAAGTGCTACATATGTCGTGTGCTTGGTGATCCTCAGCTGAGTATTAATCGATTCGGATCGCCGTTACTTATCGGATATGAAGACTTGGTCACTGACTTACACGTAGCATTCTAGCGAACAAGAAGGGTTGATAAAAGGATGGCTAGTATAGGCCAAGTGCTTGAACTAGGGTAGAAAGAACTCTAGTGACAGGTAATGACTTAACTTGCTAATAAAAATGGTTTTTTAAGGATCCACTTTTAGTAAGCATTTTTGCAAACAGAGTCTTGATTCTTGATTAAGCCTTACCTTGACTCCCTTAAAGCCAGCATATCCTTGAGAGTCTTTTACTTTGATGGGTAAGACTTGCGAAAGTACACTTTGTACACAGGGTTTTCGAACCCATGTTGTTATAGGTGAGGAAACAGCAGAATTTTGCTGTTTTTGCACTAAGGTGGTGCCCAAGGACGTGGTGCCCAAGGATGAGCCTCAGGAGTAACGTGGTTGCGGGAGGATGTTGGCCTCCCTTTTGAAAAACAATATACATTTTATGCGGGAGGGGTTTTTGCCTCCCAAGTTTATAATAATAATACTCATGCACTCTTATACCTTGGGTTGTAATAACTATAATACTCTTGCTGTATTTTAATGAATGTAAATTAAGTTATTGTAATCAGCTTTCGCTTATTCATTCCTCCGATGTGTTGTAATATCTGCGTGACGGGTGAAATGCTCTTGGGCAAGGAAAAGATACAGATACCGTACTTGTCAAGTGATCATGTGCATCTACAGGGTTGTCTAAGGTCCGTTGGACAAGGACAACTGTAGGTGGGCCTAATGACTTGGGAGGTTCCGTCACAGCTGGTATCAGAGCGAAGCCCATTGTGATACCCAATTTTCTGAAAAGAAGTTAAATTTATTTTTCCCTTTTCTTTCGTGATCTGTGTAGTTGGGGTTGGAGTTTTTTAGGAAGCATTCACCAGTAAAACAGTAGAATACTTGTTGGATTTGTGCGCTGGGGTCGGGAGCTAACGTGAGAGCGATTTTGGGCCGTGGATCTCGATCCGGCGGTGGGGAGCCCATTAGTTTCCCCCCTTAACCCTAGCCGCCCCTCCCTCTCACTCCCCCACCCCTTTGGCCGCCCCCCTCTCTCTTCCTCTCTTGCAGCCGCCCCAATCCCTCTCCTTCGTCCCCAAGTGATTGCAGCACCACCCCTCAACCCTAGCCGCCCCCCCTTCCTCTCCAAGGTGGAGCCTCCCCGCTTGGTGTCCGTCGTGTGGGTGCGAGTCTTCCATGGGAGTTTGGAGGGAGGAAGAAGAAAGAAAAGAAGGAGGAAAGGAGGAACCCAAGGTGATTTTCATGATCATTTTGTTGTATTTGTGCTGCAATCCAATTGGTTACATGTTTACCAATGCGATTTGGTAGAGGTGTTGTCCAGAAATTTAGTGGGTGGACAAACAGCAGTAGTTCTAGGGATTTCTGGGAATTTTTCATGGGCAATTAGTGGGGATTAGTGGGAGAATCATGTAGAGCTTTGTCATACCTTTCCAACGAGTACTTATGCGCTCGATTCGGAGTTATAATGTAGGAGATATCGTTGTTTGAATTCGGTTATGTTGTTGTCCAAAAAAACAGATTTTTCAGGTGGGTGAACAGCAGTAGTATTAGCAGTTTCTGGAAATTTTTCGTGGGTAATTAGTGTTAACAAGTATGATAATCATGTAGGGATTTGACTTATCTTTCCAATGAGTACTTATGCGCTTGATTTGGATTTATATTTTAAAAGATATCGCTGTTTGAATCCGGGTATGTCGCTGTCCAAAAGACAAAAAAACAGATTATAGGGTTCAACTTGTGGACTGTTTTGGGCTAATTAGATGTTTAAATTTAATTATAAATTGTATACAAAACTTGTGGGGAATTTTATGTAGATGCCTCTGGAGTTTTTGTTTGTTACCACTGCTGTCATAATTTTAAAGTTATGAAATTATTAAGCAGCGCCGCTGCAGTTTGGTGGGTGTGGGGAGAGATGTAACCCGCGGCGGGGTTTGAGTTTGTGCGTAGGTGCGGCGTCGTTTATGAGCCTGATTATGTGAAATTGGTGCACTAAGTTATGTGTCAAAAACAGGTGATGGACTTCCAGATCGTACTTAGGGATTTGCCCGAACTTTCAGTAAAGGCAAGTAAATACAGTGGTGGTTGCTACCGTTTGGTTTGCATCCTATTCCCTGTCATTGAGTATGCATAAGTTTTAATTATGTTAGTCATTGAATTCTATAATGAAGTTTATTTGTTTGGAAGTATTAATTCTCAATTGTCTAATATTGTGGATGATCATAATGTGGTAATGATATATGTGGTTGATTCCCATCTTGGATGAAGTTGAAGTATCTTTTTTGGAATCACGTTATATGAGGTATTGTAGGCATGACATGCACATCGCATCATCCATCTTGCATTTTGAAGTTATGTCGTGATCTTATGGTCCGACCGTACCGGTACATTTTTTAGCATCGTACGTTGCCCGAGGAGGGGTACGATGCGGCTTCATATCCTTAGAGGTATGAAGGCAGAAGTCATCCTTGCATTTGCAGACATTTGCACTCATGAGGTATATATATGAAGTGTGACATTACTATGTTACTATTGTGGTTTCTACCTGCGAGGTGTGGTGACTAAGTGTGTTTTACGTTGTATACGTGCTGCACCTTCGTAATAAGAAAGTTGTGGAATCAAGTGGTGGTAAAACAATGTTCTTATGTGGTTAAACAGTTTGATATTATTTTACTTGCTGAGATGTGTCATCTCACTCTTGCATTACTCAATGCAGGTACTTGATACATGTTTGGAATGAGGGGAGCAGCAGCACGTCCACTTTCACTCTCACAATAACGCTGCCCAGGCGCATCCATGATTTAATTAGAAACTTATTGTCAAAGAAAGTTTATTTTTTTAACTAGTCGTGCGCACTAGTTAATTCAGTTCATGTCGTATGTTTAACTTCTCTTTGCTAGCCGATTAATAATACTTAGTATGTTTTTGTCATGATATATGTTTATACACTGTTGCCCCCTCCTTTATGCAATTTTGCAAAGGGGATGCTACCGAAATTTTATATATAGATGTCAGAAATGTTGTTTAGTACCATTCCGGGGTGTTTGTGGACACCGGGGTGTTACAGTTGGTATCAAAGCATAGGCTTTAGATTCTACGCAATTTGAAGATAAATTTGACACAATTGCACATATAGGAAGGGTATGGGTTCGTATATCTTTCATATAAGTATTTTATTATATAGATGACTAGAACTTCCTTACTCCAAATCCCTTTATGGTTTGATGGGGTATGTCGTTAACGACGTAATGCTTGATATGATATGTTACTTCTATTTAATATTGGTTTCTTGATGTGGTTGTTATTGAAGATATTATGCAAGTGAAGCTACTAATGTACTTGTTTTATATACATATCGTCATGATGTTTTTTTGGGATGTAATGTTTTCAAATCTCCGAGCTATTACCATCATATATTTTTATATGCTTGACTGTGGATGTTTTTTCCCAAAAGGATTCTTGGGTTCTTGTACTTATAGGACCAATTGTTTATTGAGCTTGTGTATAGTGGGTCTAATCCGACTTGGTGTAGTGTGAAAACACTATATGATGTAGTTTTATGGTGTTGTTGAGTTTGATTGACTGTTGGGTTACAACCCAACTTATCAATGTAATATTTCCATGGGTGCAATGCTTTGCGCCTCAATTTTTTTAGGCTAGTGTGGCTACTTGCTAACTTGATCTTTGTATAAAATTGGTTTGTCTCTATAGAGCAGAGGCAATGTTGTAATGTCTATGAAATCTTTAGACTGGTAGAACTCGAGTGAATTTGTGAGATGACGTAGATTGATAAGTCCAACCATGTCTACCTGATAGGTTTTCTTATTATGTGCAACCTTATTTTTAACAATAAATAGGGTGGTTTCAAGTGGATTTTATGTCGTGCATGTTTTCCTTCTATGGCTTGTTTCAATAGCCATAAAGGCTATGCATAATTTTTAGTTGTTGCGGGCTAGTCATGTGGGCGATTTTGACAACCCGTTTTATATATTTTTTTATGAGCAGTTTCTCTATGCATGCTTGTTGAATCATTATTTGGACCACTTTATCTTAAACGAAGTCAATGCTTAACTGGGAGTTGCTTATGTTTGTTAGTCATCTATCTCTTTAACGATGGGGTTGTTGCATCGGATTGAGATTTTTCTTATATGAATGATGGTTGATGGATCATGTATGTCTACTACTTTGAATGCATCCTGTGATACCACGAGGTACAAATTGTTCAAGTGCAGTAATAGTAGGTTTTGTTGTATGTGAGGTTAATCAAGGTAGTTTGGTTATGTGGATTGTCTTATTGACGTCCAATTACTCCTGTTGAGCATAGTATCGTGTTATTATTTTAGTATTGAAGGTAATATTTATGAAGCTTTTGCATGAGTCTGTGTCAAGAAGTACATTAGTTTTTCTTGTTGTTATCCCTCCATTGCTTTATGAGTATTGCAAATTTTATCTCTTTTGAGAGAAGGAAAAGACGTTGCATGACATGAGCACCATTTGCTTCACGTCAACCGAATAGTTGTGGAGCGCTCTAATAGTTGGATTCTAGTGTAATAACAACCATGTTTTATAGTGCTAGAGGCGGGTATGTCAGGTGTTTCATACATTGTCGATACATGGATGTTTGACCTTAGTGGCATTAACAAACGAGGTTGTTGAATTCGTTGATTGTTGTGCTTAGTGTTCTAACCTATTAGGTAAAGTGTTGCTTAAAGGCTTTGGGGTGTTGCATCCCCATTTGGTAGTGGAAAATCCTAGTGTTGATCGCACCTGCCAATGCCTTGGGTTTTATTTTATATTGTTTTTTATTATGGGTAAGGTGTTGTTTTGTTTTGGGAGTCATTTTAAACTAGTTGGAGGCTGAATTAGGCTTCACTTATCTAGAATGTTTTGTAGTAGGTTTCTTCATCTTTGCATAGGGTGCTCAATCACCCAGTTTGGTCTAAACATTTGAGAGTTATGGGCTTCCTATAGTAGCCTTAATTTTGTACGGAAGTATAGACATTGAATATGGTAAAGTGGGTTTTGTTGGATTATGAAAGTTTTAGTAATTTCATGATCTTCCCAAAGAGTATTGGTTTGTAATCTTCATTGCATATAATTGGAGTTAGGCTACTCTGAAGTTGTTGCACCATTGTGTCTGAACTTTAGGTGTCGTTAAAACAACTAATAAATCGACCGCGTTTTGATAGTTTCAGAGCCCAAATTTGGGAATTCTCTTTAAGAAAAACTTTTAGTTTTTCTTAGTACCTTTTAATGGGTATTTACTTGTAATTGTCTGTTAAATAGATTGGGGGAGGTGGTTGTCCGGATATAAGTCGAATCTCTGATGTGCAGCATCTCAGGCTGAGTTTAGCTGTAGGTCATGCAGGGTTGAGGGCTATAAAGATAAATTTGGGTGCAACTTTATTGCAAAAGTCGTGGACAATTTCCAAACTTTTCCAACGCGTGTTCGTTGTAGTTTTAAGTTGAGTATAGCAGGGTTATAGTATTTTGAATTTTAGTTGTCCATTGTTTCTAACCTATCAGTTTTGCAACAAAGCAGTTGCATTGTTTTATCGGTTTTGAAACGAATTCTGAGACACTCATTATAATAAAAGTTTTAGGGAATGTTATAATCTTTTCAATGAGTTTATATTTGTAACATTTTGTTACATGTAGAGAGTTATGAGGTTTTGAATTTATGGGTCATGTTCCGTCAGGTTCTGGTGGCAGATCATGTATGTCGCCTTACAAGTCAAATTAAAAAAATGGAGATAAAATAAAACTTTGTTTATCCTTTGAATACAAAAGTTGTAGGTCATGAAGTTTAGATGGTTTTACAATATTTCTTTGTTATCATTGCTTTTATAGTGAAAGAGGTAGAGACAGAATGAGCATTTGTGCTATTGATTGTCAATTTTCTATTTAGGGATATTTCTTTGGGAGTTTGGTTTAGTTATGGTGAGCTCCTTCACAATCCATGTTAATTATGTTGTATGGTGGGAGGGAATAGATGAAGTGGTTGTGATAGTTATCTTGTTATTGTATATGCGGAGCGTGGGCTGAAACAGAGAGATAGCGAGGGATATTTGAATAGGCCAGTACGTATTGTTGTGAAGCCATGTTTTCTGGTCTTGGCGTGTTTGCGTAAGTATGAAATAGTTACGTCGTGTGAAGTCTAGGTGGAGATGCAGATTGTGTGAGTTATTGGATGGATATATATATGCATAGTATAATTAAAAAAAGAGAGAGTTCTTCGATGGGATGATATAATGTATAGAATGTGCTTGGATGGATATATGGGCAGGCATAGTATGCTTAAATCGATTCTTGCTTGCATGATGTGAGATCAGGCTTAAAATGATTTAAAAAGTAAGCATATTGCTTCTACCCTTATGTTGGCTCTAAGTGTCTCGTAATGAAGAACCTAAAGTTATTAGTCCTTCGTTAGTATAGAACCTGAATAAATCTATTGCTTGCTGCTTGGGACTACATGACCAATTTTGGTTATGCCGCTAGTTCAATGAATTACACCATGTTTTCGGTAGAGGTGTTGTATATAAAAGTTATAGCCAACTTCTTCATCTTACTTGTGTCAAATTTCATGACCATAGGTCTAGTAGTTTGGGAGTTATGATTTTCTCAAGTCTAGTCTTGGAATCTGTCCGGACTATGTACAGATTTCGAAACTGACCTTGTTTGCCCAAGTTAAACGTCGAATCAGTTCTTATAAATTATAAAGAAGTCGTAGTACTTTCCTTAAGCTTTCCAACAAATTTTGGATCACCCTTTTGGTGACCTATAAGTTAAGCTACAGCTGTTTTAATTGGAATCTTTGAATCTGTCCAAATTTGGACAGCAAAGCCTTTCTTATGTCTTTTGATCTTGATATGCATTGAGTTAACCTGATATGTTTATAAATGAAATATAGACAATTTTACTAGCTTTCTAAAAAGTCTAGGAGCACCTGAATTGGATGACTGAGACTCCAATTATGGATTTTTTTGAAGTGAGTAGTTGAATTCTATCCAAGTCTGGATGAAATTTACATTTCGCATTGTTTGGCCTTTCTAAGTGTCAAATCTTGTGGTGATGATAATACCAAGGGTATAGTGGACTTTGTAAGCTTTCCATAAAGTCCTAGATTACTTATATTGGATGCATATTTTGTGAGTTATGAGGAAAACAAATAACCGTTGTGCTGCTGTCTAGAAATATGCAAGCATTAAATTGATCTTTTGAAGTTACTCTTGATTGGATAGGTTTGGTTTAGGCTATTTGAGCACAGTATGTATTGCATTCATATATATATTCATTGAAGTACTTGCATGTGTCAATGTTGATTTGGTGTCAGGAAAGCTTTGTCCGAGTTATATAGGACCGTCTACTATCTTAGCCCGAGTTGGCAGCTTGGCTTAGCACCTACAATTGTCGGAGTCTATGATCAGAGTACACCATGTATTCCATGTCTTTATGTTGAGGAACTATTTGCGGAATCTAGACCATCAAATCGAGCTAGAGCCGATTCCTGTGTAGCAAGACTAGACTCTAGAGTGTCGTCTGCTGCGTATCTTAGAATCCTAGGAGCTTGAGAAGCTGATGCGGCAGAAGTACCCGAACCTTTCTTTATGTGTGGGTTTTGTTGATTCATTGATCTTTCCTTGTCGTTCCGATAGAAGCATCGGAATTCGAGGTCGAATTCTTTTTAAGGGGGGTAGAGTGTGATACCCAATTTTCTGAAAAGAAGTTAAATTTATTTTTCCCTTTTCTTTCTTGATCTGTGTAGTTGGGGTTGGAGTTTTTTAGGAAGCATTCACTAGTAAAACAGTAGAATACTTGTTGGATTTGTGCGCTGGGGTCGGGAGCTAACGTGAGAGCGAGTTTGGGCCGTGGATCTCGATCCGGCGGTGGGGAGCCCATTAGTTTCCCCCCTTAACCCTAGTCGCCCCTCCCTCTCACTCCCCCACCCCTTTGGCCGCCCCCTCTCTCTTCCTCTCTTGCAGCCGCCCCAATCCCTCTCCTTCGTCCCCAAGTGATTGCAGCGCCACCCCTCAACCCTAGCCGCCCCCCTCTTCCTCTCCAAGGTGGAGCCTCCCCACTTGGTGTCCGTCGTGTGGGTGCGAGTCTTCCATGGGAGTTTGGAGGGAGGAAGAAGAAAGAAAAGAAGGAGAAAAGGAGGAACCCAAGGTGATTTTCGTGATCATTTTGTTGTATTTGTGCTGCAATCCAATTGGTTACATGTTTACCTATGCGATTTGGTAGAGGTGCTGTCCAGAAATTTAGTGGGTGGACGAACAGCAGTAGTTCTAGGGATTTCTGGGAATTTTTCATGGGCAATTAGTGGGGATTAGTGGGAGAATCATGTAGAGCTTTGTCATACCTTTCCAACGAGTACTTATGCGCTCGATTCCGAGTTATAATGTAGGAGATATCGTTGTTTGAATCCGGTTATGTTGTTGTCCAAAAAAACAGATTTTTCAGGTGGGTGAACAGCAGTAGTATTAGCAGTTTCTGGGAATTTTTTGTGGGTAATTAGTGTTAATCAGTATGATAATCATGTAGGTATTTGACTTATCTTTCCAATGAGTACTTATGCGCTTGATTTGGATTTATATTTTAAAAGATATCGCTGTTTGAATCTGGGTATGTCGCTGTCCAAAAGACAAAAAAACAGATTACAGGGTTCAACTTGTGGACTGTTTTGGGCTAATTAGATGTTTAAATTTAATTATAAATTGTATACAAAACTTGTGGGGAATTTTATGTAGATGCCTCTGGAGTTTTTGTTTGTTACCACTGCTGTCATAATTTTAAAGTTATGAAATTATTAAGCAGCGCCGCTGCAGTTTGGTGGGTGTGGGGAGAGATGTAACCCGCGGCGGGGTTTGAGTTTGTGCGTAGGTGCGGCACCGTTTATGAGCCTGATTATGTGAAATTGGTGCACTAAGTTATGTGTCAAAAACAGGTGATGGACTTCCAGATCGTACTTAGGGATTTGCTCGAACTTCCATTAAAGGCAAGTAAATACAGTGGTGGTTGCTACCGTTTGGTTTGCATCCTATTCCCTGTCATTGAGTATGCATAAGTTTTAATTATGTTAGTCATTGAATTCTATAATGAAGTTTATTTGTTTGGAAGTATTAATTCTCAATTGTCTAATATTGTGGATGATCATAATGTGGTAATGATATATGTGGTTGATTCCCATCTTGGATGAAGTTGAAGTATCTTTTTTGGAATCACGTTATATGAGGTATTGTAGGCATGACATGCACATCGCATCATCCATCTTGCATTTTGAAGTTATGTCGTGATCTTATGGTCCGACCGTACCGGTACATTTTTTAGCATCGTACGTTGCCCAAGGAGGGGTACGATACGGCTTCATATCCTTAGAGGTATGAAGGCAGAAGTCATCCTTGCATTTGCAGACATTTGCACTCATGAGGTATATATATGAAGTGTGACATTACTATGTTACTATTGTGGTTTCTACCTGCGAGGTGTGGTGACTAAGTGTGTTTTACGTTGTATACGTGCTGCACCTTCGTAATAAGAAAGTTGTGGAATCAAGTGGTGGTAAAACAATGTTCTTATGTGGTTAAACAGTTTGATATTATTTTACTTGCTGAGATGTGTCATCTCACTCTTGCATTACTCAATGCAGGTACTTGATACATGTTTGGAATGAGGGGAGTAGCAGCACGTCCACTTTCACTCTCACAATAACGCTGCCCAGGCGCAGCCATGATTTAATTAGAAACTTATTGTCAAAGAAAGTTTGTTTTTTTAACTAGTCGTGCACACTAGTTAATTCAGTTCATGTCGTATGTTTAACTTCTCTTTGCTAGCCGATTAATAATACTTAGTATGTTTTTGTCATGATATATGTTTATACACTGTTGCCCCCTCCTTTATGCAATTTTGCAAAGGGGATGCTACCGAAATTTTATATATAGATGTCAGAAGTGTTGTTTAGTACCATTCCGGGGTGTTTGTGGACCCCGGGGTGTTACACCCATCTCTTCAGATATTATGAAGCACTTCAAAAAGAATTTTCAAATACTTATCCAAGGAAATTTCTTTCATTCTTACCTTATCATTTTCTGGAAGTTCACATCTTGCAAGACCAGGTAATAGAGTGCAATATATTGGAAGTAGGATCAACAAAGGTTGATTCTGTAATTATTCATGCATCATCTTTAAAAACTATACTAATAAATTTTCCCCCTTATGGAGATATGCCGCGTACGAGGAAAACCGCGTGCAAGTCCACTGGACCTATTGGTGTGCCTCATCATCAGTTGGCTCCAAGTCATGAAGGGAGCAGCAGTGGCAGCAACGATCCAATCAGAGACTTGGAAGCCCAAGTGGAACAGCTTCGGACGGAGTTGTCACCGAAATAGGGTGTGGGCAGTGGACGGTCAGCGTATAAATGAGTTGGCAGCTGACGTCAGACGCCTGCAAGACGAGCTTGCTGAACGGGATTTGGCGGTCAATTAGGCCGTCAACTCACGTTCTGTTGCTCGGGACCGGGAAGCCAAAGCTCGTGCTCGTGTGACCGAGCTTAGTGCGGCCCTTGATAACTTGCAAGTATATTACAATACTCTACATGAAGAAGTGCATGTACAGTATTCGCGACTGCACCCGGACGTGCCTGCCGACCCTGTTGTAATGGGAGTCGATCCATCAAGGACAGCAAGTGAAGGAACTGATGAGGAGCTAGACCTTTTTAGGCCTCCTCCTTCCATGAACCTGACTGACGATCGATCTCCCATAGCAGGAAATGAAGAAACCAAGGACGACGAAGAATAGACTAGTACAGTGTAGGAACTATACCTATGTAAAATAAGTAATGTAGTCATGTTGTACACTTGAGTCTGTATCATTGCATCTTGGTAATGTAAAATGATGGTGTGTATTGGCATGTTATATTTTCCCAAATGTTTCTTTGCGTCAGATGCCATCAAGGACTCGTGTGCATGATGGTGCGGGTACTTCTCGTGGTCAGGAAGATACTCCTAATCCACCACTTGTACCACCAACGCTGCCCGAGGCTATCGCTGCCTTGCTGTAACACCCCTGGTGTTACTGTCACTAAAACTTGAGCATAACATCATGAGCATTAGCATATCAAGTGTTTGTAACACCTAGAGTGCATTTACTAGGTAAGAATTTCAAATATGTTGTACTGTTATTACTTGATGTGTAGTTAACTCTAGTGAACAGTACTTAACCCTAAATCTGGGCTTATGGATATAAGGGAAGCCCAAGCATGAGAAAACTTCCAAAGATATGAGAAATGACTCTAAGATATCCCCTTGGAAGGACTTAAGTGGCATCAAAACCATAGAATACTAAAAACACTAAAAAGACCCCTGGAAAACCCTAAATTGGAACCCTAGGGGGCTAAGTGTAAAATGGGTGCACTTTTGGACCAAAGTGCAAAAACCAAGGTATTAGGGCACCTCAAATCATATGTTTCACACATTTGAGGATTTGGAAATCAAATTATGAGATTTGGGCTTATTTGCAAAAAGACATCCTATACCGCTCATGTGCCGAAGTCCAAAATCAGTTGCATAAGGCTGACTTTGGAGCTCTGTATTTCCAAAAATACAAGGAATTTGCGTAGGGTCAACACATCAAACTTGTAGAGCTATAATAGGAATGCAACTTTGCTTAAGTAACTAAGCCTTGATCACATACAAAGATTGGAGTAAAATGAGCACAAAGTTGAGCTGTCAGTTGCACTGATAACTGAATTATGGTTACCAATGACATTGGCAGGACTTTGAGGTCGAATTGGAGTGAGATCTAGTGATCAATTGGGTATAATTACTATAGCAAGATTGTAGCTGGATTATAGGGCTACAATTTTGTTACAGAGAGGTTAACACATTCTCACACAAAAATCTGAGATTAGGGCACTGCAAACTGTGCTATCAGATGCTCTGAATGGCTCCCAGATGGTACAGTGCCAGAAATATCTCTGGTGCAGAGCACCTCGCCACCGGCGACCATGCGATCGGATTCGCGCCAGGCGCTGTGATTCGTGCTCAACAGAGTACTGATAGTTGCTCGGGGTAGTAAATATCGCCTTGAGGATGAACTTAGACCATTGTTCAACCCCGGCCGCCATGTCCGCCTGACTCACGGCCGGTTCAGATAAGATCGTCGGAGTTGGCCGCCTATGGACCGCGCGCCACGTGCCTAGGTGCCTTACCACGTCGCAGTAACTCGTATTACGCATGTCCGTTGATCGCCGGTGTGCTCGCCACGGTGAAAGCCACCAATTCCTTGCGACAGTGCTCTCCCCTCTCTCCGGCCGCCACCGCACCATCTCAAATTCATGGGCCACCGCCCTCGGGCCCTATAAATTGAGTGTGCTATTGGATTTGCTAGGTAGTCTTGGTGCAATTGTGAGTGAGACAGAGAAATAGTAGGAAGGAGTCTTTACGAGTTGTTCAAACAGCCAGGGGTCTCTGTGCAAAGAAGCCAGCGCGGGCGCGTGTGGGCGCATTTCGCCTATCGTGGGCCGTCTCGGGCCAGAATGAGCCGAGTACTGATGACCTTTTTCCTTTTTCTTTTTCTACCAGACTTTGGAAATCCATAGAAAATTCTAGAAAAATGCTAAAAATGTGAGACCAATTTTATTTGACTCCTAAATTTTTATAGTATTTAATAATAAAAATGGTTCCAAGATTTTTAGTCCAAACTAGGAATTATGAAGTATTTAAAATAGCCAAAACCTAGTCTCTTCGAATTTTAGGAATTATTTGAAGACTCCAAAAATCACCAAACTTTTTGGATAAGCTTAAAATGATATTTAGAAATCTTGGGTGAAGTTTGACTTGCTTTGGACATTGTTTGATCCCTAATCCTAAAACCCTAGTCTTCTAGGTAATGTTTGCCCTCTCAAATGAAGAATTGACTCCAAAAACCCTAGTTCCCTGGAGTACCGTGAAGGAAAATTGTATTCAAGATACAACTTAATAAACCTTTTCTATTATAGCATTTTCATAAGCATTACATGAGCATTCATGGTAATATATATGATTATATATATAGAACGAGGAAGAAGTAGTGGTTGAAGAAGAAGGAGTTGCACCACCACCACCTGACAACCAACCTGCCGGGAACTGCTTTTATTTCGACATTTGTGGAGCAGAACCCGACTCTCCTATAACTCAAGGCAAGCCCTAGTGCATTTGCCACCTCCTTGCTATTTTAAAATCTTTCTCACTTGTTTGATGCATTAGGTGATAGGAGTTGTGTGCTAAACAATTGATGCATTTCCTTCCTTGGAAGATTGATTACTTTTCCTTGATCACCTATTTTATAAAAAGGTTTTTCTGATGCTTAGTCTTGCTCTAGAAAAACAAAATGTTTTGTTTTGACAAACTATGATGCTTCGATTGGAATGGGATGTTTCCAAAAAATAAAATTTGATGGTGGATCCGTCAAGGCCTTGATGGGTTTAACATCAGAAAAGATGTACCTCTGTCAGGTACCAAACTTTGGGTTTGAAATAATAAAGCTGAGACTGGGCGGGTGACTTGCACGAGAAGAGAGTCTCGGTGTAGTGTCTCCGTCTGAGTCGATTAAGGACCGTGTCGATGTGGGCCTGCTGACCGAGGACCCTTTAACTGGTCACATGCCTCATCATGGGTAAGCTTTGCCACGGGCAAACTAATACCAGAATAAGACAACACGCAATGGGAGTGAAGAGACGGCGAGAGTAGTATGTACCCTCTGTGGCAAGAGGCTGGACGGTGGTGTATCTGTGCTCTCGGTTTGCGTGAACCTGATCTGGTCTTAAGAACCCCGATGGCGAGTTGACATATGCAAGGGTTAAGTGCTACATATGTCATGTGATTGGAGATCCTCAGCTGAGTATTAATCGATTCTGATCGCCGTTACTTCTCGGACATGAAGACTTGGTCACTGACTTACACGTAGCATTCTAGTAAACTTAAAGGGTTGATAAAAGGATGCTAGTATAGGCCAAGATCTTGATCTAGGGTAGAAAGAACTCTAGTGACAAGTAATGACTTAACTTGCTAATAAAACTGGATTTTTAAGGATCCACTATTAGTAAGCATTTTTGCAAACAGAGTCTTGATTCTTGATTAAGCCTTACCTTGACTCCCTCAAAGCCAGCATATCCTTGAGAGTCTTTTATTTTGATGGGTAAGACTTGCGAAAGTACACTTCGTACTCAGGGTTTTCGAACCCATATTGTTGTAGGTGAGGAAGCAGCAAACTTTTATTACTTTTGCTCTAAGGTGGTGCCAAAGGAAGAACCTCAAGAGTTTGCCTACCTCGGGAGGATGTTGTCCTCCTTAAAAACATTATACTTTTACGTGAGAGGGGTTTTTGCCTACCGAGTTTGTAATAATATTACTTCTGCACTCATGTACCGATGGTCTATAATAATAACACTCTTTCTATATTTTATTGTAAATTAATTTACTGTAATTGCTTCCGCTTATTCGTTCCTCCAATGTGTTGTAATATCTACGTGACGGGTGAAATGCTCTTGGGAAAGGTAAAGGATACAGATACCGAACTTGTCGAGTGATCAGGTGCATCTACAGGGTTGTCCGAGGTCCGCTGGACAAGGACAACTGTAGGTGGGCCTAATGACTTGGGAGGTTTCGTCACAGCTGGTATCGGAGTGAAGCCCATCTCATCAGATATTACGAGGCATTTCAAAAGGAGTTTTCAAATACTTATCATCCAAGAAAATTTCTTTCGTTCTCACCTTACTACTTTCTGAAGTACTCATCTCATAAGACCAGGTAACAGAGTGCAATGTATAGGAGGTTGGGAATCAACGAAAATTGATTCCGTAATTATGCATGCATCATGTTTAAAAACTATACTAATAAAGTTTTCTCCCTTATGGAGATCTGCCGCCGCGCACGAGGAAAACCGCGCGAAAGTCCACCGAACCTATTGGCGTACCTCGACATCAGTTTGCTCTAAGACATGAATGGAGCAGTAGCGGCAGTAATGACCCCATCGGAGTCCTAGAATCCCAAGTGGAGCAACTTCGGACAGAGCTACATCACCGAAATAGGGTGTGGGTAGAAGATGGTTAGCGTATGAATGAGTTGAGGGCTGAGGTTAGACATCTGGAAGACGAGCTTGCTGAGCGAGATTTAGCAATCGATTGGGCTGTCAATTCATGTTCGATTGCTTGGGACCAAGAAGCCAAAGCTCGTGCTCGTGTGGCAGAGCTTAGTGCGGCCATTGACAACTTGCAGGTGTATTGCAATACTTTACATGAGGAAGTCCATGTACTGTATTCACGACTGCACCCAGACGTGCCTACCGACCCTGTTGCAATGGGAGTCGGACCCTCAGGAACAACAGGTGAAGGACTTGGTGGGGAATTGGACCTTTTCAAGCCCCCTCCTTCTATGAACCTGGCTGACAAACGGTCCCCTACAACAGACAGTGAAGCAACCAAAGACGATAAAAACTAGAGTAGTATAGTTTAGATATAATACTAATGCAAAATAGGTAATAAAGTCATGTTGTACATTTGAGTCTGTATCATTACATCTTGGTAATGTAAAATGATGGTGTGTATCAGCATATCCCAAATATTTCTTTGCCTTAGATGCCATCAAGGACTCGTGCACATGATGGCGTGGGTACTTCCCGGGGTCGGGAAGACACGCCCAATCCACCGCTTGTACCACCAAAGTTGGACGAGGCTATCGCTGCCTTGGTCAATGCGACCGCCGACAATACCCGCTTTTTACGTGAAATGGCGGGAAATCAATTCCAGCAACAAGGCGGATGGGCTCCTCCGCAGGGACCACGTGAGACTTCATATCTGGACTTCTCTGAAACCCGTCATCCGCTTTTCGTTAAAGCCGAAGACCCTCTAGAAGCCGATGAATGGGTACGAGTTATGGAGCAGAAATTTAGACTAATCTGCTGCACTAAAACCTAGAAGCCGTTGTTCGCTGCTCAATAGTTAAGAGGCCCTGCTAGTACTTGGTGGGGAAATTTTGTGGCCATTCAACCTGCCAGACATCAGGTCACGTGGGATGAAATTAAGTTCGCGTTTCGTGAGCACTATATTCCAAAAGGAGTGCTACACATGAAACAGGAGGAATTTATATGACTCAAGCAAGGGGGAGATACTGTCATGCAGTATCTCAACAAATTTAATCATTTATCCCAATATGCAATTGATCAAGTAAATACTGACCTGAAAAAGAAGAATTGCCTCATGAGAGGCCTCAACGATTGGCTTCAAACAAAAATGGCCACCTGCCTAGATCTCTCCTACAGCATGGCAGTCAGCACAGCGCTGGCAGTAGAAGCTAAGAACACAGGCCAAGTAAAATTGAAGGGATTCGGAGGTCACAGGTCCAATCAGGGACCTGAGAAGCGACCAAGGTTGGTAATCCGACCTTTCAATCAAAACCGTTCTTCACCTCGTCCACCCTCCTACCCATTTAAACAGCATGTCTTCATTCGCCCTGCCACTGCCCCCACTTCAACAAATCAGCCGAGTGCCCCTGGTGCTCGTTTCCCCGCCCTCCCTAGTTCCTCAACTGGATGTTTCAATTGTGGGAAGTCTGGACATTTTATCAAAGATTGCCCATATCCGAGGCAGAACAAATCCAACAATCCGTAGAACTCAGGGAGCTCAAATCAAGGCAAGGGAAACATGGCGAATAATTAGGCGGGCAAGAATATTAAGAAGACTAGGCGAATATATTACACTCAAGTGGCTACGACATCGGAGGGAGAGCCGGTTATGATGGGTACGTTTCTTGTGGCCAGTCACCTAGCAGTCATTCTCCTTGATTCTGGTGCTTCGCATACATTCATAAGCAAGAAATTCGTGGAGAAATATGGCATTCCTTGCACTGAATCAAGGGAAGGGTTTATTCGCCTGGGGGACAAATATTCACTAAAGAAGTGGCTTTCCATGTGCCCGTAACATTGCCTGAATGGGACTTTCACACCAACATTATTGTTCTAAAAGGCCAAGATATAGATGTAATTCTGGGCATGAATTGGTTAGCCCAGCACAAAGCTATTCTCAACATTGATTTGAGAACCATCAGGTTGAGCTATGGCCATGAAGAGGTTCTCTTGTCCATCCCTGTAGCTATTCCAGCTAAACCATTGGGCAGAGTCTATGAAGCTATCATACTGGAAATCCAAGATATTCTGGTAGTGTGTGAGTTTCTTGACGTCTTTCCTGAAGATCTGCCTGGATTACCTCCAGAAAGAGATGTAGAGTTTGTGATTGAACTGAAGCCCGGTACGGCTCCTATTTCTAGAAGGTCGTACCGAATGCCTCCAAATGAGTTGGCAGAGCTCAAGACTCAATTACAAAATCTACTGGAGAAGGGATTCATTCGGCCAGTTCGTCACCTTGGGGATGTCCCGCAATCTTTATCAAGAAGAAGGATCAAACGATTTAGATGTGCGTGGACTACAGACCCCTTAATGAGGTCACAATTAAGAACAAGTACCCTCTTCCCCGGATTGATATCTTATTTGATCAGCTTACCGGAGCTCGGGTATTTTCCAAAATTGAACTCAGGTCAGGCTATCATCAGATCCGTATCTGACCCGAAGATATACCCAAGACCGCATTTACTACGCTGTATGGATTATTCGAATATTTGATTATGTCTTCCGGATAAACGAATGCTCCTGCCGACTTCACATATCTAATGAACTCGGTATTTATGCCCGAGTTGGACAAATTTATGGTGGTCTTCATTGATGATATCTTGATTTATTCCAAGAATGAAGAGGAACATGCTCAGCATCTACGGATCGTATTAACGTGCTTAAGGGAACATCAATTATATGCTAAATTTAGCAAGTGCGCGTTTTGGCTAGAGGAAATCCAATTTTTGGGACATGTATTATCTGCAAAGGGGATTGCGGTTGATCCCAGCAAGGTCAAGGATATTCTAGAGAGGAAACCGCCAACCACTGTGCATCAAGTTTGAAGTTTCCTTGGACTGGCTGGCTATTACCGCAGATTTATCCCAGATTTCTCCAAGCTTGTGAAGCCAATCACAAGTCTATTGAAGAATGATACAAAATTTAACTGGTCCTCAAGATGCAATGAAGCCTTCGAGCAACTGAATGTATTATTGACCACTACTCCGATATTGGCTCAACTGGACATTGAAAAGCATTTTGATGTGTATTGTGATGCATCGGGCAGTAGCCTCGGGTGTGTCTTAGTGCAAGAGGGACGAGTTATAGCATATGCTTCAAGACAGTTGCGCCGGCATGAGGAACATTATCCAACTCATGACTTAGAATTAGCTGTTGTGGTTCATGCCCTTAAAATATAGCGTCATTATCTGCTGGGAAATATCTGCCATATATATACAGATCATAAAAGTTTGAAGTATATTTTTACCCAGTCAGAACTAAACATGAGGCAGAGGAGATGGCTTGAGCTGATTAAGGATTATGAATTAGAAATTCATTATCATCCAGGCAAGGCCAACGTGGTGGCAGATGCACTAAGTCGCAAGGCTTCCTGCCATTGTCTTACAGTAAAGACTTCTGACATCACATTATGCCAAGAAATGGAGAAATTAAACCTGGGAATGATTCAATATGGAACCTTAAACCAATTGAAGCTTGAGTCGGTTCTTCTGCAAAAGATTATTAATGCACAAAGAGGTGATAAGGGTATAAAACATATTCATGAGAAAATAAGCCGGTAAAGCAAATTGTTTCAGAAAGGATGAGTAAGGCATAGTATGGTTTAATAACCGCATAGTTGTGCCTAAAGATGATGATGTCTGCCAACAAATTTTAGATGAAGAACATCTTAGTCAATATTCCATCCATCCCGGAAGCACTAAGATGTATCATGATTTAAAGCAACATTATTGGTGGACAAAAATGAAGATTGAAATTGCACGCTATGTGGCGAAATGTGACACCTATAGACGTGTCAAAGCCATACACATGAAGACTGCAGGTCCATTGCAATCTTTGCCCATCCCAACTTGGAAATGGGAAGACATTAGCATGGACTTCATTGTGGGATTATCCAGGACGACCAAGGGTTTTGATTCTATTTGGGTTATAATTGATTGACTTACCAAAATAGCCCATTTTCTGCCCGTCAAGACAGATCACCCAGTTGTTGTCTATGCTCAGTTATATATTGCTCGTATTCTTAGTCTGCACGGAGTTCCAAAGATTATAGTGTCGGATCGTGGACCGCAATTTGTATCCAAGTTTTGGGAAGCACTACATAAGTCCCTGGGTACTAAGTTGCTTCACAGTTCAGCCTATCATCCCCAAACCAGTGGGCAGACTGAGAGAGTGAACCAAATACTTGAAGACATGTTGCGGGCATGTGTTCTGGAATTCCCACAAAAATGGGATGAATGTTTACCACTGGCAGAATTTTCATATAACAATAGTTATCAAGAAAGTATCAAGATGGCACCCTTTGAAGCTTTATATGGATGACGGTGCCGTACTCCATTGAATTGGTCTGAACCAGGAGAAAGGTGGTTTTTCAGACCTGATATGGTTAAAGAAATGGAAGAAAAGGTTCAACGAACTATACATAATTTGAAAGAAGCACAAGCTCGACAAAAGAGTTATGCAGACAAATGACGCCAACCCTTATACTTTCAAGTCCAAGATTATGTGTACCTGAAAGTGTCACCTATGAAGGGTGTGACTCATTTCGGTGTAAAGGGAAAGCTTCCACCCTGATACATTGGTCTGTTCCCCATTCTTGAACAATATGGGCCAGTGGCGTACCGACTCCAACTACCCGAAACATTGTCTGCAGTGCACAATGTGTTCCATGTATCCCAATTGAAGAAATGCCTTCGGGTTCCAGATCAAACCATAGAAGTGATGGATGTTAACTTGGAACCAGACTTAACATATTCAAAACATCCTATTCGAGTCCTGGATTAGAAGGACAGGATCACCCGAAGAAGAGTTCTCAAATTCTATAAGATACAATGGAACCAACACACTGAAGATGAAGCTACATGGGAAACCCAAGACATCTTAGAAAAAATTTCCCAGGCTTTTTAGCTTCATGTAATTTGTGAGATATGTACAGTTGTTTGTGAGAATGGAATAGACCCATACCACCCTCCTGCCTTGTACAAGAAATAAGGAAATAAAAATATGTCGCGTTTCCTTTTCCACTACTTGCCCTAGGACTTTAAATCTTGGGACGAGATTCTTTTATGGGGGGAAGGATGTAACACCCCTGGTGTTACTGTCACTAAAACTTGAGCATAACATCATGAGCATTAGCATATCATGTGTTTGTCACACCTAGAGTGCATTCACTAGCTAAGAATTTCAAATATGTTGTACTGTTATGACTTGATGTGTAGTTAACTCTAATGAACAGTACTTAACCCTAATCTGGGCTTATGGATATAAGGGAAGCCCAAGCATGAGAAAACTTCAAAAGATATGAGAAATGACCCTAAGATATCCCCTTGGAATTGACTTAAGTGGCATCAAAACCCTAGAATACTAAAAACCCTAAAAAGACCCCTAGAAAACCCTAAATTAGAACCCTAGGGGGCTAAGTGTAAAATGGGTGCACTTTTGGACCAAAGTGCAAAAACTAAGGTATTAGGGCACCTCAAATCATATGTTTCACACATTTGAGGATTTGCAAATCAAATTATGAGATTTGGGCTTATTTGCAAAAAGACACCCTATACCTCTCATGTGCCTAAGTCCAAAATCAGTTGCATAAGGCTTACTTTGGAGCTCTGTATTTCAAAAAATATAAGGATTTTGCCTAGGGTCAACACATTAAACTTGTAGAGCTATAATAGGACTGCAACTTTGCTTAAGTAACTAAACCTTGATCACATACAAAGTTTGGAGTAAAATGAGCACAAAGTTGAGCTGCACTGATAACTGAATTATGGTTACCAGTGACATTGGCAGGACTTTAAGGTCGAATTGGAGTGAGATCTAGTGATCAATTGGGTATAATTACTATAGCAAGATTGTAGCTAGATTATAGGGCTACAATTTTGTTACAGAGAGGTTAACACATTCTCACACAAAAAATCTGAGATTAGGGCACTACAAACCGTGCTGTCAGATGCTCTGAATGGCTCCCTGATGGTACAGTGCCAGAAATATCTCTAGTGCAGAGCACCTCGCCGCCGGCGACCATGCAATCGGATTCATGCCAGGAGCTGCGATTCGTGCCCAACGGAGTACTTATAGTTGCTCGGGGTAGTAAATATCGCCTTGAGGATGAACTTAGGCCACTGTTCAACCCCGGCCGCCGTGTCCGCCTGACTCACGGCCGGTTTAGATAAGATCGCCGGAGTTGGCCACCTATTGACCGCGCACCACGTGCCTAGGTGCCTTACCACGTCACAGTAACTCGTATTACGCATGTCCGTTGATCTCCTGTGTGCTCGCCACGGTGAAAGCCACCAATTCCTTGCGACAGTGCTCTCCCCTCTCTCTGGCCGCCACCACGCCATCTCAAATTCATGGGCCACCGTCCTCGGGCCCTATAAATTGAGTGTGCCATTGGCTCCGCTAGGTAGTCAAGCACCCAATACACCAACTCGTGCCTCAAATCGTCCACCAGAGCTCACCAATTTGGGATTTCCCCAAATCGGTCAAGAACACCGTATGTGTGAGCTCATCGCGGTCAGCGCTCCACTGGTCCGATTATGTTCTCCTCGCTCTTGTTCTAGCATTCCTGTGTGCCCTTGAAGCTCATCGGCCCAACCAATTGCACTGAACCAGATGTTGGGGACTTGTTCTCAAATGCTATGAATTAAGAACAAGGTAACATAAAGAGGTTAATGGTTAATGTCCTTCGTCCTTCGAAGTATTATTTCCCTTATGATATAACGATCTTCGGACGAAGGTCACGAAGGACGTACCTTCATCATCACAGTAAATATTGATGAAAGACAAAGCATATGGAACATGAGAAATAACATGAATAATTATATGACATTATTTATATATCTTCATTATACTATCATGAATGAATAAAAACAACATTGAATTACATTTGTACCTTCGGCTTAACAGAAGGCAAAAGTACAAGCATGACGCACGAGTGAGTACAAGTCAGCGTGAATAGTACGGGGTACTGTTCATCTATTTATATGCACAAGGCACAGCCTGTGTGAAATTACATTCATGCCCTTCATGTTCACTATTGACTTAAGAACAATCTGTCGGGGACTAGATAGCCTTTTCCTTCTTAAGTCGGTTCCTTTTTCTGCTACTGAGCCGAAGCTCCCTTGCACGTAGCTTCGGCGCTGGTTCAGCCTTCGTTCCGACCCTGCTCTCCATATTGTCTACAGCTTCATCCCGAGTCCGAAGGTTCCTGTACATATATTATGCTTGGGAAACATTGTTAATCATGTTTTTGAGGACCTTCGGGAGACGAAGGCCCCCAACAGTAGCCCCTCGCAGTATTAATTTGTTATGACAACGAATTCAGACTGCGACGTGAACGGAGGCCTTGAGCCGAAGGTCCGAAAAAACACCTTCCCTTTGCTAGAATAGCAACAATCAATGATAGCCGGGGCCCGCTGTGGCGAAACTGCCCGAGTTATTCCTACTTAAGTGCCTAAGCCCTGCCTTAAAGGCTAGGCCACACTTAAATGGGAATAATCCGTCAATCCCTCGGATCTAGTCCGACACGGCCACTGACAGGATCAAGTACCACAATCTCACTCGATGGTGAGTCACAGAGCAAATACAATAATGCATAAAACCATACATGTCAGAGTATTAAATTTATTACATCATCATCATCGGAGTTTTGCCAAAAGTAGTCATCATTGTTCGAAGTGCAGCGGAATAAAACTAACGATAATTAAACGGAGAGATGGGGAAGCCTGTCCCATCACTCCACATGCTCCTCCTCAGCCGAGGCGGGGTCCCACTCGACAGTCCAACCCGGTGGTAAGGTGGACGGCCAAGTCACTCCAGCAACCATGTCCTCCAGAGAACCTGTAAAATTATGCCACAAGCAAGGCTGAGTATACTAATACTCAGCTAGACTTACCCGGTGTGAGGAGTCTACTCCTCTACCTCTAGACATGCAGCTGTTTGGCTGTGGGGTTTGGTTGCCAAAAGCACTAGCTGAGTTTCTAAATCAAGATTTTAACTTTGTCAAAGTTAAGTGTGACTCTCTTAAGGCTAAAAGTGTACTATCTACTCATACATAGTAGCAAGCATTTTTAGCAATCAACAGCTTGTATCATTTCAACACAGTTCCACTTGTTACTCAATGCAGTACAATGGATCAAGCAGTCTCATTAGCTGCGAGAAGCAGACGATTCGAATCGAGTTTTTATCCTTGCAAGGTAAACCTAAACACACGACATGTAGGGGCACTCCGTCCCCACACACATCAACCGTCCCCATCGATTCCCCGTCAGCAGATCAGGGCTCACCGCCTTGGCGTACAATGCCTCACTGACCCCAACTGGCCGTCGTGCAGTGACCGCACTTGTACCCACCATAACCAGAATGGGAGACTACGTCTCAGGTCGCGTGAGGGGATATGTCCACTGCCAGGTTCACTCAGGTACTAGGCTTACCGATTTACCATATTTCTCGGCATATGTTTAGTACGTTCAAACGCTTGACACAGGTATCCGCACGTTAATCCTTATTCCCATTTTACCTTATAGACCACGTATCCCCATGGATCCGTGTCCACCAACCAACTATCAGTGTGATAAGAAAAATGGGTACAACCAATTCCTGACCTCGCGCGAGTGCTAGAAAAATCACTCGACTTCTACCGAGATCCCTAATTAGAAAAGCAGCTACTCGACTTAGCATACTAGTATTCATCACAATGAGGTTCCTGAGATCATGCAACTAAGGTTTCAAACAACTCCTACACTTAAATGCACAAACAATCCTACAATCATTAAGTGTAGTAAAATAGCATAAATAACAGGTTATGCATAAACCGGGGCTTGCCTTCCAAAGCAGTGGCAGGCAGGTCCTCTGGTGCAGGCTCTAGTGCGGGATCTGGGGCAACCTCCTAGGCAGCTCCTTGCTCCGGCACGAGGACGTACTCTCCGTCAGCAAGATTACAATCTATTGAATGCAATGAACATGTATGTTATAATTATCCAGGATTTAAGAACATTAAGCTACAGAAACTAGGTCAAGAATTAACTTAGGTTTCCCTGGCTATGTGGGTCTCCTAGTGGTATTTATAGACATAGACTTATTACCTTTTAGGTTTAGGTTTTCTTTTAGGATAACTTAGCGGATTTGCATTGTCTTTCTGGATTTTAGTGGACAAATTTACAAAGATCCTAGGAGGACATTAATTTCCATTATCCATTTTCCTTTCTTTAATTTCCATTTAGGGTTTATAGTGTAGGTTTGAACTATGACAGTGTTTAAATAATTTCCAAAAATTCTGTAAAAATTACAGTGGGTTGTCACTTGCTATTCTAGCTTGTTTTAAGAATTTGAGGCTTAAAGTACAAAAGCTAGGTTTTAAACAAAAATAACAATAGTTAGGCAAAATGGGCCACTTTACACTACACCTCTTAGTTAGGGGTAGGTTCTGTACTAAAGGTTATTTTTGTTGGCCTCTAATAGTGATACTAAGCTCTTGTACCAAAAATGACAGAGAGCAACATGATGGTTAATTAATGATGGATTTCTAAAGTTTGGTGCAAAAAGGGTGTTTAGAACTAACTTGTCATTTGAAAAATATCAAACAACAGATTTCAGATTTTTCTCAAGTTCTTATTATCAACACATTAGTTATCCCAAGGGCTGGGGTGTTTTTACCATGAGGTTATTCTTGTAGGGTTTTTCTAAGTTTCCCTTGTTTTCTTAAACTAAAAGGTATTCTATTTATTTTATACTAAACCAGGGTATGATAGATTTTCCAGTGAACTATATTGATTAAGTACCCTAATAAAAATAGGGATGCCCTCTGGTTCACTATTTAAATCACATTTTCTATTTTTCTTAACTTTAAGCATAATGCAAAAGAAGAAGTAAAAACTAACTCAATGTAGTGGACTGAGGGGTTTAACATTTTTAAATAGGTCAGCAGGTAGATATAAACTTCTCCAAATTTTTCCAACCCTAGTTAAATAGTACAACCATTTTTCTTGCTATTATTGAGCTTTTGGTCAAAACTATAATTAATTCAGAACCTTCCAGTTTTCTATAGTACCTATGGGGTTTTATATTTTTCTTAGATAGGTTACATTATTTAGAGTCTGGCAAAATTGGTTTGACCAAATTTGGATCAACCAAACAGAAGTTATGGGTTTTTAAAGTTTCTGTTTGAATTTAAATCAGGTTTTAATAAGGTTTTTCTGAAAAAGCAGTTTGCGCCGAGGTCCCTGGGTTTAAACCGAATCAACCTTCGCAGTTCTACCCTTGCGCCACTATTCACTTGGGTCTCTGACATTTCACTTAACCCCCTGACCTTCTCTTCCTCTCACCCGCAGTCCTTCCCCTAATGGAAACAGTGCCCGCGAGAAAGAAAAGGGCGGCGCGGCTTACCGGCGGCGAGGGAGGTCCGGCGAAGGGCAGGGTTTGCTCGGGGAGGTTCTAGCGATCTCGTCGAGGTACGGCTCGTCGTCGGGGATGGCCGGAATCGCCCGGTCCACGCGCGCAGGCGGGCGAGCTCGTCGGCGGCGTGTGCTCCGGCCTATCCACGGCGGTACAGTTCAATCCAAGGGCATAGGGAGCTTCATGGGGGTCTAAGGAGTCTAACCGTGCAAGGAATCGAAGAGAGATTCACCGTGTACCTCGGTCCACGGTTGCCGGCGGTCGGGTGAAGTCCGGTGACCTTGTTCCGGCGTCTCCGGTGAAGCAGAGCCCGATTCTTTGCTCGGGGAGCTTCATGGCGGCGTGCACAGCCTTCTCCGAGGGCTGGACGGGGCTGGGAATGACTGGGCCGGCCAGTCTACGGTGGCAGGGGGATCGGGTGGCCGCGGACACGCTGTGCACTGGCCAATGGCGGTGAACTAAGCTCCGGCGAGGGTCGGGCGGGTGCGGAAGGGTACGGTCGAGGCCTGGGAGGGTTTTATAGGCGCGGACGCGGACCGGGGCGCTGGCTTGGCTCGGGCGCGGCGCGGGGCTCACGGGGCGCGCGCGGGCGTGCTCTGGCGCGGCAGAACGCGTCGAACACGTGGCGGTTTGTTTCTTCCATTGTTCAAACGTCGGCAGAGGTCGCAAACGTGCGAATCTTTGCAAAAGTTCGGCGCAGACCTCTTCCTGGCACCTAGGGCTATCACTCAACTGTGAGACGTCGGGGCAGATATGGCCTAGGGAGGGAGATCTTCAAGTGCCAAATCGGGTGTGTCACACTGCGCGCTTCGCGACAAAAGCCATGCCATGGCATGTCAAACGTCCGAGTCTCGGGCTCAACTTTTTCCAGGGGGTTCCTTAGATAATTTGGCTCCTTTTTGCTATTTAGACCCTGGGGTTTTGGTGCCATTATCTAGGTGAACACAACTGATCTTCTATTTAGGGTTAGTTTTACAGTTAGAGAAAAATAGAGAGCTCTAGCTCTCTCTCCACTTAGTGATTTGATTTAGGGTTTCTCTAGGGGCCTTTTTGCAATATTTCCTTCCTCTAATTGCTGGTTATAAGGTTACTTGGGGTTGGTTTAAGGATTACTCATATTTTGCATATTTGCTCATTTTCTTCTCTCTCTTATCCATGGCTTTGGAAAGGAGGGTTCAAGAGGGGCCTAGGGTTCTCCCTTTTCTTGTCAAATGTAGCAAATGCACAAAAACTTAAATGGTGCCCTTAGGTCCTTAGAATTCTTGGTTAGCACATAATCTCCAAGGTTCTTTGTTCCCCTCAAGTTATTCCACATGTGATCACAATCCTTAGCATTAAGGGTATGTTCTAGCCATGGTAACACCTGAGGTGTTACACCCTCCAAGTTGCAGCGTGCTAGGCGTATAAATATGAACTCACACCGGCAGCATTATATGTTGTTTCTGCCATTTGCATTATTTTCTCAAACTTTTAGCTCTTTGCTCACTAGCGCTTGCTAGATTTTCAAGCTTTTTGAGCTTCGGCTTAAAGACGTTTGCACCATGTCTGGGGAAAAATGACTAAGGAGACGAAGCTGACTGAGGAGGCATAGCTGTTTGAAGAGAAGAAGGTTGCAAATCCTTACATTGCTAGATTTATTGAATCCATGGCAAAAACAAATACAAAGAAAATCACTAAGGAGATCCTGGAGGGTTTATCCGAAGATTCTGATGAGAGTGATAGTTATGACGTGGAAAGCGGAGACGAAGATTCTAAAGATCGGCTGTGGCAAACAAGCCATACTATCTTCGCAAAATCGACTATTAAACAGAGTCATCTTGACAACATGAGAGGAAGGTATTTTTGGGACATGTCTATCGTGAGTGCTGGCGGAGACAACAACGTCCCTACTCCTTAGGAAAACGAAGTTGTTATCTACTGAAGCTTTTTTAAGGCTGGACTTCGATTTCCTTTAAGCAAGTTTGTAGTTGAAGTGCTAAAGATCTACCAGATCTTCCTTCATCAGATCACCCCCGAAGCTATTATGAGGATGGGGATTTTTGTCTGGGCTGTGAGAAGTCAAGGGTTGGAGCCAAGCACTAAGTGCTTCTGTAGAATGCACGAACTTTTATATGAGACGAAGGCCACTGGCAAAGAACAGTACCACAATAACTTCGGTTGTTATGGGTTTATTGCTCGCCCCAACGCAAGCCACCCAGTGCCAACATTCCGGAAGAGATGGCCCAGAGCCTGGATGGAGGAATGGTTTTATGTGAAGAATGATTTAAAGGCAAGGGAAGACATTAAAGAGATCATCCAGCGCCCTATTTGGTCACGCTTCGGCCTTCGAAGGCCGAAGGTGGAAATTGATGACGCTGTCGAAGCGTGCCAGAGGGCTTTCAGCACTGTTTGCTCCTTCATTGGCACAAGAGATTTGATTCAATAACATTTAGCCTTTAGGGTATGGCCTCTTGTGGAAAGCTGGGAAATGCCGAAGGAAACCACCACTGATTCTAGTGATGGTGGTCTGGTCCGACTAAAATATACCTTCAGATTTAGGGAAAAGTTCGATGAGCCCAACGACAACTGGCTGAAGTGCATTGAAGTTACAAGTGATGAATTACTTGGAGCATACTCCAAAGCCGAAGATAATGCTTCGTATACCCTAATTACCGTTACCCGCTGCGAGGACAAGAGAAAAAGAGGAAGATTGCTGCTTTGGTCACCCCAGCTGAGCCTGTGCCGAAGGGCAAAAAGGTGAAGGTTCTGACCCACCGGCCGCGTTACATTGAACCGGTCGTGGTGCCTAACTTTGGCGTAGGGTCCTCTTTAGCAGCCGAAGCAATACAAACTGCTCTGACTGCACAGAGCGCTGAAGAACCAACTATAATGCCAAAGACGCATACAGTTGAGCCAGTCGAAGATAAGGTCGATAAGGCTGAAGAGCCAAAGGTTGAAGAGATAACAAAAATGCCAAAGATTTTGAGCCCTCCGATAGAGGCAAATCTGCCGAAGATGCAAAAGACTTCTGCTGCAACTCCTAAGAGGAGAAGGATGGCCAACGTACTAGATGTAGTGCTGGAGACTACAAAGGCATTGAGCCCTGCTCCTGCAAAGAAAGTCGCTCCAACTGAAGCCAAATCACCGGCCGAAGCCAAAACTAGGCAAGCAGAAGCCGAAGCTACGCAAGTTCAAGCTAAAGCCAAAGCTGGGCCTTCAGTGCCCACCGAGACAGAGCCTGTCGCACCTGAAGAAAAAGCGGCAGAGCAAATTGCTCCTGAAAAGATTGAGACTCCTGCCCCCGAAGCTTTGATCGAAAATGTTGACTACATCATTCGACATGCTTCGGGGAAGAAGTTGTCCGAAGAAGAAATTTTGGAAGCCAGGCACTATGCGTGAAAGTTGAAATATCCAAAGGGTGCCTTGGTTTTTAATGGGAGTAATGAAGATGATTTCTTATACTGTCTCCCAGACAACAAAGAAATATCCGTTTGCCGGGAGATAGGTAAGAGCGTCGGATTCCCGAAGCTAGAAGACGGTCTTTCGATTTTATCGAAGGATGAACTTGCTGACAGCCTAGCATACAATAGTATAAAGGTATAAAAGTTTACTTTTAAGTTGGAAACTAGCATATTTCATTGTTATACTTAATTCTTTCTTCTTATTTACAGGGCTTGATTCTTAGTAATGCCCTGAGAGCACAGAAGAATATTGAAGATGAAAGTTATACAATGGCTCTGAATAACCTTCGTTCAGAAGTTATTGAACTAAGAAACGAAGGTCTAGAGAAGGATAAAATCTTAATTTCGTTGGTAAACAAAGTGAAGGAAGATGAAGCTAGTTTCAAAGCTCTGGCCGAAGCTCAAAAGACTGAAATTGAAGACCTTCGGAGACAGCTGGCCGAAGCTAAGGAAAGCTGCGCACTCGCGCAAGCTAACCGAGAAATTTGCGAATATTGGAAAAATCATCTGAAGAAAAATGTTGAAGAACTTCGCACATCCAGGGAAAGGTGCTTTGAAAAATCCCTGGATTGCGTGAAGAAAATAAAAAGCTAGCTTCGCCAAAGTGGGTGCCTACTCTGCTGAAGAAAACTTCATATGAGGCGACCCCGAAGGCGTTGTTGAGTGGATATGTGGAGAAGCCGAGACCTTCGAAGAAATTTTAAGTGATCACGGGGATGTTTGCGCGTTTTCTGGTGCGTGGGAAATTTCAGCCATCTAGGAGAAGGCAGGATGTGATCATATTAAAGCCGTAGCCCAGGACAAAGCTGCCTTCTCCGTAGATGATACGAAGGATCCTTTAGCTGAAGCAACCTTGATGGGAGGGAAATTTTACAATGATGTATGGGTGAATGGTGGCTGAGAGATGGCCCATGAAATTATAAAGAAAAGTGAGAAAGACACCCATGACGCCCGAGCAGAAGCAAGGCAAGCTGAAGAAGTTGCAGAGCGTGAAAAGCGTATAGGTATTATTTTTGGTTTTTAGCTTTGGCATTTTGTTTTTGTGGCTTCGAACTATTTAATTTTTCCTACTTCAGCTGAATTATCTCCGCCGCTGGAACCGTTCGCCCCTAGCTGATCCAAAAATGAAGGAAGCGCTGGACATTATAAACATGGTTGAATCCATTGTTGATGAAGTTGTTAACAAATTACTGCACGAAGTTGCAGAGAAAGTCCTTAAAGAGGAATATAACTTACTATAAAAACATTTTGAAATGGTCAATGTATGAGACACGAGAATGGACATTGTGCTTTTATTGTAACAAGACTATAATATTTGATGTGTGTAGCTTTGAATCGAATATGTAAATTATTGTAATTTATTTCTTTGCGATGCATGAAATTTACACACATACCGTTTTTGAGCCTTCAGCGAAAAAAACACCTTCCCTTCTTTTCATGCTTCGTAAAGAAAAAGATCCATGCTTCATAAAGAAAGATATCCATGCTTTGTAAAGAGAGATCCCTTCTTGTGACAAGGCTGATAAAATTGAATTTCTCGAAACTTACTTCGTGCCTTAGCACCTTTTCATTTTGACGAAGTGTTTGCCGAAAATCAGCTTCGTATTCGATTGGTGTCATTGATGTAATATGATGTATGATGTGATGCTATGTGAAATGATGTGAAATGATGTGATGATATGATGCAAAATGATGAGGATGCCGAAGACACACACCCACACGCCCACACTGGAACACACGAGCTCTGCATCCCCTTAGGAACGACTTTTGAGCTTCTTCACCTTCTATTTCGGTGATATAAGTTCTGCATCCCCTTAGGAACGTCTTTTGAACTTCTTTGCCTTCTATTTCGACGGTATAAGTTCAGCATCCCCTTAGTACGACTTTTGAACTTCTTGGCCTTATATTTCGGCGGTATTTGACTCTGCATTCCCTTTGGAATGACTTTTGAGCAGAAAACTTACGCTGCGCTCCCTTAGGAACGACTTTTGTAGCTTCGGCAATTTTAGCTTTGCATTCCCTTAGGAACGTCTTTTGAGCACAAAACTTATGCTGCGCTCTCTTAGGAACGACTTTTTGTAGCTTCGGAATTTTAGCTCTGCATTCCCTTGGGAACGACTTTTGAGCTTCGTAACTTTTGAGCTTCGGAAGTCTGTGAAGAAGATATATTCCATTCTGATAGACGCAAGATCATTACAAGAAATTAAAACTAAATTTACATTGCTTGTTCCTTATTAAAAAGCAAAATGGCATAGAACATAAAAGTATTTCAGAGGTAGGATATCGCTCAGTATATGTGCTTTGATTTTGGCATAGTACTGTTGACTGTACGAGCTTCGGATTCCTCTCTGAATTCACGTTGCTGTTGGGAGTGCTAGCGCCCTTCTGGCTGCTGGCTTTGGGAATAAGTAGGTTGCAGTGGTGGTGGCGGTGGGAGCTGAGGAAAAGAAGCCTGTGAATGGCTTGCCGAAGAAACAAAAGCTGCAGGATGATTGCCCACATATTCTGGTATGTAGGGAGAGTGGCACGAAGTAGTGTGCAAGACCTGCTTCGGCTGATTCTGTCGAGCTTCAGCTTCGGTGATCTCCTTTTGCTTCAGAATAGTGATCTGGCAGGTTCTTGTAGTATGGCCCTTGTTCTCACCATAGAATAAGCAATAGATTTTCCTAGGTTGATCCCCATATCTTCCTCCAAAGCCCCTGGCGCCTCTGCCCCTTGGAGCTGGCGGCCTAAAGGAGCTTTGCTGCTGTCCCGAAGACTGTGAGGTGTGCTATGGCCTCTAAAGCTGGCTTCCTTTGTCATCATTCTGACTGGAGCTATGGATTGATCTGACATGCCTAGGGTGGACTCTCCCTCCGAAGCCCCTAGTCATCTTAGAAAATCTGTAAGCTTCCTCCCTTCTTTGTCGGAAGTCATTGTCAGCCCAGATGTACTCATCCATTTTCTGAAGCAACTTCTCCAGAGTTTGGGGAGGTTTCTTGGCGAAGTATTGGGTTGTACGTCCTGGCCGAAGACCCTTGATCTTGGCCTCAATGACAATTTCATTGGGCACTATGGGCGCTTGTGCTCTCAATCGCAAGAACCTTCGGATATACGCCTAAAGGTATTCCTCATGGTCTTGTGTGCACTGGAACAAGGCTTGAGCTATGACTAGCTTTGTCTGAAAGCCCTAGAAACTGGTAACCAGCATGTCCTTGAGCTTCTGCCATGATGTGATTGTCCTTGGCCGAAGAGAAGAGTACCATGTCTGGGCCATATTTCGGACCGCCATGACGAAGGACTTCGCCATAACAGCTGCGTTGCCTCCATATCAGGATATTGTTGCCTCAGCTCATTAAAAATTGCTTTGGGTCCGAGTGCCCATCGTACATGGGTAGCTGAGGTGGCTTGTAGGATTGTGGCCATGGGATAGCCTGCAATTCTGCTGCCAGAGGAGAAGCATCATCAAAAGCAAAGGTACCATGATTAAAATCATCGTACCATTAATCTTCGTTGAATGAGCCCTCTTGATGAAGCTCCCGGTGTTGGGGCCTTCGGTCGTGATCATCTTGAGTAAGATGACGCACTTCCTCAGTAGCTTCGTCGATCTTCTTCTGAAGGTCGGCCAGCTGAGCCATCTTCTCCTTTTTCCTCTGCACCTGCTGGTGAATGATTTCTAGGTCCCTGATCTCGTGGTCCAACTCCTCCTCCTGAAGTGTTGGACTGGTGGCCTTCCTCTTTTGGCTTCTGGCCTCTCGGAGAGAGAGGGAGTGTCTTGGTTTGTGTCCAGTGGCTGCAGTGCAACCCCTAGCGCTGTTATCTTCTTCGGCGGCATGACGAAGGTTGATGCTTTACCGAAGGTTGTGGAAGTGAGTACACCGGAGGTGGGCACCAATGTTGGGGACTTGTTCTCAAATGCTATGAATTAAGAACAAGGAAACACAAAAAGAGGATAATGGTTAATGTCTTTCGTCCTTCGAAGCATTATTTCCCTTAGGATATAACGATCTTTGGATGAAGGTCATGAAGGGCGTACCTTCATCATCACAGTAAATATTGATGAAAGATGAAGCATATGGAACATGAGAAATAACATGAATAATTATATGACATTATTTATATATCTTCATTATACTATCATGATTGAATAAAAACAACATTGAATTACATTTGTACCTTCAACTTGACAGAAGGCAAATGTACAAGCGTGACGCACGAGCGAGTACAAGTCAGCGTGAACAATACGGCGGTACTGTTCATCTATTTATAGGCACAGGGCGCAGCCTGTGTGAAATTACATTCATGCCCTTCATGTTCACTGTTGACTTAAAAACAATCTATCGGGGACTAGATAGCCTTTTCCTCCTTAAGTTGGTTCCTTTTTCTGCTACTGAGCCGAAGCTCCCTTGCGCGTAGCTTCGGCGCTGGTTCAGCCTTCATTCCGACCCTGCTCTCCATATTGTGAACAGCTTCATCCCGAGTCCGAAGGTTCCTGTACATATATTATGCTTGGGAAACATTTTTAATCATGTTTTTGAGGACCTTCGGAAGACGAAGGCCCCCAACACCAGAGTAGATCAACGGGAACACTTTGGATTGTCCCCGGATTGCGCGGTCACCGTGAGCAGAGAAATTGGGGGCTAGAACCTTGCAATTGATCAAGGGGAAAAGATTGTTAGGGGTTAAATTAAGTGTCAGCCAAGCTAGAGCCCTAGTTGTTGCCTATTCTGGCCAGTACGAGCTCGCCGGAGCTCAGTCTATCGCCGTTCACCGTCGGGAATCGTGGATTGTGAAGGAATAGAAGTGCGAGGGTCTCGGTGCAATTGTCAGTGAGACAGAGAAATAGTAGGAAGGAGTCTTTACGAGTTGTTTAAACAGCCAGGGGTCTCTGTGCAAAGACGCCAGTGTGGGCGCGCGCGGGCGCATTTTCGCCTATCGTGGGCCGTCTCGGGATAGATTGTGCCCAGTACTGTTGACCTTTTTCCTTTTTCTTTTTCTACCAGACTTTGGAAATCCATAGAAAATTCTAGAAAAATGCTAAAAATGTGAGACCAATTTTATTTGACTCCTAAATTTCTATAGTATTTAATAATAAAAATGGTTCCAAGACTTTTAGTCCAAACTAGGAATTATGAAGTATTTAAAATAGCCAAAACCTAGTCTCTCGGAATTTTAGGAATTATTTGAATCCAAAAATCACCAAACTTTTTGGATAAGCTTAAAATGATATTTAGAAATCTTGGGTGAAGTTTGACTTGCTTTGGACATTGTTTGATCCCTAAACCTAAAACCCTAGTCTTCTAGGTAATGTCTGCCCTCTGAAATGAAGAATTGACTCCAAAAACCCTAGTTCCCTGGAGTACCCTGAAGGAAAATTGTATTCAAGATACAACTTAATAAACCTTTTCTATTATAGCATTTTCATAAGCATTACATGAGCATTCATGGTTATATATATGATTATATATAGAGAACGAGGAAGAAGTAGTGGTTGAAGAAGAAGGAGTTGCACCACCACCACCTGACGACCCACCTGCCGGGGACTGCTTATATTTCGACATTTGTGGAGCAGAACCTAACTCTCCTATAACTCAAGGCAAGCCCCGGTGCATTTGCCACCTCCTTGCTATTTTAAAATCTTTCTAACTTGTTTGATGCATTAGTTGATAGGAGTTGTGTGCTAAACAATTGATGCATTTCCTTCCTTGGAAGATTGATTACTTTTCCTTGACCACCTGTTTTATAAAAAGGTTTTTCTGATGCTTAGTCTTGCTCTAGAAAAACAAAATGTTTTGTTTTGACAAACTATGATGCTTCAAGTGGAATGGGATGTTTCCAAAAATAAAATTTGATGGTGGATCCATCAGGGCCTTGATGGGTTCAAAATCGGAAAAGATGTACCTATGTCAGGTACCAAACTTTGTGTTTGAAATAATAAAGCTGAGACCGGGCGGGTGACTTGCACGAGAAGAGAGTCTCGGTGTAGTGTCTCCGTCTGAGTCGATTAAGGACCGTGTCGATGTGGGCCTGCTGACCGAGGACCCTTTATCTGGTCACATGCCTCATCATGGGTAAGCTTTGCCTCGGGCAGACTAATACCAAAATAAGACAACACACAATGGGAGTGGAGAGATGGCGAGAGTAGCGTGTACCCTCCGTGGTAAGAGGCTGGACGGTGGTGTATCTGTGCTCTCGGTTGGCGTGAACCTGATCTGGTCTTAAGAACCCCTGTGGCAAGTTGACATATGCAAGGGTTAAGTGCTACATATGTCGTGTGATTGGAGATCCTCAGCTGAGTATTAATCGATTCGTATCGCCGTTACTTCTCGGACATGAAGACTTGGTCACTGACTTACACATAGCATTCCAGTAAACTTAAAGGGTTGATAAAAGGATGGCTAGTATAGGCCAAGTGCTTGAACTAAGGTAGAAAGAACTCTAGTGACAGGTAATGACTTAACTTGCTAATAAAACTGGATTTTTAAGGATCCACTTTTAGTAAGCATTTTTGCAAACAGAGTCTTGATTCTTGATTAAGCCTTACCTTGACTCCCTTAAAGCTAGCATATCCTTGACAGTCTTTTACTTTGACGGGTAAGACTTGCGAAAGTACACTTCGTACTCAGGGTTTTCGAACCCATGTTGTTGTAGGTGAGGAAACAGTAGAATTTTGTTGTTTTTGCACTAAGGTGGTGCCCAAGGACGTGGTGCCCAAGGATGAGCCTCAACAGTAACGTGGTTGCGGGAGGATGTTGGCCTCCCTTTTGAAAAACAATATACTTTTATGCGGGAGGGGTTTTTGCCTCCCAAGTTTGTAATAATAATACTCATGCACTCTTATATCCTGGGTTGTAATAACTATTATACTCTTGATGTATTTTAATGAATGTAAATTAAGTTATTGTAATCCGCTTCCGCTTATTCGTTCCTCCGATGTGTTGTAATATCTGCATGATGGGTGAAACGCTCTTGGGCGAGGAAACGAATACAGATACCGAACTTGTCAAGTGATCATGTGCATCTACAGGGTTGTCTAAGGTCCGTTGGACAAGGACAACTGTAGGTGGGCCTAATGACTTGGGAGGTTCCGTCACAGGCATCCCTGCATGGACGGTTCAGAGCACCACCATACCGGTTTTGTGCGCCAGCCAACAATCCAATTTCTTCTTGTTTGTCCAAATCTTCTTCAAATAATTTTGACTAGCTTTAAGGATGTTTCTATGACTTATACAAACATATGTAGTGCCAATCCAACTAGTCTAAGTCATGGATCTTGGACTTTTTATTCTCTCCAACTCATATTCCTATTTTTGCTCAAACTAGCTCCAAAACTGGGATTCGTTGAGTCTAAGCTTTCCAACCCTTCTAGATAGATCAAATAGGTTCCTAGGGGTGTTGGGAACTTATCTAAGCTATAGAACTAGACAAAGTTCATCTATTCCAAGTTTCACCTCTTATTGATTGGTTTTGAGCTGATTCTGACTTAAAAACTGATTTGATGAAATTATTAGCCTATGAATCAAAGACTAGGGCAACTAGTTAGTCCATAAGGTCATGATGGTCATCAAGCACCAAAAACAATTAGAGAAAATGGTTCATTCCATTTCTCTTTCAGGCACCTAACAACATAGGATCCCAAGGCCCCATATATTTTGTTGAAGTATCATGTTGTTAGCACTCCCCACTAGTCTTTGTTGGAGCTACTACACATGGGTGTCACTCCCCCTTGATTTGTGTATGGACCAATTGCTCAATACCGGCTTATTCTTCACCATTTCGGCATATGGCGAATCATTTGCAACCATTTATATCTTGAGTCACTACAGTAAACGGAACAACGTCCGACGGCCAATACCGTCGGACATAAGATTTAAACCGTCGGACATAACTTATCCGACGGTAGTACCCTATCTCCGACGGCTTTAAGCCGTCGGATATAATTCGTCGGAAATAACTTATGTCCGACGGGCTGCCGTTGGACATAAGCTATGTCCGACGGCTGCTTCTGCCCGTCGGAAATAATAAATCCCAACCGTTTTACCGGTCAGCCTGTGGGCCCCACATGCTTATGTCCGACGGCTGGGCGCTAGGCCGTCGGACATAACCATTCCTTATGTCCGACGGTATATAATGCCGTCGGACATAAGGCATGGTTATGTCCGACGGCTACTACTAGGCCGTCGGACATAACAAATTACAGAATTTACACAAAATTCTGTTTTTTAAAAAATCTGACATTTACAAAACAAAAACAGATTTCATGCACATATACACATTCACATTCACAATCACAAATATACACATTCTAATAAGTATTCACAATCACAAATATTCTCACATAAATATTAACATTCACAAATTTAACATCAACATATAGGTCCGACGGTTGTTGCAAACTGAAATTGTGTCTCACAAACAAGTGTTGCAAAGTGTTTCATAAATAAACATCACGACACATCAATCATATCAATCGTCTGGATGGTTCGAGTAGCCACCTCCTCTGGCTGGACTCTGCGTGTTGAAAAGGTTGTTCACCCACGAATGTGTTGTGTCGTCTTGACCAGACCCATCTCCAGGTGCGGCAACTGAAGCGGGTGCTGTCTGAAATCCCTATAACACAAGCATATGAAATAGTAACCACTCAGTTGTTCATTTAAACACATAAGACATTTATGAACATGTCACACACGCATATGTGTACATACCATAGGGAATTGTGACGGAGGCGGAGGTGGAGGCGCCAACATTGGCATCGGAAGTGTAAAGTCCGGAGGCGGCATCCCGTAGGTGGGCATCGGGACGCCCGCTTGTTGGGCTAGTTGCTACAAATTATATACAAGTCATTGTTGAGCAAATAAGATACACATCATGTGTTTTGCAAAATAAGCTACAAAATGTTACTTCAACTTACCGAGAGAAGAGCTTGATTTTGGGCCTGGAGGTTTGCATAATACTCGTCCCTCTTCTTCTGGTACTCGGCTTGTTGCCTCTGGTACTCAGATTGTTGCCTCTGGTACTCCAAATGTTCCCTCAAGACTGATTGATGGTAATCTGCCTGTTCACGCAACACTGCCATCTCTATGTCCTGGGCGGATGATCGTGAACGGGACGACTGTGAAGACGACGATGTGGACTGTCGTCCACGGCGTCTCAGCTCTCTAGAATCAATCGTAGAATCAAAAATACTCAACCTACAAGAGTGAACAATGCACTTAGTATAGTAACTCATGCTTCAGTTGAATCGCAAGCATATGATGACAATTTTGAAATCCAAATCAAATAATCTCACCGTCCGTGGGCTTGTCCTCCTACGCTAGCATATGCTGCCTGAGGGTCGATTGGCTGGCTCCTCCAATCGTACTCCTGCCCATGGCGTTGAAGCATCTCCTGCCCATACGAAGCTTGTAGGCAAAGAATATCAAATATAGGTGCATAACCCCTATGCCCTTGCAAACAATATCAAACACATAATAGATTATCAAAAACTCACTAGACGGTCGGTGGCCGTCTGAGTGCATAACACATCAGGATTCTGAGGATCAGAACCCCTATGCCCTTGCATATACACCTCCACATCCGTGGGTGTACGGCCGGATTTGACTTCCTGTACATAAAAGTTATAATGACACATTTCTATGTGATTCAAAGTTACGACAAACTGTGACTTACCATTCGCTTAGCCAAGCGCACATGACCATCACCGCCGTAGTTGTGGAACGACTCAGTTCCACGGTTTCCCCTTTTCCTTTCAGAATTGGCACGAAACTCAGGGGAAGCCCACCATCTGCACAATGCCCGATAACCGTCTGATCGTGTGGCCATCCACGGCACTGACACCTACATGAAATTTTTTAAATAAAGCAAGCAAATACGTGGCTTCGTGCGATATGAGAGGCAACAACCTGTTTACCTCTAGGTATTGCTCCTCCGTCAAGTAAATTGATGACCACTCGGCCTTGGTATTTGGCATCGGTCGATCATCAGCATTTGCTCTGTACCATGCCTTTATAGCCTGAATTCGTGCATAGTACATTGCATCTGCAACGACATCGTTCGCGTTATACTCAAACACGTAACGAGCGTTCATATCATATGATACATCGTCCGGCAACTTGTACCGTTTCTGCAAAAAACATAGTGTTATCATAAAAGCAAACATATATGGAATAACTAAAATAGTATAAACAAGTCATACCCAGAATGCATCCCAAACTAGTGCCTGTGTGTTGCCAAACGTTCTACAGACACCATAGCGATAATGCTCCCAAGTGGTGGCGGGGACAGACTCGCCAGTAGGCAAAGTCACAAGACCAGGCCAGTGCAGACGAACAAGATTACCAAGAACCATGTTCACCTGCCTGTAGTGTCCTGTGCCTGTGAACGAGTCGTCGATCCAAGTCCTGCAAACAAAAATCAATGTAGAAATTAAAACATAACTTTCAATAACATTTAAGCAAAGATATGTCACTCACTTTCCACTAGGCTTTATCAAAACCCGAGATTCGGGTGGAAGCTCTGGAGGTGGTCCAATAAAATGCAGCTTCCTCGTTCTCTTAACTCGAGAAGTTCCAGACCCAGCTGCAGAATCTCCACCAGCCCCAGAATCCCCAGCGTCGTCTCCAGCATCATCTCCCACATTATCTCCACCATCATTTTCAACATCATCTCTTGCATGATCCTCTACCACTGGTTCCTCAATTTCAGCATCCTATGAAACAAATAACTTACATCATACAATATTAAGTAACTCAAATAATGTAATTTAACAACTAACTTACATCTTGTGGAGGCAAATGTTCTGCCAGCGCTCTTCGTCTGCTCATGGTAGAACCTGTGCCCTGAAAAACTGAATCCTCACCCCTCGAGCTGCTCCTCGAGCTACTCCTCAACCCAAGCAAACTACGAGCAAAAGACTTCATTTTCTTTGACATCCTATTTTAACAAAAACAAGTTAGTACATAAATCGACAATAAAATAATAAAATATGCAATAAAATCATAAAATATGCAATAAAATCATGAAAATATGCAATAAAATCATGATCCATACTCGTCAATCGTAATCGTAATCAAAATCAGGATCTAGTTGCTTTCGTCGATTTAATGGACGCCAAGTAGCTTTCTTCTTTCTCGTCACTCGTTTTCTTTTTGGAGGAACCTCAACATCATTTTGATCGCCTAATAAAGATTCTTCCAACATTTCAGTTTGTACATTAAACGTGTTTGTAAGTTCTTCGTCTTGGAAAATCTCAGCAGCCCCCACTTCCTGCTCGATTTGACTTTCAACATAACCAGCATCACCAGGAGCATATAGTCGTTCACGAGGATTAACTTTGTACACTACCTCCAATCAACCAAACCATTTTTCTTAGATGGATATGTCATATAATACACCTGCTCGCATTGGTGGGCAAGGATTATAGTGTCGTGGCCTTTTAATCTATCGTTGTGTTTGACTTCCACCATGCCATATTGATTTTCTCGCGTTGTATTTGGAGAAAACCAATCACAATCGAAGAACACCACTTTGAGTTGTTTATCTCCAAAAAACTTGTACTCGATTATATCATTAATGACTCCATAATAATTAGTCACCTTCCCTTCATCATCGACAGCTCTAGTTACAACTCCGGAGTTTGTCGTGGCTGCTAGAGGATGATCATCTTCGAACCTTGTGGAACGGAATCTAAAACCATTGACATCATACAGACCATAACGTCTGCCAGTTACTGCTCCTAGGGATAATTGTCGAAGGTCCGGGTGTATATTGTCATTTTTATCTACATAATCTCGAAACCAACACAAGAAATTAAGTCCCCCATCTTTTCCCTCTCGACGAATCTGGTCACGTTCACAGCCAGAGATGCAATTTTGAGAATCAAATTCCCTGTTAGTACAAGGAAACAAACCTTTTAGTATCACAACAAAAATTCTAGCGGCAATGACTAAAATAAAGTTTACACTTACAGGAGAAACTGACTCATCTCTTCCATGTTGTTATACATGTAGAGTAAAGCAGTCTTCCATTCATCGTTGGTGAAACAGTATGTTGTGCTGGCTCCTACAGTTTTGCCCCTCCATTGAAAAATTTCAATATCACTAATAGGGGGCTCGTCGACATGATACCGCAACGTATGGGCATTGACATTGTGTTCCTCTGCAAAGTACAGGCCCGTGAACGATGTTATCTCTTTGTATTTGAATTCTTCAGCGATGCACCCTTCAACTCGTCTCTTATTACCAACCATTGCACGTAGCTTCTTTAGTGTCCTTTCGATGTGATACATCCATCTATATTGCACAGGACCTCCTACCTTAGCTTCGTATGGTAGGTGAACAAGTAGATGTTGCATCGGATTGAAGAAACCTGGTGGAAATATTTTTTCAAGTTTGCATACCAAAATCGGTATTTCTTGCTCAAGCTTCTCCATCATCTCTTTCTTTATTTCTTTGGCACAAAGATGTCTATAAAAGTAGCTTAGCTCCACTAATGCTTTCCAGACATCATTTTTTACAAAACCACGAAACATAACAGGAAGGAGTCTTTCCATTATTATGTGGTAGTCATGACTCTTCAACCCAGAAAACTTGCCCGTCTTCAAATCCACAGACCTTCTAAAGCCCGCGGCGTAACCATCTGGGAACTTTAAGTTTTTCAACCATTTCATCAATTGTTTCTTTCTTTTAGGTTTAATACTGAAAGGAGCACGTGGCTTCTTCTGATTCTCTCCTATCTCCATAGTTGGTCTTCTACAGATTAAGGCCAAGTCTTTCCTTGCCTTAGGGTTGTCTTTTGTTTTGTCAGTGATATTCATGCAAGTGCTGATAATGCTTTCACCCATATTTCGTTCCTGGTGCATGACATCAATGTTATGCATTAGAATCAAGGCTTTCATATAAGGGAGTTCCCATAGACCACATTTGTGAGTCCAATTATGCTCGGTTCCATAACCTTCAAAACGATTTCCATGTTCGTTTAGTTTCAAATCATTAAGTCTCGCGAGAATCTCTGGACCACTTAGCCGCTTGGGTTGTCCCCTCGTCACAATCGTGTCCTTTTTAAAAGCGTTCCTATCGAACCTGAACGGGTGATCCTCTGGCAAAAAACATCTATGGCAATCGAAGTAACATATCTTTCCACCAAACTTTAGTCGAAAGCATAAAGTGTCTTCAACGCATATAGGACATGTCAAAATCCCATGACAACTCCATCCAGCAAAGATACCATAAGCCATAAAATCATGAATAGACCATAAAAACGCGGCTCTCAAGTTGAACTTCTGTTTCTTGTAACAATCGTACGCCTCGACTCCTTCCCACAAAATTTTCAATTCTTCAATCAGGGGTCTCATCATCACATCGATCTTTGTTCCAGGATGATCCGGACCAGGTATTATAAGACACAAGAAAATAAATTCATATTTCATGCAAAGAGCTGGTGGAAGGTTGTATGGAACAGCAAAGACGGGCCAACATGAGTACGGCGTTGCAGTTAGATTGAATGGCGAGAAACCATCTGTTGCCAAACCGAAGCGGACATTCCGCACTTCATCAGCAAAGCTGGTATCAAAAGCATCTAGTGCCTTCCATGCATCTGTATCAGCTGGGTGCACCATGACATTTGGATTCTCACGTACCCCTTTTTTATGCCACCTCATGTGTTTGGCTGTATTCTTGGAGATGAACAAACGTTTCTACCAAGGTATGAGAGGCATGTAACGAAGCTGCTTACGTGCAATCTTCGTAGTCACGGTCAAACCATCGTCGTTTTCAACCTCAACGAATCTACGCTCACCACATACAGTACACTTCTTCTCACCTGCGGTCTCCTTCCAGAAAAGCATACAATTATTTTCACAGACATCAATTTTTTCGTAGTCCATACCGAGGCCAGATAACAGCTTTTTAGACTGATACATGTCCTTTGGCATCTTGTGATTCTCCGGAAGTACATCACTGATCAAGTTCAAAAGTTCCTTGTAACAGTTGTTTGAGAATGCAAACTTAGACTTAATAGCCATAAGTCGAGTCACAAATACAAGGATGGTCACTTTTGTGTGCTCATGCAATGGCTCTTCGGCAGCTTTAAGGAGCTCGAAGAACTTCTGAACCTCAGGTGTAGCTGGATCCTCAAACTCGGTGGGTTGACCAGGGTTCTCCGAATCGACGATTAGAAGCTCATGGCGTACATCGTCAAGCATCTCTTCCATCCTATCGTAGTCCTCCTCTTCATGTGACTGAACTTCCGTTACAGTACGAGGAGGTGGGTCCTCACCGTGGTGCACCCACACCTCATAGCCTGGCATATAACCGTTCTTGCAAATATGTATCGACATAGTCCTCCAGTCAAGGAAATTAATGTTCCGACACTTGCTACAAGGGCACCTAACATCGGTTCCAGTCTCTGACAGAGCAAAAGCATGGTCGAGAAAAGCATCAGTCTTGGCAACCCACTCACTTGATAGAGCACCTCTTTTCTTCCAACCTTCATACATCCATCGACGATTCTCCTCCATACTAGATACGAGACGTTAACTTAATTAGATAAGTAATGCACGGACCATCCGTTTTTACGAAGAAATCACGCCCCTACATCTGTAGGAAAGGATAGGTCCTAAACCCACCCAGGAGTGACCGACGAGGCCGTGTTTATGACAAGACATGTGGTCGTGCGAAATTTCGGCAGCATAACCCCGCTGTTCTCCAATCGCACGCCTAAAAATGGTGCAATTGGAGAACAGAGAGGTTATGATGCCGAAACTAAGCAGGAGCACATGCTTTTGTCATAAACACGGACTCTGTCGGTCACCCCGAGGCTGTCCAATAAAGGGATAATTCCGGCCCAACATACCTCACATGCGTCGCTTGTAAGGTGTGTTGGGCCGAAACGGGTGACGCCTAGGTTTCGTTTGTTCACACTACGATACACTATGATTAACTATAATCATCGTGCATTATTAAATAATTAAACTAATAAACCACAATACAATATTACATACGAAATAACATTGTTATAGATGACAAATCATATAAAATGACCTTATTTCCGAGGACATAATAATTACCCTCGGAAATTAAAAATTTAAATTATCTAAAGTACCACTAAATAAACTAAAACAAGCTACTTTAATTACGTAATCAAATTTTGGCCGTCGGACATAACAAACTAAACAATCAAATGCATTCATACATACAATTCTAATCAAATACATTAATACAAGCATACAATTCTAATCAAATACATTAATACAAGCATACAATTTTAATAAACAAAATTCTAATTAAGTATACTCACTTAGCGGGCGTGGGGAGCCGGCCGGCGACGGGCGCACGGGCGGGGGCGGGCGCACGGGGCCGGCGGCCGAAGCACGGGGCGGAGCACGGAGCGGTGTCGACCGGCGAACGGAGCGGCTGCGGCGGCCGGAGCACTGGCCGGAGCACGGGGGGCGGGCGGCCGGAGCACGGAGCACGGGCACGGGGCGGCCGGAGCACGGCGGCGGGCGGGGCGGCCGGAGCACGGCGGCGACTGTGCGGGGCGGCGGCGGCGGCAGGAGAAAGAAACGACGAGCGCGGGTGAAATGAAAGGCGCGCGGGTTGGATCCGCGCGTTAAAAAGCCTTATCTCCGACGGTTCAGTACGAGGCCGTCGGAGATAAGGCTTATTTCCGAGCGCCTGTTGTGGCCGTCGCACATAACCTTATCTCCGACGGCCTCCTACAGAGCCGTCGGAGATAAGGAGGCCGTCGGATGTTTGTTAGTTTACTGTAGTGAGTTGGTCCATCCACATTCTCCACCGCGCGATATGCAAACTTCCGATCACCACCAAGCCATATAGATGATACCAATAACCAATAATAACAAGCAATCTAAGCGCTGAGGGCCGTGCAGTTTATCAATATCTTACCATTCAATATCCATTGAGAGTCGTGCAGTTTACCACGTTGAGGCTGCCTGCGGCTTTCTCCGAAGAGCCGTATAGTAGGCACTATCTCCCAATAGATGGAGCTTCTAAGCGCGTGGTTTGAGTTTGACACTAGAACCAAATACTACATATACTATGTGGTTTCAGTGAATTTTGTTTTCCCTTTCAGCAATAAACCTATTTGACTGGATTATGTGGCGGCACTTGATCCAACACACTGTTCTCGACGTTCTGTCGAGTTTCGCTTTCCCACGAATACAACTTTAAGTTCTAACACATGCATAATGTGGATGTACGACGTATACAAATTTATGGTCAGGGTACCCAGACAACAACAGGTATTTCGCTTCAGAATCGAACAGAATATTTAGAGGACGGTACTCCTATCCCTGGTCTTTAAACTTTTAAGATCACTGTAGATTTAGAGCACGTACTGCATGATTGATTATATGCCGTCCCTAAACAGCTACATAAGCAGCCATTAAAAGCAAAAATCCAACGTTGACACTAGTTATTAAAGAAGAGAGAGACATGAGCAGTTCTATCGTGAGGCGTCTGATTTGTATATTGGATCCCTTTATAAATGAAGAATATTAAATAAATTAAAAATCATACCAACAACGTAAGTAGACAACACACTGTATGACTTGTTTATTTATAATGACGGTATAAGTTTTTTAATTCAAATACAGACAACAGTTATCTGTGGGCTGTACATATCCTTAATAAAAATGCAAAGAGAATGTTTAAGCAGACACCCAATAATAATTGGGCAGTGCGGCACATCTCATTGATTAGCAATAAAGCACTGATCAGGCATCCATCATAAGCATTTCCTTTTCCCTCCAGCACGTTTTCTTTCAAAAAATGGGGCTACATAATTTGGCAGCCTTCATATTTGGGCAGGCCCGTAAATAAAAGAGAATGAATTATATTTTAATTACATAGGGTATCAAATATTCCAGAAGAAAGAAGAATAAAAAAATCTATTTGGTCAGTACCCAGTAGTGTCAATTTTTCACTATAATGCATAGCATAGAACAAGTCAAATGAAAAACAACTGTCCACGTTATGTTAATCGAAAACCAATTAGTCGATCGAGCTAAGTCAAACTGAGGCAGACACAATTTATTTTTTTTTTGAAATCAATTGTCTTATCGCTGTTTGATCCTGACAGGAGACAGCAAACGATGAAACGATAGATACCAATCCAAGTCAATCAGGAGCAGCAACTGGCCAATTTAATTTCCGGTTGGCTTTTGCCATGTGCACCGTCGGTATCAGCTACAATCAGCGGGCTGTTTCCATCGAGCAGCTACATTCTGACCAATAAAATTTTTAAAACTACAACTAGCCATTATTTCTTGATCCAACTTAGATTTTACATAAATTTAAATAACGCATTTGGATTAAGAACCATAAGCTGCGTGGTGATATGACACATGATATTTTAATGGCTAGCACAGCCACTCCACCGAAGCATTCCATCTAATATAATAAGGCCTTATTCCTTTATTTGTATTATATATGGATTGAATGGCATTAGAAAAAAATAAAAAAAAAGTTTGACTTGTTTAGGATTTAAATTCATCCAATCTCACTCAATTGTAACACCCCGTCCAATCCCTGGACCGGCGGTACTTACTCCTGGCAGCTCTTTAAGATCCTATATTGTCCCCACAGACCAACACGTGCGTACTTTATCCTCACTCATGCGCACCCGATAAAACTTCCCGGTCGGTCACCCATCCCAAATTGCTCCAAGCCAAGCACACTTAACTTGGAGGTTTTTTTGAGATAGGCTTTCGAAAAAGAAAATGCACCTTGTTAGTATGCATACTCTATTAATTCTATTAAGCCTTGGCCAGGACATCACCATCCCATGGACCAGGATATCACATCAATCAACATGAATTGAGAGTGAACCGAACAAGACCTAATCGAACCTTACCTTTTACCATTCCTAGCTCCCAACGTCAATCACCATTATATCGTCAGGGTTTCCCTATGTCTTGCCGGTCTACAAGCGACGACTGTCTTCATGCTAGATTTTGTTGCAATCCTATCCTAGCTTCTATCACATGCTTCATTTCCACGACACAACTTTTGTTGTTGTCGATCTATCATGCGGTATGGATCGCACACCATGTTCAAGCGGTGGCGCCGTGTACCTCCTACACACCAGCTATCTATAGTAGCAGCAGCCTTGCAACAGATCGAGAAGATGAAGGAGCTTCAAGGTCAAAAGCGCAAAAGATGCATGTGCTCCAAGCATTAGCGGCGGTGTGGTTGCAAGTTGCTACACGTAGCCTCTTAGTGTGACAGCAGATGCAAGAGATGCACGATTTATAGTTGATTCAACCCTTCACCCTTTCATAGCTCGTCCAAGTTGCACATTGAATTGTGGAGGATAAAGTCGTCTACAGGGGTTGAATATGCGAAACCTGAAATTTAACAATTAAAACATAAACTTCAACCTCCGTTAGGCGTTAGAACGAGAATAAGAATGATCGGAGTGAGGGAGAGATGTTCCTCTTGATAGAGTTTCTCAAATGAATGCGGAATTACTTTGGAAGCAACTCAATTGATATGTAATCAAGGGTAGGCAAGAGAACAAGAGAGATGTGGAGAGAAATAAATGTAAGGAAAATGGACCCCGGGCCATTTGGCTAATTGAGTTTTGGTGTTTGATGAACAACACAATCCGTGAACTAATAAGTTTTCTAGTGTTTATGATTGTAGTTCACAGGATGCAAGATTTACTTGGACTAAGGAATTGAGGAAAGCAACACCTCAAAAGAAGACATTAAGAAGATCCAAGAAAAGTCCAAGTGTGCTGCTGCGGACTATCTGTGCGAGGCATACCGGACTGTCTGGTGCACCAGGGAACACCAGCCCAACGGCTAGTTCCAGGTGGCACTCGGAGAGAAGACCAACAGACTGTCCGGTGTGAGCACCAGACTATCCGGTGTGAAAAGCCTGCGGCGCCAACGGTCACCTGCTCTGATAGGGCAACGGCTAGGCGCACCGGACATGCTACAGTGTGCTGTCCGGTGCACCACCGGACTATCCAGTATGCCGCAGTGAACAACAGCTTTTCTCCAACGGCTATTTTGGAGTTGGGGCCTATATGTACTTCACCCAACCGGCCATTTGAAGGTGTGGGAGCCGAAGCAACATACCAAGGCATATAGTGCACATTTCCAAGAGCTCAAACACCCAAGTGCTTAATAGAATCACTCGGTGATTAGCGTAGGTGCTTTGCGAAGTGTTTAGGTTAGTTAGACCGCTTTAGCGCTTGCTCTAGGTGAACCCTAGTTAGTTGAGTGAGTTTTGTAAAACCACACAACCCCTCGGCTCTTGCGTGAGCCGTTGTAATTGTACCAAGTGGGGCGAGAGTCTTGCGAGACCATGACAACCGCGTTTGTGTTACGGCCGCCACCGTGTACCGGAGGGAACGAGGCCCGCGGTGTTTTCGGCCGGAAGCTCGATAGTGGAGACGGCGGGGAGCGTCTGTGAGGAGCCGGAAGCGGAGCACCACTTGCGCGTGGAGAAGGCCCGCAGCTCTCTATGAAGTTACTCGATCATGGTGCTTGGCCCTCGCGTGGGCTTCTCTTTGCGTAGGGGCACCAACGAGGATTAGTCGGGACCTTGCGTGGTTCTAGATACCTCGGTAAAAATACCGGCGTCATCCACGAGAGTTTGCTTTTCTACTTTGCTCTTTAAGTTTCCGCATTTATATTAAGCATTTAAGTTTCAATCTTGTATTCATACTTATTTAGTATAGATTGAAACTTATCCTTTGCGGTAGAGATAGCAACACTTAGACAAAACCTAGTTTGCACATTCTAGTTTGATTATTTGCATAGGTTTTGCTCTAGGGATTTAATTGTGGCCTAGTTTAGTAAAAGTTTTAGAAGTCCTAATTCACCTCCCTCTTAGGCGTCACCCGTTTCCTACAAGTGGTATCAGAGCCCGGTTTGGCTCATTTGAAACGCTTTAGCTTCACCGCTAAAAGAGCCGACACTTTTTAGAGGAAGGGATGGATACCCATAGGCCACCACACTTCGACGATACTAACTTCCCATATTATAGTGCTAGAATGGCTTGTTACCTAGAGGACGTTGATCTAGGTGTTTGGAGAGTCACTCGTGATGGGATGAAACCCCTTAAGAATCCCGAGAAACCCACCACGAGTAAGGAAAAAGAAATTCATTTAAATGCTAGAGCCAAAAATTGCTTGTATGAATCTCTTAGCATGGATATTTTTAATCAAGTATTTACCTTGAAAACTATTAATGAGATTTGGCTAAAATTGCATGAGCTCCATGACAGCACATCCAATGTCCGTGAGCAAAAACATTTCCTAGTCTTAAATGAGTATAATTCTTTTGCTATGAAAGATGATGAGCTTGTTAGAGACATGTATTTTCGTTTGAATCTAATTATCAATGAGCTTAATTCTATTGGCATTAATAAGCTAGGTGATGCGGACATTGTGAGGAAGATTATCTCCCTACTACCACAACAAAGATATGGGAGCATCATCACCATCCTTCACAACATGGAGGACTTGAGCAACATGACCCCGACCATTGTGATTGGGAAAATCGTGGCTTTTGAGATGTCGCGAAAAATGTGTTGGGGAGAGGAGCCAACTTCCTCAAGACCATATGCTTTTGCATGTGATGAAAGCAAGGGCAAAAAGAAGGCTCCCACTCCAAGTTCCTCAAGTAAAGAAGAGGAAGAAGAAGAAAGTGACGATGATGAAGATAATTAACTGTGCACATCATCCTCCGAGGACGAAGAAACAATCCGACGCGTCGGAAAGGTAATGAGGATGATCCGCAAGATTAATCTAATGGGTGTGCCCCTGCAGGTCGAAGATCTTCTCTTTAACATTGACAGAAAAAAGCAAAGGAAGAGAGGATGCTTCGCATGTGGGGAGAAGGGCCACTTCAGGGACAACTGTCCAAATATGGCCAAACCCAAAAAGGAGAGGAGCAAAGGCAAGGGGCTAACAAGTGTTAGAACTTGGGATGATTCTTCAAGTGAAGATGAACCTCCAAGGACGCACAGCAACCAGTCCTCATCACGCTCATCACGATCATCACATAAATGCCTTATGGCAAGAGGTAACAAAAGCATTCCATCCTCTAGTGATGAAAGTAGTAGTTGTCACACCCGGTTTTGGAAGGCAAACCAAGTGCGAACTATGTACGTGCCAGGATCAGAACTCACGTACACAGCGATTACATAAATGAACATCAATGCACATTGCTCGAATAATAACTTAAGAGAGTATTAACTTATTACATCACAGAGTCATAATCATCCACATAGTCATCAACTTAACAGTTAAATCAAAGTGCTAGCGAAACACAGTAAAGATAAGGCCTTCACAGGCAGCTGACTGGGGGTTGCCGCCAACCCACACCTAGAATTCGTCGTAGTCTTGGAACTCCTGGAAGTCTCCTTCCACAGCTTCGCCTTCTCCTGAGCAGTGGTTACAATGCGGACACCCTGGTGTTTGGTGGTAAAGCAAGGATGAGTACACATCAACGTACTCAGCAAATGTCCCGTTTGGCTGAAGTGGACTAGCTTTATGTGGGGTTAGGCTCAAGCAGTTGCTTTTAGTTGGTCAGGTATTTATCATTAGTAGAAGCCAGATTTTAGCATTAGCCAACCCATGAACCATTTCCTCATCGAGGAACAACATCATCATATTCGAACCAGAACCATAACATAATCCTTGTATCTCGAAACATCTGTATCTCTAATCAAAGAGGATCCCAAGGCTGCTCTTAACCGTGAGCACGGCTGATATATCAGTTTCACTACCCTCTGCAGAGGTCGCACACTTTACCCATGAGTCATGATTCCCTTTCTGCCCGGGGAGAGCTAATCCCCATTGACCACTACCTAGGTGGTCCGGCAGGGTATCACTACGTAGCCGTTACAAAGATTCCCTAGAGATCATAGCTGCCCGTTAGGTTTCTCCAGTTTGATAAACACAGTACCCCTCCCCGCAGGAGAGTGACTAACAAAAGCAAAACGAAAGAACCTCGGCACTCAGCCTCGGCAGAGCAAGCACTGTGCCTGGACCCCATTGACGGCACGACGGCGAAGCAACTACACCTCTAGTTCCTCTAATTATTTAGCTAAGGGCGCCCCATTTCACCCTCATGGTTGCACTGTTATCCCGGGTGGTCTCTCAATGAACAGGTCCTTACGGAGAGGTACTCAGGAAACAGCCTGAGCCCCCTAGAGTATCACAAGATCATCAACATCATCAGGATAACAGTATCATAAATATTCACATCATGTTCGTTGATTAAGTTAAGGCAATAGCAGAATGCTAACCATATAACCCAAAAGGTAATCAAGGATAAAGTAAAGTATAAAGCTAGTCAATCCTTGGGTTTCAATTAAGTAATGCGGGGTGGTAAGTTATAAATGAATAGGACATAATGGGTCAGAGGACACTTGCCTTCACCAAACTGTTGATCAGGAACTTCCTCTGCAACTTCCTCGGGAAACACAGACTGCTCGTTGTCTACGTAAAGTAATCATTCACACTATGCACTTGGGAAATAACAAACAAAAACAATATACCAAACATATGCAGCAGAGAGATCACAAGTTCATAATAGAAAAGGGATAGGCACTCTGGTGTTCTCTAGGTCTGGGGTAGAGGACTATACAAAGTGAGTCATTATCCACTAATCAGGTTCAAGTCAGTGGTGGGGTTTAATCATTATCTGGTTTTAAGTTCCTAAACTTAGGTGTTTAAGTCCATAAACTTAAGTGCTCCAACTTTTATTAAAGTCTACTATCTTTTATTTATCTCAAATAGGGTTCCCATAACATTAATTCTATCCTAATGATTAACCATCAGTTGGGACATGGAAACAGCAAGGAAACATTGCATAAACAGATAGATAATAATATTATGAACATTTTGCAATTTGAAGCACCTAATTTGGATTTCATATGACAAAGTTATGAATTTTACAAGTTTAGGGGTTAAAAATATACCCTAAGGACCTATTTTGAATTAAATAAAAGGCCCGAGGACCTAACTGCGAGAAACCAGGGACGGCGGGCGCAATTTCCAGAAAACAGGGGGGTTCTTTAAGAAAACGCGCGGGCGAAGGGGTATCGGGCCTTCTTAGCCGTTGGATTTCAAACGGACGGCCAGGATTAGATCCTGCGGGCGGGCGCGCGGGCGCGCGGCGGTCTGGGCGGCTGACAGGCGGGGCCGGGCGGGCAGCGCGAGCGCGGGCGACTGACAGGCGGGACCGGGCGAGCAGAGCGAGCGCGGGCGACTGACAGGCGGGGTCCAGCGGGCAGAGCAAGCGCGGGCGCGGGCGAAACGGCTCTGGGCCGTTGGATCTTGGGCGGACGGTTAGGATTGGACTTGGCCTAATTAAAACGGGATCGTTCGATCTGAGATGGACGGCGGGGATGGGATGGCTGGCTGCTGTCTTCTTCCCCAGCCAGCTGAGGCAGCGGCGCCCGTCCCCGCGGCGGAGGAGCTCACCGGAGACGAGGGGAGCGGGGGCCCTGCGGGTCATTGGGGTGACCTGAATGGCCGGGGAGGTTGGGGAGGGCGCGGGGAACTCTCTGGTGGGGTCTGGGTCGGGGCAGGGGCACCGGAGGGGGGCGGTTCACGGTGGAGTGACTCGGCGGCGGCGCTAATCGACTCCGGCGAGGAATTAAGTGCAGCAGGGAGCAATAGAAGGGGAGGGAGAGGGCAGGGGAGGTTCCTTACCTCAAGGCGAATCCCAGGGACCTCTCGGTGGCGACGGAGACGCGACGACAGCCCGGGTCGACGGCGGCGGCTGCACGGAGGACGGCGGGTGAGCGCGGGCAGAGAGAAATAGGGAGGGGAAGGGGAAATTGGAGCGCGTTCCGGGTTGCGGACGCCGGGGCGAAGCTCACCGTGGCAAAGGACACGGCGGAGCTCCAACGGCGGCCGGGAAACGAGCTCGGGCGGCGGCGGTTCGCGGCGATGGCGCTTGGGCGTGCGCGCAGCGAGGGGATGGTGGAATAGAGGGGCCGGTTGGTGCGCAAATGAGGGAGGGGGAGAGGGCGAGTGAGGTTCGGGGCTCTAGTGGCCGAGGGCGGGGTTGGGGCGAGCCCCCACGCGCGACGTGGGCGCGGAGAAGGCGGGCGCGCGCAGCTCGGCGGCAGTTACGCGAGGACGAGAGAGCTGACAGCCCGGGCCCGCGGCGCAGAGAGAGAGAAGAAAGCGAGCGCGAGCGCGAGGAAAGCGGGGCTGACGGGCCGGGCCCCACGGGCAGAGAGAGAGGGGAAAGCGGGCGCGGGGAAAACGGCTGCGCCGACGGGTGGGGCCGGGCGAGCAGAGAGAGAGAGAGGCGGGCGCGCGGAAGGCGGCCGCGCCGACAGGCCGGGCCCGCGGCGCAGAGAGAGAAGAGGGGAGGAGGGCGCGCGCGCGGGATGGGCCTGGTGGGCCGAAAGGCCGAGGGGGCGGGGGTAGCGGGCTGCTTTTCCTTTTTCTTTTATTTTGGAATTGTTTTCTCTTTTCTTTTTATTTTCTCTATTTGATTCAAATTCAAATAAGCCACAAATTCAAATTAGACCTTTTGAGAATTATGCACCAAACAAAAGTGAAATCCAGGGTTCAACATGATGCAACAATTCATACTCCCTTGGAGTTTGAGCTAATAGACTATAATTATAAATAAAATAACCACTTCTCTCCTATAGAAATGAGAAAGAGAGGATTGGGGAAGGATGAGAAAAGGGAAGTAACACCTGAATTTGTGAATATGAGCAAAGAAATTTTATACCCCCAAATTCAGGGTGTTACAAACCTATCCCCCTTAAAAGAATCTCGCCCCCGAGATTCAGGGTTGGTCAGCAAAGAGTTCAGGGTATTTGGCTTTCAGATCATCTTCTCGTTCCCAGGTTGCTTCTTCCTCGGAGTGGTGACCCCATCTGACTTTGCACATTCTGATGGTATTCCTCCGGGTGACTCTGTCTGCAAACTCCAGAATCTGCGTTGGCTTCTCTATGTATGTCAGATCCTCCTGGACTTCCAAACCCTCCACTGGCAACTGTTCTTCTGGTACTCGCAGACACTTCTTCAATTGCGACACGTGGAACACATTGTGCACTGCCGACAAACTTTCTGGTAGGTTGAGTTGGTAAGCCACTTCTCCACGCTTTGCTTGAATCTGATATGGTCCAACGTACCGGGGCGCTAACTTGCCTTTAACTCCGAACCTTCTGACTCCCCTGATAGGTGACACCTTCAGATAGACGAAATCCCCCACTTCGAAACTCAGTTCTCTTCTCCTTCGGTCCGCATAGCTTCGCTGTCTTGACTGGGCTATCTTCAGATTCTCCCGAACCATTTTGATATTCTCTTCGGCCTCAAGCAGGATGTCGAGGCCAAACACCTGTCTCTCTCCAGGCTGGTCCCAATGCAGCGGAGTCCTACAACTCCGTCCATAGAGTGCCTGAAACGGCGACATCTTCAAGCTGGCCTGGTAACTATTGTTATAGGAGAATTCTGCATAAGGTAACCTTTTGTCCCATCCTGACTTGTCTTGCAACGCACAGGCTCTCAGCATATCTTCTAGGATCTGATTAGTTCTTTCAGTCTGACCGTCTGTCTGCGGATGATAAGCCGAGCTGAAGTTCAAATGGGTGCCCAAAGCTTCTTGTAGCTGCTGCCAAAAATGAGAGGTGAACTGCGTTCCTCGATCTGACACTATCTTCTTCGGCACACCATGAAGGCAGACTATCCGTGACATGTATAACTCCGCTAACGTTGCTCCGGTGTATGTGGTCTTCACAGGTATGAAATGGGCCACCTTTGTTAATCGGTCCACAACCACCCAGATGGAATCATAACCGGCCCGGGTACGGGGTAGGCCAACTATAAAATCCATCCCGATCTCATCCCACTTCCACTGAGGAATCCGCAATGGCTGCAACAATCCGGCAGGCCTCTCATGCTCCGCTTTGGTTCTCTGACAGCTATCACAGATGGCGACATATTCTGCGATCTCTCTTTTCATGCCATACCACCAAAACCTCCTTTTTAAATCCTGGTACATCTTTTCACTTCCCGGGTGTATGGAGTAGGCTATCTCATGAGCTTCCTTTAGGATCAGTTCCCGAATAGGTTTGAGGTCGGGGACACACAATCAGTCCTTGAACCATATTACTCCCTCTTCATCCTCTCGAAAGTCTTTGCCTCTTCCTTCTAAGATTAGCTGCCGGATCTTGTTGATGTTTTCATCATCCTTCTGTCCTTCTTTGATTTCCCGCTCTAGGGTGGGCTCTAATTCCACTGTTACTCCTTGCGTACTGTTCAGGAAACCGAGACTCAGTCTGTCGAACTCCTTGGCTAACTCATATGGCATTGGGTACGTAGCCATCATATTGACTTGACTCTTCCTGCTCAGAGCATCTGCAACAACATTGGCTTTGCCCGGATGGTAATGTATCTCCAACTCATAGTCTTTGATCAATTCCAACCATCTTCGCTGTCTCATGTTTAACTCTGACTGGGTGAATATGTATTTCAGACTTTTATGATCTGTGTAGATGTCGCACTTCTGCCCATACAGGTAATGTCTCCAGGTCTTCAAAGCATGAACTACTGCTGCCAACTCCAGGTCATGTGTGGGATAATTTTTCTCATGGATCTTCAGCTGCCGAGATGAATATGCTACAACTCTTCCTTCTTGCATTAGCACGCATCCCAACCTGGTGTAAGAAGCATCACAATACACTGAGAATGGCTTGTGAACATCAGGCAGGACTAACACCGGAGCTGTAGTCAATCTATTTTTCAGTTCTTCAAATGCTTCCTGACACTTTTGGGTCCACTTAAACTCAACTTTCTTCGCTAGTAACGCTGTCATTGGTCTAGCAATCTTTGAGAAGCCTTCGATGAAACGCCTGTAGTATCCGGCCATTCCAATGAAGCTCTTGATCCCACGAACATCCTTTGGTGCTTTCCAGTTCAAGATATCTGCTACTTTCTTTGGATCCACTGCCAACCCATCTTGATTTATGATGTGACCCAGAAACAAGACTTCATGAATCCAGAACTCGCATTTGCTCAGTTTGGCATACAACTGATGCTCCCGTAGCCTTTGCAATACCATCTTCAAATGCTCTACATGATCTTCCTCACTTTGAGAGTATATGAGAATATCATCGATAAACACTACCACAAACTTGTCCAGATAATCCATGAACACACTGTTCATCAGGTACATAAAGAAAGCTGGCGCATTTGTCAAACCAAAGGACATGACTGTGAATTCATATAACCCGTACTTGGTGATGAATGCCGTCTTCGGTATGTCCGAGGTTCGGATTCTGAGTTGATGGTAACCTGATCTCAGATCTATCTTCGAGAATACGCTGGCACCTCTGAGCTGGTCGAACAAATCTTCTATCCTTGGCAGGGGGTACTTGTTCTTGACAGTGACTTCATTCAAGGCCCTGTAGTCTATGCACATCCTTTTGGTACCATCTTTCTTCTCTACAAACAACACCGGAGCGGCCCAAGGCGAGGTACTTGGTCTGATGTAACCCTTCTCTAACATCTCATCTATCTGCTTCTTGAGTTCCACCAATTCTGGTCCAGACACTCGGTAGGCTCTTTTGGAAATGGGGGCGGTACCAGGGATAAGCTATATGGCAAATTCGACTTTTCTCTCGGGTGGCATGCCCGTTAGCTCCTCGGGAAACACATCCGGAAAGTCTGACACAACCTTGATAGCCTCAAGCGGTTTGGCCTCCTTACTATCAACTGAAATCTGGTGACAATCTCCCTCCGCTGATTTAGGCATCCTTAGCTCAGCCACTACTTTCTCTCTGAGTGGGGACTTCAATGTTACGGTCCTCTTGTCACAACTAACATTTGCTTCATACTTCATTAACCAATTCATCCCTAGAATGACATCTATCCCAGGGGTGTCTATTACTATTAAGTCACTGGGGAATCCTATCCCCCTTATTTCCACCCTTATATTTGAGCATATTTTATCTGTTTGCACCTTGCCACCAACCGAATTAATCCTCATGGGCGGCATCATTGCCTCTACTGAGATGTTATGCAATTCTACCCAGGTTGCAGTGACAAATGAATGAGTTGCACCAGTATCAAATAGCACTTTCGTGGGATGAGATTCGACTGAGAACATACCTACTGCCACATCTGGTGCATCCTGGATCGCTTCGGCCTCCAAGTGGTTCACCTTTCCACGGTTGTACGCTTGGTTACGATTGCCTGCTGTCGGCTGCAGTACACCTTGCCTTGTTGGAGCATTGGGGTTGGTCTGCTGCTGTGCCATCTTCTTCGGGCATTGCATCGCCCAGTGGCCTTGTTCTCCACAGTGGAAACATCCTCTGCCTCCTCCTTGTGCTGGGGCTGCTTGGTTGCTCTGGTTTGCTGCTGGGGCAGGAAGGCGAGGTGCCTGGTTGTTCTGCTTCTGATACTGATTACCTCCCTGTTGGCTGTTCTGACGATACTGCTGCTGTTGTGGGTACTGCCTCTGAAACTGCTGCTGATTCGGACGCTGATTCTGATTCTGATATCCCCGTGGTTGACCGGGCCTGCCTTGCTGAGATGAACTGTCTGAGAAACGTGGACGGCTGATGCTTCCGGACTGGGGTCCACTCATCTTACGCTTCCGATCTTCCATATCCTTACGCTTCTTCTCAGTCATAATTGCCCTATCGATCAGGTGCTGGAAGGTGGGGAAGGTGTGGTTCATCAGCTGGTAATGCAGGGGATCCACCAAACCCCTCATGAACCTGTACTGCCTTTTAGCATCAGTGTTGACATCCTCAGGTGCATACCGAGATAGCTGCAGAAACTTGTCTCTGTATTCACTAACAGACAGGGGTCCCTGCTTCAGAGCCAGAAACTCCTCCTTCTTCACGATCATCAGTCCCTCTGGCACATGGTACCTGCGGAAACTCTCGCTGAATTCTTCCCAGGTGATGGCTTCGGGGTCAGCATGTGTGGCGAGGTAGGACTCCCACCAGGACTGGGCTGCTCCCCTTAGCTGACGGGGACCATACATAAACTTCTCCCTGTCGTTACATTGAGCAGTGCGTAGTTCTCTTTCCACTGCGCGCAGCCAGTATTCTGCATCCATGGGGTCAGCAGAATGGGCGAAGGTAGGAGGGTGCCCTCTCATGAACTCACCACGCTTATCCCGTGGCATCTGGGGCATCTGCACTTGCAACTTGGGTTGGGGTTGCTGTTGAGCCTGCTGCATGGCTGCCAGAGTCTGCCCAATGGCCTGCACTGCCTGAGTCTGCATCAAGAACATCTGCTCCACTGACATCGGGGGTGGCGGGGGAGGCTGCCTCTGATGTTCCTCCTGCTGGTCATGCTGCTCTTGCTGAGCACGCCTGTTGCATCGGCGCCTGTTGTCAGACATCTGTGGAAGACATTCATACATCAGCATTGATCTTACAACCCTCCAGCATAAGAAAAGAGAATACAGAATTCTTCATGACACTGAGTGAACAAAGAGCTTCACTGATCCTTATTACGCTTCAACACAGCTTCTCAGATAAGAAGGAAAGTAGAAGTAAATGGCTTCCCAACTAAATAACTGACTTTATTAACATTATAGCTAGGCCAAACTGCAGGAGAAACCCACAGGTTGGCAACAGTCATTACAAAGATTCAAATCCAGCACATGTTCATCATAACAAGCATGCAAGCAACTGATAAGCAAACTAAGCTAATTGGAAGCAACTGATAAGCAAACTAAACTAACTATCTAAGACTGAGACATCTGATTTAAGGATTATTACAAACTTCGACGCTAACGATCTAAGGATCCAGATCTATCCTGGTCTTACAGGCAGGGGAACCATAAGTGTGGTGACCACGTGGCGGCGAGCGGTAAGGGTGCTGAGTCCCAACAGGAGCGGGGGAACCACCCTCCTGGTGATGGCGCTCTGCCAGCTCAGCACGCAACTCCGCAATCTCCGTTCGAGCCCTGCTCAGCTCGTCCAGAGAGTGATCCAGCTCAGTGTTAAGCACTGCGACTAGGTTGACTGTGTTGCTCAACCTAGGGTTAGCCTCACCAACAGGTGAGACAACCACACTCTCTGTGCTGCTAGTAGGGCGGCGGGGGTAGTACCGAAGGTTAAGACCGTCGGCCACCCCACCGAACAAAGAACAGTACTGAGAGAGTGCACGTCGTGCTGCATCCTGCATAGCCGCCTCTGCAGTGTCCCTCTCGGAGATGGAATAGTGCTCCGAAACGGCCTCCGCACCCCGGAGGTCATCCTCCGGACGGCGAACTAGGCAGGTAGCCTCCGAGCGGTCCGGGTACCTCCCGCGACTGTGCTGGTAGACCACACAACGATACTCGATCGACCAGGTGTGCCAGTCAAAAGCCTGGCGCAGCAAGGTGTCGAGTGCGTCGTGGAAGTGACAACCGCGAGCGGCGTCACGGGTGATGGGTCGGGCGACCCATCCTTCCGCCTCCTGTGGCTCAGAAGACTCCGTGCTGTGGTCTGAGTCGTCGTCGTCGGGGTCTCCTCCAAGACCTCCTCCAACAGCCGGGACGTCCCGCAGTGGTGCAGGGGGCGCCTCCAGCTGGGCAACAGAGGAACGGGGCCTCACGGACTCCACCTCTTGCTGGGACGAGGAGGAAGAGCCCTGCTGCTCTCTGTGCTGGCGCCGGCGTTCCTACTCCTCACGCAGGCGGTGGTGCAGTCTCTCTAGGTGACTCGACTGACCGGACACGGTGCGGTGCAGAGGACGCTCCGCAAGTCGAGATGGCAGGAAAGGAATCACCGACTTACGTGCAGTGTGTCTAAGACGAGCCATCTACAAAAGACACCGTAAGCATAAGAGTAAGAGCAGAACTAATATGACACGTGAATAAACCATAGACAGAATAAGATAAAAAAATTTTTAACAAGGTATAATATAGTATATATATATATAGTAAAACATAGGGTGGGTCGAGGTGACCGACTTTTGAAGTAACATCAGAGGTCAAGGTGAGGGGGAAGGTCAATAGTCCTTAGTACGACCAGTGCTACTCTAGGTCAGTGGTCCTACAGTCAGCACGGCTTTGATACCACTTATGTCACACCCGGTTTTGGAAGGCAAACCAAGTTCGAACTATGTACGTGCCAGGATCAGAACTCACGTACACAGCGATTACATAAATGAACATCAATGCACATTGCTCGAATAATAACTTAAGAGAGTATTAACTTATTACATCATAGAGTCATAATCATCCACATAGTCATCAACTTAACAGTTAAATCAAAGTGCTAGCGAAACGCAGTAAAGATAAGGCCTTCACAGGCAGCTGACTGGGGGTTGCCGCCAACCCACACCTAGAATTCGTCGTAGTCTTGGAACTCCTGGAAGTCTCCTTCCACAGCTTCGCCTTCTCCTGAGCAGTGGTTACAATGCGGACACCCTGGTGTTTGGTGGTAAAGCAAGGATGAGTACACATCAACGTACTCAGCAAATGTCCCGTTTGGCTGAAGTGGACTAGCTTTATGTGGGGTTAGGCTCAAGCAGTTGCTTTTAGTTGGTCAGGTATTTATCATTAGTAGAAGCCAGATTTTAGCATTAGCCAACCCATGAACCATTTCCTCATCGAGGAACAACATCATCATATTCGAACCAGAACCATAACATAATCCTTATATCTCGAAACATCTGTATCTCTAATCAAAGAGGATCCCAAGGCTGCTCTTAACCGTGAGCACGGCTGATATATCAGTTTCACTACCCTCTGCAGAGGTCGCACACTTTACCCATGAGTCATGATTCCCTTTCTGCCCGGGGAGAGCTAATCCCCATTGACCACTACCTAGGTGGTCCGGCAGGGTATCACTACGTAGCCGTTACAAAGATTCCCTAGAGATCATAGCTGCCCGTTAGGTTTCTCCAGTTTGATAAACACAGTACCCCTCCCCGCAGGAGAGTGACTAACAAAAGCAAAACGAAAGAACCTCGGCACTCAGCCTCGGCAGAGCAAGCACTGTGCCTGGACCCCATTGACGGCACGACGGCGAAGCAACTACACCTCTAGTTCCTCTAATTATTTAGCTAAGGGCGCCCCATTTCACCCTCATGGTTGCACTGTTATCCCGGGTGGTCTCTCAACGAACAGGTCCTTACGGAGAGATACTCAGGAAACAGCCTGAGCCCCCTAGAGTATCACAAGATCATCAACATCATCAGGATAACAATATCATAAATATTCACATCATGTTCGTTGATTAAGTTAAGGCAATAGCAGAATGCTAACCATATAACCCAAAAGGTAATCAAGGATAAAGTAAAGTATAAAGCTAGTCAATCCTTGGGTTTCAATTAAGTAATGCGGGGTGGTAAGTTATAAATGAATAGGACATAATGGGTCAGAGGACACTTGCCTTCACCAAACTGTTGATCAGGAACTTCCTCTGCAACTTCCTCGGGAAACACAGACTGCTCGTTGTCTACGTAAAGTAATCATTCACACTATGCACTTGGGAAATAACAAACAAAAACAATATACCAAACATATGCAGCAGAGAGATCACAAGTTCATAATAGAAAAGGGATAGGCACTCTGGTGTTCTCTAGGTCTGGGGTAGAGGACTATACAAAGTGAGTCATTATCCACTAATCAGGTTCAAGTCAGTGGTGGGGTTTAATCATTATCTGGTTTTAAGTTCCTAAACTTAGGTGTTTAAGTCCATAAACTTAAGTGCTCCAACTTTTATTAAAGTCTACTATCTTTTATTTATCTCAAATAGGGTTCCCATAACATTAATTCTATCCTAATGATTAACCATCAGTTGGGACATGGAAACAGCAAGGAAACATTGCATAAACAGATAGATAATAATATTATGAACATTTTACAATTTGAAGCACCTAATTTGGAGTTCATATGACAAAGTTATGAATTTTACAAGTTTAGGGGTTAAAAATATACCCTAAGGACCTATTTTGAATTAAATAAAAGGCCCGAGGACCTAACTGCGAGAAACCAGGGACGGCGGGCGCAATTTCCAGAAAACAGGGGGGTTCTTTAAGAAAACGCGCGGGCGAAGGGGTATCGGGCCTTCTTAGCCGTTGGATTTCAAACGGACGGCCAGGATTAGATCCTGCGGGCGGGCGCGCGGGCGCGCGGCGGTCTGGGCGGCTGACAGGCGGGGCCGGGCGGGCAGCGCGGGCGCGGGCGACTGACAGGCGGGACCGGGCGAGCAGAGCGAGCGCGGGCGACTGACAGGCGGGGTCCAGCGGGCAGAGCAAGCGCGGGCGCGGGCGAAACGGCTCTGGGCCGTTGGATCTTGGGCGGACGGTTAGGATTGGACTTGGCCTAATTAAAACGGGATCGTCCGATCTGAGATGGACGGCGGGGATGGGATGGCTGGCTGCTGTCTTCTTCCCCAGCCAGCTGAGGCAGCGGCGCCCGTCCCCGCGGCGGAGGAGCTCGCCGGAGACGAGGGGAGCGGGGGCCCTGCGGGTCATTGGGGTGACCTGAATGGCCGGGGAGGTTGGGGAGGGCGCGGGGAACTCTCTGGTGGGGTCTGGGTCGGGGCAGGGGCACCGGAGGGGGGCGGTTCACGGTGGAGTGACTCGGCGGCGGCGCTAATCGACTCCGGCGAGGAATTAAGTGCAGCAGGGAGCAATAGAAGGGGAGGGAGAGGGCAGGGGAGGTTCCTTACCTCAAGGTGAATCCCAGGGACCTCTCGGTGGCGACGGAGACGCGACGACAGCCTGGGTCGACGGCGGCGGCTGCACGGAGGACGGCGGGTGAGCGCGGGCAGAGAGAAATAGGGAGGGGAAGGGGAAATTGGAGCGCGTTCCGGGTTGCGGACGCCGGGGCGAAGCTCACCGTGGCAAAGGACACGGCGGAGCTCCAACGGCGGCCGGAAAACGAGCTCGGGCGGCGGCGGTTCGCGGCGATGGCGCTTGGGCGTGCGCGCAGCGAGGGGATGGTGGAAGAGAGGGGCCGGTTGGTGCACAAATGAGGGAGGGGGAGAGGGCGAGTGAGGTTCGGGGCTCTAGTGGCCGAGGGCGGGGTTGGGGCGAGCCCCCATGCGCGACGTGGGCGCGGAGAAGGCGGGCGCGCGCAGCTCGGCGGCAGTTACGCGAGGATGAGAGAGCTGACAGCCCGGGCCCGCGGCGCAGAGAGAGAGAAGAAAGCGAGCGCGAGCGCGAGGAAAGCGGGGCTGACGGGCCGGGCCCCACGGGCAGAGAGAGAGGGGAAAGCGGGCGCGGGGAAAACGGCTGCGCCGACGGGTGGGGCCGGGCGAGCAGAGAGAGAGAGAGGCGGGCGCGCGGAAGGCGGCCGCGCCGACAGGCCGGGCCCGCGGCGCAGAGAGAGAAGAGGGGAGGAGGGCGCGCGCGCGGGATGGGCCTGGTGGGCCGAAAGGCCGAGGGGGCGGGGGTAGCGGGCTGCTTTTCCTTTTTCTTTTATTTTGGAATTGTTTTCTCTTTTCTTTTTATTTTCTCTATTTGATTCAAATTCAAATAAGCCACAAATTCAAATTAGACCTTTTGAGAATTATGCACCAAACAAAAGTGAAATCCAGGGTTCAACATGATGCAACAATTCATACTCCCTTGGAGTTTGAGCTAATAGACTATAATTATAAATAAAATAACCACTTCTCTCCTATAGAAATGAGAAAGAGAGGATTGGGGAAGGATGAGAAAAGGGAAGTAACACCTGAATTTGTGAATATGAGCAAAGAAATTTTATACCCCCAAATTCAGGGTGTTACAGTAGTGATGATGAAGGTGAGGGAAAGCCCTCTGTAGATGAGCTTGCGGAAGCCGTAGAATTTTTCCAGGATGTTTGTACTAAGCAAAAAGCTCAACTTAAAACTTTGAAAAATAAGTTGATTAGCTCCCAAAATGATTATAAATGTTTGCTAGAAAAATTTAAAACTTTTGGAAACTTAAATAGTGAGTTGTCAACTAAAATTGAGCTATTAGAATCTAGTGCTCCATCCACTGCTACCGATGATGGTCTCATTATAAAGAATGAAAAACTTAAGGCTAAGTTAGCTAGCTCCCAAGAAGCTATTGAAAATTTGCTAGAGAAAATGGAAATTCTTAGCATACACAATAATGAGCTAACTACTAAGCTAGAAAACATTGGTAGCACCCTAGCAGCATCTTTAGTTGAAATACCTGAAATTATTAAGAAAGATGCTTCTACTTCCTGCTTTGATTTAATTAATGATTCTAATCCCTGCAACCAAGTTGTTGTTAAGAATATTGTTGTAGAGACATGTTCGAATGAGGTTGCAAAGGAAAATGAACAATTAAAGCAAGAAGTGGCTCGCCTTGGTGAAAGGGAAATGTGCCCTTGGGCCATTTCTAAGTATTTTGGTGATTGAGTGCTAACACAAGTGTCTTTGTGTTAATCTATGTAAAATGGTGGACAAAGTACAAATCATGTCAAAAGGTATGTTTCTAGACTTAGTACATTGTTTTATGGACTAATGTATTGTGTCTAAGTGCTGGAAACAGGAAAAATTGAATTGGAAATGAGATGGCTTTGTTCAGCCAAAGTCTGCTCGGTCTGGGTGCACCGGACTGTCCGGTGGTGCACCGGACAGTGTCTGGTGATGCACCAGACAGTGTCCGGTGCGCCAGGCTGGCTCTGGTGAACTTGCTGCTCTTGGGAGTTCGACGGCGGTGTACGACTATAAATCATCGGACTATCCGGTGGTGCACCGGACTGTCCGGTGGGACATTCACAGGCGAACTCGTCGCTCTCGGGAAACCATCAACGACGTACGGCTAAAATTCACCGGTCTGTCCGGTGGTGCACCGGACTGTCCGGTGAGTCAACGGTCAGCCGGGGCAATAGTCGGCCGAGGATTCCGCGCGTGACGCGTGGCCGAGCCAACAGTCACATTGGTGCATCGGACTGTCCGGTGTGCACCGGACAATGTCCGGTGCGCCAACGGCTCTCAGACTCCAACGGTCGGCTTCGCCAAATAAGGAAGGATATCTGCACCGGACAGTGTCCGGTGGTGCACCGGACTGTCCGGTGCGCCAGTCGACAGAAGGCAAGATCTGCCTTCCAGGAATGTTCTCAACGGCTCATGGAGGAGTACACCAAGCATTCCTTGAGCACTCTTGATCACTCACACTCCATTCTTGCGCACTCGTTCGACATTCTAGTGATTTGAGCTCCGTTCTAGTGTGCTAGTCTTTTGAGCTTAAGTCTGGGTCTTGTGTGTGCGTATTTGCTGTGATCTTTGTGTCTTGTGTGAGTTACTAATCCCTCCCTTACTCCGTGCTTCTTTGTGAACTTTAAGTGTAAGGGCGAGAGGCTCCAAGTTGGGGAGATTCCTCGCGAACGGGATTAAGAAAAGCAAGCAAAACACCATGGTATTCAAGTGGGTCTTTGGACCGCTTGAGAGGGGTTGATTGCAACCCTCGTCCGTTGGGACGCCACAACGTGGAGTAGGCAAGCGTTGGTCTTGGCCGAACCACGGGATAACCACCGTGCCATCTTTGTGATTGATATCTTTGTGGTTATTGTGATTTGTTCAAGACTCCTCTCTAGCCACTTGGCAATCATTGTGCTAACACTTAACCAAGTTTTTGTGGCTTAAGTTTCAAGTGTTACAGGATCACCTATTCACCCCCCCTCTAGGTGCTCTCAATTGGTATCAGAGCCGTTCTCTTCACAAAGGGACTAATCGCCCGAAGAGATGGATCCTAAGGGGAAGGGAATCGTGATCAACGATAAAGAGAAGGAGTCCTTCGTCAACGAGCCTAAGGATGACAAGCCTACCGACTCGGGCTCGGGCCACAGACGCAAAGATGGAAATAAGAAGAAGACGAGACGCATCAAGGAGATCGTCTACTACGACGACAGTGATGAGTCCACTTCTTCCCATAAGGACAACGACGACAACGACTACGACAAACGAAAGACGGTTAACTCAAACTTTTCTTTCGATTATTCGCGTATCCCGCATAGCTCAAATTCACATTTGCTCTCCATTCCTCTCGGCAAGCCTCCACACTTTCATGGGGAGGACTACGGATTTTAGAGCCACAAAATGCGTAGTCATTTGTTCTCTCTCCATCCAAGCATATGGGAGATTGTTGAGAATGGAATGAAGTTTGATAGCTCGGATATTCCTATATTTATTAATGAACAGATTCATAAAAATGCACAAGCTACTACTTTGTTGTTAGCCTCCTTGTGCAGGGACGAGTATCATAAAGTGAGCGGCTTGGACAATGCCAAGCAGATCTGGGACACCCTCAAGATCTCTCATGAGGGGAACGACGTCACCTTGCTCACCAAGATGGAGTTGGTGGAGGGCGAGCTTGGACGATTCACGATGATAAGGGGCGAGGAGCCAACCCAAACATACAACCGGCTCAAGACCCTTATCAACAAAATAAGGAGCTACGGAAGCACGCGATGGACGGACCACGATGTCGTCCGCCTAATGCTAAGGTCCTTCACTGTACTTGATCCACATTTGGTGAACAATATTCGTGAAAATCCTAGGTACACCAAGATGTCGCCCAAAGAAGTCCTTAGGAAATTCGTAAGCGGGCGAATGATGATCAAGGAGGCGAGATACATCGACGATGCACTGAATGGTCCAATCAATGAGCCTCAACCCATTGCTCTCAAGGCAACGAGAAGCAAGGAGGCGTTACCTAGCAAGGTGGCGCAAGTTGAGGCGGCAGGGCTCAATGATGAAGAGATGGCTCTCATCATCAAGCGCTTCAAGACGGCGCTTAAGGGTCGCAAGGGACAACCAAGCAAGTCCAAGACAAAGGGGAAGCGCTCATGCTTCAAATGTGGTAAGCTTGGTCATTTTATTGCTAACTGTCCCGATAATGATAGTGACCAGGAAAAAGGAAACAAGAGGGAGAAGAAGAAGAATTACAAGAAGGCCAAGGGCGAGGCACATATCGGAAAGGAGTGGGATTCGGATTGCTCCTCTTCCGACTCCGACAATGAAAGACTCGCCGCCACTGCCTTCAACAAGTCATCCCTCTTCCCCAACGAGCGTCACATATGCCTCATGGCGAAGGAGAAGAAGGTATGTACTCGAGACAGTACTACTTATGATTCTTCTAGTGATGATGAGTCTAGCGATGAGGAAATAGATTACTCTAGTTTGTTCAAGGGATTGGATAGAAATAAAATTGATAAAATCAATGAATTGATTGATGCATTGAATGAAAAGGATAGACTCTTAGAAAAGCAAGAGGATTTGTTGTATGAAGAACATGATAAATTTGTAGAGGCACAAAAATCTCATGCTTTAGAAGTTTAGAGAAATGAAATGCTTTCTTATGAACTATCTACTTGTCATGAAACCATTGCTACTTTAAAAGGTGTTAATGATGATTTAAATGCTAAACTAGAAGTAGCTAGTAAAACTAACTCTTGTGTAGAACATGTTTGCACTAGGTGTAAAGATCTTAATGTTGATACTTGTAGTGAACACCTAAAGTGCGTTTCTAAACTAAATGATGAAGTAGCTAATCTTAATGCTCAACTTAAGACTAGCAAGAGTGAATTTGACAAACTAAAATTTGCAAGGGATGCCTATACAATTGGTAGACACCCCTCAATTAAGGATGGTCTTGGCTTCAAGAGGGAAGCCAAGAACTTAACAAGCCATAAGGCTCCCATCTCCGCCAAGGAGAAAGGGAAGGCCCCTATGGCTAGTAATGTGCAAAAGAATCATGCTTTTATGTACCATGATAGGAGACAATCTAGAAATACTTATAGGAGTTGGAATGCTTGTGATGCTTTTGATTCTCATGCCATGCTTGCTTCTAGCTCTTCCTATGTGCATGATAGAAATGTTGGTAGGAGAAATGTTGTTCATAATATGCCTAGGAGAAATGTTGTTAATGTTCCTAGGAAAGTGAATAAACCTTCTACAATATATCATGCTTGCAATGCTTCTTTTGCCATTTATAGAAAGAATAAGAAGGTGATTGCTAGGAAGTTAGGGGCCAAATGTAAGGGAGATAAAACTTGCATTTAGGTCCCTAAGACAATTCTAACTAACCTTGTAGGACCCAACAAGAGTTGGGTACCTAAGACCCAAGCCTAAATTTGCCTTGCAGGTTTATGCATCCGGGGGTACAAGCTGGATTATCGACAGCGGATGCACAAACCACATGACGGGGGAAAAGAGGATGTTCTCTTCCTACGTCAAGAACAAGGATCCCCAAGATTCAATAATATTCGGTGATGGGAACCAAGGCAAGGTAAAAGAGTTAGGTAAAATTGCTATTTCATCCGAGCACTCTATTTGTAATGTGTTTTTAGTTGAGTCGCTTGGATATAATTTGTTATCTGTTAGTCAATTATGCAATATGGGATATAATTGTCTATTCACAAATGTAGATGTGTCTGTCTTGAGAAGATGTGATGGTTCACTAGCTTTTAAGGGTGTACTAGACGACAAACTTTATTTGGTTGACTTTGCAAAAGAAGAGGCCGGTCTAGATGCATGCTTAATTGCTAAGACTTGCATGGGCTGGCTGTGGCATCGCCGCTTAGCACATGTGGGGATGAAGAACCTTCACAAGCTTCTAAAGGGAGAACACGTTGTAGGTCTAACCAATGTGCATTTCGAAAAAGATAGACCTTGTGCAACTTGTCAAGCAGGGAAACAGGTGGGAGGCTCTCATCACACCAAAAATGTGATGACCACATCAAGACCCTTGGAGATGCTACATATGGACCTCTTCGGACCCGTCACCTATCTAAGCATAGGAGGAAGTAAGTATGGTCTTGTTATAGTTGATGATTTTTCCCGCTTCACTTGGGTATTCTTTTTGCAGGATAAATCTGAAACCCAAGGGACCCTCAAGCGCTTCCTCAGGAGAGCTCAAAATGAGTTTGAGCTCAAGGTGAAGAAGATAAGGAGCGACAACGGGTCCGAGTTCAAGAACCTTCAAGTGGAGGAGTTCCTTGAGGAGGAAGGGATCAAGCACGAGTTCTCCGCTCCCTACACACCACAGCAAAATGGTGTGGTAGAGAGGAAGAACAGGACGCTCAGTGATATGGCGAGGACTATGCTTGGAGAATTCAAGACCCCCGAGCGTTTTTGGTCGGAAGCCGTGAACATGGCTTGCCACGCCATCAACAGGGTCTATCTTCACCACCTCCTCAAGAAGACGTCATATGAGCTGCTAACTGGTAACAAACCCAATGTGTCTTATTTTCGTGTATTTGGGAGCAAGTGTTATATTCTTGTGAAAAAAGGTAGAACCTCTAAATTTGCTCCCAAATCTGTAGAAGGGTTTTTATTAGGTTATGATTCAAATACAAAGGCGTATAGGGTCTTCAACAAATCATCGGGTTTGGTTGAAGTATCTAGCGACATTGTATTTAATGAGACTAATGGCTCTCCAAGAGAGCAAGTTGTTGATCTTGATGATGTAGATGAAGAAGACGTTCCAACGGCCACAATGCGCACCATGGCGATTGGCGATGTGCGACCACAGGAACAATTGGAGCACGATCAACCTTCTTCCTCAACTATGGTGCATCCCTCAACCCAAGATGACGAACAGGTACCTCAAGTGGAGGCGCATGATCAAGGGGGAGCACAGGATGTTCAAGTTGAAGAGGAAGAAACACCTCAGGCACCTCCAACCCAAGTTCGAGCGACGTTTCAAAGGAATCATCCCGTCGACCAAATTTTGGGTGATATTAGCAAGGGAGTAACTACTCGCTCTAGATTGGTGAATTTTTGTGAGCATTACTCTTTTGTCTCTTCTATTGAGCCTTTCAGGGTAGAAGAGGCCTTGCTAGATCCGGACTGGGTGTTGGCCATGCAGGAAGAGCTCAACAACTTCAAGCGTAATGAAGTTTGGACACTGGTGCCTCGTCCCAAGCAAAATGTTGTGGGAACCAAGTGGGTGTTCCGCAACAAACAGGACGAGCACGGGGTGGTGACAAGGAACAAGGCTCGACTTGTGGCAAAAGGTTATGCCCAAGTCGCAGGTTTGGACTTTGAGGAGACTTTCGCTCCTGTGGCTAGGCTAGAATCAATTCGTATTTTGCTAGCATATGCCGCTCACCATTCTTTCAGGTTGTACCAAATGGATGTGAAGAGCGCTTTCCTCAACGGGCTGATCAAAGAGGAGGTGTACGTGGAGCAACCCCCTGGCTTCGAGGATGAACGGTACCCCGACCACGTGTGTAAGCTCTCTAAGGCGCTCTATGGACTTAAGCAAGCCCCAAGAGCATGGTATGAATGCCTTAGAGACTTTCTAATTGCTAATGCTTTCAAGGTTGGGAAAGCCGATCCAACTCTTTTTACTAAGACTTGCGATGGTGATCTTTTTGTGTGCCAAATTTATGTCGATGACATAATATTTGGTTCTACTAACCAAAAGTCTTGTGAAGAGTTTAGCAGGGTGATGACGCAGAAATTCGAGATGTCGATGATGGGCGAGTTGAACTACTTCCTTGGGTTCCAAGTGAAGCAACTCAAGGATGGTACCTTCATCTTTTTCAAACGAAGTACACGCAAGACTTGCTAAAGCGGTTTGGGATGAAGGACGCCAAGCCCGCAAAGACGCCGATGGGAACTGACGGACACACCGACCTCAACAAAGGAGGTAAGTCTGTTGATCAAAAGGCATACCGGTCTATGATAGGGTCGTTACTTTATTTGTGTGCTAGTAGACCGGATATTATGCTTAGCGTATGCATGTGTGCTAGATTTCAATCCGATCCAAGGGAGTGTCACTTAGTGGCCGTGAAGCGAATTCTTAGATATTTAGTCGCTACGCCTTGCTTCGGGATCTGGTACCCAAAGGGGTCTAACTTTCACTTGATTGGATACTTAGATTCCGACTATGCTGGATGTAAGGTCGATAGGAAGAGTACATCGGGGACGTGCCAATTCTTAGGAAGGTCCCTGGTGTCGTGGAACTCTAAGAAACAAACTTTCGTTGCCCTATCCACCGCTGAGGCCGAGTATGTTGCCGCAGGACAGTGTTGCGCGCAACTACTTTGGATGAGGCAAACCCTCCGGGACTTTGGCTACAATCTGAGCAAAGTCCCACTCCTATGTGACAATGAGAGTGCTATCCGAATAGCGGAAAATCCTGTTGAGCACAGCCGCACAAAGCACATTGACATCCGGCATCACTTTTTGAGAGACCACCAGCAAAAGGGAGATATCGAAGTGTTTCATGTTAGCACCGAGAACCAGCTAGCCGATATCTTCACTAAGCCTTTAGATGAAAAGACCTTTTGCAGGCTGCATAGTGAGCTAAATGTCCTAGATTCGCGGAACCTGGATTGATTTATAGCATACATGTGTTTATACCTTTGATCATGTTCCTTCTGCACTTTGTTGCTTACTTGTGGTGCTCAAGTTATATAATCACTCTCCGGACCTCACAAGTCCTTTTGCAAGTGATGCACATATTTAGGGGGAGTTGTGCTACAACTTGACCCTTTGAGACTAACTGTGTGCTTGAGTTTGCTTAATTTAGTCTCAAAGGAGGTTTGAAAGGGAAAAGGTGGACTTGGACCATGAAAGACTTCCACTGCACTCCGATGAGAGGGTAACTTATTCCAAGTTCATCTCATGCACTCTTATTGCCTTTGTATTCTTATTGAAGATTTTGGTGAGGCAATGGGGTTCTAGGGCCAAGATTGATCCCGTTTTGGTGCTTGATGCCAAAGGGGGAGAAAATAAAGGCCAAAGCAACAAATGGATCAGCTACCACTTGAGAAATTTTGAAAATAGTAGAATAGAGCTTTTGGTTTGTCAAAACTCTTTTATTGTCTCTTTTGTCAAAAGTTGGCCTCTTGTGGGGAGAAGTGTTGATTATGGGAAAAGGGGGAGTTTTTGAAATCCTTGATCAATTTCATTTGGAATACCTCTCTTTATGTCTCTACAAGTGAATTTGACTTAGAGATAGGAATTTGAGTTTGATTTGCAAAAACAAACCAAGTGGTGGCAAAGAGTGATCCATATATGCCAAATTTGATTCAAAACAACTTTTGGTTTTCATTTGCATTGATATTGCACTTGTTCTAGTCACTTTATGTTGTGTTGGCATAAATCACCAAAAAGGGGGAGATTGAAAGGGAAATGTGCCCTTGGGCCATTTCTAAGTATTTTGGTGATTGAGTGCCAACACAAGTGTCTTTGTGTTAATCTATGTAAAATGGTGGACAAAGTACAAACCATGTCAAAAGGTATGTTTCTAGACTTAGTAATTGTTTTATGGACTAATGTATTGTGTCTAAGTGCTGGAAATAGGAAAAATTGAATTGGAAATGAGATGGCTTTGTTCAGCCAAAGTCTGCTCAGTCTGGGTGCACCGGACTGTCCGGTGGTGCACCGGACAGTGTCCGGTGCGCCAGGCTAGCTCTGGCGAACTTGCTGCTCTCGGGAGTTCGACGGCGGTCTACGGCTATAAATCATCGGACTATCCAGTGGTGCACCGGACTATCCGGTGGGACATTCACAGGCGAACTCGTCGCTCTCGGGAAACCATCAACGGCGTACGGCTAAAATTCACCGGTCTGTCCGGTGGTGCACCGGACTGTCCGGTGAGTCAACGGTCAGCCGGGACAATGGTCGGCCGAGGATTCCGCGCGTGACCCGTGGCCGAGCCAACGGTCACATTGGTGCACCGGACTGTCCGGTGTGCACCGGACAATGTCCGGTGCGCCAACGGCTCTCAGACTCCAACGGTCGGCTTCGCCAAATAAGGAAGGATATCTGCACCGGACAGTGTCCGGTGGTGCACCGGACTGTCCGATGCGCTAGTCGACAGAAGGCAAGATCTGCCTTCCAGGAATGTTCTCAACGGCTCCTAGCTGCCTTGGGGCTATAAAAGGGACCCCTAGGCACATGGAGGAGTACACCAAGCATTCCTTGAGCACTCTTGATCACTCACACTCCATTCTTGCGCACTCGTTCGACATTCTAGTGATTTGAGCTCCGTTCTAGTGTGCTAGTCTTTTGAGCTTAAGTCTGGGTCTTGCGTGTGCGTATTTGCTGTTATCTTTGTGTCTTGTGTGAGTTGCTAATCCCTCCCTTACTCTGTGCTTCTTTGTGAACTTTAAGTGTAAGGGCGAGAGGCTCCAAGTTGTGGAGATTCCTCGCGAACGGGATTAAGAAAAGCAAGCAAAACACCATGGTATTCAAGTGGGTCTTTGGACCGCTTGAGAGGGGTTGATTGCAACCCTCGTCCGTTGGGACGCCACAACGTGGAGTAGGCAAGCGTTGGTCTTGGCCGAACCACGGGATAACCACCGTGCCATCTCTGTGATTGATATCTTTGTGGTTATTGTGATTTGTTGAAGACTCCTCTCTAGCCACTTGGCAATCATTGTGCTAACACTTAACCAAGTTTTTGTGGCTTAAGTTTCAAGTGTTACAGGATCACCTATTCACCCCCCCTCTAGGTGCTCTCACTTGGCAAGGCTTTGTATGACAAGAAAGGCAAAGCCAAACAAACCCGACCTCCATAGGATAACACCACTGCGGGAGTGAACAAGCCTGTAGAGGGAGAAACTGTGATTTGTAGGCTATGCCACATAGAAGGCCACAAGTCTTTCCAATGCAAGGCGATGACCAGGGATAAACAAAGGCAAAAGCTCAAGCAAAAGCCATCAAGCAAAATCTCCAACACCTACATAAAAAGGTGAACAAAAAGGATGCTACACCATATTTGATCAAGAAGAAAAAGAATGGAAAGGTGATAGCAATCAAGGCCAACAAGCAAGCCAACAAAGGAAAGGGGGCCAAACGCATCTGGGTGCCAAAGGAAATAATTTCAACCATGAAAAGCACCAAGAAGGTTTGGATCCCGAAAGGGAAGTGAGCGGACCGTAGGTCGCCGGGAAATTTGGAGACTTGGCAAAGTTGGGATGTATATCATGGGATACATCATATTGGATCAAGATTACTTGCTAAGTAAGTTAGTGAAAATTTTGGACCCAAATTTCCCACCCATGACTAAGGTAACTAGATTTATTGTATTTCTTGTTTTTATATATGCGTATCTATTTACCTTGTATCTAGTTTACCTTTCTTGCATAGTATTACATTTGTTATCTACTTTTGTTTAAAATTATGCATACTAGGTAAATCGCATGGTAGGATTGCTTGCTTTCAATTCTTATACTTAAGCAAACCTACATGGCCTAAAATGTTCATTTGAGCACGACACATAGCTTCTATATCACTCCATAATAAATGATGCATCAATTGAAAATTTTGAATTCTACAAGTTGTATCATTTAACTTATATGTGCCAAAGTTCGGATTGTAGATAATTTGCCCCTCTTGATATCAAATCAAAAGTGCAAGTCTCCTACAAGTATTCAAAACTTGTATGCACACCTTCAGGGGGAGGTTACTCTATAATCTAATACTTTGAGACTAACACCTTTTCAAGTCTATTTCATGTGATAGTCTCATTGTAAGGAAAATAAGGTCCCCGAAGAAAGACACAATCTTCCACTGCAAAATCTCCAAGAACTCTCATGTCTCTCAAGCTTGCCATTGAATTTCAATCGGTATCTTTTGAGACTACATCTAGTATCATTTACATGTCTTCTCCAATATTTGATTAGACTATATTTCATATCATATACTTCCATGTTGCTAAATATGCATAAGTGGTTAACTCATATTCTGTTACCTATGCATAAGGGAAGTTAGTCTTTTCAAATCATGTCTTGCACCTCTAATTTTCACATGCTTTTTCCTAAGATCTCTGTCAGGGGGAGCTTTTCTTCATCTCTAAAGGGGGAGAAAACTCTTTCTAAAGGAGAACACTCATTTAGGGGGAGTAATCTTTTGAGGACAAACTTTTATTTACTTCCTATATGCTTTTAATGTCTTCCTTTTCGGTGGTTGATGCCAAAGGGGGAGAAGTTTAGGGACCAAAGCAATGAAAACTATATCAAACACCAAACACCACAAATTTAAAATTTTATATCTACAAATGGTATTCCATGTGGTTTTGGTTATTTGGTCCAAAAATAGGAAGTAAGTGAATTATGGAGTTAGGGGGAGGCCTAAGTCCATAATATCACATTATGGGGACAAACATGCATCCTAGCAAGTAGATTGCATATTTTCATTCAAATACTTGTATTATTTGCTTGCTTTGATTGTGTTGTCATCAATCACCAAAAAGGGGGAGATTGTAAGGAAAATGGACCCTGGGCCATTTGGCTAATTGAGTTTTGGTGTTTGATGAACAACACAATCCGTGAACTAATAAGTTTTCTAGTGTTTATGATTGTAGTTCACAGGATGCAAGATTTACTTGCACTAAGGAATTGAGGAAAGCAACACCTCAAAAGAATACATTAAGAAGATCCAAGAGAAGTCCAAGTGTGCTGCTGCTGACTATCTGTGCGAGGCACACCGGACTGTCCGGTGCCCACACGCCGGACTGTCTGGTGCACCAGGGAACACCAGCCCAATGGCTAGTTCTAGGTGGCACTCGGAGAGAAGACCACCGGACTGTCCGGTGTGAGCACCAGACTGTCCGGTGTGAAAAGCCTGAGGCGCCAACAGTCACCTGCTCTGACAGGGCAACGGCTAGGTGCAACGGACATGCTACAGTGTGTTGTCCGGTGCACCACCGGACTGTCCGGTGTGCCGCAAAGAACAACAGGTTTTCTCCAACGGCTATTTTGGAGTTGGGGCCTATATATACTTCACCCAACCGGCCATTTGAAGGTGTGGGAGCCCAAGCAACATACCAAGGCATATAGTGCACATTTCCAAGAGCTCAAACACCCAAGTGCTTAATAGAATCACTCGGTGATTAGGGTAGGTGCTTTGTGAAGTGCTTAGGTTAGTTAGACCGCTTTAGCGCTTGCTCTACGTGAACCCTAGTTAGTTGAGTGAGTTTTGTAAAACCACACAACCCCTCGGCTCTGGCGTGAGCCGTTGTAATTGTACCGAGTGGGGCGAGAGTCTTGCGAGACCGTGACAACCGCGTTTGTGTCACGGCCGCCACCGTGTACCGGAGGGAACAAGGCCCGCGGCGTTTTCGGCTGGAAGCTCGATAGTGGTGACGGCGGGGAGCGTCCGAGAGGAGCCGGAAGCGGAGCACCACTTGCGCGTGGAGAAGGCCCGCGGCTCTCTACGGAGTTACTCGACCGTGGTGCTTGGCCCTCGCGTGGGCTTCCCTTTACGTAGGGGCACCAACGAGGATTAGTCGGGACCTTACGTGGTTCCGGATACCTCGGTAAAAATACCGGCGTCATCCACGAGAGTTTGCTTTTCTACTTTGCTCTTTAAGTTTCCGCATTTATATTAAGCATTTAAGTTTCAATCTTGTATTCATACTTATTTAGTATAGATTGAAACTTAGCCTTTGCGGTAGAGATAGCAACACTTAGACAAAACCTAGTTTGCACATTCTAGTGTTATTATTGTATAGGTTTTGCTCTAGGGATTTAATTGTGGCCTAGTTTAGTAAAAGTTTTAGAAGTCCTAATTCACCCCCTCTTAGGCATCACCCGTTTCCTACAATAAACAAATCACAAACAAGAAGCAATCATAAGAACACAAGTGATTTGTTTCCTGAGGTTTGATTTCGAAAAACATACTCCCCGTTGAGGAGTCCACTAAGGACGAGTCTCTTTCAACTCTTTCCCTCTCTCAAACGGTCACTTAGACCTGTTGAGTGTTCTTAGTCCCCACAAGGATCACCACACAATTTGGCATCTCTTACTAGCCTTACAAATGTGACAATGGGGGTGACAGTGAGAATGAGACTTAAGAACAAGAGCACAAGAACTTGCAACAACTCAAGAACACAAGGCACTAAATCTCTCTAACTTGAATCAATCAAATGCACCGCTTATATGTCTTTGAATGCTTGGAAGGTGTTGCAATAAATGTATGGATGTTTGATGCAGCTCTTGTGTCTTCAATGTGCTAGTTAGGGGTGTATTTATAGTCCCAACCAACCCACATAGCCATTGGAGTTGAGTGTAGAAATCTGCACAATTATGTGTCATACAGGACCTCCAACAGTATCGGTCTAGTGGCGCACCAACCCTTGTAGACTACTATAGTAGGTAGCCGTTCTGACGGGTGGTTGGCACGATAACTCATCCCGTGGCGCACCGAACTCTGCGACATCAGCGCCATGTCGGAGTTGGAGACTGAAACTACCATTGTAACAGTGCTTGGTCTATTGCACACCGGACCGGCTCGGGTAGCCATCTTTCAAAGTATCCAATTTACACCCTCTCTTCGTAGACGCTCGTCACTCACCAAACCGGTTTGGCGCGCCAGCTAGTGAAGTCTGAGTCTAGGTCTTCTTTGTATATGTTGTCTGGTGCACCACCGAACTGGTCCAGTGCGACAAATAGCAGACCAAATTTTACAAACTTATCCAATTCTTCTTCAAATGAATTTGACTAGTATGAGGATATTTCTATGACTTAGACAAACATATCTAGTGTCAATCCAACTAGTCTAAGTCATGGATCTTAGATATTTTTACTAACTCGTATTCCTGTTTTAGCTCAAACTAGCTCCAAAAGAGTGAAATAACTGAGCTATCCGACACTTATAGATGTGTCAAATATGAAACTAGGGGTATTTAGAACTTAACCAAAGTATAGATCTATTGCTAGTTCATCTATTCCAAGATTTACCCTATTTGGCTATATTTAGGGATGACAATGGGTTGGGTTCGGGTCGAGTTGAGAAAAAACTCGCCCGCGATCGCACCCGCGGGTGAAATTCCAAACCCGCACCCAAACCCGTCGGGTTTTGGGTCACCCGCGGGTTTTCACCGAATGTACATTTTAAACAATAATTCTACTCCAAGCAATCAAGTACTGTCAATAATTTAGTTATATCTACTTATTTTAAGCCCTCACATTGAGCAACAACAAAACATGTCATGAAACATTATCCAAGTTACTTATTCAAAATAATTACTATTGTATATTAATCATTTGTGCAAAATAAAGAATGAACTGGATTTCGGCTTAGGTGTGGGTCACCTGCGGGTTGAAATAAAAACCCGCAACCGCACCCACGAAACTTTGGGTCAGGTGCGGGTTGCACCCATGGGTCAAAATATTCACCCATACCCACACTCATCGGGTCGAGTACATGTTGGGTTTCGGGTTTGCCGATTAAATTGCCATCCCTAGCTGGATTGTGTAGTTTCTGATCTAAAAACTCTGAAGTTGATTGTTGGGGAGCCTCATAGCCGAAGGTCCCTTAGCATGGTTTTGTAAGACAAAACACATTTCAGGCACCAGCGGAAAAGCAGCGAAGCTATCTTTTGTCTAGAACCTTGCGCAAGAGGAGAATGAAGCTAGAACTAGCAAATGCAACTGACGAAGAGAAGAAGCTTCAGCTAAACATCTTTGGCACACGAAGCAGTTGAAGAAGGAAAGACTATAAAAGCCTTACTAGCACGATGGACACAAGAGAAGGCAGCTTGCCCGCACGAGTACTATAGATCATGTAAATAGGGTTTATGGGTATAACTGTAATTTCATATGAAGTTGTCCATCTCCACTATAAACAGGTGAACAGTACCATGCATATGACGCTGGATGTTGCAGGGTGTCTGGAAATCACTCCGCCTTCAAAGGTGTTTTTCAACATCTAAGAGCTCTCCTTTGTAAAGTACAGAGGTATCCTTATAATTATTCATAAAATAGAAGGAGAAGCTAGACTCATTTCTTTTAATGATTTTGCTATGACATCTTTATATTATCACACATTCTATAATTTCTACATACACGAACAAAGGCATGTGTTATATTATTGAATTTCAACATTTCTATCACACCTTGTCTTCTCCCATGCATTAACTCTCCTTGAAGAGGAGATTTAACTAAAGGAAGAAGGCATAGTTTTCTCACTTGTGTTGCCTTGTTCTTGGTTTCCACTAAGGAGCAAAAAGCGAGTGACCAACATTGGTACCCACCTCAGATTCATCCACGACCACCACAAAGGAGCTTCGACATGCCTCCAAAGAAAGGCATAGTAATTGATTTTGTTCTCACTCGCATAGACCCAAACCAGCAAGGAGAAGCCCTTCTTCGTGAGGCTCAATGCCAAAAAAAGTAAGGCCATGGATCATCCCCTATAAAACTATCAAAAAGAGCTAGATAAAGAAATTCACAATCTCGATTCCATCCACCAGGAGGTTGACAAGCGAAGAGAGAAAATGCTTCGGGTCTCCAAACTCTACAAAAGAATTGACGGAGCATCAGAACAGCTTCGCAACCTAAAATAAAAAGTTGAACGACTAGAGGAGCATGCTATCAGGAAAATCTTCGCTTTGAGGAACAAGATTTGCATGACTTCCTCTATGATGAAGCTTCTCCCTTAACACTAGAGCTACAAGCCATGCCATGGCCACAATTATACAGACCCCCACAACTACCTATGTATGATGGTTTGTCAGACCCAAAGCAGTTTTTAATGACCTATGAAGCTATGATATCTTGCTTTGGAGGCAACACATCGGTCATGGAAAAATCATTTTTCATGACAGTAAGAAGTGTAGCTCAGACTTGTTACTAACTAACAATTATCAATTCATGGCAAAATTTTGAAGACATGCTTCTCACCAGCTTTCAAGGTTTACAGATGAAGCACATCACTGCACAAGTTCTTTTTCAATGCACTCAAGAGTAGGTTGAGTACCTTCATGCTTATGTCCGAAGGTTTCTTCGTTTAAGGGCTTAGGAACCAACTATGCAAGATGATATCATCATAGAAGAAATTATTAAAGGTCTTTGTCTAGGCCCAGTAGCCCAGTATTTTGTTAGGAAACCCCCTCACTCTCTAAAGAAGCTACTATAGAAGATGGATTAGTATATAAGGGCATATTAATGATTTTCGCCAAAGAAAGGAAGAAGCACGAGGGTATCAGAGATTGCTAGGGGCTTTGGAGGAAGATTACACCCAAGGCACATCAAAAGCATACACAACCTGACTTAGAGTGAAGGAACAATGCTCAATCTTAGGGGTCAGTTAAGCCAACCTCAAGAATCAGACACAACATCAATCTTCACAAAACAACTTTCGTCCACCAGCTCCAAGAGGGGGAAGTGGAGACCGAAGCTTCAGAGGCAGGTTTAACTCATAGACAAGCAAGTTGTACTATGTATTTTATGGAGAAGACAAAGGCCACACCACAAGGACTTGCCAGATAACAATCCAAAAGCAAAAAGATCTTGCTACTGCAGCTACTGCCCAACCATCCTAGTTACAAGAAGTGTTTAGTACATGTTTATACTATTCACCCTATATCGCACAACATGTCCTACACAAGGACCCAAAGACACAACAACCTTCGGTTTCCAATGCTTCGAGTAATCCCACACTCAATGGTTGGTCACCATCTGCTTCCTTCCTTCTAGGACCACCTCCATATAATCAAGTTCCGTCTGGTCACCCCAAATTCCTATCATAGGACATGCAACAACATGATAGAAGGGAGGCCTCAGAAACTCGCACAGTTAGCAGTATGGTGCCAAAAACGAAACACATATACTAGGGCTTGAGGAGCTGGATTAGCGAAGTCCAAGTTACCACCAACAAGAAGTTTAAATATTTTTTCGTTTAGCCATTCAACTATACTTTCTCGTAATTTTCTTTCTTCTGTGTAACACTACAAAGCATGTACCTATAATAAAGTCAAATTCAATCTGTGACTACACCTTTGAGTAAAAGAAAAAAATGGTCCCAAAGGCAGGACAAGGGTTCTGAAGTCGTTCCTAAGGGAATGCAGAGTAAAAAAATTATACACTGAAGTAAAGGTGTCAAAAAGGCTCCAAAGTCATTCCTAAGGGAATGTAGAGTCAAAATTTTAAACACTGAAGTAAAGATGTCAAAAAGGCTCTGAAGTCGTTCCTAAGGGAATGTAGATTTAAAAATTTAAACACCAAACTAAAGGTGTCAAAAGGGCTCCAAAGTCATTCCTAAAGGAATACAGAGTCAAAATTTTAAACACTAAAGTAAAGGTGTTAAAAAGGCTCTAAAGTCGTTCCTAAGGGAATGCAGAGTCAGAAACACCTACTAATTGAGAAAAGGTCCCAAAGCAGTTCCTAAGGGAATGTACATGATTCACTCAAGTTTTATCAAATGCCTCATAATAAGTTTTTATGCTTTGTTACCTTCAAGGTACTTTGAGTCATGAAAATAATATTGAAGATTATCGCCTTTGTCATGTGTGAAAAGAAGGGAAAGTGTTTTTCGCCTTTAGCTCAAAACGCATGAGATTTTGGTTTCTCACATCACAAAGGCAAAATAGTAAGGTGTCACACCCGGGCTTTAAGGGACAAAGCCGGGTGCATCTCATACATGCGCCAAAGAAGACAACATATATAACAACAAAGTATATAGAGATAAATGTCACAATAACATCAGATTATTTATTACATAGCGGAAGACTTACAAAATAAATTATAAATATAAAACGAACTAAGGATCATCCTTGGCACAAAAGTCAACTAGGGAAACGCCACCTAGATCGAATCGAACTCCTCGTTGCGTGGCTCCTCCTGAACCACCAGTTCTTCTCCTGTAGGGGGGGGTGTGAGACAGCAAGGGTGAGCTCACACATGATCATGGCTCAACAAGTTGTGGGGAATAATGTGACATGAACTCACAAAAGGTGGGGGTTCATGTGATGTGTAAGGCTAATCAACAAGATGGGTTAAAGCTGAGCATTGCTTTTAAATAGTTGGTCAAAATTTTATTAGCAGTTACTAAATGTAAGTAATTACCAAACCTTAAATAAAGTAAAAGAACAAAATTAATACATAATCCCATGCATATGCATATGACAAAATTGAGTTTATGTTACATAAATTAATCATCGGAGAGTCCTAAGCTCCTCATGACCGTGAGCTTGGCTAGTATACCAGTTTTACACTCTGCAGAGGTTGTACCCTGTACCCACAAGTCGTGTATCCATGTCGCTAGGGTTAGCTAGACACTTAGACACTACCGAGGTGAATGGCTAGGGATCCACTACGAGGCCTTTACAAAGTTCCACTAGCTTCCGAAAACCCGCTACAGTTATGGGAAGAGCACTTGCAGGAATCCCCCGTCTGACCGCCATCACAGCAAAATCAACCCGAGAACCTCCTTGCATGCAATCCCCTACTGCCCTTGCCCCTTTTGGGTAAGGTAGTCTTCCACTAGCTTTCCTAGTTAGTTGGCCAAGGGCGTCCCATTAAACCCTTGTGGTGGCACGTGTTTCTCAAGTTAAGCTCCATGTTCCAATTAACATTAATGATCTTGACATGAACATAAATACAATAACAAAATAACTGGAACATGGATATAATAAAATATTATCCCAAAACCATGTAAAGCAATAGCAATACTACCCAAGTGATTCAAGGATAATAAGGTAAAGAGATAAACAATCTAGCGTGACCTATCGGGTCCCATCAAAATTAAGCCTATGCATGGTAAATGATTATAAAGAACATTATTGGGTAACAAAAGTGGTCAAGGGCACAACTTGCCTTCAATGAGCTCCTGCTCAGCAACTTCTATCTGCTGCTCACCAAAATCCTCAGTCACAGGCTCTTCTACTTGCCACAATACAAACAAGCACAATATATAGAGAAAATTAACATCACACCAAACATGTAAACAGAATACACAGTAATAATCTACATATTAAAATAAAATCCTTGGAACAGGAATCATAATTTTTGGAGTTATAGATTTTAAGATATGAATTTCCAAAGGTTTTATAAGCTTGGAATAGGATTAAGTGGGAAATTAATTTTCTTATTGTTGTCATGACAAAACAGAGACTCTAAGTGATATAGAATAATATTACAAAAAATTAGGAAGTTGAATGGGTTAATTTGGACTAAAAATGGATTTTCTATGATTTAATCAAGTTCTAACATTTATTTATCTATTAAAAACACATTTGTAGATTCATTTCTCTGGTTTTATATTACACTAGACCAGGCCTCATTTACTGAAAAGTGCAGGGGTCACGGTGAAAAAGAGTCCAAGACTCAGGGAACAACTGGTTGGGCTGCGGGTCAAAACCCTAATTACTAGGGGGCTCTTTAACAAAATTGTCCTGCGAAGGGGTATGGAGCCACAACGGTCGCACAATTGAAAAATAGATGGCACGGATTAGATCCATGACGGCTCAAATCGGTACGCAATCCTAGCCACTAGATCCGAGATCCATGGCCACTGTTTAATGAAGCTACAACTACCATGAACCGAGGGGTCGCGGATCAGCGGCCACGATCACACTCAAGAGAAACGGTACATGGGTTCTAATCTAAGCCCTCAATCTCCGCATCAATGGCCAGGGACGTTCTTCTTCCTCGCGTTAACACGGTCACGGCGTCCATCTATCCCACCGGCTGAAAGCCGTCGCGGTGCCCTCCAATCACTGCGACGCGATGACCCGCCCTAGAGTATTGGCTGGCACCATTTAGCGGCCCAACCCAACCCTTAATACTCGAATATGGAGAGGAGATCGAAGCAGAGCACTAGGCAATACTCAGATGCGTTGAGCGGTGAAGTCGGTAGCCGCCGGTGGTAGACTTGCGACGGTGCACAAGACCCGACCACAATTTTCCCCCACCCTTTTGGCGCGGACCTTCACTTCCATGACCAGAATCCCATCGTCGGGTGCAGAGGACGAGAGTGGTGAATGCCGAAGGCCCACACGAGCTCACCTTGCCGTGGTAGGAGATTCTCTCAGCTCTGCGACGATAGGTTCTGGCTTCACTCATTGGTTGATAGAGGAAGGAGGGAAAGGAGTAGCGCATGGCTTTATGGGCGGAGTACTAGCCGAGTTGGCTGGTTCCCAACCCAGGTCCCTGGAGAGTTCGGCGACGGGGTCGCGGATAGTTACGTGGAACGCGTGTTCGGTTGACTGGGTGGAACGGTCATGTGGACCCCGTCGTCAGCGACTCAAGTGTTTCTAGAGAGCTGAGCAATCGGTAGGGAAGACCGCTGTCTAGTGGGGCCCTTCGGCCAGAGACCGCGCAAGAGGGATGGCGTGGACGAGGGGCAACACCGGCCCGCGCGGTGTGGACTCTACGTGGGCCGAATTGGGTGCCATGAGCCCAACAGGGAATCCTTTCCTTTTTCTTTTATTTTTCTCCTTTTCTTTTCTCTAATCCCATCTCCAACTTGAATTCAAATTTACATTCTAATCTTGTGCCAAATTTATCTTCAATTTATATTGTGACCTTAAGGTACTAATTTTGGGAAATATATAAACTTCCTTTATATTTTATATATCTTCTCTTTTTTTCAAACTCTCAAATTAGGTATTAAATCCTTGCTTTTGCCACTAATTTATTTCTATTAGTGGTATTACTCTTTTCATTAAATGCACAAACAATAAACTCCAGCATGTCGCATGATTTAATGGTATATCTTTTTATTATTTATTTATTTGTTCTCATGAAATGATGAATATGGACAACACACATATATACCAAGGAATGTCATCACTCCCTTTTAGGTTATCCTCCACAAATTACAAGTTGGGTATTACATAAAGCAATCATTTTATATTACATTTAATATCTAGAATAAAAGAGTTTCTAAGTATAAATTCTTCACTCTCCCCAAGCACTTCGTCGTATATATCATTACAAATCTTCATCACAATTTTATCCATGGTTCTTTCCGTTGCCTCAATAGCAGCAACTTTGGGATTAACTCCGGGTTGACTAATTTTGACCATGGCTTGCGAAGGGAAAGCTTTCAAAATAAAAACGACAAACAGAGAAAGAGAATAGAGTCACTAATACATGCATGCAAAACCGATCAAAGGTAGGGTAACAAACAAAATCAATACCTTCAGTTTCCTTTAGTTCACTAGTACACATAACCTCTATAGTGGCGGTTCTAGAGGCTTTCGCACTGGCGTTTTTTATTGCCGTCAATTCTAGGGGCCAGCGGAAAACAACATTTCCACTAGCGGATTTTCGGAACCGCAAGTGGAAAGTGCATTTCCACTGGCGGTTCTCTTAATGCAACCACCATTGGAAATGCCACTGGCGATTTTCTTAATAAAACGCCAGTGGAAATGCACTTTCCACTGGTAGTTTTCTTTATTTGGTCGTTAAAGGTAGTTTTCCCGCTTTTTTCAAACTTTCAAAACAAAACTGAATTTTATATATATTTACACACACAAACAAATATATATATATATATATTGAAATCCATATTGTTAATTTCATATTGAAATCAACATGGAATTAAATTCTATCATACATTTATATACATCAAAGTCTTGTGTTTACAACATCACACATTCTATGCATCAATGTTTTCACCTAAGCTCTAATAACTATCTCGGTTAATACATAGTCTACTAATTTCTGAGTACTCTAAAATCTGGCCTAGGTAATGTACTGGTAGCTCATGATATTTTCCTTCAACAGGAATGGCCTCTTTCAATATGAATGTGCATAGATCCTCATTTATGCCATACAATTAGTGGGTTGTCACATGAAAATTGGAGGACGGGGCTCCTCAAGTTGCTCTGTCAGAACGACTAAAGAAGATCACGATTCTATAGTGACTAAAATATCCGAGATGCGGAGCACCTCGCCGCCAACATTGATCGGCGCCGTGATTCACACAGTGTCCCCGATGGGTGCTCGACAAGCATCTTTTCACCGTGAAACCCTAGTGATTAGTTTGTACCATGAAGGAAAGTTGTATTCAAGATACAACTTAGAATGTTTCTATTATGTAACTGCATATTCATGACATCACATAAGCATTCATGTACATGTACTGTCATGTATAGAAAACGAGGAAGAAACAGTGGTTGAAGAAGAAGTTGTCACTCAAACTGAGAATCCTCCAACCGAGAATAACTTCTACTTCGACATCTGTGGAGTAGACTCGAAACCTCCTGCAACACAAGGCAAGCCCCAGTGCATTATCCCCTTTCCTTGATGTTTTAAAAACTTTATCACCTTATATGATGCATTAGGTGGTAGGAGTTGTGTGCTAAACAATTGATGCATTCCCTTCCTTGGAACTGATTACATTTCCTTGTTACCTGATTTACTTAAAGTTTTCTGATGCTTAGCTTTGCTCTAGAAAACAAAATATTTTGTTTTAAACAAAAGGTGAAGCTTCATATGGGATGGGAATTTTACAAAGAGAAGACTTGTGATGATGAATCCATCATGGATTTGATGGGTTCAACATCTGAAAAGATGTACCTCTGTCAGGTACCAAACTTTGGGTTGTAAATGATAAAGACGAGACGGGGCTGGTGACTTGCACGAGAAGGAAGTCTCGGTGAAATGTCTCCATCTAAGTCGATTAAGGACCGAACCGTTGTAGGCTTGATGATTCAGGACCTTTTAACTGGCCACATGCCTCGTCATGGGTAAGCTTTGCCTCGGTCGGACCAATACCAGAAAGGCCACCACACAATGGGAGTGGAGAGATGGTGAGAGTAGCATGTACCCTCTGTGGCAAGAGGCTAGATGGTGGTGTATCTATGCTCTCGGTTGGCGTGAACCCACTCTGGTCTTGAGAAACCTGGTGGCGAGTTGACATATGCAAGGGTTAAGTTCTACATATATCGTGTGGTTGGAGATCCCTAGCTGGGTATTAATCGATTCGGATCGTTGTTACTTCTCGGACATGAAGACTTGGTCACTGACTTACGCGTAGCAATCAAGTGAACTGAAGGGTTGATAAAAGACGGCTAGTATAGGCTAGGTGCCTAATCTAGGATAGAAAGAACTCTAGATGCAGGTAATTACTTAACCTGATAATAAAAAATGGATGTTTAAGGATCCACTCATAGTAAGCTTTTCTGCAAACAGAGTCTTTTGAATATTGATAAGCTTTACCTTGATTCCCAAACGCCAGCATATCCTCGAGAGTCTTTTTCCTTTGACGGGTAAGACTTGCAAAAGTACACTTTGTACTTAGGGTTTTCGAACCCATGTTGTTGTAGGTGATGAAACGGCAGAGTTCGATTGTTTTTGTTCTAAGGTGGTGCCGAAGCAGGAGCAAGAACACTAAACTTGTTTGGGGGAGGATGTTTTGCCTCCCAGTAATGTAATAATAAGTTCCGCACTCGAACACCCGGTTATGTAATAAGTACTCTTTCTATATTTTTATATGAATGTAAATTATGTTATTGTAATCCTTGCCGCTCATTCTCTACTCAGATTATGTCTAATGTCTGCGTGATGGGTTAAGCGCTCTTGGGCGATATGATGAGGATACAGATAACCGAACTTGTCGAGTCATTATGCGTACCTGCAAGACTGTCTGAGGTCCTTAGTACAAGGACATCTGTAGGTGGGCCTAATACCTTGGGAGGTTCCGTCATAGCTGGTATCAGAGCGAAACCTGTCTCTCCGGACATTACGTAGTACTTCAAAAGATTTTTAAATACTTACCTTGAAACATTCTTTCATTCTTATCTTGCCACTTTCTGGTAGTAACTTATCTTTTGAAGTCGGGTAACAGAGTGCCAAATAATAGTATACGTAGGAGGTAGGGGATCAACGAAAAAGTTGATTCCATAACCATTAGGTCATGCATGCATCATGTTTAAACTATACTAAATAAATCTTCCCCTCTTATGGAGGTATGGCGCATACCAAGACCACCCAATGAAAGGCAACCGGACCCCGTGGTGTGCCTCGGCACCAGTTGGCTCCTAGACATGAGGGGAGCAGCAGCGGAAGCAATGATCCAATTGGGGATCTAGAGGCTAGGCTGGAATGACTCATGTCGGAACTACGCCATGGAAATAGAGAGCGTGCGCGAGATAGTCGCCGCATTGCTGAGCTATCATCAGAGGTTAATCGCTTGCAGCAGGAAATCGTGGAACGAGACACGACTATCGACTGGACCGTAAATTCACGCTCTTTCGCCTGGGACTGCGAGGCAAATGCTCTAGCCTGGGTAGCAGAACTAAGCGCATCCCTGGAGAATCTGCAAGCGTATTGTAACACTCTACATGAGGAAGTGAACGTGTTATACGACCGGCTGCATCCGAATGTGCCACCAGAGGTTGCAGCTATGGGAGCCGGAACGTCTGGAGTAGCTAGTGGAGGACCTGATGGGGAGCTAGATCTTTTTGGAGCCCCTCCTTCCATGAAGCTCACAGATGAACGTTCTCCCGAAGCTAGCAGTGGAGCGGGAGCGGCCAAGTACAAAGATAATTAGAGTAGTGTAGTATAAGTAGTGTCCTTATGTAAATTAAATAAGGAAGTTGAGTTGTACTAATGAGTATGTATAATTAGTACTAGTTTAGCATAATGTAATAAAGGTGGTGTACTTTTGGCATGTAATAATTCAGTATATTTTTCTTCCTCAGATGCCATCAAGAACTCGTGTTCATGACAGGGCGGGAACTTCCCACGGCGGGGAGGAAACTCCAAACCCACCACCTGTACCTACTACATTGGCTGAGGCTATCACTGCCTTAGTCAATGCTACCGCTGACAACACATGTTTCCTGCGTGAATTAGCGGGGAATCAGTTTCAGCAACATGGAGGTAGAGGTCAACCTCAAGGGCCACAAGACACCACATACTTGGAGTTTTCTGAAACCCGTCCACCGCTTTTTGTCAAAGCTGAAGAACCTTTAGAAGCGGGTGAATGGGTACGTGTTATGGAGCAAAATTTGGACTGATCCGATGTACTAAAACACAGAAGCCCCTATTCGCCGCCCAACAATTGAGAGGTCCTGCTAGCACCTGGTGGGCAAAAATTTCAGCTATTTAGCCTACTGGACATCTGGTCACGTGGGAGGAATTCAAACAGGTGTTTAGGGAACATTATGTTCCAGAAGGGGTTCTACAGATGAAACTGGAGGAGTTCATACGTTTGAAGCAAGGCAGAGACTCAGTAATGCAATATCTCAACAAGTTCAATCATCTCTCCCAGTATGTTGTAGATCAAGTGGACACGGATTTGAAAAAGAAAAATTGTTTCATGAGAGGTTTTAGTGATCAACTCCAGCGCAAGATGGCTACATGCTTGGATCTCACCTATAGCAGGGCTGTAAGCACAACACTGTCAGTGGAAGCCAAGAATTCGGGACAAGGAAAAACAAAGAGATATGGGGGCGAAGGATCGTCTCAAGGGTCTGAAAAGCGGATAAGGTTGGTAATTCGTCCCTTCAACCCAAATCGTTCTTCGCCTTGTCCACCCACATATCCCTTCAAACAACCGGTTTTCATCCGTCCCACTCCTACCCTCGCCCAGAACAATCAGCCGAGTGCCCCTGGTGCTCGCTTCCCCGCCCTCCCCAGTTCCTCAAATGGATGCTTTAGTTATGGGAAGTCTGGACACTTTATCAAAGACTGCCCCTATCCAAAGCAGAATAAATCAAATTTTCAACAGACTTCTGGGAATGCGACTCAAGGAAAGGGAAATGTGGTAAACCTTCCAGTGGGCAAGAATACGAAGAAAACTGGGTGAGTTTATTGCACCAATGTGGCGACTACCCCGAAAGGAGAACTGATGATGATGGGTATGTTTCTCGTTGCCAACCATCCTGTCGTTATCCTTTTTGGTTCTAGTGCATCACAAACCTTTATGAGCAAGACTTTCGTGGAGAAGCATTGCATACATAGTAGTGAATCAAGGGCGGGGTATGTTATTCACTCACGTGGGGGTCAAATATTTACTAAGGAAGTAGTCTTCCACATACCCGTAACATTGGCCAGACATGAGTTCCCTACTAACATGATTGTTATAAAGGGGCAAGATGTAGATGTGATTCTAGGCATGAACTGGTTAGCCTAGAATAAAGCTATCATCAATGCGGATCAAAGGACCATTCAATTAAGCCATGGACAGGAACAAATCAAATTGTCCATCCTTGTATCTGTCCTAGTGAAAACATCTAGACAAGTTTTTGAAACCATAGTACAAGAAATACAGGACATTCCGGTTGTGCGTGAATTCCCAGATATATTCCCTGAATATTTGCCCAGGTTACCTCCGGAAAGGGATGTGGAGTTTGTAATTGAATTGAAGCCCGGTACGGCTTCTATCTCTAGAAGGTCGTACCGTATGCCACCCAATGAGCTGGCGGAACTCAAGACACAATTACAAGATTTATTGGAGAAAGGATTTATTAGACCGAGTTCATCGCCATGGGGATGTCCAGTAATCTTTGTCAAGAAGAAGGATCAGGCCCTTCGAATGTGCGTGGACTACAGACTCCTCAATGAAGTTACTATTAAGAACAAGTATCCTCTCCCTCACATCGATATTTTATTCGATCAACTCACTGGAGCCCGGGTCTTTTCTAAAATTGATCTCATATCGGGCTATCATCAGATCAGAATTCGACACGAGGATATAACCAAGACCACTTTTACAACTCGGTATGGGTTATATGAATATTTAGTTGTCTTTTGGATTAACAAATTCTCCAGCCCATTTCACATACTTGATGAATTCGGTATTCATGCCCGAATTAGACAAGTTTGTGGTGGTCTTCATTGATGACATCTTGATCTATTTCAAGAATGAGGAGGAGCATGCAAAACATTTAAGGAATGTGTTAACACGATTGAGAGAACATCAGCTTTATGCCAAATTCAGCAAGTGCGTGTTCTGGTTGGAAGAAATCCAATTTCTTGGACATGTTTTGTGTGCCAAAGGGATTGCGGTTGATCCCAGCAAGGTCAAGGATATTCTGGAATGGAAATCACCCACTTCAGTGCATCAAGTTAGAAGTTTCCTTGGATTGGCTGGTTATTACCGTAAATTTATTCTGGATTTCTCCAAAATTATTAAACCCATTACTGGGTTATTGAAAAATGATACTAAGTTTGACTGGTCCTCTAAGTGCAACGAGGCCTTTGAACAACTGAAAGTATTATTGACCACTGCACCGGATTTGGCCCAACCGGATATTGAAAACCCATTCGATGTTTATTGTGATGCATCAGGCAGTGGGCTTGGATGTGTCCTAATGCAAGAAGGACAAGTAATAGCTTATGCTTCAAGGAAACTGCATCGGCATGAGGAACATTATCCCACACATGATTTGGAACTAGTTGCAGTAGTTCATGCCCTTAAGATTTGGCGTCATTATCTGTTAGGGAATATATGTCACTTATATACGAATCACAAGAGTTTGAAGTATATCTTCACCTAGTCAGAGCTAAACATGAGACAAAGAAGGTGGCTCGAGCTAATCAAAGATTATGACTTGAAGATTCACTATCACCTAGGAAAGGCTAATGTGGTGGCAGATGCTTTAAGTAGTAAAGCCTCTTGTCATAGTCTCACAGTTAGAACACCTGACACCACTTTATGTCAAGAAATGGAAAAGTTAAATCTGGGATAGTACAATAAGAAACCTTGGCACATCTAAAGCTTGAGTCAGTTCTTCTACAAAGGATTATTGATGCTCAAAGAACAGATAAGGGTATGAAATATATTCATGAGAAAATGGAGGCCAACAAGGCTAATTGTTTTAGGAAAGATGATCAAGGAGCGATATGGTTTAAAGACCGCATAGTGGTGCCAAAGAATGCTGAAGTCTGTCAACAACTCTTGGACGAAGCTCATCTTAGTCGATATTCCATTCACCCTGGAAGCACTAAGATGTATCAAGACTTGAAACAACATTATTGGTGGACTAAGATGAAGATTGAAATCATACGCTATGTAGCAAAATGTGACACTTGTAGATGTGTCAAGGCGATACATATGAAGGCTGCTGGACCGTTACAATCCTTGCCAATCCCAAACTAGAAATGGGAAGATATCATTATGGATTTCATTGTGGGATTACCCAAGACAGCTAAAGGATTTGACTCTATCTAGGTCATAATTGACCGGCTTACAAAGTCAACTCATTTTTTGTTAGTCAAAACATATTACCCGGTCATTACCTATGCTCAGATATATGTGGCTTGTATTCTCAGTTTGCATGGAGTTCCAAACATGATAGTTTCGGACCGGGGACCGCAAATTGTATCCAAATTTTGGGAGGAGCTGCACAAATCTTTGGGTACTAAATTACTCCACAGTTCGACCTATCATCCTCAGACGAGTGGACAAATTGAGAGGGTAAATCAAATACTTGAAGATATGCTACGAGCATGTGTCTTGGAATTTCCATAGAAATGGGATGATTGTCTTTTGTTGGCAGAATTTTCTTATAATAACAGTTATCAAGAAAGAATTAAGATGGCACCGTTTGAAGCCCTGTACGGACGACGATGTTGAACACCCTTTAATTGGTCAGAACCCAGAGAATGGTGGTTTTTCAGGCCTGATTTGGTCAAAGAAACGGAGGAAAGGTCCAACGTATAAGACATAACTTGGGAGAGGCTCAAGCTCGGCAGAAAAATTATGCGGATAAACGACGTCGACCATTGGTTAGTCGATTCAGGGTAAAAGGAAAGTTGGCACCCCAATATATTGGTCCGTTTCCCATTCTTGAGCGATGTGGGCAAGTGGCGTACAGACTTCAACTGCCAGAATCATTGTCTGCGGTGCACAATGTGTTCCATGTATCTCAGTTAAAGAAATGTCTTCGGATTCCTGATCAAACTATTGATGTGGTGGATGTTACTTTGGAACTAGATTTGACTTATTCAGAACATCCCATTCCAGTTCTGGATCAGAAGGACAGAATCACTCGAAAAAGGACTCTCAAGTTTTATAAGGTATAGTGGAACCAACACACTGAAGAAGAAGCTACCTAGGAGACTCAGGACTTCTTAGAGAAGAATTTTCCTAAGTTTTTAGTTTCTTGTAACCTGTAAGATTTGTGTACTTTATTGTAAAGTTAGAACAAACCCCACCCCCTGCTCTGTAAGACAAATTAGGAAATAAAGTTGTGACGTGTTTCCTTTTCCATTACTTACCCTAGGACCTTAAATCTCGGGACGATATTCTTTTATGGGGGGAAGGATGTAACACCCCGGGTGTTACAAGAAATAAAACTTGGGCATGTCATCATATGCATTGACATTTTATTATGTATGTTACACCTAGAGTGCATCCACTAGGCTAAAAGTTCAAAACAATTGTGATGTGACGATTTGGAGTGATCCTTAACCCTAGGATAGGGTACTTAACCAAGGGACAGAGGTATGTGGGTGTGTGAGATAACAAATTGAGTATGATCTCAAAGATTAGTAGTGATGTTCAAGGGAGACTAAACTTGGAGAGTTTGAGTGGCACATAAACCCTAGAACACTCAAAACCCTAATAAGAACCTTAGAAACTCTAATTTGTGCTCTATGAGATGGGATCAATTTCTATACACTTTTGGACCAAAGTGCATATATAAAAGTGGTAGAGTATAAAAAATTAAGCAACTTTTACATTTGGAGATTTCCAAGTTTTGTGGAACAATTTGGAGTAATTTGTGACATTATGGCTTAACTCTGAAATCAGTGACATTATGCCAAGTTTGTGCTCTAATATCTCTTAATCCATGGAGATTTTGCCATAAGTCATTACAACAAACTTGAAGATCTATGTTAGTAGTACAAGTTTGATTAAGTGATTGAGCCCTAGAGCTATACAGAAATTAGAGAAAAATGGACTGGAAGTTAGACTGTCAGTCAAATCAAAGACTGAAACTTGACTGTCAGTGAGTTTTGATGAACTTTGGGGTCAAATTTCGCATGATCCAGTGAGTTTTTGATCAAGTTATTTATAACAAAATCAAAGCTGGTATATTAGGCAACAAATTTGTTGTAGTCGGATTAGTGGGTTCTCACATGAAAATTGGAGAACAGGGCTCCGCAAGTTGCTCTGTCAGAACGACTGAAGAAGACCGCGATTGTACAGTGACTGAAATATCCGAGATGCAGAGCACCTCGTTGCCGCCGTTGATTGGCGCTGTGATTCGCGCAACGTCCCGGATGGGTGCTCGGCACACATCTTTTCACCGTGATATTTGTGGACGGTGTAAGATCGCCGTCGTGGCGCGTGAATGCCAGGCCGCCACGTGGCTGCTGGCCCTTGTGACCGTACTTGGCCGCCGGCGCCGCTTCCCTCCATTGGTCCACGACATCGTTGAATTCACCATGTCACAGCCATGCCGAGACGTGTATGGTTCCTAGAAAAGAACCGCGCTTTAACGTCACCGGTGATGGCCAGTGGGGTCCGGTGAAGCTTATCACCTGTACCGCCATCGTGAGTCATCGGCCCTATAAATTCACTGTGTCCTTACCCCTGTCGTCCAAATTGACCGTGCACTGATCTTTGCCTCATAGTTACTGAGCTAACGACTCACTAGCCATCCCTTTTCGTCCACCATCGACCGAGATCACCGGATTTCCCTGAGTGCGGCCATTGTTGCCACCGTGAAGAATCCAACCATGGCCAGCCTTCCTCGGGTCAGTTCATACTCGTTCAACTCTTGATTCGGCATACCTTTAGCCTTGGGTTGCGTACCGTGCCGGCCGATTGAACTCTACCGCAACTGGAATCCCAGAACGCTGCGTCGCCACCGTGGAACGCCGCCACGGACAGTCCCTCCATCGACTCGCCGCTCTATCCCTTCACCCGTCTTCGTAGCCGTCATTCTTGAGTCCTGGGAAGTTGCTAAAGCTTATTGTGCTCCCAATTTAAACACTATCGTGCTATATCACTAGGAACGGGTCCGTGAAGACTTTGGATCCGTGGGTGTTCGTAGACTGAGCTCTAGGATGGAGTTCGTGCCTGATTTTTGATCCCCACTAGAGCGCCAAGAGTTGAATTAGGTGTAAGAACAAATTTGAGCAGGAACAGCGGCTGGTGCAAGTTCGCCGGTATAATCGCACCGTCGTCCATGGTCAGGGACCTGGTCGGGTGAAGGAGGAAGAAGGGGAGGGTTTAAGTGAAAATTGTCAATGTCTCAGAAAATAGTGCCCTGGGTTGGTCTGAGGTTATTCGGATACCCAGGGGGATCCGTGCGAAAGTTTCACGAGGGCGCGGGCACGGACGAGTTTCTTTGTTCGTGGGCCAACCCGGGTTGATTTGAGCCCATCACTATTCATTCTTTTTCCTTTTCTTTTTACTACTACATTAGGAAATGTGTAGAAAATAGTAGAAAAATGATAAAATTATGAGTCCAATTTTGCTAGACTCCTAAAATCATCTAGTATTTAATAAAAATAGTTCCAAGATTTTTACTCAAGACCGAGAATTATATAGCCTTTAAAGGTGTTCAAACCAAGCCTTTTAGAATTTTAGAAATAATGTAGTAGCTCCAAAAATGGTAAAACTTTTTGGGTATACCTAGTAGAATGATTGAAGACCTTGGGTGAAGTTTGAAATGATTTGGACATTGTTTGGTCACAAACCCAATAACTAGCCTTCTAGGGTTTAGCTACTTAATACTGATAGAATACCAACTTAGAAAACCCTAGTGATTAGTTTGTATCGTGAAGGAAAGTTGTATCCAAGATACAACTTAGTACGTTTCTATTATGTAACTATATATTCATGACATCACATAAGCATTCATGTACATGTACTGCCATGTATAGAAAATGAGGAAGAAATTGTGGTTGAAGAGGAAGTTGTCACTCAAACTGAGAATCCTCCAACCGAGAATAACTTCTACTTCAACATCTGTGGAGTAGACCCGGAACCTCCTGCAACACAAGGCAAGCCCCGGTGCATTATCCCCTTTCCTTGATGTTTTAAAAACTTTATCACCTTATATGATGCATTAGGTGGTAGGAGTTGTGTGCTAAACAATTGATGCATTCCCTTCCATGGAACTGATTATCATTCCTTGTTACCTGATTTACTTAAAGTTTTCTAATGTTTAGCTTTGCTCTAGAAAACAAAATGTTTTGTTTAAACAAAAGGTGATGCTTCATATGGGATGGGAATTTTACAAAGAAAAGACTTGTGATGATGAATCCATCATGGCCGTGATGGGTTCAACATCTGAAAAGATGTACCTCTGTCAGGTACCAAACTTTGGGTTGTAAATGATAAAGATGAGACCGGGCGAGTGACTTGCACGAGAAGGAAGTCTCGGTGTAGTGTCTCCGTCTAAGTCGATTAAGGACCAAACCGATGTAGGCTTGATGATTGAGGACCTTTTAATTGGCCACATGCCTCGTCATGGGTAAGCTTTGCCTCGGTCGGACCAATAACAGAAAGGCCACCACGCAATCGGAGTGGAGAGATGGCGAGAGTAGCGTGTACCCTCCATGGCAAGAGGCTGGATGGTGGTGTATCTGTGCTCTCGGTTGGCGTGAACCCATTCTGGTCTTGAGAAACCCGGTGGCGAGTTGACATATGCAAGGGTTAAGTGCTACATATGTCGTGTGGTTGGAGATCCCCTGTTGGGTATTAATCAATTCAGATCGTCGTTACTTCTCCGACATGAAGACTTGGTCACAGACTTAGACGTAGCAATCAAGTGAACTGAAGGGTTGATAAAAGACGGCTAGTATAGATTAAGTGTCTGATCTAGGATAGAAAGAACTCTAGATGCAGGTAATTACTTAACCTGATAATAAAATGGATTTTTAAGGTTCCACTCATAGTAAGCTTTTCTGCAAATAGTCTTTTGAATCTTGATAAGCTTTACCTTGATTCCCAAAAGCCAGCATATCCTTGAAAGTCTTTTTCCTTGATGGGTAAGACTTGTGAAAGTACACTCCGTACTTAGGGTTTTCGAACCCATGTTGTTGTAGGTGATGAAACGGTGGAGTTCCGCTGTTTCTGTTCTAAGGTGGTGCCGAAGTAGGAGCAAGAACACTAAACTTGTTTGGGGGAGGATGTTTTGCCTCCCAGTAATGTAATAATATGTTCCACACTCGAACACCCGGTTATGTAATAAGTACTCTTTCTATATTTTATATGATTGTAAATTATGTTATTGTAATTATGTCCGCTCATTCTCTACTCCGATTATGTGTAATGTCTGCGTGATGGGTTAAGCGCTCTTGGGCGAAATGATGAGGATATAGATAACTGAAATTGCCGAGTCATTATGCGCATCTGGATGACTGTCTGAGGTCCTTAGGACAAGGACATCAGTAGGTGGGCCTAATACCTTGGGTGGTTCCGTCACACTAGTCATCTAGAATAATTCCAAATTATTTTTAGCGTGCATGGGTCGCTACCCAAACGTGTCAGGCGAGGTCACATCATAATGGGCCGAGATAGTGGAGGAGGTGGATTTGGCGCACATTGTTCATATTTTTAGGGCTAGTTTGGAAACTTTATTTTCTTAAGACACGTTTGTCTTTTTTCTAATGGGAAAATGAACTAAATTATTTTGGAAAAATAAAAATCCCTTTGTTGGAACTTGCTCTCCTGGGCAAGTTGATCCAACGGGGGAGTGGAAAGAGTGCAAACAGGGTTTAGCTCAAGATGGCAATTGCTCTGTTAATCTCGCCTCTCAAGGGCACTACATGGGGGTATTTATAGGTGCCCAATTGTCCAACGTCCCAACGTAAGGATGTTTATGCCCTCAAGCACCTATAATATCCCTAGAATATTCTCATGAGGGAGGGTTACAGACCATCATTACAGAAAAGCTATTACAAATCAGGCCCGTAACACGCTTTTCCGTGCGGGGCCTGTTACAGTGGGTCGAATCCCACGTGGGCCTCTAGATCGGGTGAGGACGTGGGATGGAGAGACTTCGTCGTAGGCCTTCGTATTGTAGTGAGGAGGACGAAGGGTGGGCCGCACCAGTCATCTTGCCTCCGTTGGTGCAGCGAGGTGACGAAGGCCTGGAGCGAAGTGTAGCATCTTCGCCTTGCCCCAACATTTGCCCTCCGAGGGACCAGTTCGACTGAGTCATCTGGTGCCAAAGACGTTGCTAGATGGTGGAGATGCTGCCCTCGCTCGAAGTGGTTCCGCGGGGGTTTTTGATGTGACCGTTGATGGACATGGTAATGTTGGACTGCGGGTTTCCTGAAGCATCGCACCTTGTGTATAAAAAGGGGGGCGACGCGGCTCGGGCACTCTTACCTTTCTGTGTGCCGCAAAACCCTAATGTTTTGAAACTGTTCGCCTGCTCGCCTGCCCTCCTTGTTCCTCTTCATCGGAGATCTGGCCCGCGTCAAGCAAACCGTGCGCCGTCGCCGCCGGTACGTAGCAATGTCATCTTCTTCTTCATCCGCTGCGAATGCGCCGTTGGGCGAATCATCATCCAAGGTTACTTTGAGCGATTTGGCGGCGGTGGAGTTACACCCGGGCCACACGGTGGAGTTCGGCGTTTCAAGGATCTCCTCGGTTCGCGTACAAGACATGCAGCAGTTGGGGTATTTTGGGAATGGAGTTGGACGAGTTCCGAGGGCAGAAGAGATTCTTGAGCCAGAGGGTGAGATAGTTGTGTTCGAGGCATTCTTTATCGCCGGCCTTCGCCTACCTACGCATCATTTTGTGGCGGAGGTCTTGCAGAGGTACGACGTGCAGATCCACCAATTGACACCTAATGTCATGGTGGCCCTGGCGAAGTATGTCTGGGCGGTGACGTCGTATGGCGGTCAGCCCTCCGTAGAGGTCTTCAACAAGAATTATTGTCTGCACTGGCAGAAGAGAAAAATTGGAAGCAAGATTGCACAGTTTGGATCGTGCACCTTTACGCCGAGGACTGGGAAGACTTCGGTGGAAGTTGTGGAACTAGTTCCCTACGCCCGCAACAAGTGGGGCAACTAGTATGATTATTGGTTTTATGTGTCGGGAGGTGAAGTCGAAGACCTCCCAGGACTCCCGGCGGCCGTGATGTGCTCGCACTGTTATGTGGCGTTCCCACCGTTTGAGGTGGCGAAGGATGATAGGGATGAAGGGGGCCTTCGGTGTGCTGCCCGCATGAGTAGCGGGCGTGATTTGGTTGAGGAATTCATCGGTTATGGAGTGTGGCCCTTGGTGCATGGTTGAGCGCTGGGCGAAGTATGCCCTCGCCAGATGCCCTCCCTGGGCGAGCAGCAAGTGCGAAGTTCGACCTTCACGTTGGATCTGCGTGGCTGGGACCCAGCCGCATTCATGCTTGAAGTGGAGGACGGAGCTATGAGGATTGTGAGGCGGTATGTGCCGAGGACGGAGGCTCTACGGAGTTGGGATATTCGTGGATCCAACGTTCGCTTGAATAGGGTCTTCAAGTTGAATCGTTTGCCATACGACGGCTATCCCGGGGATGACGCTGATGTGGTCGTCGATCGCCGTGGGAAGAAACCGGTGGCTGCGGCTGGGGAAGGTTCTTCACGGGAGGCTACACCGGCCATGAACAAGAGAAAATTAGGTATTGCAGCTGAAGGGTTGGGGGTCTCCGATCGTTTTGCTGTGGAGTTAATGGGTACTTGCGCGGCCCTTAGGGGAAGGATGTCTTCGCCCGAGCTCCAGGAGTCCTCGGCGCAAATGTTGAGAGTTACTGGGGGTCGATGGCCAAGGGACGTTCCGATCCCCCGCGCGGCCGGCGAAGACATATTTACGTCTCGTATGGCTCATGAGTTGAAGATTTTTCCTTATGGATGGAATATTGCTGCTGTTGTATCCGCAGTGATGGAGAAGGATCGTCAAGATGCAGCGTGGAAGCGCCGGGGGGGTCACTAGGGTCGGGGACCCTTTCTGCGAGGCGAAGAAGACGCGGGGAGGCGCGAAGGCTGGTGCCCCTGGCAGTAGCAAACCACCGCCGGCTGCAAAGCCAGCCGCCCCCAGGCCCAGCAAGTCCTCGGTGGGTGCGAGGGCTGCTGCTTCTGGTGCGGGCAAGCTGCCCTTGGCTGAGCTCGCGAAGGAGCGAAGGCCGCCATCGCCGGCGCGCACCAACGTGGCGGCGACGCGTGTTGCCGACTTTGACACGGACATCTGCGTGGGGGATTATCTTGTTGGTAAGGTTTTTTTAGCGGGGACTAGGTCTTAAACAAGATCATGGTGCAGGGTCGGATGCGGGGCAGCTGGCTGTTGTCCCGACTCCAGTGGCGGCCACTTCACCAACGGCGGAGGTTGGTGCGAAGGGTGCTTTGTAGGACCTGTGGTCCAACTTCTGCACGAGCGGCGAGATTTCGTCGGCTGCCGCCGCTAAATATGTGGCGGGCTCCGTGTCCCAGCAGCTGAGGCATGCGTCGCAGCAGCTAAAGCATGTAAGTCGTGTTGGACTTTGATAGTTCATTGTTTTTATGTGGTTGCGAATCTCATGGGTTTTTTTGTGGCAGGCGGCCGCCTTCGCCGACCATGTTGCGTCGGGCGCCCTGACTTCAGAGTTTGCTGCCGAAATCGAGCGTCTCCGGGCGCAGCATACGAATGCTGTTCAGGAGAAGTCGGCTGCGGAAAACAAAAGCCACAGACTGATGGAGAGGTTGTCCGCTGCGGAGGCCGAGAAGGGGGATCTCCGGCGTCAGTTGGCGGAGGAGAGGAGGGACGCCAACAAGGCCATTGCCGACGCGCAGGCTGCTCAAGCCGAGGCTAAACTTGCGCGGGCGGAGGCCAGTCTCGCCCGCCAACGCGCTAAGGAGCTGGAGGCGAGGCTCGACGGCCTGCGCAGCCGCGTGGACAAAACCGAGGCCTCGACGCGCGTGGAGGTTAAGCAGACGCATGCGCAGTTCGTGGATGCATACCGGGAGCTGGGTGTGCAGACCGCCGCCTTCGAAGCGCCCGGCCAAGAGGTGGGCCTCCGCTTCCTGGAGTGGCTGCAGGAGGAGCTGGGGTGCTACCGACAATCGTGACGGGCCTCATGTCTTTTGCCTCCCTCGTCACCTGCGAGGGGGCTGTGAATGCTTCGTCCCGCGAGGGGTGCGGGCACTTCGAGGTCTTCGGCAAGTCGGACAAAGGCTTCGAATGCGAAATCTTCCAGGTCAAGGACCCGGTTCTGAAGCGGTCAGTGGGGGTGCTCTTCGACAGGATGTGGGGCCCTCACGGCCGAGAGACGGTCCGGGAGAGGTCTGACCGGGCGATTGATCAGGTAAAGGCTCATCTTGTGTGATTATATGTGTGGGTATGTTTGGGTATGTTTGGGTATGTGTGGCTTTGCTGAAGGAATGTGCTATTGCTGTAGATGGCGCACGACGAAGAGGTTCAGGATCTTGGCGATCTGGACAGCACGCTGCCTGACAGCACGCTGCCCGAGGCATCAGGGGTGGAGCTGGCGCCGCCCTTCGATGCGAGCAAGGGCCCCTCAGCGACCCCCGTGCCGACCGCGCCGACTGGTGCCTGCGAAGACCCTGCGCCAGCCCTTGCGCTGACGGGTGAGGATGCCTTGAAGGCAATGGGCAAACTAGATGCCGAAGACCCCACGGCGGCGGTCGGGCCTTCGCAGGTGTCGGAATAGGGCTTAGGGATTTTAAGTGTGAACTTTTGTCTCTGTGATACTGAACCTCGGTTGCTGCGTAGGTTCCGATGTTTGGGCCTGTGCAAGCAACCGCTGCTGACAATACTGATTTTGTGGCGGCCTCAACCGTAGTGCCTGTCGATGATAGCTTGTTTGGTTCTGTGGCTAAGTGTTTTGAATCTGATGGTGAATCTGGGAGTTCCTTTACTTGGACGGAGGAGTCCTCGGATGAAGGCTTGGATTATTTTGTTGCGTTGGATGTGGCTGCGGCGGGGACTTCTCCGCGTGTGGAGGGTGCCGGGGATCCTCCTAGTGCGAATACTGGGTATAGGCGGCGAAGGGTGGTGGGAAAACATAGTGTGGGTGAATTTTCGCGGAGTGGTAGGCGCCGTCGTATTGGGATGGAGCGTGGCCGTCTCCGAGTAGACCGAGTTAGTAAACGAGAATTATTGTCCTCGCCGATTTGGGCGAGCATAGGCGAGGGGGATCTTTGGAAGCTTTTTGAGGGTGAGGAATTGAGGATAATGTTGTTCAAATATAGGGAGATGGGTATCATCCCGAAGGTTGAGCTGATGTAATATGTGATGCCCCCGCCGTGTGTATGTAATTGTAATTTGTATGGTGATGTGGCATGTTGGCCATATTCGTACGCCTGTGTTGGTCCGGCTGCGCCCGTGGGCGACTCTGTGCGGAGTGTCTTTTTAATGAGAGACTTCGATTAACGCTATTCTGGCTGCACCCTTAGGCGACTTTTGCGCGGAGTATCTTTTAAATAAAAGACTTCGATTAACGCACTTGGTGTGTTATTCCGGCTGCACACTTAGGCGACTTTTGCGCGGAGTGTCTTTTAAATAAAAGACTTCGATTAATGCACTTGGTGTGCTATTCCGGCTGCACCCTTAGGCGACTTTTGTGCGGAGTGTCTTTTAAATAAAAGACTTCGATTAATGCACTTGTTGTGCTATTCCGGCTACACCCTTAGGCGACTTTTGCATGGAGTGTCTTTTAAATAAAAGACTTTGATTAACGCACTTGTTGTGCTATTCCAGCTGCACCCTTAGGCGACTTTTGCGTGGAGTGTCTTTTAAATAAAAGACTTCGATTAACGCACTTGTTGTGCTATTCTGGTTGCACCCTTAGGCAACTTTTGCGCGCAGTGTCGCATGCAAGGGTAGTCTGCACTGCCTCTCACGGTGACATCGGAGTGGTCGAATGCCGAAGACCGTCGATGCAGTCTTTTTCGACATGTTGCGTCTGAGTTTTTGTGGGGGATTTTTGCAGGTATATTACATGGCTCTGCCTCGTTAAAAACCTCACCCCCCCGGGAGGAAAAGAGTGCGGGCCAGAATAGTACTGTTTGGTGGATTACAAGGGCGCGTGGGCCCTGAGGGTTTAAACAAAAAATTTGCGGAGATTGTCAATATTCTAGAAATGCTCTAGGTCTTCGTCGGATGGCGTTGTTAGCCTGTACACGCTAGGGGACGCCTTCGACTTGACAATGAATGGACCTTTCCACTTTGGCTCCAGCTTGCCCCGTGACTCTGTCTGGGTGGTCCAGACGAGTATGAGGTCTCCTTCGTTGAACTCTCTTGGGATGACTACGTGGTCGCGCCAGGCCTTGGTTTGAGCTTGGTATTTGTTGAGGGCCTATAGGGCCAAGACGCGGTCTCTGTCGATGAGGTCTTTGGACGTTGGATCGTCTACGTTGGGGACTGCTGATGCGCTTGTTCGAGGTGACCCATGCTTTATTTCCTGCGGGGTCATGGCCTCCGATCCATATAGTAGACGAAAAGGTGTGAATCCAGTTGCTCGGCATTCGGTCGTGTTTAGTGCCCAGACCACTTCGGGTAGTTGGTCGGCCCATTTGCCCTTCTTATCATCGAGGAGTCTTTTCTTGATGGCAGTGAAGATTTTGTTGTTGGCACGCTCGACGACGCCGTTGGATTGCGGATGGTATACCGAGGCGAAGACGGGCTTGGTGCCGATGAAGAGGCAGAAATCTCTGAAGTCCTGGCTGTCAAACTGTTTGCTGTTGTCGATAGTGAGCTCAGACGGGACTCCGAATCAGCAAACAATGTTCTGCCAGAAGAACTTCTGGGTGGTCTTCGATGTTATCGTGGATACTGCCCTGGCCTCGATCCACTTTGTGAAGTATTCGACGGTGATGACGGTGAACTTGAGGTTCCCTTGAGCCGTAGGTAGTGGCCCGACAATATCCAGCCCCCAGCGTTGAAGTGGCCATGTGTGGGCGATCAGATTGGTGAACTGCGAAGGGTTGCCTGAGCGGGGAGAAAACTTCTGGCAAGTTCGCAAAACCTTGTGACTCAATTCGCGGCGCAGATTATCGCGGGCCAGTAAAATCCTTGATGGATCACCTTGGCAGTGAGGGCCCTGGGCCTTGAGTGAGAGCCGCAAGTTCTGCTGTGGATTTCGCGCAGGATCTGGATGCCTTTAGTTTCGGTGACGCATTTAAGCATGGGTTGACTAACCCCTTCTTGTATAGCTGGCCCTCAATAAGTACGAAGTCCCGGCTTCAGTGCTTGAGGCACTTGGCCTCGTTGACGTCACTTGGGTGGTAATATCCTTGCAGGACAGGGTTATTGGGGCCCGCCAATCTTCAATCATGATGAGGTTGACGATGCGATGGCCCTCGGCGTCGTTGGTTACTTGTAGACTCTCTGGATTGCGGATGGCTTGTGTGCCAATAACATGGTAGAACACGTCGGAGGGCAAGGCTTCACCTCTGGCCGCTGCCTTAGCCAACGCGTCAGCCTCTTCGTTCCTGGCGTGGTCCACATGCTGCAAGGTGAAACCCTTGAATTGTCTCTCAAGACTACGAACAGCCATGAGATACTGCATGAGTGCAGGGTCTTTTGCTGAATATTCTTTTTCGACCTGGCCAGCGACCACTTTGGAATCTGTTTTGATTATACAGGTGGTGACACTAAGCGCTTTTAGCTTGCGAAGGCCCAGGATGACAGCTTCGTATTCTGCTACGTTGTTTGTGCATCTGTCGGACTCCAAAGCAAAGCTGAGGCATGCTGCATATCTGTGCTTGATGCCTGTGGGTGACGTGATAATTGCAGCTGCGCCTGCCCCCACATGGCACCATGCGCCGTCGCAGTGGATGGTCCACACCTTCTCTGTAGGCTCGTCTTGCTGCCTTGTTGGCCCTGTCCAGTCAACGATGAAGTCTACCAGGACTTGCGACTTGATTACTGTCCTGGGTTCGAAGGTAATATGGTAGCCAGAGAGCTCAGCTGCCCATTTGGCGATCCGAACAGACGCCTCCGGGTTGCAGAACAGTTCTCCCAGTCCCCTGTCCGAAGTGACCCGCACCTTGAATGCCTCTAAGTAGTGGCGCAGCTTGCGCGATGCCATGACGACTGCGTAGGAGATTTTTTCCAATTCGGTCATGTTGCACTTGGAGGCCGTGAGGACTTCAGAGACGTAGTAGACTGGACACTGCCTGGTCGTGCCCTCCCTGTCTTGCTCTTGGACTAGGGCTGCGCTGACTGCATATGGCGAGGCTGCGATGTACAGCAGCAGAGGCAGCGAGGGGTCTCGACTGGTGAGAATGGCCAAGTCTGACAGGTGCTGCTTGAGTGATGTGAAGGCTGCCGCCTGTTCTGGTCCCCACGCGAAGTCTTTCGCGCCACGCAGTGTCTTGAGGAAAGGTAGACTCCGCTCTATAGACTTGGAGATGAATCTGTTCAGAGCGGCTAATCTGCCTGTCAGACGCTGGACGTCCCTGGTTGACTGCGGGGGTGTCATGTTGATGATTGCTTGAATCTTGGTCGGGTTGGCATCGATCCCGTGGTGCAACACTAGGTAGCTCAGTATCTTCCCTTGGTGAACTCCGAAGACACACTTCTCGGGGTTGAGGCGAAGTCTTGCGTCCCACATGTTTGCGAACATCTCTGCGAGGTCGGCCAGGTGATCCTCCTTATTTTTGCTGGCGACGACGATGTCGTCCACATACGTGAAAATGTTCCGGCCTACTTGGTTCTCGAGCACCGTCTTGGTGAGGCGAGAGAAGGTTGACCCAGCGTTCTTGAGTCCCTTCGGCATCCTGATGAAGCAGTACGTGCCGAAGGGTGTGATGAAACTGGTACTGGCCTTGTCTTCCTCCTTCATGTATATTTGGTGGTAGCCAGAGAAGCAGTCGAGAAGTGACATGACTTCGCATCCGGCTACACTATCAACTATCTTGTCGATCCGTGGCAGCGGGAAATTGTCCTTAGGGCAGGCCATGTTGAGGTTGGTGAAATCAATGCACATCCACCACTTGCCGCTTTTCTTTTGCACCATGACTACGTTGGCGAGCCACGTAGGGTAGGCGATTGGTTCGATGAAATTGGCCTCCAGCAGGCGGTGTACTTCAGCTTTGGCTGCTTCTATTTTTTCATAGGACATTTTGCGCAACCGCTGCTTCTTTGGGCGCACCGAAGGGTCAATGCCCAGACTATGCTCGATGACGGTGCGACTGACTCCGACCAGGTCGAGGGCGGACTAGGCGAAGACGTCCTTGTTTCTGGAGAGACAGGAGATGAGTTTCTCCTCGTCTTGCGAAGTCAGGTCTTCGCTTATAATGACTGTTTGCTTGGGCGTCGCCGGGTCGAGGGGAACTGTCTTCGTTCCATCATTGCTCTGCAGCTGTGCCTTTGCGTGCTCATTGGTGGCTGGGCGGGTAGCCTCGGAGACTTTGCGCTGCGTCATAAGGCAGTGTACATTCTGTTGACTTAGAACGAAGTCTCTCTCAATGTTGTGCGCAGTCTGCTGTTCATCGTAAACCGTTATCACGCCTTGCGGACCCGGAATTTTCATGCAGAGGTATAATCCGTGAATGGTCGCTTCAAATTTATTGATGGAGCCCTGACCCATTATGGCATTGTAGGGATAGACCATGTCGACGATGTCAAAGGTGACCTGTTTGCTTCGTGCATTGGGTGCTACACTGAAGGATAGGGGTAGCTCTATCTTGCCCACAGGGAAAATGCCTTTGCCGCCGAAGCCATATAAGGGGTTGTCCGAATGCTTGAGTAGACTTTGGCTGATGCCCATGCGGTCGAAGGCGTGCAGGAAGATGATGTCTGCCTGGCTGCCGTTGTCAACTAGGACTTTGTGCAGGTCCTAGCCTGCCACGCTGCAGTTTATTACCATGGCATCGACGTGGGGTGCACTGCGCAGATCAACATCTCTGGCGTCGAAAGTTAATGGCACGTGTGAACACTTCGTTTGGACGACTGGGCCGGTGAGGGTGACGTGGTTGATGCTTCGATAGTGATCCCTGTTTTGCCTCTTCGTTTCGAAGTCAACGCTGGACCCTCCGGTGATCATGTGAATGACTCCTCGATACGGCTGATCGGCGAAATCTTCTTGTTTTGGTGCTTGGGGGTGATTTTGGTGGTGTGGATTTGGTTGATGCGGAGGCGGGAGTGGGGGTGGTATGATTTGTACCTCCTGGTGGTGCTAGTATGCGTGGTTGGGTAGATGCTGGGCGTGGCCGTGGTTGTATGGTTATGGGTGGTGGTGTTGATATGTGTGCACGACAACTCTTTGGTTGTCAGCGGGTTGTGCCCGAGACATCCTGTCCCTAGTGGCCTTTATTTCTGGGCAATCCCTCATTGGGTGCGTGCAGTCTTCGCCATGAAATAGGCAGTAATATATGCGCGGTTGCTGCGCCCGTCCTCGGCCCCGGCCACGTGTGCCATTGCCGCGGCCCTAGGGGGGATACTCTTGACGGCGAGCGGCCTCGCCGGCGGGGTGCTAGTTGGTTATGTTATGCACGTGCTGCTGACTGTGGTTGTCCCGTTCGGAGTCTGACTGCGAAGGCCTTGTCTAGGTTCGGTTGGACTGCGGAGGGTCCTTGGGCTTTCTCTGAGACTCGACCTTGCACTGATAGAGCTCTTCGGATCTGGCGTACTTCTCGAACAACTGATAGAGCTCTTGGAGATTTTTGGGTGGGTCCCTGATGCAGTGACTGTATAAGACGCCAGCCCGAAGGCCACTGATGGCGTAGTGTATGGCAATTTGGTCGTCGACCGAAGGCAGTTGTGACTTGAGAGTCAAGAACTTGCTGTAGTACTCCCGTAGGGTTTCCTTCTCTTGCTGTTTGCAGAGTGACAGCTCAGCCAAGGCATCGGTGCGTGGGCAGTACCCTTGGAAGTTGAGCAGAAACTTGTCTCGTAGACTACTCTAGGAGTCAATGGACAATGGGGGCAACCTGGTGTACCAGGTCAAGGCCGGCCCCTCGAGGGCGATGATGAAAGACTTGGCCATTGTGGCGTCGTCCCCTCCGGATGATGCGACGGCGACTTGATAGCTCATGATGTATTGTGATGGGTCGGTGCTGCCGTTGTACTTGGGGTAGGTCCCTGCTCTGAAGTTGGCGAGCCATGGTGACACTTGGAGTTGCGGCGCCAGGGGGCTTCGCTCATCAAGGTAGTTGATGCCTTGGAAAGCTGCGGCGTGCAGGATGAAGGGTCCGCGCTGGGGAATGAATAAGTCTCCGGCTGGCGCTCGCTGTTGGAGGGGTGGGCCGTGCTGCAGAACGTGCTGGCCTTCGCTCTGCATGAGCGCAATCTCTTGCTCGAGTTCCCGGGCTTTCTGCTCCTCGTCTCGTATCATCTAGCGCACTTTGGCTTGCGCGGTGACGTGTTGGCGCTTGGCCTCGAGGATGTCTTTCTGCTTTTGGAGGTTGCGGTTCTTGATGCGCAGGGCCCGTAGCTGTAGCTGTTCTTCGGCTGAGATGCCGATGACTTCGCCGTCCTCTGTTGCATCTTTGCCCTCTGGTGGAGCGAAGCCTGGGGGTGGTGCTTGTGGTTGTCCTCCGGAGCTGCAGGTGCGGAGGGTGCCTTCGGGAGTGGGTTGATCGTTGCGCTGTCTCTTGCTGAGAGCTTCGTCTTCGCAGGCTTCTTGGGGGGTGTTGTCTGCGAGGGTCTTGCCCTTTTTCTCAGCTAGCAGTGCTGCCTTCGCTGCTTCGTCGACGGATAGGGCTGCCTTCGAACTAGCTCTCTTGGGTGCCATCGCGGGTGGTTTGTTTGTAGCTGTTGGAACTTGCTCTCGACAGCAAGGGGATCCAACACGAGTGAATGGTGATGGCAACAGGGCACTAGCGCGTGATGGCAAAAGCTCTGTTAATCTAGCCTCTCACGGGCACTGTGCGGGGGTATTTATAGGTATCCGAGTGCACGGCGCCTTGCGTTAAGGACGCATGTGCCCTTAGGTACCTAGTTTATCCCCAGAATATTCCCATAAAGCGGGGTTACAAGCTGTAATTACAAGTATGCCTTTACAAATTAGGCCCGTAACACAAACGCGGCCACGCAGGGCCCGTTACAATGGGCCAGATCTCATGTGGGCCTCAGAGCTGAACGAGGCCGCACCGCGGGGAGGCGTCGCCGCAGGCCTTCGTCTGGTGCCGAATCGAGCGAAGGGTCTCCGCATTGTCTCTGGTGCCGATGAAGCGAAGGGTGTCCCTGCCCGCTTTGTCTGTCAGGGCAGGGGCTAAGCGGTGGAGACTTTGGGCGAAGGGTGGCGTTTCTGCCTTCGCTCCAACATTTGCCCTCCGAGGGACCAGTTCGACAAAGTCACCTGGTGCCGAAGACGTCGCTAGATGGCGGAGACGCTGCCCTCGCTCGAAGTGGTTCCGCGGGGGTTTTTGATGTGACCGTTGATGGACATCGTACTGTTGGATTGCGGGTTTTCCGAAGCGTCGCGCCCTGTGGGATTGCGGGTTTCCCAAGGAGCCGCGCCCTGCCTATAAAAGGGGGCGGGGGTCGGCGCTGTTTGCACTTTGCCTTCCGCGCTCCGTGAAAACCCTAGCCGCCCGCCGTCTTTCTGCTCCTCTTCTTCTAATGCTCCCTTTGCTCGTCGGAGATCTGGCTCGAGTGAAGCAGACCGCCCGCCGCCGCCGACGGTACGTAGCAATGCCATCCTCTTCTTCTTCCGCCGACGCCACGCCGCCGACCGCCGCCTCGTCTGAGGAGACGTTGAGTAGCGTGATGGTGGAGGAGCTGCGCGCCGGCGACTCTGTTGATTTTGGTGTGTCACGGATGACGTCGGCCCGCGTTGAAGATATGCAGCGTTTGGGCTACTTTGGCGGCGGAGTCGCTCGTGCTCCGGGGACGGAGGAAGTCCCCGAGCCGGAGGGTGAGTTGGTTGTTTTCGAGGCGTTCTTCGTCGCCGGTCTCCGCTTGCCTGCGCACCGGTTTGTTGGCGAAGTCCTGCGTAGATTCAACGTTCAAATACATCAGCTGACACCGAACGCCGTGGTGGCGCTGGCGAAGTATGTCTGGGCGACGACTTCGTACGGCGGACAGCCGTCGGTTGAAGTTTTTGCGAAGAATTATTGCTTGCATTGGCAGAAGAGGGTGGTTGAGGACGGAGTTGCCCAGTTCGGGTCGTGCACATTCACGCCGAAGACCGGCAAGACCACAATGCCAGTAGTGGAGTTGGTTCCGTGCGCCCGCAACAAGTGGGGCAATTGGAATGAATTTTGGTTTTACGTTGCTGAGGCTACTGTCGAAGGCCATGAAGGACTTCCCGTGTCTGAGATGTGCTCTCACTATTACTCTGCGTATCCGCCTTTTGAAGTGGCAGAAGAGGATGCAGACGAAGGGGCCCTTCGGTGCGCCGCCGGCCAGAGCAGTGGTCGTGATTTAGTTGAAGAGTTCGTGGCGTACGGGGTCTGGCCCTTGGCGCACGGCTGGGCGCTGGGCGAAGTGTGCCCTCGCCAGATGCCTTTTCACGGAGGAAGGGTGGTGCGAAGTCCTGCCTTTGCACTGAATTTGCGAAACCGTGACCCGGCCGCCTTTGTGCGTGATGCGGAGGACTTGGCGGTGCGGCTCGTGGGGCGGTACGTGGCGAGGACGGAAGGCCAGCGCAGCTTTGATATTCGCGGGTCAAATGAACGTTTGAACAGGGTCTTCGAATTAAATCAGTTGCCGTACGACGGCTACCCTGGTCAAGACGAAGCGGACCGCCGTGGGAAGAAGCCGGCGGTGGAGACTGGAGGCGACCCTGCGCTGGCGGCCGCCCCCCTCCTCAAAAAAGAGAAAATTAGGTACTGCGATGGGAGGAATTGGGGTGTCTTATAGTTTTGCTAGAGAGTTAATGAGGACGTGTGCGGCCCCGGGGGAGAGGATGTCTTCGCCCGTGCTCCGGGAGTCTTCGGCTCGGATGCTGAGGGTTACCGGGGGCTGCTGGCCTAGAAATGTTCCTGTCCCCTGCGCGGCTGAGGAAGACTGTTTTACGTCTCGTATGGTTCGTCAGTGGAGAGTTTTTCCTTACGGGCGAAATATCGGTGCTGTTGTGTGGGCAGTGATGGACAAGGGTCGCCAAGGGGCGGCGCAAAAACGCCAGGCGACCGTCAGGATTCACGAAGCCCGGCCGAAAAGGCAGCAGGGAGCGGCGAAGGCTGCGGCCTACAGCGGAGGCAAGCCGCCGCTGGCGGCGAAGGCGGGCGCCTCTGCACCTAGCAAGGCGCCGGAGACAACGGCGGGCGCCGGGGTCTCCAAACTGACGAAGGTGGTGCCGCCGGCCAGCAGAGTGGCGGAGGCTGCGAAGGCGGCCAGAACGTTGCCGCCGCCGGGCAAACGCGTTGCCGACTTCGGCACCGATATCAGTGTGGACGATTATCTTGGGGGTAAGTCACCCGGCCGCCTTTTTTTTTTACACTCGTTGATGCGTTGCAGGGTCGGACGAGGGCCGGCTTGCTATGGTTGTGCCTGCCGCGGCAATTGCGACGGCTGCGCTGTCGTTGAAGGCGAGGGATGGGACCCTTGGCGCCGGAGGCGAGGTGTCGGCCCTCGCGTTGGTCAGGGACGAGGCTGGCGCGGCGACCCGCCGGCTGAAAGGAGTGACGGAGGCGCTGAGTCAGGCGACGGAGGCACTGAGTCAGGTCCGCCGAGCTATTATATATATATATATATATATATATATATATATATATATATATATATTTATTTATTTACGGCCATGGCCTTACGTGTGCTCTGCAGGTGGCTGACTTCACCAGCCGTACTGCGTCGGGGGCACTTACGGCAGCTTTGTCTGCCGAAGTCGAGAGACTTCGGACGCAACATGCTGACGCTGTCCGTGAGAAGTCGGCCTCCGACAGCAAGTGTCGTAAACTGGCGGACAAGGTGGCCGCCCTGGAGAAGGAAAAGGCTGACCTCCGGCGCCAGCTGGCGGGGGAGAGGAGGGAGGCCAACGAGGCCATCGCCAAGGAGCAGGCCGCGCAGGCGGAGGCTAGGCTGGCACGGGCGGAAGCCAATCTTGCCAAGGATCTCGCCGAAGACCTGCGGGGGCGGCTCACCGCTCTGGAGAGCCGCGCGAAGGGGGCCGAAGCCGCGGTGCGAACGGAGGCCGAACGGACGCGCACACAGCTTATGGCCACATATCGCGAGCTGGGTGCGCGGACCGGTGACTTCGTGGCGCCGGAGCGAGAGGCCGGGCTTCGCTGTTTGGAATGGGTGCAAGAGGAGCTGCAGGAGCTCCCCACTGTCCTGGGGGGATTAATGTCGTTCGCCTTCTAGTCACCTGCGAGGGGGCGATGAACGCACTCTCTCGCGAAGGGTGCCGGCACTATGAGGCCTTCGACCAGGCAGATGAAGATTTTGGACGAGATATCTATAAGGTCGAAGACCCCGTGGTGAAGGAGTCCGCCGGTGCCCTCTATGACCGGATGTGGGGTCTGTATGGTGGTGATGTGGTCAGGGAGCGGGCCGAGGCTGCGAGAGCTCAGGTAACGTTGTCGTTTGCTCGGCGTTTGCTGGATGTGGTCTGTGCGTGTGTTTGCTGATTTTTTGTATGTTTTGTTTTAGGCGGAGCGAGGCGAACGGGTGGACGACTTCGGAGCACTGAACAGCGCCCTGCCAGACCCGGAGCCGACCCCGGATACCGCGGAAGACGCACCAGGCGCCCCCACATCTGCTGCGACAGTTGAAGGCCTGCCCCTGAAGGTGGCCGAAGGCGCTCCTGATGCCCTCGCAGCAGCTGCGCCGACCGTCGAAGATCCGGCGGCGGAGGCGGTGGAAGCAATGGCGGAAGTGGCGGCGGAGACAACGGCGGAGGCACCCGCAGCGTCAGGGCCCTCGCAGGTGGCGTAGTGGTTGTTTAGGGTTAGGGAATTTTGGATGTTGTACTGAATTTTGGTTGCTGCGCAGGTTCAAGATTTTGGGCCTGCGCACACAACCACTGTTACTGAGTTTTTGGCGGCTTCGACCGCGGAAGGTGGTAATGAATATAGCGGGTCTGCATCTGAGTTTTTTGACTTTGCTGACTCCGGGAGCTCGGTTGAGTGGACTGAGGAGTCGTCGGAGGAGAATTTGGATTATTTTGCGGCCTTGGACGTGGCTGCGGCGGAGGCTTCGCCACACGCCGCGGACGCGTCGGACGTGCCAGGCCCTAGCGCCGGGCGCCGTCGACGAAGGGCGGTTGCAAAACGTAGGGTTAGCGCGGAGGAGCGGGCTCTGCTTCGTGTGAGTGGGGCTGGTCGGCAGGAACTGTTGTCTCTGCCGACCGCCGAGAGTGTAGGTGAAGGGGAACTGCGAAGGCTTTTTGCGGGTGAGGAGCTCAGGATAATGTTATTTAATTATAGGGAGATGGGAATTATTCCTAAGGTTGAGCCGATGTAGAGTGTGGTGCCCTCGCTTGTGTATGTAGAGGCTTGTATGGTGGAATTGTGTGCCCTCGCGTGCATGTGTGTGTGCGAAGGCGTTTTGTACTCACTGATTTGTTTGGCTGCGCTGTGCTGGCTTGATTATAGTTGGTCTTGGCGTGAATGGTTTGATGTTGTCGTTTCAGCCGTTGTTGTGCTAGTCCAGGTGTACCCTTAAGTGTCTTCTGCACAGATAGTCTTCGGTTTTTTTGCACTTGTTGTGCTAAACCGGCTGTACCCTTAGGCGACTTCTGCGCGGATAGTCTTCGCGATAGACTCAGATTTTTTTTTCCGCACTTGTTGTGCTAATCCGGCTGCACCCTTAGGCGACTTCTGCGTGGATAGTCTTCGCGATAGACTTAGATTTTTTCCGCACTTGTTGTGCTAATCCGGCTGCACCCGTAGGCGACTTCTGCGCGGATAGTCTTCGCGATAGACTTAGATTTTTTCCGCACTTGTTGTGCTAATCCGGCTGCACCCTTAGGCGACTTCTGCGCGGATAGTCTTCGCGATAGACTTAGATTTTTTCCGCACTTGTTGTGCTAATCCGGCTGCACCCTTAGGCGACTTCTGCGCGGATAGTCTTCGCGATAGACTTAGATTTTTTCCGCACTTGTTGTGCTAATCCGGCTGCACCCTTAGGCGACTTCTGCGCGGATAGTCTTCGCGATAGACTTGGATTTTTTCCGCACTTGTTGTGCTAATCCGGCTGCACCCTTAGGCGACTTCTGCGCGGATAGTCTTCGCGATAGACTTAGATTTTTTCCGCACTTGTTGTGCTAATCCGGCTGCACCCTTAGGCGACTTCTGCGCGGATTTGTCGCACGCGAGGGTAGCTAGCGCTTAGCCTCGCGGTGACCTCGTGGTGGTCGAATGTCGAAGACCGTCATCGCGGTCTTTTTCGACGCATGTCTTTTTGCGGGGGATTTTTTACGCATATATTACATGGCTCCGCCTCGTTAAAAACCTCACCCCCCGGGAGGAAAAGAGTGCGGGCCGGTGCAAGATTGTTTTTGCGAATTACAAGGGCGAAGACAGCCCTGAGGAATCAAACAAAAAATTTGCGGAGGTTGTCAATGTTCCAGGAATGCTCCAGGTCCTCGCCGGTTGGCGTTGTGAGCCTGTAAGCGCTGGGGAAGCTTTTGTCTTGACGATGAAAGGGCCCTCCCACCTGGGCTCCAGCTTGCCCTTGGACTCCGTCCGAGCTGTCCGAATGAGTATGAGGTCCCCCTCGCTGAACTCCCTCGGGGTGACTGAATGGTCGCGCCATGCTTTGGTCTGGGCTTGATACTTGTTCAGGGCCTGTAGGGCGAAGACACGGTCTCCGTCGATGAGATCCTTTGAAGTTGGCTCGTCCACATCTGGGACGGCTGACGGGACTGTTCGCGGGGACCCGTGCTTTATTTCCTGCGGGGTCATGGCCTCTGATCCGTATAAAAGACGGAAGGGAGTAAACCCGGTCGCCCTGCACTCAGTCGTGTTTAGTGCCCAGACTGCCTCAGGTAAGAAATCGCTCCATCTGCCCTTTTTTTCATCGAGGAGCATTTTTTTGATAGCTGTGAAGATTTTCCCGTTGGCGCGCTCCACGACCCCGTTGGACTGCGGATGATAGACTGAGGCGAAGGCAAGCTTGGTGCCAATGGAGAAACAAAAATCCTTGAAGTCTTGGCTATCAAACTGCTTGCCGTTGTCGACTGTTAATTCGGACGGTACTCCGAAGCGGCAAACGATGTTCTGCCAGAAGAATTTTTGGGCAGTCTTTGATGTTATTGTGGAGACAGCCCGTGCCTCGATCCATTTGGTGAAGTACTCGACCGCGACGAAGGCGAACTTAAGGTTCCCCTGAGCGGTGGGCAGGGGTCCAACAATGTCGAGACCCCAGCGCTAGAGAGGCCATGTGTGGGCGATCAGCTTTGTATACTGCAAAGGGCCGCCTGACTGAGGAGAGAACTTCTGGCAGGCTTCGCAGGACCGAGTGACCCGATTCACGGCGCAAATCATTGCGGGCCAGTAAAAACCCTGGCGGATCACCTTAGCAGCTAGGGCCCTCGGCCCCGCGTGCGAGCCGCACGTGCCACTATGGACTTCACGTAGGATCTGCATGCCTTCGGCCTCGGTGACGCACTTAAGCATTGGTTGGCTGACCCCTTTTTTGTAGAGTTGGCCTTCAATCAGAGCGAAGTCCCGGCTTCGATGTCTGAGGCGCTTGGCCTCACTGATGTCGGCTGGGTGATAATACCCCTGCAGGAACAGGGTAATGGGTGCTCGCCAGTCTTCGGTCATGATGAGGTTGACTGTATGGTGGCCCTCGCTGTCATTGGCTATTTGGAGCCCTTCGGGGCTCCGGACTGCTGGCGTGCCGATGACGTGGAAGAACACGTCGGAGGGCAGAGTTTCGCCCCTGGCCGCGGCCTTGGCCAATGCGTCGGCCTCCTCATTCTTGGCCCGGTCCACATGCTGCACGGTGAACCCCTTGAACTGCCTCTCGAGACTTCGGATGGCCGCGAGGTACTGCATGAGTGCGGGGTCCTTGGCTGCATAGTCTTTCTCGACCTAGCCGGCAACTACCTTGGAGTCTGTTTTGATGATGCAAGTGGTGACTCCGAGGGCCCTCAGCTTGCGGAGGCCGAGGATGACTGCTTCGTATTCTGCTATATTATTTGTGCATCTGTCGGATTCCAGATTGAAGCTGAGTCGTGCTGCATATCTGTGCTTGACCCCGACTGGTGAGGTTATGATTGCAGCGACGCCTGCCCCCGCATGGCACCATGCGCCGTCGCAATGGATCGTCCAGACCTTCTCTGTGGTCGGGTCCGGCTGTGTTACTGGCCCGGTCCAGTCGACGACGAAGTCTGCCAGGACTTGCGATTTGATGGCTGTCCTGGGCTCGAAGCTGATGTGGTAGCCGGAGAGTTCGGCTGCCCACTTGGCGATCCTCACCGATGCCTCCGGGTTTCTAAACAGTTCGTTGAGCCCCCTGTCTGAGGTGACGCGGACCTTGAATGCTTCAAAGTAATGGCGCAGCTTGCGCGAGGACATAACGACTGCGTAGGCGATCTTCTCCAGCTCTGTCATGTTGCATTTGGACGGTGTCAGGACCTCGGAGACGTAATAAACAGGGCACTGTCTGACAGCGCCTTCGACTGTCTGCTCCTGCACTAGTGCCGCGCTGACCGCGTGCGGCGAAGCCGCGACATAGAGCAATAAGGGGAGCGAGGAGTCGGGGCTCGTGAGGGTGGCCAGCTCCGTTAAGTACTGTTTTAATGAGGCGAAGGCCGCTGCTTGCTCCGGCCCCCAGGCGAAGTCTTTTGCGCCGCGGAGAGTTTTGAGGAAAGGAAGACTTCGCTCGGCCGACCTGGAAATGAATCTGTTGAGAGCGGCCAATCTGCCTGTCAGACGCTGGACATCCCTGGTGGACTGCGGAGGCGACATGTCGATGATGGCCTGGATCTTGGTTGGGTTGGCCTCGATGCCGCGGTGCGACACCAGGTAGCCCAATATCTTGCCCTGGCGAACACCGAAAACGCACTTTTCCGGGTTTAAGCGGAGTCGTGCATCTCGCATGTTTGCGAATGTCTCGGCCAGGTCGGCGAGGTGGTCCTCCTTATTTTTGCTGGCGACGACGATGTCGTCCACATATGTAAATATATTTCTGCCGACCTGCCCCTCGAGTACTGTTTTGGTGAGTCTGGAGAAGGTGGACCCGGCGTTCTTGAGACCCTCCGGCATTCTGATGAAGCAATAAGTGCCGAAGGGTGTTATAAAGCTGGTGCTAGCCTTGTCTTCCGCCTTCATGTATATCTGGTGATAGCCGGAGAAGCAGTCGAGGAGAGACATGACCTCGCATCCGGCCGCGCTATCGACTATTTTGTCGATCCGTGGCAACGGGAAATTGTCTTTTGGGCAGGCCTTATTGAGACTGGTGAAGTCTATGCACATCTGCCATTTCCCGCTTTTTTTCTGCACCATTACAACATTGGAGAGCCATGTGGGGTAAGCCACTGGCTCAATGAATTTAGCCTCTAGGAGGCGGTGCACCTCCGCCTTGGCGGCCTCTGTCTTTTCATCGGACATTTTGCGAAGCTTTTGCTTTCTTGGTCGCACCGAGGGGTCGATTCCCAAACTGTGCTCGATTATGGATCGGCTGACTCCGACCAGGTCGAGGGTGGACCAGGCGAAGACATCTTTATTCTTGGCCAGGCAGCAGAGGAGCTTCTCTTCTTCATGCGAAGTAAGGTCTTCGCTGATAGTGACTGTCTGCTTGGGCGTGGCCTGATCGAGGGGGACAGTCTTGGTCCCATCCTGACTCTGCAACTGAGCCTTGTCGTGCTGCTTGTCAGTTGGGCTGGCGGGCGCAGGGACCTCGCACTGTGTCGTGAGATAGTGCACGTTCCTCTGACCAGGCACGAAGTCCCGCTCTATGTTGCGCGCTGTTTGCTGGTTACCGCGGACTGTAATTACGCCTAGCGGGCCTGGTATCTTCATGCACAAATACAGTCCGTGGATGGCAGCTTCAAACTTATTGATGGAGCCCCGACCCATGATGGCGTTGTATGGATATACCATATCCACAATGTCAAAAGTCACTTGCTCACTTCGGGCATTGGGTGCTACACCGAAGGAGAGGGGCAACTCTATTTTGCCGACGGGGAAGGTGCCCTTGCCGCCGAAGCCATACAACGGGTTGTCCGAAGGCTTAAGCAAGCTGTGGCTGATGCCCATGCGATCGAAGGCGTGGAGGAAGATGATGTCCGCCTGGCTGCCGTTGTCAACGAGGACCTTGTGTAGGTCCCAGCCTGCCACGCTGCAATTGATAACCATGGCATCGCAGTGGGGGGCGCTGCGCAAGTCGACGTCCCGTGCGTCGAAGGTGAGCGGTATGTGGGACCACTTTGTCTGCACAACTGGGCCCGTGACGGCGACATGGTTTATGCTGCGGTAGTGGTCCCGCTTCTGCCGCTTGGTGTCGAAGTCGGTGCTGGACCCCCCAGTTATCATATGAATGACTCCGCGATAAGGTTGATCGGCGAAGTCTTCCTGCTTTGGGGCATGGGGATGTTTTGTTGTTGCTGGTGTGGTGGTGGAGGCGGAGGATGTACGATTTGTACTTCCTGATGATGTTGGTAAGCGTGGTGCGGTGGATGCGGGGCGGGAGCGTGGATATATGGTGGAGGGGGTGGCTGGTAATTATGCGCGACAATTCTGGGGTTGTCGGCTGGCTGCGCCCTCGCCATTCTGTCTCTGGTGGCCTTCACTTCGGGGCAGTCTTTAGTTTGGTGGGCGCAGTCTTCGCCATGGAAAAGGCAGTAAAATCGGCGCGGTGGAGGGGGTGGCTGCGCACGCCCTCGGCCCCTGCCGCGAGTTCCACTTCCGCGGCCCTGGGGGGGATATTCCTGGCGACGAAGGGGGTCAGCGGCCGGCTGCTGGTTGGCGATGTTGTGCACTTGCTGCTGACCGCGGCCATCTCGACCGGAGTCTGGTTGCGGAGTCCTTGTCCATGTGCGGCTGGACTGTGGAGCATCTTTTGGCTTCCGCTGGGACTCAATCTTGCGCTGGTGGAGCTCCTCGGATCTGGCGTACTTTTCAAACAGCTGGTATAACTCTTGGAGGTTCTTCGGCGGATCTCTGATGCAATGGCTGTAAAGGACGCCAGCGCGAAGACCACTGATAGCATAGTGGATGGCAATCTGGTCATCGACTGAGGGTAGCTGTGACTTGAGTGTCAGGAATTTGCGGTAATATTCCCTCAGGGTCTCCTTCTCTAGCTGCTTGCAGAGCGAGAGCTCGGCCAGGGCGTCAGTGTCCGGGCGGTACCCTTGGAAGTTGAGGAGGAACTTGTCCCGGAGACTTCTCCAGGAATCGATGGACAGCGGAGGCAACCTGGTGAACCAGGTGAGCGCGGGGCCCTCGAGGGCGATGATGAAGGACTTCGCCATTGTGGCGTCGTCCCCCCCGGACGATGCGACGGCGACCTGGTAACTCATTATGTATTGAGCCGGGTCGGTGCTGCCGTTGTACTTGGGGTAGGTCCCAGCCCGGAAGTTAGCTGGCCACGGCGTCACTTGCAGGTGAGGCGCCAGGGGGCTTCGCTCATCGAGATAGTTGACCCCTTGGAATGGCGCGGCGTGCGGGAAAGTGAAGACGCGCTGGGGGAAACGCGGGTCCTCCGGTTGCGCGCGGTGTTGCAGGGGTGGCCCATGCTGCAGGCCGGTGTGGCCTTCGCGCGTGTCTTCGTTTTGTGCGCGCTGCTGGAGGGATGACTCGTGTCGCGGGCTGAGGTGGCCTTCGCGCTGCATCAGCGCAATTTCCCGCTCGAGTTCCTGGGCCTTGTGCTCTTCGTCGCGTATCATCTGCCGCACTTTGGCGAGTGCGGACACACGCTGGCGCTTGGCCTCCAGTATCTCCTTCTGCCTCTGGAGGTTGCGGTTCTTGAGGCGCAGGGCGCGCAGCTGTAGCTGTTCTTCTGCTGAGATGCCGAGGACCTCACCGTCCTCGGCGAGATCCGCGCCCTCCGGTGGAGCGATGTCTGAGGGAGGTGCGAAGCCTGAGGGTTGTCCCTCAGGGTCGCAGGTGCGGAGGGTGTCGTCTTCAGTGGCCTCTTGGTGGGTGGATTGGGTGAAGGCGAGGGCCTTGCCCTTTCTTGCGGCGAGCAGTGCTGCCTTCGCAGCCTCGTCAGCCTTCGGGTTAGCTCTCTTGGGTGCCATCGCGGGTGGTTGTCTCGTAGCACGAACGGTGGGCGCCAAATGTTGGAACTTGCTCTCGACAGCAAGGGGATCCAACACGAGTGAATGGTGATGGCAACAGGGCACTCGCGCGTGATGGCAAAAGCTCTGTTAATCTAGCCTCTCACGGGCACTGTGCGGGGGTATTTATAGGTATCCGAGTGCACGACGCCTTGCGTTAAGGACGCATGTGCCCTTAGGTACCTAGTTTATCCCCAGAATATTCCCATAAAGCGGGGTTACAAGCTGTAATTACAAGTATGCCTTTACAAATTAGGCCCGTAACACAAACGCGGCCACGCACGGCCCGTTACAATGGGCCAGATCTCATGTGGGCCTCAGAGCTGAACGAGGCCGCGCCGCGGGGAGGCGTCGCCGCAGGCCTTCGTCTGGTGCCGAATCGAGCGAAGGGTCTCCGCATTGTCTCTGGTGCCGATGAAGCGAAGGGTGTCCCTGCCCGCTTTGTCTGTCAGGGCAGGGGCTAAGCGGTGGAGACTTCGGGCGAAGGGTGGCGTTTCTGCCTTCGCTCCAACAGTAGCACGAACGGTGGGCGCCAAATGTTGGAACTCGCTCTCCTGGGCAAGTTGATCCAACGGGGGAGTGGAAAGAGTGCAAACAGGGTTTAGCTCAAGATGGCAATTGCTCTGTTAATCTCGCCTCTCAAGGGCACTGTACGGGAGTATTTATAGGTGCCCGAGTGTCCAACGTCCCAACGTAAGGACGTTTATGCCCTCGAGCACCTAGATTATCCCTAGAATATTCCCATGAGGGAGGGTTACAGATCGTTATTATAGAAAAGCTATTACAAATTAGGCCCGTAACACGCTTTTCCGTGCGGGGCCTGTTACAGTGGGCCGAATCCCACGTGGGCCTCCAGGTCGGGTGAGGATGTGAGATGGAGAGACTTCGTCGTAGGCTTTCATCTTGCAGTGAGGAGGACAAAGGGTGGGCCGCGCCGGTCATCTTGCCTCCGTTGGTGCGGCGAGGTGATGAAGGCCTGGAGCAAAAGGTAACGTCTTCGACTTCGCCCCAACACCTTTCATAAAATGAGGTTTTCAAACTAACCCTTATAAAAGAAGGCCACCAGATAGTGGGCGAGCTCACCAGCGAAGTTACCGTGGCCCGGGTAGGGCTATAGTCGAGACGCGGCGAGCATGAGGAATAAATGAAGAGGGTCGGATCCCTTTTTTTAAAGAGGGCAAAATCCATAACTGGTGTGGATTACACAAAAGTTACTGGCGACAGCATGCTGGAGTGACCTATCTATAAAGCAACGTTTATTCACAATAATAAAGTTGTGTAGCTTTCTTGAATAATAATCCATATTGGCGAATTTATAACAAAAAGTGAAGAATCAACTTGCAATTCGCTTCCTAACCAACTTCTCGCAATGAATTTTAAATAGTGGCTTAGAGCATTTTCAATAGTCCCTTTATAGCTTGCATAATATAATTGTTAGTAATACAGATCCTAGTGAAAAACACTCTCAACAACTTCTTTAATTGAATATCTAAATATAGCCCTCCTCTATTCTAGATTTATCGGATCCATCAAAATGACTCGCTAGACTGTACTCAAAATATAGAAAAGATGTTGAAGGTTAAAACGACACAGATAAAACAACTTTTATAATTGTTTTTAAAATACTAATGTAAAGTGAGAGTTTAACAAACGATGCACCAACAACCTTGTGCAAAAAGAGAAGGGACGAGGAGATTTTATGAACTGTTGGCTGCAGACATCTCTCGGTTATATGTTGGGCATATTGGTTAGAGACAATAAATATGGGTACTCTCAATTATTGGGCTCACTCTGCGTATCTCTATCTCTAGTTTAAATTGTGGACAAAACATATTTTAATTTGAGTGGACCAAATCTCTATGCTTCCAACCGGTAGAGGAAGCTCTGGCCAACCATCCCCTGCGATTTTGTTGGATCGCGCTGTCGCGTTCACCCACACCCCACGCCTGTGTGCACCGAGTCAAACATCCTCATGTGCGTCAGTCAATCCACCGGTCTACCGCGTGGGACCCATGCCATAAATTGCGGTTCTATTTTTTTGCGCAAATAGTATAAATAGTTCACATAAATAGAATAAATAGTTCATAGACATGGCATAAAAACCTCGCCCAGCCATTGGACCCATGCACATGTGCAGGCGCATGCATGCAAATCCTATTTTTATGCTAGATCCGATATTTATGACAGATCGTGAGAGTTTCTATTGCATGAGCGCAAATTTTGTATAATATTTTCGTTTCCACTGCATGCGCGCAAAAATTGAATGGCTCCATAAATGTAGGATCACTCTGTCACACTCGTATTTAAGGGCAAACACGGGCGCTAATAAAATGTGTGTTAGAATCAAGTCTCACACATATGATAACTGATGGTACAAAAATGAATGTGACATCTTTATTATATAATTGTCGGGGACCATAATTAGGGGTACCCTCAAGGCTCCTAATTCTCAGCTGGTAACCCCATCAGCACAAAACTGCAAAGGCCTGATGGGTGCGATCAAGTCAGAGATCAGTCCATTCGAGGGACTCGATCACGCCTCGCCCGAGCCTAGCCTCGGACAAGGGCAGCCGACCCCGGAGGATCTCCGCCTCGCCCGAGGCCCCCCTCTAGCGGCGAACACGTTCCCGGCTCGCCCGAGGCCCTGTCTTCGCTAAGAAGCAACCCCGACCAAATCGCAGGAGCATTTAATGCAAAGGTGGCCTGATACCTTTATCCTGACGCACGCCCCTCAGCTGACAGAGCCGAAGTGACCGCCGTCACTTCGCCGCTCCACTAACCGGTCTGTCAGAAAGACAGCGCCGCCTGCGCCGCTCCGACTGCGGTGCCACTTGACAGAGTGAGGCTGACAGGCAGTCAGGCCCGGCCACACACCATAGGAAACTCCGCTCTGCTCGACCCAGGGCTCGGACTCGGGCTAAGCCCCGGAAGACGGCGAACTCTGCTCCGCCCGACCCAGGGCTCGGACTCGGGCAAAGCCCCGGAAGACGGCGAACTCCGCTCCGCCCGATCCAGGGCTCGGACACGGGCAAAGCCTCGGAAGACGGCGAACTCCGCTCCGCCCAACCCAGGGCTCGGACTTGGGCTCAGCCCCAGAAGACGACGAACTCCGCTTCGCCCGACCCCGGGACTAAAATTCCGCCCTGGCCTCAGCCAACGGCCTCCGCCTCGCCCGACCACGAGGCTCGGACTCGGCCTCGGCCACGGAAGACGGACTCGACCTCGACCTCGGAGAAGCCTCCACATCGCCGAACCTAGGGCGCGGACCGGCCACGTCAACAGGAGGCGCCATCATTACCCTACTCCAAGCTGACCCAGGCTACAGGGAACAAGACCGGTGTCCCATCTGGCTCGCTCCGCCAGATAGGCGATGATGGCGCCCCGCACGCTCCCTGACGATGGCGGCTCTCGGCCCCCTTACGAAAGCAAGAGGACGTCAGCAAGGACTCGACGGCCCCGACAGCTGTCCCTCCGCTAGGCTCCAGCGCTCCTCCGACGGCCACGACGTCACACAAACCGGGCGCCAAAATCTCTCCGGCCGCCACGATGGCGTGTACTTAGGGCACTAGCTCTCCTCCGCTAGACACGTAGCACTCTGCTACACCTCCCATTGTACACCTGGATCCTCTCCTTACAACTATAAAAGGAAGGACCAGGGCCCTCTTAGAGAGGGTTGGCCGCGCAGGGACGAGGACGAGACGGGCGCTCGCGTGAGGCCACTCGCTCCTTCCCCGTGTGGACGCTTGTAACCCCCTACTGCAAGCGCACCCGACCTAGGCGCGGGACGAACACGAAGGCCGCGGGATTTCCACCTCTCTCACGCCCATCTCCAGCCACCTCGCTTTCCCCCCTTCGCGCTCGGCCTCGCGTCGACCCATCTGGGCTGGGGCACGCAGCGATACTTCACTCGTCGGCTCAGGGACCCCCCCGGTCTCGGAACGCCGACAGTTGGCACGCCAGGTAGGGGCCTGCTGCATGTTGACGAACAGCTTCTCGTCAAGCTCCAGATGGGTAGTCTCCAGCAACCTCTCCGGCCCGGGACGGTGCTCCGTTTCGGGAGCCTTGAGTTCATGTCCCTCGACGGCAGCTACGACATGATACTCTTTCCACCGCCGGGCAACAGCGACAGTGGCGGCCGACAGTCCGCCCGCCGGCGGCGGGATCGACGACGTCTTCCCCGCGTGGTGGAAGAACAACCTTCGAGCTCGCCCCGTCCTCTTCCCCGTCGACGGAGGAGGAAGAGGCGGAGCAACCAAGGCCAAGCAGGAGGCGGCGCCTCTTCGACCGTCGAGCGCGTCGACAACGCCAGCACTCCAACGGGGGGCGCGCCGGGCATCGGCCTCGCGATTGAGACGAAGACGAGCGCTGTCTCCCCGCGACACGTCAATCCCGAGCAAACGGACGACGCCAGCACGCTCGCGAAAGGCTTGCTGGGTGTCACCCTCGTACCTGAGACGACGGTGTAGTCAGTCCCCGACATGACCTCATCACAGCCCGTCGACCAAGAGGTACCGACCGATTCCCATCCCACGCCTCTCGGAGTTAGCCTCGACCCGCCAAGCGGCTCCGCTTTGGCGGACGCTTTTGTAGAGGCGAATCCGAACCCTCTGGGATCTCGTATGCGGTCGCCTTAGGACCGGCTGATGGACGTCTCGACCTACGGGCCCTCTGGGTCCGAGGAAGACGACGAGCCCAGCGTCTATTGGGATTTCTCCGGACTTGGCAACCCCAGCGCCATGCGGGACTTCATGACCGCTTGCGACTGCTGCCTTTCCGACTGTTCCGACGGTAGCCGTAGCCTCGGCGACGAGGACTGCGGCCCAAGCCGCGAATGTTTCCACGTCGATCTAGGGGGTCCCTCCGAAGGCAACCATCTCGGCATGCCGGAGGACGGTGATCTCCCTAGGCCGGTGCCTCGCGTTGACATCACGCAGGAGCTAGCTGTGGTCCCCGTTCCGGTGGGGGGTCACGACCCACAACTCGAGCAAATCCGCGGGGTGTAGGCCAGGCTCGATGAGGGAGCAGGAGCGCTCGAGCCAATCCGCTGGGACATCGGGCAGGCATGGGCGGGCCAACCTCTGGCCGGAGAAATGCGTCATCTACCCCAGGGCTTCCAGCACCGCATCACCGACGATGTCAGGGTCAGGCCGCCACCCGCATCCAGTGGGGTTGGCCAGAACCTGGCTGCAGCAGCAATGCTCCTCCGCGCGATGCCGGAGCCATCAACCACCGAGGGGCGGCGAATCCTGGGAGAGCTCAAGGATCTCCTGGAAGGCGCCGCGGTCCGGCGGGCCGAGAGCTCCGCCTCCCGAAGGCAGGGGTACCCCTCGGAACTTCATGCCGTGACTTCCCGATTCATGCGGGAAGCCTCGGTCTACATCGGGCGCACGCGCAACACAGCGCCTGCGGCCCCGGGTCGCCTCGGCAACGAGCACCATCACCGCGATCGTCGGGCCCACCTCGACAAGAGGGTGCGCCGAGGCTACCACCCCAGGCGTGGGGGACACTACGACAGCGGGGAGGATCGGAGTCCCTCGCCCGAACCACCCGGTCCGCAGGCCTTCAGCAGGGCCATACGACGGGCGCCGTTCCCGACCCGGTTCCGACCCCCGACTACTATCACAAAGTACTCGGGGGAGACGAGGCCGGAACTGTGGCTCGCGGACTACCGTCTGGCTTGCCAACTGGATGGAACGGACGATGACAACCTCATCATCCGCAACCTCCCCCTGTTCCTCTCCGACACCGCTCGCGCCTGGTTGGAGCACCTGCCACTGGGGCAGATCTCCAACTGGGACGACCTAGTCCAAGCTTTCGCCGGCAATTTCCAGGGTATGTACGTGCGCCCCGGGAATTCCTGGGACCTCCGAAGCTGCCGACAGCAGCCGGGAGAGTCTCTCTGGGACTACATCCGGCGATTCTCGGAGCAACGCACCGAGCTGCCCAACATCACCGACTCGGATGTCATCAGCGCGTTCCTCGCTGGCACCACCTGCCGCGACCTGGTGAGCAAGCTGGGTCGCAAGACCCCCACCAGGGCGAGCGAGCTGATGGACATCGCCACCAAGTTTGCCTCCGGCCAGGAGGCGGTCGAGGCTTCCTATCTTCCGGAAGGACAAGCAGCCCCAGGGCCACCCATCGGAAGATGCCCCCGAGGCGTCAACTCAGTGCGGCGCCAGGAAGAAGGGCAAGAAGAAGTCGCAAGCGAAACGCGACGCCGCCGACGCGGACCTTGTCGCTGCCGCCGAGCACAAGAACCCTCGGAAGCCCCCCGGAGGTCCCAACCTCTTCGACAAGATGCTCAAGGAGCCGTGCCCCTATCACCAGGGGCCCATCAAGCACACCCTCGAGGAGTACGTCATGCTTCGGCGCCACTTCCACAGGGCCGGGCCACCCGCGGAGGGTGGCAGGGCCCGCGACGACGACAAGAAGGAAGATCACCAGGCAGGAGAGTTCCCCGAGGTTCGCGACTGCTTCATGATCTACGGCGGGCAAGCGACGAACGCCTCGGCTCGGCACCGCAAGCAAGAGCGTCGGGAGGTCTGTTCGGTGAAGGTGGTGGCGCCAGTCTACCTAGACTGGTCCGACAAGCCCATCACCTTCGACCGGGCCGACCACCCCGACCATGTGCCGAGCCCAGGGAAATACCCGCTCGTCGTCGACCCCGTCATCGGCGACGTCAGGCTCACCAAGGTCCTCATGGACGGAGGCAGCAGCCTCAACATCATCTACGCCGAGACCCTCGGGCTTCTGCGTATCGATCTGTCCTCGGTCCGGGCGGGTGTTGCGCCTTTCCATGGGATCATCCCCGGGAAGCGCGTCCAGCCCCTCGGACAACTCGATCTTCCCGTCTGCTTCGGAATGCCCTCCAACTTCCGAAGGGAGACCCTAACGTTCGAGGTGGTCAGGTTCCGAGGAACTTACCACGCAGTATTGGGGAGGCCCTGCTACGCGAAGTTCATGGCCGTCCCCAACTACACCTACCTCAAGCTCAAGATGCCGGGCCCCAACGGGGTCATCACCGTCGGCCCCACGTACAAACACGCGTTCGAATGCGACGTGGAGTGCATGGAGTACGCCGAGGCCCTCATCGCCGACCTGGAGAGCCTCTCCAAGGAGGTGCCAGACGTGAAGCGTCATGCCGGCAACTTCGAGCCAGCGGAGACGGTTAAGTCCGTCCCCCTCGACCCCAGCAGCGACGCCTCCAAGCAAGTCCAGATCGGCTCTGGGCTCGATCCCAAATAGGAAGCAGTGCTCGTCGACTTTCTCCGCGCGAATGCCGACGTCTTCGCGTGGAGTCCATCGGACATGCCCGGCATACCGAGGGATGTCGCCGAGCACTCGCTGGACATCCGAGCTGGAGCCCGACCCGTCAAGCAGCCTTTGCGCCGATTCGACGAGGAGAAGCGCAGAGCCATAGGCGAGGGGATCCACAAGCTAATGGCGGCAGGGTTCATCAAAGAGGTATTCCATCCTGAATGGCTTGCCAACCCTGTGCTTGTGAGAAAGAAAGGGGGGAAATGGCGGATGTGTGTAGACTACACTGGTCTGAATAAAGCATGTCCGAAGGTTCCCTACCCTCTGCCTCGCATCGATCAGATCGTGGATTCCACTGCTGGGTGCGAAACCCTGTCTTTCCTCGATGCCTACTCAGGGTATCACCAAATCAGGATGAAAGAGTCCGACCAACTCGCGACTTCTTTCATCACGCCCTTCGGCATGTACTGCTATGTCACCATGCCGTTCGGCTTGAGGAATGCGGGCGCGACGTACCAGCGGTGCATGAACCATGTGTTCGGCGAACACATTGGCCGCAAGGTCGAGGCTTACGTCGATGACATCGTAGTCAAGACGAGGAAAGCCTCTGACCTCCTTTCCGACCTTGAAGTTACATTCCGATGTCTCAAGGCGAAAGGCGTCAAGCTCAATCCCGAAAAGTGTGTCTTCGGGGTGCCCCGAGGCATGCTCTTGAGGTTCATCGTCTCTGAGCGGGGCATCAAAGCCAACCCGGAGAAGATCACAGCCATCACCAGCATGGGGCCCATCCAGGACTTGAAAGGCGTACAGAGGGTCATGGGATGTCTCGCGGCTCTAAGCCGCTTCATCTCACGCCTCGGCGAAAGAGGTCTACCCCTGTACCGCCTCTTAAGGAAGGCCGAGCGCTTCACCTGGACCCATAAGGCCGAGGAAGCCCTCGGGAACCTGAAGGCGCTCCTCACGAAGGTGCCTATCTTGGTGCCCCCAGCTGCCGGAGAAGCCCTCTTGGTCTACGTCGCCGCGACCACTCAGGTGGTTAGCGCCGCGATTGTGGTCAAGAGGCAAGAAGAGGGGCATGCATTGCCCGTTCAGAGACCAGTCTACTTCGTCAGTGAGGTACTGTCCGAGACCAAGATCCGCTACCAACAAGTTCAGAAGCTGCTGTACGCGGTGATCCTGACGCGGTGGAAGTTGCGGCACTACTTCGAGTCTAATCCGGTGACGGTGGTGTCATCCTTCCCCCTGGGAGAGATCATCCACTCACGAGAGGCTTCGGGTAGGATCGCGAAGTGGGCGGTGGAGATCATGGGCGAGACGATCTCGTTTGCCCCCCGGAAGGCCATCAAGTCCTAGGTCCTGGAAGACTTCGTGGCTGAATGGGCCGACACCCAGCTCCCTATGGCTCCGATCCAACCAGAGCTTTGGACCATGTTTTTCGACGGGTCGCTGATGAAGACAGGGGCCAGCGCAGGCCTCCTCTTCGTCTCGCCCCTCGGGAAGCACCTACGCTACGTGCTACGCCTCCACTTCCCGGCGTCCAACAATGTGGCGGAGTACGAGGCTCTGGTAAATGGGTTGCGAATCGCCATCGAGCTAGGGGTCCGACGCCTCGACGCTCGCGGTGACTCGCAGCTCGTCATCGACCAAGTCATGAAGAACTCCCACTGCCTTGACCCGAAGATGGAAGCCTACTGCGATGAGGTTCGGCGCCTGGAAGACAAGTTCTATGGGCTCGAGCTCAACCACATCGCTCGGCGCTACAACGAGACTGTGGACGAGCTGGCTAAAATAGCCTCGGGGCGAGCAACGGTTCCCCCGGACGTCTTCTCCCGAGATCTGCATCAACCCTCCATCAAGATCGACGACACGCCCAAGCCTGAGGCACCCTCGGCCCAGCCCGAGGTACCCTCGGCACAGTCCGAGGCGCCCTCGGCTCGGCTCGAGGCACCCTCAGTTCGGCCCGAGGTACCCTCGGCCCCCGAGGGCGAAACGCTGCGCGTCGAGGGGGAGCAAAGCGGGGTCACGCCTGATCAAAACTAGCAGACCCCGTACCTGCAATATCTCCACCGAGGAGAGCTACCCCTTGACCGAGCCGAAGCTCGGCGGTTGGCGCGGCGCACCAAGTCGTTCGTCTTGCTGGGAGAAGGGAAGGAGCTCTACCACCGCAGCCATTCAGGCATCCTCCAGCGATGCATCTCCACCACCGAAGGCCAGGAACTCCTCCAAGAAATACACTCGGGGGCTTGCGGCCACCATGCAGCACCTCGAGCCCTTGTCGGAAATGCTTTCCGACAAGGTTTCTACTGGCCAACGGCGGTGGCCGACGCCACTAGAATTGTCCGCGCCTGCGAAGGGTGTCAGTTCTACGCAAGGCAGACCCACCTGCCCGCTCAGGCTCTGCAGACAATACCCATCACATGGCCTTTTGCTGTGTGGGGTCTCGACCTCGTCGGCCCCTTGCAGAAGGCACCCAGGGGCTACACGCACCTGTTGGTCGCCATCGACAAATTTTCCAAGTGGATCGAGGTCCGACCCCTGAACAGCATCAGGTCCGAGCAGGCGGTGGCGTTCTTCACCAACATCATCCATCGTTTCGGGGTCCCGAACTCCATCATCACCAACAACGGCACCCAGTTCACCGGCAGAAAGTTCCTGGACTTCTGCGAGGATCACCACATCTGGGTGGACTGGGCTGCCGTGGCTCATCCCATGACGAATGGGCAAGTAGAGCGTGATTCTACAAGGACTCAAGCCTCGGATTTACAACGACCTCAACAAGTTCGGCAAGCGATGGATGAAGGAACTCCCCTCGGTGGTCTAGAGTCTAAGGACAACGCCGAGCCGAGCCACGAGCTTCACACCGTTCTTCCTAGTCTATGGGGCCGAGGCCATCTTGCCCACAGACCTGGAATACGGTTCCCTGAGGACGAGGGCCTATGACGACCAAAGCAACCAAGCTAGTCGAGAAGACTCGCTGGACCAGCTGGAAGAGGCTCGGGACAAGGCCTTACTACACTCGGCGTGGCACCAGCAGTCCATGCGACGCTACCACGCCCGAGGGGTTAGGTCCCGAGACTTCCAGGTGGGCGACCTGGTGCTTCGGCTGCGATAAGACGCCCAAGGGCGGCACAAGCTCACGCCTCCCTGGGAAGGGTCGTTCGTCATCGCCAAGGTTCTGAAGCCCGGAACATACAAGCTGGCCAACAGTCAAGGCTAGGGCTACAGCAACGCTTGGAACATCCAACAGCTACGTCGCTTCTACCCTTAAGATGTTTTCAAGTTGTTCATATACCTCGCTCTCATGCAAAATTTAGTCATCAAGGAAGGGTCAGCCTTGCCTTGGCAAAGCCCGACCCTCCCTCGGGGGCTAAAAGGGGGGAACCCCCTCTGCGTCGAAATTTTCCTCGAAAAAAGATTTTTTCTGCCAGAATGCTTTTCGTGCTCTTTGACTACTTCAAAAGTGGATCCTGAAAACGGTGGAGTACACGTAAGCAGCCAAGGTTGACCGAGCCGAGGGACTCCTACGCCTCCGGGATACGGATACCTCACTCATCACCTTCTGCGATAAGTAACTCGCGCTCGGATAAGTGACTCCGCGGACCGAACAAGTCTTCACGCTCGAGAAGCTCCTCTGCCGAAATGATTTTTCGAGTTTTCTCGACTGCGTCGGTGACAGAAACCCATGGACGGGTAAGAGTGCGCGTAAGCGGCAAGGCCGACCGAGCCGAGGGACTCCTACGCCTCCGGGATACGGATACCTCACTCATCACCTTCCGTGAGAAGCAACTCTCGCTCGCACAAATAGTTCTGTTACCAACAAAAAAGTTCAGATACTCGAAACAAGAGGAAAGGAGACGTGGCTTTACTATACGGCGAGGGTGTGTTTCGGCCTCGGCGACCGCAGAAAACACACGTTACAAGATAATCCTATCCTGCAGGCTCGGATCTTGACGGCTAAAGGGAGCAGCAGCACCCTCGGCGTTGACAACACCTCTGGCGAAGTCCGACCTAGCCTCGGATGGAGACGCGGTCCAAGGGTCTCCGCTCTGAAGGACGACGTCATCACCAAGCCCGGGCCATCGCCGCCAGGGTCTTCTCCAAGAATCCGGCCCGAGCAGGCGGCTCGGCCAGTCACCCCGGGGCCTCGGCTAGCTGTCCCCCAAGGACATTAGCCCGGCCCGAGGCCCCGGCAGGTCAATTTCGGCGTCGGTCCCGCTTACGGACGACCCGGCCAGGCTCCGGCCGACTTGGTCATCTTTTCGAGCCAACTCTGCCTCTGTTCGCGCTGGCACCACTAACCCTGGCCTCGGCTCATCGAAGAGCGGCCAAGGGTTTCCTCCAACTAAGCAAGGGAAGCCTTGGACAACAAGGCTTACCAAGCCGAGGGACTCCTACGCCTCCGGGATACGGATACCTCACTCGTCACCTTTACACGGGGCGACTCACGCTTGGCGAAGCGGTTCAGACAACCAACAGGCGAGTCTTAGTGCTCGAAAATGGGGAAAAAACACGGCTCCGTGCCGAATTTACGTACATGTTCAGGCCTCGACAGCCGCAATGAACATAACACCGACACTCAAGGTGCCATTACAAACGGAACTCCGGTTCCGTCCCCACAGCAGCAGCCATGATCCCAGAACGGGCGCGGCCACCGGAAAGCTTTCGTTCACGTCCCTACTCAAGGGACGCGAAACAGACATCAAAGCCAAATAGTCGGGGGCCGGCCCGTGGGCGGCGCTGACGGCCTCGACGAGGGGGGAGCTTCCTCCGACTGCCACCACAGCAGCACGGACGGCGACGTCCGTCTCTCCACCAACGCCGACGGTCTGCGAGGCGCACCGGCAGGTCCTCACTCCCGTCCTCGCCGCGAAAGCAAGGAAGAGGGCAGAATGTTGCATCCTAGCTGGGCAGCAACAGTTTGCCTTCCCCGGCATGGCTGGAGGACGCCTCCTCCGTAGAACTAGAGGATGGTTTCCGCCACCAGAAGCTGGAAGAGGAGGTGGCCAGCCGACCCGCGCAGGAGGTAGAGCCCCGGCTCACCTCGCTCTCCGCCCCTGCAAGGGTGATGAACATCCTTGAAGCTGAGGGCGGAGCCAAGATTGCAGCCTGGCTTGCTCCTCCCCACCTAGAGGCTGGTGGTCACCGTTTTGGGTGACCACCGGCGAGGGAATGCAGCCAGGCTGCCTGATGAAAATCCTTGAAGCCGAACGACGGCTGAAAGGTACCAACTCCCACAGAGTTGCGTTCCTCCAACAACGAAGCGGAAAGACAGCGGATATCCCCCATCCGGGGGCTTGGAAGGTGGAAAGACACGATGCATAAGGGAGCGCGAAGACACGGTCGCCTTCCAAGAGGGCCACCCCCCTTTTAAAGACGACTCTCCCCACTTGCGTCCCCAGCCGTCGTGGGCTGAGTCTTCTCCAACACGCTCCAAGGTCCTCTCCCTATGGCGCGGGGGCTGGGTCCCACAAGTCATGCAAGCCGGCCCAGAGCAGAAGAAGCCAAACCGCCGCGCGTGGTGCGTGCAACCGCCCAGCGGTTACAAGCGGCTCTCCACTTTTGCCCAGACCAGCGAGCGAAAGGGCGGGCAGCCATGCAGGCGGCATGCAACCGCGCCAAGTGGGCGCGCTTCTCCGACTCCCAACACGCCCAGCATGGAGGCCCAGATCCACGCGTCATGCAACCGGCGTGCTGAATGCTTCGCGCCTGCAACCGCACCGCCACCTGCGCCACCACCGCGCCTCCTCGACTGCGGAACCAATACCGCGACTCGAGGCGACCCAGCGCACGACCCAGCGGCTCCAGCCTGGCGCGACGGTCAATGCGGCCGAAAATGGGCCGGCAGTAATGGCGGTGGCAGGCGGGCAGAAGCAGCGGTCACGTCGTCAGCCAAGCTTACGTCCCATCCGGGGGCAGCGAGAGAACCCTCTCTCACGGCGTGAAGACAACGCGCCCGTGACCCGTTCCTCGAACGGCTCGCGCACGCGCAACGGCTACCCCGCGAACCACTCGCCCCGTCGCATTAACTCCGCGGTAGGACAGGCGGCGCCTCTGGCAGGAGAAGCGAGCGACGCTTCGCCTCCGGCCGCCACAATGGCGTGTACTTAGGGCACTAGCTCTCCTCCGCTAGACACGTAGCACTCTGCTACACCTCCCATTGTACACCTGGATCCTCTCCTTACAACTATAAAAGGAAGGACTAGGGCCCTCTTAGAGAGGGTTGGCCGCACGGGGACGAGGACGAGACGGGCGCTCGCGTGAGGCCACTCGCTCCTTCCCCCGTGTGGACGCTTGTAACCCCCTACTGCAAGCGCACCCGACCTGGGCGCGGGACGTACACGAAGGCCGCGGGATTTCCACCTCTCTCACGCCCATCTCCGGCCACCTCGCTTTCCCCCCTTCGCGCTCGGCCTCGCGTCGACCCATCTGGGCTGGGGCACGCAGCGACACTTCACTCGTCGGCTCAGGGACCCCCCGGTATCGGAACGCCGACAATAATAGAGGTTATGTACAAAATAACTAAATAATATATATCTATACTTAATTTATTAAGAACCTAATGTGGGCACCTGGTGATACCACGCTTCACCCTCCACACTACCACACCGTGCAAAAAATAGTGCAAATCGAGCACACCAACCTACACCCATTGCTCCAAACATTTAGGGTAACCACCAGACCACACATACCTTAGTGTTTATAAATAAAAAAGTAATTATATTTGAATAAATTCTCAATACCTATTTATCTATACTACTCTATTAAAAACCTCACGTGGGCACCTGGTGCTACCATAGCTTCACCCTCCATGCTGACGCTCTGGGCCCGTCCCACGCGTCCCGACTAGTTCTCCCGTCCGTCTCTCAGCTACTGTCCTATGGACACACTGACACTCTAGGTCTGCCCCACGCTTTATGACTGGTTCTCCCACCCCTCTCTAAGCTACTGCCCTGTGGATCAACATCCACACAGCTAGCTACTGCACCTGCTCAGCACCCGACCCCACCTACGCAGCTACCACAGCGCAAAAAATGCAGAGCGAGCACTTGAACCCATACCCCCAGCTCCGGAAATTTGGGGCTAACCACCAGACCACACGTACCTTAGTGTTTAGAAATAAACAATAATTATATTTAAATAAATATCTTAATACCTATTTATATGATATATAAAAACCGTAGCAAAGCACGGGCAACTGGCTAGTTACATCATATGATGACAATGATCCTCTGCAACCAGAGTTGACTAGGATACGACGGTCTAGACCTTTCACGAACTCACTGCAACATCTGAAGGAAACGGTGACGCCTAAGAGGGGGGTGAATTAGGACTTCTAAAAATTCTCTCTAAACTCGGGCGCAAGTAAATCCCTAGAGCAAAACTTATGTAAATAAATAATCTAGAATGTGTAAACTAGGTTTTGTCTAAGTGTTGCTATCTCTACCGCAAAGGCTAAGTTTCAATCTAAATAATCTAACCAAGAACATAAGATTGAAACTTAAATACTTAATGTAAATGCGGAAGGTAAAGAGCTAGGTAGAGATGCAAACTCTCGTGGATGACGCCGATATTTTTACCGAGGTATCCGGAACCATGCAAGGTCCCAACTAATCCTTGTTGGTGCCCCTATGCAAAGGGAAGCCCACGTGAGGGTCAAGCACCTCGGTCGAGTAACTCCGTAGAGAGCCACGGGCCTTCTCCACACGTAAGTGGTGCTCCGCTTCTGGATCCTCTCGGACACTCCTCACCGTCTCCACTATCGAGCTTCCGACCGAAAATGCCGCTAGCCTCATTCCCTCTAGTACATGGTGGCGGGCATGACACAAACATGGTTGTCATGGTCTTGCAAGACTCTCGCCTCACTTGGTACAATTACAACGGCTCGCGCAAGAGCCTAGGGGTTGTGTGGTTTTTCTAAACTCACTCAACTAACTAGGATTCACCTAGAGCAAGAGCTATTGCGATCTAACTAATCTAACCACTTCGTAAAGCACCTACGCTAACCACTGAGTGATTCTATTAAGCACTTGGGTGTTTGAGCACTTGGAAATGTCTACAATATGCCTTGGTATGTTGCTTGGGCTCCCACACCTCCAAATGACAGGTTGGGGGTATTTATAGCCTCACCCACAACTATAGTCGTTGGACAAAAGCAGTAGCTTTCTATCGACGGGCGCACCGGACATGCACTGTTCATTGTCCGGTGCCCTGGCCACATCAGCCAACCGTTGGGGTCTATAGCAGTAGACCGTTGGATTCGATTGTTACCTAGACTGTCTTGTGCACACAGGACAGTTCGGTGCTACATCCCAAGAGCGCCTTTTGTGGGCCTCTCTGCGCAGACTACCCGGTGTCCCATCGGACAGTCTGGTGCACACCGGACAGGTTACTGTTCACAATCCAGTGCGTCACCAGTGAGGTGGCTGACCGCCCACTTCATGGATTTCTTCATTGTTTCCTTGGGCTGTTTTTGTTCGTGTGTCTTGGACTTCTATGCTTATTCTATGTCTTCTTTTGGGGTGCTGCATCCTCCATGCCTTAGTCCAATCCTCTTCGCATCCTGTGAATTATAAACACAAACACTAGTAAGCATATTAGTCCACAGGTTATGTTGATCATCAAACACCAAAATCCCTTTAGCCAAATGGCTCGGGGTCCATTTTTCTTAAAATCTCCCCCTTTTTGGTGGTTGATGACAACACAACTGAAGAAAACAAATATAACAAACATTTTAATGAAAATATGCAATCTACTTGCTAGGATGCATGAAGGTCCCCATAAGGTGAGATTATGGACTTAAGCCTCCCCCAATCTCCATAATTTGCCTGCTTCCTTTTTAGACCAAAGATACTTGATGAACCAAAACCACTTGTAAGATAAAAATTTAATTTGGTGGTATTTGGTGTTTGATATATTTTTTGTTGCATTGGACCCTAAAATTTCTCCCCCTTTGGCATCAACGACCAAAAAGGAAGACATTAAAAGCATATAGGAAGCAAAAGGACTTGCGCTCTAAAATATTTTACCAATTGAAGTTCTAAAAGATTACTCCCCCTAAAAGAGTATTCTCCCCTTTGAAGGAATATTCTCCCCCTTTGTCATAAACGAAGAAACACTCCTCCTGACAGAGATCCTCTACTTAGAAAAAGCATATGAGAAAGAGAGGTGCAAGCTATGGTTTGATTAGACTAGCTCCCCCTGTGCATAGGTAAAAGATCTATTTTGACAACATTTATGCATTTATAGCAACATGGAAAGCATAAAATATGAATTATAGTCTAATCAAATTCTGGAGAAGACATGTAAATGGTACCAATTGTTGAATGGAACCATTTGTCGAACCAAATGAAGATTTTGAAGCTTTGTAGTGGAAGTTTATCGTCTTAGATTATAGAGTAACCTCTCCCTGGAAGCGTGCATACAAATTTTGAATAATTGTAGGAGACATGCACGTGATTTTGAGATCAAGAGGGGCAAATTATCTATAATCCAAACTTTGGCACATATATGTTAAATGATACCAATTTAAGCATTGAAGGATAAGAAAATACTATTTGTAGTATCATTTGTTTAGGAATGTTGAATAAGCTATGTGTCGTGCTTGACTTAATTATTTTAAACCATGTAGGTTTGCTCAAGAATATGAATTGAAAACGAGCATTCCTACCATATGATTGACCTAGTATGCATGCAATATAATTAAAGAAAAATACATCATGTAAAACTAGGCATGAAAGGTAAAACTAGATACATGAGAATAGATACACATATCTAAAACAAGAAATACAATAAATCTACTTAGCTTAGTAATGGGTGGGAATTTGGGTCCAAAGTATTCACTTACCCACTTGGCTATAGACTCGATCCAATATGATGCATCCCGTGATATATATCCCAATTTTGCCAAGTCTCCAAATTTCCTGAAGTCCTTCGGTCTTCTTACTTTCCACTTAGGATCCAAGCCTTGTTGGTGCTTTTCATGCTTGAAATAATTTCCTTTGGCACCCAGATGCGTTTGGCCCCTTTTCCTTTGTTGGCTTGCTTGTTGGCCTTGATTACTATCATCTTTCCATTCTTTTTCTTCTTGATCAAATATGGTATAGCAACCTTTTTATCCACCTTGTTGATGTAGGTGTTTGAGCTTTTGCTTTTGCTTATCCCTGGTCTTTGCCTTCCTTGTGGCATAGCCTACAAATCACAGTTTCTCCCTCCATAGGATTGTTCACTCCCACAGTGGTGTTATCCTGAGGAGGTTGGATTTGTTTGGATTTGCCTTTCTTGACAAACAAGGCCTTGCCAAGGCAAGCCACCTCTTGCTTTAATTGCTCATTCTCCATTGCAATCTCATCCGAACATGTTTCTATAACAACATTCTTAACAAGAACTTGATTGCGGGAGTAAGAATCATCAATTAAATCAAAGCAAGAAGTACAAGCATCTTGCTTAATAATTTTAGGTATTTCAACCAAAGATGCTCCTGGGGTGCTACCAATGTTTTCTAGCTTAGTAGTTAGCTCATTGTTGTGTATGCTAAGAATTTCCATTTTCCATAGCAAGTTTTCAATGGCTTCTTAAGAGCTAGCTAATTTAGCCTTAAGTTTTTCATTCTTTTTAATGAGGCTATCATCGGTAGTTAAGGATGGAGCATTAGACTCTAATTGTTCAATTTTAGTTGATAGCTCACAATTTAAATTTGTAATTGTTTCAAATTTTTCTAGCAAACATTTATAATCATCTTGAGAGCTAGTCAACTTATTTTTCAATGTTTTAAGTTGAGCCTTTTGTTTAGTGCATACATCCTCAAAAAATTTAACGGCTTCCACAAGCTCATCTGAGGAGGGCTTTCCCTCACCTTCATCATCATCACTATTGTTATCATCACTAGAGGATGAAATACTCATTTTACCTCTTGCCATAAGGCACTTGCATGATGACCGTGATGAGTATCGGTGGCTGTGTGTCCTTGGCGGTTCATCTTCGCTTGAAGAGTCATCCTAAGTTTTGACACTTGTAAGCGCCTTGCCTTTGCTCCTCCCCTTTGTGGGTTCGGCCATATTTGGACAACTATCCCTGAAGTGGCCCTTCTCCCCGCATGCGAAGCATCCTCTCTTTCTTTGCTTTTTCCTGTCAATGTTGAAGAGAAGATGCTCGACCTACAGGGGCACACCCATTAGATTAATCTTGCGGATCATCCCCATTACCTTTCGGATGCGTTAGATTGTTTCTTCATCCTTGGAGGATGATGTTGATGGTTGATTATCTTCATCATCATCACTTTCTTCTTCTTCCTCTTCTTCACATAAGAAGCTTGGAATGGGAGCCTTCTTCTTTCCCTTGTTCTTTTCATCACATGCAAAAGCATATGATCTTGAAGAAGTTGGTTCCTCTTGTCAACCCATTTTCCGCGACATCTCAAATGCCGCAATTTTTTCAATCACAATGGTTGGGGTCATTTGACTCAAGTCCTCCATGTTGTGAAGAATAGTGATGATGCTCCCATATTTTTGTTGAGGTAGAAGGGAGATAATCTTCCTCACAATGTCCGCATCACCTAGCTTATTAATGCCAATAGAATTGAGCTCACTAATGATTAGATTTAAACGAGAATACATGTCTCTAACAAGCTCATTTTCTTTCATGGTGAAAGAATTGTACTCATTTAAAACTAGGCAATGTTTTTGCTCATGGATAGTTGATGTGCCGTCAAGGAGCTCATGCAATTTAAGCTAAATCTCATTAGCAGTTTTTAATGTAAAAACTTGATTGAAAATTTCCATGCTAAGAGATTCATATAAGCAATTTTTGGCTCTAACATTCAAATGAATTTCTTTTTTGTCACTTGTGGTGAGCTTCTTGGGATTTTTAGCTGGTTTCATCCCGTCACGAGTGACTCTCCAAACACCTAGGTTAACAGCCTCTAGGTAACAAGCCATTCCAGCACTATAATATGGGAAGTTAGTGCCGTAAAAATGTGGTGGACTATGGGTATCCATCCCCTTCCTCTAAAAAGCGTCGGCTCGATTAGTGGTGAAGCTAAAACATTTCAAACGAGCCAAACCGGGCTTTACTACCAATTGAAGGAAACAGTGACGCTTAAGAGGGGGTGAATTAGGACTTCTAAAAATTCTCTCTAAACTCAGCCACAAGTAAATCCCTAGAGCAAAACGTATGTAAATAAATAATCTAGAATGTGCAAACTAGGTTTTGTCTAAGTGTTGCTATCTCTACCACAAAGGCTAAGTTTCAATCTAAATAATCTAACCAACAAGACAAGATTGAAACTTAAATACTTAATGTAAATGCGGAAGGTAAAGAGCAAGGTAGAGATGCAAACACTCGTGGATGACGCTGGTATTTTTACAGAGGTATCCGATACCACGCAAGGTCCCGACTAATCCTTGTTGGTGCCCCTACACAAAGGGAAGACCACGCGAGGGCCAAACACCTCGGTTGAGTAACTCCATAGAGATCCACGACCCTTCTCCACACGCAAGTGGTGCTCCGCTTCTAGCTCCTCTCGTATGCTCCCTGCTGTCTCTACTATCGAGCTTCCGACCGAAAACGCCGTGGGCCTTATTCCCTCCGATATACGGTGGCGGCCGGGACACAAACACGATTTTCACGGTCTCGCAAGACTCTCGCCCCACTCTGTACAATTACAACTGCTCGCGCAAGAGCCGAGGGGTTGTGTGGTTTTTCTAAAATCACTCAACTAACTAGGGTTCACTTAGAGGATGCGCTAATGCGGTCTAACTAACCTAAGCACTTCGCAAAGCACCTATGCTAATCACCGAATGATTCTATTAAGCACTTAGGTATTTGAGCACATGGAAATGTCTACAATATGTCTTGGTATGTTGCTTGCGCTCCCACACCTCCAAATAGCCGGTTGGGGGTATTTATAGCCTCCCCCCACAATTATAGCCATTGGACAGAAGAAACAACTTTCTGTCGACGGGCACACTGGACAGTCCGGTGCACACCGGACATGCACTGTTCACTGTCTGGTGCCCTGGCCACATCAGCCGACCGTTGGGGTCTGTAGCAGTCAACCGTTGGATCCGACCGTTACCCAGACAGTCCAGTGCACACCGGACAGTCCGGTGCTACAGCCCAAGAGCGTCAGTTGTGGGCCTCTCTGCGCAAATTGCCCGGTGTTCCACCGGATAGTCCAATGCACACCGAACATGTTAATGTTTACTGTCCGGTGGGCCACCAATGCGCTGGCTGACCGCCCACTTCATGGATTTATTCATTATTTTGTTGGGCTTCTTTTGTTCTTGAGTCTTAGACTTCTATGCTTTTTTATGCCTTCTTTTGAGGTGTTGCATCCTCAGTGCCTTAGTCCAGTCCTCTTCGCATCCTGTGAACTATAAACACAAACACTAGCAAAAATATTAGTCCACAGGTTATGTTGATTATCAAACACCAAAACTCCATTAGCCAAATGGCCTGGGGTCCATTTTCCTTACAACATCCTTCTTGCAACTCATCTTGCAGCTTGACATGGGGGTGAGTACAGCAAGAGTGAGCTCACTTACGTTTATCGCTCGACAAGTTGTGGGTAATAATGTGAATGAGCTCACCTACGGTGGGGGCTCATATGAAGTGTAAGGCTTACCAAAGAGAGTGGTTAAGGCTGGGCCTTGCTTTTAACATGTGAGTCAAAATTTTAATTAACAATTACTAAGTGTAAGTGTATATCATCCCAATTAAATAAGTCATCACAACTAATAATAAATCCCACAATTTAATGCAAATGATATATTATGTTTAATTCCATAAGTTAATCATGCGAGAGTCCTAAATCGCTTTTGACCGTGAGCACGGCTGATATACCAGTTTTACACTCTGCAGAGGTTGTGTATCCCACAAGACATACTTCCCGTTTAGCCACGGTTAGCTAGACCCTTATACACTTCCAAGGTGAATGGCTAGGGATCCACTGCGAGGCCTTTCGAAAGGTTCCACTAGATGAGAGAACTCGCTACTGGTTTAGGAAGAAGGAAGCATAGGAATTCCTCGTCCAAAAAGTTTTACAGACAGTTCGACCTGACGACCTCGCTATACTCTGCAGCGACGCCTCCCCACTTGCCCCCTTCGGTTAAGGTAATTTCTCCCTAACTTTCCTAATTACTTGGCCAAGGGCGTCCCATTCCACCCTTGTGGTAGCACTGTTATCTCAAGTTAAGCTCTATATTCCAATTAACATGATAATCTTACCATGAAAAATAATTAAATCAACAGCAATATTGGAACATGATCATAATTTATATGTAACATTAATTCCAAAACCCGGTAGAGCAATAACAAGTCTACCCAATAGTTCATTTGTTTTGCAAGGTATGGAGTAACCAAAACTAGGGTAACCTATTAGGTCCCATCAAATTAACCTGAGCATGTCACAGTGATTAACACGAACATTATTAGGTAACGAAGACTGATCAAGGGCACAACTTGACTGTGACTTAAGATTCCAGGTACTCCACCAAGTTGATCTTTAGATTTCTCATCACCTCGCTTCTATGCGTAGCAATACATATAATCAAGCAAATAATGGGTATGGTAACATTACACCAAAACATATGAACAAGCAAATAATGGGTATGGTAACATTACACCAAAACATATGAACAAACAACATAAGACTATCCTACGTGTCGCTACGATATCGTAGGTTCGTGAACCATTAAAATTAGAGCTAACATAAAGAATTTATGGATAAAATAATATTTTAGGCGCAATAAATCTAATAGATGGAATCTAACAAATATTGCATTTAAACTAAGCAGGTATTAAATTAAAATATTTGAGTTAGTATTAATAATTCACAATTATCTATAAAATGTGTAGGTTAGAACTATAAATTAGATTAACTAGATTATCTAGCTAATTAACATTAATTAATAATTAAAACATGTGGGATAATTAAAATAATGTTATTACTACATACGCAAAAAATAATATGAATCTAACACAACTCGAACAGATTAAAACAAATTATTTGACCTAGAAGATATCAGATTTTTAATAAATTATTAGGGCTGCACATAAATAGGTGACATGACGGTGGGAAAAGTTTGTTTACAAATGCATGACCAAGTTGTTACCAACTTGTCATGATTGTATCTATTATTAAATTTGTTGTATAACAGTCTTGCATGTAAAAAGGTACGTGGTTGGTTATTTATTAGGTAAACAGACGGTGAGAAATTACTCGCTGAAGTTGTCGCTAGAGTTAGGGAGAAACTCGAACTTCGACGAGCTGGTCATAGCAACTTATGGCTACGAGCTTAGCTGGAGACGGGCTATTGTGACTTAGATGACGACAGTGCTGCTGCAAGGCTATAGAGGAGATGAGTCTATAATTGATGGTTTTAATTGTTATGGTGGCATGTATTTGTATAGGCAAAGGTGATCAAAGAAGGCCACGCATGGACCAGATTTTCTGGAGAAACAACCAGGTAGTTACGATTCGGTGCAGTTTGTTAAAAACGAGATGACGAACGGGTTCCACATGCTGCCGAACAACCAAATTCTTAGGAAATAGGTGATGACATCATCTTGACATCGGGCTGATACAAACATCGGACCGGATATATAGAAAAAGGGAAAAAGGAAAAAAAGAACGGGAAAGGGGATGTGGGTCGACGGCGTGGTTGTGTCCTTCAGAAGGCTTTAGTGAGTTCTCTTTTTTTCTATTTTCATTATTTATTTTAGTTTTCTATTTTGATTCACAAATTCTAAATTTTAATCTGAGTTCGAGTTCCAGCTTAAAATTAAATGTACAATCAAAATCTCCAGCATGCATACAACACTTAATTTTATATTATAATATATTATATATATTTTTTTAATTTAGAAAAATGCTCCTAAATATATATAATTCAATATGAATATGTAAAGTATTTCACCATATATTTATTAACAAAATACTTTAAGTACATAACCAAAATTTACTACTTATTTAACTTTTAGGAAACTAGTTCCATTCATAAATTTGTAAAATACACTTTAATTTGCTTCCTTTCGGAAGAAAATATACTAAACCCAAAATAAAGATTTTAGGGTGTTACAAAGTCTACCCCTTAAAAATAATCTTGTCCTCGAGATTAGTAAGAAAAGGGATGCAACTAGTTTAGTTTGTTGTTTGCCTTTTAGTTTCTTAATTTATTCAAAAAATCAAAGGGTTTCTTTTTTTGTACTAGTTAACTTGTGCTTTAAGAAAGAATGGGCATCTTTTATGTCTAATATGAGATATGGTTAGAGCAAGGATAGGTTGTGGCATGAAAAACCATGCAAAGAAAGACTCCAACTCGGGTGGTGAATCTTGGTTCTTCTGAAGATCTGGTTCTACTCATATCCTTCCTTGTCAGCATTGATGTCTTCCTTCTTCGGTCTTAGTGTTACCATCCAAGTTAGGGAAACATGTAGTTAAGAAAGATTTGTAGGTTAACCAAATAGCTTAGTAGGTAGAGCCAATGGTTTTAGTAGGTGTTGGGGGCCTTCATCTTCGCCAAAGGACCTCTAAGCGAAAACACCTTCGGCAGGACGATATGCAAGTAGGCACGACATGAAGATATATGCTGAAGCTACAATTCAAGGGGCTTCGGCATGGTGGCATGCCCAAGACGAAGGATGGCACTGACTTAAAGGAGAAAAGACTACATAGTCCCTGATAATTTGTATTATGATTATAATTAGTTATCAGTGACACAAATGTAATTTTGTCCAGGCTGCGTCCCATGCCTATAAATAGATAAACAGTATCCCCATACTGTTCAAGCGGAATTATAATCGCTCTGGCGCCATTCCTACTTTCTTATCTTCTATCGAGCCGAAGGTACAAATGTAATATCAATATTATTGATGTTTATTCATGTTATTAAATAAAGAATATAAATAGTCTAATGATTTGGAGTGATTGTGTATATTATTTTTATATTTTCATATCTCTGTTTACAGATCGTTGGAATGATGAAGGCATACCCTTCATGACCTTCATTTGGGGATCATTATATCCTAAGGAAAATAATGTGTGACGGAACCTCCCAAGGTATTAGGCCCACCTACAGTTGTCCTTGTCCTGAGGACCTTGGACAACCGTATATATGCACATAATCACTTGACAAGTTCGGTAACTGTATCTTCATCATTTCGCCCAAGAGCGCTTCACCCATCACGTAGATACTACATCACATCGGAGGAAAGAATAAGCAGAAACGGATTACAATAACTTAATTTACATTCATAAATTATATAGAGAGAGTATTATTATTACAATACCAGGGTATTACGAGTGTATAGAGTATTATTACAGTCCAGGGAGGAAAAACACCCTCCCACACAAAAGTTTATTGTTTTTAAAGTGGGAGGCCAACATCCTCTCGCGATTGACTTCACTGTTGGGGCTCGTCCTTGGGTACCACCTTTGAGCAGAAACAACAAAACTCTGCTATTTCCTCACCTACAACAACATGGGTTCGAAAACCCTGAGTACGGAGTGTACTTTCGCAAGTCTTACCCGACAAAAGAAAAGACTCTCAAGGATATGCTGGCTTGAGGGAGTCAAGGTAAGGCTATTCAAGAATCAAAGACTCTGTTTGCAGAAATGCTTACTAATAGTGGATCCTTAAAAATCCAGTTTTATTGCCAAATTAAGTCATTACCTATAGCTAGAGTTCTCTCTACCCTAGTTCAAGCACTTGGCCTACACTATCCGTCTTTTATCACCCTTTTTACTTTACTGGATTGCTACGTGTAGGGCAGTGACCAAGTCTTCATATCCGAGAAGTAACGGTGATCCGAATCGATTAATACCCAGCTGGGGATCTCCAACCACACGAAATATGTAGCACTTAACCCTTGCATATGTCAACTCGCCACTGGGTTTCTTAAGACCAGACCGGGTTCACGCCAACCGAGAGCACAGATACACCACCGTTCAGCCTCTTGCCATAGAGGGTACACGCTACTCTCGCCATCTCTCCACTCCCATTGAGTGTTGGTCTATTTGGTATTAGTTTGCCCAAGGCAAAGCTTACCCATGACGAGGCATGTGGCCAGTTAAAAGGTCCTCAATCAGCAAGCCTACATCGACACGGTCCTTAATTGACTCAGACGGAGACACTACACCGAGACCTCCTTCTCGTGCAAGTCACCCATCAGGTCTCAGCTTTATCATTTAAAATTCTAAAGTTTGGTACCTGGCAGAGGTACATCTTGTCCGATGTTGAACCCATCACGGCCATGATGGATCCACCATCAAGTTTTATTTTTGAAAACATCCCATTCCATCTGAAGCATCATCTTTTGTTAAAACCAAAACATTTTTGTTTTCTAAAGCAAGACTAAGCATCAGAAAACCTTTTAATAAAACAGGTAATCAAGGAATGGTAGTCAACTTCAAGGAAGGAAATGTAGCAATTGTGTAGCACTCAATTCCTATCACCTAATGCATCATTCAAGTGATAAAGAGTTTAAAATCACAAGGAAAGGTAAATGCATCGGGGCTTTCCTTGTGTTGTAGGGGATTTAGGATCTGTTCCACAGATATCAAAATAAAAACAATTCCCGACAGGTGGAGTCTCAGTTGGTGGTGCAGTCTCTTCTTCTTCGATCCTTACTTCTTCTTCGTTTTCTATACATAACCATACATATACATGAATGCTCATGTGATGCTATGAATATGCAATTATGATAGAGATACATCAAGTTGTATCTTGAATACAACTTTCCTTCATGGTACACCAGGGAAACTAGGGTTTTTCGAGTTAGTACTCTACTAGAATAAGGCAAATATTACCTAGAAAGCTAGGGTTTTGGGTTTGGGGATCAAACAATGTCCAAAACATGTCAAACTTCACCCAAGGGCTCTAATTATCAAATTAACCTTACCCAAAAAGTTTCATGATTTTTGGAAGATTGGTTTCGGCTTTCTTAAATGCTAAATAATTCATGGTTGGGACTAAAAATATTGGAACTATTTTTATTAAATACTAGGGGATTTTAGGAGTCTAGTAAAATTAGTCTCACGATTTTATCATTTTTCTACAATTTCCTATAAATTCCCTAAGTCTGCCAGAAAAAGAAAAAAAGGAATGAATAGTAATGGGCTGAAACTAGCCCGAGTCAGCCCACGTCCAGGCAAAACGTGCCCGCGCGCGCCCGCAATGTCAGCTTTGCGAAAATGCCCTCGGTTTTTCAAATAATCGGTGAAGAACCCCTAGCCATTGTTCACTGTCTCTCTGACATTTGCCCAGAGATCCTCCAACTTCTGTTTCTTTCCAAACCAAACCTTGGCAACGGCACGCTCGCCGTCGGCCATCTCTTTGCTAAGACCGACCATAAACTGCATCGACTGACCAAATTAAGTGTTGGACTAGCACCCCAGACCCCAGGCGAACCTAAAACATGCCTCAATTAAACCAATCCTGCCCTAGATTCTCCCACCCAAGGTGACGGCGAACACTGCATACAAATCAAGGTGTTCCGGTCGATTGAGCGTGGTCTAGCTCAATGGGTTGAGCAGATGAGTATCACGAGAATGCGTGGGTGCTGAAACATGGACAAGGAGAGCGAGGGCGGACCTGGAGATGGCTGGCCACGGAGCGACGTCTCACGGTGGCGCAGACAATAGATTTGGAGGAAGAATGAAATTATTTGGCTATGGTGGCTAATCGAGGACAAGGGTGGGTGCTCTAGCTTCGTAACAACCTAGCAGAGCTAGCAGCGCACGCAATTTATAGTATCCGAGAGCGGTGGTTTCGAATTTTAAAGGAGAAGACTGGTGGTCAAAGAGAGGGGGTGAGTCACCGGCGCGAACTACCGTGGCGTTCACCGGGGCAATGTCTCAGGCGATGGGCAGACTACCTACGGCTATCTACTGCGGCGTGGTAACTCTTCTAAGTACGTGGCGTGGCTACGAAGGGTGGTGAACTCCGGCGAGGACACCTCGGTCAATCGCGCGGCAAGTGGCGCGGTGAACAGTTCGGTGATAAGGCTCCAACCCTTCCCTGCATTGAGATCTTTCACCGCCAGCCATTATCCGCATACCAGGGCACATGAATCGCGACGAGCGTTGTCAATCGTGGCGTAAGGTCACCGGCGATGAGATACACTGAATCTGAAGATCTTTTCGCTACTTTACCATAAGGATCTTCTCCAGTTGTTCTGACAGAGCATCTTCAGGGGTGTTTTTCTTCGATTTCTACGTGATAAGTTACCGACCGGATTACATCAAAGTTATTAACCTATATACAAGCTCCAATTCGACCATAGGGACCTTGGTCATCCGCTCACTCAATCAAGCTCAAATCGGCTCTAAAGTTCGTCAGAGTTCACTGTCAGCCACGTTTCAGTCTTTTGACTCGACTGACAGCCAAACTTTGAGTCCATTTTACTCCAAATTTTGTATGTCACCAAGGCTTAGTCACTTAAGAAAAGTTATACCCCTAACATAGCTCTACAATTTTGATGTATTGACCTAGGGCAAATTCCTTATGAATTCAGAGATACCAAGCTCCAAACATGACTCACTTACACTGAATTTCAGAACTTAGTCACATAGGATTTCTTGGATCTTTTGCAAATAAGTCCCAAACTTCATCACTCCACTTGAAAATTCTCCAATGTAAAAGTTACTTGGTTTGTGGTGTTCTATTACTTTGATATTTGCACTTTGGTCCAAAAGTGCTTAGAATTTACATTTACCCCCTAGGGTTCCAATTAGGGTTTTTCTAGGGTTTGTTTTTAGGGTTTGGGCACATTAGGGTTTTTGTGCCACTAAAGCTCATCAAATGTGATACCTTATGAACATTTCTCATGGCTTATGAGGTTTTTACTCATTTTGGCTTCACTTTAATCCATAGGCCCTAATTCCAGGGTCAAGTACCCATGTAACACCCAGGTGTTACCCAAGGCCTTGGCTCAATACATGCACCTATGACCTATTATCACATGTGTTTTAGTGTGAGGAAGGAACACCAAAATTTAGAAACCATGGCTTAATTAAGTGATGATCATGATAGAAGGAATACCCTAGCTTTTCATGTATCTCCACTTTGGAAAAAGATGCTCAAACCCTAGACCCCCCTTGAGCCATTGGAGCCCCAAGATTGGATTAGTGGATGAGCTAAGTAGATTGCCAAATCAAGACTTAAACCTTTTACAAAAGTTGTAGCACATTTAAATACCTGAAAGGGAAATAGGGTTTAACCTTTTCCTATAAATAATTTTGGTGGTTGAATGCCCAACACAAATAATTGGACTAACTAGTTTGCTCTAGATTATATATTCTATAGGTGCATAAAGGTTCAACACAAAACCAATAAAAAGATCAAGTTAGGGTTCAAAAAAGAAAGGAGCAAACAAACCCAAGTGTGCCCTGGTCTGGTGCACCGGACTGTGTCACCAGACAGTGTCCGGTGCACCAGGACCGTACAGCTCTGAACTAGCCACCTTCGGGTTTCTCCAGCGCCGCTCCGCTATAATTCACCGGACTGTTCGGTGTGCCACCGGTGTCCGGTGCACCAGGACCGTACAACTCTAAACTAGCCACATTCGGGTTTCTCCAGTGCTGCTCCGCTATAATTCACTAGACTGTCCGGTGTGCCACCGAACTGTCCGGTGTGCCACCGGACTGTCCGGCGCACCAAGCGGAGCAATGGCTACCAGCGCAACGGTCGACTGCAACGGACGCCTGCAATGCTACGGTGCGCAGACAGTGCACGCAGAAGTCAGAGCAGCCGCCAGAGGCGCACCGGTCAGTGAACAGTGCATGTTCGGTGCGGCACCGGAATGTCCGGTACCACTAGAAGACAAAGCTCCAACGGTCGAACCCTAACGGTTGGGTGACGTGGCTGGCGCACCGGACAGTGTCCGGTGGCGCACCGGACTCATCGACAACAGCCACCCCCAATGGTTGTTTTGGTGGTTGAGGGCTATAAATACCCCAACCACATCCACTCCAACCATCCAAGCATTCATCACTCTCCATTCACTACAAGAGCAAAGTGCAACACTCCAAGACACAAATCAAAGCCACCGATCCGATCAAAGTCCCCAATTCAATTCTAGTGTCTTAGGACTTGTGAGAGAACCGTTCTTGTGTTTCTTTGTTGCTCTTGTTGCTTGGTTGGCTTTCTTCTTTCTCTCATTCTTATTCTAAAAGCCTTGTAAGCGAAGCAACAGACACCAATTGTCTGGTGGTCCTTGTGGGGTCTAAGTGACCCAAGAAATCAAGGAAGAAAGCTCACTCGGTCTAGGTGACCGTTTGAGAGACGGGAAGGGTTGAAAGAGACCCGGTCTTTGTGACCACCTCAACGGGGACTAGGTTCTTTAGAACCGAACCTCGGTAAAACAAATCACCGTGTCATCCACTTTACTTTCTTGGTTGATTTGTTTTCCCCCTTTCTCCCGGACTCGGATTTTATTCTAACACTAACTCCGTCTTGTAGTGTGCTTAAAGTATAATTTTCAGATTTTGCCTATCCACCCCCACTGTAGGTGACTTTCAATTGGTATCAGAGCCCGGTGCTTCATTAGAGTCTAACAACTCGAAGTGATGTCGGGAGGCTCTGCCAAGAGGGAGATGGAAATCGGCGAGAAGGCTACAAGCCACGGGAAGGGTCCATTAAGGGAGTCCGGCCACAAGCATAAGGAGGAATCCTCTTCCTCCATCACGTCACAACGGAGAGGTGACAAAAAGAAGATGAAGAAAGTTGTCTACTACAAGACCGACTTGTTGTCACCCTCCACCTCCGGCTCCAAATCGTCGTCCGTCACTTCTAAGCGCCATGAGCGTAAGAAGTATAGTAAGATGTTTCTCCGCTATCCTCACATTTCTAAACGCACTCATTACTTTCTGTTCCCCTAGGCAAACCACCATTTTTTTATGGTGAGGATTATTGTATGTGGAGTGATAAAATGAGGCATCACCTAACCTCACTCCACAAAAGCATATGGGATATTGTTGAGTATGGAGCACAGGTACCGAAGGTAGGGGACAAGGACTACGATTCGAACGTGGCCGACCAAATTTGGCACTTTAATTCCTAAGCCACAACTATACTCCTCGCCTCCTTGTGTCGAGAGGGGTATAATAAGGTGCAAGGATTAAAGACGACCAAAGAAATTTGGGACGTCCTCAAGACGGCGCACGAAGGGGACGCTGTGACCAAGATCACCAAACGGGAGACGATCAAGGGGGAGCTCGGTCGATTCGTCCTCCACCAAGGAGAGGAGCCACAAGCCATGTACAACCGGCTCAAGACCTTGGTGAATCAAGTGCGCAACCTCGGGAGCACCAAATGGGATGACCATGAAATGGTCAAGGTTATTCTAAGATCACTCGTTTTTCACAATCCTACGCAAGTTCAATTAATACGTGGTGATCCTATATATAAGCTAATGTCTCCCGAGGAGGTTATACGAAAGTTTGTGAGCTTCGAATTGATGATCAAAGGCTCCAAACAAATCGTCAACTTGGAGCAAGGCGGCACCTCTACACCCAAGGTGCAACCCATCGCATTCAAGGTGATGGAGGAGAAGAAAGAAGAGTCTACATCAAGTAGGCTCCCCATCGATGCCTCCAAGCTCGACAACGAGGAGATGGCGCTCATCATTAAGAGCTTTCGCCAAATCCTCAAGCAAAGGAGGGGAAGGACTACAAACCCTGCTCCAAAAGGGTGTGCTACAAGTGTGGTAAGCCCGGTCATTTTATCGCTAAATGTCCTATGTCTAGTGATAGTGACAGGGGTAACGACAAGAGGGGAAAGAGGAAGGAGAAGAAGAAGTACTACAAGAAAAAGGGTGGCGATGCCCACGTGTGTCGAGAATGGGACTCCGACGAGAGCTCCACTGACTCCTCCGACGAGGATGCCGCCAAAAATGCCGTCAACAAGGGTCTCCTCTTCCCCAACGTCAGCCACAAGTGCCTCATGGCAAAGGACGATAAAAGGAAGAAGGTAAAATCTAGAGCCTCCACCAAATATACAATATCTAGTGATGAGGGTAGCTCTAGTGAAGATGAGGATAATTTGTTTACCCTTTTTGCCAACCTTAACATGGAACAGAAAGAAAAATTGAATGAATTGATAGGTGCTATTCATGAGAAGGATGAACTCTTGGATAGCCAAGAGGAATTCCTTATTAAGGAAAACAAAAAACATGTTAAAGTGAAAAAATGCTTATTCTCAGGAAGTAGAGAAGAATGAAAACTTAACTAAAGAGCTTAGCATATGCCATGATTCAATTACCAATCTTATAAATCAAATTGCTAGTTTAATTGCTAAGATTGATAAATTGAATGAATCTAATTCTAGCCTTAGGACTGAAAATGCTAGCTTAATTTCCAAGGCTAAAGATTTGAATGTTTGCAATGATTCTATTTCCTATCTTAGAGATGAAAATGCCTAAAAAGAAAACTCCTACTGCATCAAATGAACCTAACATATCATTTAAGACTTTTGATGCTTTATATGTTTTAACTAACAAATCAGGCAAAGTAGTTGCCAAATATGTTGGGGGCAAACACAAGGGCTCCAAGACTTGTGTTTGGGTACCCAAGGTGCTTGTTTCTAATGTGAAAGGACCCAAGACCGTTTGGGTACCTAAGAACAAGGCCTAAATTGTTTTGCAGGTTTATGCATCCGGGGGCTCAAGTTGGATAATTGATAGCGGATGCACAAACCACATGACAGGGGAGAAAAGGATGTTCTCCTCCTACGAGAAAAACGAAGATCCCCAAAGAGCTATCACATTCGGGGATGGAAATCAAGGTTTGGTCAAAGGACTTGGTAAAATTGCAATATCACCTGACCATTCTATTTCCAATGTTTTTCTTGTAGATTCTTTAGATTACAATTTGCTTTCTATATCTCAATTATGCAAAATGGGTTACAACTGTTTTTTTACGGATATAGGTGTTACTGTCTTTAGAAGAAGTGATGATTCAGTAGCATTTAAGAGAGTATTAGAGGGTCAGCTATACTTAGTTGATTTTAATAAGCTGAACTCGATACTTTCTTAATTGCTAAGACTAATATGGGTTGGCTCTGGCATCGTCGACTAGCCCATGTTGGGATGAAGAATCTTTACAAGCTTCTAAAGGGAGAGCACATTTTGGGACTAACCAATGTTCATTTTGAGAAAGACAGGGTTTGTAGCGCATGTCAAGTAGGGAAGCAAGTTGGTACTCATCATCCACACAAGAACATAATGACAACGGATAGGCCACTGGAGTTACTCTACATGGATTTATTCGGCCCAATCGCTTACATAAGCATCGGTGGGAGTAAGTATTGTCTTGTAATTGTGGATGATTATTCTCGCTTCACTTGAGTATTCTTTTTGCAGGAAAAATCACAAACCTAAGAGACCTTAAAGGGATTCTTGAGACGGGCTCAAAACGAGTTTGGATTAAGGATCAAGAAAATAAGAAGCGATAATGGGACAGAGTTCAAGAACTCTCAAATAGAAGGCTTTCTTGAGGATGAGGGCATTAAGCATGAGTTCTCTTCTCCCTACACACCTCAACAAAACGGTGTAGTGGAGAGGAAGAATAGAACTCTACTGGACATGGCGAGGACCATGCTTGATGAGTACAAGACTCCGGACCGGTTTTGGGCTGAGGCGATTAACACTGCCTGCTACTCCATCAACCGGCTCTACCTTCACTGAATCCTCAAGAAGACATCATACGAACTCCTCACCGGTAAAAAGCCCAATGTTTCATATTTTAGAGTCTTTGGTAGCAAATGCTTTATTCTTGTTAAAAGAGGTAGAAAATCTAAATTTGCTCCTAAGGCTGTAGAAGGCTTTTTACTTGGTTATGACTCAAACACAAGGGCATATAGAGTCTTCAACAAATCCACTAGATTAGTTAAAGTTTCTTGTGATATTGTGTTTAATGAGACTAATGGCTCCCAAGTGGAGCAAGTTGATCTTGATGAACTAGATGATGAAGAGGCTCCATGCGTCATGCTAAGGAACATGTCCGTTGGGGATGTGTGTCCTAAGGAATCCGAAGAGCCTACACAAGCACAAGATCAACCATCATCTTCCATGCAGGCATCTCCACCAACTCAAGATGAGGATCAGGCTCAAGATGATGAAGATCAAGAGGATGAGCCACCTCAAGAGGAGGACAATGATCAAGGGGGAGATCAAGTCAACAAGGACAAGGAAGATGAGCAAGAAATTCAGGGTCAAAGACCACCACACCCAAGAGTCCACCAAGCAATTCAAAGAGATCACCCTGTCAACTCCATCCTTGGTGACATTCATAAGGGGGTAACCACTAGATCTCGAGTTGCTCATTTTTGTGAACATTACTCTTTTGTGTCCTCTATTGAGCCTTATAGGGTGGAGGATTCACTAAGAGATTCGGATTGGGTGCTGGCAATGCAAGAGGAGCTCAACAGCTTCACGAGGAATGAGGTATGGCATTTAGTTCCAAGTCCTAATCAAAATGTTGTAGGTACCAAATGGGTATTCCGCAACAAGCAAGATGAGCATGATGTGGTGACAAGGAACAAAGCACGACTTGTGGCCAAGGGATATTCACAAGTCGAAGGTTTGGATTTCGGTGAAACCTATGCACCCATAGCTAGGCTTGAGTCAATTCGTATATTACTTGCCTATGCTACTCACCATGGCTTTAAGCTTTACCAAATGAACGTGAAAAGTGCCTTCCTCAATGGACCAATCAAGGAAGAGGTCTATGTTGAGCGACCTCCCTGCTTTGAAGATAGTGAGTACCCTAACTATGTATATAAACTCTCAAAGGCGCTTTATGGGTTCAAGCAAGCCCCAAGAGCATGGTATGAATGCCTAAGAGATTTTATTATCACTAATGGCTTCAAAGTCGGTAAAGCTGATCCTACACTCTTTACTAAAACTATTGCAAAGGATTTGTTTGTATGCCAAATTTATGTTGATGATATCATATTTGGGTCTACTGACAAATCTACTTGTGAAGAGTTTAGTAAGATCATGATACAGAAATTCGAGATGTCGATGATGGGGGAGTTGAAGTATTTCCTAGGATTTCAAGTTAAGCAACTCCAAGAGGGCACCTTCATCAGCCAAACAAAGTACATTCAAGACATACTTAACAAGTTTGGAATGAAGGATGCCAAGCCCATCAAGACACCTATGGGAACAAATGGGCATCTCGAGCTCGACATGGGAGGTAAGTCCATAGATCAAAAGGTATACCGGTCGATGATAGGATCTTTACTCTATTTATGTGCATCTTGACCGGATATTATGCTTTCTGTTTGCATGTGTGCATGGTTCCAAGCCGATCCTAAGGAAGTTCACCTTAGAGCCGTGAAAAGAATCATGAGATACTTAGTTTATACTCCTAAGTTTGGTCTTTGGTACCCCAAGGGATCCACTTTTGATTTAATAGGATAGTCCTATGCCGATTGGCTAGGGTGTAAAATTGATAGGAAGAGCACATCAGGGACTTGTCAGTTTCTGGGGAGATCCCTGGTGTCTCGGGCTTCAAAGAAACAAAATTCAGTAGCTCTTTCTACCGTTGAAGCCAAGTACATTGCTGCAGGCCATTGCTGTGCACAATTACTTTAGATGAGGCAAACCCTCAGGGACTATGGCTACAAATTGAGCAAAGTCCCTCTCCTATGTGACAATGAGAGTGCAATCCGCATGGAAGATAATCCCGTTGAACACAGCCGCACTAAGCACATAGACATTCGGTATCACTTTTTGAGGGATCACCAACAAAGGGGGGATATCGAGATCGCTTATGTTAGCACCAAAGAACAATTAGCCGATATCTTCACCAAGCCATTAGATGAGAAAACTTTTAGCAAACTTAGGAAGGAGCTAAATATACTTGATTCTTGGAACTTTGACTGAAACTTTGCACACATAGCTCATTTATACCGTTGATCATATCTTTTTCATGTCTATGACTAATGGGTTTTCAAGTGTATCTGTATACTAAGTCGTAGCTTGAAAGGGAAATGGAGTCCTCGATGAAGACAAGGCTTCCACTCCACTCTATCGGTATCATTTACCCTTCGCCATCACTCCACATCACTCTCAAATTGGTATAATCTTTCACTCATATTTACTTGTACCAATGGGGAGAAAGTAAAAAAGGGCTCTCAAAGTCTCCATTTTTGGCAATTAATGCCAAAGGGGGAGAAATATTAAGCCCAAAGCAAAAGGACCGCACCACCACCTTTCAAAAATTTTTAATTAATATATTTCAAATTGGTATGTTGATTTCCAATTAGTATGTGTTAAAACTCTCTTGAAAGCTAAGAGGAGAATTTCATTCAGGGGGAGTTTTGTTTAGTCAAAGGAAAAGCATTTGAAACAGGGGGAGAAAATTTCAAATCTTGAAAATGCTTCTTACAATCTTATTCATACACCTTTGACTATTTGCAAAAGACCCTGAAAAAGAATTTCCAAAAAGAATTTGCAAAAACAAAACAAGTGGTGCAAGCGTGGTCCAAAATTTTAAATAAAAGAAAACAACCATGCATATCTAGTGTTGGGAACATGTTCTCAAATGCTAGGAGTTAAGAACAAGGCAACACAAAAATGGGTTAATGGATAATGCCCTTCGTCCTTCGAAGCATTACTTCCCTAAGGATACAATGATCTTCGGACGAAGGTCATGAAGGACATACCTTCATTATCAGAGCATATATTAATGAAAGACGAAGCATATGAAGCGTGAGAAATAACATGAATAATCATATGACATCGTTAACATATCTTTTATTATATAATCATGAATGAACAAAAACAATATTGAGTTACATTTGTACCTTAGGCTTAACAAAAGGCAAAGGTACCAGCGTGACGCATGAGCGAGTACAAGTCGGTGTGAACAGTACGGGGGTACTGTTCATCTATTTATAGGCACAGGGCGTAGCCTGTGTGAAATTACATTCATGCCCTTCATGTTTACTATTGACTTAAGAACAATCTGTTGGGGACTAGATAGCCTTTTCCTCCTTAAGTCGGTTCCTTTTTCTAGTACAGAGCCGAAGCTCCCTTGCGCGCAGCTTCGGCGCTGGTTCAGCCATCGTTCCGAACCTGCTTCCCATATTGTGTACAGCTTCATCCTGAGTCCAAAGGTGCCTGTATGTGTATTACACTTGGGAAACATTGTTAGTCATGTTTTTGAGGACCTTCAGAAGACGAAGGCCCCAACAGTAGCCCCTCGCAGTATTAATTTGTTATGACAATGAATTCAGACTGCATCATGAACGAAGGCCTTAAGCCGAAGGTCCGAAAAAACACATTCCCTTTGCTAGAATCGTAACAATCAATGACAGAAGGGGCCCTCCAAGTTGTAGCGTGTTAGGCGTATAAATATGAACTCACATCGGCATCATTTGATACACTGTTTCTGCCATTTGCATTATTTTCTCAAACTTTTAGCTCTTGCTTACTAGCGCTCACTAGATTTTCAAGATTTTTGAGCTTTGGTTAGAAGACGCGGTTTCACCATGTCTAGAGAAAAAATGTCCAAGGAAAAGAAGGTTGTTGCGGAGACGAAGCTGACTGAAGAGACGAAGCTGTTTGAGGAGAAGAAGGCTGTGGATCCTTATGTTGCTGGATTTGTTGAGTCGATGGCAAAGACAAACACAGAGAAGATTACTAAAGAAATACTGGAAGGTTTATCTGAAGATACTGGTGACAGCAATAGCTATGATGTGGAAAGTGGGGATGTAGATTCTGAAGATTGGCACTGGCGACCAAGCCATTCAGTCTTTGGAAAATCAACCATTAAACAAAGTCATCTTGAGAACATGAGAGTAAGGTACTTTTGGGACATGTCTATTGTGAGGGCTGGCGGAGACAACAACGTCCCTGCCCTTGAGGAAAACGAAGTTGTAATTTACCGAAGCTTCTTCAAGGCTGGACTTCGGTTCCCTTTGACCAAGTTTGTAGTTGAAGTGTTGAAAATCTACCAGATCTTCCTCCATCAGATCACCCCAGAAGCTATAATGAGGATGGGGATTTTTGTTTGGGATGTAAGGAGTCAAGGGCTAGAGCCAAGCGTGAAGTGCTTCTGCAGTATGCATGAACTTTTATATGAGGCGAAGGCCATTGGTAAAGAACAGTACCACAACAACTTCGGTTGTTATGGATTTATCGCTCGCCCTAACGCAAGCCATCTAGTGCCAACATTTCGGAAGAGATGGCCCGGAGCCTGGATGGAAGAATGGTTTTATGTGAAGAATGATTTAAAGGGAAGGGAAGACATTAAAGAAATCATCATGCGCCCCATCTGGTCCCGCTTCGGCCTCCGAAGGCCGAAGGTAGAAATTAATGACGTCGCCGAAGCGTGTCAGAAGGCCTTCAACACTATTTGCTCCTTCATTGGTACAAGAGATTTGATTCAAGAACATATAGCCTTCAGGGTATGGCCGCTTGTGGAAAGCTGGGAAATGCCGAAGGAGACCATCACTGGCTTCGGTGAGGGTAATTTAGTACGACTGAAGTATACCTTCAGGTTTGGGGATAAGTTTGATGAGCCAAATGATGACTGGCTAAAGTGCATTGAAGCTTCTAGCGACGAGCTACTTGGGGCATACTCCAAGGCTAAGGACAATGCCTTATCTGTAGCTTTCGGGGGTCGGAATAAGAAAAGATTGAACAGGGTATTTGATGCTATTGGCTTAATATACCATGACTATTGCTACCCGCTGTGAGGGCAAGGGGTAAAAAGAAAGATTGCTGCTTCAGGAAAGGTTGCTGCTTCATCCATCACAGCTGAGCCGAAGGGCAAGAAGATGAAGGTTCTGACTCACCGGCCACGTTACATTGAACCAGCCGTGGTACCTGAATTTGGCAAAGGGACCTGTTCAGCTGCCGAAGCAAAAGAATCTGTCCCGACTGCACAGAGCACTAAAGATCCGACTGTAGTTCCAAAGGTACTTACAGTCGAGCCAGTTGAGAGGAAGATTGAAGAGCCAAAAATTGAAGAATTAATGAAAATGCCAGAAATTTTGAATCCTTCAACAAAGATAAAACTGCCGAAGGTGCAAAAGGCTTCTACCGCAACTCCCAAGAGGAGAAGGATGGCAAACGTGCTGGATGTTGTGCTAAAACAACGAAGGCCTTGAGTCCAGCTCTCGCAAAGAAAGTCGTTCCAACTGAAACCAAATCGCAGGACGAAACCGAAACTAGACCGCCGAAGCTACACAAGTTCAAGCTGAAGCCGAGGTTGCGCCTTCAGTGCCCACTGAGGCAGAGCCTGCCGTACTTGAAGAAAAGGCGATAGAGCAAATTGCATCTGAAAAGATTGAAACTCCTGCTCCCGAAGCTTCGAACAAAAGTATTGAGTACATTATTCGTCATGCTTCGGGGAAAGAACTATCCCAAGGAGAGATGCTAGAAGCATGACACTACGCCCAAAAATTGAAATATTCGAAGGGGGTATTAGTGTTTAATGGAAGCAATGAAGATGATTTCTTATACTGTCTTCCAGACAACAAAGAAATATCTGTCTGCCGGGAGATAGGCAAAAGCATGGGATTCCCAAGCTGGAAGATGGCCTTTCAATTTTATCGAAGGATGAACTTGCTGACAGCCTAGCATACAATAGCATAAAGGTATAAAAGTTAAATTTGAATCTAAAAATGAGGTATTTCATTTGTCAAACTTAATTCTTTACTCCACTTGTAGGGCTTGATTCTTAGTAATGCCCTTAGGGCACAGAAAAATATTAAGGACGAAGGCTATACAATGGCCCTGAACAACCTTCGTTCAGAGGTGATTGAATTGAGAAACGAAGGTCTTGAAAAAGACAAAATCTTAATTTCTCTGGTTAACAAAGTCAAAGAAGATGAAGCTAGGTTCAAAGCAAAGGCCGAAGCCCAAAGATTGAAATTGAAGACCTTCAGAAGCAAATGGCTGAAGCTAAAGAAAAATGCGCACTCGCAGAAGCTAACCAAGAAATCAGCGAATATTGGAAAAATCATTTAGAGAAAAATGTTGAAGAACTTCGCACATCCAAGGAAAGATGCTTTGAAAAATCCTTGGACTGTGTGAAGAAAATAAAAGCTAGTTTCGCCAACTTGGGTGCCTACTCTATCGAAGAAAACTTCATACGAGGCGACCCCGAAGGCGTTATTGAATGGATAAGTGGGGAGGCCGAGATCTTCGAAGAAATTTTAAGTGATTGCGGGGATGTTCTCTATTGAGTGTAACAACAGCACTTTTTTATTATTCTTCTTTGATGACCACAGCAGAATGGGTAACGAACCTGATCAGAATGCGGGGGGGATCCGCTGCGGGCAACCCCGATGGAACCGCTAGCCCGTCCTCGTCGTTTTTCCAGGGGCTTTCTCGGGAGATACCCGAGGAACCTGTGGAACCTGGGCAAGAGGTCGCATTTTCTAGTGCACGGGGAATTTCAGCTATCTTGGAGAAGGCGGGATGCGACCATATTAAAACCATGGCCCAGACCGAAGCTGCCTTCTCCATAAATGATATGAAGGATCCTACAACTGAAGCAACCTTGATGGGCGGGAAATTTTTCAATGATGTCTAGGTGAATGGTGACTGAGAGATGGCGCATCAAACTATAAAGAAAAGTGAAAAAGATACCCATGACGCCCGAGCAGAAGCAAGGCGAGCTGAAGAAGCTCCAGAGCGTGAAAAACGAATAGGTATTGCTTTTTGGCTTTTAGCTTCGGCATTTGTTTTTGTTGCTTCGGACTGATTAACGTTTCCTACTTTAGCTGAATTATCTCCGCCACCGGAACCGTCTGATCCCCTAGCGGATCCAGAAATGAAGGAAGCGCTGGACATTATAAACATGGCTGAATCCATTGTTTATGAAGTTGTTAACAAATTACTGCATGAAGTTGCAGAGAAAGTCCTTAAAGAGGAATAGCACTTATTGTAAAAACATTTTGAGATGGTCAATGTATGAGACACTAGAATGGACATTGTACCTTTACTGTAACAAGATTGTAATATTTGATGTGTATAGCTTTGAATCGAAAATGTAAATTATTGTAATTCATTTCTTTGCGGTGCATGAAACTTTACATACATACCATTTTTGAGCCTTCGGCGAAAAAACACCTTCCCTTCTTTTCATGCTTTGTAAAGAAAAAGATCCATGCTTCGCAAAAATATCTATGCTCTGCAAAAAGGGATCCCCTCTTTTGTAACAAGGCTGATGAAACTGTATTTCCTGAAGCTTACTTCGTGCCTTAGCACATTTTCATTTTTACAAAGCATTCGCCGAAGATCGACTTCGTATTCAATTCGTGTCATTGATGCAATATGATGTATGATGTGATGTTATGCGAAGTGATGTGATGATATGATGCAATATGATGAGGATGCTGAAGAAACACACCCACACGCCCACACTGAAACACACAAGCTCTGCACCCCCTTAGGAACGACTTTGGAGACTTCTTCACCGTTTATTTTCGGTGTTCGCCGTTTATTTTTCGGTGTAAGTTCTACATCCCCTTTGGAACGTCTTTTGAACTTCTTCGCCTTCTATTTCGGTGGTATAAGTTCTGCATCCCCTTAGGAACGACTTTGGAACTTCTACGCCTTATATTTCGGCGGTATTTAGCTCTGCATTCCCTTTGGAATGACTTTTGAGCAGAAAACTTACGCTACGCTCCCTTAGGAACGACTTTCTGTAGCTTCGGCAATTTTAGCTCTACATTCCCTTAGGAACGACTTTTGAGCTTTGTATGTTTTGAGCTTCGTAACTTTTGAGCTTCGTAAGTCTATGAAGAAGATATATTCCATTCTGATAGAAGCAAAATCGTTACAAAAAATTTAAACTAAATTTACATTGCTTGTTCCTTATTAAAAAACAAAATGACATAGAACATAAAAGTATTTTAGAGGCAGGATATCTCTCAATATTTGTGCTTCTATTCTGGAACAGTACTGTTGACTATACGAGCTTCAGATTCCTCCCTGAATTCACGTTGCTGTTGAGAGTGCTGGTGCCCTTCTGGCTGCTGGCTTCAGGAATAGGTAGGTTGCAGTGGTGGTGGCGGGAGCTGAGGCCAAGAAGCCTGTGAATGGCTAGCCGAAGCAATAGAAGATGCAGGATGATTGCCCACATATTCTGGTATGTAGGGAGAGTGGCATGAAGTAGTGTGCAAAACCTGCTTCGGCTGATTCTACCGAGCTTCGGCTTCTGCGATCTCCTTCTGCTTCAGAATAGTGATTTGGCACATTCTTGTAGTGTGGCCCTTGTCCTCACCACAGAATAAGCAATAGATATTCCTGGGCTGATCCCCATATCTTCCTCCGAAGCCCCTGGCGCCTCTGCCCCTTGGAGCTGGCGGCCTGAAGAAGCTTTGCTGCTGTCCCGAAGACTGTGAGGTGTGTTGTGGCCTCTGAAGCTGGCTTCCTTTGTCATCATTCTAACTGGAGCTATGGATTGATCTAACATGCCTAGGGTGGACTCTCCCTCTGAATCCCCTAGTCATTTCAGAGAATCTGTAAGCTTCCTCCCTTCTTTGGCAGAAGTCGTTGTCAACCTGGATGTACTCATCCATTTTCTGAAGCAGCTTCTCCAGAGTCTAGGGGGCTTCCTGGCAAAGTATTGAGCCGTAGGTCCTGGCCGAAGTCCCTTGATCATAGCCTCAATGACAATTTCATTGGGCACTGTGGGCGCTTGTGCTCTCAGTCGCAAGAACCTTCGGACATACGCCTGAAGGTATTCCTCATGGTCTTGCGTGCACTGGAACAAGGCTAGGGCTATGACTTGCTTCATCTGAAAGCCTTGGAAACTGGTAACCAGCATGTCCTTGAGCTTCTGCCACGACGTGATTGTCCCTGGCCGAAGGGAAGAATGCCATGTCTGGCTATGTTCCGGACTGCCATGACGAAGGACTTTGCCATGACAGCTGCATTGCCTCCGTATGAGGATATTGTTGCCTCATAGCTCATTAAGAATTGCTTTGGGTCTGAGTGCCCATCGTACATGGGTAGCTGGGATGGCTTGTAGGATTGTGGCCATGGGATAGCCTGCAATTCTGCTGCCAAGGGAGAAGCATCATCAAAAGTAAAGGTATCATGATTAAAATCATTATACCATCCATCTTCATTGAATAAGCCCTCTTGACGAAGCTCCCTGTGTTGGGGCCTTCGGTCTTGATCATCTTGAGCAAGATGACGCACTTCCTCAGTAGCTTCATCGATCTTCCTTTGAAGATCGGCCAGCCGAGCCATCTTCTCCTTTTACCTTTGCACCTGTTGGTGGATGATTTCCATGTCCTTGATCTCCTAGTCCAACTCCTCCTCCTGGAATGTTGGACTAGTGGCCTTTCTCTTCTGGCTTTGAGCCTCTCGGAGAGAGAGAGTCTCCTGGTTTATGTCCAATGGCTGCAGTGCAGCCCCTGGCGTTGTTATCTTCTTCGGCGGCATGATGAAGGTCTATGCTTTGTCGAAGGTTGTGGAAGTGAGTACACCGGAAGTGGGCACCAATGTTGGGGACTTGTTCTCAAATTCTAGGAGTTAAGAACAAGGCAACACAAAAATGGGTTAATGGATAATGCCCTTCGTCCTTCGAAGCATTACCCTCCTAAGGATATAATGATCTTCGGACGAAGGTCATGAAGGACATACCTTCATTATCATAGCATATATTAATGAAAGACGAAGCATATGAAGCGTGAGAAATAACATGAATAATCATATGACATCGTTAACATATCTTTTATTATATAATCATGAATGAACAAAAACAATATTGAGTTACATTTGTACCTTCGGCTTGACATAAGGCAAAGGTACCAGTGTGACGCACGAGCGAGTACAAGTCGGCGTGAACAGTATGGGGGTACTGTTCATCTATTTATAGGCACAGGACGCAGCCTGTGTGAAATTACATTCATGCCCTTCATGTTTATTATTGACTTAAGAACAATCTGATGGGGACTAGATAGGCTTTTCCTCCTTAAGTCGGTTCCTTTTTCTGGTACTGAGCCAAAGCTACCTTGTGCGTAGCTTCGGCGCTGGTTCGGCCTTCTTTCCTTCACTGCTTCCCATATTGTGTAAAGCTTCATCCTGAGTCCGAAGGTGCATGTATGTGTATTACACTTGGGAAACATGGTTAGTCATGTTTTTGAGGACCTTCGGAAGACGAAGGCCCCAACATCTAGTAAAACTATAAATTAGTTTAATTCCAAGTAACCCATGCACTTACCTTATGCAAACTAGTTCAATTCTGCACTTATATATTTGCTTTGGTTTGTGTTGGCATCAATCACCAAAAAGGGGGAGATTGAAAGGGAAATAGGGTTTAACCTTTTCCTATACATAATGTTGGTGGTTGAATGCCCAACACAAATAATTGGACTAACTAGTTTGCTCTAGATTATATATTCTATAGGTGCATAAAGGTTAAACACAAAACCAATAAAAAGATCAAGTTAGGGTTCAAAAAAGAAAGGAGCAAAGAAACCCAAGTGTGCCCTGGTCTAGCGCACCGGACTATCCGGTGTGCCACTGGACAGTGTCCGGTGCACCAGGACCGTACAACTCTAAACTAGCCACCTTCGGGTTTCTCCAGCGCCGCTCCGCTATAATTCACCGGACTGTCCGGTGCACCAAGCGGAGCAACGGCTACCAGCGCAATGGTCGACTGCAACGGACGCCTGCAATGCTATAGTGCGCGCAGAATTCAGAGCAGCCGCAAGAGGCGCACCGGACTGTGAACAGTGCCTATCTGGTGCGGCACCAGACTGTCCAGTGCCACTAGAAGACAAAGCTTCAACGGTCGAACCCTAACAGTTGGGTGACGTGGCTGGTGCACCAGACTGTCCGGTGCGCCCATCGACAACAGTCACCCCCAACGGTTGTTTTGGTGGTTGAGGTCTATAAATACCCCCCAACCACCTCCACTCCAACCATCCAAGCATTCATCACTCTCCATTCAATACAAGAGCAAAGTGCAACACTCCAAGACACAAATCAAAGCCACCAATCCGATCAAAATCCCCAATTCAATTCTAGTGTCTTAGGACTTGTGAGAGGATCGTTCTTGTGTTTCTTTGTTGCTCTTGTTGCTTGGTTGACTTTCTTCTTTCTCTCATTCTTATTCTCAAAGCCTTCTAAGCGAAGCAAGAGACACCAATTGTGTGGTGGTCCTTGCGGGGTCTAAGTGACCCGAGAAATCAAGGAAGAAAGCTCACTCGGTCTAGGTGACCGTTTGAGAGAGGGAAAGGGTTGAAAGAGACCTGGTCTTTGTGACCACCTCAACGGGGACTAGGTTCTTTAGAACCGAACCTCGGTAAAACAAATCTTCGTGTCATCCGCTTTACTTTCTTGGTTGATTTGTTTTCCCCCTCTCTCCTGGACTCGGATTTTATTCTAAAGGCTTATAGTGTGCTTAAAGTTATAATTTTCAGATTTCGCCTATCCACTCCCCTCTAGGCGACTTCCAATACCTACAAGAAATAGTAAGGGAGTTATTCCAAAAAGGTCCCACAAACACCAAATTAAGCACCCAAGTGGAAAGCACTCAAGAGCAACCTATTTTTCTCTAAGTCAAAATTCAGCCCTCTTCTAAAGATCAGATATGTTCAATTAGTTGCAGATGCCAAATCAACATGGTCCAATTGACATAAAGGCGCCAAATTACCCAAGGCACACCCTTGAAAAATTTGAAACCAAACCAAAACCGTTTGACATGGTTTGACACGAGTTTTGTCTCGGGTTGAACAGTGCTGACAACCCTGACTTGGTGCCACCATATCTCACAAACCAGACCAGATATTCATTTGGAACTCACACAAACTAGATAACCCTAGGTGTAGAGAGGAGATCTTACACAAGACTTTTGGCGAGATTCGCACGTTTGGCTGCTTAGCAAGCGCTTGAACTAGGGCAGAAGGAAATGAAAATGTGTTCGACCTGCCCTGGCATGCCAGCGCACGCCTCGGCGCTCGGCCCCGAGCGCCCGTGCCGCGCGACTCCCGATGCCATGCCCACGCCTGTGCCTGCACCTATAAAACGGACCGAGGCCTTGACCGTACTCCCCCGCTCGCTCTCAGCCCTGCCTAAGCGCAAGATCGCCGGAGTTCTCTCTGCGCACGGCGTGCCAGCGGCCGACCGAGCCCTGACCACCGTGGACCGGCCACTCTGGCCCACCTCCATCCAATCCAACCCCTCGGCTAGCCTCCCCGGAGCTCCATGAAGGTCCTCGAGCCCTTAGACCAAGCACTACTTCGCCGAAGGTGCCGGATTGACATCGCCGGACTTCATCCGACCGCCATCGCACGTAGATCGAGCTGCACGGTGATCCACCCTTCGATTACTTGCACCTACAGCACCTTTGACCTCCCGTGAAGCTCCCCGAGCATTTTGATTGAGCTCTACCACCATGAGCAGACCGGAGCACGCGCCGCTGACGAGCCCGACCGCCTGCGCACGCGGCCAACCCTACTCCAGCCACCATCGTCGGCGATCCGCTCCTCGACGTGACCCTCCACCGGACCTCTCCCACCGCAGCCACGCCACCGCTTTTTCTCCCTATGGCTACTGTTCCGGCGAGGAGGGAGCGCGGGTTAAGGAAGGGAAAGGCCAGGGGGTTATTGGCAAAGTTAGTGACTCCGGTGAATAGTTCCCTAGGGGCACCGATTAAATGACTCGGTTAAGGAAAACCCCAGGGGCCCCGATGTAAAGCTATTTTTCTTTAAACCTCTAGAATTATTCTTTTCAAATAAGCAGTAGACTTGTAAAATTTATAACTTAAATTGTATTCAGCCAAAATTGGTCAAACAAATTTAGTTAGAACCCACATTTTATGAACTATCCAGCAAAAATGGTAAACACCATGGTTCCTGCAACCCTTTTTAGAGTTTGGTTTTATTTATGCAAACTGCTCAAACCTTGATAACCAGAGGAAAAATAGAAATACTTTTGGACTAGGGCTGAGAAAAATTGGAGACAAACTTAACTGGTAACAACACTGTTTAAAAATATTAAACTCCCAAGTATACTAGATTAAGGAAAGATTATCCATTAAAACTTGTATTGGCCCAAACCTTAAGGAAATGAAAAAGGGGATTTAGAATGAGGACTAGAGGGCAACCATATTTTTCCTAACTTGCTTATGTGATTTAGTTCATAAGAAAATTTTGTTGAACCCTCATTTAGTAAAAAGAAAATGCACCACCTTTTATTTAATGAAAATAGTGAGAACTTAGAAAAATCATAGAAAAATATTCCTAAAGAGGAACCACCCCAACCTTAGGAATGACTACTATTATGCTAATAAGAACCTAGGAAAAATACAAGTTCTGTTGTTTGATATTTTTCAAATACCAATTTAGTTATAAGTTTTTTGGCTTTTAACTTTAGCAAATCACAACTAAAAAACCACTAAGGCACCCTCTGTGATTTTTGGCATAGAAGCATGTTATTACCCATAGATGCCAGCAAAAATAACTTTAAGTGCAGAACCCCCACCTAAATAAGAGTCGTAGTACAAAGTGACCCTCTACCATAACTTTTGTTATTTTTGCCTAGGGTTTATCCTCACTATTCTTAACCTCAAATTTATAGTATAGACTACAGTAACCAATATTAACCCACTATAATTTTTATAGAATTTTTGGAAATTTCTAAATCACTATGGTAGTTCAAGCTCAGCTTAAACGCATAAATAGAAAATAAAAAGGAGAATTAGTGAAAGGAAATAATGTTACACACACCCCTACAACCAGACCTCCCTAAGTGCCCACTAAAACTTTAATGCGATGATTAAATTATTAATCCACTCAAAAACCTAAACTAGTAAGTATGCACTAACAAGAACTTCGTACGACAACGAAACCCTAGTTTACCCACTGCCTTAGTGTTGCTTCACCATACATCGTGATTACTAAATTTGCATATCATTAACATACCTGTATCTTATTCATTGCATTAGATAGATTGTAACCTCGCTGACGGAGATTACATACTCATTCCAGAGCAAGGAGCTGCTCAAGAGGGAGTCCAGGAGCTAGCACCAGAGCCTGCCACTGAGGATCTCCCCGCCCCAACTTTTGAAGGCAAGCCTCGATTTTATGCATAACCGTTTATATATGCTATTTTTCTACACTTAATGTTTGTAGGCTTGTACTGTGCACTTAAGTGTAGGAGTTGCCTGAAACCCTAGTTGCATGAACTCAGGATTCCTTTTGACATAGGCACTAGTATGCTAGGTAGAGTAGCTGCTTTGCTAATTAGGGATCTCGGTAGAAGTCGAGTGATTTTTCTAGCACTCGTGCGAGATCAAGAATTGGTTGTATCCATTTTGATAACGAAATGATGATGGTCTGTGGACACGGATCCATGGGGATGCGTTGTCTATGAGACGAAATTGGAATAAGGATTAACGTGCGGATACCTGTGTCAAACATTTGAACGTACTAAACACATGTCGAGAAATATGGTAAATCAGTAAGTCTAGTACCTGAGTGAACCTGCCCGCAGATTGCCCTCCTCACGCGACCTGAGACATAGTCTCCCATGCTGGTTATGGTGGGTACAAGTGTGGTCACTGCACGACGGCAGTCGGTGTCAGTGAGGCATTGTACGCCAAGGCGGTGAGCCCCTTTCTGTTGATGGGGAATTGATGGGGACGGTTGATGTGTGTGGGGACGGAGTGCCTCGCCACGTCGTGTGTTTAGGTTTACCTTACAAGGTTAAAACTCGATTCGAATCGTCTGCTTCTCGCAGCTAATGAGACTGCTTGATCCATTGTACTGCATTGAGTAATAGGTGGAAATGAAGTTACTTACTAAAGACGTTGGTTGACTAAATTTCTTGCTACCATGAATGGATAGTTAGGTGCTCATCTAGTCTAAAATTATTATTCTAGAACTTGAAAATCTAAAACTTGATTTTAGACTCAGCTAGTGCTTTTGGCAAACCAAACCCCTCGGCCAAAACAACTTCATGGTCTTGAGGTAGAGGAGTAGACTCCTCACACCGGTGAAGTCTAGCTGAGTATTAGTATACTTAGCCTTGCTTGTGGCACAATTTTACAGGTACTCTGGAGGATATGGTTGCTGGGGTGACTTGGCCATCCACCATGCCATCGGGCTGGAAAGTCGAGTGGGACCCTACCTTAGCAAAAGAGGAGCATTAGGAGTTATGGGCCAGGCTTCCCCATCCTCCCTTTTATTTTTATCGTTAGTTAATTTCCGCTGCATCGAGAACAATGGTTACTGCTTTTGAAACTCCGATGATGATGTAATAACCTTAAGTACTTCTTTAAATTATGGTTTTTATGCTTTATTGTATTTTTCTCTGTGCCTCACCTTCGAGTGAGTATGTGGTACTCGATCCTGTTAGTGGCCTTGTCGGACTAGATCCGAGGGACTTGGGCACTTAAGTTGGAATAATTCGGGCGGTTCTGCCACAGCTGGTATCGGAGCTTGTACCACTTCAGAGGAATCAATAAATCATGATTACCGACTTTTCAAAAGTAAAACTTGCTTAGAAACCAGTTTCGGTTAGGTTGTCAAAGACGATCAGGATAGCCTTAGGACGTGAAGCCTTAGGATACTAGATGGGTAGCTAGGTGGCTATTTGAGTATGACGTACAAGCTACTATGATATAGATGGGGGATATCTATATCCCTATACTTGATGTGAGGACGCTTAGGACGAGCATGCATGCATCATTTTTTTCTATCCTCTTAGTAAAATGCATTATTAACAAGAAGTTACATAAACAAGGAGTCACCCATAATAAAATTTTAAAATTTATAACGGAAATCTCAACTTAACCCTAGAAGGGCCAAATACTCAGAAATTTTTCTAGTCTTTTGCACTAGCACCTTCTATTTTTGGTTCTATTTCTTTTTTGCTTACACTTACCCTTGCACAGATGACTTCCCACGTACCTACTGACGGAGGGAATGCACTTCCCATACGGACGGTCTCGCACGAGAGGTTTTCCCCTCATCTTGTGGGAGGTACTACAGGGAGCGGGTTACACCACACCTCCCCAGTACGCTGTACAGTTGTTCGAGGAGCACCGAGTACCTCACTGTAGGGTGAAGATGACTCTGGAGCCTCATCCCCTGTAGCCAGGATGGCGTTCGCTGGACTCAGAGTCTTTCGGTTTTTGAGCCGATGACACTATAGAATCCACAGCCATGCACGTGATGACAACCTTTTGTGGATTTCACCCTCTAGAGATGTTGACCCACCCCATCGGCTTGTTTCCCGCTGAGAAAGAGGATGAGCCGATGTGGAAGGATTGGGTTGATCACGCCAAGGATGTGTGGGCTCTCTACCCTGGGCATACCTGTAACACCCTAAATTTGGGGGTATAAAATTTCTTTCTAATGATCACCCGAATTCATGTGTTACTCTTCTCTCTTTAACCCTAGGTTTTATCTCTCTCTTGATTCTCTCTCCCTTTATTCCCTTTTAGGTAGAATTAGCTTAAATTTAGGGGGATTTAATTATATATTTTTGCCAAAACATTATGGGTCATGACATGTTGCATCATGCTGAGCTTAAAATATTCTTTGAAGTGTTGCAGATGTTTGAATTTATTTGAATTTGAAACCTAATTTGAATTTGGAATTGAAAACCCTATAGAAAAGAAGTAGAAAAGGAATTGTAAAATCCAGAGAAAAGGAAAAACGCAAAGCAGCCAAGCCGGTCCAGCTCGGCCCAGCCAGGCAGCGCGCCCGCGCCGCCTGACAGGCTGGTCCCGCCTATCAGCGGTTGTTTTCTCTCCCGCGCGCTCTCCCTCTCTCGCTCTCTGTCCGCTGGGGCCGACCTGTCGGCGCCAGTTGCTTCGCCCGTGCGCGTCCCTCCTCTCTCTCTATCCCGCGGGCCCGGTTCGCCAGGCGCTGAGCCGTTGCCCCGCACGTCCCTCTTCTCTCTCTCTCTCTGCGTCGTGGACCCTCCCTGTCTATTCCGCCCTCCCCGCGCTCGCCGTGGACCAGCGCATGCGCAATCGCGCACGTCGTCGGATTTCTCGGCCATGACGCCCGCCCACGCGCCCAGCTCCCATCTTAGAGCCTCGCTAGCCCGCACTCGCTCCCCTGCCTCATTTCGCACAACATCGCCCTCTCTCGCGCTTTGCCCTCGCCGCCTGACGCCGTCGGAGACCCACGCCCGCGTTCCCGACCATCTAGCTCGCTGGAGACCGCGCCAAGCCTCCCCGAGCTCCGCCCCAAGGTAAGACACCTTTGCCCGTGCTTAATTTCCCTAGTTTCTCTCTGTGCTCGACCAATTTTGGCATCACTGGTGCTCGGCCGTGGCGGTCCGCCGTGCTCGCGCGGTGGCTGGCCAATTTAGCCCGATCCAGTTCCCCGGTGTAGGTACTTGTGTCACCCCTGCCTCTGCTGAAGCTTTCCCAAGCTTTAGCACGCCTTAAGCCCCCTCTCTGTCACCGGAATCCCTCACCGGAGTTCCTCCGGTCTACCGAGGCCTTCTCCCCCTCTGTCACTGACATCCCCTTGGCGCTGGGCCCGCTCGGTCAGTGCGCCCTCCCCCTCTGTCGCTAACATCCCCTGGCCCGCCTGTTAGCACTCGCCCGCCCTCGTGCGCGCCCTCGGCCGCAGATCTAATCTCGGCCGTCGGTTTCTGATCTAATGGTTAGAATCACCCGATACCCCTTCTCGCGGTCGTTTTATTAAAGAGACCCTCAATTTGTTTAGAATCAACCCACCGTCCCTGGTTTTCGTGCGCAGGCCCCTGTATTCTTGCAGATTGAACCTTGGACTTTTAAATATTCACAGAATTAGACTTAATTTCATATTTTGAATTCCCAAACTTGTTTATTTCATATCTTTTGCATATGAATTCCAAATTTAGTGATTCAAATTGCAAAATGTTCATAGTATTATTCTCTGTTCAAATAAATTAGTTCCATTTACACCCTATGCTTCCTAATTTTATGGATAACTATTAATTAGTATATGTATAGATTTGGTGTATTTAATAAAATAAAAAGGGAAAACCCTAGAGATTAAAACATGCTTAATCTTGTGAGATTAATAATGTGTATTACATGAATTCATCTCTGTTCTAATTTTTACGTCACAATAAAATGAATTGAACTATGTTATGTATTTGTGAGTAACACTTAGAGAAATAATAATCTATTTCCAAATGAAGTTAGTTTATGTTATAGTTTATGTTATACTTTGAACTCATTATCCCCTATGTATTCCTATGTTTGTACATGTTTGGTGTGCTGTTCATTTGTACTTTCCTAATGCACTGAGTGCATGTTCGCTTTATTTAGACAACGAGCAGTCCGAGGTTCCTGAGTGTGTTGTTGGAGACCTTCCTGAGCAACAACCTGGTGAAGGCAAGTGTCCGCTGACCTATTATGTCCTACATACTTTATGATTCACTGTCTCGCATTACATTATCTAAACCTAAGGATTGACTAGTTTATATGTACTTTATCCTTGTTTACCTTTTGGGTTATCATGGTTAGCATTTTGCTATTGCTTTACTTTAATCAATGAACATGATGTGAACATTTATGATACGATACTGTTATCCTAATTATGTTGATGATCTTGTGATACTCTAGGGGGCTTAGGCCTTTTTCCTGAGTACCTCTCCGTAAGGACCTGTTCATGGAGTGACCACCCGGGATAACAGTGCAACCATGAGGGTGGAATGGGACGCCCTTAGCTGAATAATTAGATGAACCTGGGGGTGTAGATGGCTTTGCCTGATGGCCATCAATGGGGGCTGGGGCGTAGTGCTCGCTCTGCCAAGGTTGGGGTGCAGAGGTTCATTCGATTTGATTTTGTTAGTCACCCACCTTGGGGAGGTGTACTACGTTTGTACGACCAGCAAAACCTAACGAGCAGCTATGCACCAGGGGAGTCTTTGTAAAGGCTACATTGTGTATCCCTAGCCATTCACCTTTGTAGTGAAGATTGGGTCTGTACAACCCAGGCTAGAAAGGGATCACGACTCGTGGGTGAAGTGTGCAACCTCTGCAGAGTGTTAGAAACTAGTATATCAGCCGAGCTCACAGTTAAGAGCAGCCTTGGGATCCTCTTTGATTAGAAGAACTTTGGATACTTTTATGATGATGGTTAACAATGATGATATAAATCTGATCTATGGTATTTCCTCTTTTGAGGAAGTACTTTCGGGTAAAAACTGGGTTTATTACTAAAACATGGCTCTACTAATAATATTAAATACTTGACCAACTAAAAGCAACTGCTTAACTTCAACCCCACATAGGGCTAGTCCACTTTAGCCAAACGGGACATTTGCTGTGTACGTTGATGTGTACTCACCCTTGCTTTACACACCATCGCCCACCCCAGGTTATCCCCATTGTACTCAGTGCTTAGGAGGTGATGCTAGAAACATGGAGGACTTTGAGGAGTTCTAGGATTACAACAAGTTTTAGTTTACTTAGTGGCAAACCCTAAGTCAGCTGCCTGTGTAGGCTTATCATCTACGTTTCATTTCTCCGCACTTTGATAATTATGTTAAAGACAATGGTTATGTAATAGACTCTGTGGATGTCTTGGACATCTTGTTGCAATAAAGTACCTTTTCGCTATTTATTTCGAGCATTGTGTGATGATGTCCAATTATGTAATCGTTGTGTACGTGAGTTCTTATCCTGGCATGTACATGGTTCGCATTCGGTTTGCCTTCTAAAACCGGGTGTGACATAAGTGATATCAAAGCCTTGCTGACTGTAGGACCGCTAACCTAGACTAGAATGGTTGCCCTAAGGACTATAGACCCCTACTCTTACCTTGACCTTAGAGTTCTTTCAAAAGTTGGTTATCTTGACCAACTCTATGTTATTTACTCATCTCAAAAAAATTTGTCTCACTTTTCTTTCCGTTTACTTTCTGGTCTCATAGTTCTACTCTTACTCTTGTGCTTATGATGTCTTTTGTAGATGGCTCATATCAGGTGCACTGCACGTAAGTCTGTGATCCCCTTTTTGCCTTCTCGCCTGGTGGAGCGTCCACTGCGTCGCACGGTGCTAGGTCAGTCCAGTCACCTAGAGAGACTGCATCATCGCCTACATAAGGAGCAGGAGCGTCGACGCTAGGAGCAAGAGCAGGAGCAGCAGGACTCTTCCCCCTCGCCTCAGCGGGAGGTGGAGTCTAAGAGGTCGCCTTCCCCTACAACTCAGCTAGAGATGCCCCTTGCACCACCACAGGGCATCCCCACTGCTGGGGGAGATCCTGACGGAGATGGAGACGACGACAACACCGGTGGCAGTTCGAGCCACGGCACGGAGCTCTCGGAGGAGCCGGAGCTGGAGGGATGGATCGCTAGACCCATTACTCATGACACTCCTCGCAGGTGTCACTTCCACGATGCTCTCGACACCCTGCTATGTCGGGCCTTTAACCAACACACTTGGTCCATCGAGTACCGTTGTGTAGTCTACCAGCATCGTCGCGGGTTGTACTCAAACCAGTGGGAGGCTACTTGCTTGGTGCGCCGTCCATACGATGATCTCTGGGGTGCAGAGGCCTTCTCGGAGCACTATTATATTACCGAGAGGGATACTACCGAGGCAGCCATGCAAGATGCAGTATGACGGGCACTTTCTCAGTATTGATCGTTGTTCAGTGGGGTAGCTGATGGCCTCGACCTGAAGTACTACCCTTGCTGTTCGACCGGCAGTGCTGGAGGTGTGATTGTCTCGCCAGTTGGTGAGGGCAATCCCGGGCTGAACAGCATGGTCAACTTGGTCGTCGTGCTCAACATAGAGTTGGACCACGCCCTTGACGAGCTAGGCAAGGTTTGGGCAGAGGTTACGGAATTGTGTGCTGAGTGCACAGCATGCCACTATCTGGATGGTGGTTCTCCCGCCCCTGTCAGGATTCAGCACCCTTAGCGTTCATCGCCCCGTGGTCGCTTCGACTATGGTACCCCAGACTGCAGGACCCGGATAGATTTGGATCCCTAGATCGACATAGTCGGTGTCTGTAATAATGCTTAGTTCAGTGTCTTAATCTATTCAGTCTTAGTTGGAGTTAGTTTGCTTATCTTATGTTGGAAGCTTGTTATGATGGACATGTAATGAAGTTGGATCTTTGTAATGATTGTCACCAAGGTGTGGGTATCCCCTTCAACTTGGTGTAGTTATTAATAAAGTCAGTTATTTAGTTGGGTAATCCATTTATTTCCACTTTCCTCTTTATCTGAGAAGCTGTCAGTGAGGATGGTCATTTGTTCAGTGCTATGAAGATTTTCTATACATCTTTTCTTGTGCTGAAAGACTGCAGAGTCAGATTTGATATATGTTGTTGGGGGCTTCGTACTCCGAAGGTCCTCAAAAACATGATTTGACAATGTTTGCCAAGTGGATTATATGAACAGGTACCTTCGGACTCAGAATTGTGAACATGAAGTACGGTCAGGACGAAGCCTGAACCAGACGAAGGGGGATTGAAATGGAGGACGGGCTGATTACCAAGCTCTACGAAGGATGATGCACAGCCGAAGCTGTGCGCTGGAAAGCTTTGTCGCGATAGCAGAAAAGGGAACCGACTTAAAGATGAAAAGACTACTTAGGCCTTGACAGATTTCCATAAGTCATTAGCAAATGTAATGGACATGAATGTAATTTTGTATGGGCTGTGTCTCACGCCTATAAATAGATGAACAGTACTCCCGTACTGTTCACGCTGACTTGGCATTTGCTTTTGCGTCATTCTTGTACTTCTGCCTTCCTGCAGTTCGAAGGTACATTTGTAATTTGGGGTCATTTCTATTTTTACATAGTAATAAAATAGAAATGACATTGTGATAAAATTTAAATGTTTACATTACTATTCATGTTATGCATAAGTCCTTCGTCGTAAATTATCATGCTTATGAAGATATGTTGTTTATGACCTTCGTCCGGAGCACGTTATATCCCAAAGGGAAATAATGTTTCGAAGGACGAAGGACCTTATCATTTAACACTTTTTATGTTGCCTTGTTCTTAATCCGAAGCATTTGAGAACAAGTCACCAACATTGGCGCCCACCTCCGGTGAACTCACCTCCACTTAGAGTTTTTTGAACACCTTCGGAAGCCATAGACCCTCGCTATGGCGCCGAAGAAAGCTTCAGCGACTGGAGCTGCAGCACTGCAACCGCTGGACCCCAACCAGGAGACCGTCTCTCTTCGGGAGGCCCGAAGCCAGAAGAGGAAGGCCGTCAGCCCGACGCTTCAGGAGGATGAACTAGACCAAGAGATCAGGGATATGGAGATGCTTCATCAACAGGTGCAGAGGAAGAAGGAAAAGATGGCCAGGTTAGCTGAGCTGCAGAGGCAGATAGACGAAGCTTCTGAAGAAGTTCGCCATCTTACTCACGATGAGCAGAACAGAAGGCCTCAACAAAAAGACCTTCATCAGGAGGGCTTCTTCAACAAAGATGACTGGTATGACAATTTCCATCATGGAAATTTTGTTTTCGATGATGCTTCTCCCCTGTCCGCTGAGCTGCAGGCTACACCTTGGCCTCCATCCTACAAGCCACCCCAGCTTCCCATGTTCGATGGCCATTCAGACCCGAAGCAGTTTTTGATGAGCTACGAAGCAACAGTGTCTTCGTATGGTGGCAATGCTGCAGTCATGGCAAAGTCTTTTGTTATGGCTGTCAGGAGTGTTGCTCAGACCTGGTATTCCTCCCTTCGACCAGGAACGATTACTTCATGGCAAAAGCTGAAGGATATGTTGCTAACTAGCTTTCAAGGGTTTCAGACGAAGCCGGTTACTGCTCAAGCCTTGTTTCAGTGCACTCAGGATCATGAAGAATACCTTCAGGCGTATGTCAGAAGGTTCTTACGTTTGAGGGCGCAGGCACCAACGGTGCCCAATGAAATTGTCATCGAAGCCATGATCAAGGGGCTCCGACCTGGACCTTCAGCTCAATACTTCGCCAGGAAGCCTCCTCAGACTTTGGAGAAGCTGCTCCAGAAGATGGATGAGTACATTCGTGCCGACAATGATTTTCGCCAAAGAAGGGAGGAGGCTTTCAGATTTTCTGAAATGACCAGGGGCTTCGGAGGAAGATTCTATCCGAGGCATGTCAGGTCCATCCACAACTCTACTCAAAATGATGATAAGGGGAGTCAGCAGAACAGGCCGCAGTGCTCCTCACAGGCTTCGGGGCAACAGCAAAGTTTCTTCCGGCCACCAGCTCCAAGAGGCAGAGGCGCCAGGGGCTTCGGCGGAAGATTTGGAGATCAACCAAGGAAACTGTTTTGCTTGTTCTGTGGAGAAAACAAGGGCCATACCACCAGGACGTGCCATGTTACAATCCAGAAGCAAAAGGAAATAGCCGAAGCTGCAGCGCAACCAGCTCAGCCGAAGCAGGTCATGCATACTGCTTCGTATCATCCGCCTTACATCCCACAATACATAGACAACCACCCTGCAGCTTCTGTAGCTTCGGCAAGTCAACCTCAAGCTTCCTGGCAACAGCCTCCGCCTCCACCTCCACTGCAACAAGGTCAACAGCCAGAAGGGAGTCAATATGCCCCACACCAAAGGGACTTCAGAGAACAATCCGAAGCTCGCACAGTCAACAGCACTGTGCCAGAGTCGAAGCACATTTATTGACACATATCCTACCTTTGATAGCAGTCTTTTCTATTCAGTTCTATTTTCTGTGTAACAAAGAACATTGTTAGTTTTCATGTAATAATTTCGTTGTTTCCCACGAGGAAAACCTATTTTCTCCACAGGCTTAAGTTGCTGAAGCTTAAAAAATTTGCGTTAACAAGGAGGACCTTCGAATTATTAAAAATCCTTCGAAGCAACAGAAAGTCGTTCTAAGGAACGCAGAGTAAGTTGATGAAGTCACAAAAAGCCGTTCCAAAGGGAGCGCAGTGTAAGTTTTCTGCTCAAAAGTCGTTCCTAAGGGAATGCAGAGCTTACAGCGAAAAGTCAACGCTGATACCGCCTAAGTAAAAGGCGAAGAAGCTCAAAAGACGTTCCTAAGGGAATGCAGAGCTTACAGCGAAAAGTCAACGCTGATACCGCCTAAGTAAAAGGCGAAGAAGCTCCAAAGACGTTCCTAAGGGAATGCAGAGCTTACAGTAAAAGATTGTGTGTTTCACGGGGATATGTGTGTATCTTCGGAATCAAATTCATCTACATAACATAACATCATCACATCATTTTGCATAGCATAAGCATCATACATCATATTGCATATGGCAAAAGAAGGGAGGACAGTATCAACCTTCGGAAGAGTGCTTTGAGAAAGTAAAAATCTTCGGAATATAGCTTCGGAAAATGTTCTCACGAAGTTTGGATATTTTTCATCAGAGCGCTACGGGTTTTGTGACGCATAAAAGTTTTTCTATCTTCACGAAGCATGAAAAGAAGGGAAGGTGTTTTTTCGCCGAAGGCTTAAAAATGGTACGTATGTAAAGTTTCATGCATCGTAAAGAATTGAATAATGAAAAGAAACTTATATATTACATTCAAATGTACAAAATATTACATAGATCACATTTCAAATGTTCTTTCTAATGCCATCTAGTCTTCTCTTAGTACTACTTCGGCAGCCTCATTTAGAAGTTGTTCAACAACTTTATCCATGATAGCTTCGGCCATTTGTTTAATTTCGTCATCCTCTTTCGTGTGAGGGTCAGCAGACGATCCAGTAGGTTCTGAGGGAAGGGAATATGTCTACATTACTATCACAAACCGCGAACAAAGTTTGAAATAAAAATTACAGCACAACAAGAACGACTAATTAATACCTATTTGCCCTTCGGGCTCTGTACTTTTTTCGGCAACTTCTGTCACTTTCCTAGCATCATGGATGCCTTTTTCACTCCTTTGAATAATTTCCTGCGCCATTTCTCGGCCGCCGTTATCCCAGATATCAGTAAAGAATTTACCGCCAACCATGCTTGCTTCGGTCGAGGGGTCTTTGATATCTTCAGAGGACAGGGCAGCTTCAGACTGAGCTAAGGATTTTACATGTTCACAACCTTTCTTCTCCAAAACAGCAGCAACTCCTCTAGCGCCTGAAAAAGCGCAGATGTCACCGCGGCTGCTCAGGATTTCCTCGAAGGCTTCTGCTTCGTGACTGATCCAGTCCAGTGGACCTTCGGGATTGCCTCTTGAGAAATTCTCTTCACTAGAAAAGGCGCCAACGCTGGCGAAGCTGGATTTTATCTTTTTGACGCATTCTATAGATTTAACATAGCATTTCCTCTGGGATGCACGAAGCTCCTTAACACTTAACTCTAAATGATTGACCAACTGATCACTAAGCTCTCGTTTTGTTTCCTCAAGCACACGTTCCTCTTTAGCTCTAGCTAGCTGTTTCTAAAGATCTTTAATTTCACGTTTTTGGGCTTCGGCCTGGACCTTTGAAGCAGCTTCGTCCTTTTTTACCTTATCTACCAATGTAAGCAGAATTTTATCCTTTTCCAGAGCTTCGTTTCTCAGTTTAATAACTTCTGATCGAAGGTTGTTGAACGCAATTTCATAGCTCTCATCTTCGGCACTCTTTTGTGCTCTTAATGCGTTGCTTAGGATTAAACCCTATATGTAAAAAAGTTGGTATAAGAATAAAAGAATGAGTTACGAATTAAAAAGTTTTCAAGCGCTTAATTCCCATACCTTTAGGCTATTGTACGCAAGACTGTCCGCGAGATCCTCCTTCGTCATAGCACATAATCCAGCTTCGAGCTTCGGGAAACCCATACTTCTAGCCATCTCCCGGCAGACAGATAATTCTTTGTTATCAGGGAGGCAGTATAGGAAGTCATCTTCATTTGTCCCATTGAACACTACTGCCCCCTTCGGATACTTTAACTCTCTAGCATAGTGATTGGCTTCATAAGTCTCTTCTTCAGATAATTTCTTCCCCGAAGCATGTCGCACGATGTAATCGCATATGCTGGAAGGAGCTTCGGGGGCGGCAGTGTCAATTTCTTCAACCAAAACTGGTTCTGATATTTTCTCGGTTTCCAAAGATTGTTCCTTGGTGGGCTCTGAAGGCCCAGCTTCAGCTTCAGCTTGTTGCTTCGAAGCTTCAGTAGACGATTCAGCAAGTTCAACAGTCTTCTTTGGAGTTGTGCTTGAAGACTTAATTGTCTCCAAGACATCTAGTACGTTCACCATTCTTTTTCTTTTTGGGGTCACCAATGGGCCCTTTTGATTTTTTATTGTTTTGACATTTGCTGAAGGACTTAAGATTTCCGATATTTTTGGCCCTTCAATCTTCGGTTTTTCTACTTTTTCTGCTGAAGGCGCTTCAGTTTTCTCTTCTATCTTCGGCACTGGAGCTGGTTCTGTAGCTTCAGAGGCCAAAGAGTCTTCACCAATAAATTCTGGCACTGTGGCCGGCTCAATAAAACGCGCTCGGTGGGTGGGCACCTTCATCTTTTTCCTTTGCGGCGCTGGCTCACTAGTGGCACTCGTGGTAGCTTCTGTCGCGGGAGAAGTATTTTTTCTTTTGTGACCCAATACCGGATAGTGATAGTCAGGGTAGACAAACCCGACTGCGTCAAATACCCGGTTGAGCCTTTTCTTCTTTCGGCCTCGGAAGGCTGCTGATAACGCAGTGTTCTCGGCCTTCGAATATGCCCCAAGTAGTTCGTCACTTAATGTTTCAATGCTTTTCAACCAGTCGTCATCAGGTTCAACAAACTTATCCCCGTATTTGAATGTGTATTTCAGTCTGACCAGTCCGCCTTCGTCGGACTCTTTGATGGTCTCCTTCGGCATTTCCCACTTTCCTGCAAGTGGCCACACCCTGAAGGCAATATGCTCTTGGACCAAGTCCCTTGTCCCAATGAAAGAGCAGATTACGCCGAAGGCTCTTTGGCATTCCTCGGCTGCTTCATCCATTTCAACCTTCGGCCTTCGAAGTCCGAAGCGTTGCCAGATGGGGCGCATAATGATATTCTTGACATCTTCTTGCGCTGTTAAGTCATTCTTTACATAGAACCAATCTGTCATCCAGGCTCCGGGCCACCTCTTCCGAAAGGTTGGCACAGGGCGGCTTGACCCGGAGCGGGCACCGAAGCTGTAACACCCAAAGTTGTTGTGATATTGTTCTTTCCCCCAGGGCTTCGTCTCATATAACAACTCATGAATGTTGCAAAAGCTTTTAGCATTTGGTTCTAAACCTTGACTTCTCGCAGCCCAGACAAACATCCCCATTCTTATGATAGCTTCGGGAGTAATTTGATGAAGGTAGACTTGAAATGTTTTCAGGACTTCAACAACAAAGTTGCTTAGGGGGAATCGAAGCCCAGCCTTGAGAAAGCTTCAGAAGATTACGACTTCATCTTCTTCGGGGGTGGGAGAAGTCTTTTCTCCAGCATCAGCCCTCACAATAGATATATCTCGAAAATACCGCCCCCTCATATTATCAATATGACTCTGCTTAATAGTGGTTTTCCCGAAAACCGTGTGACTTGGCCGCCATGGTCGATCTTCGGACTCTTCCCCACCACTTTCTACATCATAACTGTCGCTGTCACCAGTATCTTCAGACAAACCTTCCAGAATCTCCTTGGTAATTTTTTCCGTATTGGTCTCTGCCATCGCTATAAGGAACCCCAAGTTCTTCTCTTCGTCAAGGCTCAGCTTCATCTCAGCAGCGACCTTCTTATCTTCAGACATCTTCGGAAACACTAAAAAACTGTTTTCCAAGCCGAAGCTTCAAAACCAAAATATCAGCAAATCTTAGTGCGCAAGAGCTAAAAATTTAGTGGGCGAAGGCAGATGGCAAGCGAGAGTACCAAAATGAGTTTGCGTTACGATCTTATTTATACGCCCAGTGCGTTGAAAATTGAAAGACCCCGCTTGTCAGTGAATGTTGCTATTCTAGCAAAGGGAAGGTGTTTTTTCGGACCTTCGGCTTAAGGCCTTCGTCCATATCGCAATCTGAATTTGTCATTAACAAATTAATATTGCGAGGGGCTACTGTTGGGGGCTTCGTACTCCGAAGGTCCTCAAAAACATGATTTGACAATGTTTGCCAAGTGGATTATATGAACAGGTACCTTCGGACTCAGAATTGTGAACATGAAGTACGGTCAGGACGAAGCCTGAACCAGACGAAGGGGGATTGAAATGGAGGACGGGCTGATTACCAAGCTCTACGAAGGATGATGCACAGCCGAAGCTATGCGCAGGAAAGCTTCGTTGCGATAGCAGAAAAGGGAACCGACTTAAAGATGAAAAGACTACTTAGGCCTTGACAGATTTCCATAAGTCATTAGCAAATGTAATGGACATGAATGTAATTTTGTATGGGCTGTGTCTCACGCCTATAAATAGATGAACAGTACTCCCGTACTGTTCACGCTGACTTGGCATTTGCTTTTGCGTCATTCTTGTACTTCTGCCTTCCTGCAGTTCGAAGGTACATTTGTAATTTGGGGTCATTTCTATTTTTACATAGTAATAAAATAGAAATGACATTGTGATAAAATTTAAATGTTTACATTACTATTCATGTTATGCATAAGTCCTTCGTCATAAATTATCATGCTTACGAAGATATGTTGTTTATGACCTTCGTCCGGAGCACGTTATATCCCAAAGGGAAATAATGTTTCGAAGGACGAAGGACCTTATCATTTAACACTTTTTATGTTGCCTTGTTCTTAATCCGAAGCATTTGAGAACAAGTCACCAACATATGTGTGTGATTTCTATAGATGTCTGAGAACAAGTGCTGAGGTGCGAGGCGTGCTCAGCTAGAACAGCAGGCATCCCAAGATGAGGCAGCCCCACAGCAGCATTTGCCACCTCCGCCACCGATGACCATTTAGCAAATGTTCCTGAAGCAAACTCAAGCAGTTCAGGCAATCGGACAGACCTTAGTAGCAATGCAGCAAGTGCAGCAGCAGCCACCCGCGCCTCAGCCTCCCGTGCAAGTCTAGATGCCACAAGTGCCCAGAGACAAGCGGGCAGAATTTATGAGTGGCCATCCCCCAGTCTTTGCCCATTCTGCTGATCCCATGGACGCTGAAGATTGACTGCGTACCGTGGAGCGTGAGTTGCACACTGCCCATTGCAACGATCGTGAGAAGGTGTTGTACGGTCCCCGACATCTGAGGGGAGCAGCCCAGTCTTGGCAGGAGTCTTACCTTGCCACCCATGCCAACCCTGAAGCCATCACTTGGGAAGAATTCAGGGACAACTTCCATCGCTACCATGAGCCCGAGAGACTGATGATAGTGAGGAAGGAGGAGTTTCTCGCCTTGAAGCAAGGTCCCCTGTCCGTTAGTGAGTACAGGGACAAGTTTCTGCATCTGTCGCGTTATGCCCCAGAAGATGTCAACACGGATGCCAAGAGGCAGTACCGCTTCTTGAGAGGATCGGTTGATCCCCTCCACTACCAGCTTATGAACCACACTTTACCTACCTTCCAGCATTTGATCGACAGAGTAATTATGACAGAAAGGAAGTGCCGGTAGATGGAGGACAGGAAACATAAGATTGGTGGATCTCAAGTTGGGAGTAGCAGCCATCCTCGCTACTCAGGCAACCCACCTTAGCCATTCAAGCAGGGTAACCAGCACCAGCATCAGCGTCAGAACCAGCAGCAGCAGTACCAGAGGTAGTTTCCTCAGCAACAGCAGCAGTACTATCAGAATAACCAACAAGGAGGAAATCAGTACCAGTGTCAGAGAAACCAAGCAGCCCACCTTCCTGCCCCAGCAACCAACCAGAACAACCAAGCAGCACCAGCGCAAGGAGGAGGTCGTGCATGTTTCCACTATGGGGAATAAGGCCATTGTAATCATTGCCCATAGAAAGCAGCTCAGCAGTAGACAGCTCCTAATGCCCAGTCAGACAGAATGCAATACAGCAAGGAGGCAACAACCGTGGGCAACCTCGTGCCCAGTATGGAAAGGTGAATCACTTGGAGGCTGACACAGTCCAGGAGACTCTAGGAGTGGCACTAGGTATGTTTTCAGTCGAGTACCATCCTGCAAATGTCTTATTTGATACTAGAGAAATGCATTCTTTTGTGAGGGTTAGTTCAGTTCATGGAAGGACCCAAACAGATAGATTTTGCCCTAGTGCAAAGGTTCAAATAAGGGGATAGAGTTCCCCGCTGATTTAATAGTTATTGGTAACCAGGATACAACTATAGATGTCATCCTAGGGATGAATTGGCTAACCAAGTATCAAGCCAGTCTTAGCTGTGATAAGAGAACGGTGAAGTTAGTGTCCTTATCAGGAGAAGAAGTGTTAGTGGAGTTGGTCTTGTCTGGACCAAGTCGCTGTCCATATTGAGGAGATTAAACCAACAAAGGCTATCAATGTAGTATCAAAATTCCCAAATGTGTTTCCTGAGGAGTTACCAGGCATGCCGCCTGAAAGGAAGGTTGAATTTGCCATAGAGCTTATACCAGTCACCACCCCTATTTCCAAGAGAGCCTATCGAGTGTCTGGACTAGAGTTGGTGGAACTCAAGAAGCAGATTGATGAGTTGTCAGAGAAGGGCTACATCAGACCGAGTACCTCGCCTTGGGCAGCCCTAGTGCTGTTTGTGGAGAAGAAGGATGGCACAAAGAGGATGTGCATCGATTACTGAGCCTTGAATGAGGTTACTATCAAGAACAAGTACCCCCTGCTCAGAATTGAAGATTTATTTGACCAGTTGAGAAGAGCCAGTGTGTTCTCGAAGATAGATCTAAGGTCAGGCTACCATCAGCTCAGAATCCGACCCTCAGATATACCGAAGACAACATTCATCACCAAGTATGGATTGTATGAGTTCACGGTCATTTCATTCGGTTTGACGAATGCGCCAGCTTACTTCAAGTACTTGATGAACAGTGCGTTCATGGACTACCTCGACAAGTTCGTGGTGGTGTTTATTAATGATATTCTTATATACTCCTAGAATGAGCAAGATCATGAGGAGCATTTGAGGAAAGTACTTCAGAGGCTACGAGATTGTCAGCTGTATGCCAAGCTCAGCAAGTGCGAGTTATGGATCAGTGAAGTCCTGTTGTTGGGTCACATTATAAACTGAGAGGGATTGGTTGTAGATCCGAAGAAAGTAAAAGCTATCTTGGACTAGAAAGCACCAAAAGATGTCCGAGGATTCAAGAGTTTCATCGGAATGGCCTGTTATTATTGGCGTTTCATTGAAGGTTTTCTAAGATTTCCAGGCCAATGATAGCCTTGTTGGCAAAGAAGGTTGAGTTCAAGTGGACCCCAACATGCCAGAAGTCCTTTGAGACATTGAAGGTGAAGTTGACAACGGCATCAGTACTGATTCTACCAGATGTTCACAAGCCATTCTCAGTATATTGTGATGCTTCGTACACCGGACTAGGATGTGTGTTAATGCAGGATGTGAGAGTAGTGGCATACTCGTCCCGACAGTTGAAGATTCATGAGAAGAATTATCCTACTCATGATCTGGAATTAGCAGCCGTGGTTCATGCATTGAAGACCTGGAGGCATTATCTTTATGGGCAGAAGTGTGATATCTACACGGATCATAAGAGTCTCAAATACATATTCACTCAGTCAGAGTTAAACATGAGGCAGCAAAGATGGCTAGAATAGATCAAATATTACGAGTTGGAGATTCATTATCACCCAGGCAAAGCAAATATGGTTGCAGACACTCTTAGCAGGAAGAGTCAAGTCAATATGTTGGCTGCTCACCCGATGTCATGTGAGCTAGCGAAGGAGTTCGATAGATTGAGTCTCAGATTTCTGAACAACACCCAAGGGGTGACAATTGAGTTGGAACCCACTCTAGAGCAAGACATCAGGAAAGGTCAGAAGGATGATGAAAAGATCAACGAGATCCGGCAGTTGATCATAGATGGGAAAGGCAAGCATTTCCATGAAGATGCAGAAGGAGTGGTATAGTTCAAGGATAGACTATGTGTTCCTGACATCAAATCGATCCGAGAACTGATTCTCAAGGAATCCCATGAGACAACATACTCTATACACCCTAGTAGTGAGAAGATGTACCAAGACCTAAAGAAAAGATTCAGGTGGTACGGTATGAAAATAGAGATAGCAGGGTATGTGGTTGTTTGTGACAGTTGTCAGAGGATTAAAGCAGAACATCAGAGACCTGCAGGTTTGTTGCAACCGTTGCAGATTCCTCAGTGGAAATGGGATGAGATCGGAATGGACTTTATAGTTGGTTTGCCTCGCACTCGTACTGGTTATGACTCCATCTGGGTAGTAGTGGACCGTTTGACAAAGGCGGCCCATTTCATACCAGTCAAGACCACCTATAACAGTGCAGTGTTGGCCGAACTATACATGGCTCAGATTGTGTGCTTGCATGGCGTTCCGAAGAAGATAGTATTAGATAGAGGCACTCAGTTCACCTCTCATTTTTTGTAGCACTTACATGAAGCTTTGGGTACACACTTGAAGTTCAGCTCAGCTTATCACCCGTAGACAGATGGTCAAACAGAGAGAACCAATCAGATTCTGGAGGATATGTTGAGGGCTTGTGCTTTGCAAGATAAGATAGGTTGGGACAAGAGATTACCATATGCGGAATTCTCTTACAACAACAGTTATCAAGCCAGTCTAAAGATGTCACCATTCGAAGCGCTTTATGGGAGGAATTGCAGAACCCCATTGCATTGGGACCAACCTGGTGAAAGACAGGTGTTCGGTCTAGATATTTTGCTTGAAGCCGAAGACAACATCAGAATGGTCTGAGATAATTTGAAGGCAGCGCAGTCCAGACAGCGAAGCTATGCTGATACTAGAAGAAGGGAACTCAGTTTTGAAGTGGGAGACTATGTCTATTTGAAGGTGTCGCCCATCAGAGCAACCAAAAGGTTTGGAGTCAAAGGCAAGCTAGCACCCCGATGTATTGGGCCGAATCAAATTCAAGACAGACGTGGAGAAGTGGCTTATCAACTTAGCTTACCAGAGAATCTGTCCGCTATGCAGGATGTGTTCCATGTGTCTCAGTTCAAGAAATGCTTGAGAGTGCCAGAAGAGCAATTGCTAGCAGAGGACCTTGAAGTTCAAGAAGATCTGACTTATATTGAGAAGCCAACTCAAATTCTAGAGACAGCAGATCGGGTCACCTGGAGAAGTACCATCAGGATGTGCAAAGTCAAATGGGGTCACCACTCAGAAGAACAAGCCACTTGGGAAAGAGAAGATGATTTGAAAGCCAAGTACCCTGAACTCTTTTCTAGCCAGCCCTGAATCTCGAGGGCGAGATTCTTTTATGGGGGATAGGTCTGTAACACCCTGAATTTGGGGGTATAAAATTTCTTTCTAATGATCACCCAAATTCATGTCTTACTCTTCTCTCTCTCACCCTAGGTTTTATCTTTCTCTAGATTCTCTCTCCCTTTATTCCCTTTTAGGTAGAATTAGCTTAAAGTTTGGGGGATTTAATTATTTATTTTTGCCAAAACATTATGGGTCATGACATGTTGGATCATGCTGAGCTTAAAATATTCTTTGAAGTGTTGCACATGTTTGAATTTATTTGAATTTGAAACCTAATTTGAATTTGGAATTGAAAACCCTATAGAAAAGAAATAGAAAAGGAATTAGAAAATCCAGAGATAAGGAAAAACGCAAAGCAGCCTCGCCGGCCCAGCTCGGCCCAGCCAGGCCGCGCGCCCGCGCCGCCTGACAGGCGGGTCCCGCGTGTCAGCGGTTGTTTTCTCTCCCGCGCGCTCTCCCTCTCTCGCTCTCTGCCCACTGGGGCCGACCTATCGGTGCTAGTTGCTTCGCCCGCGCGCGACCCTCCTCTCTCTCTGTCCCACGGGCCCGGTTCACCAGGCGCTGAGTTGTTGCCCCGCGTGTCCCTCTTCTCTCTCTCTCTACACCGTGAACCCTCCCTGTCAGTTCCGCTATCCCTGCGCTCGCCGTGGACCAGCGCGTGCGCACTCGCGCATGTCACTGGATTTCTCGGCTACGACGCCTACCCACGCGCCTAGCTCCCCTCTTAGAGCCCCGCCAGTGCCTGCACTCGCTCCCCTACCTCATTTCGCACAGCATCGCCCTCTCTCGCGCTCTGCCCTCGCTGCCAGACGCCGCCAGAGACCCGCGCCCGCGTTCCCGACCATCTAGCTTGCCGGAGACCACGCCAAGCCTCCCCGAGCTCTGCCCTGAGGTGAGACACCTTTGCCCGTGCTTAATTTCCATAGTTTCGCTCTGAGCTCGTCCAATTTTGGCATCGCCGGTGCTCGGTCGTGGCGGTCCGCCGTGCTCGCGTGGTGGCCGACCAATTTAGCCCGGTCTAGTTCCCCGGTGTAGGTTCCTGTGTCACCCCTACCTCTGCTGAAGCTTTCCCAAGCCTTAGCACGCCTTAAGCCCCCTCCTCGTGGCCAGAATCCCTCACCGGATGTAACACCCCACTGGTCACACACAATGGATATTACCAAAACTCCTCCCACCAAACTTACTCAACACAAGAGATGTAATAAAGAGAGAAAATATTGCAAAATCCGGCAACACCTCCTTTGAAACTAGCATAACAAGGAGGGGAAACATGTAGTTCATACAGGATATAAAGACAGATAATTTACGTAGTAGAATCTAAATGCAAAAGTGGTAAAACACATTCATGACCCAACAGAAGCAAAATAAATGAGATAAGGAACTCAGCCCACCCCAAAACAAACGCTCAACCAAGAACAAAGTAATTCACTAGACTTGACCCTCTCTGATTAACAACATTATTAAGTGGTGGTTCCTTTATTAAAGGTGTAGTGGCCGTGCTGCTACATCCCTCTTTTCCCAAAGCAGAAATTAGGTGCCTGCATCAAACAATGCAAGATGTGAGATGACACATCTCAGCAAGTAAACATAAAAACAACAAGTTGGACATTGTAAATCCACTGTGCTTAAACAACCACGTGGTTCAAAACTTTCTTTTTGAACATTAAATTGCAGCAAGTAAACAAGTAATTAAATACTTAACGCCAAGAAGAATCACCATGCACAAGTTCAGATTATCCACATCCACATAATAAATTCCACACCTCTCCCATGAATGCACATGGCTACAGATGCAATAATGACTTCTGCCTCCATATCTCTAAGGATATGAAGCTACATCATATCCCTTCTCGGACAACATATGATGCTCAATGTACCGGTACGGTCGGACCATAAGATCGCGACAAAACTTCAATGCAATGGATGATGAGTGCATTATGCATGACAACATCATGAGTTCTTCCCAAATAAAATGTGCTAGACATATACTTCCACCCATTCCACATAATAACCACTTGAGTAACATGATCAAACCTCAAACTCAACATATGAAATCCATGAAACATGAACATTTTCAAATGATGGTACTCAATAAAAAAATATGAATATGAACACAATAGCACAACATAATCAAGTATAAGACTCCTCATTGGACAGACGGAATAACCATCACAGTTTTACTTGCCTTCACCGGAAGTTTGGGCAAATCCCTAAGAACAATCCGGAAGTCCACCACCTATTTTTGACACCCAACTTAGTGCACCAAATTCACATAAAAAGCCTCAAAAACAACGCCGCACCTACGCGCAGTCTCAAACCCCGCCGCGGGTAATAATTTCCCCCCACACCAACAGCGACGCTGCTTAACAATTCCATAACTTTAAAATTAAGACTGCAGTGGTGACAACCAAAAACTCCAGAGACAACTACATACATTTCCCCACAAGTTTGGTATACAATTTAGGATTAAATTCTAACATCTAATTACCCCTAAACGGTCCACAAGACAACCCCTGCAATCTGTTTTTTTCCTGATTTAGGCAGCGACATATTCGGATTCAAACAGCGATAACTTTTAAAATATAATTCTGAATCTAGCGCATAAGTACTTGTTGGAAAGATAACATAAAGATCTACATGATTCTCATACTGATTAACACTAATTACTCCCGAAAAATCCCCAGAAACTGCTAATACTTCTGCTGTTCATCCCCCTGAAAATCTGTTTTTTTGGACAGCCACATACCCGGATTCAAACGGTGATAACTTTTAATTTATAACTCCAAATTGAGCGCATAAATACTCGTTGGAAAGGTATGCCAAAGTTCTACATGATTCTCAAACTGATTCCCCTTAATTCTCCACGAAAAATGCCCAGAAATCACTAATTCTGCTGTTGTTCGTCCACCCCCTTAAAATTCTGGACAGCCTTTCTACCAAATCGCACACGCAACATCTAAACAATTGGATTGCCGCACAAATGAACAAGAGATAAACACAAAAATCACCTTGGGTTCTCCCCATTTTCTTCCTCCCTTTCTCCCTCCACCGGAAACCTTTGAAGATTCGCACCACACGACGGAGATCCGAGCGGCAACGAATGGCACCTTGGGAGGAAGAGATGGGGGGGCGGCTAGGGTTTGATGTGTGGCTGCAAGTGCTTGAGAAAGGAGGAGATGGGAGGGGGGCGGCGGCCAAGAGGGTAGGGGAATGGGGGGGGTCTGCACAAAGAAGGGGGGGGGGGTTAGGTGGAGGGCGGCTAGGGTTGTGGGGGTTAGTGGGCCGGAACAAGATTCGCGGCCCAACACGCCCACGCGATGGCTCCCGACACCGATGAAAGAGCCTAACCAAAGAAATTCTACTGCCCTACTGGTGAATGTTTTTCCTCCAATTCCAAATTCCCAAAACGCAACCACCGAAAGAGAGAAAAAAACAAAAAGAATACCCTCCAACTTCTCTTCTTTGCAAACCGGGTATCACACTCTACCCCCCTTAAAAAGAATTCGACCTCGAATTCTGACGCTTCTATCCGAATGACAACAGGAAAGATTAAAGAATCAACAACACTTACCCACAACAAAAAGTTCCGGATACTTCTGCCGCATTAGCTCCTCATGTTCCCACGTAGCCTCGCGCTCAGACTGATTAGTCCATAAGACCTTGACATACTTAATTGATCTCTTCCTCAATACACGCTCCGAGAATTCCAATATACGCACCGGACGACACTCCAAAGTCAGATCCTGCTGCACCGCAATTGGTTCCATCTCAATCTGATGGTCGGGATCCCGCAAGAACTTCCTCAACATAGAGACATGAAAAACCGGGTGTACCCCTGCCATGGAATCCGGCAGCAGCAAGCGATAAGCCAGGCTGCCCACTCGGGCCAAAATAGTGAACGGTCCAATGTATCTCGGGCTGAGCTTTCCAGAGACACCGAACCGAACAACTCCATTAGTAGGTGATACCCTGAGAAGGACTTGGTCACCCACAGCAAATTCCAGATCCCGCCTCCTCACATCAGCTTAACTCTTCTGACGGCTCTGAGCTGCCAAAATATTCTGACGAATTTCCCAAACCTTTTCAGAAGTCTGCTGAACCCAATCAGGACCAACCAAGGATCTCTCTCCCAAAGTCTCCCAGCACAAAGGGGAGATACACCGCCTACCATACAAAGCCTCAAATGGTGCCATCTTGATGCTAGCCTGGTAGCTATTGTTATAAGCAAACTCTGCCAGTGCAAGATGATCCTCCCAGCTACCCTTCCATGAAAGAACACAAGCACGCAACATATCTTCCAAGGTTTGGATTGTTCGCTCTGACTGACCATCAATCTGAGGGTGAAAAGCGACAATAAGCGAAAGCTTGGTGCCCAATGCACTATGAAGACTCTCCCAGAATTTGGATACAAATTTGGAGTCTCGATCAGAAACAATAGACTTAGGTACCCCGTGAAGCCTGACTACTTCCTTCATATACAAGGGAACCAAATCTGAAGCTGAATTTGTGGTCTTCATGGGAATAAAATGCGCAGACTTAGTCAAGCGATCCACTACCACCCACAAAGCATCCCTGCCACGAGGGGAATGAGGTAGACCCACCACAAAATCCATGGTGATATGCTCCCATTTCCACTATGGAATTTCTAATGGCTTCAGCAAACCTGCAGGCCGCTTATGCTCGGCCTTCACGCGCTAACATACTTCACAGGTGGCGACATACTTAGAAACATCAACCTTCATCCGCTTCCACCAGAAGTTTTGCTTCAAATCTCAGTACATTTTGGTTTCGCCAGGATGGACGGTATAAGGCATTTTATGAGCTTCTCTCAAGATATCCAGCTTCACCTCTGATTTCTGAGGCACACAGAGACGGCCCCTGAAACGAACCAAATCATTCTCATCAATGGTGAACTCCCGCGGTTTACCATCACCAACCCTCTTTCGAGCTTCCTGCAATAGACGATCCTGATGCTGAGCCGCACGCACTCTCTTCATGAGAGAGGATTGAATAAGCATCCGAGTCTCCTCGCTAGTGGTGCCGACATAACACAAAGCGATCCCCAAACGGTCCAGATCAGCGATCAACGGCAAGGCCACCTTTGGAACCCCGGACCTGCTAAGGGCATCAGCCACCACATTAGCCTTCCCCGGGTGATAATGAATGGACAAATCATAATCTTTACTCAATTCCAGCCACCGACGTTGCCTCAAATTCAGCTCCTTCTAAGTAAAAATATACTTGAGACTTTTATGATCGGTGTAAATGTCACAAGCCTCGCCATAAAGGTAATGCCTCCACGACTTTAGAGCAAAAACCACCGCGGCCAATTCAAGATCATGAGTTGGATAATTCCCCTCATGCTTCCTCAACTGCCTTGAGCCATAAGCAATCACTCTGCCTTCCTGCATCAACACACAGCCAAGACCAATACGCGAAGCATCCGTATAAACTGTGAAACGCTTACCGCTCTCAGGCAAAGCTAGGATAGGGGCGTCCACCAACTTGCTCTTCAATGTCTGATAACTGACCTCACAATCACCGGACCAGACGAAGGGAACAATCTTCACCAAGAGCCTAGTCAAAGGCTTAGCAATGCTGGAAAAATTTGGTACGAAGCACCGATAATACCCAGCGAGCCCCAAGAAACTTCGGATTTCAGAGACACTAGAGGGTCTCTTCCACTCCACCACAGCCGCAACATTCTTGGGATCAACAGCAACACCCAGCTGATTAATCACGTGCCCCAGGAAAGCCACTTTGGATAGCCAAAAGGCACACTTCTTCAACTTGCCATAGAATTGATTCTTCCTTAGGGCACCCAGAACGAAACGGAGATGCTACTCATGCTCGGCCTCGGTCTTTGAATAAATCAGAATATCATCCAGGAACATGACCACAAAGTCATCCAGGAATTCATGCAACATCCTATTCATTGCTTCCATAAAGGCAGCAGAGGCATTAGTTAAGCCAAAAGACATGACTATGAACTCAAAATGCCCATACCTGGTGCAAAAGGCGGTCTTCTCAATATCCTCCTCACGAATCCTCAATTGATGATAACCAGAGTTCAAATCAATTTTGGAGAACACCTGGGCACCCCCCAACTGCTCAAAGAGGACCTCAATTTGGGGAAGTGGATATTTATTCTTGATTGTCACTTGATTTAAAGCGCGATAATCCACACACCGCCGCTTGCTTTTATCGTTCTTCTCAACAAACAATACTGGGGAAGCCATGGAGACCTGCTAGGCCTAATGAAACCCTTAGCCAGCAGATCATCCAATTGCTGCTTCAATTCAATCTGCTCCTTTGGGGCCATTCGATACGGGGCCTTATGAATAGGCTGCGTACCAGCTTAATCTCAAAAGCTGCATCGTGCTCCGGAGGAATGCCTGGAAGCTCTGCCGGAAACACGTCAGCAAAGTCACACACCACCCGGAAGTCTTGCACCCGCAAGGTAGCCTCACCCTCCACCACCATGGAGAAAAAGATCCCCGACTTCCTTGACCGGCGATCAGGAAGCAATTGCGCCAACAAGGATAACGTGAACTTCGGGGAATTTCCCAAGAATACCAGCTCCTTACCCGACGGCGCCTGCAATAACACTGTCTTCCAGAAACAGGATATAACCGCGCGATACTGGGATAACCAATCCATACCCAAGATAACATCGAATGCCCCAAGGAAATCACCACAAGATTGGCCGAAAAGACCTCATCAGCAAGAATGACGGAACACCCCTGACAAACTGAACAGCTACTAATGGAGCCATTAGCAGATCTAACCAAAATTGGGTGACCCAACCTCTGCACCGAAAGACCAGCCCGCGACACAAAATCCTCCGAAACAAACGAATAGCTAGCGCCAGAGTCAAAAAGAGCATGGGCTGCAAATGAATCAACTGAAATCGTACCTGTCACCACGTCTCCTTGCTCCCTGCCATCCGTAGTGCGTAGAACATAAGCTCCAGAAATACCCACAGAAGAGGAAGTCCCGGAGTGAAATTAACAGAAGAACCCCACTGAGCCACCGGATGAGGCAGGCGCGGAGCTCCAAACTGAGATGGCATAGGAGTAGACGGTGCAGGAGTAGGTGCGGCCTGATACTAAGGAAAACCCTGCATCGGCATGAACTGAGAAGTCCCAGGCACATAGAGCTGCTGTGGAGGAAGAGGAACTGAAAACTGCTGCTCAGCACTTGACATCATGTTGATAGTGCCCTGAGAAGAGGAGGATGTCACCGGCTCCCATCTGAGCTTCCCATTAGGATTCCTCCTACACACCACATCCTTATGGTCCTGACTGCAGATAGAACACCTGCCACTCCACTGGCACTCTGCACGGCGATGCGCATCACCACAGCGGAAACACACCAGCCCCAGCCCGGGCTTAGGAACAGCCCGAAACCTCTGAGTACTTCCTCCCAAAGTACCTGAGTCAGAAGATTTGCCACGGTAAGGATGGTGGCGCTGGTGCTAAGACTTGCCCCTCTTGTGGGCTGGACCTCCCGTGTTGCCCCTCCTCGCGTCCTGGCTACGAGGCTGATCAACACCCAAAGACTTCTGCGACTCCATGGTATACTGGTGTTGCATCTCCACACCCAGTGCCTGCTCCACCGTGGTACGGAAGTCCACCAACGGAAAGGCCCCCAGAGCATGCCTGATAGAAGGCTTCAGACCCTGACAGAACTGGCTCGCCTTCTCCATCTCATTATAAGCCACATGAGGGACAAAGTGGACCATCTTGTTGAAGCCCACCTCATACTCTGTGACAAACTTCTTCTCCTGCTTGTAGGACTGCAAATCAATCTTCATTTTCTCCAGGAAGGTGACCGGGTAGAATCTCCTTTCAAACTGCCTGATGAAAACATCCCAAGACAGGACTCCTGGTGAGGAGGAGTGCGCCACCTGCACCCCTCTCCACCAAATTTGAACCTCTCCCTTCAGCAGCTGTGTGCCAAAGCGAACCCGATCTCCATATGCAATCTCGAAGACATTCATCTTATCCTCCACATAAGTCAACCAATCTGCCGCCTCGACCGGAGTACCACTACCATCAAAAGAATCCAACTTCATGCCCATCCACTGCATCAGAGAAAGACCACTGACTGGAAGAGGCACCTCGATCCTGCCACCTGGAACAGCACCCGTAGGGACAGCGCCCCCGGGCACTTCTCCACCACCAGCACCCTGAGCAGCACCCGAAGAGGCAACAGGAATGGCTTGCCTCAGAAGGGCCAACTCCTGCTGCATGGCCTGCATCGCGGCTAACATTGCCGCCGGACTCATCGAGTCCCCACGAGGAGCTTGCGGACTTCCCCGAGCCCTACGAGGCAGCATAGCTGCAGCCACAGGGTTGAGAATTAGTAAATAAGATTGGCATAACATCTCTTCAGATAATGTCAAACTAGCACAGACAATAACATAACATATCAATAGCAAGCCAGAAATCACATCCTACATGTGCAGTGTGTCAATTTATTATTACTCCACTTGCTAGGACAACCAGCCTATAGTTATGATACCAACTGTAACACCCCACTGGTCACACACAATGGATATTACCAAAACTCCTCCCACCAAACTTACTCAACACAAGAGATGTAATAAAGAGAGAAAATATTGCAAAATCCGGCAGCACCTCCTTTGAAACTAGCATAACAAGGAGGGGAAACATGTAGTTCATATAGGATATAAAGATAGATAATTCACGTAGTAGAATCTAAATGCAAAAGTGGTAAAACACATTCATGACCCAACAGAAGCAAAATAAATGAGATAAGGAACTCAGCCCACCCCAAAACAAACGCTCAACCAAGAACAAAGTAATTCACTAGACTTGACACTCTCTGATTAACAACATTATTAAGTGGTGGTTCCTTTATTAAAGGTGTAGTGGCCGTGCTACTACATCCCTCTTTTCCCAAATCAGAAATTAGGTGCCTGCATCAAACAATGTAAGATGTGAGATGACACATCTCAGCAAGTAAACATAACAACAAGTTGGACATTGTAAATCCACTGTGCTTAAACAACCACGTGGTTCAAAACTTTCTTTTTTGAACATTAAATTGCAGCAAGTAAACAAGTAATTAAATACTTAACGCCAAGAAGAATCACCATGCACAAGTCCAGATTATCCACATCCACATAATAGATTCCACACCTCTCCCATGAATGCACATGGCTACAGATGCAATAATAACTTCTGCCTCCATATCTCTAAGGATATGAAGCTGCATCATACCCCTTCTCGGGCAACATATGATGCTCAATGTACCGGTACGGTCGGACCATAAGATCGTGACGAAACTTCAATGCAATGGATGATGAGTGCATTATGCATGACAACATCATGAGTTCTTCCCAAATAAAATGTGCTAGACATATACTTCCACCCATTCCACATAATAACCACTTGAGTAACATGATCAAACCTCAAACTCAACATATGAAATCCATGAAACATGAACATTTTCAAATGATGGTACTCAATAAAAAAATATGAATATGAACACAATAGCACAACATAATCAAGTATAAGACTCCTCATTGGACAGATGGAATAACCATCACAGTTTTACTTGCCTTCACCGGAAGTTTGGGCAAATCCCTAAGAACGATCCGGAAGTCCACCACCTATTTTTGACACCCAACTTAGTGCACGAAATTCACATAAAAAGCCTCAAAAACAACGCCGCACCTACGCGCAGTCTCAAACCCCGCCGCGGGTAATAATTTCCCCCCACACCAACCAAACTGCAGCGGCGCTGCTTAACAATTCCATAACTTTAAAATTAAGATAGCAGTGGTGACAACCAAAAACTCCAGAGACAACTACATACATTTTCCCACAAGTTTGGTTTACAATTTAGGATTAAATTCTAACATCTAATTACCCCTAAACGGTCCACAAGACAACCCCTGCAATCTGTTTTTTCCTAATTAGGGCAGCGACATATTCGGATTCAAACAGAGATAACTTTTTAAATATAATTCCGAATCGAGCGCATAAGTACTTGTTGGAAAGATAACATAAAGCTCTACATGATTCTCATACTGATTAACACTAATTACTCCCGAAAAATCCCCAGAAACTGCTAATACTGCTGCTGTTCATCCCCCTGAAAATCTGTTTTTTTGGACAGCCACATACCCGGATTCAAACGGTGATAACTTTTAATTTATAACTCCAAATTGAGCGCATAAATACTCGTTGGAAAGGTATTCCAAAATTCTACATGATTCCCAAACTGATTCCCCTTAATTCTCCATGAAAAATGCCCAGAAATCACTAATTCTGCTGCTGTTCGTCCACCCCCTTAAAATTCTGGACAGCCCTTCTACCAAATCGCACACGCAACATCTAAACAATTGGATTGTCGCACAAATGAACAAGAGATAAACACAAAAATCACCTTGGGTTCTCCCGCTTTTCTTCCTCCCTTCCTCCCTCCACCGGAAACCGTTGAAGATTTGCACCACGCGACGGAGATCCGAGCGGCAACGAATGGCACCTTGGGAGGAGGAGATGGGGGGCGGCTAGGGTTTGATGTGTGGCTGCAAGTGCTTGAGAAAGGAGGAGATGGGAGGGGGGCGGCGGCCAAGAGGGTAGGGGAATGGGGGGGGCGGCTGCACAAAGAAGGGGGGGGGGAAGTTAGGGGGAGGGCGGCTAGGGTTGTGGGGGTTAGTGGGCCGAAACAAGATTCGCGGCCCAACACGCCCACGCGACGGCTCCCGACCCCGATGCAAGCGGCTAACCAAAGAAATTCTACTGCCCTACTGGTGAATGTTTTTCCTCCAATTCCAAATTCCCAAAACGCAACCACCGAAAGAGAGAAAAAAAACAAAAAGAATACCCTCCAACTTCTCTTCTTTGCAAACCGGGTATCACACCGGAGTTCCTCCGGTCCGCCCGAGGCCTTCTCCCCACCGTTCTTCCCTCTTTGTCCTCGGATTCATGGCCTTTTCCCCGCCACTGAGTTCACCGAAGCACCCTCTCCCTCTCTGCCCAATCCCGGCGACCCCGGAGCCACCCTAGCACACGCCCGCCTCAACTCCAGCGACATCACCGCCGCGAAGAGGAGCAGCGCCGCCCGCAACCATTCGTCCCTCATAGGTCTGATCTCCCCCATTCGATCTCGTTCGCACGGTCCAGATCATGGGATACCGCTTCGCACAGGCGCGCTCTGCGCCCCTGGCCCGCCTGTCAGCGCCCGTGTCCCCTCTGTCACTGACATCCCCTAGCCCGCCTGTCAGCGCCCGTGTCCCCTCTGTCGCTGACATCCCCTAGTGCACCCTCCCCCTCTGTCGCTAACATCCCCTAGCCCGCCTGTCAGCGCTCGCCCGCCCGCACGCGCGTGCCCTCGGTCGTAGATCCAATCTTGGCCGTCGGTTTCTGATCTAACGGTTAGAATCACCCGATACCCCTTCGCGCGGTCATTTTATTAAAGAGACCCTCGGTTTGTTTAGAATCAACCCGCCGTCCCTGGTTTTCGCGCGCAGGCCCCTGTATTCTTGCAGATTGAACCCCGGACTTTTAAATATTCACAGAATTAGACCTAATTTCATATTTTGAATTCCCAAACTTGTTTATTTCATATCTTTTGCATATGAACTCCAAATTTTGTGATTCAAATTGAAAAATGTTCATAGTATTATTCTCTATTCAAATAAATTATTTCCATTTACACCATGTGCTTCCTAATTTTATGGATAACTATTAACTAGTATATGTATAGATTTGGTGTATTTAATAAAATAAAAAGGGAAAACCCTAGAGATTAAAACATGCTTAATCTTGTGAGATTAATAATGTGTATTACATGAATTCATCTCTGTTCTAATTTTTAGGTCACAATAAAATAAATTGAACTATGTTATGTATTTGTGAGTAACACTTAGAGAAATAATAATTTATTTCCAAATGAAGTTAGTTTATGTTATACTTTGAACTCAATATCCCCTATGTAGTATTGTGTACTTTAAGATGTATTCCTATGTTTGTACATGTTTGGTGTGCTGTTCATTTGTACTTTCCAAATGTATTGAATGCATGTTCGCTTTATTTAGACAACGAGCAGTCCGAGGTTCCCGAGTGTGTTGTTGGAGACCTTACTGAGCAACAACCTAGGGAAGGCAAGTGTCCTCTGACCTATTATGTCCTACATACTTTATGATTCACTGTCCCGCATTACATTATCTAAACCTAAGGATTGACTAGTTTGTATGTACTTTATCCTTGTTTACCTTTAGGTTATCATGGTTAGCATTTTGCTATCGCTTTACTTTAATCAATGAACATGATGTGAACATTTATGATACGATATTGTTATCCTGATTATGTTGATGATCTTGTGATACTCTAGGGGCTCAGGCCTTTTTCTTGAGTACCTCTCCGTAAGGACCTGTTCGTGGAGTGATCACCCGGGATAACAGTGCAACCATGAGGGTGGAATGGGACACCCTTAGTGAATAATTAGATGAACCTGGGGGTGTAGTTGGCTTTGCCTGAGGGCTGTCAATGGGGGCCAGTGCGTAGTGCTCGCTCTACCAAGGTTGGGGTGCAGAGGTTCATTGGATTTTGTTTTGTTAGTCACCCACCTTGGGGAGGTGTACTGCGTTTGTATGACTGGCAAAACCTAATGAGCAGCTATGCACCAGGGGAGTCTTTGTAAAGGCTACGTAGTGTATCCCTGTCCATTCACCTTGGTAGTGAAGATTGGGTCTGTACAACCCAGGCTGGAAAGGGATCACGACTCGTGGGTAAAGTGTGCAACCTCTGCAGAGTGTTAGAAACTGGTATATCAGCTGAGCTCACGGTTAAGAGCAGCCTTGGGATCCTCTTTGATTAGAAGAACTTTGGATACTTTTATGATGATGGTTAACAATGATGATATAAATCTGATCTCTGGTATTTCCTCTTTTGAGGAAGTACTTTTGGGTAATAATTGGTTTATTACTAAAACATGGCTCTACTAATAATAATAAATACTTGACCAACTAAAAGCAACTACTTAACTTCAACCCCACATACATCTAGTCCACTTTAGCCAAATGGGACATTTGTTGAGTACGTTGATGTGTACTCACCCTTGCTTTACACACCACCCCCACCCCAGGTTGACTCCATTGTACTCAGTGCTCAAGAGGTGACGCTGGCAACATGGAGGACTTCGAGGAGTTACAGGATTACAACGAGTTTTAGTTTACTTAGTGGCAAACCCCCAGTCAGCTGCCTGTGTAGGCTTATCATCTACGTTTTGTTTCTCTGCACTCTGATAGTTATGTTAAAGACAATGGTTATGTAATAGACTCTGTGGATGTCTTGGACATCTTGTTGTAATAAAGTACTTTTCAGCTATTTATTTCGAGCATTGTGTGATGATGTCCAATTATGTAATCGCTGTGAACGTGAGTTTTGATCCTAGCACATACATGGTTTGCATTTGGTTTGCCTTCTAAAACCGGGTGTGACAATACCGCTCACTTGACGGTTCGGTGCATGAATGCCCTATATCGTCTGCAGGCTTTACGAGGCGAGGTGATGTCTCAGCTTATGGGCCTAGTGGAGTCTACCAAGATCACCCTCGATAACAAGGAGGACCTTGTCGTGGACTTGTCTATTGAGCTAGTGGAGATGGATCTCTAGGTTGAGCAAATGGCCAACCACATACAAGAGCTCGAGGATTAGGTGGAAGCCAGGGATAACACCATTGAGGTTCTAGAAGACCAGCTCCAGAACACCCAGCAGTAGCTCGAGGAGGCCAATCAGCACTTGGACCTACACCATCAGGAGATAGAGGACATGGAGGTAGACGGGGCCGACGAGGACGTAGATATCGAGGGAGGGGATGAGCCGGAGCCCGCTTCTAGCTTGGATACTGCCGGCTCAGCTCACTTTGGAGGACCACCTTCCCCCGAGTCTAGCGTGGCCTCTTTTGCTCATTAGGTTGCAGGTTAGGATAGAAGGGTTAGGAAAACGCACTCAAAACTAGCTTAGCTTTTGCACATTGGATGTACTAGGCTAGAAAGTTGAGTCCTTTTGGCCTATTGTAACCATTGGAAACTTCTTTTGGGAAAGATGAATGATGGATGGTTTTTATTTTAAGATTATGAATGAAATTATATCTTGAGGTACCAGTTGTGAAAATCGAGGAGACATTGGAACCTTGCACCTCTCGTGGCCTAATTGTTTCATCATGTAATGTAATCACGAATTATAAATCTAACGACAGAAACTCCTAAATTTCAGATTGAAGGAAGAGTGCGCTGTGGACAGAATGAGCGCATTCCTCCACCACCGCCACAGCCTCCCACCATGCAGGAGCTGATGGCTCCATAGAACGAGATTCTGCGGTAGCTCGTGCAGCGTCAGCCACTGCCTCAGCACTATGGGGATGGTGATCACCACCAGCGTTCCTCGGCAGCATCAACCTACCAGGAGTTTCTCAGTACTCAGCCGCCATTGTTCACTAGGGCGGAAGATCCGCTCGATGCTGACGTCTGGCTCAGGGTGGTGGAATCAAAGTTCCCACTGCTTAACGGAGAGTGCTCAGATGCGGCCAAGGTCCGTTTTGCCACCCAGCAGCTTCATGGGCCCGCTAGGACATGGTGGGACCATTTCCTCGCAATGCAGCCGGCCGACCACATGGTTCAGTGGGGAGAGTTCAAGACGGCATTCAGAGGGCATCACATACTAGCAGGCATCATGGATCGCAAGCTCAATGAGTTTATGGCACTCACTTAGGGAAGTCGTACCGTGTTACAGTGCGCCCAAGCTTTCAATGACTTGTGTCAGTATGCAGGCTACCATGCTGACACTGATGAGAAGAAGAGAGACAGGTTCAGGAGGGGCCTCAACACTAAGCTCCGTGACTATCTCAACATAGTCAAGGCCCACATCTACAATGAGTTGGTCAATTTGGCCATCTCACAGGAGGATTGCATCATGGCTCACTAGGCAGAGAAGAAGAGGAAGACCCCTATGGCAGGGCCATCAGCACAGCCTCAGCGCTTTAGGATTGTGTCCGACACTCAGAGCAGAGGACCTCAGCAGCAGCAGGGGCGATGGGTGATCCGGCCACAACAGCACCAGCAGACACCCAACCGCTCTCAACCCCCAGCTCAGAGGAACAACAACCAGCAACAGCAGAAGTACCGCCAGGGCAATGACAATTGATGTTTCACTTGTGGTAACACCGGGCATTATGCCAAAAATTGCCCTAGAAACCAGCAGAAGCAGGGTTAGAATGCAAATCAGAACCAAGGCAAGAGGCAGACGGTGCATGTGAGGCAGGGCAGGCTAAACTTCACCACTTTGGCTGGCATTCCGGAGGGAGCACCCGTCATGACCGGTATCTTTTCCATTTTGAATTACCCTGCAGTCATTCTTTTTGATTCTGGTGCATCACATAGTTTCATCAGCGCAAAATTTAGTGCCAAATGTCAGCTACCTTTTCACCACACAAATGGGGCCTTTATGATTGCAACACCAAGAGGCAGGGTTGCCACCTATGAACTCAACCGGCAGGTGCCAATAAAATTGGGTAGTATCATATTTAGAACCACCCTCCTTATCATGGGATTGGAGAGCGTGGATATCATCTTGGGGACTGACTGGTTATCGCAGCATCATGCCTTGATTGATGCCACAGCAAGAGCCATTGAAATACACTCACCAATTTGTGGAGAAATCACTTTGTACCTACCTAACCAGGGCTATACCCATTCCTGTGCCCTCACCATGGTAGAGTCACCCGTGGAAAGGATTCCAGTAGTCGGTGAGTACCCTGATGTCTTCCCAGACGAATTGCCAGGGATGCCACCCGATAGGGATATAGAGTTTGCCATAGAATTGCATCTAGGGAGCGCACCTATTTTTAAAAGGCCATATAGGATGCCTAACGCAGAGTTGGCAGAACTGAAGAAACAATTGCAAGAGTTGCTAGACAAGGGATTCATTCGCCCAAGTACTTCACCATGGGGATGTCCGGCCTTGTTCGCAAAAGAAGGATGAGAGCTTGAGATTATGTGTTGGTTACCGTCCTCTCAATGCGATGACTGTTGAGAACAAGTATCCTTTACCCCGCATTGATGTTTTGTTTGATCAATTTGTTGGAGCCAGGGTGTTTTCCAAAATAGACCTTCGCTCTGGCTATCACCAAATCAAGATCAGGGCAAGTGATATTCCGAAGATGGCTTTCTCCACCAGATACGGGCTTTATGAGTACTTGGTGATGTCACTCGGGTTGACCAATGCTCTGGCATTCTTCATGTATCTGATGAATTCAGTGTTTATGCCGGAATTGGACAAATTCGTGGTGGTCTTCATTGATGATATTCTGGTATTTTCAAAAAATGAAGACGAGCATACTATGCATTTGCACATAGTACTTCAGCGACTACGCTATCATCGCTTGTATGCCAAATTCTCCAAATGTGATTTCTCGCTAAGGGAGATCAAGTTCTTGGGTCACACCATTTTGCAGGATGGGATAGCAGTTGACCCTGAGAAAGTACAAGAAGTGATGGATTGGAAGCCTCCTACCACCATTCGGCAGATTCAGAGTTTTCTAGGTTTGGAAGGATACTATCGATGATTCATTCTGGATTCCTCCAGGATTGCTAAACCAATGATTGAGTTGTTGAAGAAAGGAGTGAAGTTTGATTGGGGTCAGAAATGCGAAGATGCCTTTCACACCTTGAGGCTGCATCTGACGACAGCACCCATGCTAGCACAGCCTGACAACACCAAATCATTTGATGTGTATTGTGATGCTTAAGGCACTGGACTAGGTTGTGTTTTGATGCAAGACAACCGAGTTATTGCCTACGCATCTAGAGCACTCAGGCCTCATGAGCAAAATTATCCCACACATGATCTAGAGTTAGCAGCGGTAGTTCATGCTCTAAAGATATGGAGACATTATCTAATGGGAGCTCACTGTAACATTTATAATGACCATAAGAGCCTCAAGTATATTTTCACCCAGGCTGACCTTAATATGAGGCAGAGGAGATGGTTAGAATTGATCAAGGATTATGACCTGGAAGTACATTACCATCCGAGCAAGGCAAATGTAGTGGCAAATGCCTTGAGTCGTAAGGCCCAGTGCAATAGTCTAACCATAGACTCTAAGGTCACAGCTTTGTGCGACGAGTAGCGCAAGCTGAACATGGAAGTGGTTTCCCTAGGTACCCTAGATTATATCTCAGTTGAGCTGACCTTACAGGAGCAGATAATCATGTCACAGCTTAGTGACAAGGGTGTTCAAATCATTAAGGAAATGCTCAACCAAAAAGTGGATAAGTATAAATGCTTTCATCAGGACAGCAAGGGTATTTTATGGTTCGAAGACCGACTGGTTGTTCCCGAGAATACAGAACTCGGGAAGAAAATTTTAGACGAGGATCATCTCTCCAAATTTTCCATGCACCCCGGAAGTAACAAAATGTATCATGACCTCAGATCCTTGTATTGGTGGACCAGGATGAAGAGAGAGATTGCTAAGTACATATCTGAGTGCGACACTTGCCAAAGAATCAAAGCCAGTCATTTAAAGGTAGCGGGTACCTTACAACCTCTCCCCATACAATCTTCTAAATGGGAGGACATTTGCATGGACTTTATTATGGGATTGCCCAACACCTCCTAGCACCACGATTCCATTTGGGTCATTGTGGATAGGCTAACCAAGACATCTCATTTCTTGCCAGTGCATACCACCCACAAGATAGAAAAATACGCAAAGATCTATATTGACCAAATAGTACGCTTCCATGGAATCCCAAGGACCATCGTATCAGATAGAGGAACATCGTTCGTAGCATGTTTCTGGGAACAGCTACAAAGGTCACTTGGAACAACCGTGATTAGAAGCTCAGCATATCATCCTCAAACTAATGGCCAAACAGAAAGAGTAAATCAGATTCTTGAGGACATGTGTGATACACTATGGCAAAGATTGGGACGAATGTCTCTCTCTGGTAGAATTCTCTTACAATAACAGTTACCAATCCAGCCTGAAGATGGCACCTTTCGAAGCCTTGTATGGGAGAAGGTGTAGAACGCCGCTAAATTGGTCGCAAGCTAGATAAAGGGAAATCTTTGGGCCCGTCCAAGTGCTTGAAGCGGAGGACAAGGTCAGAGTCGTTAAGAACTTAGAAGCTGCTCAGGCCAGGCAAAAGAGCTATCATGATAAAAGGAGGAAGCCTCTACAGTGGGAGATCATGTGTATCTCAAGGTCTCACCCACAAAAGGTGTTCAAAGATTTGGGATTAAGGGCAAATTAGCCCCTCGCTATATTGGGCCCTATGAAATCAAGGAGACTTATGGACCTGTAGCATACAAATTGAAGCTACCACCTCATATGTTGGCAATTCATGATGTGTTCCATGTATCTCAGCTGAAGAAGTGTGTTCACTTACCAACAGAAGTGCTGTCAGAACCTGAATTGGAGATAGAACCAGGCTTGACATACCAAGAGCACCCCGTCATGATACTGGACCGTAAGGAAAGATCAACTCGAGCAAAGTCAATCAAAATGTATAAGATCCAATGGAGCAACCATTTAGAAGAGGAAGCTACTTGGGAAACTGAGGATTTTCTGCGCTCACACTACCCCAAATTTCTACCTACAGAGATCCGTACGTAACTCGGATCCAAAACCCCCTTGCCCTTTGAATCAAAGTGTAAGAACGATGGACGTAACAAAAACTGAGTAAGCTGTGAAACTAGGTCAAGAAGGGCTTCCTTCTGAAGTTGCAAAGAGGATGACATTCGAAGAGCAGTTTGCTAGAGAACATTAACAAAAGAAACCACACCGCACAAGCCCACCCTTTCTTAGCACCCCTCTAAACGGTACCTACCCAAATCTCGGGGCGAGATTCCTTTAAGGGGGAGGGCTATAACACCCCAGGTGTTACCAAGGCCCTGCCTCAATACATGCACCTATGACCTATTATCACATGTGTTTTAGTGCGAGGAAGGAACACCAAAATTTAGAAACCATGGCTTAATTAAGTGATGGTCATGATAGAAGGAATACCCTAGCTTTTCATGTATCTCCACTTTGGAAAAAGATGCTCAAACCCTAGACCCCCCTTGAGCCATTGGAGCCCCAAGATTGGATTAGTGGAAGAGCTAAGTAGATTGCCAAATCATGAATTAAACCTTTTACAAAAGTTGTAGCACATTTAAATACCTACAAGAAATAGTCAGGGAGTTATTCCAAAAAGGTCCCACAAAAACCCCAAATTAAGCACCCAAGTGGAAAGCACTCAAGAGCAACCTATTTTTCTCTAAGTCAAAATTCAGCCCTCTTCTAAAGATCAGATATGTTCAATTAGTTGCAGATGCCAAATCAACATGGTCCAATTGACAAAAAGGCGCAAAATTACCCAAGGAACACCCCTAAAAAATTTGAAACCAAACCAAAACCGTTTGTCATGGTTTGACACGAGTTTTGTCTCGGGTTGAACAGTGCCGACAACCCTGACTTAGTGCCACCATATCTCACAAACCAGATCTTCACTTGGAACTCACACAAACTAGATAGCCCTAGGTGCAGAGAGGAGATCTTACACAAGACTTTTGGTGAGATTCGCACGTTTGGCTGCTCAGCAAGCGCTTGAACTAGGGAAGAAGGAAACAAAAACGTGTTCAACCTGCCCTCGCATGCCAGAGCATGCCCCAGCGCTCGGCTCGGCACGCCCGTAACGCGCGACGCCCGACCACGCGCCCACGCCTATAAAATGGACCGAGGCCTTGACCGTACTCCCCCGCTCGCTCTCAGCCCCGCCCAAGCGCAAGATCGCCGGAGTTCCCTCTGCGCACAGCGTGCCAGCGGCCGCTCGAGCCCCGACCACCGTGGACCGGCCGCTCTAGCCCATCTCCATCCAATCCAACCCCTCGGCTAGCCTCCCTAGAGCTCTGTGAAGCTCCCTGAGCCCTCAGACTGAGCAGTACTTAGCTGGAGGTGCCGGATTGACATCACCAGACTTCATCTGACCGCCGTCGCACGTAGACCGAGCTACACCTTGAGCCACCCTTCGATTCCTTGCGCCTACAACACCTTTGACCTCCCATGAAGCTCCCCGAGCGTTTTGATTGAGCTCTACCGCCGTGAGCAGGCCGGAGCACGCACCGCCAATGAGCCTGACCACCTACGCACGCGGCCAGCCCTACTCTAGCCACCATCACCGGCGATCCACCCCTCGACGTGACCGCTAGGAGCCCCCGGACCTCACCCGACCCTCCATCGGACCTCTCCCACCATCGGTAAGCCGCGCCACCACTTTTCTCCCTACGACTACTGTTCTGGCGAGGAGGGAGCGTGGGTTAAAAAAGGGAAAAGGCCAAGGGGTTATTGGCAAAGTTAGTGACTCCGGTGAATAGTTCCCCAGGGGCATGGATTAAATGACTCGGTTAAGGAAAACCTCAGGGGCCCCGATGTAAAGTTGTTTTTCTTTAAACCTTTAGAATTATTCTTTTCAAATAAGTAGTAGACTTGTAAAAATTATAACTTAAATTGTATTCAGCCAAAATTGGTCAAACAAATTTTGTTAGACCCAACATTTTATGAACTATCCAGCAAAAATGGTAAACACCATGGTTCCTGCAACCCTTTTTAGAGTTTGGGTTTATTTGAACGAACTGCCCAAACCATGATAACCAGAGGAAAAATAGAAATACTTTTGGACTAGGGCTGAGAAAAATTGGAGACATACTTAACTGGTAACTACACTATTTAAAAATATTAAACTCCCCAGTATACTAGATTAAGGAAAGATTATCAATTAAAACTTGTATTGGCCCAAACCTTAAGGAAATGAAAAAGGGGATTTAGAATGAGGACCAGAGGGCAACCATATTTTTCCTAACTTGCTTAGGTGATGTAGTTTATAAGAAAATTTTGTTGAACCCTCATTTAGTACGAAGAAAATGCACCACCTTTTATTTAATGAAAATAGTGAGAATTTAGAAAAATCATAGAAAAATAATCCTAAGGAGGAACCACCCCAACTTTAGGAATGACTACTATTATGCTAATAGGAACCTAGGAAAAACACAAGTTCTGTTGTTTGATATTTTTCAAATACCAAGTTAGTTATAAGTACCTTTTTGGCATTTAACTTTAGAAAATCACAACTAAATAACCACTAAGGCACCCTTTGTGATTTTTGTTATAGAAGCATGTTATTACCCATAGATGCCAGCAAAAATAACTTTTAGTGCAGAACCCCCATCTAAATAAGAGTCATAGTACAAAGTGACCCTCTACGCTAACTTTTGTTATTTTTGCCTAGGATTTATCCTCACTATTCTTAACCTCAAATTATAGGATATACTACAGTAACTAATATTAACCCACTATAATTTTTATAGAATTTTTGGAAATTTCTAAATCACTATGGTAGTTCAAGCTCACCTTAAAGGCATAAATAGAAAATAAAAAGGAGAATTAGTGGAAGTAAATAATGTTACACACACCCCTACAACCAGACCTCCCTAAGTGCCCACTAAAACTTTAATGGGATGATTAAATTATTAATCCACTCAAAAAATCTAAACTAGTAAGTATGCACTAACAAGAACTTCGTATGACAACAAAACCCAAGTTTACCCACTGCCTTAGTGTTGCTTCACCATACATCGTGATTACTAAATTTGCATATCATTAACATACTTGTATCTTATTCATTGCATTCGATAGATTGTAACCTCTCTGACGGAGAGTACGTACTCATTCCAGAGCAAGGAGCTGCTCAGGAGGGAGTCCAGGAGCCAGCACCAGAGCCTGCCACTAAGGATCTCCCCGCTCCAGCTTTTGAAGGCAAGCCCCGGTTTTATGCATAACCATTTATATATGCTATTTTACTATGCTTAATGTTTGTAGGCTTGTACTGTGCACTTAAGTGTAGGAGTTGCTTGAAACCCTAGTTGCATGAACTCAGGATTCCTTTTGAGATGGGTACTAGTATGCTAGGTCGAGTAGTTGCTTTGCTAATTAGGGATCTCGGTAGAAGTCGAGTGATTTTTCTAGCACTCGTGCCAGGTCAGGAATTGGTTGTATCCATTTTGATAACGGAATGATGATGGTCTGTGGACACGGATCCATGGGGATGCGTTGTCTATGAGATGAAATTGGAATAAGGATTAACGTGCGGATACGTGTGTCAAGCGTTTGAACGTACTAAACACATGTTGAGAAATATGGTAAATCGGTAAGTCTAGTACCTGAGTGAACCTGCCCGCAGATTGCCTTCCTCACGCGACCTAAGACGTAGTCTCCCATTCCGGTTATGGTCGGTACAAGTGCGATCACTGCACGACGGTAGTCGGGGTCAGTGAGGCACTGTACACCAAGGCGGTGAGCCTCTTTCTGTTGTCGGGGAATCGATGGGGACGGTTGATGTGTGTGGGGACGGAGTGCCTCGCCACGTCGTGTGTTTAGGTTTACCTTGCAAGGTTAAAACTCGATTCGAATCGTCTGCTTCTTGCAGCTAATGAGACTGCTTGATCCATTGTACTGCATTGAGTAATAAGTGAAAATTAAGTTACTTACAGAAGACGTTGGTTGACTAAATTGCTTGCTACCATGAATGGATAGTTAGGTGCTCATCTAGTCTAAAATTATTATTCTAGAACTTGAAAATCTAAAACTTGATTTTAGACTCAGTTAGTGATTTTGGCAAACCAATCCCCTCAGCCAAACAGCTTCATGGTCTAGAGGTAGAGGAGTAGACTCCTCACACCAGGTAAGTCTAGCTGAGTATTAGTATACTCAGCCTTGCTTGTGGCACAATTTTACAGCTACTCTGGAGGATATGGTTGCTAGAGTGACTTGGCCATCCACCCTGCCACCAGGCTGGACAGTCGAGTGGGACCCTACCTTAGTAGGAGATGAGCATGAGGAGTGATGGGCTAGGCTTCCCCATCCTCCCTTTTATTTTTACTATTAGTTAATTTCCACTGCATCGAGAACAATGGTCACTGTTTTTGAAACTTCGATGATGATGTAATAACCTTAAGTACTTCTTTAAATTATAGTTTTTATGCTTTATTGTATTTTTCTCTTTGCCTCACCTTCGAGTGAGTATGTGGTACTTGATCCTGTTAGTGGCCTTGTCGGACTAGATCCGAGGGATTGACGGTTTTTTCCTATTTAAGTGCGATCTTGCCTTTAAGGTGGGACTTGGGCACTTAAGTTGGAATAATTCGGGCGGTTCCGCCACAACCCTACCCTATGGTTAAGCACTCTTTAAGTCCTATCATCACAACTTGTTTGAAAATTTTACCTAGTGAATGCATTCTAGGTGTAACAAACACATGAAATGTCAATGCACATGATGTTATGCTCAAGTTTTAGTGCCAGTAACACCATAGGTGTTACATCCTTCACCCCATAAAAGAAACTCCTCTCGAGATTTAAGGTCCTAAGGTAAGTAATGGAAAAGGAAACACGACACATCTTTATTTCCTTATTTGTCTTACAGAGCAGGGGGTGGTATGGGGTTTATTCCACTTCACAAACAAATGTATATATCTTACAGGTTACATGAAGCTAAAAACCTAAGAAAATTGTCTTCTAAGAAATCTTGAGTCTACCAGGTAGCTTCATCTTCAGTATGCTGGTTCCATTGTACCTTATAGAATTTAAGAGTCCTTTTTCTGGTGATCCTGTCCTTCTGATCCAAAACTTGAATGGGATGTTCGGAATTAGTCAAATCTGGTTCTAAGACAACATCCACCACATCGATGGTTCGATCAGGAACCCAAAGGCATTTCTTCAGTTGGGATACATGGAACACGTTATGTACTGCGGACAAGGTTTCTGGCAGTTGAAGTCGATATGCCACTGGTCCGCATTGTTAAAGAATGGGAAACGGGCCAATGTATCGGGGTGCTAGCTTTCCTTTTACCCCGAAACGGTTCACACCCTTCATTGGTGATACTTTCAGGTACACATGATCTTTGACTTGAAAGAACAAACTTTTCTGTCGAGCTTGAGCTTCTTTCAAGTGGTGTCTTCTCCGTCGAACCTTTGCTTCTGTTTCCTTGACTAAGTCAGGCCTAAAATACCACCGTTCTCCAGGTTCTGACCAATTTAAGGGTGTCCGACACCGTCACCCATATTGTGCTTCGAATGGTGCCATCTTAATGCTTTCTTCATAGCTATTATTATAAGAAAATTCCGCTAATGGCAGACAATCATCACATTTTTGCGGAAACTCCAGGACACATGCCCATAACATGTCTTCAAGTATTTGATTTACTCTCTCCGTTTGTCCATTTGTTTGAGGATGATAGGCCGAACTGTGGAGCAACTTAGTACCTAGAGACTTGTGGAGCTCTTCCCAAAATTTGGATACAAATTGTGGTCCGTGGTCTGACACTATTGTTTTTGGAACCTCGTGCAAACTGAGAATATGAGCAATATAAAGTTCCGTGTATGTGGCCACTGTATACTTTACTTTGACAGGAATAAAGTGGGCGATCTTTGTAATTCGATCAAAATCCATACTAATGTCTTCCCATTTCCATGTTGGGATTGGTAAAGATTGTAGTGGTCCAGCTATCTTCATGTGTACTGCCTTGACACATCAACAGGTGTCACATCTTGCCACATAACGTGCAATCTCAATCTTCATTTTTGTCCACCAACAGTGTTGCTTTAAGTCTTGATACATCTTAGTACTTCCAGGATGAATGGAATATCGACTAAGATGAGCTTCATCTAAAATTTATTGGCGGACCTCAACATCTTTAGGCACAACTATGTGATCATTAAACCATATTATTCCCTGGTCATCTTTCCTGAAGCAATTTGCTTTGCCGGCTTCTATTTTCTCATGAATGTGTTCCATACCCTTGTTGGTTCTTTGGGCATCAATAATTCTCTATAGAAGAACTGACTCAAGCTTTAATTGTGTCAAAGTTCCGTGTTGTATCATTCCTAGGTTCAACTTCCCCATTTCTTGACATAGTGTGGTGTCAAGGGTCCTTACTATAAGACAATGACATGAAGCTTTGCGACTCAATGCATCTGCTACCACATTGGCTTTTCCTGGGTGATAGTGGATTTCTAAGTCATAATCTTCAATCAGCTCAAGCCACCTTCTTTGCCTCATGTTTAGTTCTGACTAGGTAAAGATATATTTCAGACTTTTATGATCTGTATATAAATGGCAAGTATTTCCCAGCGGATAATGACGCCATATCTTGAGGGCATGAACAACTACAGCTAATTCCACGTCATGAGTTGGATAGTGCTCCTCATGCCGGCATAGTTGTCTTGAAGCATAAGCTATGACTCGGCCCTCTTGCATTAGAACACATCCGAGTCCACTACCTGATGCGTCACAATACACATCAAAAGGTTTTTCAATGTCTGGTTGAGCCAATACCGGGGCAATGGTTAATAACACCTTTAGCTGCTCAAAGGCTTCATTGCATTTTGAGGACCAGTCAAACTTGGTATCATTCTTCAATAAACCTGTAATAGGTTTAACAATCTTGGAAAAATTCGGAATAAACCTGCGGTAATATCTAGCTAGTCCAAGGAAGCTTCAAACTTGATGTACTGTTGTTGGCGGTTTCCATTCTAGAATATCCTGGACTTTGCTGGGAATGACCGCAATTCCTTTTGCAGATAATACATGTCCAAGAAATTGGATTTCCTCCAACCAAAACGCGCATTTGCTGAACTTAGCATAAAACTGATGCTCCCTTAAGCGCGTTAGCATGATCCGTAAGTACTTAGTATGCTCCTCTTCATTTTGGAATAGATCAAGATGTCATCAATGAAGACCACCACAAATTTATCTAACTCGGGCATAAATACCGAGTTCATTAAGTATGTGAAGTGGGTTGGAGCATTTGTCAATCCGACAGACATGACCAAAATATTCAAATAATCCATACCGCATAGTGAATGCGGTCTTGGGTATATATTCGGGTCGAATACGGATCTGATGATAACCTGACCTGAGGTCAATCTTGGAGAATACTCGAGCTCCAGTAAGTTGATTGAATAAGATATCGATCCGGGGAAGAGGGTACTTGTTCTTGATAGTGACCTCATTAAGGGGTCTGTAGTCCACGCACATTCGAAGTGTCTGATCCTTCTTCTTAACAAAAATTGCTGGACATCCCCATGGTGAGGAACTAGGCCTAATGAACCCTTCTCGAGCAAGTCTTGGAGTTGAGTCTTGAGTTCTGCCAATTCATTAGGTGGCATTCGGTACGACCTTCTAGAAATAGGAGCCGTATCGGGCTTTAGTTTAATCACAAACTCTACCTCCATTTCTGGAGGCTACCCAGGCAAATCTTCAGGAAAGACATCCGGGAATTCACATACCACCAGAATATCCTAGATTTCTTGCACGATAGCTTCAAAAACTCATCCAGAGGGTTTGACTGGGACAACTACAGGGATGGAGAGTTGATTCTCTTCATGGCCATGGCTCAATTTGATGGTCCTTAAGTCTGTATTGATGATGGCTTTATGCCGGGCTTACCAATTCATGCCTAGAATTACATCTATGTCTTGGCCTTTTAAAACAATCATGTTGGTAGGAAATTCCGTCCAGCCAACATTACTGGTATGTGGAAGGCTACTTCCTTAGTAAATATTCGTCCCCCAAGTGAGTGGATAATAAATCCTTCCCATGATTCAGTGTAAGGAATGCAATGCTTTTCCACAAAATTCTTGCTTATGAAGGTATGTGATGCACCCGAATCAAAGAGAATAATTGCTGGGTAATTGGCAACAAGGAACGTACCCATCATTATCGGCTCGCCCTCCAGTGTTGTAGCCACTTAGGTATAATAAATTCGTCCAGTTTTCTTGAAGTTCTTGCCCGTTGAAGTATTAGCCGTGTTCCCCTTTCCTTGGTTGGAGTTCCTAGAGTTCTGTTGGAAATTGGTTTTATTTTGCTTCGGGTATGGGCAGTCCTTGATGAAATGTCCGAACTTTCCACAGTTGAAGCAACCAGTGGAAGAACTGGGAGAGCAGGGAAATGAGTACCAGGGGCACTCGGCTGATTGGTAGGAGCGGGGGCAGTAGTGGGACGAATAAAAACAGGTTGCTTGAATGGATATGAAGGTGGGCGAGACGAAGAACGATTTTGATTAAAAGGTCGGATCACCAACCTGGTTTTCTTCTGAGGGCCTTGATTTGACCTTTCACCTCCAAACCCCTTTGATTTTCCATGTCCTGCATTTTTGGCTTCTACTGCCAGTGTCGTACTGATAGCCCTACTGTAGGTAAGGTCCAAGCATATCATTAAGTCCTCTCATAAAACAATTCTTTTTCTTTAGATCTGTATTCACTTGGTCGATGGCATACTGGATAGATGGTTGAATTTGTTGAGATACTGCATTACAGTATCTCCCCCTTGCTTTAACCAAATGAACTCTTCTTGTTTCATATGGAGTACTCCCTATGGAACATAATGCTCCCAGAATGCTAGCTTGAATTCCTCCCAAGTGATCTGATGTCCAGCCGGTTGGATTGCTGCAAAATTTGCCCACCAAGTACTGGCAGGCCCTCTTAGTTGTTGTGCAACAAATAATAGATTATGTGTCTCTGTGCAGCGAATCAACCCAAACTTCTGTTCCATAACTCTTACCCACTCATCGGCTTCTAGAGGTTCTTCTGCTTTAATAAAGAGCGGGGGTCGAGTCTCAAAAAATTCCAAGTATGTGGTTTCACGCGGTCCTTGAGGAGGAGCTCTACCTCCGTGCTGTTGGAACTGATTGCCCGCCATTTCGCGCAAGAGGCGCATATTATCCACAGTGGCATTGACCAGGGCAGCGATAGCCTCGGCTAAAGTCGGTGGTATTGGTGGCGGGTTAGGAGTATCTTTCGGACCGTGGGAAGTCCCCGCACCATCAAGTGAGCGAGTCCGTGATGGCATCTGAGGCAAAGAAACATTTGGAAAAAATATAACATGCCAGCACACACCATCATATTACATTACCAAAATGCAATAATTATATAGACTCCAGCATACAACTTGACTTCATTACTTATTTTACATAAGTATAATATCTAAACTGTACTATTCTAGTCTTCGTCATCCTTGGTTTCTTCATTTCCTGCTGCAGGAGACCGTTCGTCAGCAAGGTTCATAGAAGGAGGGGGCCTAAAAAGGTCTAACTCCCCATCAGGTCCTTCACTTGCTGTTCCCGATGGTCTGGCTCCCATTGCAGCAACGTCGGAAGGCACGTTCAGGTGCAGTCGAGCATACAATACATGTACTTCTTCATGTAAAGTATTACAGCACACTTGCAGGCTGTCAAGGGCCGCACTAAGCTCTGCCACACGAGCTCGAGCTTTTGCTTCGCGGTCCCAAGCAATTGAACGCGAGTTGATGGCCCAATCAATGGCCGAATCCCGTTCTGAAATCTCATATTGCAAGCGGCTGACATCAGCTAACAATTCAGCTATACGCTGACTGTCCTGCTCCCATGCCCTATTCCGATGATGTAGCTCTAACCGAAGTTGTTCCACCTTGTCTTCTAGGTCTCCAATTGGGTCACTGCTGCCACTACTACTTCCTTCATGTCTGGAGGCTAGCTAATGGCGAGACACGCCAAAAGGTCCAGTGGATTTGCATGTTGTTTTCCTTGTACGCGCCATGTCTCCATAAGAGGGGAAGATTTATTAGTATATTTTTAAACATGATGCATGCATAACTTGATAATTATGGAATCAACTTTCGTTGATCCCCAACTTTCAATATATTGCACTCTGTTACCCAATTCTACAAGATAAGGGACTACCAGAAAGTGGTAAGATAAGAATGAAAGAATATTTCTAGGTAAGTGTTTAAAAATTCTTTTGAAGTACTACGAAACCTCCCAAGGTATTAGGCCCACCTACAGTTGTCCTTGTCCTAAGGACCTTTGACAACCCTGTAGATGCACATAATCACTTGACAAGTTCGATAACTGTATCTTCATCATTTCGCCCAAGAGCGCTTCACCCGTCATGCAGATATTACATCACATCGTAGGAAAGAATAAGCGGAAGTAGATTACAATAACTTAATTTACATTCATAAAATTTAGAGAGAGAGTATTATTATTACAATACCAGGGTATTACGAGTGAATAGAGTATTATTACAGTACAGGGAGGCAAAACACCCTCTCGCACAAAAGTTTATTGTTTTTAAAGTGGGAGGCCAACATCCTCCCGCGATTGACTTCACTACTAGGGCTCGTCCTTGGGTACCACCTTTGAGCAGAAACAACAAAACTCTGCTATTTCCTCACCTACAACAACATGGGTTCGAAAACCCTGAGTACGGAGTGTACTTTCGCAAGTCTTACCCGAGAAAGAAAAGACTCTCAAGGATATGCTGGCTTTAGCGAGTCAAGGTAAGGCTATTCAAGAATCAAAGACTCTGTTTACAGAAATGCTTACTAATAGTGGATCCTTAAAAATCCAGTTTTATTGCCAAATTAAGTCATTACCTATAGCTAGAGTTCTCTCTACCCTAGTTCAAGCACTTGGCCTACACTAGCCGTCTTTTATCACCCTTTTACTTTACTGGATTGCTACGTGTAGGGCAGTGACCAAGTCTTCATATCCGAGAAGTAACGACGATCCGAATCGATTAATACCCAGCTGGGGATCTCCAACCACACGACATATGTAGCACTTAACCCTTGCATATGTCAACTCGCCACCGGGTTTCTTAAGACCAGACCGGGTTCACGCCAACCGAGAGCACAGATACACCACCGTCCAGCCTCTTGCCACGGAGGGTAAACACTACTCTCGCCATCTCTCCTCTCCCATTGCGTGTTGGCCTTTCTGGTATTAGTCTGCCCAAGGCAAAGCTTACCTATGACGAGGCATGTGGCTAGTGAAAAGGTCCTCAATCAGCAAGCCTACATTGATACGGTCCTTAATCGACTCAGACGGAGACACTACACCGAGACCTCCTTCTCGTGCATGTCACCCGTCCGGTCTCAGCTTTATCATTTAAAATCCCAAAGTTTGGTACCTGGCAGAGGTACATCTTGTCCGATGTTGAACCCATCATGGCCATGATGGATCCACCATCAAGTTTTATTTTTGAAAACATCCCATTCCATCTGAAGCATCATCTTTTGTTAAAACCAAAACATTTTCGTTTTCTAAAGAAATACTAAGCATCAGAGAACCTTTTAATAAAACTGGTAATCAAGGAATGGTAGTCAACTTCAAGGAATGAAATGCAGCAATTGTGTAGCACTCAACTCCTCACCTAATGCATCATTCAAGTGATAAAGAGTTTAAAATCACAAGGAAAGGTAAATGCACCAGGGCTTGCCTTGTGTTGTAGGGGATTCGGGATCTGTTCCACATATATCAAAATAAAAACAATTCCCGGCAGGTGGAGTCTCAGTTGGTGGTGCAGTCTCTTCTTCTTCGATCCTTACTTCTTCGTTTCCTATACATAACCATACATATACATGAATGCTCATGTGATGCTATGAATATGCAATTATAATAGAGATACATCAAGTTGTATCTTGAATGCAACTTTCCTACACGGTACACCAGGGAATCTAGGGTTTTCCGAGTCAGTACTCTACTAGAATAAGGCAAATATTACCTAGAAAGCTAGGGTTTTGGGTTTGGGGATCAAACAATGTCCAAAACTAGTCAAACTTCACCCAAGGGCTCTAATTATCAAATTAAACTTACCAAAAAAGTTTCATGATTTTTGGAACTATCAAATAATTTTTAAGATTCTAAAAGACTAGGTTTAGGCTTTCTTAAATGCTAAATAATTCATGGTTGGGACTAAAAATCTTGGAACTATTTTTATTAAATACTAGGGGATTTTAGGAGTCCAGTAAAATTGGTCTCATGATTTTATCGTTTTTCTATAATTTCCTATAAATTACTTAAGTCTAAAACCAGCTAGAGTCGGCCCACGTCCAGGCGAAACACGCCCGCACGCGCACCCGCGATGTCTGCTTTGTGAAAAGGCCCTCGGTTTTTTCAAATAACCGGTGAAGAACCCCTAGCCACTGTTCACTGTCTCTCTGACATTTGCACAGAGACCCTCCGAGTTCTGTTTCTTCTCCAAACCAAACCTTGGCAACGGCGCGCTCAATGTCGGCCATCTCTTTGCTAAGACCGACCATAAACGGCATTGACGGACCAAATTAAGTGTTGGACTAGCACCACTGACCCCAGGCGAACCTAAAACATGCCTCAATTAAACCAATCCTGCCCTGGATTCTCCCACCCACGGTGACGGCGAACACCACATACAAATCAAGGTGTTCCGGTCGATTGAGCGTGGTCTAGCTCCGTGGGTTGAGCCAATGAGTATCACAAGCATGCGTGGGTGTTGAAACACGGACAAGGAGAGCGAGGGCGGACCTAGAGATGGCTGGCCATGGCGTGACGTCTCATGGTGGCGCAGACAACAGATTTGGGGGAAGAACAAAATTCTTTGGCTATAGTGGCGAATCGAGGAAAAGGGTGGGTGCTCTGGCTTCGTAACAACCTAGCAGAGCTAGCGGCACACTCAATTTATAGTATCGGAGAGTGGTGGTTCCGAATTTTAAAGGAGTAGACTAGCGACCGAAGAGAGGGGGTGAGTCACCGGCATGAACTACCGTGGCGTTCATCGGGGCAATGTCTCAAGCGATGGGCAGACTACCAATGGCTATCTACTACGGCGTGGTAACTCTTCTAAGTACGTGGCACGGCTACGAAGGGCAGCGAACTCCAGCGAGGACACCTCGGTCAATCGCGCGGCAAGTGGCACGATGAACAGTTCGGTGATAAGGCTCTAACCCTTCCCTGCATTGAGATCTTTCACCACGAGCCGTTATCCACATACCAGGGCGCACGAATCGCGACGACCTTCGTCAATCGCGGTGTAACATCACCGGCGGCGAGATACACTAAATCTAAAGATCTTTTCACTACTGTACCATCAGGATCTTCTTCAGCTGTTCTGACAGAGCATCTTCATAGGTGTTTTTCTTTGATTTCTACGTGATAAGTTACCGACCGGATTACATCAAAGTTATTAACCTATATACAAGCTCCAATTCGACCATAGAGACCTTGGTCATCCGCTCACTCAATCAAGCTCAAATTGGCTCTAAAGTTCGTCAGAGTTCACTGTCAGCCACGTTTCAGTCTTCTAACTTGACTGACAGCCAAACTTTGAGTCCATTTTACTCCAAATTTTGTATGTCACCAAGGCTTAGTCACTTAAGCAAAGTTATACCCCTATCATAGCTCTACAATTTTGATGTATTAACCTAGGGCAAATTCCTTATGGATTCAGAGATACCAAGCTCCAAACATGACTCACTTTCACTGAATTTCAGAACTTAGTCACATAGGATTTCTTGGATCTTTTGCAAATAAGTCCCAAACTTCATCACTCCACTTGAAAATTCTCCAATGTAAAAGTTACTTGGTTTGCGGTGTTATATTACTTTGATATTTGCACTTTGATCCAAAAGTGCCTAGAATTTACATTTACCCCCCTAGGGTTCCAATTAGGGTTTTTCTAGGGTTTGTGTTTAGGGTTTGGGCGCATTAGGGTTTTTGTGCCACTAAAGCTCATCAAATGTGATACCTTGTGAACATTTCTCATGGCTTATGAGGTTTTTACTCATTTTGGCTTCACTTTAATCCATAGGCCCTAATTCCAGGGTCAAGTACCCTACCCTAAGGTTAAGCACTCTTCAAGTCCTATCATCACAACTTGTTTGAAAATTTTACCTAGTGAATGCATTCTAGGTGTAACAAACACATGAAATGTCAATGCACATGATGTTATGCGCAAGTTTTAGTGCCAGTAAAACAAGAGGTGTTACATAATGCTTCTAAGGACGAAGGTCCCTAATCATTAACAATTGTGTTACTTTGTTCTTGCGTATAGCATTCGAGAGCAAGGACCAACATTGGCGCCCACCTCCGGTGAACTCACTTCCACTGTTGTGACGATGGCTTCGTACAACAACCAAGCTGTAGCACCTTCGATCACAAAGCTGGTGCTCCCAATCATAGGTGGTTCAAGCTTAGAGCTAGCCAACAAGAAGCAGAAGAAGAAAGCACAAAGAAGAGTGCAACATGTTGGGGTGCAAGGACCCTTCATCAGATCCAAGTGGTCTAACATCCCAATTACCTTCTCCCAGTAAGATATTCAGCTTAAAGATTATCCTCACAATGATGACATGGTTATATCTTGTGTCATCAAGGGATTTCTAGTCCACAATGTTCTAGTTGACACAGGCAACACAGCGGACATCATCTTTGCAAAGGCTTTCAAGCAAATGCAAGAGCCAGAAGACAAGATACATGATGCAACACACCCTCTTTGTGGCTTTGGAGGAAGGCAGATTGTGGCTGTTGGGGACTTGTTCTCAAACGCTATGAATTAAGAACAAGGCAACACAAGAATAGGTTAATGGTTATTACCCTTTTGTCCTTCGAAGTATTATTTCCCTAAGGATATAACGATCTTCGGACGAAGGTCATGAAGGACGTACCTTCATCATCACAGCACATATCAATGAAAGACGAAGCATATGAAACATAAGAAATAACATGGATAATCATATGATACCAATAGTATATCTTTTATTATATAATCATGAATGAATAAGAACAATATTAAATTACATTTGTACCTTCGGCTTGATAGGTACAAGCGTGCTGTTTGAGCGAGTACAAGTCAGCGTGAACAGTACAGGGGTACTGTTCATCTATTTATAGGCACACGACGCAGCCTATGTGAAATTACATTAATGCCCTTCATGTTTACTACTGGCTTAAGAACAATCTATCGGAGACTAGATAGCCTATTCCTCCTTAAGTCGGTTCCTTTTTCTGCTACTGAGCCAAAGCTCTCTTGTGCATAGTGTAACACCCTGAATTTGGGGTATAAAATTTCTTTGCTCATATTCACAAATTCAGGTGTTACTCCTCTCTTCACACCTTTCCCAATCTCCTCTTTCTCTTTTCTATAGAAGAAGAGTGGCTATTTTTATGTGTAATTATAATCTAGTAGGCTAAACTCCAAGGGAGTATGAAATGTTGCATCATGCTGAACCGTAAACTTTACTTGTGTTTGATGCATATGCTTGAGGGTGCTAATTTGAATTTGTGGCATATTTGAATTTGAATCAAATGGAGTAAATAAAAAGAAAAGGGAAAACAATTGCTGAAATAAAAGAAAAAGGTAAAGTGGCCCAGCCCCCCTTCCCTGGCCCATTTCGGCCGGCCCAACTGCCCCCCTCCCCCCTCTCTTCCCCCCCCCCGCCCCCATTCAGCCCACGCCAGCCTCCCCCCCTCGTGGGCCCGCGCGAGGCAGCCCAGCCAGCGCGCCAGCGCCGCAGCCCAGCCCCCAGCCCCCCCTGCGGACGTGCCCCCAGCCCAGCGCGCACGCCCGCCTGCGCCTGGCCCAGCTCCACGCAGCGTGCGGCCCAGCTCCGCTCCGCGCGCGTAATCCTGGCCCAGCGACCGTGCTAGCCCAAGCGCCGCACCCCCAGCTGCACGCCACGGCCCAGCCGACGCGCCCAGCGTGCCCAGCGCGCGTGGGTGGAGCGCCCAGCGTCGCCGCCGTCGCTCAGTTGGCCCCATGCGTCAGGAGACGCTACTGTGCATCTTCCCAAACGGTTCTGCGCAGTTTCCTCACCCACGACACTCCCAAAACCGAACCGCCCACGATCCTTGCGCAGTTCCTCGCCCACCGCTGCCTCTCCTCGCCTCGGTCTCGCCCTTCGCCCTGTCAGCACCGCCATCGGAGTGCTGCGCTGCGTCCCGCCCGAAGTTGCCGCGCCGTCGAGGTGAGCTCGCCCCGTCCTCTCTCCCCTTCCCCATCCTCTCTCTCTCCCACCACGGACCGTCCCCGCAGCCCCTCGTCGCGCCGTTCGACTTCGCCGTGAGACCCCGCTCTGCCGCTGCCCATCTTCGCGGCGAGGAGGCCCTGCGCGCGGTTACTCCCCTGCCGCGCAGCACCTAGCCCCAGCCAACTGCGCAGCGTGCCTCGCCCCTGCGCGTCGCAGCCGAGTTGCTGCTCGCTCGCTGCATGCCCAGCTCGTCCCCATGCCTCCGGTCGCCGGTGCGCTGCGAACACGACCGAACCCAGCCCAAATCAGCGAGCCGTCGCGCGTCCAGCACCCCGTGCCTGATCGACCGTGGCCGCCGTGGCTATCTATGGTGAACGAACCGCCGAGCCCGACCCCGCCGGTGTCCCTGCAGCCCGCCCCGTCCATTCGTCCACCATCGCCGTGCCTCGGACTCACCGTCCGCCGTGTCGCGCACGTCAAATCGCACGTGCGCAGCGCCTCGCCGTGCTCTCGCAGCCGTCATCTCGCAACTAGTGCGCGCGCTCGAGTTCGCTTGCGCAGTGCATCGACGGGACCCCGTCTACGTTCGTCTACCCCCCCCCTCGTCTACCCCTCATCTACCCACCCGTGTGCGTTCGTGTCGCTCGCCATCGCCCGCGCATCACACATTAAATCGTCGCATGCTGTTCGCGCGCGTTGTGCGTGCCGTTTGCACGCGTCGTCGTGCGTTCTACGCACGTTAATAATTCGCCTCACCAAGAATAGCTCGCGCTAATAAAATATATATTTAAACAACGGTTACTCGAGTAGCAAATTAATCGGGACTAAGTAGTGATTTTACTTAGCATACGATTAATGTCTGTCAATATGATTAAGCCGAATTAAATATTATAATTTATATCCGCTTAGTGTAAACGTGATATCCCTTGACCGTAGCGTCATTCGTCTCAGTTCCTTTCACGCATAGTTGTAGACGCGAATTCTATGTCGCGTGCATATTCATTTGATCTATATTGTTATATGGTGTACTGTTTTATGCCATTTCAAGAATGTTGGATGTATGTTTGCACTCGCGTAGATATCGGGCCGTTCGTGGAGTCTGAGGGAATTGCAGGAGAAGACCCTGAGCAGCAGCAGCTTGGTGAAGGCAAGTGTCCTCTGTCCCATTATGTCCCATTTACTTTATAATACACTGTCCCGCATACTATGAACAACCTAAGGATTTACTAGCTTTCTATTTACCTTATCCTTGTTTACCTTTCGGATTATCATGGTTAGCTCTTTGCTGGTGCTTTACTCTAATCAACGAACACGATGAGAATTACTTTATGATATGATGTTTTTATTCTGGATGCGATGGTGATATACTTGTGGCATTTTAGGGGACTCGGGCCGTTTCCCGAGTACCTCTCCGTAAGGACCTGTTCGTTGAGAGACCACCCGGGACAATAGTGCAACCATGAGGGTGAAATGGGATGCCCTTAGCTAATTAATTGGAGGAACTAGAAGTGTAGTTGCTTCGCCGTCGTGCCGTCAATGGGGTCTAGGCACAGTGCTTGCTCTGCCGAGGCTGAGTGCCGAGGTTCTTTCGTTTTGCTTTTGTTAGTCACCCTCCTGTGGGGAGAGGTACTATGTTTATCAAACTGGACCTAACGGGCGGCTATGACCTCTAGGGAATCTTTGTAAAAGCTAAGTAGTGATACCCTGCCAGACCACCTAGGTAGTGGTCAATGGGGATTAGCTCTCCCCGGGTAGAAAGGGAATCATGACTCGTGGGTAAAGTGTGCGACCTCTGCAGAGGGTAGTGAAACTGATATATCAGCTATGCTCACGGTTAAGAGCAGCCTTGGGATCCTCTTTGATTAGAGATACTCCGGATACACCTCAGATGATGACTTTAATGATGATGGTTAATGATGGTGACTTTAATTATGTATTCTAGTATTTCCTCTCTGAGGAGGTACTTTTTGGGATTATAACTTGTATTTTAGGATAAAATTTGGCTTCCACTAACAATAAATACCTGACCAACTAAAAGCAACTGCTTGAGCCTAACCCCACATAAAAGCTAGTCCACTTCAGCCAAACGGGGCATTTGCTGAGTACGTTGATGTGTACTCATCCTTGCTTTACCACAAAACACCAGGTTGTCCACATTGCAACCACTGCTCAGGAGAAGACGAAGCTGTGGAAGGAGACTTCCAGGAGTTCCAAGACTACAACGAGTTCTAGGTGTGGGTTGGCGGCAACCCGCTAGTCAGCTGCCTGTGATGGCCTTATCTTTACTGCGTTTCGCTTAGCACTTTGATTTATCCGTTAAGTTGATGGCTATGTGGATGTCTCTGACTCTGTGATGTAATAAGTTAATACTCTTTCATGTTATTATTCGAGCACTGTGCGATGATGTTCATTTATGTAATCGCTGTGTACGTGAATTCTGATCCTGGCACGTACATAGTTCGCATTCGGTTTGCCTTCTGAAACCGGGTGTGACATAAGTGGTATCAAAGCCATGCTGACTGTAGGACCGCTGACCTAGAGCAGCACTGGTCGTGCTAAGGACTATTGACCTTCACTCTCACCTTGACCTCTGGTGTCACTTCAAAAGTCGGTCACCTCGACCAACCCTATGTTTTACTACATATATATATTATATTATACCTTGCTAAAATTTTATTTTGTTCTGTCTATAGTTTACTCACTTGTCATATTAGTTCTTTTCTTACTCTTATGCTTACGGTGTCTTTTGTAGATGGCTCGCCTTAGACACACTGCTCGTAAGTCAGTGATCCCTTTCCTGCCGTCTCGCCTTGCGGAGCGTCCTCTGCGCCGCACCGTGTCCAGTCAGTCGAGTCACCTGGAGAGGCTGCACCACCGCCTGTGTGAGGAGCAGGAGCGCCAGCGTCAGCAGAGGGAGCAGCAGGGCTCTTCCTCCCCACCTGAGTAGGAGGTGGAGTCTGTGAGGCGCCGTTCCCCTGTTCCTCAGCTGGAGGCGCCCCCTGCACCACCGTAGGACGCCCCGGCTGTTGGAGGAGCTACTGGAGGTCTTGGAGGAGACCCCGACGACGACGACGACAGCTCAGACCACAGCACTGAGTCCTCTGAGCTGCAAGAGGCGGAGGGATGGGTCGCCCGACCCATCACCCGTGACGCCGCTCGCGGTTGTCACTTCCACGACGCACTCGACACCTTGTTGTGCCAGGCTTTCGACCGGCACACCTGGTCGATCGAGTATCGTTGTGTAGTCTACCAGCACAGTCGGAGCATTACTCCATCTCCGAGAGGGACACTTTATAGGCGGCTATGCAGGACGCAGCACGGCGTGCACTCTCCCAGTACTGTTCCTTATTCGGTGGGGTGGCCGACGGTCTTAACCTTAGGTACTACCCCCGTCGTCCTACTGGTAACACAGAGAGTGTGGTTGTCTCGCCTATTGGTGAGGATAACCCTAATTTGAGCAGCACAGTCAACCTAGTCGCGGTGCTTAACACCGAGCTGGACCACTCTCTGGACGAGCTGAGCAGGGCTCGAACAGAGATTGCTGAGTTGCGTGCTGAGCTGGCAGAGCGCCGCCACCAGGAGGGTGGTTCCCCCGCTCCTGTTGGGACTCAGCACCCTTACCGCTCGTCGCCCCACACCTATGGTTCCCCTGCCTGTAGGACCTGGATAGATCTGGATCCTTAGATCGTTAGCGTCGGAGTTTGTAATAAATTCTTAAGTCAGATGTCTCAGTCTTAGATAGTCAGTTTAGTTTGCTTATCAGTTGCTTCCATTCAGTTTAGTTTGCTTATCAGTTGCTTTACATGCTTGTTATGATGAACTTGTGCTGGATTTGAATCTTTGTAATGATTGTTGCCAACATGTGGGTTTTCCCCTGCAGTTTGGCTTAGCTAGTGATGTTAATGAAGTCAGTTATTTAGTTGGGAAACCATTTACTTCTACTTTCCTTTTTTATCTGAGAAGCTGTATTGGATAATAATGAGGATCAGTGAAGTTCTTTGTTCACTCAGTGTCATGAAGAATTCTGTATACTCTTTTCTTATGCTGAAGGATTGTAAGATCAATGCTGATGTGTGAATGTCTTCCACAGATGTCTGACAACAGGCGCCGATGTAACAGGCGTGTTCAGCAAGAGCAGCGTGCCCAGCAGGAGGAACATCGGAGGCAGCCTCCCCCGCCACCCCCGATGACAGTGGAGTAGATGTTCTTGATGCAAACTCAGGCAGTGCAGGCTATTAGGCAGACTCTGGCAGCCATGCAGCAGGCTCAACAGCAACCCCAACCCCAGTTACAAGTGCAGATACCCCAGATGCCACGGGACAAACGTGGCGAGTTCATGAGAGGGCACCCTCCTACCTTCGCCCATTCTGCTGACCCCATGGATGCAGAGGACTGGCTGCGTGCAGTGGAAAGGGAACTGCGCACCGCCCAATGTGACAACAGGGAGAAGGTTCTGTATGGTCCCCGCCAGCTAAGGGGAGCAGCCCAGTCCTGGTGGGAGTCCTACCTCGCCACCCATGCTTACCCCGAAGCCATCACTTGGGAGGAATTCAGCGAGAGTTTCCGTAGGTACCATGTTCCAGAGGGACTGATGATCGTGAAGAAGGAGGTGTTTCTGGCTCTGAAGCAGGGACCCCTGTCTGTTAGTGAATACAGGGACAGGTTTCTGCAGCTATCTCGTTATGCACCTGAAGACGTCAACACTGATGCTAAAAGGCAGTACAGGTTCATGAGGGGTTTGGTGGATCCCCTGCATTACCAGCTGATGAACCACACCTTCCCCACCTTCCAGCACTTGATCGATAGGGCAATCATGACCGAGAGGAAGCGCAAGGAAATGGAAGATCGGAAGCGCAAGATGAGTGGACCACAGTCCAAGAGCAACAGCCGCCCCCGCTTCTCAGGTAGTTCATCTCAGCAAGGCAAGCATGGTCACCCACAGGGATATCAGCATCAAAGTCAGTGCTCGTACCAGCAGCATTCTCAGAGCCAGTACCCACAGCTGCAGTAGTATCGTCAAAACAGCCAGCAGGGAGGTAACCAGTATCAGAGGCAGAACAACCAGGCACCTCGCCTTCCTGCCCCAGCAGCGAATCAGAACAACCAAGCAGCCCCAGCATAAGGAGGAGGCAGAGGATGCTTCCACTATGGAGGGCAAGGTCACTAGGTGATGCATTGCCCAAAGAAGATGGCGCAGCAGCAGACAAATCCCAATGCTCCAGCAAGGCAAGGTGTACCTCAACAGGCAGCAGGTAATCGTGGCCAAGCGTACAACCGTGGAAAGGTGAACCACTTGGAGGCCGAAGCGATCCAGGACGCACTAGATGTGGCAGTAGGTATGTTCTCAGTCGAATCTCATCCCGCAAAAGTGCTATTTGATACTGGTGCAACTCATTCATTTGTCACTGCAACATGGGTAGAAATGCATAACATCTCAGTAGAGGCATTGATGCCGCCCATGAGGATTAATTCGGTCGGTGGTAAAGTGCAAGCAGATAAGATATGCTCAAATATAAGGTTGGAAATAAGGGGGATAGGGTTCCCCAGCGACCTAATAGTAATAGACACCCCTGGGGTAGATGTCATCCTAGGGATGAATTGGTTAATGAAGTATGAAGCGAATGTTAGCTGTGACAAGAGCACCGTAACATTGAAGTCCCCGTTCAGAGAGGAGGTAGTGGCTGAGCTAAGGATGCCTAAAACAGCGAAAGGTGATCGTCACCAGATTTCGGTTGATAGCAAGGAGGCCAACCCGCTCGAGGCTATCAGGGTTGTGTCAGACTTTCCAGATGTATTTCCCGAGGAACTAACGGGCATGCCACCCGAGAGAAAAGTCGAATTTGCCATAGAGCTTATCCCTGGTACCGCCCCCATTTCCAAAAGAGCCTATCGAGTGTCTGGACCAGAATTGGTGGAACTCAAGAAGTAGATAGAAGAGCTGTTAGAGAAGGGTTACATCAGACCAAGTACCTCGCCTTCGGCCGCTCCGGTATTGTTTGTAGAGAAGAAAGATGGTAGCAAAAGGATGTGCATAGATTACAGAGCCCTGAATGAAGTCACCATTAAGAACAAGTACCCCCTGCCAAGGATAGAAGATCTGTTTGACCAGCTCAGAGGTGCCAGCGTATTTTCGAAGATAGATCTGAGATCAGGTTACCATCAACTCAGAATCCGACCCTCAGACATACCGAAGACAACATTCATCACCAAGTATGGGTTTTATGAGTATACAGTTATGTCCTTTGGTTTGACAAATGCGCCAGCCTTCTTTATGTATCTGATGAATAGTGTGTTCATGGACTACCTAGACAAGTTTGTGGTAGTGTTCATCGATGATATTCTCATATATTCTCAAAGTGAGGAAGAACATGTGGAGCATTTGAAGATGGTATTGCAAAGGCTACGAGAGCATTAGTTGTATGCCAAGCTGAGTAAATGCGAGTTCTGGATTCATGAAGTCTTGTTTCTGGGTCACATAATAAACAAAGATGGGTTAGCTGTGGATCCAAAGAAAGTAGCAGACATTCAGAACTGGAAAGCACCGAAAGATGTTCGTGGAATCAAGAGTTTCATTGGAATGGCCAGATACTATAGGCGTTTCATTGAAGGATTTTCAAAGATTGCTAGACCAATGACAGCATTGCTAGCGAAGAAAGTTGAGTTTAAGTGGACCCAAAAGTGCCAAGAAGCATTTGAAGAACTGAAGAATAGATTGACTACAGCACCTGTGTTGGTTCTGCCTGATGTTCACAAGCCATTCTCGTTATACTGCGATGCTTCCTACACCGGACTGGGATGTGTGCTAATGCAAGAAGGAATAGTTGTATCATACTCATCTCGACAGCTGAAGATCCATGAAAAAAATTATCCCACACACGACCTGGAGTTGGCAGCAGTGGTTCATGCTTTAAAGACATGGAGACATTACCTCTATGGGCAGAAGTGCGACATCTACACAGATCACAAAAGTCTGAAATACATATTCACCCAGTCAGAGTTAAACATGAGGCAGCGAAGATGGTCGGAATTGATCAAGGACTACGAGTTGGAGATACATTACCATCCAGGCAAAGCCAATGTTGTTGCAGACGCTCTGAGCAGGAAGAGTCAAGTCAATATGATGGCCACGTACCCAATGTCATATGAGTTAGCCAAGGAGTTCAACAGACTGAGTCTCGGTTTTCTGAACAGTACACAAGGAGTAACAGTGGAATTAGAGCCCACCCTAGAGCGGGAGATCAAAGAAGGGCAGAAGGATGATGAAAACATCAACAAGATCCGGCAGCTGATCTTAGAAGGAAGAGGCAAAGACTTTCGAGAGGATGAAGAGGGAGTGATATGGTTCAAGGACCGATTGTGTGTTCCCGACATCAAACCCATTCGGGAGCTGATCCTTAAGAAAGCTCATGAGACAGCCTACTCCATACACCCTGGAAGTGAAAAGATGTATCAGGATTTAAAAAGGAGGTTTTGGTGGTATGGCATGAAAAGAGAAATCGCAGAATATGTCGCCATCTGTGATAGCTGTCAAAGAACCAAAGCAGAGCATCAGAAGCCCGCCGCACTGTTGCAGCCATTGTGGATTCCTCAGTGGAAGTGGGATGAGATCGGGATGGATTTTATAGTTGGCCTGCCTCGTACCCGGGCCGGCTATGATTCCATCTGGGTGGTTGTGGACCGCTTAACAAAGGTGGCCCATTTCATACCTGTGAAGACAACATACACTGGAGCAACATTAGCTGAGTTATACATGTCCCGGATAGTCTGCCTACATGGTGTGCCGAAGAAGATAGTGTCAGATCGAGGAACACAGTTCACCTCTCATTTTTGGCAGCAGCTACAAGAAGCCTTGGGCACGCATTTGAACTTCAGCTTGGCTTATCACCCGCAGACCGACGGTCAGACTGAAAGAACTAAACAGATCCTAGAAGATATGTTGAGAGCCTGTGCGTTGCAAGACAAGTCAGGATGGGACAAAAGGTTACCTTATGCAGAATTCTCCTACAACAATAGTTACCAGGCCAGCTTGAAGATGTCACCGTTTCAGGCGCTCTATGGACGGAGTTGTAGGACTCCGCTGCATTGGGACTAGCCTGGAGAGAGACAGGTGTTTGGTCCCGACATTTTGCTTGAAGCCGAAGAGAATATCAAAATGGTTCGGGAGAATTTGAAGATAGCACAATCAAGGCAGCGAAGCTATGCTGACAGAAGGAGAAGAGAACTGAGTTTTGAAGTGGGAGATTACGTCTATCTGAAGGTGTCGCCTATCAGAGGAGTCAGGAGGTGCGGAGTCGAGGGCAAGTTAGCACCTCGGTACGTTGGACCATATCAGATTCAAGCAAAGCGTGGAGAAGTGGCCTACCAGCTCAACCTACCAGAATGTCTGTCGGCAGTGCACAATGTGTTCCATGTGTCGCAATTGAAGAAGTGTCTACGAGTACCAGAAGAACAGTTGCCAGTGGAGGATTTAGAAGTCCAGGAATATCTGACATACATAGAGAAGCCAACGCAGAATCTGGAGTTTGCAGACAGAGTCACCCGAAGGAACACCATCAGAATGTGCAAAGTCAGATGGGGCCACCACTCTGAGGAAGAAGCAACCTGGGAACGAGAAGATGATCTGAAAGCCAAATACCCCGAACTCTTTGCTGACCAACCTTGAATCTCGGGGCGAGATTCTTTTAAGGGGGATAGGTTTGTAACACCCTGAATTTGGAGTATAAAATTTCTTTGCTCATATTCACAAATTCAGGTGTTACTCCTCTCTTCACACCTTTCCCAATCTCCTCTTTCTCTTTTCTATAGAAGAAGAGTGGCTATTTTTATGTGTAATTATAATCTAGTAGGCTAAACTCCAAGGGAGTATGAAATGTTGCATCATGTTGAACCCTAAACTTCACTTTTGTTTGATGTATATGCTTGAGGGTGCTAATTTGAATTTGTGGCATATTTGGATTTGAATCAAATGGAGTAAATAAAAAGAAAAGGGAAAACAAATGCTGAAATAAAAGAAAAAGGTAAAGTGGCCTAGCCCCCCTTCCCTGGCCCATTTCGGCCGGCCCAGCCCCCCCCCTCCCCCCTCTCTTTCCCACCCCCCGTTCAGCCCACGCCAGCCTCCCCCCTCGTGGCCCAGCCCCCAGCCCCCCCCCCCCCCCCCCCCCCCCCCGCGGACGTGCCCCCAGCCCAGCGCGCACGCCCGCCTGTGCCTGGCCCAGCTCCGCGCAGCGTGCGGCCCAGCTCCGCTCCGCGCGCACAATCCCGGCCCAGCGACCGCGCCAGCCCAAGCACCGCGCCCCCAGCTGCACGCCGCGGCCCAGCCGACGCGCCCAACGCCGCCGCCGCCGCTCAGTTGGCCCCACGCGTCAGGAGTCGCTACTGTGCATCTTCCCAAACGGTTTTGCGCAGTTTCCTCGCCCACGACACTCCCAAAACCGAACCGCCCGCGATCCTTGCGCAGTTCCTCGCCCATCGCTGCCTCTCCTCGCCTCGGTCTCGCCCTTCGCCCCATCAGCACCGCCGTCGGAGTGCTGCGCTGCGTCCCGCCCGGAGTTGCCGCGCTGTCGAGGTGAGCTCGCCCCGTCCTCTCTCCCCTTCCCCATCCTCTCTCTCCCCCACCACGGACCGTGCCCGCAGCCCCTCGTCACGCCGTTCCACTTCGCCGGTGAGACCCTGCTCTGCCGCTGTCCAGCTTCGCGGCCAGGAGGCCCTGCGCGCGGTTACTCCCCTGCCGCGCAGCACCTAGCCCCGGCCAACTGCACAGCGTGCCTCGCCCCTGCGCGCTCGCTGCATGCCCAGCTCGTCCCCATGCCTCCGGTCGCCGGTGCGCTGCGAGCACGGCTGAACCCAGCCCAAATCAGCGAGCCATCGCGCGTCCAGCACCCTGCGCCCAATCGACCATGGCCGCCGTGGCTAGCTATGGTGACCGAACCGCCGAGCCCGACCCGCCGGTGTCCCTACAGCCCGCCCCGTCCGTTCATCCACCATCGCCGTGCCTCGGACTCACCGTCCTCAGTGTCGCGCACGTCAAATCGCGTGTGCGCAGCGCCTCGCCGTGCTCTCGCAGCCTTCATCGCGCAACTAGTGCGCGCGCTCGCGTTCGCTTGCGCGCAGTGCGTCGACGGGACCCTGTCTACGTTAGTCTACCCCCCCCCCCCCCCCCCCCGTCTACCCCTCGTCTACCCCCCATGTGCGTTCGTGTCGCTCGCCATCGCCCGCGCATCACACATTAAATCGTCGCGTGCTGTTCGCGCGCTTTGCGCGTGCCGTTTGCACGCATCGTCGTGCGTTCTACGCACGTTAATAATTCGCCTCACCTAGAATAGCTCGCTCTAATTAAATATATATTTAAACAACGGTTACTCGAGTAGCAAATTAATCGGGACTAAGTAGTGATTTTACTTAGCATACGATTAATGTCTGTCAATATGATTAAGCCGAATTAAATATTATAATTCATATCCGCTTAGTGTAAACGTGATATCCCTTGACCGTAGCGTCAGTCGTCTCAGTTCCTTTCTCGCGTAGTCGTAGATGCGAATTCTATGTCGCGTGCATATTCATTTGATCTATATTGTTATATGGTGTACTGTTTTCTGCCATTTCAAGAATGTTGGATGTATGTTTGCACTCGCGTAGATATCGGGCCGTTCGTGGAGTCTGAGGGAATTGCAGGAGAAGACCCTGAGCAGCAGCAGCTTGGTGAAGGCAAGTGTCCTCTGTCCCATTATGTCCCATTTACTTTATAATACACTGTACCGCATACTATGAACAACCTAAGGATTTACTAGCTTTCTATTTACCTTATCCTTGTTTACCTTTCGGATTATCATGGTTAGCTCTATGCTGGTGCTTTACTCTAATCAACGAACATGATGAGAATTACTTTATGATACGATGTTTTTATTCTGGATGCGATGGTGATATACTTGTGGCATTTTAGGGGACTCGGGCCGTTTCCCGAGTACCTCTCCGTAAGGACCTGTTCGTTGAGAGACCACCCGGGACAACAGTGCAACCATGAGGATGAAATGGGATGCCCTTAGCTAATTAATTGGAGGAACTAGAGGTGTAGTTGCTTCGCCGTCGTGCCGTCAATGGGGTCCAGGCACAGTGCTTGCTCTGCCGAGGCTGAGTGCCGAGGTTCTTTCATTTTGCTTTTGTTAGTCACCCTCCTGCGGGGAGAGGTACTGTGTTTGTCAAACTGGAGGAACCTAACGGGCGGCTATGACCTCTAGGGAATCTTTGTAAAAGCTAAGTAGTGATACCCTGCCAGACCACCTAGTAGTGGTCAATGGGGATTAGCTCTCCCCGGGTAGAAAGGGAATCATGACTCGTGGGTAAAGTGTGCGACCTCTGCAGAGGGTAGTGAAATTGATATATCAGTCGTGCTCACGGTTAAGAGCAGCCTTGGGATCCTCTTTGATTAGAGATACTCCAGATACACCTCAGATGATGAATTAATGATGATGGTTAATGATGGTGACTTTAATTATGTATTCTAGTATTTCCTCTCTGAGGAGGTACTTTTTGGGATTATAACTTGGATTTTAGGATAAAATCTGGCTTCCGCTAACAATAAATACCTGACCAACTAAAAGCAACTGCTTGAGCCTAACCCCACATAAAAGCTAGTCCACTTCAGCCAAACGGGGCATTTGCTGTGTACGTTGATGTGTACTCATCCTTGCTTTACCACAAAACACCAGGTTGTCCACATTGCAACCACTGCTCAGGAGAAGACGAAGCTGTGGAAGGAGACTTCCAGGAGTTCCAAGACTACGACGAGTTCTAGGTGTGGGTTGGCGGCAACCCCCCAGTCAGCTGCCTGTGAAGGCCTTATCTTTACTGCGTTTCGCTTAGCACTTTGATTTATCCGTTAAGTTGATGACTATGTGGATGTCTCTGACTCTGCGATTTAATAAGTTAATACTCTTTCATGTTATTATTCGAGCACTGTGCGATGATGTTCATTTATGTAATCGCTGTGTACGTGAATTCTGATCCTGGCACGTACATAGTTCGCATTCGGTTTGCCTTCTGAAACCGGGTGTGACACATAGCTTTAGCGCTGGTTCAGCCTTCGTTCTTACCCTGCTATCCATATCGTGTATAGCTTCATCCTGAATCCGAAATGCTTGGAAAACTTTGTTAATCATGTTTTTGAGGACCTTCAAAAGACGAAGGCCCCCAACAGTAGCCCCTCGTAGTATCAATTTGTTATAACAACGAATTCAAACTGCGATGTGAACGAAGGCCTTAAGCCGAAGGTCCGAAAAAACACCTTCCCTTTGCTAGAATAGCAACAATCAATGACAGACGGGGCCCTCCAAGTTGCAGCGTGCTAGGCGTATAAATATGAACTCACACCGGCATCATTTGATACGTGTTTTCTGCCATTTGCATTATTTTCTCAAACTTTTAGCTCTTGCTTACTAGCGCTCGCTAGATTTTCAAGATTTGGCTAAAAGGCACTATTTCACCATGTCTAGAGAAAAAATGTCCAAGGAAAAGAAGGTTGTTGCGGAGACGAAGCTTACTAAAGAGACGAAGCTGTTTGAGGAGAAGAATGCTGTGGATCCTTATGTTGTTGGATTTGTTGAGTCGATGGCAAAGACAAACACAAAGAAGATCACTAAAGAGATACTAGAAGGCTTATCTGAAGATACCGGGGACAGTGATAACTATGACGTGGAAAGTGGGGATGAGGATTCTGAAGATCGGCCCTGGCGACCAAGCCATTCTGTCTTTGGAAAATCAACCATTAAACAGAGTCATCTTGAGAACATGAGAGGAAGGAACTTTTTGGACACGTCTATTGTGAGGGCTGGCAGAGACAACAACATCCCTGCCCCTGAGGAAAACGAAGTTGTAATTTACCGAAGCTTCTTCAAGGCTGGACTTCGGTTCCCTTTAAGCAAGTTTGTAGTTGAAGTGTTGAAAACCTACCAGATCTTCCTCCATCAGATCACCCCCGAAGCTATAATAAGGATGGGGATTTTTGTCTGGGCTGCGAGGAGTTAGGGGCTAGAGTCAAGCGCGAAGTGCTTCTGCAGTATGTACGAACTCTTATATGAGACGAAGGCTACTGTTAAAGAACTGTACCACAACAACTTCGGTTGTTATGGATTTATTGCTGAAAGGGAAATTGGGTCAAACCTTTTTCCTAAATGATTTTGGTGGTTGAATTGCCCAACATTAAATAATTGGACTAACTAGTTTGCTCTAGATTATGAGTTCTACAGGTGCCAAAAGTTCAACACAAATGAATAAAAAGTCAAAGATAGGGTTCAAAATGAAAGGAGTAAAAGAAACCAAAGAGGACCCTGGTCTGGCGCATCGGACTGTCCGGTGTGCCACCGGACAGTGTCCGGTGCACCAGGGTGAATCAACTCGAAGTCACCACCTTCGGGTTTCTAGAAATGCCACTCCGCTATAATTCACTGAACTGTCTTGTGTGTCACCAAACTATCCGGTGTGTCACCGAACTGTCCGGTGTGCTAGCGAAGCAACGGCTACAGGGCAACGGTCGACTCCAATGGAAACCTGTAAAAGCGCTACAGTGCGCGAACAGTGCGCACAGTCAGAGCAGGCGCCCGAAGGCGCACCGGACAGTAAACAGTGACTATCCGGTGCACCACTGGACTGTCCGGTGGCCCAAGCTAACAGAGCTCCAACGGTCGAACCCTAACAGTTGGGTGACATGGCTGGCGCACCAGACAGTGTTCGGTGGCGCACCGGACTGTCCGGTACGCCCATCGACAGACAGCCTCCTCAACGGCCATTTTGGTGGGTGGGGCTATAAATACCCTCCAACCACCACACTTCAAGGCATCCAAGTTTTCAGCCATTGCATTCAATACAAGAGCTCTAGACTTCACTCCAAGACACAAAACAAAAGATCAAATCCTCTCCAGGTCCCAAACTCATTCTAAAGACTTAGTGGCTTGTGAGAGAGAGACATTTGTGTTCATTTGATTTCTTGTCGCTTGGATCGCTTTTCTTCTTCCCATTCTTATTCTCAACACCTTTGTAATCAAAGCAAGAGACACCAAGTTGTGGTTGTCCTTATGGGGTCTAAGTGACCCAATTGATTGAGGAGAAAAGCTCACTCGGTCTAGGTGACCATTTGAGAGAGGGAAAGGGTTGAAAGAGACCTGGTCTTTGTGACCACCTCAACGGGGAGTAGGTTTGCAAGAACCGAACCTCGGTAAAACAAATCACTGTGACATCCGCTCTATTTCCTTGGTTGATTTGTTTTTTCCCTCTCTTTCAAACTCGGTTTTATTTCTAACGCTAACCCGGCTTGTAGTTGTGCAAAAAATTTATAAATTTCAGATTTGCCTATTCACCCCCCTTCTAGGTGACTTTTCAATTGGTATCAGAACTCGGTACTTCATTAGAGTCTAACCACTCGAAGTGATGTCGGGAGCATCCGCCAAGAGGGAGATGGAGACCGACACAAGCCGCGGGAGAGCTCCATCGAAGGAGTCCGGCGCCAAAGGAAGGGAGGAATCACCTCCCCGCACAAGTCGCATCGGAGTGGCGACAAGAAGAAGAAGATGAAGAAAGTGGTCTACTACGAGACGGATTCTTCATCGCCATCCACCTCCGGCTCCGACACGCTGTCCATCACTTCTAAGCGCCATGAGCGCAAGAAGTTTAGTAAGATCCCCTTACACTACCCTCGCATTTCTAAACGTACTCCATTACTTTCCGTCCCATTAGGCAAACCACCGGTTTTTGACGGTCAAGATTATTGTATGTGGAGTGATAAAATGAGGCATCACCTAACCTCACTCCACGCTAGTATTTGGGACGTTGTTGAGTTTGGAGCACAGGTACCATCCGTAGGGGATGAAGGATATGATTTGTGACACCCCAGTGTCACTCAGGGTTTTTCTCAAAAAGCCAAACCAAGAGCCATTATTTTATGTGAACCAAAGTAAGCATGAGCATCAAAATAACTTAAGTAATCATGAAGTCACCAAGTATATACTTAAAAGTGTCATGATCAAAGCAATTGAGTCCTTTAAAAGATCAGATTATGCAACCCTAGTTTAAAAACCCTAAATGAGCCCCATGAGCAAAATTCAAAAAGTAAGAAAAAGGGAGTGAAAAGTTTAAAATTTTGAGTTGAGCCAATTATAAAAATTTAAGTATATTTAATGGGCAACAAGAAAGATTGAGAAAGCTTAGCCAAAATAACTCAAATAAAACCCCAAATCAAGCTTTCCATGTGTGGACTTAATGAGAATTCTGAAATTCAGATTTCTGAAATTCAGACCTTGAGCCAAAGATCAGGGATGTTCACCTTGATCCCTAACTCGAATCCTAATGGCCCCATTGACAAAAATGTGTCTAACTAACCCCTCTGTCGTGTGCCAGAAGATGGCATTGGGACGCGAGCCCTAGACATGACTAAACCTTGGATTTGCCTCGGATTTGCGCAGGGAGACAGACCAGATTTCCTGGCTCCATATCTCTGCAACCAGTAGGCAAAATCCTATGACCCCCACACAAGAATGGTAGCTTGTAGGGAGGAGAAGAGGTTTTGTGCACTGACCAAGGCGAGAGCAGGCTCGGATGAGCGACTACACGCGCCAGAGCTTGGGCAGAACGCGCGCTCACACGTGTTCGACCCTGGTCGACACGCCAGAGCTCGCCCAACCCGCGCGCGCGCGCTCCCCGGCGTCCGGTCAAGACCACCGCACGCTCACGCCCTCGGCCGTGCCCGCCCGCGCCTATAAAGCCTCCCCAGGCGCGCCTCACTTCGCCCCGCACTCACCCTCACCGGCCAACCACTTTTCCTTAGCTCCGGCGAGCTTAATTTCCGCCCGCCATTGCCGCCCGAGCTTCGGCCACCGTGGCCAGCTCCCTCCAGCCACCCTCAAGTCAAGCCAGTGCTTCGGCCAGCTCCACCAGCAGCCCGTGAAGCTTGCCAAGCCCTCGGACCCAGCCGGACTTCACCGGAGGCCCGAGATCGACCTCACCGGACTTCGGTCTTCCGCCGCCGCGCGTGGACCGAGTTATCCAGTGAGTCTCCGCCCAATTCCTTGCGCTCGAGTCTTCTCTGGCATCCCGTGGACCTCCCTGACCCATTTGATTGAACTATCTCGCCGTGACCAGGCCGGTCTCCTCGCCGCCGACGAGCATCCCCGCCTGCGCGCGTGGACCGAACGACTCCGGCCATCTCCGACGGCGTTCCGCACACCATTGTGATCCCCAAGACCTCCCCTTCATCCTCGACCACTTCACCGGAACAGTCTCGCCGCCGGTAAGCCCCTCCGCCCTTTTCCCCGCCGCGGCTACTGTTTAAGGTAGAAGAAGGACCTCGGGTTAGGTTTTTGTAGAACCCGAGGGGTTTTCTGTAACGTCAGTGACTCATGTGAATAGTAGCCTGAGGACTGATTCGCGAAGAAAACTTAGAAAACCGCCAGGGACCCCAGTGCAAAGTAGATTTTCAATTAAATCGATTCTGATATTCTTTTTAAATAACCAGAGAACTTGTAAAATTCATAACTTGATGAATTCTTAATCAAAAAATGTCAAACCAATTTTGCTAGCCTCTGTATATTATAATCTATCATTTAAAAATAGTAAACCCTATGCTTTCTGTTCAAAATTTTAGAGTTTAAAATTAAAAACAGAAACCCACTAAACCTTATTTAATCAAGGAAAATTAGTTTTTCTTCTGTGCTAGACTTAAGAAAATTTGTGGGTATTCAAACCTCTTTTAGACACTGTTTAAAATTAGTAGGAACCCCAGCATTAGAAATTATGATGTAGTTTCTCATTTAAGGATGTTTTGTCCAAAACTTAGAGAAAATCAAAAAGATATTAGAAATTAATGAACGGTGATTAATATTATTTTTCCTAGTTTACTTATGTAACAGAGAACTTAGGAAAAATACAGAGACCATTAATTTGGATCAATGTTAAATTAAAATGATTTGTTTAGCCTAAATAAGACTGAAAATCAATTATTAAAGAGGCAAAACTATAACCAAAATGCTTAACAAAAATCCAGTGAACTTATAACCACCAGAGCCCCACTACAAAAATACAGAGCACCTCAGTCCAACTTTTTAAGTAAGGGAAATAAATACAAAGTGATAATAAGGCATTTTCCAACTAAATCATGAACAACCTCAAATAATGTGATAATGGGCAACCAAAAATTAACTAAGTCCATGATAAGGTAAACTACCAGAGAAAAATGCAAACCCATGAAAAGGAGGCAAACTCTTACCAATTGCTAATGATTTAAGAGAAAAGCCATTTAATTCAAATAATGCATACCACCCCTTCCCTTAAGCAAAAATATGCCAAACTTCAGAGTGATTGCTCTTGCACAAAATAATAACCAAGAAAATTAAGAACTCTGTTGTTTGATATTTTTCAAGTATAGTGGTAGTAGAAAGCACCCATTTGGCTAGAAACTTGAGAAAACCATAGAAAAATAATTAAAAGGTATTAATGACAAGAAATTTGTATCAAGTCATGTTATAACACCTAAAAGCCAGCAAAAATAAGTTCTGAAGAATTACCCACTGTTAAATAGTAGTTGTAGTTCAAAGCACCCCTTCTACCTTAGAGTTTAATAATTTTGTGCAGAGAAAACTATTCACTTTCTGATACCCAAATTTTAAGACAGAGAAACACACACCAGTAGCAAGCCACTGTAATTTTTACAGAATTTTTAGAATTTTATAAAAGCAACTTGTAGTTCAAACCTACTCCAAAACATTAAAGAGAATAAAAGAAAAAGGAAAGAAGAAATAAACCCCACCTCAATAAGTCTAACTTGAGTACTTATCATTTATCCCTAAGACTTAAAAGGAATTCAGAGGAACCCCAAAAAAATTAAACCTACCTTTTACCTTAGCTAAATTTGAACCAGTTACCAAGTATACCACCCAAGGGTCTTGCATAAGTAAAGTTAACTTTGTTTAATTCAAGAAAGATCATACACCTTTTAAGTTGTGATTTCTAAAAGCACATATCATATCATGCATATATCTTACGCATTGCATTCATTAGATTGTAATCTTGCCGACGGAGAGTACGTGCTCATCCCCGAGCAAGGACCTGTCCAAGAGGAGGACCAGGAGCAGGCTTCAGAGACTGCTATCGAGGATCTCCCCGCAGCCCCAGCAATTGAAGGCAAGCCCCGGTTTTATGCATGACCTATTAATTATGCTATTTTACTACACTTAATGCTTGTAGGATTGCAATGTGCACTTAAGTGTAGGAGTTGCTTGAAACCTCTAGTTGCATGAACTTAGGACTCCTTTTTGAGATGAATACTAGTATGCTAGGTCGAGTAGCTGCTTGCTAATCAGGATCTCGGTAGAAGTCGAGTGATTTTTCTAGCACTCGCGCGAGGTCAGGAATTGATTGTATTCATCTTGATAATGGGATATATGTTGGTCTATGGACTTGGATCCAGGGAGGATGCCTTGCCCATGAGACGGGAAAATGAATTAAGGATTAATGTGTGGATACCTGAGTCAAGCTTTTGAACGTACTAAGCACATGCCGGGAAAAATGGTAATCGGTAAACCTAGTACCTGAGTGAAGCCGGGCGCGGACTTTATCCCTCATGCGACCTGAGACTGGTTCTCCCATGCTAGCTATGGTGGGTACAAGTGCGGTCACTGCACGGCGGCAGCCGGGGTCAGTGGAGCATTGTATGCCAAGGCGGTGAGGCCTGGACGCGAACGGGGAATCAATGGGGATGGTTGTCATGTGTAGGGTCGGAGTGCCCTGACATGCCGTGTGTTTAGGTTTACCTTGCAAGGTTTAAAACTCGATTCGAATCGTCTGCTTCTCGCAGCTAATGAGACTGCTTGATTCCTTGTACTGCATCGAGTAAGAAGTGAAATGTGGTTACATGAGATAACTTGTTGATTGAACTAATTGATTGTTACCATGTATGCTTAGAAGGAGCAAATCTAGCTAAGTTAATGATGGTAAAATTTGGAAAAGCTAACAATTGCTTTTAGTAACAGCTAGTGCTTTTGGCAAACCAAACCCCTCAGCCAAACAGCTGCATAGTCTAGAGGTAGAGGAGTAGACTCCTCACACCGGGTAAGTCTAGCTGAGTATTAGTATACTCAGCCTTGCTTGTGGCACCATTTTTGCAGGTACCATGCAGGATTTGATTGATGGTGTGACTTGGCCTACCACCCTGCCACCGGGTTGGACGGTCGAGTGGGATGTTGCTCCGGCAGGAGAGGAGCATGAGGAGTAGTGGGCTAGGCCTTGCCCATTTCCTCATTACCGACGACATCGATTATCCGCTGCACTTTACTTTATAAACTTTATTTGCTACTCCAGAACTCCGATTTATGTAATAATTCAGTACTTAATTTGAGGTTTCCTGTTTTATTGTATTTCTTCTGTGACTCACCTTCGAGTGAGATTTTGGAATTTGATCCTGGTTAAGTGGCTCTATCAGACTAGATCTGAAGGACTGACGGGTTATTCCGATTTAAGTGTGTCACGGCCCTTGAGGCATGACATAGGCACTTAAGCTGGAATAATTCGGGTGGTTCTGCCACAGCTGGTATCGGAGCAAATTCCACCACAGAGAAGGACAATAAACCACGAATACCAATTTTCAAAATCTAAAACTTGCTTAGAAATTTCTATAGATCGTCAGGACTAGACCGCTAGACCTAGAACGAAAGGCCTTAGGCATAGAGGGAAATAGGTGGCTAATTAATTAGGCCCCGTGGGCCAATACTTATATTTTAGGATGCCCTAAAAAGGCACCCTATTTTCTTTTTGAGAGGTAACGTTTCTTCCAGCATGCATGCATTATAAAACATAAAGAGGAATTAAAATTTGAGCTAACCCCCTTTTTCTTTAAAACCATCCGGGCTCTCTTTTTTTTTTCCTTCCACCATAATCTTTATCTTTGATTCCCTTCCGCAGATGAACTCACCCACCCCCGCCAGTGGAGGAGACTCTCGTTTCAGTTCTGACTTCCTTTCTCGCGATGGCTTTCCTTCCATCTTGTGGGAAGTGCTTAACTCTGCCGGTTACCCTACGCCCCCTTTGTACACGGTGCAGTTGTATGAGGAGCATCGGGTACCTCATTGTCGGGTCTGGCTGACTTTGGAGGCTCATCCCCTTCAGCCGGGTTGGCGTTCTCTTGACTCTGAGACGATTGGACTCAGGACGGACGACACCGTTGAGGCAGCAGCCATGAAGGCTCTGACGACTTTCTGTGGCTACCATCCCCTGGAGATGGTGATGCACCCCTTGGGACTCTTCCCTGCTGAGAAGAAGGATGATCCCATGTGGTGTAACCGCGTGAGCCATGTGAAGGATGTGTGGGCCATGTATCCTGACTTGGTTGGGAGGGTCACCGTTCAGTGCATGAGTGCGCTGTACCGCCTTCAGGCCCTTCAGAGCGATGCTATGACACTTCTTGCTAACACCGCTCGGACTGCCAAGCTCACCCTCGACAGTCGGGAAGATTTTGTGGTCGACCTGTCCACAGAGTTGGTGGAGAAGGATCTGCAGGTGGAGAGGCTGAACCAGCGTATCGCTACCCTGGAGCAGCAAGTGGAGATCCGAGACAACACTATTGATGTCTTGGAGAACCAGCTTCACGATGTGCAGAGGGAACTCGAGGAAGCAAATGACCACTTGGACATGCACCACCTGGAGATGGAGGCCAATGAAGCAGGAAGCGAGGGAGAAGAGGCTCCCGAGGAGTTAGGACCAGCCCCTGGTGCCAATGGGACTACCTCCGCGATGCCCCCTTCACCCGTATCCAGTGTCGCTTCCACCGCTCAGGGTTAAGCAGTCACTTCGACGCTCTTAGGCGGATAGAAACCTATGCGAGCTTAGTAGTATCACATTTTGGACTAGGCTTGTGGGTACTTTCCCCTGATTAATGTAACCCTGTGAACTTTTGAAATCTGTGGGATCTTTGTCACCATGTTATCTTCATTTCGAACCTAATATTATGACTATGGCATTTTTTCCCATATGAAATGATATCTTGCCGTTCGAAACTGTGAGTTGGGATAACAATGGCGACAATCTCTGTTTTCAGATGGCAGCTAGGCAGCGTCGCGGGCAGAACGAGCAAGTTCCCCCGCCACCTCCTCCAGCACCCACAGTACAAGAGCTGATGGCCCAGCAGAATGAGATTCTACGACAGCTCTTGCAGCGCCAGCCCCACCCCCAGCAGCATGGTGGAGGCCAGCCTCAGCGACCTCCGGCTATGGCAACATACCAGGAGTTCCTGAGCACGCAGCCGCCCTTGTTCGCCAAGGCAGAGGATCTGTTGGACGCCGACGTATGGCTTCGCGTCATCGAGTCCAAGTTTCCCCTCCTCACGGGAGACTGCCCTGATGCTACCAAGACCCGTTTTGCCGCGCAGCAGCTTCGCGGATCTGCTCGGACTTGGTGGGATCACTTCCGTGCTATGCTCCCCGCTGATCGTGAGGTATCTTGGGAGGAATTCAAGACTGCCTTCAGAGGACACCACATTCCAGCTGGCATTCTTGATCGAAAGCTGAATGAATTTCTGGCCCTCAATCAAGGAACCCGCACGGTACTGCAGTATGCGCAAGCCTTCAACGACTTATGCCAGTATGCAGGGTACCATGCTGATTCTGACGAGAAAAAGAGGGATCGCTTCCGCAGGGGTCTCAATACCAAGCTGCGGGAACGACTCAACACTGTCCGGGCTGATAGCTTCAATGAGTTGGTCAATATGGCCATCTCCCAGGAGGATTGCATTGTTGCTCACCGGGCAGAGAAGAAGAGAAAGGCACCGATGGCAGCACCATCTGCTCAGGCTCAGAGGTTCCGGATTGTTTCTCATAATCAGAGCAGGGGTTTTCAGCAGCAGGCAGGCAGATGGGTGATCAGGCCACCTCAGCAGCAGCAGCAGCCGGCACCCAACCGCTACCCAGCTCCCGCCCCAAGGAACAATCAGCCTCCGCAGCAGCAGCAGTTCCGCCAGGGCAATGGGAACAAGTGTTTCACTTGTGGCAATGTGGGCCACTATGCCAAGAATTGTCCCAGGAACCAGCAGAGGCAGATGCCAGCACCAAATCAAGACAAGGGAAGAAAGCAGAAGGTGCAAGTCAGGCAAGGGAAGCTCAACTTCACTGCTCTAGAGGAATGCCAGAAGGAGCTCCTATCATGACTGGTATCTTTTCAGTTTATAATCAACCTACTTTAATTCTGTTTGATTCTGGTGCATCTCATAGTTTCATTAGCCAAAGGTTCAGTGCTAATTGCAAACTGCCATTCTCTCACTCAAAAGGGTCATTCATGATAGTCACACCTGGGGGTAAAATTGCAACTAATCAATTAAACCAAAGTGTGCCTATTCAACTGGGAAGCCACATTATCAAAACCACTCTTCTTGTGTTGGGATTGGAAAATGTGGACATTATTCTAGGGGCAAATTGGATGACCTTGCACCAAGTTGTGCTTGATATAGCCAGTCGTACCGTGGAAGTTAATTCTCCTTTCTGCGGGAATTTCACTTTGATTTTGCCTAGTCAGGGTTCTTCTCAGTCATGTGCTTTCTCTATGACGGAGTTACCCCTGAAGAAGATCCCAGTGGTCTGTGAGTATGCAGATGTCTTTCCTGATGAATTGCCAGGAATGCCACCAGACCGGGATATTGAATTCGCCATCGAGTTGCAACCGGGAACGGCCCCAATTTCCAAAAGGCCCTACCGAATGCCACCCGCTGAGTTGGCAGAGTTGAAGAAGCAATTGCAAGAGTTGCTGGATAAGGGTTTTATTCGCCCAAGCACTTCGCCTTGGGGATGTCCAGCACTGTTTGTGAAGAAGAAGGATGAAAGCTTGAGGCTGTGTATAGATTACCGCCCTCTTAATGCGGTAACCATCAAGAACAAGTATCCTTTGCCTCGTATTGATGTTCTCTTTGACCAGTTGGTCGGGGCCAAGGTGTTTTCCAAGATAGACCTTCGCTCTGGCTACCATCAGATCAAAATATGAGCAAGTGATATTCCGAAGACGGCATTCTCAACCAGATATGGGCTATATGAATTCTTGGTGATGTCATTCGGGCTGACAAATGCACCAGCATATTTCATGTATCTGATGAATTATGTTTTTATGCCGGAATTGGATAAGTTCGTGGTGGTTTTCATCGATGATATTCTGGTGTACTCAAAGAACGAAGAAGAACATGCCGGGCATTTGCATGTAGTGCTTCAACGTCTGCGAGAGCACCACCTTTATGCCAAGTTATCCAAGTGTGATTTTTGGCTGAAGGAAATCAAATTCTTGGGTCACACTATCTCTCAGGCTGGAATAGCTGTTGATCCGGATAAAGTGCAAGAGGTGATGAACTGGAAGCCACCAACAACTGTTCGTCAGATTCGGAGTTTTCTGGGATTAGCTGGTTATTACCGAAGATTTATTCCCGACTTCTCTCGAATTGCGAAGCCTATTACTGAGTTGCTGAAGAAAGAAGTCAAATTTGTGTGGAGTCAGAAGTGCGAAGATGCCTTCCATGCATTAAGGCAGCATCTGACCACAGCACCGGTATTGGCGCAACCCGACAGCAGCAAACCTTTTGATGTATATTGTGATGCCTCGGGCACCGGGCTAGGTTGTGTCTTGATGCAAGACAACCGAGTCATTGCTTATGCTTCAAGAGCACTCAGGCCTCATGAGCAAAATTATCCCACTCATGACCTTGAGTTAGCAGCAGTGGTTCATGCATTGAAGATGTGGAGGCACTATCTAATGGGGACACACTGCAAAATCTTCACTGATCATAAGAGCCTTAAGTACATTTTTACTCAGGCTGATCTTAACATGAGACAGAGAAGATGGCTAGAGCTGATCAAGGATTATGACCTGGAGGTACATTATCACCCAGGGAAGGCTAATGTGGTAGCTGATGCCTTGAGTCGGAAGTTGCAGTGCAACTGTGTTCTGATGGATTCTCGCATTAACACCTTGTGTGATGAGTTGAGCAAGATGCAAATTGAAGTGATTTCTTCTGGTTCTTTGTCTCACGTTTCTGTTGAGCCAGCTTTGCAAGACCAGATTATCATGGCCCAGCTCAGTGACGAGGGAGTGCAGATTATCAAGAAGAATCTCCATCAGAAGGTTGAGAAGTATAATTGTTTCCGCCAGGATGAGAAGGGCGTGTTATGGTTCAAAAGCAGATTGGTAATTCCTAAAGACCAGGATCTCAAGAGGAAAATTTTGGATGAAGCTCATCTCTCCAAATTCTCTATGCATCCGGGAAGCACCAAGATGTACCATGATTTGAAGCCTTTGTACTGGTGGACCAGAATGAAGAGGGAGATAGCCCAGTATGTATCAGAATGTGACACCTGTCAGAGGGTAAAGGCAAGCCACTTGAAGTCAGCTGGAGCTTTGCAACCACTACCCGTACCTTCGTGGAAGTGGGACGACATCAGCATGGATTTCATTGTGGGTCTGCCCAACACCTCTCGTCATCATGATTCAATTTGGGTTATTGTGGACCGATTGACGAAAGTGGCACATTTTCATCCTGTGCACACCACTGATAAGGCTCAGAGATATGCAGAATTGTATATCGACCGGATCGTGTGTTTGCACGGATTACCTCGGACCATTGTTTCTGACCGAGGAGCCCAATTTGTTGCCAGATTTTGGGAACAATTGCAAAAGTCTTTGGGAACCAAGCTAATCAGGAGTTCAGCTTACCACCCACAGACTGATGGTCAGACGGAAAGGGTAAACCAAATCCTGGAAGATATGCTGAGAGCTTGTGCGATCGATTGTGGCAAGAACTGGGATAAGCACCTCTCCTTGGCAGAGTTTGCTTATAACAATAGTTATCAATCCAGCCTAAAGATGGCACCTTTTGAAGCTCTCTATGGAAGAAGGTGCAGGACACCACTCAATTGGTCTCAGTCTGGTGAAAGAGAAGTTTTTGGACCTGATTTAGTGACTGAAGCCGAAAGGAAGGTCAAGCTGATCAGGAAGAATCTAGAAGCTGCTCAGGCCAGACAGAAGAGTTATCATGATAGAAGAAGGAAACCTCTCCAGTTCGAGGTGGGAAGTTTTGTATACCTCAAGGTATCACCCACTAAGGGAATGCAGAGGTTTGGGATCAAAGGCAAGCTAGCTCCTCGTTACATTGGACCTTATGAGATCATAGAAGCATGTGGACCCGTGGCATACAAGCTGAAGTTACCTTCAAAGATGTCTGCCATTCACAATGTTTTTCATGTATCTCAACTGAAGAAGTGTGTTCGATTACCGACTGAAATCTTAGCAGAGCCAGAATTGGAGATAGAGTCAGATCTATCGTACCAAGAGTACCCCTCCAAGATTCTGGATTGCTAGGAAAGATCAACTCGGGCTAAATCGATCAAGATGTTCAAGGTCCAGTGGAGTAATCACTCAGAGGAGGAAGCTACTTGGGAAACCGAGGAATTCCTGAGATCCAACTTTTCCGATTGCCTACCTAAGGAAGCTGGTACGTAATCACCCCCAAACCCCTCCTCCTGCCTTTCGAATCTGATTTCCAAAAATATGATCTTAATTCAGAATGAAGTAACTATAAAGTAAAACTTAAAAGGACTTCCTTCTGAAGTTGCAAAGAGAATGACATTCGAAGAGCAGTTTATCCTAATAATGGCAATCATCACCCTTTTTCCTATCAGTCTCACCCTTCACTTCACCCCGGGAGGACTCTGGCCCGAATCTCGGGACGAGATTCCTTTAAGGGGGGAAGGCTGTGACACCCCAGTGTCACTCAGGGTTTTTCTCAAAAAGCCAAACCAAGAGCCATTATTTTATGTGAACCAAAGTAAGCATGAGCATCAAAATAACTTAAGTAATCATGAAGTCACCAAGTATATACTTAAAAGTGTCATGATCAAAGCAATTGAGTCCTTTAAAAGATCAGGTTATGCAACCCTAGTTTAAAAACCCTAAATGAGCCCCATGAGCAAAATTCAAAAAGTAAGAAAAAGGGAGTGAAAAGTTTAAAATTTTGAGTTGAGCCAATTATAAAAATTTAAGTATATTTAATGGGCAACAAGAAAGATTGAGAAAGCTTAGCCAAAATAACTCAAATAAAACCCCAAATCAAGCTTTCCATGTGTGGACTTAATGAGAATTCTGAAATTCAGATTTCTGAAATTCAGACCTTGAGCCAAAGATCAGGGATGTTCACCTTGATCCCTAACTCGAATCCTAATGGCCCCATTGACAAAAATGTGTCTAACTAACCCCTCTGTCGTGTGCCAGAAGATGGCATTGGGACGCGAGCCCTAGACACGACTAAACCTTGGATTTGCCTCGGATTTGCGCAGGGAGACAGACCAGATTTCCTGGCTCCATATCTCTGCAACCAGTAGGCAAAATCCTATGACCCCCACACAAGAATGGTAGCTTGTAGGGAGGAGAAGAGGTTTTGTGCACTGACCAAGGCGAGAGCAGGCTCGGATGAGCGACTACACGCGCCAGAGCTTGGGCAGAACGCGCGCTCACACGTGTTCGACCCTGGTCGGCACGCCAGAGCTCGCCCAACCCGCGCGCGCGCGCTCCCCGGCGTCCGGTCAAGACCGCCGCGCGCTCACGCCCTCGGCCGTGCCCGCTCGCGCCTATAAAGCCTCCCCAGGCGCGCCTCACTTCGCCCCGCACTCACCCTCACCGGCCAACCACTTTTCCTTAGCTCCGGCGAGCTTAATTTCCGCCCGCCATTGCCGCCCGAGCTTCGGCCACCGTGGCCAGCTCCCTCCAGCCACCCTCAAGTCAAGCCAGTGCTTCGGCCAGCTCCACCAGCAGCCCGTGAAGCTTGCCAAGCCCTCGGACCCAGCCGGACTTCACCGGAGGCCCGAGATCGACCTCACCGGACTTCGGTCTTCCACCGCCGCGCGTGGACCGAGTTATCCAGTGAGTCTCCGCCCAATTCCTTGCGCTCGAGTCTTCTCGGGCATCCCGTGGACCTCCCTGACCCATTTGATTGAACTATCTCGCCGTGACCAGGCCGGTCTCCTCGCCGCCGACGAGCATCCCCGCCTGCGCGCGTGGACCGACCGACTCCGGCCATCTCCGACGGCGTTCCGCACACCGTTGTGATCCCCAAGACCTCCCCTTCATCCTCGACCACTTCACCGGAACAGTCTCGCCGCCGGTAAGCCCCTCCGCCCTTTTCCCCGCCGCGGCTACTGTTTAAGGTAGAAGACGGACCTCGGGTTAGGTTTTTGTAGAACCCGAGGGGTTTTCTGTAACGTCAGCGACTCATGTGAATAGTAGCCTGAGGACTGATTCGCGAAGAAAACTTAGAAAACCGCCAGGGACCCCAGTGCAAAGTAGATTTTCAATTAAATCGATTCTGATATTCTTTTTAAATAACCAGAGAACTTGTAAAATTCATAACTTGATGAATTCTTAATCAAAAAATGTCAAACCAATTTTGCTAGCCTCTGTATATTATAATCTATCATTTAAAAATAGTAAACCCTATGCTTTCTGTTCGAAATTTTAGAGTTTAAAATTAAAAACAGAAACCCACTAAACCTTATTTAATCAAGGAAAATTAGTTTTTCTTCTGTGCTAGACTTAAGAAAATTTGTGGGTATTCAAACCTCTTTTAGACACTGTTTAAAAATAGTAGGAACCCCAGCATTAGAAATTATGATGTAGTTTCTCATTTAAGGATGTTTTGTCCAAAACTTAGAGAAAATCAGAAAGATATTAGAAATTAATGAACAGTGATTAATATTATTTTTCCTAGTTTACTTATGTAACAGAGGACTTAGGAAAAATACAGAGACCATTAATTTGGATCAATGTTAAATTAAAATGATTTGTTTAGCCTAAATAAGACTGAAAATCAATTATTAAAGAGGCAAAACTATAACCAAAATGCTTAACAAAAATCCAGTGAACTTATAACCACCAGAGCCCCACTACAAAAATATAGAGCACCTCAGTCCAACTTTTTAAGTAAGGGAAATAAATACAAAGTGATAATAAGGCATTTTCCAACTAAATCATGAACAACCTCAAATAATGTGATAATGGGCAACCAAAAATTAACTAAGTCCATGATAAGGTAAACTACCAGAGAAAAATGCAAACCCATGAAAAGGAGGCAAACTCTTACCAATTGCTAATGATTTAAGAGAAAAGCCATTTAATTCAAATAATGCATACCACCCCTTCCCCTAAGCAAAAAGATGCCAAACTTCAGAATGATTGCTCTTGCACAAAATAATAACCAAGAAAAATAAGAACTCTGTTGTTTGATAATTTTCAAGTATAGTGGTAGTAGAAAGCACCCATTTGGCTAGAAACTTGAGAAAACCATAGAAAAATAATTAAAAGGTATTAATGACAAGAAATTTGTATCAAGTCATGTTATAACACCTAAAAGCCAGCAAAAATAAGTTCTGAAGAATTACCCACTGTTAAATAGTAGTTGTGGTTCAAAGCACCCCTTCTACCTTAGAGTTTAATAATTTTGTGCAGAGAAAACTATTCACTTTCTGATCCCCAAATTTTAAGACAGAGAAACACACACCAGTAGCAAGCCACTGTAATTTTTACAGAATTTTTAGAATTTTATAAAAGCAACTTGTAGTTCAAACCTACTCCAAAACATTAAAGAGAATAAAAGAAAAAGGAAAGAAGAAATAAACCCCACCTCAATAAGTCTAACTTGAGTACTTATCATTTATCCCTAAGACTTAAAAGGAATTCAGAGGAACCCCAAAAAAATTAAACCTACCTTTTACCTTAGCTAAATTTGAACCAGTTACCAAGTATACCACCCAAGGGTCTTGCATAAGTAAAGTTAACTTTGTTTAATTCAAGAAAGATCATACACCTTTTAAGTTGTGATTTCTAAAAGCACATATCATATCATGCATATATCTTACGCATTGCATTCATTAGATTGTAATCTTGCCGACGGAGAGTACGTGCTCATCCCCGAGCAAGGACCTGTCCAAGAGGAGGACCAGGAGCAGGCTTCAGAGACTGCTATCGAGGATCTCCCCGCAGCCCCAGCAATTGAAGGCAAGCCCCGGTTTTATGCATGACCTATTAATTATGCTATTTTACTACACTTAATGCTTGTAGGATTGCAATGTGCACTTAAGTGTAGGAGTTGCTTGAAACCTCTAGTTGCATGAACTTAGGACTCCTTTTTGAGATGAATACTAGTATGCTAGGTCGAGTAGCTGCTTGCTAATCAGGATCTCGGTAGAAGTCGAGTGATTTTTCTAGCACTCGCGCGAGGTCAGGAATTGATTGTATTCATCTTGATAATGGGATATATGTTGGTCTATGGACTTGGATCCAGGGAGGATGCCTTGCCCATGAGACGGGAAAATGAATTAAGGATTAATGTGTGGATACCTGAGTCAAGCTTTTGAACGTACTAAGCACATGCCGGGAAAAATGGTAACTGGAAAACCTAGTACCTGAGTGAAGCCGGGCGCGGACTTTATCCCTCATGCGACCTGAGACTGGTTCTCCCATGCTAGCTATGGTGGGTACAAGTGCGGTCACTGCACGGCGGCAGCCGGGGTCAGTGGAGCATTGTATGCCAAGGCGGTGAGGCCTGGACGCGAACGGGGAATCAATGGGGACGGTTGTCATGTGTAGGGTCGGAGTGCCCTGACATGCCGTGTGTTTAGGTTTACCTTGCAAGGTTTAAAACTCGATTCGAATCGTCTGCTTCTCGCAGCTAATGAGACTGCTTGATTCCTTGTACTGCATCGAGTAAGAAGTGAAATGTGGTTACATGAGATAACTTGTTGATTGAACTAATTGATTGTTACCATGTATGCTTAGAAGGAGCAAATCTAGCTAAGTTAATGATGGTAAAATTTGGAAAAGCTAACAATTGCTTTTAGTAACAGCTAGTGCTTTTGGCAAACCAAACCCCTCAGCCAAACAGCTGCATAGTCTAGAGGTAGAGGAGTAGACTCCTCACACCGGGTAAGTCTAGCTAAGTATTAGTATACTCAGCCTTGCTTGTGGCACCATTTTTGCAGGTACCATGCAGGATTTGATTGATGGTGTGACTTGGCCTACCACCCTGCCACCGGGTTGGACGGTCGAGTGGGATGTTGCTCCGGTAGGAGAGGAGCATGAGGAGTAGTGGGCTAGGCCTTGCCCATTTCCTCATTACCGACGACATCGATTATCCGCTGCACTTTACTTTATAAACTTTATTTGCTACTCCAGAACTCCGATTTATGTAATAATTCAGTACTTAATTTGAGGTTTCCTGTTTTATTGTATTTCTTCTATGACTCACCTTCGAGTGAGATTGTGGAATTTGATCCTGGTTAAGTGGCTCTATCAGACTAGATCTGAAGGACTGACGGGTTATTCCGATTTAAGTGTGTCACGGCCCTTGAGGCATGACTTAGGCACTTAAGCTGGAATAATTCGGGTGGTTCTGCCACATGATTCGGACAAAGTTGCCCAAATTCGGCACTTCAATTCCCAAGCCACTACTATACTCCTCGCCTCTCTAAGTCGAGAGGAGTATAATAAGGTGCAAGGGTTGAAGAGTGCCAAAGAGATTTGGGACGTACTCAAGACCGTGCACGAAGGGGATGAGGTGACAAAGATCACCAAGCGGGAGACGATCGAGGGGGAGCTCGGTCGGTTCATCCTCAACCAAGGAGAGGAGCCACAAGCCATGTACAACCGGCTGAAGACCTTGGTGAATTAAGTGCGCAACCTCGAGAGCACAAAATGGGATGACCATGAAATGGTCAAGGTTATTCTAAGATCACTTGTTTTTCTTAACCCTACACAAGTTCAATTAATTCGTGGTGATCCTAGATATAAGCTAATGTCTCCCGAGGAGGTTATAGGAAAGTTTGTGAGCTTTGAATTGATGATCAAAGGCTCCAAACAAATCATCGAGCGAGGCGCCACCTCCACACCCGAGGTGCAACCCATCGCATTCAAAGCGATGGAGGAGAAGAAAGAAGAGTCTACGTCAAGTAGGCTCCCCATCGACGCATCCAAGCTCGACAACGAGGAAATGGCGCTCATCATCAAGAGCTGCCGCCAAATCCTCAAGGAAAGGAGGGGGAAGGATTACAAGCCCCGCTCCAAGAAAGTTTGCTACAAGTGTGGTATGCCCGGTCATTTTATTGCTAAATGTCCATTATCAAGTGATAGTGACAGGGGCAATGACAAGAAGGCAAGGAGGAAGGAAAAGAAGAAGTACTACAAAAAGAAGGGTGGCGATGCCCACGTATGTCGGGAATGGAACTCCGACGAGAGCTCCATCGACTCCTCCTCCGACGAGGACGCTGCCAACATCGCCATCACCAAAGGCCTCCTCTTCCCCAACGTTGGCCACATGTTCCTCATGGCAAAGGACGGCAAAAAGAAGAAGGTAAATTCTAGAGCTTCCACTAAATATGCAACATCTAGTGATGAGGCTAGCTCTAGTGATGATATGGATGATTTGCTCACACTTTTTGCGAACCTTAACATGCAACAAAAGGAAAAATTGAATGAATGAATTAGTGCTATTCATGAGAAGGATGAAATTTTGGATAGCCAAGAGGACTTCCTTATTAAGGAAAATAAAAAACATGTTAAGGTGAAAAATGCTTATGCTCAGGAAGTAGAGAAATGTGAAAAATTGACTAGTGAGCTTAGCATTTGCCATGACACTATCTCTAACCTTAGAATTGAAAATGCCAAATTAATTGCTAAGGTTGAGAAATTAAATGTATGTGATGATTCTCTTGTAAACCTTAAAAATGAAAATGCTAGTTTGATTGCTAAAATTGACAAGTTGAATGAATCACTTTCTAGCCTTAAAATTGAGAATGATAAATTAATATCTAAGGCTAAAGATTTAGATGTTTGCAATGTTTATATTTCCAATCTTAGAAATGAGAATGCTATTTTACATGCTAAGATTGATGAATTAAATGTTTGCAAACCCTCTACATCCACCGTTGAGCATGTTTCTATTTGCATGAGATGTAGAGATATTAATGTTGATGCTATTCATGATCACCTAGCTTTAATTAAACAACAAAATGATCACATAGCACAACTAACTAGCAAGATTAATGAGCATGAGATAGAAAATGAAAATTTTAAATTTGCTAGAAGCATGCTCTATAATGGGAGACGCCCTGGCATTAAGGATGGCATTGGCTTCCAACAGGGAGGCAATGTTAAACTTAATGCCCCTAAGAAATTGTCCAACTTTGTTAAGGGCAAAGCTCCCATGGTTCAGGATAACGAAGGCTATATTTTATATCCTGCTGGTTATCCTGAACATAAGATTAGAAGAATTCATTCAAGGAAGTCTCACTCTGGCTCTCATCATGCTTTTATGTATAAGAGTGAGGCATCTAGTTTAGGCAATCCACTCATGTTAAATTGCCTAAAAAAACTCCTAATGCATCAAATGAACCTAATGTTTCATTTAAGACTTTTGATGCATCATATGTTTTAACTAACATATCAGGCAAAGTAGTTGCCAAATATGTTGAGGGGCAAACACAAGGGCTCCAAGACTTGTGTTTGGGTACCCAAGGTGCTTGTTTCTAATGTCAAAGGACCCAAGACCGTTTGGGTGCCTAAGAACAAGGCCTAAACTTGTTTTGTAGGTTTATGCATCCAGGGGATCAAGTTGGATCATTGATAGCGGGTGCACAAACCACATGACTGGGGAAAAAAGGATGTTCTCCTCCTATTTGATAAATAAAGATCCCCAAAGAGCTATCACATTCGGGGATGGAAATCAAGGTTTGGTCAAAGGACTTGGTAAAATTGCTATATCTCCTGACCATTCTATTTCCAATGTTTTTCTTGTAGACTCTTTAGATTACAACTTGCTTTCAGTTTCTCAATTATGCAAAATGGGCTACAATTGTCTTTTTACGGATATAGGTGTTACTGTCTTTAGAAGAAGTGATGATTCAGTAGCATTTAGGGGAGTATTAGTGGGTCAGTTGTACTTAGTTGATTTTAATAGAACTGAACTCGACACTTGCTTAATTGCTAAGACTAATATGGGTTGGCTCTAGCGTTGCCGACTAGCCCATGTTGGGATGAAGAATCTTCACAAGCTTCTAAAAGGAGAACACATTTTGGGACTAACCAATGTTCATTTTGAGAAAGACAGGGTTTGTAGCGCATGTCAAGCAGGAAAGCAAGTTGGTGTTCATCATCCACACAAGAACATCATGACGACCGACAGGCCGCCTGAGCTACTCCGCATGGATCTATTCGGCCTGATCGCTTACATAAGCATCGATGGGAGTAAGTATTTTCTTGTAATTGTGGATGATTATTCTCGCTTCACTTGGGTGTTCTTTTTGCAGGATAAATCTCAAACCTAAGAGACCTTAAAGGGATTCTTGAGACGGGCTCAAAATGAGTTCGGCTTAAGGATAAAAAAGATTAGAAGCGACAATGGAACGAAGTTCAAGAACTCTCAAATTGAAGGCTTTCTTGAGGAGGAGGGCATCAAGCATGAGTGCTCTTCTCCCTACACGCCACAACAAAATGGTGTAGTGGAGAGGAAGAATAGAACTCTACTTGACATGGCGAGGACCATGCTTGATGAGTACAAGACTTCGGACCGGTTTTGGGCGGAAGCAATCAACACTGCTTGTTACGCCATCAACCGTCTCTACCTTCATCGAATCCTCAAGAAAACATCATATGAACTCCTAACCGGTAAAAAGCCCAATGTTTCATATTTTAGAGTCTTTGGTAGCAAACGTTTTATTCTTGTTAAAAGAGGTAGAAAATCTAAATTTGCTCCTAAGGCTGTAGAAGGCTTTTTACTTGGTTGTGACTCAAACACAAGGGCATATAGAGTCTTTAACACGTCCACTGGACTAGTTGAAGTTTCTTGTGACACTGTGTTTGATGAGACTAATGGCTCCCAAGTGGAGCAAGTTGATCTTGATGAGCTAGTTGATGAAGAGGCTCTGTGCGTCGTGCTAAGGAACATGTCCATTGGGGATGTGTGTCCTAAGGAATCCGAAGAGTCAACACAAGTACAAGATCAACCATCATCTTCCACTCAAGCATCTCCACCAACTCAAGATGAGGAACAGGCTCAAGATGATAAAGAAGATGATCAAGAAGATGAGCCACCTCAAGAGGAGGACAATGATCAAGGGGGAGATGACAATGATCAAGACAAGGAAGATGAACAGGGTCAAAGACCGCCACACCCAAGAGTCCATCAAGCAATACAACAAGATCACCCCATGAACTCCATCCTCAGCGATATTTGTAAGGGGGTAACCACTCGATCTCGTGTCGCTCATTTTTGTGAACATTACTCTTTTGTGTCCTCTATTGAGCCATACAGGGTGGAAGACGCATTAAGAGATTCAGATTGGGTGTTGGCAATGCAAGAGGAACTCAACAACTTCACGAGGAATGAGGTATGGCATCTTGTTCCACGTCCTAACCAAAATGTTGTAGGAACCAAGTGGGTATTCCGCAACAAGCAAGATAAGCATGGTGTGGTGACAAGGAACAAAGCCCGACTTGTAGCCAAGGGATATTCACAAGTCGAAGGTTTGGATTTCGGTGAAACCTATGCACCCATAGCTAGGCTTGAGTCAATTCGCATATTACTTGCCTATGCTACTTACCATGGCTTCAAGCTTTATCAAATGGACGTAAAGAGTGCCTTCCTCAATGGACCAATCAAGGAAGAGGTCTATATTGAGCAACCTCCTGGCTTTGAAGATAGTGAGTACCCTAACCATGTCTATAAACTCTCTAAGGCGCTTTATGGGCTCAAGCAAGCCCCAAGAGCATGGTATGAATGCCTAAGATGTTTTCTTATCACTAATGGCTTCAAAGTTGGCAAAGCCGATCCTACTCTCTTTACTAAAACCATTGCAGATGATTTGTTTGTATGCCAAATTTATGTTGATGATATCATATTTGGGTCTACTAACAAATCTACTTGTGAAGAGTTTAGTAGGATCATGGTTCAAAAATTCGAGATGTCTATCATGGGGGAGTTGAAGTATTTCTTAGGATTTCAAGTGAAGATACTCCAAGAAGGCACCTTCATCAGCCAAACCAAGTACATTGAAGATATACTCACCAAGTTTGGAATGAAGGATGCCAAGCCCATCAAGACACCCATGGGAACTAATGGGCATCTCGACCTCGACACGGGAGGTAAATCCGTAGATCAAATGGTATACCGGTCGATGATAGGATCTTTACTCTATTTATGTGCATCTCGACTGGATATTATGCTTTCCGTATGCATGTGTGCAAGATTCCAAGCCGATCCTAAGGAAGTTCACCTTAGGGCCGTGAAAAGAATCTTGAGATATTTAGTTCATACACCTAAGTTTGGTCTTTGGTACCCCAAGGGATCCACTTTTGATTTGATAGGATATTCAGATGCTGATAGGGCAGGGTGTAAAATTGATAGAAAGAGCACATCAGGGACTCGTCAGTTCTTGGGAAGATCCCTGGTGTCTTGGGCTTCAAAGAAACAAAATTCAGTAGCTCTTTCTACTGCCGAAGCCGAGTATATTGCCGCAGGCCATTGTTGCCCGCAATTGCTTTGGATGAGGCAAACCCTTAGAGACTATGGCTACAAATTAACCAATGTCCCTCTCCTATGTGATAATGAGAGTGCAATCCACATGGCGGATAATCCCGTTGATCACAGCCGCACTAAGCACATAGTCATTCGGTATCACTTTTTGAGGGATCACCAACAAAGGGGGATATCGAGATTGATTATGTTAGCACCAAAGAACAATTAGCCGATATCTTTACCAAACCACTAGATGAGAAAACCTTTACCAAACTTAGGAATGAGCTAAACATTCTTGATTCTCGGAATTTTGATTGATATTTTGCACACATAGCTCATTTACGTACCTTTGATCATATCTCTTTCATGTGCTATGACTAATGTGTTTTCAAGTGTATTTCATGCTAAGTCATAGATTGAAAGGGAAATGGAGTCTTCGGCAAAGACAAGGCTTCCACTCCACTCTACCGATATTATTTACCCTTCGTCGTCTCTCCGCACCGCTCTCTACTTTGGTATAATCTTTCACTCATATATTGTTTGCCAAAGGGGAGAGAATTTCAAAAGGGCTCATATTTCACTCAAGTATCCGTTTTTGGCGATTCATGCCAAAGGGGGAGAAAGTATTAGCCTAAAGCAAAAGGACCACACCACCACGCCAATTTCAAAAAATTTTCAAATCAAGTTTAAATTTTTAAATGTTTTTCAATTGGTATCTTTGAAACTAGTATTCCTCTAAGAAATTCTATCTCAATTGGTAAAACCCTCTTGAACACTAAGAGGAGGATTTTATTAAGGGGGAGTTTTGTTTAGTCAAAGGAAAAGCATTTGAAACAAGGGGAGAAAATTTCAAATCTTGAAAATGCTTCTCAAAATCTTATTCATATACCTTTGACTATTTGCAAAAAGACTTTGAAAAAGAATTTCCAAAAACATTTGCAAAAACAAAATAAGTGGTGCAAGCGTGGTCCAAAATGTTAAAAGAAAGAAAGCAATCCATGCATATCTTATGAATGTTTAAATTGGTTTAATTCCAAGCAACCTTTGCACTTACCTTATGCAAACTAGTTCAATTCTGCACTTATATATTTGCTTTGGTTTGTGTTGGCATCAATCACCAAAAAGGGGGAGATTGAAAGGAAAATAGGGTCAAACCTTTTTCCTAAATGATTTTGGTGGTTGAATTGCCCAACACAAATAATTGGACTAACTAGTTTGCTCTAGATTATGAGTTCTACAGGTGCCAAAGGTTCAACACAAACCAATAAAAAGTCAAAGATAGGGTTCAAAATGAAAGGAGCAAAAGAAACCGAAGAGGACCCTGGTCTGGCGCACCGGACTGTCTGGTGCACCAGGGTGAATCAACTCGAACTCGCCACCTTCGGGTTTCTGGAAATGCCACTCTGCTATAATTCACCAGACTGTCCGGTGTGTCACCGAACTGTCCGGTGTGCCAGCGGAGCAATGGCTACAGCGCAACGGTCGACTCCAACGGAAACCTGTAAAAGCGTTACAGTGCGCGAATAGTGCGCGCAGAGTCAGAGCAGGCGCCAGAAGGCGCACCGGACAGTAAATAGTGACTGTCCGGTGCACCACCGGACTGTCCGGTGGCCCAAGCTGACAGAGCTCCAATGGTCAAACCCTAATAGTTGGGTGACGTGGCTGGCGCAACGGACAGTGTCCGATGGCGCACCGGACTGTCCGGTGCGCCCATCGATAAACAGTCTCCCCAACGGCCATTTTGGTGGGTGGGGCTATAAATACCCCCCAACCACCACACTTCAAGGCATCCAAGTTTTCAGCCATTGCATTCAATACAAGAGCTCTAGACTTCACTCCAAGACACAAAACAAAAGATCAAATCCTCTCCAAGTCCCAAGCTCATTCCAAAGACTTAGTGGCTTGTGAGAGAGAGACATTTGTGTTCATTTGAGTTCTTGTCGCTTGGGTCGCTTTTCTTCTTCCCATTCTTGTTCTCAACACCTTTGTAATCAAAGCAAGAGACACCAACTTGTGGTGGTCCTTGTGGGGTCCAAGTGACCCAATTGATTGAGGAGAAAAGCTCACTCGGTCTAGGTGATCGTTTGAGAGAGGGAAAGGGTTGGAAGAGACCCGGTCTTTGTGACCACCTCAATGGGAAGTAGGTTTGTAAGAACCGAACCTAGGTAAAACAAATCACTGTGTCATCCGCTCTATTTCCTTGGTTGATTTGTTTTTGCCCTCTCTTCGGACTCGGTTTTATTTCTAACGCTAACCCGGCTTGTAGTTGTGCTTAAAATTTATAAATTTCTAATTTGCCTATTCACCCCCCTCTAGGGGACTTTCAATTGCCCGTCCCAACACAAGCTACCCAGTGCTAACTTTTCGGAAGAGGTGGCCCGGAGCCTAGATGGAAGAGTGGTTTTATGTGAAAAATGATCTAAGGGCGAGAGAAGACATTAAAGAAGTCATCATGCGCCCCATCTGGTCCCGCTTCAGCCTCCGAAGGCCGAAGGTGGAAATTGATGATTCTATCGAAGAGTGCCAGAAGGCCTTCAGCACTGTTTGCTCCTTCATTGGCACAAGAGATTTAATTCAGGAACATATAGCCTTCTGGGTATGGCCGCTTATAGAAAGCTGGGAAATGCCGACGGAGACCACCACCGACTCTAGCGAAGGTGGTCTGGTTCGCCTGAAGTATACCTTCAGATTCAGGGAGAAGTTTGATGAACCCAACGACGACTGGCTGAAGTGTATCGAAGCTACTAGTGATGAACTGCTTGGAGCTTATTCCAAGGCCGAAGATAATGCTCTGTCCACAACCTTCGAAGGGCGGGGGAAGAAAAGACTGAACAGGGTTTTTTATGCCATTGGCTTCATATACCTCGACTATCGCTACCCGCTGTGAGGGCAACAGAAAAAGAGGAAGATTGCTGCTTCGGACACCCCAGCTGAGCCTGTGCTAAAGGGCAAAAATATGAAAGTTCTGACCAACCGGCCGCATTACATTGAACCGAATGTGGTGCCTGAATTTGGCGTAGGGTCCTCTTCAGCAGCCAAAGCAATACAAACTGCTTTGACTATACAGGGCGCTGAAGAACCAACTGTAATGTCGAAGACACATATAGCTGGACTAGTCAAAGATAAGGTTGAAAAGGCTGAAGAGTCGAAGATTGAAGAAAAAATGCAAAAGATTCTATGCCCTCTGATAGAGGCAGATCTGCCGAAGATGCAGAAGACTTCTACTGTAACTCCTAAGAGGAGAAGGATGGCCAATGTACTAGATGCAGTACTGGAGACTACAAAGGCGTTGAGCCCTGCTCCTGTAAATCAAGTCACGCCAACTAAAACCAAGTCGTAGGCCGAAGCTGAAACTAGGCAAGCAAAAGATGAAGTTGCGCAAGTTCAAACTGAAGCCAAAGCTGGGCCTTCAGTCCCGCCGAGACAAAACCTGCTACCCCTGAAGAAAAAGCGGCAGAGCAAGTTGTATCTGAAAAGATCAAAGCTTCTGCTCCCGAAGCTAAAATCATTGACTACATTATTCGTCATGCTTCGGGAAAAGAACTATCCCAGGAAGAAATGCTAGAAGCACGACACTATGCCCAAAAATTGAAATATCCGAAGGGAGCGTTAGTGTTCAATGATAGTGGCGAAGAAGATTTTTTGTACTGTCTCCCAGATAACAAAGAGATATCCATTTGCCGGGAGATAGGTAAAAGCATCGGATTCCCAAAGTTGGAAGACGGCCTTTCGATTTTATCGAAGGATGAACTTGCTGACAGCCTGGCATACAATAGCATAAAGGTATAAAAGTTAAATTTGAATTTGAAAATGAGGTATTTCATTTGTCATGCTTAATTCTTTCCTCCACTTGCAAGGCTTGATTTTTAGTAATGCCCTTAGGGCACAGAAAAATATTGAGGACAAAAGCTATATAATGGCCCTGAACAACCTTCGTTCATCGGTGATTGAATTGAAAAACAAAGGTCTTGAAAAAGACAAAATCTTAATTTCTCTGGTTAACAAAGTCAAAAAAAGATGAAGCTAGCTTCAAAGCTCAGACCGAAGCCCAAAAGATTGAAATTGAAGACCTTCGGAGGCAACTGGCCGAAACTAAAGAAAAATGCGCACTCGCAGAAGCTAACCGAGAAATCAGCGAATATTGGAAAAATCATTTAGAGAAAAATGTTGAAGAACTTCGCACATCCAAGGAGAGATGTTTTGAAAAATCCTTGGACTGTGTGAAGAAAATAAAAGCTAGCTTCGCCAACGTGGGCGCCTACTCTACCGAAGAAAACTTCATACGAGGCAACCCCGAAGGCGTTATTGAATGGATAAGTGGGGAGGCCGAGACCTTCGAAGAAATTTTAAGTGATCGCGGGGATGTATGCGCATTTTCTGGTGCACGGGGAATTTCAGCTATCTTGGAGAAGGCGGGATGCGACCATATTAAAACCATGGCCCAGACCGAAGCTGCCTTCTCCATAAATGATATGAAGGATCCTTCAGCTAAAGCAACCTTGATGGGCGGGAAAATTTTCAATGATATCTGGGTGAATGGTGGCCGAGAGATGGCCCATGAAATTATAAAGAAAAGTGAAAAAGATACCCATGATGCCCGAGTAGAAGTAAGGCGAGCTGAAGAAGCTGCAGAGCATGAAAAACGTATAGGTATTGCTTTTTGTTTTTTAGCTTCGGCATTTATTTTTGTTGCTTCGAACTGATTAACTTTTCCTACTTCAGCTGAATTATCTCCGCCGTCGGAACCATTCGATCCCCTAGCGGATCCAGAAATGAAGGAAGCGCTGGACATTATAAACATGGCTGAATCTATTGTTGATGAAGTTGTTAACAAATTACTGCACGAAGTTGCAGAGAAAGTCCTTAAAGAGGAATAGCACTTATTGTAAAAACATTTTAAGATTGTCAATGTATGAGACACTAGAATGGATATTGTACCTTTATTGTAACAAGATTGTAATATTTGATGTGTATAGCTTTGAATCGAAAATGTAAATTATTGTAATTCATTTCTTTGCATGCATGAAACTTTACATACATACGTTTTTGAGCCTTCAGCGAAAAACACCTTCCCTTCTTTTCATGCTTCGTAAAGAAAAGGATCCGTGCTTCGCAAAAATATCCATGCTTCGCAAAAAAGGATCCCCTCTTTTGTAACAAGGCTGATGAAACTGTATTTCCCAAAATTTACTTCATGCCTTAGCACATTTTCATTTTTACGAAGCATTCTCCGAAAAATGACTTCATATTCAATTCGTGTCCTTGATGCAATATGATGTATGATGTGATGTTATGCGAAATGATGTGATGATATGATGCAAAATGATGAGGATGCTGAAGACACACACCCACACTGAAACCCACAAGCTTCGCATCCCCTTAGGAACGACTTTAGAGCCTTCTTCACCGTTTATTTTTCGGGGTTCACCATTTATTTTTCGGTGTAAGTTCTGCATCCCCTTAGGAACGTCTTTTGAACTTCTTCCCCTTCTATTTCAGCGGTATAAGTTCTGCATCCCTTTAGGAACGACTTTGGAACTTCTTCGCCTTATATTTCGGCAGTATTTGGCTCTGCATTCCCTTTGCAATGACTTTTGAGCAGAAAACTTACGCTACGCTCCCTTAGGAATGACTTTCTGTAGCATCGGCAATTTTATCCCTTCATTCCCTTAGGAACGACTTTTGAGCAGAAAACTTACGCTGCGCTCCCTTAGGAACGACTTTCTATAGCTTCGGCAATTTTAGCTCTACATTCCCTTAAAAACGACTTTTGAGCTTCATAACTTTTGAGCTTCGTAACTGTTGGGGACTTGTTCTCAAATACTATAAATTAAGAACAAGGCAACACAAAATGTTAAATGTTAAAGCCCTTCGTCCTTCGAAGCATTATTCCCCTCAGGATATAATGATCTTCAGACGAAGGTCATGAAGGACATACCTTCATGATTGCAGTATATATTAATAAATGAATAAGCATATGAAATATGAGAAACAACATAAATAATCGCATAACATTGTTAATTCATTATTATCATATTATCATGGGAAGACAGAAACAATACTGAATTACAAAAGTACCTTCGGCTTGACAGAAGGCAAAAAGTACAAGCGTGACTTAAAAGCAAGTACCAGTCAGCGTGAACAGTATGGGGGTACTGTTCATCTATTTATAGGCACGGGACACGGCCCGTGTAAAATTACATCTAGACCCTTTACATTTACTAATAACTTTAAGGTAATCCACCGAGGTCTAAATAGCCTTTTCTCTTTTAAGTCGGTTTCCTTTTCTGTCGTCATGCCGAAGCTCCCTTGCATGTAGCTTCGACGCTGCATCAACCTTCGTATTATTCGTGCTTTCCACACTGTGTGATTCTGATCCGAGACCGAAGGCACCTGTTCACATATTACACTCGGAAAACATTGTTAAATTACATTTTTGAGGACCTTCGGAAGACGAAGGCCCCCAACAGGAGCCCCTCGCAATATTAATTTGTTAGAATGATAAATTCAGATTGCGACATGGACGAAGGCCCTAAGCCGAAGGTCCAAAAAAACACCTTCCCTTTGCTAGAATAGCAACAGTCAATGACAGACGGGGCCCTCCAACTTGGAGCGCACTGGGCATATAAATAGGAGCTCACACCGACTGCACTTGATACACCGCTTGTGCCATTTGCCTTATTTTCTCAATTTTATAGCTTGTGATTACTAGCTCTTGATAGCTCTCAAGCTTTTGAGCTTTGGTTTGAGGGACACGTTTTCGTCTTCTCCGAAGAAAAGATGTCTCAAGACAAGAAGACAGTTGCTGAGACAAAGCTAACCGAAGAGGAGAAGCTCCTTGAGAAGACTGCTGGATTTGTTGAATCAATAGCAAAAATTAATACTGAAAAGATTACTAAAGAGGTATTGGAAGGCTTGTCTGAAGATACTGATGATAGCGACAGCTATGATATGGAGAGTGTAGGTGAAGACTCTGAAGATCGGCCCTCGCGACCAAGTCACGCAGTCTTCGGGAAATCAACTATCAAACAGACTCATCTTGATAATATGAGAGGAAGGTATTTTCGAGATATGTCTATCGTGAGGGCTGACGTAGACAGAGCCGTTCCTGCTCCCGAAGAAAACGAAGTTGTGATCTTCCGAAGCTTCTTCAAGGCTGGACTTCGGTTCCCGTTGAGCAGATTTATGGTTGAAGTTTTAAAGACATACCAGATTTTTCTTCACCAGATCACTCGCGAAGCAGTTATTAGAATGGGGATCTTCGTCTGGGCTATAAGAAGTCAAGGTCTAGAGCCAAGCGCAAGATGTTTTTGAAGTATGCACGAGCTTTCGTATGAGACGAAGCCCTATGGTAAAGAACAATATCATAACAATTTCGGTTGCTATAGCTTCATTGCTTGCTCTGGCGCAAGGTACCCAGTGCCAACGTTTTGGAAGAGATGGCCTGGGGCCTGGATGGAAGAGTGGTTTTATATGAAAAATGATTTGAAGGCGAGAGAAGACATTATAGAGATCATCATGCGCCCCATCTGGTCCCGCTTTGGCCTCCGAAAGACGAAGGTAGAAATTGATGAGGCAGCCGAAGCATGCCGAAGGGCCTTCAGCACAGTTTGCTCTTTTATTGGAACAAGAGACTTAGTTCAGGAACATGTAGCCTATAGGATATGGCCATTGATAGCAGCTGGGAAATGCCAAAAGAAACCATCATTAACCCTAGCAAAAGCGACCTGGTTCGATTGAAGTACACCTTCAGGTTTGGAGACCAGTTTGTCAAACCGGATGATGACTGGCTGAAGTGTGTTGAAAATACTAGCGATGAATTACTTGGAGCATATTCCATGTCTGAAGATAATGCACTATCTGCGGCCTTCGGGAGCCGAAAGAAGAAAAGATTAAACAGGGTTTTTGATGCTATTGGATTTGTGTACCCTGGCTATCACTACCCGCCATGGGGGCAGAGGAGAAAGGGTGCGACCTCTAGAAAGGTTGTCGTTTCGGCTGCTCCAAGCAAGCCTACGCCGAAGAGTAAAAAGTTAAAAGTCCTCACCCACCGGCAATAGTGCCCGAGTTTAGCGGGGAAACTTCTTCAGCTAAAGGACCTGGTCCTCCCACGCAGAAAATTGAAGAGCCGGCTGCAATGCCGAAGGCACCCTTAGCCAAGCAAGCTAAAGAAAAGACTGGTAAAGATAAGGCCGAAGAGCCAAAGACTGAAGGACAATAATGTTAGAAGTTTTAAGCCCTTCGGCGGAAATAATAGTGCCGAAGATACAAAAAGGTCTTGTGGCGACTCCTAAAAGAAAAAGGATGGCAAGTATACTAGATGTACTAGAGTCAGTAAAGGCTTCAAGTTCTATTCCTTCAAGGAAAATTGCCGAGGCTTCGAAAGCACAAATCGAAGCTGAAACGAGACCGGCCAAAGTTGAAGGTGCATCGAGCTTGGCTAGTGCCGAAGCTGGGCCTTCAGAGCCTGCTGATAAACATCCCTCAGAAATTGAAGAAAAGGCAGCAGAGGAAGAGGCTACAGAGCAAAGTTTGCCTGAGAAAACTGTCGCTCCTACTCTCGAAGTTTTAAAGGAAAGTATTGAATATATCATTCGTCATGCTTCAGGAAAAAGACTCTCTAAAGAAGAAGAGCGAGAAGCTCAACACTATGCCTAGAAACTGAGATATCCAAAGGGGGCATTAGTGTTCAACGGCAGCGGGGAAGAGGATTTTTTGTACAGTCTTCCGGACAGCAAAGAGATATCTGTCTGCCAAAAGATGAGGAGAAGCTTCGGATTCCCAACATTAGAAGATGGGCTTTCAGTACTGTCAAAGGACGAATTGGCCGATAGTTTGGCATATAATAGTATAAAGGTGTGAAAATCACTTTTTGTACTTAAAAAAACAAATTTTTTCATTTGTTTATACTTAACACTTTTCTCCTTTTGCAGGGCTTGATCCTTAGCAATGCCCTCAGGGCATAGAAAAATATCGAAGACGAAGGATGCACAATAGCCCGAACAACCTTCGTTCGGAAGTAATTGAACTAAGGAACGAAGGCCTTGAAAAATATAAAATATTAATTTCATTGGTGAGCAAAATAAAAGAAGATGAGGCTAGTTCCAAAGCCCAAGCTGAGGCCCAAAAAAGTGAAATTGAAGACCTTCGTAAACAGTTAGCCGAGGCCAAATTAAAATGCGCTGTTGCTGAAGCTGATCGAGATGCCAGTGAGTACTGGAAAAATTATTTTGAAAAAACAGTTGCAGAACTCCGCGCATCAAAAGAAAGATGCTTTGAAAAATCTGTGGAATGCGTAAAACAGATAAAGACTAGCTTCGCTAACGTGGGCGCGTACTCAAGCAAAGACAACTTCATACGGGGCGACCCTGAGGGCGAATCGAGTGGATCAGCGGTGAAGCCGAAGCTTTGGAAGAGATTTTGAGTGACCGTGGAGACGTCTGTGCATTCTCTGGTGCGAGGGGAGTTGCAACCATTCTAGAGAAGGCAGGTTGCGAACATGTTAAAACCTTGGCCCAGGCCGAAGCTGCCTTCTCCATCGATGATACAAAGGACCCCTCGGCCGAAGCAAGCTCAATAGGCGGAAAATTTTTCACTGATATCTGGGAAAATGGCGGCCGAGGGATGGCCCATGAAATAATGAAGAAGTGCGAAAAAGATATTCATGACGCTTGAGAAGCAACAAAAGCGGCTGAAAAAGCTGCGGAACTCGAAAGACGGATAGGTATTACTTAATGGCTTTTAACTTTGTTGTTTATTTTTGTGACTTCTAACTAATTTATGTCTTCTACCGCAGCTGAACTATCTCCTCCCCCAGAGCCATTCGACCCACTGGCCGACCGAGAGACAAAGAAAATAATAGAAATTATTAATATGGCCGAAGCTATTGTAGATGAAGTTGTTACCAAGCTGCTAACCGAAGCTGTAGAAAAAGTTCTGAAGGAAGAAGAGTAGCTATTGTAAAAACATTTTCTAGAATATTGATGTAACATTTGCTAAACTATGTTTGTAATATTCAGTGCTTATAGATTTGAATGTAATATATGAGTGGTTTGCAATTCAGTTCTTTGCGATGCATGAAACTTTTTATACATACCGTTTTTGAGCCTGCGGCGAAAAAATACCTTCCCTTCTTTTCATGCTTCGTAAAGAAGAGCTTTTATGCTTCGTAAAAATCATCCATACTTTGTAAAACATCAATGCTTTGTAGACAATAGATCCCTTTTTTCGCTTCAGAACTGATGAAGCTGTGATTCTCAGCTTACTTTGTATCTTGGCAATTTTTCATTTTTTGTAAAGCATTGCCCTAAGATCGGCCTCATTTTCAATTGATGTCATTGATGTGATATGATGTATGATGTGATGTTATGAAATATGATGTGATGATATGTTGCAAAGAATGATGCTAATGTATCGTGCAAATGAATGCCTAAACACACACATCCGAAGCTTCATCCACAACCTTCATTCCCTAAGGAATGACTGAAATCTCTTTGCCGTTTATTTTTCGGCTGCACCGTTTATTTTTCGGTATAAGTTCTGCATTACCTAAGGAACGTCTTTTGAACTTCTTTGCCTTCTATTTCTGCAGAATTCGCGTTGACTTTTCGCACTTCGCCTTATATTTCAGTGGTATCTGGCTCTGCATTCCCTAAGGAACGACTTTTGAGCGGAAAACTTACACTGTGCTCCCTTGGGAATGGCTTTTTTAAGTTTCAGCAAACTTACGCTGCGCTCTTTAAGAACGACTTTTTGTGGCTTTGGTGAAACTTTCACTGCAATTTTTAGCTTTGCATTCCTGAAGGAATATCTCTTTATAGCTTCGGCATTCTCGTAAGTCTGTGACGAAGGTACATTTCATTTTGACATAAACGAAGCTAGTACAGGAAATTAAAAATGATAAGAAAAGTAGGTTTACATTGATTGTTCCTTATTAAAAGAAAATGACAATGAATTTAAAACTGTGCCAGAGGTAGGATATCTCTCAAAATATATGTTTTGATTCTGGCACAGTACTGTTAACTGTGCGAGCTTCGGACCCCTCCCTAAAATCTCGCTGCTGATGGGTCTGTTAGCTCCCTTCTAGCTGCTGACCTCGTGAGTAGGCAGGTTGTAGTGGCAGCGGAGGTGGAAGCTATGGCCAAGAAACTTGTGGTTGACTAGCCGAAGCAATAGAAGCCGCGGGATGATTACCCACATATTCTGGTATATAGGGTGAATGACACAAAGCAGTGTGCAGAACCGGCTTCGGTTGACTTTTCTGGGCTTCGGCTTCTGCAATTTCTTTTTGCTTTTGGATGGTGATTTGGCACGTTCTTGTATTGTGGCCCTTATCTTCACCACAAAATAAATAGTAGATCTTCCTGGGCTGATCCCCATATCTTCCTCCTTAGCCCCTGGCGCCTCTGCCTCTTGGAGCTGGCGGCCGGAAAGAGCTTTGTTGCTGCCCCGAAGCTTGTGAAGAATACTGCGGCCTCTGCTGTTGACTTCCTCTGTCATCACTCTGGGTGGAGTTGTGAATTGACCTTACGTGCCTCGGGTGGATTCTTCCTCCGAAGCCCCTGGTCATTTCAGAGAACCTGTATGCTTCCTCCCTTTTTTGGCGGAAGTCATTGTCAGCCCGGATGTACTCATCCATCTTCTGAAGCAGCTTCTCCAAAGTTTGTGGGGGGCTTTCTAGCGAAATACTGAGTGGTAGGTCCTGGACGAAGCCCCATAATCTTGGCCTCAAAGACAATTTCGTTGGGCACTGTAGGCACTTGTGCTCTAAGACGCAAGAACCTTCGGACATATGCCTGAAGGTACTCCTCATGATCTTGCGTGCATTGAAACAAGGCCTAAGCTATGACTGGCTTCGTCTGGAAGCCTTGGAAATGTGTCACCAGCATATCCTTGAGCTTCTGCCACGAAGTAATGGTCCCTAGCCGAAGAGAAGAATACCATGTTTGGGCCACATTCCGAACTGCCATGACGAAGGACTTGGCCATGACAGCTGCATTACCTCCATATGAAGATATAGTTGCTTCATAACTCATCAAAAACTGTTTTGAGTCTGAATGCCCATCATACATGGGAAGCTGAGGTGGCTTGTATGATGGGGGCCATGGGATAGCCTGCAGTTCTGCTGCCAAGGGAGAAGCATCATCAAAAGTAAAGGTATCATGATTAAAATCATCATACCATCCATCGTCGTTGAACAAGCCTTCTTGATGAAGCTCCCTGTGTTGGGGCCTTCGATCTTGTTCGTCTTGAACAAGATGGCATACTTCTTCAGTGGCTTCGTCGATCTGTCTTTGAAGATCAGCCAGTCGGGCCATCTTCTCCTTCTTCCTTTGCACTTGCTGATGGATTATCTCCATGTTTCTGATTTCATGGTCCAACTCCTCCTCCTGGAGTGTTGGACTAGTGGCCTTCCTCTTCTGTCTTCGGGCCTCTCGAAGAGAAAGGGTCTCCTGGTTCGGGTCCAGTGGCTGCAGTGTGGCAGCCCCTGGCGCTGAAGCTTTCTTCGGTGGCATGACGAAGGTCAGTGCTTGCCGAAGGTGGTCGAAAAAGGGTTCACCGGAGGTGGGCGCCAATGTTGGGGACTTGTTCTCAAATACTATAAATTAAGAACAAGGCAACACAAGATGTTAAATGTTAAAGCCCTTCGTCCTTTGAAGCATTATTCCTCTTAGGATATAATGATCTTCAGACGAAGGTCATGAAGGACATACCTTCATGATTGCAGTATATATTAATAAATGAAGAAGCATATGAAATATGAGAAACAACATAAATAGTCGCATAACATTGTTAATTCATTATTATCATATTATCATGGGAATACAGAAACAATACTGAATTACAAAAGTACCTTCGGCTTGACAGAAGGCAAAAAGTACAAGCGTGACTTAAAAGCAAGTACCAGTCAGCGTGAACAGTACAGGGGTACTGTTCATCTATTTATAGGCACGGGACACAGCCCGTGTAAAATTACATCCAGACCCTTTACATTTACTAATAACTTTAAGGTAATCCACCGAGGTCTAAATAGCCTTTTCCCTTTTAAGTCGGTTTCCTTTTCTGTCGTCATGTCGAAGCTCCCTTGCACGTAGCTTTGATGCTGCATCAACCTTCGTATTATTCATGCTTTCCACACTATGTGATTCTGATCCGAGACCGAAGGCACCTGTTCACATATTACACTCGGAAAACATTGTTAAATTACGTTTTTGAGGACCTTCGGAAGACGAAGGCCCCCAACAGTAACTTTTGAGCTTCGTAAGTCTGTGAAGAAGATATATTCCATTCTGATAGAAGCAAAATCATTACAAAAAATTAAAATTAAATTTACATTGCTTGTTCCTTATTAAAAAACAAAATGACATAAAATATAAAAGTGTTTCAGAGACTGGATATCGCTCAATATATATTCTTTGATTCTGGCACAGTGTTGTCGACTGTACGAGCTTTGGATTCCTCCCTATATTCACATTGCTGTTGAGAGTGCTGGCGCCCTTCTGGCTGCTGGCTTCTGGAATAGGTAGGTTGCAATGGTGGTGGTGGTGGGAGCTGAGGCCAAGAAGCCTGTGAATGGCTAGCCGAAGCAATAGAAGTTGCAGGATGATTGCCCACATATTCTGCTATGTAGGGAGAGTGGCACGAAGCAGTGTGCAAGACCTGCTTCGGCTGATTCTGCCGAGCTTCGGCATCTGCTATCTCCTTTTGCTTCAGAATAGTAATTTGGCACATTCTTGTAGTATGGCCCTTGTCCTCACCACAGAATAAGCAATAGATTTTCCTAGGCTGATCCCCATATCTTCCTCCGGAGCCTCTAGCGCCTCTGCCCCTTGGAGCTGGCGACCTGAAGGAGCTTTGCTGCTGTCCCGAAGACTATGAGGTGTGCTATGGCCTCTGAAGCTGGCTCCCTTTTTCATCATTCTGACTGGAGCTATGGATTGATCTGACATGCCTAGGGTGGACTCTCCCTCCGAAGCCCCTAGTCATCTCAGAGAATCTGTAAGCTTCCTCCCTTCTTTGGTGGAAGTCGTTGTCAGCATGGATGTACTCATCCATTTTCTGATGCAGCTTCTCTAGAGTCCGGGGGGCTTCTTGGCGAAGTATTGAGCCGTAGGTCCTGGCCGAAGACCATAGACCATGGCCTCAATGACAATTTCATTGGGCACTATGGGCGCTTATGCTCTCAATCGCAAGAACCTTCGGACATACGCTTGAAGGTATTCCTCATGATCTTGCGTGCACTGGAACAAAGCCTTGGTTGTGACTGGCTTCATTTGAAAGCCTTGGAAACTGGTAACCAGCATGTCCTTGAGCTTCTGCCACGACGTGATTGTCCCTGGCCGAAGGGAAGAATACCATGTCTGGGCTATGTTTTGGACTGCCATGACGAAGGACTTTGCCATGACAGCTGCATTGCCTTCGTATGAGGATATTGTTGCCTCGTAGCTCATCAAGAATTGTTTTGGGTCCGAGTGCCCATCATACATGGGTAACTGGGGTGGCTTGTAGGATTGTGGCCATGGGATAGCCTGCAATTCTACTGCCAAGGGAGAAGCATCATCAAAAGTAAAGGTATCATGATTAAAATTATCATACCATCCATCTTCATTGAATAAGCCCTCTTGACGAAGCTCCTTGTGTTGGGGCCTTCGATCTTGATCATCTTGAGCAAGATGACGCACTTCCTTAGTAGCTTCATCGATCTTCCTTTGAAGATCGGCCAGCCGAGCCATCTTCTCCTTTTTCCTTTGCACCTATTGGTGGATGGTTTCCATGTCCCTGATCTCCTGGTCCAACTCCTCCTAGAATGTTGGACTGATGGCCTTTCTCTTCTGGCTTCGAGCCTCTCGGAGAGAGAGAGTCTCCTGTTTTGTGTCCAGTGGCTGCAGTGCAGCCCCTGGCGCTGTTATCTTCTTCGGCGGCATGTTGAAGGTCTGTGCTTTGCCGAAGGTTGTGGAAGTGAGTACACCGGAGGTGGGCGCCAATGTTGGGGACTTGTTCTCAAATGTTGTGAATTAAGAACAAGGCAACACAAAAATAGGTTAATGGTTAATACCCTTCGTCCTTCGAAGTATTATTTCCCTAAGGATATAACGATCTTCGGACGAAGGTCATGAAGGACGTACCTTCATCATCACAGCACATATCAATGAAAGACGAAGCATATGAAACATAAGAAATAACATTGATAATCATATGATACCAATAGTATCTTTTATTATATAATCATGAATGAATAAGAACAATATTAAATTACATTTGTACCTTCGGCTTGACAGAAGGTAAAGGTACAAGCGTGATGTATGAGTGAGTACAAGTCAGCGTGAACAGTACGGGGGTACTGTTCATCTATTTATAGGCATAGGACGCGGCCTATGTGAAATTACATTTATGCCCTTCATGTTTACTATTGGCTTAAGAACAATCTATCGGGGACTAGATAGCCTTTTCCTCCTTAAGTTGGTTCCTTTTTCTGCTAGTGAGCCGAAGCTCCCTTGTGCATAGCTTCGGCGCTGGTTCAGCCTTCGTTCTGACCCTGCTATCCATATCGTGTATAGCTTCATCCCAAATCTGAAGGTTCCTGCACATGTATTATGCTTGGCAAACATTGTTAATCATGTTTTTGAGGACCTTCGGAAGACGAAGGCCCCCAACAGTGGCTGTTGGGAACCTTTCCGTCTGGGTAGGTTAATCCAATAGGGAAACAGAAAGTATGTTTGTAAAGTTTAGTATGGAATGCCAAAAGCCTTGTTAATCCCCCTGTGTGAGGGCACTGTATGGGGGTATTTATAGGTACTCAAGGGGCCGCCTGTCTCTGTCAAGGACGTTTACACCCTCGAGTACCCGGTTTATCCCCAGAATATTCCCACAAGGGAAGGTTACAGACAGTCATTAAGGTAAACCCTATTACAAACATGGCCCTAAACAGACAAGACCTGATGGGCCAATTACAATGGGCCGAATCCCTCATGGGCCTCCCATGGCGGTGATGACGTGGGAGACCTGTAGACTTTGACAAAGCCTTCGTCTTGCAACCCGTCCGTGAAGGGGACCGCGCAGGTCTCCGCCTGGTCGGCGCCTTCGGCGGGTAGACGAAGTCATAGAGCGAAGGGTAGCGTGTTCGCCTTCGCACTAGCATTTGCCCTCCAAGGGACCAGTTCGACCAAGTCAGTTGGTGCCGATGACGCCGCTAGATGGTGAAAACGCTGCCCTTGCTAGATGGACGTGTTACTGTTGGACTGCATGTTTTTCGAGGCGTCGCATCCTGCCTATAAAAAGGCGGTCGCGGCCAGCCTAGTCCTGTCTTTTGCTCACGATGTAGAAACCCTAGCTTTCCTGAACTGCTCGCTTGCCCTCCTTGGTCTCCCGCTTCGAAATTCTGGCCCACATCATGCAGACCGCATGCCGCCGCCGACGGTACGTTCTGATGCCTTCTTCGTCTGCTGCGAGTGCATCGTCGGCAGCGCCATCGTCCGAGGATACTTTGGGCGATTTGGCGGTGCTGGACTTGTTGCCTGGCCATACCGTAGAGTTTGGCACCTCGAGGATTTCCTCGGTTCACGTGCTGGAGATGCAGCGGATTGGGTACATTGGTGACGGCGTCGGGCGGGTGCCGGGGGCAGAGGAGATCCCCGAGCGGGAAGGCGAGTTGGTTGTTTTTGAGTCCTTTTTCGTCGCCGGCCTTCGCCTCCTGGCACATCGCTTCGTGGCAGAGGTGTTGCAGAGGTTTGAAGTGCAGGTTCATCAGTTGATGCCAAACGCCGTGGTTGCGCTAGCAAAGTATGTTTGGGCGGTTACTTCTTACGGCGAGCGACCGTCTGTGGAGGTCTTCGCCAAGAATTATTGCCTGCATTGGCAGAAGAGGATAATAGGGAATAAGATTGCCCAATTTGGATCGTGCACCTTCACGCCGAGGACTGGAAAGACTTCGGCGGAGGTCGTTGAGATAGTTCTTTGCGCCAGAAACAAGTGGGGCAACTGGTGGGATTACTGGTTCTATGTTTCTCCTAGTGATGTTGAAGACCTGCCTGGCCTGCCTCCGGCCATTCTTTGCTCACATTGTTATGTGGCGTTCCCTCGATTCAAGGTGGCGGAAGATGACGAGGACGAGGGGGCCCTTCGGTATGCTGCCCGCTTGAGTAGTAGGCTTGATTTGGTTGAGGAGTTTATCAGGTATGGTGTGTGGCCCTTGGCCCATGGCTGGGTGCTAGGTGAAGTATGCCCACGGTGGATGTCGACCCTAGGAAACCGGTTGGTGCGAAGTCCTGCCTTCGCTGTGGATTTGCATGGTTGGAACTCAACCGCATTTGTGCGCGAAGTGGAGGCTGAGGCAGTGAAGATTGTGGGGAAGTATGTGCCAAGGACGGAGACCCTGAAGAGTTGGGATATCCGTGGTTCAAACGTTCGGTTGAACCGCGTATTTGAGTTGAACAGTTTGCCTTATGCTGGCTACCCGGGGGAGGACGAGACCGATACTGCTGTCCGCCGGGGGAAAAAGGCGATGGCGACGGTTGACAAAGGCCCATCGCGGGGAACAGCGCCGAGCGCGCCCGCCAGGAAGAGGAAATTAGGTACAATGACCGAAGTGTTATGGGCTTCCGAATGTTTTGCTGTGGAATTGTTGGAGACCTGCGCAGCTCCCGGGGAGACGATGTCTTTGCCCAAGCTCCGGGAGTCTTCTGCGCGAATGCTGAAGGTCACCGGAGGTCGCTGGCCTAGGAATGTTTCGATTCCTTGGGCGGCTGGTGAGGACGTTTTTACATCTCGATTAGCTTGTGAGATGAAAATTTTTCCTTACGGACGGAATGTTGCTACTGTTGTGACAGCAGTGATGGAGAAGGATCGCCAAGACACGCCGTGGAAACGTTGGGCTTTCACGAGGGTTGGTGACCCGCAGCGCGAGGTCAAAATGGCGCGGCCGAGCGCGAAGTCTGCCGCCCCTGGCACCAACATGCCTCCGCCTGGCACGCCAGGTCCTAGCGCGTTGCTTGTGACACCTCGGTGTCACCTAGGATTTCTTCCTTAAGCTAACTTAAACCATTATCACATGTGAACCAAATAGAGGCATGAACATCAAAAAGTAAGGACAAAGGTTTAAAGTGAGTCTTTTCATCTTAAGAAACTCTCCCTAATCATGTCATGAATCTTAAGTTAAGAAAAACTCTCAAACCTAATTAATCCTAAGTGAACCATTAAGCACATAAAAAGGGAATTTGGGAAAAGTCTTGGGAAAAATACAAAATTTTGTTAAGAACCCAATGACAAAGTTTTAATATATTAAATGACCAACAAAATATAGTAGGAAGTTTTTGCCATTTAGTTTTTCCAAAATCCCCAAAACAGCCCTTGAACCAAGGTCCTATGGCAAAATTTAGAATTCAGAATTCTGAATTTCAGAACCCTTTTTCAAGGTCAAATGTCTTCCCTGTTTTCCAAAACTCGAAACTAAAAAGTCCAAAATCAAAGTAGTGCCAAATTTTCTTGAACATGCTCTAGTAAAATTTGAACTCAAACAAAAACCGTTTAACATGATTTTGGCGCCGTTTGACCTCGGGACTCGGCTGTCTCACACTGGCAACTTGGCGATGTTACAACTCCTTGTCCCTAGCCTAAAACCGCGCGACATCCACACACAAACGACAAAGCACAGTCAGGGGAACAAATCCTTCACAGCAATCTTGCACAAATTCGCGAAGATTTGCGCCCAATTGGCGTTAGAACTCGGGCAGAAGCAACGGTTCCACGTGTTCGACCATGGCTAACACAGCCGGTTCACGCTAGTTCACGCACCCGCGCTTCGCAGTGCACGTCCGCGCGCGCTCGCTGGTCCACGACCGCCTGTGCACCGCGTTGTGCCTATAAAGCAGCCCAAGGCCTCGGCCATACCTCCCCGCGCGCTCTCAAGTCCTGCCCGAGCCAAAGTTCACCGGACTTTGCCCGGAGCACGCCGCGCCACCACCCGCCAAGCCATCCGAGACTCGGCCACCGTGGCTAGCCCACTCCAGCCACCCTCGGGCTACGCCAGTCGCTCGGTTAGCTTCACTAGAGGCCCGTGAAGCTTTCCAAGTCATCGGACCAGGCAAACTCTCACTGGAGACTCGAGATCATCTTCGCCGGACTTCGGTCACCCGCCGCCGCGCGTGAACAGAGCTAACCAGTAAGCCATTTCCAATTCCTTGCACCCACGTCTTCTCTAGCATCTAGTGAAGCTCTCTGACCCGTTTGATTGCACTATCGCGTCGTGAGCAGGCCAGACTCCTCGCCGCCAATGAGCTCCCCCGCCTGCGCACGTGAACCGGCCGACTCCGACCATCCCCGACGGCAACCAGCACCTCTCCGTGACCCTCAGGACCTCCCCTACACCCTCGACCACCTCAACGAAGCAGTCTCGCCGCCGGTAAGCCCCTCCGCCCCTTTCTTCCTCCGCGACCACTGTTCCATTAGGGAAGAACCGCGGATTCGATTTCCAGAAACCTAGGGGGTTTTCTGCAGAGTTGTAGACTCATGTGAATAGTGCACCGGGGACCTGTCTGTAATTCACTTAAGATCTTTCGCCAGGGATCCCAGCGCAAAACTGTATTTCCTTTATCCATTTCTATTTAACCTTTTTAAATTCAGCAAAGAACTTATAAAATTTATATCTTGAGTTATATTCAACCAAATTTAACCAAACTAATTTTGCTGGATTCAAAATATTATGGACTATCAATTAAAAATACTGAACCCCATGCTTTCTGTTTTAAATTTTAGAGTATGAAATTGATTAAGGAAAATGACCAAACCTTATTAAATTAAAGAAAATTAGTTATGCTTCTGTGCTGAACTTAAGAAAATTTGTAGATGTTCAAACCTCATCAAGGCACAGTTTAAAATATGGAACACCCCGGTATTGAAGATTTAATTAGGGATATCTATTAAAAGCCATTTTTGTCCAAAACTTAAGAAAATCAGAAAGACATTAGAGAATGATGAATAGTGAATGCAATTATTTTTCCTAGTCCACTTAAGTTATAGAGAACCTAGGAAAAATAAAGGGACCCCTAGTCCAGAACAAATTCTAGGAGAAATGTTATTTAAGCACTAATCAAACTAGAAAAACAATTATTAGAATTATGAAAATAATTTTAAAATTGCTAATAAAATCTAGTGGACTTGTAACCACTAGAACCCCACTAAAAAATGATAAACACCTCAGTCCATCATTTTAAGTAGGGTAAACAAATAGAACTTGATATTAAGCCATTTTTCAATTAAATCATAAGTAACCCAAAAAGTGTGCAAAAATGGGCAAATAGATTTTTATTAGATCAATAATAAAATAGGCCACCAGAGAAAAATGCAAAACCCAATTGAAAGCTACAAAATAATACCCATTGCCAATACTTCATGAAAAGGGCCATTTAATCCAAATAAATCCTACCACCTTTTCCTTAAGCAAAAAGTTACCAAATTTCAGAATGATTGCTCTTGCACAAAGAAGAAGATAGGAAAAATTAGAAATCTGTTGTTTGATATTTTTCAATTATAGTGGTAGTAGAAAGCACCCCTTTGGCTAGGAAATTTAGAAAATCATAGCAAAATAACTACTAAGTATTAATGGCTAAATATTTGTACAAAGCCATGTTATAACATCTAGATGCCAGCAAAAATATGTCTTAGAGAATAACCCTTTGTTAAAAAGGAGTTGTAGTTCAAAACACTCCCTCTGCCCTAATATTTTAAAATTTTATATAGGAAGAACCCCTCACTTTTTGAACCCCAAATTTTGAGACAGAAATTTATACACCAGTAAGAAGCCACTTTAATTTTTGCAGAATTTTTGGAAATTTATTAAGTTAACTTGTAATTCAAACCCACCTTAAAAGCATAAAAGAATTAGAAAGAAAGACAGGGAAAATAAACCTCGCTCCAATAAGTTCAACTAGAAATCTTAATAAACTCTCACTAAGACATTAAAAATAAAATCAGTGAAACACCAAAATGGACTTACCACTTAGTTTAACTAAGCTTGACCCTAAATTGCTAAGTATACCCCAAGAATCTTCAAGTAGCAAGATTAAGCCCTACCTTATTAAATTAATCATTCACCATCCAAGTTTAATTGCTTAATTGCATATCATACCATGCATTTATCTTACTCATTGCATTCATTAGATTGCAATCTCCCTGACGGAGAGTACGTGCTCATCCCTGAGCAAGGAGCTGTCCACAAGGAAGACAAGGAGCAAGCTCCCGAGATTGCCATCGAGGATCTCCCCGCAGTCCCAGCTATTGAAGGCAAGCCCCGGTTTTATGCATAACCGTATCTATATATGCTATTTTTCTACACTTAATGTTTGTAGGATTGTAATGTGCACTTAAGTGTAGGAGTTGCTTGAAACCTCTAGCTGCATGAACTTAGGATTCCTTTTTGAGATGGATACTAGTATGCTAGGTCGAGTAGCTGCTTTGCTAATCAGGATCTCGGTAGAAGTCGATTGATTTTTCTAGCACTCGCGTGAGGTCAGGAAATTGATTGTATTCATCTTAATAACGGGATCTATATTGGTCTATGGACTTGGATCCAGGGAGGATGCCTTGTCCGTGAGACGGGAAAAAGGAATTAAGGATTAATATGTGGATACCTGAGTCAAGCTTTTGAACCTACTAAACACATGTCGGGAAACATGGTAACCGGTAAACCTAGTACCTGAGTGAAGCCGGGCACAGACTTTATCCCTCACGTGACCTGAGACTGGGTCTCCCATGCTAGCTATGGTGGGTACAAGTGCGGTCACTGCACGGCGGCAACCGGGGTCAGTGGAGCATTGTATGCCAAGGCGGCGAGACCTGGCCGCGAACAGGGAATCGATGGGGACGGTTGACATGTGTGGGGACAGAGTGCCCTGACATGTCGTGTGCGTGTGTTTAGGTTTACCTCGCAAGGTTAAAACTCGATTCGAATCGTCTACTTCTCGCAACTAATGAGACTGCTTGACCCCTTGTACTACATCGAGTAAGAAGTGAAATGAGGTTACATGAGATAACTTGTTGATTGTACTAAATGCTTGTTACCATGTATGGTTAGAAGAAGCAAACTTAGTTGAGATAATGATGCTAGAATTTGAAAAGCTAAAATTTGATTTAGATACAACTAGTGCTTTTGGCAAACCAAACCCCTCAGCCAAACATCTGCATGGTCTAGAGGTAGAGGAGTAGTTTCCTCACACCGGGTAAGTCTAGCTGAGTATTAGTATACTCAGCCTTGCTTGTGGCATAATTTTTGCAGGTACGCTCCAGGATATGGTTGATGGTGTGACTTGGCCTACCACCCTGCCACCGGGTTGGACGGTCGAGTGGGATGCTGCTCCAACGGGAGAGGAGCAAAAGGAGTAGTGGGCTAGGCCTTGCCCAATTCCTCGCTACCGACGACATCGATTATCCACTGCATTTTATCTTATGAACTATTTCAGATTACTTGAAAACTTCGATTTATGTAATAATTCAGTACTTTAATTTGAGGTTTTCCTATTTTATTGTATTTCTTCTGTGACTCACCTTCGAGTGAGTATGTGGTATTTGATCCTGGTTAAGTGGCTTTACCAGACTAGATCTGAGGGACTGACGGGTTATTCTGATTTAAGTGTGTTACGGCCCCTGAGGCGTGACTTAGGCACTTAAGCTGGAATAATTCGGGCGGTTCTACCACAGTTGGTATCGGAGCAAATACCACCACAGAGAAGGACAATAAACCATGAATGCCAATTTTCAAAGTTTAAAACTTGCTTAGAAACTAGTGTGAATCGTCAGGACTAGAATGCTAGACCTAGGACGAAAGGCCATTGGAATAGAGGGAGAAATAGGTGGCTAATTATGTAGGCCCTATGGGCCAGTCCTTAGCTCTTAAAGGATGCCCTAGAAGCACCCTTTATTTCGGAGAGGAGACGTTATTTTTAGCATGCATGCATTATAAAATTTGAAGGATTCAGAACTAAAAATTTGAGCTAATCCGCTTCCTTTTTAACCACCTAGGCTCTTTTATTTTCTTCCTTCCACCATAATCTTTACATCTGATACCCTTCCGCAGATGACCTCACCTACCCCCACCAGTGGAGGAGACACTCGTTTCAGCTCTGACTTCCTTTCTCATGGTGGCTTTCCTTCCATCTTGTGGGAAGTGCTTAACTCCGCCAGTTACCCTACACCCCCTTTGTACACAGTGCAGCTGTACGAGGAGCATCGGGTACCACGTTGCTGAGTCTGGCTGACTTTGGAGGTCATCCCCTTCAGCCGGGTTAGCGTTCTCTTGACTCTGAGACGATTGGATTCAGGACGGACAACACCACTAAAGCAGCAGCAATGAAGTGTGACAGAACCTCCCCAGTCATTAGGCCCACCTACAGTTGTCCTTGTCCAACAGACCCCAGACAATCCTACAGGTGCACTTGATCACTTGACAAGTTCGGTATCTGAATTCCTTATCTTTCCAAAGAGCGTTTCACCCCTCACGCAGACATTACAATACATCGGAGCTATGAAAATGCGGAAGCAGTTACAATAACTTACTTTATTGTAAAGTAAGAAAGAGTAGTATTTATTATAGACCAGAACAAATATAAGAGTGCTGAGTATTATTATTACATAACCTGGGAGGCAAAACCCCCTCCCAATAAACAGTGAAAAGTTTTTAGTGGAGGACACTTTCTCCCGAGTCTTCAGTCTTGATTTTCTTCTTTGGGCACCACCTTTGAACAAAATCAGCAAAATTTGTCGCTTCCTCACCTAAAACAACATGGGACAAAGCCCTGAGTACGAAATGTACTTTCGCAAGTCTTACCCGTCAAAATAAAAGACTCTCAAGGATATGCTGGCTTTAAGGGAGTCAAGGTAAGGCTTATCAATAATCAATGACTCTATTTGCAGAAATGCTTACTAATAGTGGATCCTTAAAAATCTAGTTTTACTTGTCAGGTTAAGTAAAGTTACCTGCATCTAGAGTTCTTTCTACCCTAGTTCAAGCACTTGACCTGCACTAGCCAATTTCTAATCAACCTTTCATCTTCATTGGATTGCTACGTGTAGGGCAGTGACCAAGACTTCATATCCACGAAGTTACGGCGATCCGAATCGATTATACTCAGCTGAGGATCTACAACCACACGACATATGTAGCACTTAACCCTTGCATATGTCAACTCGCCACCAGGGTTGTTAAGACTAGATCAGGTTCACGCCGACCGAGAGCACAGATACACCACCGTCTAGCCTCTTGCCACGGAGGGTACATGCTACTCTCACCATCTCTCCACTCCCATTGCGTGTTATCTTATTCTGGTATTAGTCTGCCCGAGGCAAAGCTTACCCATGATGAGGCATGTGACCAGTTAAAGGGTCCTCGATCAGCAAGCCTACATAGAGAAGGTCCTTAATCGACTCAGACGGAGACACTACACCGAGACTCTTCTTCTCATGCAAGTCACCCATCCGGTCTCAGCTTTATCATTTCAAACCCAAAGTTTGGTACCTGGCAGAGGTACATCTTTTCTGATGTTGAACCCATCATGGCCATGATGGATCCACCATCCAATTTTGTTTTTGAAAACATCCCACCCCTTTTGAATCATCATCTTTGTGAAAAAAACATTTTGTTTTTTAGAGCAAAGCTAAGCATAAGAAAAACCTTTTTGTAAATTAGGGATTAAGGAGAAGTAATCAAATCCAAGGAAGGAAATGCAGCAACTGGTTTAACACACAACTCCTATCACCTAATGCATCAAGTAAGTGAGAAAGATTTCAAAATAACAAGGGGGTGGCAAATGCACCGGGGCTTGCCTTGTGTGATAGGTGAATCAGGCGTTGTTCTGCAGATATCAAAATAAAAGCAGTTTCCTGCCTGAGGTTCTTCAGGTGGTGGTGGTGAAGTCCTCGCTTATTCAACTTCTATTTCCTCTTCGTTCTCTAGATATAACCATATATAATCATGAATGCTCATGTAATGCTCATGAAAATGCTAAGATAACAAAAGTTTATAATCTAATGTCTTGAATATAACTTTCCTTCACGGATCTCTAAGAAATTAGGGTTTTCGGAGTCTGTAGTGAAGTTCATAGGGCAGGGGGCAAGGGTTTTGGGTTTAAGTATCAAACATGGTCCAAATCATACCAAAATTTACCCAAGGTTTCTAAATATTATTTAAAGCTCATCTAAAAAGTTTGGTGAATCTTGGAATTATAAAATACTCTATAAAATTCCAGAAGTATGGATTTTGGCTATTTTAAACGCCCCAGAATTCCCTATTGGAGCTAAAAATCATGAAACTATTTTTATTAAATACTATAAGAAATTAGAAGCCTAGCAAAATTGGTTTGGTATTTTTAGCATTTTTCTTCAATTTTCTAGAAATTCTTAAACACTGACAGAAAAAGAAAAGGAAATGAAATGAACAGTGTTGGATCTGAACTGGCCCAAGTCGGCCCAACCTGAACAGAAAACGGGGACGCGCCCACGCGTGCGCATGCTTTGGTGGATTTGTGCAGAGAGCCCTGACGTTTTGAAATTCTTTAAAGAGTCCCTCCCACTATTCCTCTGTCTCGCTGGCACTTGCAGAAACACCCCTGCGCTTTTCTCTCTTCACAACCTCCAGTCCACGACGATGAACGGTGGGGAACCAAGCTCCGGTGAGCTTGTATCATCCGATTTACTCGATGACTGGCGTTCTACTTTGGCAAAGACCGAATTCAAGTCCTAATGAGAGTTTCCCCTCAACTAATTTCACTAATGGCGCACTAACACGCCCTGTCCACGGTGACAGCACGCACTACGAGCAATTGAGCGCGTTCCCGGTGATCTAAGGGGTCCTAGTCCAATTGGCAGGGTCAAGGAGCATCAGGAGAACCCAAGGATGTTGAAACAAGACTGCAGGGAGCATGAACGGACCTGGGATTCGCTGACCACGGTGAGGGCTCAAGGCACGGTGTTCTTGGTTGATTTGGGGGAAATCCCAAATTGGAGAGTTCTGGCGGACGATCAGAGGTGAGAGCTAGTTTACTGGATGCACAATTACATAGCGGAGCAGGCGGGGCGGCAATTTATAGGCTCCAACAGTGGTGGCGTCCAATTTCATGAAGACACGCTGGCGGCCGGAGATGGAAGGGGTTACTGGCGCTCGGGATCAGTGGCATTTACCATGGCAACCTCACCAGCGAGGACCAGACGTGCTCGAGCGAGTCACTACGACGAAGTACTGCGTCTAGGCACGTGTCATCCGAGCGGTAGACAGCTAACTCCAGTGAACTTATCCATAGCGGCCGTGGCATGCTCGTGTACGGTGGCCGGAGTTTATCTCCCGCGCGATATTTCTTACCGTGGAGCGCTTATCTAAGTTCGGTCGGGCGTGAATCATGACGCCGGAGCGGATCTGAGCGCAAGATCACCGGCGCGAGGTTTCTGAGCTGGCGATTCCATCCGGTCACTGTACCATCGCAAGCTCACTCAATCGACCTATCAAAGCATGTTTGGCATCGATTTGCTCTAGATTTTATGTAATGACTGAATCAACTCTCTGTATCAAAGTTATAGCCTAATAAACTAGCTACAACTTTGCAACATTTTGCACCCACAAAATGTCATAGGATCTAGCTTAGAATTTAGCCCTAAGTTCATGCAATTCCACTATCCGTCTAAATTCAGACTTAAGGCAGTCTAACATCTTGACTTTGGGCACATTTTTCTCCAAATTTTTCATGTGACCATGGTTTAATTCCTATAGCAAAGTTGCTCGCCTTACATAGCTTTACAAACTTGATGTGTTGACCTAGGGCAAAATCTTCAGAATTTGGAAGATATAGGGCTTCAAAGTTGGCCCTATACCACTGCAATTCAGACATAGCCCATGGAGCCCAAATGTGGCTTTTTGCATATAGGCACAAAACTTAGAGTTTCATTTGCAAATCTCCAAATATATGAACCATATGACCCAAGGTACCCTAATTTCATGGTTTTTGCACTTAGGTCCAAAAATATGCACATTTTGCATATAACCCCTTAGGGTTTTAGTTCAGGGTTTTTTATGGGTCTATTTTGGGTTTTTGGTACTTCTAGGGTTCGGATGCCACTTAAGTCTATTCATGGTGACATTTTATGACTATTCCTAATGAGTTTTGAAGTTTTCTCTATTAGGCTTTGTTTACTTCCTTAAGCCCAGTCTAGGGTTAAGCACTGTATCCTAGGGTTTCACCCATGAAATGTCACATCAATACAACTTTGTTTGAAATTTTTGCCTAGTGAATGCATTCTAGGTGTGACAAACACATGATATGCCAATGCTTATGATGTCATGCTCATGTTTTAGTGGCAGTAACACCATGGGTGTTACATCCTTCCCCCCATAAAAGAATCTCGCCCCGAGATTAAAAAGTCCTAGGGCAAGTAATGGAAAAGGAAATGTGTCATACTTTTATTTCCTTATTTTTGGTACAAGGTAGGGGTGGTATGGGGTTCATTCCTCTATTACAACAAGTGTACACATCTTTACAATTTACACGAAGCTAAAAAGCCTGGGAAATTCTTTCCTAAAAAGTCTTGAGTTTCCCAAGTAGCTTCATCTTCCGTGTGTTGGTTCCAATGTATCTTGTAAAACTTGAGAGTTTTCCTTCGGGTAATTCTATCCTTTTGATCCAAGACTCGAATAGGATGTTCAGAATATGTCAAGTCTTATTCTAAGACAACATTCGTTACTTCAATGGTTCGATCAGGAATCCAAAGACACTTCTCAACTGAGACACGTGGAACACATTATGTATTGCAGACAAGGTTTCGGGTAACTGGAGTCAGTATGCCACTGGTCCATATCTTTCAAGCATAGGAAAAGGACCAATGTACCGGGGTGCAAACTTCCCTTTTACCCCGAAACGTGATATACCCTTCATTAGTGTAACTTTCTGTGGCAGAACCTCCCAAGTTATTGGGCCCACATGCACCTGCCCTTGTCTCAAAGACCTCGGACGGCTATGCATGTGCACCAGATAACTTAACAAGATCCGTCTGATTGCCCCAAGGACATCAGATAAACCACGAACAACCAGGATCACAAGATTAAGTAACACAAATCACACACCAATATTTTTGCAGTGGAAATCTTATTATCAAATTTTACAAGTTACAAAAGTTTTACATTATATTCATCGGAGTGATTACAAAAGTATAAGTTTGAAATATATGCTAGCTCAAGTGACCATCCATATTAAGAAGTATAGAAGAGTTACTTAGACTTATAACAAGGACGAGCCCACCGGCACTTAACACCATCATCAGCAGCACAAAACTATAACATGAAAAACAACAGGGAATAAAACCATGAGTATGGAATTACTCAGCAAGACTTACCCGGCTAAAGAAAAGACTCTCAAGGGTATGCTGGCTAGAGGGATTCAAGGTATGGCTTATCAAGAATCAAAGACTCTATTTTGCAGAAAAGCTTACTACGAGTGGATCCTTAAAAATCAATTTTTACTTGTCAGGTTAAGTAAAGTTACCTGCATCTAGAGTTCTTTCTACCCTAATTCATTCACTTGAGCTGCACTAGCCGTCTTTTATCATCCCATCAGTTTACTGGATTGCTACGTGTAAGTCAGTGACCAAGTCTTCATGTCCGCGAAGTTACGGCGATCCAAATCGATTATACTCAGCTGAGGATCTCCAATCACACGACATATGTAGCACTTAACCCTTGCATATGTCAACTCGCCACCGGGGTTCTTAAGACCAGATCAGGTTCACGCCAACCGAGAGCACAGATACACCACTGTCCAGCCTCTTGCCACGGAGGGTACACGCTACTCTCGCCATCTCTCCACTCCCATTGTGTGTTATCTTATTCTGGTATTAGTCTGCCCGAGGCAAAGCTTACCCATGATGAGGCATGTGACCAGTTAAAGGGTCCTCGGTCAGCAGGCCTACATCGAGACGGTCCTTAATCGACTCAGACGGAGACACTACACCGAGACTCCCTTCTCGTGCAAGTCAACCGCCCGGTCTCAGCTTTATTATTTTCAACCCAAAGTTTGGTACCTGGCAGAGGTACATCTTTTCCGATGTTGAACCCATCATGACCATGATGGATTCACCATCAAGTTTTATTTTTGAAAACATTCCCACCCACTGAAGCATCACCTTTATTTTAAAACTAAACATTTTTGTTTGCTAAAGCAAGGCTAAGCATCATAAAATTCTTTTCAAAAAGGGTATCAAGGAAGGGTAATCAATTTTTCAAGGAAGGAAATGCATCAACGGTTTAGCACACAACTCCTATAACCTAATGCATCAAACAAGATGATAAAGATTTTTAAAACATCAAGGAGGTGGCAAATGCACCGGGGCTTACCTAAATAACACTAGGTTAGTGTTGTTAGATGATGTCCACTTGACGATCATCCTTGTCCTAGCACTTGATCAGACAGGTTCATCCATCAGCATTATCCTGCAGATTAGCCCGTGCTTGGGGTCGACTTGGTTCGTCTTCCGCATCACGTGATTATTTATCGTACCTCATGTGATGCACGATGCACATGTATGAGCACGAGTATTACGAGTATAATATAGATAATCTACACTAAAAGGATGAAACACTTAAAACCAAGCATTAAGCACCATGGATATCACAGCAGGGCATCGACTACATCCATTAACCAAATTTATATAATAACACTAGAACATCTATTTTTACTCCTAGCTTTTTATTAACTCTTTAAACTGTGTATCTTAATTACTTGATTTACCTATTTATCTAAATCGATCATCACAATATACGCATGCTAATTAATAAAATTTATTGTGACCAACAATTCTATTTAATCTATCTATAGGCCTAGTTGACTGGAATACGAATCAACTTACCCTGACTAATTCGACGCGATAGTCGCAAGCACGACGACGGTTCCGGTTGACGTCACCTAGGGGCCTTCTTTTCTTCAGTAATCAATTGCTAAAGATCTTTTCCTAGATTAAATAGTTTTGACGAATCGAACTTGAGTCGCGCAGGATGTTCGAGCTTTTTGTCGCACACTTGGTGAACACCACGCTTGCTAGCTTCGTCTTCACCCGATTCTTGGGGTTTCTTGGTGACTTGCGGAATGATGATGAGATCGGGTTTGGGGCGAGCTGGTGGGGTGGGGATTGAGCAGGGGATGACATGTTTGACGACTCGACGATAAACGATGCGACGATGAGCTAGGCAGGTTCTGAGCTAATAGGTACAGTATGGGACAGCGACCAACACGACGGATGAACTAAGTCACGGCAAGGTCGACGACGAGATAGGGATTAAGGCCGAGCGAGCCGAGAGGGCGCGCTGGCGAGCAGAAAGCCATGCAAGCACTGGCCAGGGAAAACGACGGTGCTGTCGCACACAGTGCGAAGGCGAATGACACGTTGATGAGGATCTAGGATGTGCGACACATGACACGCAGTCAGCTTGTCGCGCGACCGAGCGATGATGACGAATAGAGAGCTTCGCGCGTGGTCGAGCAGCAGAGGAAGTCTGCGCAGGGGCACATGACGACAGGCCGACACTAGAGCAGGGAGGAGGGAGCTCGAGCAGGGACCAGCGTCGAGGCTGGGAAGAGGACGCTGGGCCTGGCCAGCCATGGAGGAGCGCAGGCGATGGAGCTGAGCAGAGGGAGGGAGCTTGGGCGCGACGCAGTGGAGCTCTTGCTGGGCGTTTCTGCCGGCGAATAGGAAGAGGAAGAAGGGAAGCAAAGAGAGATGAGCGCCATGGGGGTGTCGCGGCATGGTGAGGGTGCCAGGAACTCCGCCCGCGAGTAGAGCGAACCAGCAGGGCGGGAGCACGCTGGAGGAGAGAGCCACGGTCCGAACGTAGGGAGGAGCGTGCACAGGCGGCCAGACACCAAGCTTGAGAGAGCGGCGGTAGTCACGCAGGGAGCTCAAGCGAGCTAAGGGGGCGCAGCCATGGAAAGGAGACGCGCGCGCAGGGAGAGAAACAGGGGATCCGGGCTGGGGCCTTGGCCGGGACGCGACTCCCATGGGTGAGCGGCGAGCTAGGGAGAAGGAGCCGCGGCGCTATGGAGAAGAAGGAGCAGAGCGCGCTGGAGGGATGAAGACCAGGGCACGACAAGGAAGGAGGAAAAAGGATCGCGCGTAAATAAAGGAACCAGAGGCGGTGCGTGAAGAAAAAATCTTAGGGGAGGTCGGCTGGAAAAATCCAACCAGCGGGCGGCGGCGGATAAGAACGGAAGATTTTTCCTATGGGGATAACGATGGCTAGAGAAAAGATCCCACGGAGAAGAAAAGATTAGAGAGAGAACCGCGGAAGAGAAGATGGAGAGATATTTTTGAGTCCTGATTTTTAGAGCTGAATAAAGGGTCAACGTGCTACACAAATACACATGACGTGCTCCGGATTTAGCGAACAAAGGATTTAACAATTGTTTATATCCGAAGATTTGGATCCGGGCGAGAAACAACAGACCGAAATAAACTAATTTTGGACTAATAATTTGTTCTGCGTGATTCGACCGAAATTAGCCAAAACCCGATCCACAATGTACACACGATTTCGTCGCCAAAACAGCGTGCGGACGGATAAATTGTATCTTAACTTCGCGCACGATTACTCTCAGACAACGCGCGATACAGATTATTTTGCCCTGAACATTTTAGGTGTCGAGTTCAAATTAATCTGCTTGGAATAAAATCATCAAGGTGCGTCGGGCTTCCGAATTCATATTCGCGCGAGCGATAAATTTTAAATAATCACCGGACGCACTGATTTTCGAAACAGCTATGTTCCGAACATCACAAAAATTTAGGAAGAGCCCGGACAGATAAAAATAAAAATGATATCGCACTCGCGACAAACGAAACAGATGTGATATAAAAATCACGATAGGCGAAGATGATTAAAATTTAACGTCTGTTTTATCCACTGATATTACGTGCTTAAATTCATACTCATTGTCGAGCGGAATATAAACATCTGGGGTGTTACACTTTCAGGTAGACATAATCTTCAACTTGAAAGTGTAAGGGTTGACGTCGCTTGTCTGCATAACTCTTCTGTCGAGCTTGGGCTTCTTTCAAATTATGAACTATTCGTTGAACTTTCTCTTCTGTCTCCTTTACCATATCTGGCTTTAAGAAACTTCTTTCACCTGGTTCAGACTAGTTTAACAGAGTACGACACCGTCGCCCGTACAAAGCTTCAAAGGGTGCCATTTTGATGCTTTCTTGATAACTATTATTGTACGAGAACTCCGTCAATGGCAAGCATTCATCCCATTTCTGTGGAAATTCTAGAGCACAAGCTCGCAACATGTCCTCAAGTATTTGGTTCACCCTCTCAATCCGCCCACTTGTTTGAGGATGATAGGCCAAACTATGGAGCAACTTAGTATCCAAAGCCTTGTGAAGTTCTTCCCAAAATTTGGACACAAATTGCGGTCCACGATCTGACACTATGGTCTTCGAAACACCATGCAAACTGAGAATACGGGCAATGTATAACTCTGCATATGTGGCCACTGTATACTTTACCCTGACTGGAAGGAAGTGGGCGATCTTTGTAAGTCGATCAACAAAAACCCAGATGGAATCATAAAATTTTGCTGTCCTGGGCAATCCCACAATAAAGTCCATGCTTATATCCTCCCATTTCCATGTAGGGATAGGTAAAGATTGTAATGGACCAGCAGCTTTCATGTGTGTGGCCTTGACACGTCTACAAGTGTCACATCTTGCCACATAGCGTGCGATTTCAATCTTCATCTTTGTCCACCAATAATGCTGTTTTAGATCATGATACATCTTAGTGCTTCTAGGATGAATAGAATAGTGACTAAGATGTGCTTCATCTAGAATGTGCTGGCGGATCTCATCATTCTTAGGCACAACTATGCGGTTGTTAAACCATATAACACCTTGATCATCTCTTCTGAAGCAGTTGGCTTTACCGGCCTCTATTTTCTCATGAATGTGTTTCATTCCTTCATCATTTCTCTGTGCGTCAATTATTCCTTGCAAGAGGACTGACTCAAGCTTCAAGTGATTTGAAGTTCCATGCTATATCATTCCAAGGTTCAACTTCTCCATTTCTTGGCATAACGTAATGTCAGAAGTCTTCATCGTCAGACAATAGCAGGAAGCCTTGCGACTTAACGCATCTGCCACTACATTAGCCTTGCCTGGGTGATAGTGAATCTCCAATTCATAATCCTTAATAAGCTCAAGCCATCTCCTTTGTCTCATATTTAGTTCTAACTGGGTAAAGATGTACTTCAAACTTTTATGATCTGTATAAATGTGATAGACATTCCCCAGCAGATAATGACGCCATATTTTTAGGGCATGAACCACAGCAGCTAACTCCAGGTCATGAGTTGGATAATGTTCCTCATGCCGGCGCAACTGCTTTGAAGCATAAGCTATCACACAGCCCTCTTGCATTAGAACACAGCCGAAACCACTGCTTGATGCGTCACGATACACATCAAAGGGCTTTTCAATGTCCGGTTGAGCTAATACCGGAGCAGTGGTCAATAATACTTTCAGCTGCTCAAAGGCTTCATTACATCTTGAAGACCAATTAAATTTAGTATCATTCTTCAATAAACTTGTGATTGGTTTCACAAGCTTGGAAAAATCTGGAATGAATCGGCGGTAATAACCAGCCAGTCCAAGGAAACTTCGGACTTGATGTACAGTGGTTGGGGGTTTCCACTCCAAAATATCCTTGACTTTGCTAGGATCCACCGCAATCCTCTTGGCAGATAATACATGTCCCAGAAATTGGATCTCCTCCAACCAGAACGCGCATTTACTGAATTTAGCATATAGTTGATGCTCCCTTAAGCGCGTTAATACGATCTGCAAATGCCGAGCATGCTCCTCTTCATTCTTAGAATATATCAAGATATCATCGATGAATACCACCACGAATTTATCCAACTCGGGCATGAATACCGAGTTCATAAGATATGTGAAGTAGGTAGGAGCATTTGTTAGTCTGAAAGACATAACCAAATATTCAAATAATGCATATCACGTAGTGAATGCGGTCTTGGGTATATCTTCGGGTCGGATACGGATCTGATGATAACCCGACCTGAGGTCAATCTTGGAAAATACCCAGGTTCCGGTAAGTTGATCAAATAGGATGTCAATCCGGGGAAGAGGGTACTTATTCTTGATGGTGACCTCATTAAGGGGTCTATAATCCACGCACATCCGAAGTGTCTGGTCCTTCTTCTTAACAAAGATGGCTTGACAACCCCAAGGTGATGAGCTTGGTCGGATGAATTCTTTTTCTAGTAGATCTTGTAATTGGGTCTTGAGTTCTACTAATTCATTCGGAGGCATTCGGTACGACCTTCTAGAAATAGGAGCCGTAACGGGCTTCAACTCAATCACAAATTCTACATCTCTTTCTGGAGGCAACCCAGGCAGATCTTCCGGAAAGACGTCCGGGAATTCACATACTACCAGAATATCTTGGATCTTCGGTATGGTGGCTTCATATATTCTGCCAAATGGTTTAGCTAGGATAGCTACGGGGATGGACAAAAGAACCTCTTCTTGGCCATAACTCAACCTGATGGTTCTCAGATCAGTGTTGAGGATAGCTTTATGTTGGGCTAACCAATTCATGCCCAAAATTACATCTATATCTTGGCCTTTTAGAACAATAATGTTTGTAGGAAAGTCCCATTCAGCCAATGTTATAGGCACATGGAAAGCCACTTCTTTAGTGAATATTTGTCCCCCGGGCGAATGAATTATAAACCCTTCCCTTGATTCATTGTATGGAATGCAGTATTGCTCCACAAACTTATTGCTTATGAATGTATGTGAAGCACCAGAATCAAATAGAATAATTGCAGGGTGATTGGCCACGAGAAACGTAACCATCATAACCAGTTCTCCTTCCAGTGTCGTGGCCACTTGCGTATAATAAATCCACCCGGTTTTCTTCATATTTTTGCCTACGATATTGTTCGCCGCATTTCTCTTGCCTTGAGCGGAACTCCTAGAACTCTACTGATTATTCGATCTGTTTTGCTTCGGATACGGACAGTCCTTGATAAAATGTCCGGACTTTCCACAATTAAAGCAGCCTGTTGGAGAGCTTGGGAGGGCGGGGAAACGAGTACCAGGGGCACTCAGCTGATTTGTTGAGGTGGGGGCAGTGGCAGGATGGATAAAGACCGGTTGTTTAAAAGGGTAGGAGGGTGGATGTGGTGAAGAACGATTCTGATTAAAAGGTCGGATTACCAACCTTTGTCTTTTCTCAGACCCCTGATTGGGCCTATCGCCTCCATAGCCCTTTGATTTTTCTAGGCCTGCATATTTGGCTTCAACTGCCAGTGTCGTACTGACAACCCTGCTGTAGGTGAGGTCGAGACAAGTGGCCATTTTCTGCTGCAACTGGTCATTGAGGCCTCTCATAAAACAAATTTTCTTCTTCAGATCAGTGTTGACCTGATCGATGGCATACTAGGACAAGTGGTTGAATTTATTGAGATACTGAGTGACAGTATCTCCACCTTTTTTGAGCTTCATAAATTCTTCCTGTTTCATATGGAGCACCCCTTCAGGAATATAGTGCTCCTGGAAAGCCAGTTTGAATTCGTCCCAGGTAATTTGTTGACCAGCAGGCTGGATAGCCACAAAATTTCCCCACCAAGTGCTGGCAGGGCCTCGTAACTGCTGCGCCGCAAATAAGGGCTTTTGTGTCTCCGTGCATCGGAGAAGCCCAAACTTCTGTTTGATGACCCGGATCCACTCATCTACTTCAAGAGGATCTTCAGCCTTGACAAATAATGGGGGACGTGTCTCCGAGAAGTCCAAATATGAAGTTTTGTGGGGTCCTTACGGATACGCTCGCCGGCCTTGCTGTTGCATTTGTTGTCTCGCCATTTCTCGTAGAAAGCGGGTGTTATCGGTTGTTGCGTTGACTAAGGCAGCGATAGCCTCAGCCAAGGTTGGGGGTACTGGCGTGGGGGTTAGGAGTACCTTCCCTCCCATGGGAGGTTCCCGCACCATCCTATCCATGAGTCCTGGACAACATATGAGGCAAAGAACATTTGGAAAATATAATATGCCAAAGCAAACCATCCATTTTACATTACTTAAAAGGGTAATGATACAGACTCAAATTTACAATAGGATTACATTACCTATTACACATTATCACTATTTCTATACTACACTATTCTAGCTTCTTATCACTTTTAGTAGCTTCGCTGTCAGGGGTAGGAGACCATTCGTCAACCAGATTCAATGAAGGAGGAGGCCTGAAAAGGTCTAGTTCCCCTCCAAGGGCTTCACCAGTAACTCCAGAAGGTTTGGCTTGCATTCCGATAGGATCTGCAGGTACGTTAGGGTGCAGTTGTGAATACAATACATGAACCTCCTCATGTAGTGTATTACAATACACTTGCAAGTTGTCCATGACTGTGCTAAGCTCCTCCATACGAGCTCGAGCTTTATCTTCCTTGGCCCAAGCAAGTGAACGTGAGTTAACAGCCCAATCGAGCGCTAAATCTCGTTCAGCAAGTTGGTCTTGCAAGTGTCGGATGTCAGTTCTTAACTCGTTTATTCGCTGACCATCCTCAACCCATACTTCGTTTTTGTGATGGAGCTCCGATCAAAGCTGCTCTTCTTGAGCTTCCAGATCTTCGATTGGATCATTGCTACCACTACTACTGTCCTCATGCCTTGGAGCTAGTTGATGGCGAGGTATGCCAATGGGTCCAGTAGACTTGCGCGCGATTTTTCTTGTGCGTGGCGGCATATCTCCATGAGAGGGAAAATCTTATTAATATAGTTTTTATCATGATGCATGCATAATTACAGAATCAACCTTAGTTGATCCACACCTTCTATATATTGCACTCTACTATCTGGTCTTTCAAGTAGATATTTCAGAAGGTAGTTAGAGAAGGAAAGAAATTTTCTAGATAAGTCTTGAAAAATTCTTTTTGAAAATGTCTCATAACATCTGCAGAGATGGGCTTCGCTCCGATACCAGCTGTGACAGAACCTCCCAATTCATTAGGCCCACCTATAGTTGTCCTTGTCCAACGGACCTCAGACAATCCTGCAGGTGCACCTGATCACTTGACAAGTTTGGTATCTGAATTCCTTACCTTTCCCAAGAGCATTTCACCCGTCACGTAGACATTACAATAGATCGGAGGTACGAAAATGCGAAAGCAGTTACAATAACTTACTTTATTGTGAAGTAAGAAAGAGTAGTATTTATTATAGACCAGAACAAATATAAGAGTGCTGAGTATTATTTTTACATAACCTAGGAGGCAAAAACCCCTCCTGATAAACAGTAAAAAGTTTTTAGTGGAGGACACTTCCTCCCGAGTCTTTAGTCTTGATTTTCTTCTTTGGGCACCACCTTTGAACAAAAGCAGCAAAAATTTGCCGCTTCCTCACCTAAAACAACATGGGACAAAGCCTTGAGTATGAAATGTACTTTCGCAAGTCTTACGCGTCAAAATAAAAGACTCTCAAGGATATGCTGGCTTTAAGGGAGTTAAGGTAAGGTTTATCAATAATCAATGACTCTGTTTGTAGAAATGCTTACTAATAGTGGATCCTTCAAAATCCAGTTTTACTTATCAGGATAAGTAAAGTTACCTGCATCTAGAGTTCTTTCTACCCGAGTTCAAGCACTTGACCTGCACTAGCCAATTTCTTATCAACCTTTCATCTTCACTGGATTGCTACATGTAGGGCAGTGACCAAGTCTTCATATCCGTGAAGTTACAGTGATCCGAATCGGTTATACTCAGCTAGGGATCTCCAATCACACAATATATGTAGCACTTAACCCTTGCATATGTCAACTCGCCATCGGGGTTCTTAAGACCAGATCAGGTTCACGCCAACCGAGAGCACAGATACACGACCGTCTAGCCTCTTGCCATGGAGGGTACACGCTACTCTTGCCATCTCTCCACTCCCATTGCATGTTATCTTATTCTGGCATTAGTCTGCCCGAGGCAAAGCTTACCCATGATGAGGCATGTGACTAGTTAAAGGGTCCTCGATCAGCAAGCCTACATCGAGAAGGTCCTTAATCGACTCAGACGGAGACACTACACCGAGACTCTTCTTCTCATGCAAGTCACCCGCCCGGTCTCAGCTTTATCATTTCAAACCCAATGTTTGGTACCTGGCAGAGGTACATCTTTTCCGATGTTGAACCCATCATGGCCATGATGGATCCACCATCTAATTTTGTTTTTGAAAACATCCCACCCCTTTTGAATCATCATCATTTGTGAAAACAAAACATTTTGTTTTCTAGAGCAAAGCTAAGCATAAGAAAAACCTTTTTGTAAATCAGGGATTAAGGAGAAGTAATCAAATCCAAGGAAGGAAATATAGCAACTGGTTTAACACACAACTCCTATCAAAATAACAAGGGGGTGGCAAATGCACTGGGCTTGCCTTGTGTGATAGGTGAATCAGGCGTTGTTCTGCAGATATCAAAATAAAAGCAGTTTCCTGCTTGAGGTTCTTCAGGTGGTGGTGGTGAAGTCCTCGCTTCTTCAACTTCTATTTCCTCTTCGTTCTCTAGATATAACCATATATAATCATGAATGCTCATGTAATGCTCATGAAAATGCTAAGATAATAAAATTTTATAATCTAATGTCTTGAATATAACTTTCCTTCGCAGATCTATGAGAAATTGGGGTTTTCAGAGTCTATAGTGAAGTTCATAGGGCAGGGGCTAGGGTTTTGGGTTCTAATTATCAAACATGGTCCAAATCATACCAAACTTTACCCAAGGTTTCTAATTATTATTTAAAGCTCATCTAAAAAGATTGGTGAATTTTGGAATTATAAAATATCTATAAAATTCCAGAAGTATGGATTTTGGCTATTTTAAATGCTCCAAAATTCCCTATTGGAGCTAAAAATCATGAAACTATATTTATTAAATACTATAAGAAATTAGAAGCCTACCAAAATTGGTTTGGTATTTTTAGCATTTTTCTTCAATTTTCTAGAAATTCATAAACACTGATAGAAAAAGAAAAGGAAAAGAAATGAATAGTGTTGGATCTGAACTGGCCCATGTTGGCCCAACCTGAACAGAAAACGGGGACGCGCCCGCGTGCGCGCGCGCCCGCGTTGGCGGATTTGTGCAGAGAGCCCTGACCTTTTGAAATTCTTTAAAGGGTCCCTCCCACTATTCCTCTGTCTCGCTGACACTTGCAGAAACACCCCTGCGCTTTTCTCTCTTCACAACCTCCAGTCCACGACGGCGAACGGCGGGGAACCGAGCTCCGGTGAGCTTGTACCGACCGATTTACTCGATGAATGGCGTTCTACTTTGGCAGAGACCGAATTCAAGTCCTAATGAGAGTTTCCCCTCAACTAATTTCACTAATGGCGCACTAACACGCCCTATCCACGGTGACAGCGAGCACTACGGGCAATCGAGCGCGTTCCCGGTGATCTAAGGGGTCCTAGTCCAATTGGCAGGGTCGGGGAGCATCAGGAGAACCCAAGGATGTTGAAACAAGACAGCAGGGGGCATGAACAGACCTGGGATTCGCTGACCATGGTGAGGGCTCAAGGCACGGTGTTCTTGGTTGATTTGGGGGAAATCCCAAATTGGAGAGCTCTGGCGGACGATCAGAGGTGAGAGCTGGTTTACTGGATGCACAATTACATAGCGGAGCAGGCGGGAGCGGCAATTTATAGGCTCCAACAGCGGTGGCGTCCAATTTCACGAAGACGCACTGGCGGCCGGAGATGGAAGGGGTTACTGGTGCTCGGGATCAGTGGCATTTACCGTGGCAACCTCACCGGCGAGGACCAGACGTACTAGAGCGAGTCACTACGACGAAGTACTGCGTCTAGGCACGTGTCATCCGAGCGGCAGACGGCTAACTCCGGTGAACTTATCCACAGCAGTCGTGGCATGCTCGTGTACAGTGGCCGGAGTTTATCTCCCGCGCGATATTTCTTACCGAGGAGCACTTATCTGATTTCGGTCGAGCGTGAATCGTGACGCTGGCGTGAATCTGAGCGCAAGATCACCGGCGGCGAGGTTTCTGAGCTGGCGATTCAATCCGATCACTGTACCATCGCAAGCTCATTCAGTCGACCTGTCAGAGCATGTTTGGCATCGATTTGCTCCAGATTTTATGTAATGACTGAATCAACTCTCTGTATCAAAGTTACAGCCTAATAAACCAGCTACAACTTTGCAACATTGTGCACCCACAAAAAGTCACAGGATCTAGCTTAGAATTTAGCCCTAAGTTCATGCAATTCCATTGTCAGTCTGAATTCAGACTTAAGGCAGTCTGACATCTCGACTTTGGGCACATTTTTCTCCAAATTTTTCATGTGAACATGGTTTAATTCCTATAGCAAAGTTGCTCTCCTTACATAGCTTTACAAACTTGATGTGTTGACCTAGGGCAAAATCTTCATAATTTGGAAGATATAGGGCTTCAAAGTTGGCCCTATACCACTGCAATTCAGACTTAGCCCATGGAGGCCAAATGTGGCTTTTTGCAAATAGGCCCAAAACTTAGGGTTTCAGTTGCAAATCTTCAAATATGTGAAACATATGACCCAAGGTACCCTAATTTCATGGTTTCTGCACTTAGGTCCAATAATGTGCACATTTTGCATATAACCCCTTAGGGTTTCAGTCCAAGGTTTTTCAGGGGTCTATTTAGGGTTTTTGGTACTTCTAGGGTATGGATGCCACTTAAGTCTATTCATGGTGACATTTTATGACTATTTCTAGTGAGTTTTGAAGTTTTCTCTTATTAGGCCCAGTCTAGGGTTAAGCACTGTGTCCTAGGGTTTTGCCCATGAAATGTCACATCAATACAACTTTGATTGAAATTTTTGCGTAGTGAATGCATACTAGGTGTGACAAACACATGATATGCCAATGCTTATGATGTCATGCTCAAGTTTTAGTGGCAGTAACACCAGGGGTGTTACATGAAGACTCTGACAACTTTCTGTGGCTACCATCCCATGGAGATGGTGATGCACCCCTTGGGACTCTTCCCTGCTGAGAAGAAGGATGACCCCATGTGGTGCAACCGTGTGAGCCATGTGAAGGATGTGTGGGCAATGTATCCTAACTTGGTTGGGAGGGTCACTGTTCAATGCATGAGTGTGTTGTACCGCCTTCAGGCCCTGTAGAGCGACGCTATGTCACATCTTGCTAACATCGCTCAAACTACCAAGCTCACCCTCGATAGCCGAGAAGACTTTGTGGTCGACTTGTCTTCCGAGTTGGTGGAGAAGGACCTACAGGTGGAGAGGCTGAGCCAGCACATCACCACCTTGGAGCAGCAGGTGGAGATCCGGGATAACACTATTGATATCTTGGAGAACCAGCTCCATGATGTGCAGCGAGAACTTGAAGAAGCTAATGACCACCTGGACATGCACCACTTAGAGATGGAGGCCAATGAGGCCAGAAGCGAGGGAGAAGAGGCTCCGGAGGAGTTAGGACAAGCCCCTGGTGCTGTAATACCCAACTTTGGAATATAGGGGAGAGAATGAAATTATGTGTAATGCCTACTTATTTACATGAATTATTAGGAGGCATGCTTAAAACAAATTATACCTCAATAAAAGGTACCTCAATAAAAGGCATGCTTAAAACAAGCCCCTGTTGCTTGTGCATTCAAATAATAACAACAATAGCAACACTACTAATCAAAATTTAATGACAAAGAAATTGAAATGAAGCCCAGATTATAATTTGGGTTTGGAAATGAAAATGAGATAAAGGAGATGAATAAGTAAATAATATATATAAATAAATAACTCCAGAGTTAATACCCTAATTTCACAAATCTAATTTGTAAGGAAGAGCCACAAAAAGTTTGAATTAAATTTGAATTCAAATTGAATTTGAAAGTGAAGAAAAGAAGGTGGGAAAATAAAAAGAAAAAGGTCAAAAACGTTGTTTGGGTCGGCTCCCATCCAGTTCGGCCCACTACCCCATTCCCTCGTGTCGGCCCGTTTCTACTTCCCGCGCGCATCGTCACTAGCAACTTGGGCCGCACGCTAGTCGCAGCTTGTCGCTTCCCCGTTCCTCTGCCTCGTGGGGACCCGCGGTCAGCTTCTCTCGGCAACCGATCTCTTCCTCTATCTCTTGTCACGCTTACGTGTGGGTCGAGACGACCAGGTCCCCGTCCCTGGTGATTTCGTGCCGCGCATGGCGGCCGAGCGAGGCACCATTATCGCACGTTCACGGGCGAAACGAACTCCGCGACCGCCCCGGTTGCATTCGGATGCCTTGCCATTAGGCTATAAGACCCGAGACATCGCATTCCCTTTTGATCGGCACCTTTCCCCTTCGCTGTGCTCCCAGAATCCAGCCGCCATGGGGCAAGCTTACAAGAAATAAGAAGATCCGCCCCGCCACCAGGGATTGTTGCTGGCGGGACCAACTGAGGCGGAGAAGACGATTATGGAGCATCACCAACCCGTCGCGAACCCTCTGGTGGCAGTTGAAGGTGTGGGGGAGCACCTAAGCGCCGCCAATTCCTCACCGGAGCTCACGGGCGGCGGTCGGACCGTGGCTCACCGTGAGTAGGATCTCCCACTCCTTCGATCTCGGTGAGAACTCCGCACGGCTCTCACCCTTCGTTCTATAAGCGTTAATCCGAACCGGACGGGGTCGGGACATCGGGGATAGACAGGCACCCTCTAACGGCCATGGCCTCCGCCGTGGAGTGCGGAGCTCCCTGGGCAGGGTCGTCTTGGCTATTGGGCACGATTAATTGGGTCTCCCTCTGATCACCGTAACCATGTGTTAGGTTAGCACCATCGAATTAGGATTTGGGGCTGCAATTTGTGTGTTTACCGTCGCGGCGGTGGGGGCTCGCCGTGGATCGGGCGGCGCCACCGCATCTAGGCGCGGGATTGGGAAGACACGCTTACGCGGTTGGATCGTGATCTGGCGGCCGGGGTTGTTCGCGAGTTTGATGAGGGTCGGGTTTAATCCAAACCGTGGATCTCTGATCCAACGGCTTGGGTGGCGTACCGGTTCACTTAAGTCTGGATCTGATCTGGACCTTGGATTTCTAATCGGGCGGCCTATATCACCCTGTACCCTTTCGCCATGCGCATTTTGCAGAACAGACCCTCAGTTTTATCAAAAACAACCCGCCATCCTATACACTGTTCCCTGAGTCGTAGGCGTTTTACCCAGAACCCCCTGTAGTTTTCTGTAAATGAGGCCCAGTCTAGATAATTAATAAAACCAGTAAAATCATTTAGAAAATGGTTTTAGTACATATTTAAATGCAGAAACTTATTTAATTTGTAGAAAATTCCTGTGAACTCCAAATTGATCCATTCCAGTTCCTAAATTTTCATAATATTATTGTCTATCCATTTGTGCCACTGTTTTGACATAAAAGACACAATAAAATTTATCTAGTACTCAATCTTGTATTAAATACATAAAACCTTGGAAAATTCATAACTTAAAATCTAAAACTCCAAAATTCATAATTCCAGTTCCTATGATCTTATTTTAATGTCTAGATTATTACTGCATATTTTATTTATATGTTTGGTGTAATGCTAATTTTTGCTATACTATGTATGTATTGTGTTGATGCGAGTAGACGAGCAAACTACAGAGGATTCTGGGGTTCAGCTGGTAGAGACTGCTGAGCAGGAGCTCGTGGAAGGCAAGTTGTGCCTTTGACCACTTCTTTTACCTATTCATGTTCTTATTAATCATAATGATCTGCATAGGTTAATTTTGATGGGACCCAATAGGTTACCCTAGATTTGACTATCTGTATACCTTGTTTCACCACTGGTTTTACTACTAAATTTATGGGTAGTACATGCTATTGCTTTATATGGTTTTGGGTATAGAGATATTCACTACTCATGATTACACTTTTTATTATCTGTTCTTTATTTACTGTTCATGATAAGATCATTATGTTAATGGGAACATGGAGAACCACCCAGGAAAATAGTGCTACCACAAGGGTTTAATGGGACGCCCTTGGCTGATTAACTAGGAAAGCTAGTGAATGGCTACCTTACCCGAAAGGGGCAAGAGCAGTAGGGAAGTGGTCAGTGTAGGGAGGTCCTTGGGTTGATTTTGCTGCGATGGCGGTCAGGCGAGGGATTCCTGCACTGGAGCTTCCTATAAACTGTAGCAGGTAGTCTAAAGCTAGTGGAACTTTATAAAGGCCTCGTAGTGGTACCCTGCCTCGCTTCCTTGGTAGAGGTGTATGGGGTCTGATCAACTCTGTGGCAAATGGGTAACACGAGTTGTGGGTAAAGATGTGCAACCTCTGCAGAGTGTAAAACTGGTATACTAGCCGTGCTCACGGTCATGAGCGGCTCGGACACTCACATGATTAATTCATGGAACTTAAACTTAATCTGTCATATCATTGCATTTGGGATTATTTTACTATTACTTTTATTTATTATTTCTAAGGTTTGGTATTTACTTACACTTAGTAACTGCTAATAAAATTTTGACCAACTTATAAAAGCAATGCTCAGCTTCAGCCTTTATTTCATTGATCAGCCTTACACTTCATGAACTCCCACCTTTGGTGAGTTCATGTCACATTATTCCCCACAACTTGTTGAGCGATGAACATGTGTGAGCTCACTCTTGCTGTCTCACACCCCCCACAGGAGAAGAGCAGGTGGTCGAAGAGGAGCCGCCTAATCATCGAGGCTTTCGACTTGATCTAGGTGGCATCTCCCAGTCAGCTTTCTAGCGCCAAGGATAGAATTTAGTTCCTGCTATATTCGTCTTTTATTTCGTAAGACTTCCTCTATGTAATAAGTACTTTGATTTTATTGTGACATTTATCTCTATACACTCCATTATTATATATGTTGTCTTCTTTGGCGCATGTATGAGATGCACCCGGCTTTGTTCCTTAAAGCCCGGGTGTGACAGAAGTGGTATCACAAGAATGTTGACTGTAGGACGAAACCTAGATAGAAATGGACAACTCCTTACCTACTTATCTTACTCTGATTCATTCCATACTTACCTTATCTTGATCTTGTCTCACCTTTTGCTATTCTACTATGATTATTCTTACCTTTACTACTCTAAGACAAGATGGATTTCACACCTTAGAATCCTACAACTATGAACTTTTTCAGAGATATGGAACCTAAGACGAAATTAAAATTATTTTCTCTATTAAAAATGTTGGTTGATTGTTCTGATGATAAATGTCTGATTTGCTTCTTTGATTGATTGAAACATTATAGTTGGGCATCTTAGCATGTACCACCATAAGGTAATGTATTAGCTTTAGTGGATAACACACTAATCTACTTAGCTAATAAATTCCCCGCAGTAACATTTCTCGTAATTACTCGCCTTGTCTACAATTCTTCCTTTCTTACCCTGTATTTCTAACCCAGATGGGCTACCCCTATAGTGTTAGAAGAGGGCACTATAGACGTGATCCTTGGTATGTCATGGTTAAGAAAGGCAAAGGCAGTATATACACTGTGCTAAGGGAACCGTAGAACTCACCAGTTCCAAAGGACAAAGATTTAAAGTTGAAGTTGCAGTAACTACCACCATCAGACTAGCGACATTCTTAGTAGATGAGAAGTTTGTGGGTGACAACATCCGTGTAGTTAGGGATTTTCTAGATATCTTTCTAGGGGAGTTACCAGGGATGACACCAGATAGGGAAGTTGAGTTTGCCATTGATCCCTTACCTGAGACTGCTCCTATTTCTAAACGACTATACAGGCTGTCCTTAGAAGAATTAAAGGAACTTAAGAAGCAATTACCGGAGTTACAAAAGGCTGGGTACATTCGTCTGAGTTCTTCACCTTGGGGAGCGTCGGTTCTGTTTGTACAAAAGAAGGATGGATCACAGCGGATGTGTGTGGATTATAGATCACTTAATGATGTTACTGTGAAGAACAAGTATTCGTTACCCCGTATTGAGGATTTATTTGATCAGATGAGAGGTGCTAAAGTATTCTCGAAGATTGATCTCCGATCCGGTTACCATCAGATGAGGATTAGACCATCGGATATTCCCAAGACGGCTTTCTCGACTCGATATGGATTATATGAGTTCAGTTTTATGTCATTTGGATTAACCAATGCACCAGCTTATTTTATGAATTTGATGAATAAGGTGTTTATGGAGTATTTGGATAGATTCATCATAGTATTCATCGACGATATTCCAAGAGTGATAGTGATCATAAGGAACATCTGAGATTGGTGGTACAGAAGCTACAAGATAATCAACTCTACGCCAAGTTTAGCAAGTACGAGTTTTGGATTGGTGAGGTGCCATTCCTTGGACATATCATTACTAATGGCAGAATATCAGTGGATCCTGCTAAAGTCAAGGAGATAGTGGTGTGGAGCGTACCCACTATAGTTACGGAGATTCGGAGTTTTTTTGGGGCTTGCAGGATATTATCGGAGATTTATTGAAGGATTTTCTAAGATTGTGAAACCTATGACCTCACTTCTGGAGAAGGAAAGAGAGTTTAAGTGGGACAAGAAGTGCCAAGACAGGTTTGGTCAATTAAAGAAGAGATTGATGTCACCACCAGTGTTGGTTATGCCAGATCTACAGAAAGGATTTGACATTTATTGTGATGCATGTGGCTAAGGCTTAAGATGTGTGCTCACGCAAGAAGGACATGTGACCGACTACGCGTCTCGATAGTTGCGGAAACAAGAGTTGAACTACCCCACTCATGACTTAGAACTGGCAGCCGTCGTGCATGCGCTTAAGATTTGGAGACATTATATTATGGGAACAAAGTGTCAAGTATACACGGATCATGAGTGTTTGAAGTATATATTCACTCAAAAGGATCTCAACCTTAGGCAGCGCCATTGGTTGGAGCTCATTAAGGATTATGATTTGGAGATTCACTATCACCCAGGCAAGGCAAATTTGGTTGCAGATGCCTTGAGTCGAAAGGAGCATGTTCATTCCGCTTTTGTTGTCCAGCTACCCGATGAATTAGCAAAAGATTTTGAGAGACTCAACTTGGGAATTGTTACACACACTGAAGGAGTCCATCAAGTTGGAACCTACCTTGGAGCAACAGATTCGTAAAGGTCAGGTTGGTGATGCTAAAATTCAAGAGATTAAGGATCTTATTACGGAAGGTCGAGTTCCGGAATTCACTGAGGATGAGCAATGTACTATATGGTTCAAGGATCGGATATGTGTTCTAGAGATTGATAGCCTCCGTGAGACTATATTGAAAGAAGCCCATGATTCTGATTACTCTATCCACCCTGGTAGCACTAAGATGTATCAGGATTTGAAGCGGAAGTATTGGTGGAATGTATTGAAAAGAGATGTAGATGCACATGTGGCTATGTGCGATGTATGTCAAAGAGTTAAGGCTGAACATCAGAGGCCAGCTGGACTATTGCACCCATTGAAGATACCCGAGTGGAAATGGGAAGAAATTGGTATGGATTTCATTGTTGGACTACCCCGCACTCCAGCAGGATATGACTCTATTTGGGTAATTGTGGACAGATTGACAAAAGTGGCTCATTTCATACCTGTGAGGACTAATTACACGGGAGCCAAGCTAGCAGAATTGTATATGACTCAGATAGTATGTCTACATGGGGTGCCTAAGAAGATTGTGTCTGATCGAGGATCACAGTTTACTTCTCGGTTCTAGAAGAAGTTGCATGAGAGCTTGGATACAAAGTTGAATTTCAGTTCGGCCTACCATCCCCAGACCGATGGGCAGACAGAAAGGACTAACCAAGTACTAGAGGATATGTTAAGAGCTTGCGCTCTTAAACATGGTGGAAGTTGGGATAAGAGCTTACCATATGCAGAGTTCTCTTATAATAATAGCTACCAGGCCAGTCTGAAGATGTCACTGTTTGAGGCTTTATATGGCAGAAAGTGCAGGACTCCACTATATTGGGATCAGACTGGAGAAAGGCAGTTCTTTAGGCCTGAACTTATACAAGAGGCAGAAGAACAAGTTAGAATGATAAGAGAAAATTTGAGAATTGCACAATCAAGGCAAAAGAGCTATGCTGATAATAGGAGAAGACTACTAGAGTTTAAGGAGGGTGATCACGTGTATCTGAAGGTGTCACCGATCCAGGGTATGAGGAGATTTAAAGTTTAAGGAAAGTTGTCCCCTCGCTTTATTGGACCATTTAGATTTTTTTGGGCGAGTGGGAGAGATGTCCTATCAACTCGAGCTACCTGATAATCTATCTGATGTGCATAATGTGTTCCACGTATCTCAACTTAAGAGGTGTCTCAGTGCCCCTAAGGAGCAACTACCAATGGAAGACCTTAGTGTTCATGATGACCTGACTTATGCTGAGTACCCTATCAAGATTCTGGACACTTTGACTCGAGTTACAAGAAATAAGGTGATTAAAATGTGCAAAGTACAATGGAGTCACCATGAGAGGATGAAGCTACTTGGGAAAGAGAAGAAGAGCTTCGCATAGATTTTCCCCATCTTTTCACTAGTCATTCCTAAATCTCGAGGACGAGATTCTTGTTAAGGGGGGGTAGGATTTGTAATACCCAACTTTGGAATATAGGGGAGAGAATGAAATTATGTGTAATGCCTACTTATTTACATGAATTATTAGGAGGCATGCTTAAAACAAATTATACCTCAATAAAAGGTGCATCATGCTGGAGCTTTTGTTGCCTGTGCATTCAAATAATAACAACAATAGCAACATTACTAATCAAAATTTAATGACAAAGAAATTGAAATGAAGCCTAAATTATAATTTGGGTTTGGAAATGAAAATGAGATAAAGGAGATGAATAAGTAAATAGTATATATAAATAAATAACTCTAGAGTTAATACCCTAATTTCACAAATCTAATTTGTAAGGAAGAGCCACAAAAAGTTTGAATTAAATTTGAATTCAAATTGAATTTGAAAGTGAAGAAAAGAAGGTGGGAAAATAAAAAGAAAAAGGTCGAAAACGTTGTTTGGGTCGGCTCCCATCTAGTTCGGCCCACTGCCCCATTCCCTCGTGCCGGCCCGTTTCTACTTCCCCGCGCGCGTTGTCACTGGCAACTTGGGCCGCACGCTAGTCGCAGCTTGTCGCTTCCCCGTTCCTCTGCCTGGTGGGGACCCGCGGTTAGCTTCTCTCGGTAGCCGATCTCTTCCTCTATCTCTCGTCACGCTTACGTGTGGGTCCGGACGACCAGGTCCCCGTCCCTGGTGATTTCGTGCCGCACATGGCGGCCGAGCGAGGCGCCATTATCGCGCGTTCACGGGCGAAACGAACTCCGCGACCGCCTCGGTTCCATTCGGATGCCTCGCCATTAGGCTATAAGACCCAGGAGATCGCATTCCCTTTTGACCGTCACCTTTCCCCTCCGCTGTGCGCCCGGAATCCAGCCGCCATGGGGCAAGCTTACGGGAAATAAGAAGATCTGCCCCGCCACTAGGGATTGTTGCTGGCGGGACCAACTGAGGCGGAGAAGACGACTATGGAGCATCACCAACCCGTCACGAACCCTCTGGTGGCAGTTGGAGGTGTGAGGGAGCACCTGAGCGCCGCCAATTCCTCACTGGAGCTCACGGGCGGCGGTCGGACCGTGGCTCACCGTGGGCAGGATCTCCCACTCCTTCGATCTCGGTGAGAACTCCGAACGGCTCTCACCCTTCGTTCTATAAGCGTTAATCCGAACCGGACGGGGTCGGGACATCGGGGATAGACAGGCACCCTCTCACGGCCATGGCCTCCGCCGTGGAGTGCGGAGCTCCCTGGGCAGGGCCCTCTTGGGTATTGGGCACAATTAATTGGGTCTCCCTCTGATCACCGTAACCATGTGTTAGGTTAGCAGCATCGAATTAGGATTTGGGGCTGCAATTTGTGTGTTTACCGTCGCGGCGGTGGGGGCTCGCCGTGGATCGGGCGGCGCCACCGCATCTGGGCACGGGATTGGGAAGACACGCGTACGCGGTTGGATCGTGATCTGGCGGCCGGGGTTGTTCGCGAGTTTGATGAGGGTCGGGTTTAATCCAAACCGTGGATCTCTGATCCAACGGCTTGGGTGGCGTACCGGTTCACTTAAGTCTAGATCTGATCTGGACCTTGGATTTCTAATCGGACGACCTATATCACCCCGTACCCTTTCGCCATGCGCATTTTGTAGAACAGACCCTCAGTTTTATCAAAAACAACCCGTCATCCTATACACTGTTCCCTGAGTCATAGGCATTTTACCTAGGACCCCCTGTAGTTTTCTATAAATGAGGCCCAGTCCAGATAATTAATAAAACCAGTAAAATCATTTAGAAAATGGTTTTAGTACATATTTAAATGCAGAAACTTATTTAATTTGTAGAAAATTCCTGTAAACTCCAAATTGATCCATTCCAGTTCCTAAATTTTCATAATATTATTGTCTATCCATTTGTGCCTCTATTTTGACATAAAAGACGCAATAAAATTTATCTAGTACTCAATCTTGTATTAAATACATAAAACCTTGGAAAATTCATAACTTAAAATATAAAACTCCAAAATTAATAATTCCAGTTCCTATGATCTTATTTTAATGTCTAGATTATTACTGTGTATTTTATTTATATGTTTGGTGTAATGTTAATTTTTGCTATACTATGTATGTATTGTGTTGATTCGAGTAGACGAGCAAACTACAGAGGATTCTGCGGTTCATCTGGTAGAGACTGCTGAGCAGGAGCTCATGGAAGGCAAGTTGTGCCCTTGACCACTTCTTTTACCTATTCATGTTCTTATTAATCATAATGATCTGCATAGGTTAATTTTGATGGGACCCATTAGGTTACCCTAGTTTTGACTATCTGTATACCTTGTTTCACCACTGGTTTTACTACTAAATTTTTGGGTAGTACATGCTATTGCTTTATATGGTTTTGGCTATAGAGATATTCACTACTCATGATTACACTTTTTATTATCTGTTCATTATTTACTGTTCATGATAAGATCATTATGTTAATGGGAACATGGAGAACCACCCGGGAAAACAGTGCTACCACAAGGGTTTAATGGGACGCCCTTGGCTGATTAACTAGGAAAGCTAGTGAATGGCTACCTTACCCGAAAGGGGCAAGGGCAGTAGGGAAGTGGTCAGTGTAGGGAGGTCCTTGGGTTGATTTTGCTACGATGGCGGTCAGGCGAGGGATTCTTGCACTGGAGCTTCCTATAAAATGTAGCGGGTAGTCTGAAGCTAGTGGAACTTTGTAAAGGCCTCGTAGTGGTACCCTGCCTGGCTTCCTTGGTAGAGGTGTATGGGGTCTGATCAACTCCATGGCAAATGGGTAACACAACTTGTGGGTAAAGGTGTGCAACCTCTGCGGAGTGTAAAACTGGTATACTAGCCGTGCTCACGGTCATGAGCGGCTCGGACACTCACATGATTAATTTATGGAACTTAAACTTAATCTGTCATATCATTGCATTTGGGATTATTTTACTATTACTTTTATTTATTATTTCTAAGGTTTGGTATTTACTTAAACTTAGTAATTGCTAATAAAATTTTGACCAACTTATAAAAGCAATGCTCAGCTTCAACCTTTATTTCATTGATCAGCCTTACACTTCATGAACTCCCACCTTTGGTGAGTTCATGTCACATTATTCCCCACAACTTGTTGAGCGATGAACATGTGTGAGCTCAATCTTGCTGTCTCACACCCCCCACAGGAGAAGAGCAGGTGGTCGAAGAGGAGCTGCCTAATCACCGAGGCTTTCGACTTGATCTAGGTGGCGTCTCCCAGTCAGCTTTCTGGCGCCAAGGATAAATTTTAGTTCCTGCTATATTCGTCTTTTATTTCGTAAGACTTCCGCTATGTAATAAGTACTCTGATTTTATTGTGACATTTATCTCTATACACTCTGTTATTATATATGTTGTCTTCTTTGGCGCATGTATGAGATGCACCCAGCTTTGTTCCTTAAAGCCTGGGTGTGACAGGTGCCAACGGGACTACCTCCGCGATGCCCCCTTCACCCGCATCCAGTGTCGCTTCCACCGCTCAGGGTTGATCAGTCACTTTGACGCTTTAGGCGGATAGAAACCCACGTGAGCTTAGTAATGACAGATTTTGGACTAGGCTTACGGGTACATTCCCCTAATTGATGTAACCCTTATGAACTTTTGGGATCTGTGGGATGTTTGTAACCATGTTATCTTCATTCGAACCTAATATTATGATTATGGCAATTTCCTTCCATATGAGATAATAGCATGTTGTTCGAAATTGTGAGTTGGGATAACAATGGCGACAATCTCTATTTTCAGATGGCAGCTAGGCAGCGTCGCGGACATAACGAGCAAGTTCCCCCGCCACCACCTCCATCTCCCACCATGCAGGAGCTAATGGCCCAGCAGAATGAGATTCTGCGACAGCTCTTGCAGCGCCAGCCCCACCCTCAGCAGTATGGTGGAGGCCAGCCGCAGCGACATCCGGCAGCGGCAACCTACCAGGAATTCCTGAGCACACAGCCACCCTTGTTCACCAAGGCAGAGGATCCGTTGGATGCCGACATGTGGTTATGCGTCGTGGAGTCCAAGTTTCCCCTCCTCACGGGAGACTGCCCCGATGATACCAAGGCTCGCTTCGCCGCGCAGCAGCTTCGCGGCCCTGCTCGAACTTGGTGGGACCACTTCCGTGCTATGCTACCTACTGATCGTGAAGTGTCTTGGGAGGAATTCAAGACTGCTTTCTGAGGGCACCACATTCCAGCTGGAATTCTTAATCGCAAGCTGAATGAGTTTCTGGCACTCAATCAAGGAACCCGCACGGTATTGCAGTACGCTCAGGCCTTCAACAACCTATGCCAGTATGCAGGTTATCATGTTGATTCTGATGAGAAGAAGAGAGACCGCTTCCGCAGGGGTCTCAACACCAAGCTGAGGGAACGTCTCAACACTGTCCGGGCCGATAGCTCAATGAGTTGGTCAACCTGACCATCTCCCAGGAGGATTGTATTGTAGCTCACCGGGTAGAGAAGAAGAGAAAGGCACCGATGGCAGCACCATCCGCTCAGGCCTAGAGGTTCAGGATTGTTTCTGACAATCAGAGCAGGGGATTTCAGCAGCAGGTAGGCAGATGGGTGATCAGGCCACCTCAGCAGCACCAGCCGGCACCCACTCGTTTTCCAACTCCCGCTCCAAGGAACAATCAGCCTCCGCAACAGCAACAGTTCCGTCAGGGCAATGGGAACAAGTGCTTCACTTGTGGCAATGTGGGCCACTATGCCAAGAATTGCCCAAGAAAGCAGCAGAGGCAGATGCCAGCACCAAATCAAGACAAGGGAAGAAAGCAGAAGTTACAAGTCTAGGAAGGGAAGCTCAACTTCACTACTCTGGAGGAGTTACCTGAGGGAGCCCCCGTCATGACCAGTATCTTTTCAGTTTATAATCAACCTGCTTTAATTCTGTTTGGTTCTGGTGCATCTCATAGTTTCATTAGCCAAAAGTTCAGTGCTAAATGTCAACTGCCTTTCTATCACAAAAAAGGGTCATTTATGATAGCCACAACTGGAGGTAAAATTGCAACTACTCAATTAAACCAAAGTGTGCCTATTCAACTAGGGAGCCACATTATCAAAACCACCCTTCTTGTTTTAGGTTTGGAAAATGTGGATATTATTCTGGAAGCTAATTGGATGACCCTACACCAAGTAGTGCTTGATGTAGCCAACCGCATCGTGGAAATAAATTCCCCGATCTGTGGGAGTTTCACATTGTTTCTGCCCAATCAAGATTCTACTCAGTCATGTGCTTTTGCTATGACGGAGTTACCTTTGAAGAAGATTCCAATGGTCTGTGAGTATGCAGATGTCTTTCCTGATGAATTGCCAGGAATGCCACCAGACCAGGATATTGAATTCGCCATCGAGTTGCAACCGGGAACGACACCCATTTCCAAGAGGCCTTACCGAATGCCACCCGCTGAGTTGGCAGAATTAAAGAAGCAATTGCAAGAATTGCTGGACAAAGGTTTTATTCGCCCAAGTACTTCGCCTTGGGGATGTTCGGCCTTGTTTGTGAAGAAGAAAGATGAAAGCTTGAGGCTATGTATAGATTACCGCCCACTTAACGTGGTGACTATCAAGAACAAGTATCCTTTGCCTCGTATTGATGTTCTTTTCGATCAGTTGGTCGGGGCCAAAGTGTTTTCCAAGATAGACCTTCGCTCCGGCTACCATCAAATTAAGATACGAGCAAGCAATATTCCGAAGACTGCTTTCTCAACCAGATATGGGCTGTATGAATTCTTGGTGATGTCTTTTGGGCTGACTAATGCACCAGCATATTTCATGTATATGGTGAATTCTGTTTTCATGCCTGAATTGGACAAGTTCGTAGTGGTTTTCGTTGATGAAATCTTGGTGTACTCAAAGAACGAAGAAGAACATGCCGGGCATTTGCATGTAGTGCTTCAACGTCTGCGAGAGCACCATCTTTATGCCAAATTGTGAAAATGTGATTTTTGGCTAAAAGAGATCAAATTCTTTGGTCACACTATCTCTCAGGCAGGTATAGCTGTTGATTCTGATAAGGTGCAAGAGGTGATGAATTGGAAGCCGCCAATGACTGTCCGTCAGATTCAGAGTTTTCTGGGATTAGCTGGTTATTACCGAAGATTCATTCCAGATTTCTCTCAAATTGCGAAGCCCATAACTGTGCTATTGAAGAAAGAGGCCAAGTTTGTTTGGGGTCAGAAGTGCGAAGATGCCTTCCATACATTAAGGCAACATCTGACCACAACACCGGTGTTAGCGCAACCCGATAGCACCAAGCCATTTGATGTGTATTGTGATGCCTCTGGCACTGGACTAGGTTGTGTCTTGATGCAAGACAACTAAGTCATTGCTTATGCATCAAGAGCACTCAGGCCTCATGAGCAGAATTATCCCACTCATGACTTGGAGTTAGCAGCCGTGGTCCATGGATTGAAAATGTGGAGACACTATTTGATGGGAACCCACTGCAACATATTCAGTGATCATAAGAGCCTTAAGTATATCTTTACTCAGGCTGATCTCAACATGAGATAGAGATGATGGCTAGAGCTGATCAAGGACTATAACCTGGAGGTACATTATCACCCAGGAAAAGCCAATGTGGTAGCAGATGCCTTGAGTCGGAAGTTGCAATGCAACTGTGTTATGATGGATTCTCGCATTGACATCTTGTGTGATGAGTTGAGCAAGATGAAGATTGAAGTGATCCCTTCTGGTGCTTTGTCTCACATTTTCGTTGAGCCAGCTTTGCAAGACCAAATCATCATGGCCCAGCTCAGTGACAAGGGAGTGCAAATTATTAAGGAGAACCTCCATCAGAAGACCGAGAAGTATAAATGTTTCCGCCAAGATGGAAAGGGTATATTGTGGTTTGAAAGCAGATTGGTGGTTCCTAAAAACAAGGATCTCAAGAAGAAAATCATGGATGAGGCTCATCTCTCCCAATTCTCTATGCATCCAGGGAGCACCAAAATGTACCATGATCTGAAGCCCTTGTATTGGTGGACCAGAATGAAGAGGGAGATAGCCCAATATGTATCAGAATGTGACACCTGTCAGAGGATAAAGGCAAGCCACTTGAAATCAGCTAGAGCCTTGCAACCCCTATTTATACCTTCATGGAAATGGGATGACATCAACATGGATTTCATTATGGGTTGCCCAACACCTCTCGTCATCATGATTCGATTTGGGTTATTGTGGACTGACTGACGAAAGTGGCACATTTTCTCCCAGTGCACACCACTGATAAGGCTCAAAAGTATGCAGAGTTGTACATTGACCGAATCGTGTGTCTGCACGGATTGCCCCGGACCATTGTCTCTGACCGAGGAGCACCATTTGTTGCCAGATTTTGGGAGCAACTGCAAGAGTCTTTGGGAACCAAGCTAATCAGAAGTTCAGCTTACCACCCAGAGAATGATGGTCAGACCAATAGGGTAAATCAAATTCTTGAAGATATGCTGAGAGCTTGTGCGATCGATTGTGTCAAGAACTGGGATAAGCACCTCTCCTTGGCAGAGTTTGCTTATAACAACAGTTATCAATCCAGCCTAAAGATGGCACCCTTCGAAGCTCTCTATGGAAGAAGGTGTAGGACACCCCTCAATTGGTCTCAGCCTGGAGAAAGAGAAATTTTTGGACCTGACTTAGTGACTGAAGCCGAAAGGAAGGTCAAACTAATCAGGAAAAATCTAGAAGCTGCTCAGGCTAGGCAGAAGAGTTACCATGATAAGAGGAGGAAACCTCTCTAGTTCGAGGTGGGAGACTTCGTATATTTGAAGGTATCACCCACCAAGGGAGTGCAGAGATTCGGGATCAAAGGCAAGTTAGCCCCTCGTTACATTGGACCTTATGAGATCATAGAAGCATGTGGACCCGTGGCATACAAATTGAAGTTACCTCCAAAAATGTCTGCCATCCACAATGTGTTCCATGTATCACAACTGAAGAAGTGTGTTCGATTGCCGACCGAGATCGTAGCAGAACCAGAATTGGTGATAGAGCCAGATCTATCGTACCAAGAGTACCCTTCCAAGGTTATGGATTGCAAAGAAAGATCAACTCGGGCTAAATCGATCAAAATGTATAAGATCCAATGGAGTAATCATTCAAAGGAAGAGGCTACTTGGGAGACTGAGGAATTCCTGCGTTCCAACTTCCCCGATTGCCTACCTAAGGAAATTGGTACGTAATCATGCCCAACCCCTCCTCCTGCCCTTCGAATCTAAATTTTAGAAAAATTATCTTAAATCAGAATGAATTAATTATAGAACTAAAGTTAAAAGGACCTCCTTCTGAAGTTGCAAAGAGAATGACATTCGAAGACCAGTTGCCTTAATAAATAAAGCACCACTTCAAGTAAGTCTCACCCTTCGCTTCACCCCGGGAGGACTCCGACCCGAATCTTAGCATGAGATTCCTTTAAGGGGGGAAGGCTGTGACACCCTAGTGTCACCTAGGGTTTCTTCGTTAAGCTAACTTAAACCATTATCACATGTCAACCAAATAGAGGCATGAACATCAAAAAGTAAGGACAAAGGTTTAAAGTGAGTCTTTTCATCTTAAGAAACTCTCCCTATTCATGTCATGAATCTTAAGGTAAGAAAAACTCTCAAACCCTAATTAATCCTAAGTGAACCATTAAGCACATAAAAAGGGAATTTGGGAAAAGGCTTGGGAGAAATACAAAATTTTGGTAAGAACCAAATGACAAAGTTTTAATACATTAAATGACCAACAAAATATAGTAGGAAGGTTTTGCCATTTGGTTTTTCCAAAATCCCCAAAACATCCCTTGAACCAAGGTTCTATGGGGAAATTCAGAATTCTGAATTCTGAATTTCAGAACCCTTTTTCAAGATCAAATGTGTTCCCTGTTTTCCAAAACTCGAAACTAAGAAGTCCAAATATCAAAGCAGTGCCAAATTTTCTCGAACATGCTCTGGTAAAATTTGAACTCAAACAAAAACCGTTTGACACGATTTTGGCGCTGTTTGACCTCGGGACTCGGCTGTCTGACACTGGCAACTTGGCGATGTTACAACTCCCTGTCCCTAGCCTAAAACCGCGCGACATCCACACACAAACAACAAAGCACAGTTAGGGGAACAAATCCTTCATAGCGATCTTACCCAAATTCACGAAGATTTGCGCCCAATTGGCGTTAGAACTCGGGCAGAAGCACCGGTTCCACGTGTTCGACCGTGGCTGACACACCCAGTTCACGCCAGTTCTCGCACCCGCGCTCTGCAGTGCACGCCCGCATGGCGCTCGCCGGTCCACGACCGCCCATGCACCGCGTCGTGCCTATAAAGCAGCCCAAGGCCTCGGCCGTACCTCCCCGTGCGCTCTCAAGTCCTGCCCGAGCCAAAGTTCACCGGACTTCGAGCACGCCGCGCCACCGCCCGCCAGGCCATCCGAGCCTCGGCCACCACGGCCAGCCCACTCCAGCCACCCCTGGGCTGCGCTAGTCGCTCGGTTAGCTTCGCTAGAGGCCCAAGAAGCTTTCCAAGTCATCGGACCAGTCAAAGTCTCACCGAAGCCTCGAGATCATCTTCGCCGGACTTCGGTCACCCGCCTCCGCGCGTGAACCGAGCTAACCAGTAAGCCATTTTCCAATTACTTTCACCCACGTCTTCCCTAGCATCCAGTGAAGCTCTCTGACCCGTTTGATTCGACTATCGTTCCATGAGCAGGCCAGACTCCTCGTCGCCGACGAGCTCCCCCACCTGCGCACGTGAAACCGGCCGACTCCGACCATCCCCGACGGCGACCCGCACATCGCCGTGACCCTCAGGACCTCCCCTACACCCTCGACCACCTCACCAGAGTAGTCACGCCGTCGGTATGCCCCTCTGCCCCTTTCTTCCTCTGCGACCACTGTTCCATTAGGGAAGGACTGCAGGTTCGATTTCCAGAAACCCTAGGGGGTTTTCTGTAGAGCTGTAGACTCATGAATATTGCAGCGGGGACCTGTCTGTAATTCACTTAAGATCTTTCTCTAGGGACCCCAGCGCAAAACTGTATTTCATTTATCCATTTCTATTTAACCTTTTTAAATTCAGCAGAGAACTTATAAAATTTATATCCTGAGTTATATTCAACCAAATTTAACCAAACCAATTTAGCAGAGAACCTAGGAAAAATAAAGGGACCTCTAGTCCAGATCAAATTCTAGGAGAAATGTTATTTAAGCACTAATCAAACTAGAAAAACAATTATTAGAATTATGAAAACAATTTCAAAATTGCTAATAAAAATCCAGTGGACTTGTAACCACTAGAACCCCACTACAAAAATGATAAACACCTCAGTCCATCATTTTAAGTAGGGTAAACAAATAGAACTTGATATTAAGCCATATTTCAATTAAATCATAAGTTAGCCAAAAAGTGTGCAATAATGGGCAAATAGATTTTTACTAGATCAATAATGAAATAGGCCACCAGAGAAAAATGCAAAACCCAATTGAAAGCTGCAAAATAATACCCATTGCCAATACTTCATGAAAAGGGCCATTTAATCCAAATAATTTTAGAATGATTGCTCTGGCATAAAGAAGAAGATAGGAAAAATTAGAAATCTGTTGTTTGATATTTTTCAATTATAGTGGTAGTAGAAAGCACCCCTTTGGCTAGGAACTTTAGAAAATCATAGCAAAAATAACTACTAAGTATTAATAGCTAAAAATTTGTACAAAGTCATGTTATAACATCTAGATGCCAGCAAAAATATGTCTTAGAGAATAACCCTCTGTCAAAAAGGAGCTGTAGTTCAAAACACCCCCTCTGCCCTAATATTTGAAAATTTTATACAGAAAGAACCCCCTCACTTTTGAACCCCAAATTTTGAGACAGAAACTTATACACTAGTAAGAAGCCACTGTAATTTTTGTAGAATTTTTGGAAATTTATGAAGTTAACTCGTAGTTCAAACCCACCTTAAAAGCATAAAAGAATTAGGAAGAAAGAGAAGGAAAATAAACCTCGCTCCAATAAGTTCAACTATAAATCTTAATAAACTCTCACTAAGACATTAAAAAGGAAATCAGTGAAACACCAAAATGGACTTACCACTTAGTTTAACTAAGCTTGACCCTAAATTGCTAAGTATACCCCAAGAATCTTCAAGTAGCAAGATTAAGCCCTACCTTATTAAATTAAACATTCACCATCCAAGTTTAATTGCTAAATTGCATATCATACCATGTATATATCTTACTCATTGCATTCATTAGATTGCAATCTCGCTGATGGAGAGTACGTGCTCATCCCTGAGGAAGGAGCTGTCCACGAGGAAGACTAGGAGCAAGCTCCCGAGACTGCCATCGAGGATCTCCCCGCAATCCCAGCTATTGAAGGCAAGCCCCAGTTTTATGCATAACTGTATCTATATATGCTACTTTACTACACTTAATGTTTGCAGGATTGTAATGTGCACTTAAGTGTAGGAGTTGCTTGGAACCTCTAGCTGCATGAACATAGGATTCCTTTTTGAGATGGATACTAGTATGCTAGGTCGAGTAGCTGCTTTGCTAATCAGGATCTCGGTAGAAGTCGAGTGATTTTTCTAGCACTCGCGCGAGGTCAGGAAATTGATTGTATTCATCTTGATAACGGGATCTATATTGGTCTATGGACTTGGATCCAGGGAGGATGCCTTTTCCATGAGACGAGAAAAAGGAATTAAGGATTAATGTGTGGATACCTGAGTCAAGCTTTTGAACATACTAAACACATGTCGGGAAATATGGTAACCGGTAAAATTAGTACCTATGTGAAGCCGGGCGTGGACTTTATCCCTCACGCGATCTGAGACTGGGTCTCCCATGCTAGCTATGGTGGGTACAAGTGCAGTCACTGCACGGCGGCAGCTGGGGTCAATGGAGCATTGTATGCCAAGGCGGTGAGGCCTAGCCGTGAACGGGGAATCGATGGGGACGGTTGACATGTGTGGGGACAGAGTGCCCTGACAAGTCGTGTGTTTAGGTTTACCTTGCAAGGTTAAAACTCGATTCGAATCGTCTGCTTGTCATAGATAATGAGACTACTTGACCCCTTGTACTACATCGAGTAAGAAGTGAAATGAGGTTACATGAGATAACTTGTTGATTGTACTAAATGCTTGTTACCATGTATTCTTCGAAGAAGCAAACTTAGTTGAGATAATGATGCTAGAATTTGAAAAGCTAAAATTTGATTTAGATACATCTAGTACTTTTGGCAAACCAAACCCCTCAGCCAAATAGCTGCATGGTCTAGAGGTAGAGGAGTAGTTTCCTCACACCGGGTAAGTCTAGCTGAGTATTAGTATACTCAGCCTTGCTTATGGCATAATTTTTGCAGGTACGCTCCAGGATATGGTTGATGGTGTGACTTGGCCCACCACCCTACCACTGGGTTGGACGGTCGAGTGGAATGCTGCTCCAATGGGAGAGGAGCAAGAGGAGTAGTGGGCTAGGCCTTTCCCAATTCCTCGCTACCGACGACATCGATTATCCGCTACATTTATCTTATGAACTACTTCAGTTTACTTGAAAACTCTGATTTATGTAATAATTCAGTACTTTAATTTGAGGTTTTCCTGTTTTATTGTATTTCTTATGTGACTCACCTTCGAGTGAGTATGTGGTATTTGATCCTGGTTATGTGGCTTTATCAGACTAGATCTAAGGGACTGACGGGTTATTCCGATTTAAGTGTGTTACGGCCCCTGAGGCGTGACTTAGGCACTTAAGCTGGAATAATTCAGGCGGTTCTGCCACATCGCTGCCTGCCCTGCCCACGCAAGAGCGAAGGGCTGCGTCGCCAATGCACGCTGCCAAGGCGGAGTTGAGCGGCGCTGAAGTCTCCCTGGATATTTCTGTGGGAGACTACACGATGGGTGGGGTCGCGATATTCAACGCCCACACAGGACGGGGACCTGCCGGTGAGTTTTTTTGTTTTTTGTTTTTTGTGTTTTGTTTTTGTGTTTTTTGGATGAAGTCTTACTTGATCGTGGTGCATTAGCGGAGACTAGGCAGCTGGCTATTGTCTTAGCCCCGGCGGCGGCTAGCGTTGTGCCTGTGGGTGCGAAGGGGCCTACGCAGGATCCGTGGACCATGTTTTGTGCCAGTGGGGAGATTGCCTTGGCCTCCACCGCGAAGGATTTGGTCAGCTTAGCTGTGCAGCAGCTGAAGCACGTAGGTAATCTTTTGCCTCTGGGAATGTTTTTTATATTGTGACTTCAAATTTGACAGTCCTTTGTGTCAGGTTACCACCTTCGCCGAGCGTATTGTGTCGGGGGCGCAGACCTCGGAGTTTGATGCCAAGAGGCGGCGACTCGAAGGGAGGATTGAGTGCCTCTGAACGCAGCATACGGAGCCGGTGTGAGATAAATCAGCAGCGGAGAACAAGAGTTGCAACCTACTTGAGAAGCTGTCTGTGGCGAAGGCTGAGAAGGAGGACCTCGGCCGACAGCTTGCTGTGGAAAAGGAGAACGCGGAGAAAGCCCGTGCGTAGGCCCAGGCCGCCCGTGACAGGGCCACGCAGAGACCCAGGCTGCACGTGCCGAGGCCAATCTCGCTCTCCAGTGTGCTGCCGACGTGGAGTCGGGGCACAGGAGTCTTCACGGCTATTTGGATAGGGCGGAGACTTCCACTCGCACAGGCGTCGATCGAGCACATAAATTGCTTGTGGACGCGTACCGCGAGCTTGGTGCGTGTACCGCCCCTTTTGACTCATCTAGCGAGAAGGTGGGCCTTCGCTTCCTCACGTGGTTGCAGGAGGAACTGGAGATCCTCCTGGCTATCATGACAGGTCTCATGTCCTTTGCCTCGCTCATCACCTCTGAAGGCGCTGCGAATGCCTTGTCCCGCAAGGGGTGCAGGCACTTCGAAGTGTTTGACCGATCCAATGAGGACTTTGACCATGGGATCTTCCAGGTTGAAGACGAGGTGTTAAAGCGGTTCGCTGGGGCGCTTTACAACAGGATGTGGGCCCCACACGGCCACGATACTGTCCAGGAGAGGCCGGACCGGGCGCTTGAGCAGGTGTGTGATGTGTGTGTGGGCGTGTTTTTTTGGATATTTATATTTTGTGTTGTTTTTGTAGATGGCGAATGATGAAGAAGTCGATGACTTCGGAGGCCTAGAGAGCTCAATGACCTGGGCAGAAGATGTGAGGACAGAGGCTGGGGAACAACCGGCGCCGCCGACCTGCCCTCGCGAGGATCCTGTGGCGAAGGCCGTCCTGCCTGGCGAAGATGCTCCAGCGGCGGCTGCGACGACCACCAAAGACCCTACGGTGCCGACCGCTCCTTCGCAGGTGGCGGGGGTCGTGTTAGGGGTGTTGTGTTTAGGGCCTTTTTTGTGTGATACTGAAAGTCGGTTACTGCGCAGGTTCTGACGTCTGGGCCTGCGCAAGCAACCCCTACTAATGATACTAATTTTGTGGTGGCCGCAAATGCAGTGCCTGCTAATGGTAGTTTGTCTGGTTCTAAATCTAGGTCTTGGTCATCTGATGGTGGTGAGTTTGGGAGCCCGTTTTCCTGGACTGAGTCGTCAGATGAAGATTTGGATTATTTTGCTGCATTAGATGTGGTTGCGGCGGAGTCCTCACCGCGGCTGGTGGTGTGCGAAGCGTTTGATCCCCCGCCTGGCATGAGGACCGATCGTCGACGACGAAAAGTAGTGTCGAAGCATAGCGTTGGCGAGATGTCGCGAAGTTTTAGGCGCCATCGGATGGGGATGGAGCAAACCCGTCTTCGTGTAGATCAGGGTGGCCAACGATATTTGTTGTCCTCGTTGTTCGGGACGAGTATTGGTGAGGGGATTTGCAGAACCTTTTTGAGGGTGAGGAGTTGAAAATGATGTTGTTTAATATTCGGGAGGCGAGCCTTATCCCGAAGGCTGAGCCGATGTAGCATATTCGCTGCCCTCACTTTTGTCTTGCGGTAGTGAGTAAAAACACTGCCCGCCCCCGGCTCGCAATAAAGAGGGAAGGGCAACGAAATACGATTTGTACTTATTCGTGTGGTGTGGTTGGCTACCCTTCACTATGTGTATGTAATCTGTGACAACATTGTTGTTTGTGTAATGTGGCCGGTGACACTTCGCTTGTCAATGCGATGTTGTTAATTGAGATGGGGACTTCATGCTTGCTATGATTGTTTGGCTACACACTTGGGTGACTTTTGCATGGATTTGTCTTTTATTAAAGACCTCGCAGCGTGCACTTTTTGTGCTTGTCCGACTGCACCCTTAGGCGACTTTTGCGCGGGTTTTTCTTTTAGTAAAGACTTCGTATCGTGCACTTATTGTGCTCGCCCGGCTGCACCCTTAGGCGACTTTTGCATGGATTTTGTCACACGCGAGGGTATTCTATGCTACCTGTCGTGGTGACTTCGAATCGGTCGAATGCCGAAGGCCGTCGGAGCGGTCTTTTTCGACAAGGTGATTCTTGAAATTTTTTGCGGGGGCTTTTCACTGGTATATTACATGGCGCCGCCTCGTTAAAAACCTCACCCCCAGGAGGAAAAGAGTGCGGGTCTGAATAGCATTGTTTGCAGAATTACAAACGCGCGTAGGCCCTGGGACTTAAACAAAAAATTTCCGAAGATTATCAATGTTCCAGGAATGTTCTAAGTCTCCGCCGGACGATGTTGCCAACCTATAAGCACTAGGGGATGCCTTCGTCTTGACTATGAATGGACCTTCCCACTTCGGCTCTAGCTTGCCCCATGACTCTGTCTGGGTGGTTCTTATGAGTACGAGGTCCCCTTCGTTGAATTCTCTTGGGACGACTGTGTTGTCGCGCCAGGCCTTGATCTGAACCTGATATTTGTCGAGGGCCTACATGGCGAGGACACGGTCTTAGTCGATGAGATCTTTGGAAGTTGGTTCATCGACATCGGGTACGGCTGATTTGTTTGTTCGGGGGGGACCCATGCTTTAACTCTTGTGGGGTCATGGCCTCAGATCGATACATTAGGCAGAAGGGTGTGAACCCAATTGCCCGGCACTCTGTCATTTTCGAGGCCCATACGACTTCAGGTAATTGGTCAGCCCATTTGCCCTTTCTGTCGTCAAGGAGCCTTTTCTTGATGGTGCTAAAAATCTTGTCATTGGCGTGCTTGACCACACCGTTAGATTATGGGTGGTACACAGAGGCGAAGACAGGCTTGGTGCCAATGGAACAGCAAAATTCCCTAAAGTCTTGGCTGTCAAACTGTTTGCCGTTGTCGACTGTGAGTTCGGACGGGACTCCGAAGCGGCAAACAATGTTTTGCCAAAAGAATTTTTGGGCGGTCTTCGATGTTATTGTGGAGACTACCCCGGCCTCAATCCACTTGGTGAAATATTCAACGGCGACGAAGGTGAACTTGAGATTCCCTTGAGCCGTGGGCAGTGGTCCAACGATGTCCAACCCCCAGCGTTGAAGTGGCCATGTATGGGCGATGAGCTTGGTGAATTGCGAAGGGTGGCCTGAGTGAGGGGAGAACTTCTGGCATGCTTCGCATGACCTTATGACTCGATTGGCAGTGCAAATTATTGCGGGCCAGTAAAATCCCTGACAAATCACTTTGGTAGCGAGGGCCCTAGGTCCTGAATGGGAGTCGTAGGTTCTCCTGTGGACCTTGTGGACGATTTCTATGCCTTCGGTCTTGGTTATGCATCAGCATGGGCTGACTGATCACCTTCTTGTACAGTGACCCTCAACTGGTGCGAAGTCCCTACTCCTGTGCTTTAGTCGTTTGGCCTCATTGCGATCGGTTGGATGGTAGTGGCCTTGCAGGTATAGTGTTATTGGGGCCCGCTAGTCTTCGGCCATGATGAGGTTGATAATGCGGTGGCCTTCGGTGTCCTGAGTTATTTGCAGACCTTCGGGGTTGCGAACAGTTGGCGTGCCAATGATGTGGTAGAATACGTCGGAGGGCAAGGCCTCGCCCTTGGCCGCTGCCTTGGCTAACGTGTCGGCCTCTTCATTTTTGTTGTGGTCGACATGCTGCAGGTTGAAACCCTTGAATTGTTTCTCGAGGCTGCGGACATCGGTGAGAGACTGCATGAGTATGGGCTCTTTTGCTGAGTACTCCTTCTCAACCTGGTAGGCGACGACTTTGGAGTCTATCCTGATTATGCACGTGGTGACACTGAGTGCTTGTAATTTGTGAAGTCCTAGGATGATGGCTTCGTACTCTGCTATGTTGTTAGTGCACTTGTCGGACTCTAATGCAATGTTGAGCCGTGCTGGGTATCTGTACTTGATGCCTGTGGGTGATGTGACGATCGTCGTGGCCCCTACCCCCGCATGGCACCATGCGCCATCACAGTGGATGATCCAAACTTTCTCTGGGGACTCTTCGTGTGGCCATGCTGGTCCTATCCAGTCAACGATGAAGTCTGTGATGACTTGTGATTTGATCGCTGTTCGGGGTTCGAAGGTGATGTGATACCCGGAGAGTTTGGCTGCCCATTTGGCGATTCCGGCGGATGCCTCCGAGTTCCTGAACAAGTCTCCCAGACCCTAGTCCGAAGTGACCCATACTTTGAATGCCTCGAAGTTGTGTTGCAGTTTGCGCAATGCCATTACAACTGCGTATGAAATTTTTTCTAGTTCAGTCATGTTGCACTTAGAAGCCGTGAGGACATCGGAGACATAGTACACTGGGCACTGCCGACTTGTGCCCTCTCTGTGCTGCTCTTGGACTAACACTGTGCTGACTGCACATGGTGAAGCCGCGATGTATAGAAGAAGAGGCAGCAAAGGGTAGGGACTTGTGAGGGTTGCTAAGTCGGACATGTGGTGTTTGAGCGACTCGAAGGCCACCGCCTGCTCTAGTCCCCAAGCGAAGTCTTTGGCACCATGCAATGTCTAGAGGAAAGGTAGACTACACTATGTGGATTTGGAGATGAATATGTTCAGGGCGGCCAATCTGCCTGTCAGTCGCTGCACATCTCTGGTGGACTGCGGAGGTGCCATGTTGATGATCGCTTGGATCTTAGTTGGGTTTGCCTCTATCCCTCGGTGCGACACCAGGTAACCAAGTATCTTCCCCTAGCGAACTCCGAAGACACACTTCTCAAGGTTGACCCGAAGTCGTGCATCGCGCATGTTGGCGAATGTTTCTGTAAGGTCGGCCAGGTGATCCTCTTTGTTTTTGCTTGCGACGACGATGTCGTCCACGTAGGTGAAAATGTTGCGGCCTACTTGACTTTCGAGGACCCTCTTGGTGAGGCGAGAAAAGGTTGACCTGGCGTTTTTGAGTCCTTCTGGCATTCGGACGAAGCAGTACGTGCCGAAGGGTGTGATAAAGCTTGTTCTTGCCTTGTCCTCCTCCTTCATGTAGATCCGGTGGTACCCAGAAAAGCAATCGAGGAGGGACATGACCTTGTAGCCTGCTACGCTATCGACTATTTTGACGATCTGTGGCAAGGGGAAGTTATCCTTGGGACAAGCCTTGTTGAGGCTCGTGAAGTCTATGCACATGCGCCACTTGCCACTCTTCTTTTGTACCATGACCATGTTGGCAAGCCATGTGGGATAAGTGATTGTTTCGATGAACCTGGCTTCAAATAGGCGGTGCACCTCGGCCTTGGCTACTTCAGTTTTCTCATCTGACATTTTCCGCAGTCGTTGCTTTTTCGGGCGCACCGACGAGTCGATGCCTAGGCTGTGCTCGATGATAGAGCAGCTGACGCCGACCAGATCGAGGGCAGACCAAGAGAAGACATCCTTGTTTCTGGAGAGACAGGAAAGGAGTTTTTCCTCGTCTCGCGAGGTCAGGTCTTCGCTTATTACTACTGTTTGCTTAGGCGTTGCTGGGTCGAGGGGTATGGCCTTCGTTCCGTCATTGCTCTGGAGCTCTGCTTTGGCTTTTTCTTCTTTGATCAGGCGACTGCATTCAAAGCCTTCGTGCTCTGCCGTTAGGCAGTGGATGTTCCATTGCCCTAGAACGAAATCCATTTCGATGTTGCGCGCTGTCTGCTGGTCGCCGTAAACATTGATCACGCCCTAAGGGCCTGGGACTTTCATGCAGAGGTAGAGTCCATGAATGGCCGCCTCAAACTTGTTGATCGAGCCCCAACCCATTGTAGCATTATACGGGTAAACCATGTCGACAATGTCGAAGGTGACCTGCTCACTTCGCGCTTTGGGTGCTGTACCAAATGATAGGGGAAGCTCTATTTTGCTGATAGGGAAGGTGCCCTTGCTGTCGAAGCCGTATAGTGGATTGTCTACAGGTTTGAGTAGGCTGTGGCTTATCCCCATGTGATCGAAGGCGTGCAGAAAAATGATGTTAGCCTGGCTACCGTTGTCGACCAGCACCTTGTGTAGGTCCCAGCCTGCTACCCTACCGGTGATCACCATGGTGTCTACGTGAGGGGCACGGCGCAGGTCGACGTCTCTGGCGTCAAAGGTGAGCGGGACATGGGACCACTTCGTTTGCACTACTGGGCCAGTGAGCGTGACATGGTTCACACATCGGTAATGGTCCCTTTTCTGCTGTTTTGTTTCGAAGTCCACGCTGGACCCTCCGATGATCATGTGGATAACTCCACGATATGGTGGTTCGGCGAAGTCTTCTTGCTTGGGTGATTGTGGGGGGTGGTTATCGTGTGGTCGATTTGGGTGACGCGGAGGTGGTGATGGTAGAACATGCACTTCTTGACGGTATTGGTAAGCGTGGTTGGGTGGATGTAGGATTTGCTCATTGTGGTAGGGTTGCTGCTGGAGGTATGTGTGCACGACAACCCTCTGGTTGTCGGCTGGTTGTGCTGTGGACATTCTATCCCTGGTGGCCTTGGTTTCTAGTCAATCCCTTGTTGGGTGTGCGCAGTCCTCACCATGAAACAGACAGTAGAATCTGCATGGCTGCTGCGTCCATCCTCGGCCTCTCCCTCTGGTGCCGTTGCCACGGCCTTGGGGGGTATTCCTAACGACGAGCGGTCTCTCTAGCTGGGTGCTGATTGGCTATGTTGTGCACCTGTTGGTGACTGTGGCTGTCCCGTCCGGAGTCTGCCTGCGATGGCCTAGTCCAGGTTCTACTGGACTGTGGAGGATCCTTAGGCTTCCTTTGAGATTCAACCTTGCTTTGATGCAGCTCTTCAGACCTAGCATACTTCTCGATTAATTGATATAGCTCCTGTATATTTTTGGGTGGGTCCCTGATGTAATGACTGTACAGGATGCCAGCCCGAAGACCGCTGATAGCGTAATGGATCGTGATGTGGTCGTCAACTGATGGCAGTTGTGACTTGACCATCAGGAATTTTTTGTAGTACTCGCGAAGGGTTTCCTTCTGTTGCTGCTTGCAGAGGGATAACTCGGCCAAGGCGTCGGTATCAGGTCAGTACCCTTGAAAGTTGTGACACCCCAGTGTCACCTAGAGCTTCTCTTAAAAAGCCAAACCAAGAACCATCATTCTATATGAACCAAAGTAAGCATGGGCATCAAATTAACTCAAGAATGAAGAATTCCCCAAGCATATACTTAAAAGTATCATGATCAAAACAAATGGGTCCTTCAAAAATGAAGTAATGTGACAACCCTAACAAAAACCCTAAGTAAGCCAAGTTAAGCATAAAGGGTAATTGGGAGAAGTCATGGGGAAAATGCAAAATTTCAGATATGATCAAATTACAAAGTTTTAGTTCATCAAATAACTAACAAACCATAGTAAGAAAGTTTGGCCATTTGATCTTTTTAAAATTCCCAAATCAGCCCTTGAACCATGAGCCCTTGGAGAAATTTAGATTTCTGAATTTCTGAAACTCAGACCTCTTTCCAAAGATCGACTGCGTTCTCTGTTTTTCGAAACTTAAAACCAGGAGATCCAAATATCAAAGTTGTGCCAAATTCCCTTGAACACGCTCTGGAAAAGTTTGAACTCAAACCAAATTCATTTGACATAGTTTTGACGCAGTTTGACCTCGGGACCAGAGATTCTGACACTGGCACCTTGGTGACGTTACAACTCCCTGTCCCTAGCCTAAAACCACGCGACGTCCATACACAAAAGACAAAGCAAGGTCTGGTGAACAAATCTTTCATAGCGATCTTGCCCAAATTCATGAAGATTTGCACCCAACCAGCGCTTGAACTCGGGCAGAAGCATCGGGCACACGTGTTCGACCGTGGCTGAAACCTCCGGTTCACGCCCGTTCGCGCACCCGCACCTTCCAGTGCACGCTCGCGCGCGCTCGCCGGTCCACGGCCGCCCGTGCACCACGCCGTGCCTATAAAGCCTCCCCGGGCGCGCCTCACTTCACCCCGCGCTCACCCTCACCGGCCAGCCACCTCTCCTTAGCTCCGGCAAGCTCAATTACGCCCGCCATTGCCGCCAGAGCTTCGGCCATTATGGCCAGCCCACTCCAGCCACCCTCAAGTCGAGCCAGTGCTTCGGCTAGCTCCGCCAGTGGCCCGTGAAGCTTGCCAAGCCCTCGGACCCGGCCGGACTTCACCGGAAACCCGAGATCGACCTCACCGGACTTCGGTCTTCCGCCGCCGCGCGTGGACAGAGCTAACTGGTGAGTCTCCGACCAATTCCTTGCACCCATATCTTCTTTGGCATCCCGTGAACCTCTCTGACCAGTTCGATTGAACTATCTCGCCGTGAGCAGGACGGACTTCTCGCCGCCGACAAGCATCCCCGCCTGCGCACATGGACCGACCGACTCTGGCCATCCCCGACGGTGACCCGCACCTCGTTGTGATCCCCGAGACCTCCCCTACGTCCTCGACCACTTCACCGGAGCAATCTCGCCGCCGGTAAGCCCCTCCGCCCTTTCTTCCGCCGAGGTTACTGTGTAAGATAGGAGAAGGACCTCGGGTTAGGAGGTGAAGAACCCGAGGGGTTTTCTGTAACGTCAGTGACCCATGTGAATAGTAGCCTAGGGGCTGATCCGCGAAGAAAACTTAAAATACCCACCAGGGACCCCCGTGCAAAGTGGATTTCCATTAAATCAATTCTGTTAATCTTTTAAAATGACCAGAGAACTTGGATGTCACACCCGGTTTTTAGAAGGCAAACCGAATGCGAACCATGTACGTGCCAGGATCAGTTATTCACGTACACAGCAGTTACATAACATGGACATCATCACACAGTGCTCAAATAGCATTAAAAGGGAAATAATAGTCGATTACATCATACGTCTGAGACGTCCATATAGTTCTTACAATAAATCAAAGTGCGGAAAAGAAACGTAGATAACGCGGCCTTCACAGGCAGCCGACTGGGGGTTGCCGCTAACCCACACCTAGAACTCGTCGTAGTCTTGGAACTCCTGGAAGTCTCCTTCCACAGCTTCATCTTCTCCTGAGCAGTGGTTGCAATGCTGACAACCTGGGGGGGGATTGGTGTGTAGAGCAAGGGTGAGTACACATCAACATACTCAGCAAGCATCCCGTTTGGCTGTAGTGGACTAGCTTTATGTGGGGATAAGTCAAGCAGTTGCTTTTAGTTGGTCAGGTTATTACTTACTAGTAGAGAGCCAGGTTTTAACATGAACCCAAGTTATTAGCCCAATGTATCCTTTCCAAACGGAAAGAATACCACTTACCAATACCATAATCATAATCAGAACCATCAATCTCATTGCCACCTGTACCAAAATGTCTCTGATCAAGTATCACTAATCTCTGGAGCTCCCTTGGCCGCTCATAACCGCGAGCACGGCTGATATATCAGTTTCATAACACTCTGCAGAGGTTGCGCACTTTACCCACAAGCCGTGATTCCCTTTCTAGCCCGGGCTTGCAAGACCCTTATTCACTCCCAAGGTGAATGGCTAGGGATTCACTACGAAGCCTTTACAAAGATTCCCCGGGGCTGTAGCCACCCGTTAGGTTTCCTAAATGTACCGCACTCCTCCCCAAGGGACAAATCAACCTTGGCAGAGCGAGCCGCATACACCGAGCCCCATTGACGGCACAACGGCTAAGCGAACTACACCCCGGTTCCTCTAATTATTCAGCTAAGGGCGTCCCATTCCACCCTCATGGTTGCACTGTTTTCCCGGGCGGTCATCCATTGAACAGGTCCTTACGGAGAGGCACTCGAGAAACCGCTCGAGTCCCCTTAAATGCCACAAGTATGATCATAAATAAGAAGGGAAAACAGCGTATCATAGATAATCACATCATGTTCATTGATTAGAGTTGAGCAATAGCATCAAACTAAGCAGTAATAATCCGACCCAAATAGGTAAACAAGGATATGGATAACAAAATCTAGTCAATCCTTAAGTATAAATGTGTAATGCGGGAGGTGAATTAAAGAATGAATAGGACAAAGATAGGTCAAAGGACACTTGCCTCCACCAACCGACTGCTGCTCAGGGGCTTCTCCTGCGAATTCCTCGGGCTGTTCGACCGGATCATTCTCTATGCGAGCGCAAACATACATACATCCACATATTTAATACAAAAGAACAGTACACCATACAAGGGAATAAGTAAAGTGAATATGCATCAAGTATGACATTTGACATCGCATTTGTTATGGTTAGAAAGAAACGGGGAAAGGTCTCGCAGGGGGTTAAAGTTTATGCACTAATGATTAGTTACAATTGATTCTTAACAAAAGAATTCTGTTATATATATATACTAATGGGAACCTAATCATTTTTAGTTGATCAACATTGCACGAGATAAACAATTAACTACGTGAATCAATAGCATAACGGAATTTTTAAATTAAACTTCCTATTTTCCATAGCATGAACAATGATCAGCCTACCTAAAACAAAGTAATTATGATCACAGAAAGTAAATAAAATAAAATAAAAAAAATAAAAAAACAGAGGGGGGGGCGGTTGAACCGGCCCTTGGGCGGTTGAACCGGCCCTGGGCTGGGCGGCCGAGCTGGGGCGGGCGCGCGGGGGAGGGCGGCCGAGCTGGGGCCGGGGCGGCTGAGCCGGTCGGCCAGGGCGGCTGAACCGGCCCTACGCAGGGGGCGCGGCCAAGGGGCCAGGGCGGCCGAGGGCGCGGCCAGAGGCTGGCCGGGGCCGGCCGGGGGCCAGGCGCGCGGCCAGGCGGGCGGGCTGGGGGGCGGCCGAGGCCGGCTGGGGTTGGCCGAGGCCGGCTATGGCGGCCGGGCGGGGCTGGGGGGCGGCCGGCGCGGCCAGGGGCGGCCGGGCCATGGCCGGGCAGGGAGGGGGAGAGGAGGGGAGAGGGGAGGGGGAGGGAGAGAGTGGGGGGGCTCACCGGCGGGGGGAACGACGGCGAGGGGCGGCCGGCGGCAGGGGCGGCCAAGGGCAGCGGCGGCTTAGGGCAGGGGCGGGTAGGGGCGGCGCTAGGGAGAGAGAGAGAGGGAAAATGAGAGGGAGAGGGAGAGGGTTAGGGGAAAAAGGGGAGGATGAGGGGGCGGCTGGGCCTCTTTGGGCCCAAGAGGGGGCGCCAGGGGCGGCTGGGCCGGCCGGGGTCGGCCCACGGCGTGGGAGAGAGAAAAAGAGGAGAGAGAAAGAGAGAGAAAGAAAAAAAGAAAAGATTATTTCCTTGTTTTTCCGAAATCCGATCTTTCTACATGAATGCATTTGCACTTTCAAAGCAATCAAAAGAAATGCAAGGGTTGGCATGGTGCGTCAAACAACACAAAGTATTTTTTAGAGTTTTTCTTACACGGGAAATCCAAACCGAATCTCGCTAAAACTTTGGAAAAGGCCAAGGTTTAGCGAGGGGAAAAAGAAAAGAAAAGGTAACGCCCGAATTTTGGCGAGTGAAGAAAAGAAAAAATTCAACTGCAAAATTCGGGGCGTTACAAACCTATCCCCCTTAAAAGAATCTCGCCCTCGAGATTCAGGGCTGGCTAGCAAAGAGCTCTTGGTACTTGGCCATCAAATCATCTTCACGCTCCCAGGTTGCTTCTTCCTCAGAGTGATGACTCCATCTGACTTTGCACATTCTGATGGTCTTCCTTCGGGTGACTCTATCTGCAACCTCAAGAATCTGAGCTGGCTTCTCAACGTAGGTCAAGTCCTCCTGGACTTCCAGACCTTCCACTGGCAACTGCTCTTCTGGCACACGCAAGCACTTCTTCAACTGAGACACATGAAAGACATCATGCACAGCAGACAAATTCTCTGGCAGACTGAGCTGATAGGCCACTTCTCCACGCTTTGAGAGGATCTGGTACGGACCAATGTAGCGGGGTGCTAGCTTGCCTTTGATTCCGAACCTTCTGACTCCTCTGATCGGTGACACTTTCAGATAGACAAAGTCTCCGACTTCGAAACTCAGCTCTCTTCTTCTAGTGTCTGCATAGCTTCGCTGCCTCGATTGCGCTATCTTCAGATTCTCTCGGACCATCTTGATGTTCTCTTCGGCTTCAAGCAAAATATCTGGCCCAAACACTTGCTTCTCTCCAGGCTGATCCCATTGCAACGGAGTTCTACAACTCCTTCCATAGAGCGCTTGAAATGGTGACATCTTCAAACTGGCCTGGTAACTGTTGTTATAGGAAAACTCTGCATAAGGCAATCGCTTATCCCATCCGGACTGATCTTGCAACGCACAGGCTCTCAACATGTCTTCAAGAATTTGATTGGTTCTTTCGGTCTGACCATCTGTCTGCGGGTGATAAGCTGAACTGAAATTCAGATGTGTGCCCAAGGCTTCATGCAACTGCTGCCAGAAATGAGAGGTGAACTGCGTTCCTCTGTCTGACACTATCTTCTTTGGCACACCATGAAGACAAACGATCCGAGACATGTACAACTCTGCCAATACTGCACTGCTGTAGGTGGTCTTGACAGGTATGAAGTGGGCTGACTTGGTCAAGCGGTCCACTACTACCCAAATGGAATCGTAGCCGGCTCGAGTGCGAGGCAATCCGACTATGAAATCCATACCGATTTCATCCCATTTCCACTGAGGAATCTGCAACGGTTGCAACAATCCAGCAGGTCTCTGGTGCTCTGCCTTGATTCTTCGACAACTATCGCACTTAGCCACATGCTCTGCAATTTCCCTCTTCATTCCGTACCACCAGAATTTCTTCTTCAGATCCTGATACATCTTCTCACTGCCAGGGTGAATCGAATAAGCTGTCTCATGAGCTTCCTTGAGAATCAACTCCCGAATAGACTGGACATTGGGAACACACAAGCGGTCTTTGAACCATATCACGCCTTCTGCATCTTCTCGAAAATCTTTGCCTCTGCCATCTAGAATCAGTCGCCGAATCTCACTGATCTTTTCATCATTCTTCTGCGCTTCTTTGATTTCTCGCTCCAAGGTAGGTTCCAACTCAACTGTGACTCCTCGCGAATTGTTCAGAAATCCGAGACTCAACCTGTCGAACTCCTTGGCCAACTCATAAGGCATCGGACAAGCGACCATCAGATTGACTTGACTCTTTCTGCTCAAAGCATCTGCCACTACGTTTGCTTTGCCTGGATGGTAATGGATCTCCAACTCATAGTCTTTGATCAGCTCTAACCATCTTCGTTGCCTCATATTCAACTCCGACTGAGTAAATATGTACTTAAGACTCTTGTGGTCTGTGTAAACATTGCATTTCTGTCCATACAGATAGTGCCTCCATGTCTTCAGTGCGTGAACCACTGCTGCCAACTCTAGATCATGGATTGGGTAATTCTTCTCATGAACCTTCAGCTGTCGGGACGAGTAAGCCACAACTCCTCCCTCTTGCATCAACACGCATCCCAAACCTATGTAACAAGCATCACAATACACAGAGAAGGGCTTGTGCACATCTGGCAAGACTAGGACGGGCGCTGTTGTCAACTTCTCTTTCAGCGCTTCAAAGGCCTCTTGACATTTCTGGGTCCACTTGAACTCCACCTTGTTGCCTAGCAACGCTGTCATTGGTTTCGCAATCTTCGAAAACCCTTCAATGAATCGCCGGTAATATCCGGCCATTCCAATGAAGCTCTTGATTCCTCGAGCATCTGTTGGCGCTTTCCAGTTCAGAATGTCTGCCACTTTCTTCGGATCCACAGCTAATCCTTCTTTGTTGATTATGTGACCCAAGAACAGGACTTCACTGATCCAGAACTCACACTTGCTCAACTTTGCATACAACTGGTGCTCTCGCAATCTCTGCAATACCATCCTCAAATGTTCTGCATGCTCTTCTTCACTTTGAGAATAGACCAGAATGTCATCAATGAATACCACCACGAACTTATCGAGATAATCCATGAATACACTGTTCATCAAGTTCATAAAGAACGCTGGTGCATTGGTCAAACCAAAAGACATCACTGTGAACTCATACAACCCATACTTGGTAATGAATGTCGTCTTCGGTATGTCCGAAGGTCGGATCCTGAGCTGATGATAACCTGACCTCAGATCAATCTTGGAGAACACGCTGGCTCCTCTCAACTGGTCGAACAGATCTTCTATTCTGGGCAAGGGATACTTGTTCTTGATCGTGACTCCATTCAAAGCTCGATAATCGATACACATCCTCTTCGTGCCATCTTTCTTTTCCACAAACAAGACAGGGGCGGCCCAAGGCGAGGTGCTTGGCTGGATGTAACCTTTCTCTGACAGCTCATCAATCTGCTTCTTAAGCTCAACCAACTCTGGTCCAGATATTCTGTAAGCTCTCTTGAAGATAGGGGCGGTTCCAGGAAGAAGCTCTATGGCAAACTCAACTTTCCGCTCTGGTGGCATACCCGGTAAGTCCTTTGGAAACACATCTGGGAATTCAGACACAACCTTGATACTCTCAATCGGGTCTGCTTCACTGCTATCGACAGCCATCTGATAACAACTTCCTTTCTTCGGCTCAGGCGGGACTAACTCGGTCACCACTTCCTCTCCTAGTGGGGACACCAACTTGATTGTCCTTTTATCACAACTGATAACTGCCTGATACTTATCTAGCCAATTCATCCCTAGGATGACATCTATTCCCTGAGTACCCATTACTATAAGGTTAGCGGGAAACGCTATCCCCCTTATTTCCACACTTACATTCAAACAGATGCTATCAGCTCGAATTCTACCACCAGCTGAGTCAATTTGAATGGGGGTTGACATGGCAGTAATTGGAAGATTATGTGCTTCTACCCATGATGCAGTAATAAAAGAATGCGTTGCTCCAGTATCAAATAACACTTCTGCAATATGGGAATCGACTGGGAACATACCTACTGTCATGCCGGGGGTCTCCTGAACTGCTTCAGCCTCCAAGTGATTCAGTCTTCCATGATTATAGCGCTGCTGAGGGCGGTTGCCTGCTCCAGACTGAGACACATTCTGCTTCGCTGGGGCATTGGGGCCTGACTGCTGCTGGGCTGCCTTCTTCGGACATTGCATCACCCAATGGCCTTGCTCTCCACAGTGAAAACATGCTCTGTTTCCAACCTGAGCTGGTGCTGCCTGATTGTTCTGCTGAGTTGCGGGGGCAGGAAGACGAGGTGTCTGCTGATTCTGCCTCTGAAACTGACCTCCTCCTGACTGATTGCTCTGACGATTCTGATACTGGTGCTGAGGATACTGCCTTTGGAACTGCTGATACTGCTGACGCTGCTGATGCTGCTGAGGTGGACGCTGGTTCTGCCTGAACTGCTGAGGTTGATTGCCTAAGAAACGAGGACGGCTGCTGCTTCCAGGCTGGGGTCCACTGATCTTGCGCTTACGATCTTCCATCTCCTTACGCTTCCTTTCTGTCATGATTGCTCTGTCAACCAGGTGCTGGAATATCGGGAAGGTGTGATTCATCAGTTGGTACTGCAGAGGGTCGACCAAGCCTCTCAGAAAACGGTACTGTCGCTTGGCGTCGGTGTTGACATCTTCAGGAGCGTAGCGAGACAACTGCAGAAACCTGTCTCGATACTCACTGACAGATGATGACCCTTGCTTAAGGGCCAGAAACTCCTCCTTCTTCACTGTCATCAGACCTGCAGGCACATGGTACTGACGAAAGCTACCTCTAAACTCTTCCCAAGTGATGGCATCGGGGTTGGCATGGGTGGCGAGGTAAGACTCCCACCATGATTGGGCTGCTCCTCTCAACAGACGGGGACCATACAAGACTTTCTCCCTGTCATCACACTGAACGGTATGCAACTCCCGCTCCACAGTGCGCAGCCAATCTTCAGCATCCATGGGGTCAGAAGAGTGAGCGAACGTTGGGGGATGACCTCTCATGAATTCAGCACGCTTGTCTCTGGGCATCTGAGGCATCTGAGGCTGGGGTGGTGCTTGCTGCTGCTACTGAATGGCGGCCAGAGTCTGACCGATGGCTTGAACTGCCTGAGTCTGCATCAGAAACATCTGCTCGATCGACATCGGGGGCGGGGGCGGCAGGTGCTGCTGCTGAGGCACCTCATCCTGCGGAGCGGCTTGCTCCTGCTGAGCACGCCTTCCTCCTCTGCGCCTGTTCTCTGACATCTGCAGAACGCAACCACACATCAGAACTGATCTGGCAAATCTTGCAGCATAAGAAAAGAGTATAGAATTCTCCAACAGCACTGAACAGATGAGCATCTTCACTGATCCCCAACACAGACCACACAGCTTCTCAGATAAAGAGGAAAGTGGAATAAAGGTTTTCCCAACTATATGACTAACTCCATTAACATAATAGGTAAGCCAAAATGCAGGGGATACCCACACTCTGGTGACAATCATTACAAAGATCCAAACCAAACATAGTTCATCATGACAAACATAAATGCACAGGATATAGCAAACTACCCTGTCTAACTAAGACTAACTAAGACCGAGACTAACGCTAAGACTGAAGCTTCTATGTATATATATTTCGTATTAATTACAGGATCCAACTCTAACGATCTATGGTTCTAGATTTATCTTGGTCTTGCAGTCGGGATTGCCATAAGACTGGCGTCCACGCCGAGGTGAGCGGTACGGGTGCTGAGTCCCGACGGGAGCGGGGGAACCATCATCCAAGTGACGACGCTCCGCGCGCTCAACCCGCAGCAGGGCGATCTCAGCACGAGCCCTACTCAGCTCGTCTAATGCATGGTCCAGCTCCGTGTTTAGCACGGCGGCTAGGTTGACTGTGCTGCTCAACCTAGGATTGTCCTCACCAGCAGGTGAAACAATCACGCCTCCTGTGCTGCCAGATGGACGGCGGGGGTAATACTTCAGGTCGAGGCCGTCAGCTACCCCACCGAGAACCGAGCAGTAGTGCGAAAGCGCACACCATGCAGCATCCTGCATGGCTGCCTCAGCTGAGTCCCGCTCAGAGATAGAATAGTGCTCTGAGCAAGCCTCCGCGCCCTGGAGACTGTTCTCCGGACGGCGCACCAAGCAGGTCGCCTCCCAGCGGTCCGGGTAGACCCCGCGACTATGCTGGTAGACCACACTGCGATACTCGATGGACCAAGTACGCCGGTCAAGTGCCCGACGTAGCAGGGTGTCGAGCGCGTCGTGGAAGTGACACCCGCGAGCAGCGTCGCGAGTGATGGGTCGAGCAACCCATCCTTCCGGCTCATGGCTAGAGAGGTCGAGGTCGTGGCTCGAGCTGTCGTCGCCACCTCCGTCGTCTGGGTCTCCTCCAGCAGCTACTCCAGAAGCTGGGGCGCCCAGTGGTGGTGCAGGGGGCGCCTCCAGGTGAAGCACAGGGGAGCAGCTCCTCACAGACTCTATCTCCTGCTGGAGCGAGAAGGAAGAGCCCTGCTGCTCCTGTCGTCGACGTTCCTGCTCCTCATGCAGGCGGTGGTGCAGTCTCTCCAAGTGGCTGGACTGTCCGGCCACGGGACGGCGAAGCAGACGCTCAGCAAGGCGGGAGGGTAAGAAGGGGATGACGGACTTTCGTGCAGTGTGTCTAAGTCGAGCCATCTACAAAAGACATCGCAAGCAAAAGGGTGAGAACAGAATCAATATGACCAGCAAGTAATGAATCGTAAATAAATGAAGGATTAGAATAAACAAAATTTTCAGCAAGGTATAATATATAGTAAAACATAGGTTTGGTCAGTAGGACCAACTTTTGAAGGGATACCAAAGTCAAGGCAGGGACAGAGGTCTATAATCCTTAGAACGACCATTCTACTCTAGGTTAGCGGTCCTACAGTCAGCACGGCTTTGATACCACTTATGTCACACCCGGTTTTTAGAAGGCAAACCGAATGCGAACCATGTACGTGCCAGGATCAGTTATTCACGTACACAGCAGTTACATAACATGGACATCATCACACAGTGCTCAAATAGCATTAAAAGGGAAATAATAGTCGATTACATCATACGTCTGAGACGTCCATATAGTTCTTACAATAAATCAAAGTGCGGAAAAGAAACGTAGATAACGCGGCCTTCACAGGCAGCCGACTGGGGGTTGCCGCTAACCCACACCTAGAACTCGTCGTAGTCTTGGAACTCCTAGAAGTCTCCTTCCACAGCTTCATCTTCTCCTGAGCAGTGGTTGCAATGCTGACAACCTGGGGGGGGATTGGTGTGTAGAGCAAGGGTGAGTACACATCAACATACTCAGCAAGCATCCCGTTTGGCTGTAGTGGACTAGCTTTATGTGGGGATAAGTCAAGCAGTTGCTTTTAGTTGGTCAGGTTATTACTTACTAGTAGAGAGCCAGGTTTTAACATGAACCCAAGTTATTAGCCCAATGTATCCTTTCCAAACGGAAAGAATACCACTTACCAATACCATAATCATAATCAGAACCATCAATCTCATTGCCACCTGTACCAAAATGTCTCTGATCAAGTATCACTAATCTCTGGAGCTCCCTTGGCCGCTCATAACCGCGAGCACGGCTGATATATCAGTTTCATAACACTCTGCAGAGGTTGCGCACTTTACCCACAAGCCGTGATTCCCTTTCTAGCCCGGGCTTGCAAGACCCTTATTCACTCCCAAGGTGAATGGCTAGGGATTCACTACGAAGCCTTTACAAAGATTCCCCGGGGCTGTAGCCACCCGTTAGGTTTCCTAAATGTACCGCACTCCTCCCCAAGGGACAAATCAACCTTGGCAGAGCGAGCCGCATACACCGAGCCCCATTGACGGCACAACGGCTAAGCGAACTACACCCCGGTTCCTCTAATTATTCAGCTAAGGGCGTCCCATTCCACCCTCATGGTTGCACTGTTTTCCCGGGCGGTCATCCATTGAACAGGTCCTTACGGAGAGGCACTCGAGAAACCGCTCGAGTCCCCTTAAATGCCACAAGTATGATCATAAATAAGTAGGGAAAACAGCGTATCATAGATAATCACATCATGTTCATTGATTAGAGTTGAGCAATAGCATCAAACTAAGCAGTAATAATCCGACCCAAATAGGTAAACAAGGATATGGATAACAAAAGCTAGTCAATCCTTAAGTATAAATGTGTAATGCGGGAGGTGAATTAAAGAATGAATAGGACAAAGATAGGTCAAAGGACACTTGCCTCCACCAACCGACTGCTGCTCAGGGGCTTCTCCTGCGAATTCCTCGGGCTGTTCGACCGGATCGTTCTCTATGCGAGCGCAAACATACATACATCCACATATTTAATACAAAAGAACAGTACACCATACAAGGGAATAAGTAAAGTGAATATGCATCAAGTATGACATTTGACATCGCATTTGTTATGGTTAGAAAGAAACGGGGAAAGGTCTCGCAGGGGGTTAAAGTTTATGCACTAATGATTAGTTACAATTGATTCTTAACAAAAGAATTCTGTTATATATATATACTAATGGGAACCTAATCATTTTTAGTTGATCAACATTGCACGAGATAAACAATTAACTACGTGAATCAATAGCATAACGGAATTTTTAAATTAAACTTCCTATTTTCCATAGCATGAACAATGATCAGCCTACCTAAAACAAAGTAATTATGATCACAGAAAGTAAATAAAATAAAATAAAAAAAATAAAAAAAACAGAGGGGGGGGCGGTTGAACCGGCCCTAGGGCGGTTGAACCGGCCCTGGGCTGGGCGGCCGAGCTGGGGCGGGCGCGCGGGGGAGGGCGGCCGAGCTGGGGCCGGGGCGGCTGAGCCGGTCGGCCAGGGCGGCTGAACCGGCCCTACGCAGGGGGCGCGGCCAAGGGGCCAGGGCGGCCGAGGGCGCGGCCAGAGGCTGGCCGGGGCCGGCCGGGGGCCAGGCGCGCGGCCAGGCGGGCGGGCTGGGGGGCGGCCGAGGCCGGCTGGGGGCTGGCCGGGGCCGGGCTGGGGTTGGCCGAGGCCGGCTATGGCGGCCGGGCGGGGCTGGGGGGCGGCCGGCGCGGCCAGGGGCGGCCGGGCCATGGCCGGGCAGGGAGGGGGAGAGGAGGGGAGAGGGGAGGGGGAGGGAGAGAGTGGGGGGGCTCACCGGCGGGGGGAACGACGGCGAGGGGCGGCCGGCGGCAGGGGCGGCCAAGGGCGGCGGCGGCTTAGGGCAGGGGCGGGTAGGGGCGGCGCTAGGGAGAGAGAGAGAGGGAAAATGAGAGGGAGAGGGAGAGGGTTAGGGGAAAAAGGGGAGGATGGGGGGGCGGCTGGGCCTCTTTGGGCCCAAGAGGGGGCGCCACGGGCGGCTGGGCCGGCCGGGGTCGGCCCACGGCGCGGGAGAGAGAAAAAGAGGAGAGAGAAAGAGAGAGAAAGAAAAAAAGAAAAGATTATTTCCTTGTTTTTCTGAAATTCGATCTTTCTACATGAATGCATTTGCACTTTCAAAGCAATCAAAAGAAATGCAAGGGTCGGCATGGTGCGTCAAACAACACAAAGTATTTTTTAGAGTTTTTCTTACACGGGAAATCCAAACCGAATCCCGGTAAAACTTTGGAAAAGGCCAAGGTTTAGCGAGGGGAAAAAGAAAAGAAAAGGTAACGCCCGAATTTTGGCGAGTGAAGAAAAGAAAAAATTCAACTGCAAAATTCGGGGCGTTACATTGGAAAACCCATAACTTGATGAATTCTTAATAAAAAGTTGTCAAACTAATTTTGCTAGCTCTTGAATATTATGAACTATCATTTAAAAATGATAAACCCTATGCTTTCTATTCTGGATTCTTGAGTTAAAAATTAAAAACAGAAACCTACCAAACCTTGTTTAATTAAGGAAAATTAGCTTTACTTCTGTACTGGACTTAAGAAAAATTTGTGGGTATTCAAACCTCATCTAGACACTATTTAAAAATAATAGGAACCCCAGTATTGAAGAATATAGTGTAGATTTTCATTTAAAGCTATTTTGCCCAAAACTTAGGAAAAATCAGAAAGGCATTGGAAATTAATGAACAGTGAGTGAAATTATTTTTCCTAGTTTGCTTAAGTAACAAAGAACCTAGGAAAAATGAAGAGACCATTAGTCCAGATCAATCTAAAATTAGAATGCTTTATTTAGCCTTATTTGAACTAAAAAACAATTATTAAAATTTCAAAACTATACCCAATAGGGATAATAAAAATCCAGTGGACTTATAACCACCAGAGCCCCACTACAAAAATGATGAACACCTCAGCCCAACCATTTAAGTAAGGAGAATAAATATAAAATGATAATGAGGCATTTTCCAAATAAATCATAAACAACCCCTAATAATGTGATAATGGGTAACCAAAAATTGACTAAGTCCATAATGAGATAAACCACCAGAAAAAAATACAAACCCATGAAAAAGGAGCAAACTCTTACCTATTGTTGATAAATTATGAGAAAGACCACTTAATTCAAATAATGCATACCACCCCTTCCCTTAAGCAAAAAGATGCCAAACTTCAAAATGATTGCTCTTGCACAAAACAATAACTAAGAAAAATAAGAACTCTGTTGTTTGATATTTTTCAAATATAGTGGTAGTAGAAAGCACCAATGTGGCTAGAAACTTGAGAAAACCATAGAAAAATAACTAAAAGGTATTAATGGCTAGAAGTTTGCACCAAATCATGTTATGACACCTAAAAACCAGCAAAAATAAGTTTTAGAGAATTACTCACTGTTAAAAAATAGTTGTAGTTCAAGGCACCCCTTCTGCCCTAGAATTTAATAATTTTGTCTAGAGAAAACCATTCACTTTCTGATCCCCAAATTTTAAGACAAAGAAATATACACTAGTACCAAGCCACTGTAATTTTTGCAGAATTTTTGGAATTTTATTAAAGCAACTTGTAGTTCAAACCCACTCCAAAACATTAAAGAGAATAAAAGAAAAGGAAAGAAGAAATAAACCCCACCCCAATAAGTCTAACTTGAGTACTTATCAACTCTCACTAAGACTTAAAAAGAATTCAGTGGAACCCTAAAGGTAAAACCTACCACTTGCCTTAGCTAGGTCTAACCTAATTTGCCAAGTATACCACCCAAGGATCTTACATAAGTAAAGTTAACTTTGTTTAACTCAAAAAGATCATACACCTCCAAAGTTGTAATTTCTAAAAGTACATATCATATCATGCATGTATCTTACGCATTGCATTCATTAGATTGTAATCTTGCCGACGGAGAGTACGTGCTCATCCCCGAGCAAGGACCTGTCCAAGAGGAGGACCAGGAGAAGGCTTCAGAGGCTGCTAGTGAGGATCTCCCCACAGCCCCAACAATTGAAGCCAAGCCCCGGTTTTATGCATAACCGTATTATTATATGCTATTTTACTACACTTAATGCTTGTAGGATTGTAATGTGCACTTAAGTGTAGGAGTTGCTTGAAACCTCTAGTTGCATGAACTTAGGATTCCTTTTTGAGATGAATACTAGTATGCTAGGTCGAGTAGCTGCTTGCTAATCAGGATCTCGGTAGAAGTCGAGTGATTTTTCTAGCACTCGCGCGAGGTCAGGAATTGATTGTGTTCATCTTGATAACGGGATATATGTTAGTCTATGGACTTGGATCCAGGGAGGATGTCTTGTCCATGAGATGGGAAAAAGGAATTAAGGATAATGTGTGGATACCTGAGTCAAGCTTTTGAACGTACTAAGCACATGCCGGGAAAAATGGTAACCGGTAAACCTAGTACCTGAGTGAAGCCGGGCATGGACTTTATCCCTCATGCGACCTGAGACTGGGTCTCCCATGCTAGCTATGGTGGGTACAAGTGCGGTCACTGCACAGCGGCAGCCGGGGTCAGTGGAGCATTGTATGCCAAGGCGGTGAGGCCTGGCTGCGAATGGGGAATCGATGGGGACGGTTGTCATGTGTGGGGTCGGAGTACGCTGACATGCCATGTGTTTAGGTTTACCTTGCAAGGTTAAAACTCGATTCGAATCGTCTGCTTCTCGCAGTTAATGAGACCGCTTGATTCCTTGTACTGCATCGAGTAAGAAGTGAAATGAGGTTACATGAGATAACTTGTTGATTGAACTAAATGCTTGTTACCATGTATGCTTAGAAGGAGCAAATCTAGCTAAGTTAATGATGATAGAATTTGAAAAGCTAAAAAAAATTGATTTTAGAAACAGCTAGTGCTTTTGGCAAACCAAACCCCTCAACCAAACAGCTGCATAGTCTAGAGGTAGAGGAGTAGACTCCTCACACCGGTTAAGTCTAGCTGAGTATTAGTATACTCAGCCTTGCTTGTGGCATAATTTTTGCAGGTACCATTCAGGAAATGGTTGATGGTGTGACTTGGCCTACCACCCTGCCACCGGGTTGGACGGTCGAGTGGGATGTTGCTCCGACAGGAGAGGAGCACGAGGAGTAGTGGGCTAGGCCTTGCCCAATTCCTCGATACCGACGACATCGATTATCCGCTGCACTTTATTTTGTGAACTCTTATTTGCTACTCAAAAACTCCGATCTATGTAATAATTCCGCATTTAATTTGAGGTTTCCTGTTTTATTGTATTTCTTCTGTGACTCACCTTCGAGTGAGATTGTGGAATTTGATCCTGGTTAAGTGGCTCCATCAGACTAGATCTGAGAGACTGACGGGTTATTCCGATTTAAGTGTGTTACGGCCCCTGAGGCGTGACTTAGGCACTTAAGCTGGAATAATTCGGGTGGTTCCGCCACAGCTGGTATCGGAGCCAGGTTCCACCACAGAGAAAGATAATAAACCATGAATACCAATTTTCAAAATCTAAAACTTGCCTAGAAACTGCTACAGATCGTCAGGACTAGACCGCTAGACCTAGGACGAAAGGCCTTAGGCATAGAGGGAGAATTAGGTGGCTAATTACTTAGGCCTCGTGGGCCAGTACTTCTATTTTTAAGGATGTCCTGAAAGCACCCTATTTTTGGAGAGGCAACGTTACTTCCAGCATGCATGCATTATAAAACACAAAGAGGAATTAAAAAATTTGTGTTAACCAGCTTTCTTTAGAACCATCTGGGCTCTCTATTTCTTTTTTCTTCCGCCATAATCTTTACCCTTGATTCCCTTCCGCAGATGAATTCACCCACCCCCGCCGGTGGAGGAGACTCTCGTTTCAGTTCTGACTTCCTCTCTCGCGATGGTTTCCCTTCCATCTTGTGGGAAGTGCTTAGCTCCGTCGGTTACCCTACGCCCCCTTTGTGCACGGTGCAGTTGTATGAGGAGCATCGGGTACCTCGTTGTTGGGTCTGGCTGACCTTGGAGGCTCATCCCCTTCAGCCGGGTTGGCGTTCTCTTGATTCTGAGAAAATTGGACTCAGGACGGACGACACCGTTGAAGTAGCAGCCATGAAGACTCTAACGACTTTCTGTGGCTACCATCCCCTGGAGATGGTGATGCACCCCTTGGGACTCTTCCCTGCTGAGAAGAAGGATGATCCCATGTGGTGTAACCGCGTGAGCCATGTGAAGGATGTGTGGGCGATGTATCCTGACTTGGTTGGGAGGGTCACTGTTCAGTGCATGAGTGCGTTGTACCGCCTTCAGGCCCTTCAGAACGATGCTATGGCACTCCTCGCTAACATCGCTGAAACCACCAAGCTCACTCTCGATAGTGGAGAAGATTTTGTGGTCGATTTATCCTCCAAGTTGGTAAAGAAGGATCTGCAGGTGGAAAGGCTGAGCCAGCGCATTACCACCTTGGAGCAGCAGGTGGAGATCCGAGACAACACCATTGATGTCTTGGAGAACCAGCTTCACGATGTGCAGAGGGAACTCGATGAAGCGAATGACCACCTGGACATGCACCATTTAGAGATGGAGGCCAATGAAGCAGGAAGCGAGGGAGAAGAGGATCCCAAGGAGCTAGGACCAGCCCCTGGTGCCAATGGGACTACCTCCGCGATGCCCCCTTCACCCGCATCCAGTGTCGCTTCCACCGCTTAGGGTTAAGCAGTCATTTCGACACTTTTAGGCAGATAGAAACCTATGCGAGCTTAGTTAATATCAGATTTTGGACTAAGCTTACGGGTACTTTCTCCTAATGGATGTAACCCTATGAACTTTTGAACTCTATCGGATGTTGTCACCATGTTATCTTAATTTCGAACCTAATATTATGACTATGGCTTTTTCCCCTTCCATATGAGATGATATCTTGCTGTTCGAAACTGTGAGTTAGGATAACAATGGCGACAATCTCTGTTTTCAGATGGCAGCTAGGCAGCGTCGTGGGCATAACGAGCAGGTTCCCCCGCCACCTCCTCCAGCTCCCACAGTGCAGGAGCTGATGGCCTAGCAGAATGAGATTCTGCGACAGCTCTTGCAGCGCCAGCCCCACCCTCAGCAGCATGGTGGAGGCCAGCATCAGCGACCTCCGGCTATGGCAACTTACCAGGAGTTTCTAAGCACGCAGCCACCATTGTTCACCAAGGCAGAGGATCCGTTGGACGCCGACGTATGGCTTCGCGTCGTCGAGTCCAAGTTTCCCCTCCTCACGGGAGACTGCCCTGATGCTACCAAGACCCGCTTCGCCCCGCAGCAGCTTCGCGGATCTGCTCGGACTTGGTGGGATCACTTCCGTGCTATGCTCCCCGCTGATCATGAGGTATCTTGGGAGGAATTCAAGACTCCCTTCAGAGGACACCACATCCCAGCTGGCATTCTTGATCGAAAGCTGAATGAATTTCTGGCCCTTAATCAAGGAACCCGCACGGTATTGCAGTATGCGCAAGCCTTCAACGACCTGTGCCAGTATGCAGGGTACCATGCTGATTCTGATGAGAAGAAGAGGGATCGCTTCCACAGGGGTCTCAATACCAAGTTGCGGGAACGACTCAACACTGTCCGGGCTGATAGCTTCAATGAGTTGGTCAACATGGCCATCTCCCAGGAGGATTGCATTGTTGCTCACCGGGCAGAGAAGAAGAGAAAGGCACCAATGGCAGCACCATCCGCTCAGGCTCAGAGGTTCCGGATTGTTTCTCATAACCAGAGCAGGGGTTTCCAGCAGCAGGCAGGTAGATGGGTGATCAGGCCACCTCAGCAGCAGCAGCCGACACCCAACCGCTTTCCAGCTCCCGCCCCAAGGAACAATCAGCCTCCGCAGCAGCAGCAGTTCCGCCAGGGCAATGGGAACAAGTGTTTCACTTGTGGCAATGTGGGCCACTATGCCAAGAATTGTCCCAGGAACCAGCAGAGGCAGATGACAGCACCAAATCAAGAGAAGGGAAGAAAGCAGAAGGTGCAAGTCAAGCAAGGGAAGCTCAACTTCACCACTCTTGAGGGAGTACCTGAAGGAGCTCCTATCATGACCGGTATCTTTTCGGTTTATAATCAACCTGCTTTAATTCTGTTTGATTCTGGTGCATCTCATAGTTTCATTAGCCAAAAGTTCAGTGCTAAATGTGAACTGCCATCCTCTCACTCTAAAGGGTCATTCATGATAGTCACACCTGGGGGTAAAATTGCAACTAATCAATTAAACCAAAGTGTGCCTATTCAACTGGGAAGCCACATTGTCAAAACCACTCTTCTTGTGTTGGGATTGGAAAATGTGGACATTATTCTGGGAGCTAATTGGATGACCTTGCACCAAGTTGTGCTTGATGTAGCCAGCCGTACCGTGGAAGTTAATTCTCTGTTCTGCGGGAATTTCGCCTTGATTCTGCCTAGTCAAGGTTCTACTCAGTCATGTGCTTTCTCTATGACGGAGTTACCTTTGAAGAAGATCCCAGTGGTCTGCGAGTATGCAGATGTATTTCCTGATGAATTGCCAGGAATGCCACAGGACCGGGATATTGAATTTGCCATCGAGTTGCAACCGGGAACGACCCCAATTTCCAAGAGGCCTTACCGAATGCCACCCGCTGAGTTGGTAGAATTGAAGAAGCAATTGCAAGAGTTGCTGGACAAGGGATTTATTCGCACAAGTACTTCGCCTTGGGGGTGTCCAGCACTTTTTGTGAAGAAGAAGGATGAAAGCTTGAGGTTGTGTATAGATTACCACCCTCTTAATGCGGTAACTATCAAGAACTAGTATCCTTTGCCTCGTATTGATGTTCTTTTTGACCAATTGGTCGGGGCCAAGGTATTTTCCAAGATAGACCTTCGCTCTGGCTACCATCAGATCAAGATACGAGCAAGTGATATTCCGAAGACGGCATTCTCAACCAGATATGGGCTATATGAATTCTTGGTGATGTCTTTCGGGCTGACAAATGCACCAGCATATTTCATGTATCTGATGAATTCTGTTTTCATGCCGGAATTGGACAAATTCGTGGTGGTTTTCATTGATGACATTTTGGTGTACTCAAAGAACGAAGAAGAACATGTCGGGCATTTGCATGTAGTACTTCAACGTCTGCGAGAGCACCACCTTTATGCCAAGTTATCCAAGTGCGATTTTTGGCTGAAGGAAATCAAATTCTTGGGTCACACTATCTCTCAGGCTGGAATAGCTGTTGATCCTGATAAAGTGCAAGAGGTGATGAACTGGAAGCCACCAACGACTGTCCGTCAGATTCGGAGTTTTTTGGGATTAGCTGGTTATTACCGAAAATTTATTCCGGATTTCTCTCGAATTGCGAAGCCTATAACTGAGTTGCTGAAGAAAGAAGTCAAATTTGTTTGGAGTCAGAAGTGCGAAGATGCCTTCCATGCATTGAGGCAGCATCTGACTACAGCACCAGTATTGGCGCAACCCGACAGCAGCAAGCCTTTTGATGTATATTGCGATGCCTCTGGCACTGGGCTAGGTTGTGTCTTGATGCAAGACCACCGAGTCATTGCTTATGCCTCAAGAGCACTCAGGCCTCATGAGCAAAATTATCCCACTCATGACCTCGAGTTGGCAGCAGTGGTTCATGCTTTAAAAATGTGGAGGCACTATTTAATGGGAACCCACTGCAACATCTTCACTGATCATAAGAGCCTTAAGTACAATTTTACTCAGGCTGATCTCAACATGAGGCAGAGAAGATGGCTAGAGCTGATCAAGGATTATGACCTGGAGGTACATTATCACCCAGGAAAAGCTAATGTGGTAGCAGATGCTTTGAGTCGGAAGTTGCAATGCAATTGCATTCTGATGGATTCTCGCATTAATACCTTGTGTGATGAGTTGAGCAAGATGCAAGTTGAAGTGATTCCTTCTGGTTCTTTGTCTCACATTTCTGTTGAGCCAGCCTTGCAAGACCAGATTATCATGGCCCAGCTCAGTGACAAGGGAGTGCAAATTATCAAGAAGAATCTCCATCAGAAGGTTGAGAAGTATAATTGTTTCTGCCAGGATGAAAAGGGTGTGTTATGGTTTAAAAGCAGATTGGTGATTCCTAAGGACCGGGATCTCAAGAGGAAAATCTTGGATGAGGCTCATCTCTCCAAATTCTCTATGCATCCGGGAAGCACCAAGATGTACCATGATCTGAAGCCTTTGTACTAGTGGACCAGAATGAAGAGGGAGATAGCCCAGTACGTATCAGAATGTGACACCTGTCAGAGGATAAAGGCAAGCCACTTGAAGTCAGCTGGAGCTTTACAACCCCTATCCATACCTTCATGGAAGTGGGATGACATCAGCATGGATTTCATTGTGGGTCTGCCCAACACCTCTCGTCATCATGATTCAATTTGGGTTATTGTGGACCGATTGACAAAAGTGGCACATTTTCTTCCTGTGCACACCACTGATAAGGCTCGGAAGTATGCAGAATTGTATATTGACCGGATCGTGTGTTTGCACGGATTATCTCGGACCATTGTTTCTAACCGAGGAGCCCAATTTGTTGCCAGGTTTTGGGAACAATTGCAAGAGTCTTTGGGAACCAAGCTAATCAGGAGTTCAGCTTACCACCCACAGACTGACGGTCAGACAGAAAGGGTAAACCAAATTTTGGAGGATATGATGAGAGCTTGTGCGATCGATTGTGGCAAGAACTGGGATAAGCACCTCTCCTTGGCAGAGTTTGCTTATAACAATAGTTATCAATCCAGCCTAAGGATGGCACCTTTTGAAGCTCTCTATGGAAGAAGGTGTAGGACACCACTCAATTGGTCCCAACCTGGAGAAAGAGAAGTTTTTGGACCTAACTTAGTGATCGAAGCCGAAAGGAAGGTCAAACTAATCAGGAAGAATCTAGAAGCTGCTCAGGCCAGGCAGAAGAGTTACCATGATAGAAGAAGGAAACCTCTCCAGTTCGAGGTGGGAAGTTTTGTATACCTCAAGGTATCATCCACCAAGGGAGTGCAGAGGTTTGGGATCAAAGGCAAGCTAGCCCCTCGTTACATTGGACCTTATGAGATCGTAGAAGCATGTGGACCCGTGGCATACAAGCTGAAGTTGCCTTCAAAAATGTCTACCATTCATAATGTATTCCATGTATCTCAGCTAAGGAAGTGTGTTCGATTGCCGACTGAAATCTTGGCAGAGCCAGAATTGGAGATAGAACCAGATCTATCGTACCAAGAGTATCCCTCCAAGATTCTGGATTGCAAGGAGAGATCAACTCGGGCTAAATCAATCAGAATGTACAAGGTCCAGTGGAGTAATCACTCAGAGGAGGAAGCTACTTGGGAAACCGAGGAATTCCTGAGATCCAACTTCCCCGATTGCCTACCTAAGGAAGCTGGTACGTAATCACCCCCAACCCCTCCTCCTGCCCTTCGAATCTAATTTTCAAAAATATGATTTTAATTCAGAATGAAGTAATTATGAAGTAAAACTTAGAAAGGACTTCCTTCTGAAGTTGCAAAGAGAATGACATTCGAAGAACAGTTTTACCCTAAAAATAACAATAATCACCCATTTCCTTTAAGTCTCACCCTTCGCTTCACCCTGGGAGGACTCTGGCCCAAATCTCGGGACGAGATTCCTTTAAGGGGGGAAGGCTATGGCACCCCAGTGTCACCTAGAGCTTCTCTTAAAAAGCCAAACCAAGAACCATCATTCTATATGAACCAAAGTAAGCATGGGCATCAAATTAACTCAAGAATGAAGAATTCCCCAAGCATATACTTAAAAGTATCATGATCAAAACAAATGGGTCCTTCAAAAATGAAGTAATGTGACAACCCTAACAAAAACCCTAAGTAAGCCAAGTTAAGCATAAAGGGTAATTGGGAGAAGTCATGGGGAAAAATGCAAAATTTCAGATATGATCAAATTACAAAGTTTTAGTTCATCAAATAACTAAAAAACCATAGTAAGAAAGTTTGGCCATTTGGTCTTTTTAAAATTCCCAAATCAGCCCTTGAACCATGAGCCCTTGGAGAAATTTAGATTTCTGAATTTCTGAAACTCAGACCTCTTTTCAAAGATCGACTGCGTTCTCTGTTTTTCGAAACTTAAAACCAGGAGATCCAAATATCAATGTTGTGCCAATTTCCCTTGAACATGCTCTGGAAAAGTTTGAACTCAAACCAAATTCATTTGACATAGTTTTGACGCAGTTTGACCTCGGGACCAGACATTCTGACACTGGCACCTTGGTGACGTTACAACTCCCTGTCCCTAGCCTAAAACCGTGCGACGTCCATACACAAAAGACAAAGCAAGGTCTGGTGAACAAATCTTTCACAGTGATCTTGCCCAAATTCACGAAGATTTGCACCCAACCAGCGCTTGAACTCGGGCAGAAGCATCGGGCACACGTGTTCGACCGTGGCTGACACCTCCGGTTCACGCCCGTTCGCGCACCCGCGCCTTCCAGTGCACGCTCACGCGCGCTCGCCGGTCCATGGCCGCCCGTGCACCGCGCCATGCCTATAAAGCCTCCCCGGGCGCGCCTCACTTCACCCCGCGCTCACCATCACCGGCCAGCCACCTCTACTTAGCTCTGGCAAGCTCAATTCCGCCCGCCATTGCCGCCAGAGCTTCGGCCGTCGTGGCCAGCCCACTCCAGCCACCCCCAAGTCGAGCCACTGCTTCGGCTAGCTCCGCCAGTGGCCCGTGAAGCTTGCCAAGCCCTCGGACCCGGCCGGAGTTCACCGGAAACCTGAGATCGACCTCACCGGACTTCGGTCTTCCGCCGCCACGCGTGGACAGAGCTAACCGGTGAGTCTCCGACCAATTCCTTGCACCCATATCTTCTTTGGCATCCCGTGAACCTCTCTGACCAGTTCGATTGAACTATCTCGTCGTGAGTAGGCCGGACTTCTCGCCGCCGACGAGCATCCCCGCCTGCGCACGTGGACCGACCGACTCCGGCCATCCCCGACGGTGACCCGCACCTCGTTGTGATCCCCGAGACCTCCCCTTCATCCTCGACCACTTCACCGGAGCAATCTTGCCGCCGGTAAGCCCCTCCGCCCTTTCTTCCGCCGCGGTTACTGTGTAAGATAGGAGAAGGACCTCGGGTTAGGAGGTGAAGAACCCAAGGGGTTTTCTGTAACGTCAGCGACCCATGTGAATAGTAGCCTAGGGGCTGATCCGCGAAGAAAACTTAAAATACCCACCAGGGACCCCCGTGCAAAGTGGATTTCCATTAAATCAATTCTGTTAATCTTTTAAAATGACCAGAGAACTTGGAAAACCCATAACTTGATGAATTCTTAATAAAAAGTTGTCAAACTAATTTTGCTAGCTCTTGAATATTATGAACTATCATTTAAAAATGATAAACCCTATGCTTTCTATTCTGGATTCTTGAGTTAAAAATTAAAAACAGAAACCTACCAAACCTTGTTTAATTAAGGAAAATTAGCTTTACTTCTGTACTGGACTTAAGAAAAATTTGTAGGTATTCAAACTTCATCTAGACACTGTTTAAAAATAATAGGAACCCCAGTATTGAAGAATATAGTGTAGATTTTCATTTAAAGCTATTTTTCCCAAAACTTAGGAAAAATCAGAAAGGCATTGGAAATTAATGAACAGTGAGTGAAATTATTTTTCCTAGTTTGCTTAAGTAACAAAGAACCTAGGAAAAATGAAGAGACCATTAGTCCAGATCAATTTAAAATTAGAATGCTTTATTTAGCCTTATTTGAACTAAAAATCAATTATTAAAATTTCAAAACTATACCCAATAGGGATAATAAAAATCCAGTGGACTTATAACAACCAGAGCCCCACTACAAAAATGATGAACACCTCAGCCCAACCTTTTAAGTAAGGAGAATAAATATAAAATGATAATGAGGCATTTTCCAAATAAATCATAAACAACCCCTAATAATGTGATAATGGGTAACCAAAAATTGACTAAGTCCATAATGAGATAAACCACCAGAGAAAAATACAAACCCATGAAAAAGGAGCAAACTCTTACCTATTGTTGATAAATTATGAGAAAGGCCACTTAATTCAAATAATGCATACCACCCCTTCCCTTAAGCAAAAAGATGCCAAACTTCAGAATGATTGCACTTGCACAAAACAATAACTAAGAAAAATAAGAACTCTGTTGTTTGATATTTTTCAATTATAGTGGTAGTAGAAAGCACCAATGTGGCTAGAAACTTGAGAAAACCATAGAAAAATAACTAAAAGGTATTAATGGCTAGAAGTTTGCACCAAATCATGTTATGACACCGAAAAACCAGCAAAAATAAGTTTTAGAGAATTACCCACTGTTAAATAATAGTTGTAGTTCAAGGCACCCCTTCTGCCCTAGAATTTAATAATTTTGTCCAGAGAAAACCATTCACTTTCTGATCCCCAAATATTAAGACAGAGAAATATACACCAGTACCAAGCCACTGTAATTTTTGCAGAATTTTTGGAATTTTATTAAAGCAACTTGTAGTTCAAACCCACTCCAAAACATTAAAGAGAATAAAAGAAAAGGAAAGAAGAAATAAACCCCACCCCAATAAGTCTAACTTGAGTACTTATCAACTCTCACTAAGACTTAAAAAGAATTCAGTGGAACCCCAAAGGTAAAACCTACCACTTGCCTTAGCTAGGTTTAACCTAATTTGCCAAGTATACCACCCAAGGATCTTACATAAGTAAAGTTAACTTTGTTTAACTCAAAAAGATCATACACCTCCAAAGTTGTAATTTCTAAAAGTACATATCATATCATGCATGTATCTTACGCATTGCATTCATTAGATTGTAATCTTGCCGACGGAGAGTACGTGCTCATCCGCGAGCAAGGACCTGTCCAAGAGGAGGACCAGGAGCAGGCTTCAGAGGCTGCTAGTGAGGATCTCCCCACAGCCCCAGCAATTGAAGGCAAGCCCCAGTTTTATGTATAACCGTATTATTATATGCTATTTTACTACACTTAATGCTTGTTGGATTGTAATGTGCACTTAAGTGTAGGAGTTGCTTGAAACCTCTAGTTGCATGAACTTAGGATTCCTTTTTGAGATGAATACTAGTATGCTAGGTCGAGTAGCTTCTTGCTAATCAGGATCTCGGTAGAAGTCGAGTGATTTTTCTAGCACTCGCGCGAGGTCAGGAATTGATTGTGTTCATCTTGATAACGGGATATATGTTAGTCTATGGACTTGGATCCAGGGAGGATGTCTTGTCCATGAGACGGGAAAAAGCAATTAAGTTTTAATGTGTGGATACCTGAGTCAAGCTTTTGAACGTACTAAGCACATGCCGGGAAAAATGGTAACCGGTAAACCTAGTACCTGAGTGAAGCCGGGAGTGGACTTTATCCCTCATGCGACCTGAGACTGGGTCTCCCATGCTAGCTATGGTGGGTACAAGTGCGGTCACTGCACGGCGGCAGCCGGGGTCAATGGAGCATTGTATGCCAAGGCGGTGAGGCCTGGCCGCGAACGGGGAATCGATGGGGACGGTTGTCATGTGTGGGGTCGGAGAACCCTGACATGCCGTGTGTTTAGGTTTACCTTGCATGGTTAAAACTCGATTCGAATCGTCTGCTTCTCGCAACTAATGAGACCGCTTGATTCCTTGTACTGCATCGAGTAAGAAGTGAAATGAAGTTACTTGAGATAACTTGTTGATTGAACTAAATGCTTGTTACCATGTATGCTTAGAAGGAGCAAATCTAGCTAAGTTAATGATGATAGAATTTGAAAAGCTAAAAAAATTGATTTTAGAAACAGCTAGTGCTTTTGGCAAACCAAACCCCTCAGCCAAACAGCTGCATAGTCTAGAGGTAGAGGAGTAGACTCCTCACATTGGTTAGTCTAGCTGAGTATTAGTATACTCAGCCTTGCTTGTGGCATAATTTTTGCAGGTACCATTCAGGAAATGGTTGATGGTGTGACTTGGCCTACCACCCTACCACCGGGTTGGACGGTCGAGTGGGATGTTGCTCCGGCAGGAGAGGAGCACGAGGAGTAGTGGGCTAGGCCTTGCCCAATTCCTCGATACCGACGACATCGATTATCCGCTGCACTTTATTTTGTGAACTCTTATTTGCTACTCAAAAACTCCGATCTATGTAATAATTCCGCATTTAATTTGAGGTTTCCTGTTTTATTGTATTTCTTCTGTGACTCACCTTCGAGTGAGATTGTGGAATTTGATCCTGGTTAAGTGGCTCCATCAGACTAGATCTGAGGGACTGACGTGTTATTCCGATTTAAGTGTGTTACGGCCCCTGAGGCGTGACTTAGGCACTTAAGCTGGAATAATTCGGGTGGTTCCGCCACAAAAGTTGAGCAGGAACTTATCGCGAAGTCGTTTCCAGGAGTCAATGGACAGCAGTGGTAACCTGGAGTACCAAGTCAAGGCTAGGCCTTCGAGCACGATGATGAAGGATTTGGCCATTGTGGCGTCGTCCCCTCCGGACGATGTGATGGCAACCTGGTAGCTCATGATGTATTGTGCCGGGTCGGTACTACCGTTGTATTTGGGGTAGGTGCCAGCCCTGAAGTTGGCGAGCCAAGGTGATGCTTGGAGTTGTGGAGCCAAGGGGCTTCGCTCGTCGAGGTAGTTGATCCCCTAGAAAGCTGCGGCGGGTGGAATGTAGAGGCCACGCTGTGGTATGAATGGGTCTCCGGCTTGGACGCGTTGCTGGAGAGGCACTAGCGGTGCAAGCGGTCCACGCTATAGATTGTACTGGCCCTCACCCTGCATGAGCGTGATCTCTTGCTCTAGCTCCCATGCTCGCTGCTCCTCGTCTTGTATCATCTAACGCACCTTGGCTTGCATGGTGACACGTTGGCGTTTGGCCTTGAGGATTTTTTTTTGCTTTTGGAGGTTGTGGTTCTTGATGTGTAGGGCCCGTAGCTTCAGCTGGTCTTCGGCTAAGATGCCGATGACTTCTCCGTCTTCTATTGTATCTTCACCCTCTGGTGGAGCGAAGCCTGGTGGTGGTGCTTGCGGTGCGCCTTTGGAGCTGTAGGTGCGTGCGGTGCCTTCGGAGGTGGGATGGTCTTGGCGCTGTCTATTGCTGACAGCGTCATCTTTGAAGGCCTCTTGGGGGGTGTTGTCCGCGAGGGCCTTGCCTTTTTTCTATGCCAGTAGCGCTGCCTTTGCCGCTTCATCGATGGATGGGGCAGCCTTCGAACTAGCTCGCTTAGGGGCCATCGCGGGTTGTTTTTCGTAGCACGAACGGTGGGCGCCAAATGTTGGAAACCTTTCTGTCCAGGCAGGTTAATCCAATGGGGAAACGGAAAGTATGTTTGTAAGGTTTAGTATGGAATGCCAAAAGCCTTGTTAATCCCCCCGTGTGAGGGCACTGTACGGGGGTATTTATTGGTACTCCAGGGGTCGTCTGTCTCTGTCAAAGACATTTACACCCTCGAGTACCCAGTTTATCCCTAGAATATTCCCACAAGGGGAGGTTACAGACAGTCATTAAGGTAAACCCTATTACAAACACGGCCCTAAAGAGACAAGACCTGGCGGGGCCCATTACAATGGGCCGAATCCCACATGGGCCTCCCGTGGTGGTGATGACGTGGGTGACTTGTAGACTTCGACAAAGCCTTCGTCTTGCAACCTGTCCGCGAAGGGGACCACGTAGGTCTTCACCTGGTCGGCGCCTTCGACGGGCAGACGAAGTCATAGAGCGAAGGGTAGCATGTTCGCTTTCGCCCCAATAGTGGCACTTGGCAAGATAACAATGTCAGTGACCTTCGGCTACATCCATAACACAAGAACTGAACAAGTTGTCTTTGACATTGTTGATATGGAGTATCCATACAACAGAATTATTGGTTGAGGGACGCTTAATGCCTTCAAAGCAATACTTCATCCAACATATTTATGCATGAAGATACCTTCGGAACAAGGGCCCATTGCTGTTCATGGGAGTAAAGAAGCTACCAGGAGGGTTGAAGGGAGTTGGACAGATTCAAAGGCTATCCATAACATAGATGAAGCTGATGCTTGTCAGCAGTATAAACACAAAAAAGAGAAGGCTGCTTCGGCAGACCAACCGAAGCCTATGCTTTTGTGTGAAGACATAGCAGACCAAAAATTATTGCTGGGATCTCAATTATCTAGTGAACAGGAAATACTCTACTAAGGTTTTTGTTCAACAACAAAGATGTCTTCGCTTGGACAGCTAATGCCCTCTATGGTGTCAATAGAGATGTCATTGAGCATTCACTCAATGTGGACCCATCTTTCAGACCAAGAAAGCAGATGCTTTAGAAAATATCTGATGATAAAGCTGAAGGTGCACGAAATGAAGTAAAGAGACTTCTTAGTGCTGGTGTTATCAGAGAACATATCTAGAGTGGCTGGCTAACACTGTTATGGTGAAGAAGGCTAATGGGAAGTGGACAATGTGCATTGATTTCACAAACCTCAACAAGGCATGTCCGAAGGATGAATTTCCCTTACCAAGAATAGACTCCCTTGTAGATGCAGTAGCTTCTTTAGAGCTCATGAGCTTATTGTACTGTTACTCAGGTTATCACCAAATCTGGATGAAGAAAGAGGATGAGCTAAAGACAAGCTTCTAACTCCTAGTGGTACCTATTGCTACCTTCGGATGCCCGAGGGGCTCAAAAATGCTGGAGGAAGCTTCAGTAGAATGACTGCCAAGGTTCTTCACCCTCAAATAGGCAGGAATGTGCTAACTTATGTTGATGACATCATAGTAAAAAGCACAAAACAAGAAAACCATGTTGCCGATTTGTAAGAGACGTTTGCCAATTTCAAGCAAGCTGGTCTCAAGTTGAATCCAGAAAAGTGCGTTTTTGGAGTGAAGAAGGGCAAGTTTCTTGGCTGTCTGGTATCAACAAAGGGTATCGAAGCTAATCCAAGCAAAATCAAAGCTATCCTTCGAATGTAACCACCAAATTCAAAGAATCATTAATGTGTCATAAGCAAATTTTGATGATAATGGGAATCATGAATCATTAATGTGTCAAAGTGTGATAGTTCTTACTAGTGACGAATCTGATGATGAATCCGATGTTGAGTCATGGTCTTCAGAAGGTGAAGGGTCGATGAGCCCATTTGCTGGGATGGATGACGAGTCTTCAGAAGTTGACCTAGATTATTTTGTGGCGCTAGATTTATCTGTGGCGGAGTCTCCACCAAGGGTTGCCCCCACTGCGGCGGCAGCTTCGCCTAGGGTTGCCCCAGGTGAGATGCGGGGTAAAAGAAGGATTAGGGTGTCAAAACAAAGTGTGGAAATGCTTGGTGAGTCTTCGCAAGGCACTGGGGTCCCTCGAAGACGTCGCCGAATGGGAATGGAGAGGTCCCGTCTCTGGAATGGAATGCGGTTGGATGAAGGGACTCACCTTAACATCCTTGCTTCGACGACCGGGTCATGTTTTAAAGAGGGGGATCTGTGGGCTCTTTTTGACGGCATGTGATATCCTGGCCCCTGGGATGGTGATATCCTGACACAAGGCTTAATAGAATTAATAGAGTATCCATACCAACAAGATGCATCTTCTTTTTCGGAAGCCTATCTCAAAAGAACCTCCATGTTAAGCGTGCTGGTGGTGGGTGACCGACCGGGAAGCTTTCTCGGGTGCGCATGAGTGAGGACAAAGTGCACACAAAAGACTCGTGTTGGTTTGTGGGGACGATATATGATCCTAGAGAGCTGCTAGGAGTAAGTACTGCTGGTCCAGGGATTAGACAGGGTGTTACAAGTGGTATCAGAGCCGACCCTCACGGTTTCATGGGCGCGTGTGGGTTAGGGGTTCGTGTATATGGCGCATGGCTCATGGGGGCTTGGAGTGGTCACATGGCATGGCATATGACGACACTAGACACACAGACGTGGCTAAGAGGGGAGGTTCCTAAATTGCGGTTAACCAACGAGGACATCGGTCTTCTAAGGGGGTGCATTGTGATATCCTGGCCCGTGGGATGGTGATATTCGAGCCCAAGACCTAATAGAATTAATAGAGTATCCATACCAACAAGGTGCATCTTCTTTTGCAGAAGCCTCTCTCGAAAGAACCTCCATGTTAAGCGTGCTTGGCCTAGAGAAATTTGGGATGGGTGACCGACTTGGAAGCTTTCTCGGGTGCACATGCGTGAGGACAAAGTGCGCACAAAAGACTCGTGTTGGTCTGTGGGGACGATATATGATCCTAGAGAGCTGCCAGGAGTAAGTACCGCTGGTCCAGGGATTGGACGGGGTGTTACACAGCGAGGAGTTGAAATTGATGTTGTTCAATTTCCGTTAATCTGACATTATCCTGAAAGAAGAGCCTATGTAAAATGTGTGTTGCCATTGCCGTTCTTTGGTGAATCTAAGCATAAACGCTACCCTCGCCCCCTTTGCCAAAGGATGGCTATGGGGACACTTGTATTTGAATGATTTTCTTGTGCTTATTGTACATCTTGTATTTGAAATATGATGTGCCTTTCTTTGTGGTACTATTAAAATGCACTTGTGCTGACTCAGCTGCATCCTTGGATGACTTGCTTAGATGGAAAGCGTGTATATCGGATGACTTCGTGTTCTTAGGTCTCGTAAATATGTTTGTACTAATCTAGCTGCACCCTTAGGCGAATTGTGCTAGGGATAAACGTCTGTCTCTGCGACGACTTCGCACTTTTGTGATGCACTTGTTGTGCTAATCTAGCTGCACCCTTAAGCGACTTTTGCTTGGATAAAAACATGCGTCTCTCGGACGACTTCGCACCCTTGGGTGTTGTTTTGCACTTGTTGTGCTAATCCAGCTGCACCATTGGGCGACTTTTGCTTGGATAAAAACGTGTGTCTCTTGGACGACTTCACACCCTTGGGTGTTGTTACACACTTGTTGTGCTAATCCAATTGCACCCTTAGGCGACTTTTGCTTGGATAGGGCTTGTCGCATGCAATGACTGTTTAAACTGGCCGTTGCCGTGACTGTTTCAGCGTCGAATGCCGAAGACCGACTGCTCGGTCTTTTTAAAACTTGCTGACACATGGTCAAGCTAATTCAAACGGTGGGAGAGTGGAAATGATTTGATGCTTGGTGACATAGTTTATTAACACAATAGTGTTTTCAGCCTCTCGTACTAGGGTGTAGTGTGGGGGTATTTATAGGTAACCAGGGGACGGTTTCACCCTATCAAATACGGTTATGCGCCTGGTTACCTACGTTATCCTTGGAAATTCCCCTATAAAGGGTTATCACGGGTCATTACAACGTGATTAAGTATTTCATGGATGGGCACACCATCAACTCTACCCACATAGTGGCTTACAAGTGGGACCAAGCGGCCCAGGATGGTTTTACATGGGCCCACCGTTTCAATAACGCGCGGGTCATAGAGGCCTTCGCTGTTCTTGGTTCTGACCGGGACTGGCAAGGCCTTCGCCTGCTCCGTACGCTCCCTCCATCTTGGGGCCTTCGCTCTTTCAGTCATTGTCTGCTTTTGCTTTTCCTCTGACATGTTTTATCCCTGTTATGAAACAGTCGAGCGAGGGGGGCATTACGCCTTCGCCCCAATAGATGGTGATCATGAACATGCTGGTCTGGTCGTTTGTTCATGGCTGAGTTGGTCTAAGCCACCATTTTAGGATTAGGTGAACTATGTGGGAAGGAGTTTCTAGGTGTAGAGATTGGTTAACTAATCTGGGTTAATTTTCTCTAACCCAATTAGAATAGGTCTTATTATATTAGATTAGATCTTATTGATTAGGTCCAACTAGTATTAGGTAAGATTAGATTTATCCACATTAGTTTAGATTAGGTTAGATCAGGTTAACCATATTAGATTAGTTGAGATTGGATCTAATCAAATTAGATTAAATCTAATTGAACTAGCTTAGATTAGAATGATCTTATTAGGCCACATTAGATTAAATCACATTAGATTTGATTAGTTTAGACTAGATGAATCTATTGATTTAAGATGGATCTATTAAGATAAGATGAATCTATTAAGATAATGTGATCTATCAAGATATGTCATCTTTTCATTCATTTTTAATGGGGATAATCTAAGTTTTATTAGTTATGTTGAAAAAAATATACCTAAATATATATATGCAGATGCAATTGCAGACATTACTCCACAACTCATCACACTCATTCAAAGAACCAAATCAGACAGGTATCATAAGAACAAACATTCATGCGTATGAATACCTAAAAAATAGTTTTGTATGCCTAATATTAGGACTCCTATTCCTAAGTGTCACTTTGGTACAGGATTCCATGGTGTGAAATCCTCTTTTGGTTTCAAAAAATAAAAGGTAAGAGTAATCAGAGTAAAGCAGGAATAGATGAGAAAAGATTAAGGAAAGTTTAGAAAGAATCAGAGTAGTAAGGGTAATTAGGTAAGGGTTTTGTCCAGTTTTAACTAGGTTACGTCCTATAGTCAACATTCCTCTGATACCACTTGTGTCACACCCGGATTTAAGGGGCAAACTCGGGTGCGTCTCAAATGTGTGCTAGGATGAAATCTCACAAATATGATGACTCATGGTACATAAACAAATGTCACATCTTTACTATATAATAGGAGTTCTATACAAAATTACTAAATAATTACATCATACAAAGATGATGATCCAGCAATAATAGTTGACTGGGAGACGACAGCCTAGACTTCTCACGAACTCATCGCGACATCCTTCATGCTCTTCATCTTGTGGTACATGTACTTGACCTAGGGGTGGATGTGAGTACAACAAGAGTAAGCTCACAGACGTTCATCGCTCAACATGTTGTGGGGAATAATGTGCATGAGCTCACTTACGGTGGGGGCTCATGTGAAGTGTAAGGCTTACCAAAGAAGATGGTTAAAGCAGAGCACTGCTTTTAAAGTTGGTCAAAATTTTATTAGTAGTTTCTAACTATAAGTAGATACCAACCCAATTAAATAAGAGACCAAAATTAATAATAACGTCCACAATGCAATGAAAATGATAGATTATGTTTAATTCCATAAGTTAATCATGCGAGAGTCCTGAGTTAATCATGCGAGAGTCCTGAGTTTAATAATAATAATGATGAAATAGATAAATGAATATATTTAAGATAGTGTTTTAGAAATTTTTGAAGACATTTGAAATCTATTAGGATTATCCCTCCTCATATTCAAACAATAATGTTAAATTAGTAAGTAACTAATAAATTGATAAAGAAAAGGTTGATTTCTAGATGATGATTTTGTGGTAATGTATTTTATGGAAGACATAAACTAGACCTCCAATTGTAAATGAAAACATAAAATAGGAATGAGAAAAGAAATTTAAATGAAACCCTTTTTTCCTCCCCTAAATGAGTAACAAGAAAAACAATATTAATATAAATAGTAGATGTTATATTTTCATTAGGGATATGATTGATATTTGGGAATTAAGAAATTTGAATCTAAAATGAAATGGAAAGTTGGAAAGGAAAATAGGAAAATAAAACAGAAAATAAATAATAAAAAGAAAGAAAATAGAAAACCCCACCATGGGCCAAAACTCGCTCGGCCGACCCACCATCACCCCAAAATTCATTACGCGCGACCCATCTTATGAATAAACAACAATAATATTTATATTACATTTGTATCTTCGGCTTGATAGAAGGTGAAAAAGCAAGAATGACGCGAGAGTGATTACAAGTCAGCGTGAACAGTACACTGTTACTGTTCATCTATTTATAGGCACAGGACGTAGCCTGGACAAAATTACAATCATGCCCTTGACATTTACTGTTGATTGTTAGGCAATCTATTGAGGACTAAGCAATCTTTTCTCCTTTAGGTCAGTTTCTCCTTTTACCATCGTCGACTTGCCAAGCCGAAGCTCCTTCAGTCACAGCTTTTGAGCTAGCTTGTCTTTTCTTCAGACCACACCTTCATACTATGCACACCTTCATCTCAAAGCCAAAGCCTCCTGTAACGGTCTGTTACTTAAAAACATGTTAGTTAGGTTTTTGAGGACCTTTGGAAGAGTAAGGCCCCCAACAGTAGCCCCTCGCAATATTAATTTGTTTTTGCATTTAACAAATTCAGACTACGACGTGAGCGAATGCCTTTAGCCGAATGTCCGAAAAAACACCTTCCCTTCGCTAGAATAGCGAGAGTCAATGACATGTAGGGCCCACCAAGTTGCAATGCACTGGGCATATAAATAGCAAACCGCAGTGACAACATTTGTTGTGCCATCTCAATTGCTTGTGCTATTTTTTTCAAGCTTGAAATTTCTTGCTCTGTTAGATTTTGCTTGATTTGTGAGCTTCGTCATTTACACAAGTGCTTGTTAGATGTCTGAAGAGAAGAAGATGTCTGAGGAGAAGAAGATTGTGGACCTGCTCTAGCAGGGTTTTATGAAGCTATGGAAAAGACAAACACAGAAAAGATTATGAATGAAATATTAGCTGGGTTATCTGAGGATTCTGATGATAGCGAGAACTTTGATGCGAAGAGTGGGAACGAAGATGCCGAAGATCAGCCCTGGCCGTCGAGTCATACTATCTTCAAAAAGTCGTCCATCAGATAGAGTCAGATTGATGCTATAAAGGGAAGATATTTTCGTGATATGTCTATTGTGAGGGCTGGGGGGACAGCGCCACCCCTTAACCCGAGGAGGATGAAGTTGTTGTTTATAGGAGCTTCATGAAGGCAGGACTTTGGTTTCCATTGAGCAAATTTCTGGTTGAAGTGTTAAAGACCTTTGAAATCTTTCTTCATCAGATTACTCCCGAAGCTATAATCAGGATGGGTATTTTTGTTTGGGACATGAGAAGCCAAGGGCTAGAGCCAAGCACAAAGTGTTTCTGCAACATGCACGAGTTGCTGTATGAGACGAAGGCCACTGGCAAGGAGCAATATCACAATAATTTTGGTTGTTATGGCTTTGTTCCTCGCTCTAATGTAAGTTATCCAGTTCCAACGTTTCGGAAAGGTGGCCAGGGGCCTGGATGGAGGAATGGTTTTATGTAAAGAATAATCTAATTGAAAGGGAAGACATAAAGGGATTATCCAATGCCCTATCTGGTCTCGCTTCGGCATCAGAAGGCCGGCTACTGCACTTGGGGATGATATCGAAGCATGCCAGAAGGCTTTCAACAAAGTTTGCGCCTTTATTGGCACAAGAGACTTAGTCCAGGAGCAAATAGCCTATAGAGTGTGGCCTCTGGTGAATGACTGGATGATGCCGAAGGAGACTATTGTCGAGTCTAGTTAAGGTGGTTTGGTTTATTTGAAATACACCTTCAGATACAGAGATCAGTTTGACGAGTCGAGTGATGACTGGCTGACCTGTGATGTGGCGACTATAGATGAGTTGCTTGGGATCTACATGAGAGTCAAAGATGATGCCATGACCTTAGCCTTCGGAGGACGAGGTAAAAAAAGGTTGAATAGAGTTTTGGACATTATCGGCTTCGTGTACCCGGACTATACATATCCCTCGCGAAAGCAGGGAAAGAAAAGGAAAACTGCCGCTTTGGCCATCTGTGCTGCGCCGAAGGGCAAAAAGATTAAGGTTTTAACGCATCGGCCTAGGTATATTGAAACGGCCACGGTGCCGAAGCTTACCGAAGGGACTGCTTCCACTGCTGAGCCAATGCGGCCTGCTCCTGCCGGCTCCAAGGATGAATTGGCTGGGGTGCCAAAGGGCATCAACTCCCAAGAGGAGCAGGATGGCAAGCGTGTTGGACGCTGTCATGGAGTCAACAAGGGCATCAACTCCTGCTCCTACAAAGGAGACTGCCAAAGTTGCCACAGCTCGCATAGAAACCAAAGCTGGGCCCTCAGTGCCCACTGAAGCAGAGCCTGCTAGCACTGAGCAGAGAACTAAACAAGGATCTTCAGACATTGGTTTGGCTCTAGAGAAAAAAGATGCGCTCGAGAAAGTTAAATCTACTACTCTCGAAGCACCTTCTGAAGATTTTGACTTTATTATTCAACATGCTTCAGGTAAGAGGTTGTCTGAAGAAGAAATTGTGGAAGCCAAACATTACGCCCGGGATCTGAAGTACCCGAAGGGGGCCTTGGCGTGCAATGGCACCGATGAAGATGATTTTCTATACTGTCTCCCAGACAACAAGGAAATATCTGTCTGCCGGGAGATGGCAAAAAACATGGGATTTCTGAAGCTTGAAGTTCGCCTTTCTGCTATGTCGAAGGATGACCTCGCAGACAGCCTTGCGTATAATAGTCTGAAGGTACAAAATTTATAGACTTATAAACAGACTATTTTTTGTCTTTTATGCTTGTGTTGATCCTTTGTCTCCCTTCTTTTGCAGGGCTTAATTCTGAGCAACGCTTTGAGAGCACAAAAAATGTTGAGGATAAAAGTTGCCAGATAGCCCTTAGCAACATTCGGTCGGAGGTTATCAGACTGAGGAAAAAGCTATAGAGAAGGACAAAATTCTGCTTTCCTTAGTGGACAGAGTCAAGGCTAGTGAAGCCAATCTTGTTGCGCAGACCGAAACTCATAGAGCCGAAATTGAAGATTTAAAGAAAAAGCTTGTTGAGAAGAATGAAGATTTCGATGTGGCTAAGGCAAAGCAGGAGATAAGCGAGTGGACTAGCGCAAGATTGCAAAAGAACATAGACGAGCTTCGGGAATCAAAAGAAAGATATTACGAAAAATCCTTGGATTGTGCCAAGAAGCTGAAAGATAGTTTTGCGAAGGTGGGTGCTTACACATCCGAGCAAAAATTTATTAGAGGCGATCCCGAAGGGATTATCGAATGTATCGGTGGAGAAGCTGAAGCTTTTGAAGAGATACTCAGCGACCGTGGTGATTTTTGCGCTTTTGCTAGTGCCAGAGGGATTGCAACATTTTTGGAAAAATCTGGCTGCGAACACGTTAAAGCTGTAACCCAGACGGAGGCTATCTTCACATTGGAGAACACGAAGGATCCTTCGGCTGAGGCGACTCTGTTGGGCGGGAAATTTTACTCCAATGTTTGGATGGAAGGCGGCCGAGAATTGGCCGCGGAAACTATAAAGAAGAATGAGAAAGAAACTCATGAAGCTCGAGAAGAAGCCAAGCGAGCCAAATAGGCTGCCGAGCGCGCAAGGCGCATAGGTATTTTAACTATTTCAAAAGCTTTAGTATTTTTCTGGCTTCAGATTAACAACTTATTACTTTTACTGTAGCTGAACTTTCTCCGCCACCCGAGCCCCATGATCCCGAAGCTGATCCATCAATGAAGACAGCTCTGGAAACTATAAGAATTGCTGAAGAAGTTGTTGACGAAGCTGTCAACAAATTTCTGAACGAAGCTGCTGAGAATATTTTTGAAGGAACACTAGACTTTTGTGTAGCTAGAAGATTCAACATTTGCGTGATGTAATATGCGTACAAGTTGAAAATTGTATGTCTATGTGTATACTAATGTAATATATTTCTTTGCGATGCATGAAATTTGCGTACATACCATTTTTGAGCCATCGGCGAAAAAACACCTTCCCTTCTTTTCATGCTTCGTAAAGAAAAACCTTCTTTAACAAAGCTGTTATATGATGTTGTCAACAAAAATTTTCCTTGTAAGATTGTAATTGCCAAAGGTGTGCTTCATGCTCTTGCACACTTTCATTCATCATGTAACTGTTGAAGATTTGCTTCATGCTCAATTCTTGCTATTGATGCGACATAATGTATGATGTGATGCTATGTGGAATGATGCAATGATATGATGCAACACGATGTTTATGCCAGACACATATCCACACGGAAACACTTTCAGACTCTACATCCCCTTATGAACGACTTTGGAGTCTCTTCACCTTCTATTTCGGTGGCATTTAAGCTTTGCATCCCCATAGGAACAACTTTGGAGCTTCTTCACCTTCTATTTCGGTGGTATTTAAGCTTTGCATCCCCTTAGGAACGACTTTGGATCTTATTCACCTTCTATTTCAGTGGTATTTTGGCTCTGCATTCCCTTAGGAACGACTTTTGAGCTTTGGAACTTACTCTGCGTCCCCTTAGGAACGACTTTTGTAGCTTCGGAACTTACTCTACGCCCCCTTAGGAACGACTTTTGTAGCTTCGGAACTTACTCATCACCCCCTTAGGAACGACTTTTGTAGCTTCAGAACATACTCTGCGCCCCCTAAGGAATGGCTTTGGAGCTTCGGAACTTACTCCGCTCCTTTATGAACAACTTTTATAACTTTGGAAACTTGCTAAGAGGAAACATTCCACTCAACGATATGAGTACAATATTATTACATGAAACCAGAATTCAATCCTTCATGAATTGTTTTTCATACAAGAAAAAATAAAACGGCAGAAAAGATAAAGGTGAACCAGAGGTAGGATATTCTTCAGTAGATGTGCTTGGATTCAGGCACATTGTTATTGACTATGCGAGCTTCAGACTCTTCCCAAAAATTGTGCTGCTGTTGAGCGTGTTGGTGCCCTTCTGACTGCTGGCTTCGGGCCAGAGTAGGTGCTAGCGTTGGTTGTGGTGGAAGCTGGGCCCCGAAAGCTTGAGAATGGCTTGTCGAAGCGACAGAGGCCGTAGGCTGTTGATTACCTACGTACTCTGCGACATAGGGAGAATAGCATGAAGCAGTATGTAGGACTTGATTTGGCTGATTCTGCCGTGCTTCAGCTTCGACAATCTCTTTCTGCTTCTGAATCGTGACCTGGCATGTTCTTGTGGTGTGGCCTTTGTCTTCACCACAGAACAAGCAAAAAAGTATCCTGGGTTGATCTCTGTATCTTCCTCCGAGGCTTCTGCCCCCTCTGCCTCTTGGAGCTGGTGGCCTGAAGGAGCTTTGTTGCGGCCCTAATGATTGGGAGCTGTGTTGTTGCCTTTGGGGTTGACTTCCTCTATCATCACTTGGGTTGGCATTATGGATTGACCTGACATGCCTGGGGTGAATTCTTCCTCCGAAGCCCCTGGCCATCTCAGAAAACCTGTATGCTTCCTCCCTTATTTGGCGGAAATCATTATTGGCCCGGATGTACTCATCCATCTTTTGAAGGAGCTTCTCCAAGGTTTTTAGGGGCTTCCTAGCAAAATATTGAGCTGTAGGTCCTGGCCGAAGCCCCTTGATCATAGCCTCAATGACAATTTCATTGTGCACTGTAGGCGCTTGTGCTCTCAGACGCAAGAACCTTCGGACATACGCCTGAAGGTACTCCTCGTGGTCTTGCGTGCATTGAAACAAAGTCTGAGCAGTGACTGGCTTTGTCTAAAAGCCTTGGAAACTAGTAACTAGCATATCCTTGAGCTACGACCATGATGTGATTGTCCCTGGCCGAAGAGAAGAGTACCAGATTTGGGCTACGCTTTTGACTGCCATGACGAAGGATTTCGCCATGATTGCAGTATTGCCCCCATATGAAGATATGGTTGCTTCGTAACTCATCAGGAATTGCTTTGGATCTGAGTGTCCATCATACATAGGAAGCTGAGGTGGCTTGTATGATGGGGCCATGGGGTAGCCTGCAATTCTGCTACCAAAGGAGAAGCATCATCGAAAGCAAAATTAACATGATGAAAATCACCATACCATTCATCATCATTGAATGAATTCTCTTGACGAAGCTCCCTGTGCTGGGGCCTTCGGTCTTGGTCATCCTGGGTGAGGTGACGCATTTCTTTGGCGGCCCCATCAATCTTCCTCTGGAGATCGGCGAGCCGAACCATTTTCTCTCTCTTCTTTTGAACTTGTTGATGGATAGCTTCAAGGTCCCTGATTTCTTGGTCTAGTTCCTCCTCCTGAGGTGTTGGGCTGGTAGCCTTCCTCTTTTGGCTCCTAGCTTCGCGTAGTGTCTCCTGGTTAACGTCTAGTGGCTGCAGTGTAGCCCCTGGTGCAACTGTCTTCTTCGGCGGCATGACGAAGGTCGATGCTTGTCGAAGGTGGTCAAATGAGTTCACTGGAGGTGGGCGCTAATGTTGGTCCTTGTTCTCAGATGCTATACACCAAGAACAAAGCAACACAATTGTTAACAATTAGAGACCGTCGTCCTTCAAAGCATTATCTACCCTAGGATATAATGATCTTCAGACGAAGGTCATGAAGGACATACCTTCATCATTTCAGTGAACAAAGATGTAAACAGAAACATATAAAACATAAAAAGAATATAAACAATCATCTCAAATCATTATATTATTTATATTCTCAATTTATTGATATGAATAAACAACAATAATATTTATATTACATTTGTACGTTCGGCTTGATAGAAGGTGAAAAAGCAAGAATGACGCGAGAGTGATTACAAGTCAGCGTGAACAATACGGTGTTACTGTTCATCTATTTATAGGCACAGGACACAGCCTGGACAAAATTACAATCATGCCCTTGACATTTAGTGTTGATTGTTAGGCAATCTATTGAGGACTAAGCAGTATTTTCTCCTTTAGGTCGGTTTCTCCTTTTACCATCGTCGACTTGCCAAGCTGAAGCTCCTTCAGTCACAGGTTCGGAGCTAGCTTGTCCTTCCTTCAGACCACACCTTCATACTATGCACACCTTCATCTCAAAGCTGAAGCCTCCTGTAACGGTCTGTTACTTAAAAACATGTTAGTTAGGTTTTTGAGGACCTTCGAAAGAGGAAGGCCCCCAACATATATATATATATACTTAAATGTTACTTTAGTTAGTAGCTAGTATTTTACTATTTTAGGAATAATAATATAGTCTATTTGACCCTATGCTTTGAGTTATGCATCATGCCAAGATTTTTGATTGAGCATATGTTTTGAGGCAAAAAGAGATATACCCTTTCTCCTTTACAAATCTCGAGGCCGAGATTTCTGTTAAGGGGGTAGGATTTGTAAAACCCAAAATTGGTTGAAAAAATAATAATAATAATGATGATGATGACGAAATAGATAAATGAATATATTTAAGATAGAGTTTTAGGGATTTTTGAAGACCTTTGAAATCTATTAGGATTCTCCCACCTCGTATTCAAACAATAATATTAAATTAGTAAGTAACTAATAAATTGATAAAGAAAAGGTTGATCTCTAGATGATGATTTTATGGTAATGTATTTTATGGAAGACATAAACTAGACCTCCAATTGTAAATGAAAACATAAAATAGGAATGAGAAAAGAAATTTAAATGAAACCCTTTATTCCTCCCCTAAATGAGTGACAAGAAAAACAATATTAATATAAATAGTAGATGTTATATTTTCATTAGGGATATGATTGATATTTGGGAATTAGGAAATTTGAATCTAAAATGAATTGGAAAGTTGGAAAAGAAAATAGGAAAATAAAACAGAAAATAAATGATAAAAAGAAAGAAAATAGAAAACCCCACCATGGGCCAAAACTCGCTCGGCCGGCCCACCATCACCCCAAAATTCATTACGCGCGGCCCATCTTCCTTGTGTATCCGTGTGCTGATCGGCGGGCCCGCCCCATCATCCACTCCCTCTGCCATTTTCTTGATCTCCCTGGATGGTGGTCCCACAGTGCCAGCCTCTGTGTTTCGCTCGTCCGTGGCCGTGCCACTGTCTTGCGGGGCCCACTACTCAGCCCTGTGTTCCTCCCTGCAACAGATGCCACCTTCTACGGAGCCGGAGCGGGCCGCCGTGGAAATCCCATCCACGGATCTCGTGGAGATCGTCGGAACCAACCCCGCTACCGGTGTATATGTACGCCGCCTTGACCCCTCCTCGTTCCCCCCAAATCAAACAGCGCTAATCCTGCTCGTTGCCCGGTGCGGTGAAGAGAGGAAGCCGGGAGTGTCTCGCCGCCGTGGAAGCTTACACTCGATGCCGCTCATGGCATTGGCGGTTGGCCGGAGGGTTTCACGGTAGCTCTAGGTGGTGGTCCTCGTCACGCGGAGGGCTATATTGGGCTGGTGAGCTCGGAATTTCTCGTTGGAGCTCCTTCGCCGTCGCGGCACCATCCCCTTGCCGCAACTAGCTCCTCCATGTCGTCATTGCCGGTAATAAGCCCCCTAGATTCACCTCATCCTTATCCTCGTCTAGCGCTCGTCCGTTTCTAGTGTAGGGCGATAAGTGCTGGTTACACCCTTCGCCCGCAGAGCGCCACCGCGGGTGGGGGTCGGTACCGCCATCGAGGTTACCTGAGGAGGGGAAGCAGTGAAGCAGTGCTTGAATGGGGCATTGGATGTTGGGCTGACGGCTAAGATTAAAACCCGTGATAAACATTCACTGGATCGAATCTAGACCGTTAGACATGATCCCGAGGGCCAAAGTGAATCACACTTTCTTATGATCTAGGCGGTTTGTCGGATCGGACGATCAGGATTCGGTTCAGGGCTTGCGGTCGGTTGACCGTAGGATCTTGATCCGATGGGCAACGACGTGTATCGATTCAGATTAATGATAATTTAATCCGGGCCGTTTGCTTTAGATCCAACGGCCGCGATCCTTGCGTACCCCTTCGCCGCGTACTCTTCACAAAAAAGCCCCTCGGCTTTTGCATAATAAAACACGTCGTCCTTGGCCATGGGAAAACCTTTACACTCGTGTCCCTGCAATTTACAAATACACCCCTGGACTTATATTTTGCTATAAAAGTGGCCATAAAAACTTGTTTAGTCCATAACTTCCCCAATTTAACTCCGATTTGACTCGTTCAAATTATGTTAGCCTCGTGATAATATTACCTACACTTTAGTCAACTTGTTTTTACCACATAACATGTCCTCAAAAATGAATAATTGATTTGTCCCACCTATGTTATTGGATTAACATGTTTAATCTGAGTTAATATAGGGTTTTATTATACATAAGCTTCTTAAATAGGATTATGTTATAACTTAGATTAAAAGTTGAGTTAGTTATGTCTTTTCCCACATAACTTATATTAATAAAATATAGTTTTATTATTTAATCACCTATGACTTTGGAAAATCATATCTTTCTAACATAGCTCCGAATTTAGTGGTTCTCGAACCCGTGATCCCGTAGCAACGCGTAGAATATTTGGTGTGATGTTAATTATTCTTGTACCATGTTTGTTTGTATTGCTACGACTAGCAGTCAGGTCACGAGGATCTGATGATCATCCTGGTACCTGGAATCTCAAGTCCCATGCAAGTTGTGCCCTTGATCACTTCTTTTTACCCAATCATGTTCTTAATAATCATAATGATCTGCATATGCTAATTTTGATGGGACCCAATAGGTTACCCTAGTTTGACTATCTTTATACCTTGTTTACCACTAAATTTTTGGGTAGTACCTACTATTGCTTTATGTGGTTTTGGGTATGGGAGTGGCCTTCCCTTGGCAGATGGGTAACATGACTTGTGGGTAAAGATGTGTAACCTCTGCAGAGTGTAAAACTGGTATATCAGTCATGCTCACGGTCATGAGCAGCTCGAACCCTCACATGATTAATTTATGGAACTAAATTCAAGTTGTCATAAGCATTGCATCGCAGGCGTTGTTATCACTTTTGTTCTACTACTTAATTGGGTTGGTATTTACTTATATTTAGTAATTGCTAATAAAATTTTGATCAACTTTAAAAGTAATGCTCAGCTTCAACCATTCCCTTTGGTAAGCCTTACACTTCACGTGAGCTCCCACCTTTGGTGATTTCATGCACATTATTCCCCACAACTTGTTGAGTGATGAAGGTATGTGAGCTCACTCTTGTTGTCTCACACCCCCCATAGGTTAACAACAGGTACCGCAGGATGAGGCGTATGGAGGATGCTGTGACGAGATCGTGAGAGGTCTAGGTCGTTGTGTCCCAGTGAACTTTGGGTTGCGGATCGTTGTCTCCTTATGATGTAATTATTTATTTATTTTGTACAGAACTCCTTTTATATAGTAAAGATGTGACATTCGTTTCTGTACCAATATTCATCATATGTGTGAGACTTGGTCCCAGCAAACCTGGTGATTATTTCGTGCTGGGTTTTGGACCCCTAAAACCCGGGTATGACACCAAGGTTTGTTAGACCCTTAGACACTTCTAAGGTGAATAGCTAGGGATCCACAGCGAGGCCTTTCCAAAGTTCCATTAGTTCGAGAAAACCCGCTATGGATTCAGAAAGAAGGAAGCATAGGAATCCCTCGTCCGAAAAGCTTTACAGACAGTTCGACCCGAGGACCTCCATATACTCTGCAGCAACGCCTCCCCACTTGCCCCTTTCGGGTAAGGTAATCTCTCCCTTGCTTTCTTAATTACTTGGCCAAGGGCGTCCCATTCCACCCTTGTGGTAGCATTGTTATCTCAAGTTAAGCTCCATGTTCCAATTGACATGATAATCTTATGATGAACAATAATTAAGTCAATAGCAATACTGGAACATGATCATAGTTTAGATGTAACATTAATCCCAAAACCAGGTAGAGCAATAGCAAGTCTACCCAATAGTTCATTTGTTTTGCAAGGTGTGGGGTAAACAAAACTAGGGTAACCTATTAGGTCCCATCAAGTTAACCTGAGCATGTCATAGTGATTAACAGGAACATTATTAGGTAACGAAGAGTGATCAACGACACAACTTGCATGTGACTTAAGATTCCATGTACTTCACCAAGTTGGTCTTTAGATTTCTCATCACCTCGCTTCGATGCGTAGCAATACATACAATCAAGCAAATAATGAGTATGGTAACATTACACCAAAGCATATGAACAAACAACGTAAGACTATCATACGCGTCGCTACGAGATCGTAGGTTCATGAACCATTAGTATTAGAGCTAAAACAAAGAATTTATGGATAAAATGACATTGCATTTTAACTAAGCAGGTATTAAATTAAAATATTTGAGTTAGTATTAATCATTAACAATTATCTATAAAATGCGTAGGTTAGAACTATAAATTAGATTAACTAGATTATCTAGATAATTAACATTAACTAAATAATTAATTAAAACACGTGGCATAATTAAAATAATGTGATTACTACGTACACAAAAATTAATATGAGTGGCGAGATAAGACTCCCACCAGGACTGAGCTGTTGTCCTCAACAGACGAGGACCATACAGAACCTTCTCTCTGTCATCACACTGCGCGATGTGCAACTCCCGCTCCACGGTACGCAGCCAATCCTCGGCATCCATGGGGTCAACAGAGTGAGCGAACACTGGGGATGACCTCTCATGAATTCTGCACACTTATCTCTAGGCATCTGAGGCATCTGCACTTGCATCTGAGGTTGAGATGGGGGCTGCTGCTGCACTTGCTACATGGCAGCTAGAGTCTAACCAATCGCTTGGACTGCTTGAGTCTACATCAGAAACATCTGCTCTATTATCATTGGGGGCGGGGTGGCAACTGCTGCTGGGGTGCATCATCTTGCGGTGCCTCCTGCTCTTGCTGGGCACGCCTCCATTCTCTGCACCTTTGGTCTAACATCTGCGAAAGGCAACAACATAAGAAAAGGTTATAGAGTTCTTCCACAACACTAAACAAACCAGCATCTTCACTAACTCCCAACACAGGGGAAAATAGCTCCTCAGATAAAGAGGAAAGTAGACACAAAAGGTTTCCCAACTAAGTAACTAATTTTATTAATATTAACAGCTAAACCAAAATGTAGGGGATACCCACACTTTGGCGACAGTCATTACAAAGATCCAAATCCATCATACTTCATCATGATAAGCATAAAAAAATAGGATAAGCAAACTATCCTGACTAACTAAGACTAACTAAGACTAAGACTAAAACTAGGACTAAAACTCCTATTTTAATTATTAATTACAATATCGAACGTTGACGATCTATGTTTCTAAATTTATCCTGGTCCTGGAGTCAGGGTTGCCATAGACATGGCGCCCACGCTGAGGCGAGCGATAAGGGTGCTGAGTCCCGATAGGGGCGGGAGAGCCATCCGCAAGGTGACGGTGCTCAGCGCGCTCTGTCCGCAACTGGGCGATCTCAGCACGAGCCCTACACACAACTCGTCTAAAGCATGGTCCAGCTCTATGTTTAGCACGACAGCTAGGTTGACTGTTTTGTTCCACCTAGGATTGTCCTCACCAATAGGTGAGACAGGCATGCCTCCTCTGCTGCCAGATGGATGATGGGGGTAATACCTCAGGTCAAGACCATCAGCCACCCCACCGAGCACTAAGCAGTAGTGTGAAAGCGCATGACGTGCGGTATACTGCATGGCCGCCTCGGCTGAGTCTCGCTCAGAGATAGAATAATACTCCGAGTAGACCTCTGCACCCCGGAGACTATCCTCAAGACGGCGCACCAAGCAAGTCGCCTCCCAGCGCTCCGGGTAAGCCTCGCGACTGTACTGGAAGACCACACAGCAATACTCGATGGAACAAGTGTGTCGATCAAGTCCCTAGCGCAGCAAGGTGTCGAGCGCATCGTGGAAGTGACACCCACGAGCGGCGTCACGAGTGATGGGTCGAGCGACCCATCCCTCCGGCTCCTGCTAATCTAAAAGGTCGGTGTTGTGGCTCGAGCTGCTGTCATTGATGTCTCCATTGTCAGGGTCTCCTCTAGCAGCTACTCTAGCGGCTGGGACGCCCAGTGGTGGTGCAGGGGGCGCCTCTAGCAGAGGCACAGGAGAGCAACGCCTTACAGACTCTACCTCGTGCTGAGGCGAGGGACGAAGAGCCCTGCTGCTCCAACTCCTGTCGTCGACGCTCCTGCTCCTTGTGCAGGTGGTGGTCCAACCTCTGCAAGTGGTTGGACTGGCCAGTCACCGGGCGAGAAGGGGGCAAGAAGGGAATGACTGACTTCCGTGCTGTGTGTCTAAGACGAGCCATCTAGAAAAGACACCATAAGCATAAGAGTAAGAACATAACCCATATGACCAGCAGGTAAACCATAAAAAATACTAGGAAATAAAATAAAGCAAAATTTTCAGCAAGGTATAATATATTTAATTGTCACACCCGGATTTAAGGGATAAAGCCGGGTGCGTCTCATATGTGCGCCAAAGAAGAACAACACATATAATGATCAATTGTATAGAGGTAAATGTCATAATCATTATTACATAGCGGAAGTGTCTTACAAAAATAAATGATAAAAATAAAGCGAACTAATAATTATTCCTTGGCTCCATAAGCTGAATGGGAGATGCCACCTAGACAAGCTCGTACTCCTCATAGTAGACCTCCTCCTAGGCTACCTGCTCTTCACCTGTGGGGGGGTTTATATATCGCAAGGGTGTGCTAACAAAAGATCATAGCTCAACTAGTTGTGGGAATAATGTGCATGAACTCACCAAAGGTGGGAGTTCATGTGAAGTGTAAGGCTGATCAACAAATAATGGTTAGAGTTGAGCATTGCATTTAATAAGTTGGTCAACTTTTATTAGTAGTTACTAAATGTAAGTATATACCAAACTAGAGTAGTAATAGATCAAAATTAATATTAAAATCACAATGCGATGCAAATGACAAATTGAGTTTAATTTCATAAGTTAATCATGCGAGAGTCCTGAGCCGCTCATGACCGCGAGCATGGCTAGTATACCCGTTTTACACTCTGCAGAGGTTTTACCCTTTACCCATACACCTCTACTAAGGAAGCAGGGGCGGGCCCAAGTTGAAGAAAAGGTATTCAATTGAATACCCATTATTTTTAGCAAAGAAAATTTATGTATACATATATATATTATAAAAACATAAAATAATATTGTTTTATAGCTATTTGGCCAAAACTTTATTTCCATACCGTGTGGCCCATCAATCTGCTAACATGCTGAAGCTCTTCATGGACGTCCGAGAGCAGGAGGCTACGGTGCGACTGCCCACGCTCGCAACGACGGCTTGGCACAACCCTAATCGGATGGCTAGTATGTTGTGTTGAACAATATCATCTTATGGCTCATTCTTTGTTGCTTCAGTTATGATCTAGTTTACTAGTTATGTAATGTGTATGCTCATTTATGTGTTGTATACTTTATATGCAACGAAACTACTTCTATTTGATAATATAATTAATTGTATATGTCTAAAGGCTACTAGGCTAGAATTTAGTATGTAAAAAGTTGTACTTCACTAAAATTTTGAATACCCAGCTTCCAAATCCTGGGCCCGCCCTGTAAGAAAGCGAGGCAAGGTAACACTACGAGGCCTTTACAAAGTTCCACTAGCTTCAGAAAACCCGCTACAGTTTCTAGGGAGCGCAATATAGGAATCCCCCGTCTGAAAAGCCATCGCAGCAAAATCAACCCGAGAACCTCCCTATACAGACAACTCCCCTACTGCCATTGCCTCTTTCGGGTAAGCTAGTCCTCCACTAGCTTTCCTAATTTGTCAGCCAAGGGTGTCCCATTCCACCCTTGTGGTGGCTCATTTATCTGAAGTTAAGATTCATGTTCTAATTAACACAATAGTCTTATCATGAACAGAATAGAACAACAATAATAAAGCATAATCATGAGTAATAATTATCTTAACACCCAAAACCACATATAGCAATAGCAAAGACTACCCAAAAGTTTAAGGGTAAACAAGGTGTAAAGATGACCAAACTAGGGTGACCTATTGGGTCCCATCAAAATTAAGCCTAAGCATGCCAATGTGATTATAGAGAACATTATTGGATAATTTAAAGTGGTCAAGGACACAACTTGCCTTCAACGAGCTCCTTCTCAGCACTTTCCACCTGCTGATCACCTGGGTCCTGAGTTGCCTGCCCGTCTACTCGCAACAATACAAACAAACATGGTACAGGAAAAATTAACATCACACCAAACATAAGAACATACTGCAAAATAATATTCTACTCATCGTAATGAGATCGTAAGCTCGAGAATCACTAAATTTAGATTTACGGTTAAAGAGTTATGATTTTCCGAAGTTTCAAGTGTTTGGTATAGAATAAACTAAGTGAATAATTTTAATCTATTTTTCATGATAAAACAGAGTTATCAGGTGATAAACAATATTAATACAAAATTAATGCAACTGGAATGGATCAAAAAGGAGTTAAAATGAATTTCCTATGAATTAAACAAGATACTGGAATTATTTTTGTATAAGAAATTCGATTTTAGTGTATTTTTACTAATTAATAAGCTGATTGGACTACGGACATAATATTGCGAAAGCGCAAGGGTCATTTTATAAGAAAACAGGACTCTTCTGTGATTATTTTATACTCAGTGTGGACGACGGGTTGATTTGCATGATTCTCACGGGCTCTTAAGCAAACATACCACGGTGAAGGGGTATGTTCTATTTTATGTTGTCCAATCTAATTTATATGCACCAGATTACATTCGTAACCTAGTGAACTGGTACATCCCACTGGCCTTTGGATCGAGATCCAATGACCCAGATTTAATTACTGCGGGACCAACTATGCCCCCCGATCCCGATCGAACGGCCTAGGCGCGCTCCACCGAAGCGGTATGCTCAATCAAATCTGAACCGTTCATCCGCCAATCCATGGTCGACAGTCAATTCCCCAAGATCTAATCCTGGCCCCTACTTTGGAAATCGACGGCCCCCGGTTGTCTTCCTTCTTTGAGCCGAGCAGGACGGCGATGCCGCCCACGCTCCCGGCGGAAGCACGCCGGAGTAGCTCCAACCCTCGCTCTACTGTCTAATTTGACCCTTGATCGACACTACAGAAAGAGAAAATGAAGGCAGACAAAGGGGCTAGGTTTCTTACCAGAGTTAGGGAGACAGACACGTGAATTGTGGCGCGGCGCGGACTCAAGGTGGTGGTGCCCTCCGATGAGGAATTACCCAGGGTATCACTGTTCCTAGCACTTGAAGATCCTTTGCCCAGGTGCCAGGGACCATGACAAACACCAAGGCAATCCGCATCGAGCGCGACGACGGTGGCGGTGACTCTCCAAGGTGGCTGCCCGATCACCCCCTGCTTCCTCCTTCCTCACGAAAATGGTTAGGCTCTAGTCGTCTACGTGATTGAATCGGTCACCAGGAACGCGAAGCGACCGATTTTTATACGCACGACGAGGCCACAGGGTCAGGGTAGCCATGGCCGAGTATTTCACGCTGTGCGCCGGTCGACCCGAGGATGCAGATGATTCTGTTGGAGGGAGGTCTGACCGCGCGGCCCCACACGTCAGTCACAACACGATGGAAAACGAACCTGCTATGTGGGGCCCTCTAGTCAGTGGGAAAATGGGAGCGCTGGCGCGCCGTTGCGTCCGACACGCAGGACCCGGATGTCAGTGCCAGATCACGCTGCTGGGCTCGCGCACAGAGAGAAGAGCGAGATGGGCCGAGACCAGACACATTCGACCCATGCGGTCTTTCCCCCTTTTTCTTTTTATTTCTTTTCTTTTCTTATTCCTAGTTTATTTCCAAATCCAAGGGTTCCGCTAGGTTTGAATTCATATTTTAAATTTTAGATTTCCAAACATAATTACCATATGAATAATACTTCCACTCGTTGCCATCATATTATTTATTATTATTATTGTTATTACTATTATTATTTCCACTCTTTTGCTCCTATATCTTTAATTTCTTTTTTAGAGCCCAAATTTCAATTCGAAGCTTGATTTGTTTTAATTATGAGTTTGAGTTTTAATGCACAAACAAAAGAATACCAACATGATGCATAAGTTCATGTTTATATCTGGTATTTATTTAAAAGAAAAATGTGTCCCATGAATAAGTCACATAATCCAAAGAGCTCCTTTATTATTTCCAATGATAAGAGTCATGGGCACTCTATACTTGGGTTTACAATAGTAGAACATAGAATTGGTCCAGATGACCAACTTTTGAAGTGACACCAAGGTCAAGGTGAGAATAGGGGTCTATAATACTTAGAACGACTATTCTACTCTAGGTTAGCAGCCCTACAATCAGCACGGCTCTTATACCACTTATGTCACACCTGGTTTTAAACGGCAAACCGAATGCGAACCATGTACGTGCCAGGATCAGTAATTCACGTACACAACAATTTACATAACCGGACATCATCACAAAGTGCTCAAATAATAACATAAAAGAGATAATAGTTTGATTACATAAAATCAAAGTGCGAAAACGAAACATAGCTAAATACGGCCTTCACAGGCAGCCAACTAGGGGTTGCCGCTAACCCATGCCTAGAACTCGTCATACTCTTGGAACTCCTGGAAATCCTCCACCACCACTTCATCTTCTCCTGAGTAGTGGTTGCAGTGTGGACAACCTGGGGTTTGTTGTGTAAAGCAAGGGTGAGTACACATCAACATACTCAGCAATTGTCCCATTTGGCTATAGTGGACTAGCTTTATGTGGGGTTAAGATCAAGTAGATGCTTTTAGTTGGTCAGGTAATTATGACTAGTAGAGAGCCAGGTTTTAGCATTAAACCCAAGTTGTTAGCCAAAAAGTACTCCTTCCAAATGGAAAGAATACCAGAAACCTTAATCATAATCATAATCATCAAAACCATAATTATCCTCATCATCTTTTGTAAACATAGTATCTCGAATCAATGTGTCTCTAATCAATGGAGCTCCCAAGGCCGCTCATAACCGTGAGCACGACTGATATATCAGTTTCATAACACTCTGCAGAGGTTGCACACTTTACCCACGAGCCGTGATTCCTTTTTTCCTCGGGCCGATCAAACCCTTAAACACCGCCAAGATGAATAGGCAAGGTTTTACTACGTAGCCTTTACAAAAGATTCCTTGAGGCTGTAGCCACCCGTTAGGTTTCCTAAATGTACCGCACTCCTCCCAAGGGGAAAACCACCCTCGGTAGAATGAGTCGCATACACCGAGCCCCATTGACGGCACGACGGCGAAGGAAACTACACCTCAGTTCCTCTAATTATTGTCATACTCGGATGTAAGGGGTAAAGCCGGGTGCATCTCATATGTGCACCAAAGAAGAACAACACATATATTGACCAAGTGTATAGAGGTAAATGTCACAAATATTATTACATAGCGGAAGTATCTTACAAAAATAAATAATAACAATAAAACGAACTACTAATTATTCCTTGGCGCAAGGGTGAGCTCGTACTCCTCATTGTTGACCTCCTCCTGGGCTACCTGCTCTTCACCTATGGGGGGTTTTATATATCGCAAGGGTGAGCTCACAAAAGATCATAGCTCAACAAGTTGTGGAGAATAATGTGCATGAACTCACCAAAGGTGGGAGCTCATGTGAAGTGTAAGGCTGATCAATAATAAGGGTTAAAGTTGAGCATTGCTTTTAACAAGTTGGTCAAATTTTATTAGCATTTACTAAATGTAAGTATATACCAAACCAGAGTAATAGTAGATCAAAATTAATAATAAAACCACAATGCGATGCAAATGACAAATTGAGTTTAATTTCATAAGTTAATCATGCGAGAGTCCTGAGCTGCTCATGACCGCGAGCACGGCTCGTGTACTAGTATTGCACTCTACAGAGGTTCTACCCTTTACTCACAAGTCATGTTACCCATCTGCCACAGGGTTGTACGGGCCCCATACACCTCTACCAAGGAAGCGAGGCAAGGTAACACTACGAGGCCTTTACAAAGTTCCACTGGCTTCAGAAAACCCATTACAGTTTCTAGGGAGCGCAATGTAGGAATCCTCCGTCTGAAAAGCCATCGCAGCAAAATCAACCCGAGAACCTCCCTATATCGACAACTCCTCTACTGCCCTTGCCCCTTTCGGGTAAGGTAGACCTCCACTAGCTTTCCTAATTAGTCAGCCAAGGGCATCCCATTCCACCCTTGTGGTGGCACGTGTATCTCAAGTTAAGCTCCTTGTTCCAATTAACATAATAGTCTTATCATGAACAGAATAGAACAACAATAATAAATCATGACCATGAGTAAGAATTATCTTAATACCCAAAACCACATATAGCAATAACAGAGACTACCAAAAAGTTTAGGGGTAAACAAGGTGTAAAGATGACCAAACTAGGGTGACCTATTATGTCCCATCAAAATTAAGCCTAAGCATGCCAAAATGTATATAGAGAACATTATTAGGTAAATAAAAGTGGTCAAGGGCACAACTTGCCTTCAATGAGCTCCTGCTCAGTATTTTCCACCTACTGGGGACCGGGGTCCTCGGTCACTTGCTCGTCGACTCGAAGCAATACAAACAAACATGGAACAAATATGGTATAGGAGAAATTAATATCCCATCAAACATTAGAATAGAATGCATGATAATATTCTACGCATCGTAACGAGATCGTAGGTTCGAGAATCACTAAATTCGGAGTTACGGTTAAAGAGTTATGTTTTTCTGAAGTTTTAATTGTTTGATATGGAATAAACTGTGGATAATTGAATCTATGTTTCATGAAAAAACAGAGTCACCAGGTGATAAACAATATTAATACGAAATTAATGCAAGTGGAATGGATCAAAAAGGAGTTAAAATGGATTTACTATGATTTAAACAAGTTTCTGGAATTATTTTAATACTAAAAATCATTTTCTGGCTTATTTGGTTACTCCTGTATTTTATATAGATTGCGGGTACTACTTAGGGACTCTCTAGGGACTATCCTGCAAAATACTGGGACTTTCTGTAATGATTTTCACCCTAACCCGGACTGCGGGTTGTTTCCTATAAAGCACAGGGGTTCATATGCAAAGTTGTATCCGCGAAGGGGTACAGGGGAGTTCTAGCCGTCAGATCTAATTTCTATGGCCTAGATTAGATCTTATAGTTTACACAACCGACGTGCTGGGTGGCCGTTGGATGCACGATCCCAGGCCCAGATTTAATGAACCCGAGATCTAACTCCTACCGTATATCGCGAGATCTACGGTTCTGCTTCAATGAAACTCATCCACCGCACCTGCTCTAATACCGCACGCCCATCAATGATCTAACAGTCTAAAGACCCTCTTCCCGATTAATCCTAAGCACGGCGGCGGAGCCATCATCAATGCGGTGAGCTCGCCGAAGACAACCGGCCTGGTGCCACAAGGCCTGGTTCCCCGACCACAATTGTGCAAAAGGAGACCTGGGCGAGAATCATGAAGGGCTAACCACCAGCCCCAGTGGCGTAGAAGACTCTGTCCACAGTGCCGCGCAGTCCGCCCACTCCGACGATGAATTGGCGTTGCCCCGAGGATCCCCTCTTCGTGCTAGATCTGCGGTTGTCTTCCCCGGACCACTCTGAGTCCCTTCTGACTATCTGCCGCGGAAGAAACCCTGGCGCGACGACACTCCTTACTTGGCGTTAATGGCGCTCCCACTTCTACGACGATGCTGCGGGTTGGGTCTAAGCAAAGGAAAGGGCGAAGAGTATACCAGATCTATGGATTTATACCCAGCTAGGTCGGTTGCACCTAGCTGACGAGATTCGTGCGGCCGCGGCATTCGTTGCGGCTGAGCAGTTACGGCTTGGGAGATAAACAGTGCCTGACCATCCTGGCCCACCTGGCAGTGACAAGCGGAGCGCTACAGGACGCGGCAACTAACGACCTGGCCCCACGGGTCAGAGACATGGCGCAATCGCGGATGCGGTTGAGGCTGACGGGCTGGGACCACATCTCAGCGTAACCCTGGCGCGGCTGCGACGAGCGCGTTGGGCGAGCTGGTGCACGCGTCAAGCACTAGGTGGACCGAGGCGCCAATACCGACCCACGCGGTTAGTTTTCCCTTTCTCCTTTCTTTTATTATTTCTAATTCTTTCCTAATCCCATTTGAATATATTTCAAACCCTACCATTCCAAGTCAAATTCTTTGGTGAGTTTCACATAGAGATTAAATGTTCAAACATAAATACCAGCATGAATGGATATAATTATTTATTTATATCTTTTTTGTAGTATAGTTTCCTTTTCTTTTCTTTTCTATGTCATTTGCAATTTCTAGATTTCAAATTAGGTTAGACCATAATTTCAGTATTAATTTCTCACTATTATTATGATTAAGTGCACAAGCAAAATCTCCAACATGATGCATAGGTTATTTATGTATCTTGAGTTAATTTAGGCACTTTCAGTATGATTATTAATATTTCTCATGAATAGAGGGCAATACACATAAGGAGATTAATTATTCTCTTATTATCCACAAGTTGGGTATTATAATTATTCAGCTAAGGGCGTCCCATACCACCCTTATGGTTGTACTGTTTTTCCAGGTAGTCATCCAACGAACCAGTCCTTACAGAGAGGCACTCGAGAACCGCTCGAGTCCCCTTAAATGTCACAATACCATCATCATAATCAAAAGGTAATCATCGTGTCATAAATAATCTCATCATGTTCATTGATTAGATTAAAGCGCTCGCATAGAGCTAAACCAAAAATGATCTGTTGGGGGCCTTCTTCCTCCGAAGGTCCTAAAAAATGGGACTCACCATATGTTTTTAGTATGACATGGATTATTACAGGGGGGCTTCGTCTTCAGGATGAAGGTATTCTCTCATGATAGGGTGAAGATGTAGCCCAAAGGCGATAAGAATGGACGAAGAAGCTATAGCCGAGAGGTTCGGCTTGATGTGATGACGAAGACCAAATATGATGATGACCGAAAAGGGACAAAGACTACTCAGTCCTTAATGATTCGCGTTGTGATTATAGTTGAATGTCAGGGGCATAAATGTACTTTTACTCGGGCTGTGTCCCGTGCCTATAAATAGATCAATAGTAGCAACATACTATTCACGCTGACTTGTAATCACCCTCTTGCGTCCTCACCTTCGAGCAAGCTGAAGGTATCAATATAATATGAATTCTGTTAATATTCATGCGTGATTGATAGGATGCAAATATGAATAAGTCAACAAGATGCAGTTATTGTCTTCATTCTTATGCATTCTTATTCATATATTAAATGATGAAGGTATGTCCTTCTTGACCTTTGTCCGATGAGCATTATATCCATATAGAGATAATGCTTCGGAAGTCGAAGGTCCGTAATAATTAACAATTGTGTTGCCTTGTTCCTGATCTACATCATTTGAGAACAAGTGACCAACATGATCCAACTCAAATAGGTGAACAAGTACATGATAAACAAAGCTAGTCAATCTTTAGGTATAAATTGTGTAAATGTGGGGAGGTGAATTATAAAATGTATAGGACATAGATAGGTAAAAGTACACTTTCCTTCACCAACCAGCTCCTGCTCAGGGTCTTCACCTACAACACCATCGGACTCCGCCAACGAACCGTTATCTATACGAGTTCAAACATACATTCTACAAACTTAATATAGAAGGAAACAATACACCACACAACAAAATACAACAAATAAACAGACGTGTGGCGCAAGGCTCGCATCTACGACTATGCGAGAAAGAAATTACAATGGTGCATGCTACGGTCGAAAACGTTAAGCAGCTATGGATTAAAATACTTACCATCGCAACCCAACCAAGTTATCAGGCCCACATGCACCTATCCTTGTCTCGAAGACCTCGGACAGCTATGCATGTGCACCAAACAACTTAACATGATCTGTCCGAGTGTCCCAAGGTCCCTGGATAAACCACTTACTGCCAAGATCGTAGGATTAAGTAAACACAACTCACATACAACCATTTACAGTGGAAATAAATTCTTTATTGCAAAACATTTACAAGTTACAATAAGTTTACATTATACAATAATTGGAGTTGATAACAAAAGAAAGTGTTTCAAAAGAGTTACACTTTGAATTGTTATAAAATATTTGTAAGTTTGAAATGCATGCTAGCTTAAGTGACAATCCTCAATAAAGAAACTATAGATGGGATATACTTATACATAAGAGAAGGCAGAGCCCACCCGCACTTAGCCCCATCCACAACAGAACAAAATTTCAACCTAAAAACAACAGGGATAAAAGCCTGAGTATGCAATTACTCAACAAGACTTACCTGGCTAAAGAAAAGACTCTCAATGATAAGGTGTCACACCCGGGTTTTAGGGACCCGGGCGCGAACATAAACATCAGTTGTGCTAGGACCAAGTCTCACACATATGATGAATAGTGGTACATAAACAAATGTCACAACTTTATTATACAATATGAGTTCTATACAAAATAAATAAATAATTACATCATAAGGAGACAATGATCCAGCAACCCAAAGTTGACTGGGATACAACGACCTAGACCTCTCACGAACAAATCGCAGCATCCACCATGCGCCTCATCTGTGGTACCTGTTCTTGACCTATGGGGGTGTGAGACAGCAAGGGTGAGCTCACATACGCTCATAGCTCAACAAGTTGTGGGGAATAATGTGCATGAACTCGCCAAAGGTGGGAGCTCATGTGAAGTGTTAGGCTTACCAAAGAGAATGGTTAAAGCTGAGCATTGCTTTCAAAGTTGGTCAAAAATTTTTAGCAGTCACTAAATGTAAGTAAATACCAAACCATAATAATAATAGAACAAAATTAATAATAAATCCCATGCAATACAAATGACAAATTGAATTTAGTTCCATAATTTAATCATGCGAGAGTCCTGAGCTGCTCTTGACCATGAGCTCGGCTAGTATACCCGTTTTACACTCTCCAGAGGTTGTACCCTGTACCCACAAGTCGTGTATTCCATGTCGCCAGGGTTAGCTAGACCCTTAGACACTACCGAGGTGAATGGCTAGGGATCCACTATGAGGCCTTTACAAAGTTCCACTAGCTTCCAAAAACACGCTACAGTTTCTGGGAAGAGCAATTGCAGGAATCCCTCGTAAGGTAGTCTTCCACTAGCTTTCCTAATTAGATAGCCAAGGGCGTCCCACTCCACCCTTTTGATGGCATGTGTTTCTCAAGTTAAGCTCCATGTTCCAATTAAAAATAATGATCTTGACATGAACATAAATAACATAACAGAATAATTGGAACATGGATGTAATGAAATATTAACCAAAACCATATAAAGCAATAGCATAACTACCCAAATGATTAAGGGATAAACAAGGTAAAAAGGATAACCAGTCTAGGGTGACCTATGGGGTCCCATCAAAATTAAACCTATGCATTGATAAGTGATAATAAAGAATATTATTGGGTAAATAAAAGTGTTCAAGGGCACAACTTGCCTGGGACTTGAGATTCCAGGTACTAAGATGATGTTTAGATTCTCGTGACCTCACTGCTAGTCGTAGCAATAAAAACATGGTATAAACAAAATTAACATCACACCAAACATAAGAACAAACTGTATAATAATAATCTACGCGTCGCTACAAGCTCGTGAGTTCAAGGATTACCAAAATCGAAGTTATGGTTAAGGAGTTGTGATTTAACCATTAAACTATGTTATAACTTGGTTAGTGTAAATCATATGAGAGACTATTCTATAAATAATTAACTCAACATTAGTTTTAATTATAACTTGATTAGAGATCATATTTTACTCAAATTATAATTATGGACACGTTAGATTTCATTTAGAAGAGCCAATCTAGTAGACATAGGATAAATAAATATAAAAGTATGCCACTTGGTACAATTAATATTGTTACTGCGTAGTACATACTTATATGAAGCTAACGCAACTGGAACGGGTCAAATCGGAATTAAAACAAAGAAGTTATGAATTCCCGAAGTTCATATGTGCTTGCTACAAAATTAATTGAGTAATCAATTCTGGTATGGGTTTCATGCTAAAACTGTGTTACCAAGTAATAGACAATATTAATACAAAATTATAGGAACTAGAATGGACTAAAAAGGATTTTATATAAGTTTTCTATGATTTATACAAGTTTCTACCATTATTTTTGTATTAAAAATGATTTTAAAATGAATTTCTCTGATCTTATTCGTTGTCTGGACTGCGCGCATGAATTCAGAGAATAACAGGGGCTAACACGTACATTCCCTAAGACTCAGTGAGCAGTACTGGTGGACGGCAGGTTGATTTCTGTTAATCAGAGGGACTCCTTAGCAAATCTTTGAGGTCAAAAGGGTATCAAGCGACTACAGTCGTTGGATCTGATTCTACGCCTAGGATTAGATCTAAACCCTAGTGAAAACGGTTAGCATCCCTAGCCACAGAAACACAGATCGATGGCCCGGATGACCTTGCTACGCGTTTGTATCCAATCTGTCCACGACGGATTAGACGCTCAGGATTTAAAACGCCGAAGTGTTACCTTCCTATCTAATCTGGGTCGTCAATCATGAGATCAGTGGCCCCGGCTTATCTTCTCCACACGAACCTGATACGGCGGTGCCGCCCAGCTACTATGGTGGTTCCTCACCAGAGCTGTGCTACACGAGGCACTGGGACGCCAAACTCCACAACGATCGGTGCCATACGAAATGGAGATGGTGGCCGACATAGGGAGACAACTTACCAGACCAGAAATTCGGTGACGAGAGCAACCATGGCGAGGAGCGGACCCGCGGTGATGCTTGCCAACCGGTGAGCAATTCATCGAGAAGGGCGGCGACACACTGACATCTACGACATCGAGACCTGCGAACACCCATGACTGCGCCGAGTACTCCGAATGCCAGTGAAGGTAAGGGATCTTGATAGCGGCAAGCGGGCCTACCGTGGACGAACACCCGTGGCAGAAATTCCTCCGCGTGCCCATAGTCCCCGCAGTCGGAAGCTCTGCAACATTTCCACGGCCCCGAGCTCCACACCCAGACCTCACTAGGGAGCACCACCAGAAGTATGCGTACTAGGGGATACCAACGACGAACGAGCCAGACCGTGGTGGTGGCCGACCATCCTTTCCTCCCAGTCTCTCCATGACGACACACAGAGAGCGTGTATGGTTGGGACGCGCAAGGTCAGAGGCGGGCGCGACCCACATATTTATGGCCAAGGACACGACGCACGTCACCCCGCAATCGGCGACTGGTGGGGATTTTTTTGTTGAACCAGACTCCGCTGCGAGCAAAGAAATCGGCCGGGGGTTGAATAGGATACAGAGGATGCTGACACCGGGGGCCCGCGAGTCAACGACGACGGGTGCTTAAGTGTGGGCGACGGAAGACCCGCTAAGGGGGCCCATGCGCCAGCTTCACCAGCAAGAGGAAAAAGAGTTAGCGCGGGCCGAGCTGTAGCGTGGTTTGGGCCTGGAGGTGGGGAAGCCGGCCCAGGTACATGTTTTACTTTTCTATTTCTTTTTATTTCCTATTTCTTTTCCCTTTTCCAATTTGAAACATCCAACCAATTTCAAATCCTTGTTTTAAATTTCGAATTTCAAATCTCCACATAGTCATATTGTGATTACAAATCCCACTAAATTTAATGTTATTATTTATTCTCATAGCCATTATTTAATTCTAGGAGTGATAAATGATTATTACAATTTCCTTTCTCATCTTCTATTTTTCTATTCCCTTTTTGATTTACAAATTTCAAATTCAAATCCAAGATAAAGTTTAAGAAATCCAAATTTTTAATACATACTCAAAATCAATTATGATGCAATAAATATATATTTATTTTAATTAATTTATTTGTTAGGTAGACGTTTGAAATATGGAACACACTCCTATTATTCCTTTCTTTTTAGGAATATAACATTTTGAATGTGGGATAAGAATTAAAAGTTATTTAAAAATAAATATTAATTATCTATTTATTTTGAAAGAAGGTATTATATACTTTCATTTAAGGGTTTCTTAATTGTTTTACGGGTATGTATACTTTATGAGGAGAACTAATCAATGGAATATCTTCTATTATTTATTTTTCCGAGTTTAAATTTTACGTGTTAAACATAAAAAGAAAATATAGTCTATATTTGAGTCATCTAAATTTAATACTCATTTAGATAAATGCTTATAGTGCATCATTTAATGAAACACATAATCATTTAGTTGAATAGAAAACCTTTCTATTACTTCTTTCCTAAAATAATTCCTGGTTTCGAAATTCAGTCCTTAATTTTCAAAACTCAAGTATAATTTGAGATATCTGAATTTACTTTTTTATTTCTTTATTTATTTTTTCCTTATACAAATTTTGGGCTTTACAAATCCTACCCCCCTTACAAGAAATCTCGTCCTCGAGATTTGCACGAAAAGGGATACAGAAGGATTGGTTTGGGATTTTAGCCTTTAGTTAGTCTAGAAATGAAGAGTCTTTTCTTTCACAATTATTAGTGGGTGATTAGGAGGGCATAGGTATCTAGCTACATATTATGTAGGATATAAGCTGAATAGGTTGAGGTAAGAAAGGGTGGCAAGAAAAAGACTTCATCCGAAAGGTTTAAGTCTTGATTCATCTCGAGATTCGCTTTGACTATTATATCCTTCCTTGTCGATGTTGATATTTTCTTCTCTAGTCCTGGTCTCATTGATTCGAGGTTAGTGTATATTATCGGAGTTTGGGTACCAATTGCAGGTACATGGGGTAGGTAGGTTAAATAGAGTTTTACTTTGCTTTTGGGATAAATGGGTTGGGCAACTTATAACATAGACTTGGTCGTGATTTCATGGTCGAGTTGGTGTGAGACACCAATTTAGATTTAAAACCCATTTATAGGAATATTGTCTAATCTATGTTACTAGTATTAAATAACTTGTTTAAGTAACTTCCTTTAGATTGGATCATATCAGATTAGGTAGGGTCTAGGTTAGATTGGATATAACTAGATTAGACAAGTTTAAGTTAGATAGATCTACCAGGGTAGGGTGTATATTATTAGGATATTCTAGAATCCTTTGAGATAGTATGGACCATATGGTGTAGGTAGGTCAGAATCTCTGTTATGTTAAAATAGAGGGTTTATGCAACCATCGGATGGTTAAGGTAGTTGCATGAGGCCAAGTTGGTCTGTCGTTCTTAATTTAGTGCAGAGTGAATTTAAACATATTTTATAGAAGTAGAGTCTCATTTATTTCATCAATATTATCCTTCTTGTTAAGTAATTTACATTAGATTAGCTCAACATAAGGTTAGCCTTCATTCGGTTAGACTAATCTTATCATATTAGATCAGATCTAGGTATGACTAGCTTCGACTAGGTAAGATCTAATTAATTTAGGTTAGATCATGATCAAGGTGGCATAAGTAAAGTGGTTTTAGTCACACAAATATAACTTAGATCTGATCTCATTATTTTGGATTAGATCGTGGTTGTTACTTTAGGATGAGTTAAGTAAAGTGGTTAGGATAAGACAAATCTTTCAAGATAAGATGAATCTATTAAGATAAGAGAGAATCTTTTAAGATAAGATGGATCTATTAAACTAGATATATTTTTAATAGGGAATATTTTGTGTTGTCTATTTTATAAATATTTTCCCTTATGTCTAGGTGTATATGCAGATGCAATTGTGGACATTACTCCACAACCCATCACACTCAATTAAAGATCCAAATCAGACAAGTATCATAAGAACAAACAGTCAAGCATACAAATATTTACAAAAATAGTTTTGATTTTATTCCTAAGAGTAGGTCTCCTATTCCTAAAGGTCAATTTAGGCACAGGATTTCAAAGTGTGAAATCCACATTTGTCTTTTAGAAAGAAAAGGTAAGAATAATCAGAGTAAAGCGGAATTAGATGAGAAAAGATTAAGAAAAGTATAGGAAAGAATCAGAGTAGCAAAGGTAACTAGATAATGGTTGTCCAGTTCTATCTAGGTTTCGTCCTACAGACAACATTCCTCTGATACCACTTCTATCACACCCGGGTTTTAGGGACCCGGGCGCGAACATAAACACCAGGTGTGCTGGGACCAAATCTCAGACATATGATGAATAGTGGTACAGAAACAAATGTCACAACTTTATTATACAATAGGAGTTCTGTACAAAATAAATAAATAATTACATCGTAAGGAGACAATGATCCAGCAACCCAAAAGTTGACCGGGAGACGACGGCCTAGACCTCTCACGAACACATCGCATCATCCACCATGCGCCTCATCTTGTGGTACCTGTTCTTGACCTGTGGGGGGGTGTGAGACAGCAAGGGTGAGCTCACATACATTCATAGCTCAACAAGTTATGGGGAATAATGTGCATGAACTCGCCAAATGTGGGAGCTCATGTGAAGTGTAAGGCTTACCAAAGAGAATGGTTAAAGCTGAGCATTACATTTAAAGTTGGTCAAAATTTTATTAGCAGTCACTAAATGTAAGTAAATACCAAACCATAATAAAAATAGAACAAAATTTATAATAAATCCCATGCAATGCAAATGATAAATTGAATTTAGTTCCATAATTTAATCATGCGAGAGTCCTGAGCTGTTCTTGACCGTGAGATCAGCTAGTATACCAGTTTTACACTCTGCAAAGGTTGTACCCTGTACCCACAAGTCGTGTATCCCATGTCGCCAGGGTAAGCTAGACCCTTAGACACTACGGAGGTGAATGGCTAGGGATCCACTATGAGGCCTTTATAAAGTTCCACTAGCTTCTGAAAACCCGCTACAGTTTTTGGGAAGAGCAATTGCAGGAATCCCTCGTCTGACCGCCATCACAGCAAAATCAACCCGAGAACCTCCCTGCATGCCTACTCCCCTACTGCCCTTGCTCCTTTAGGGTAAGGTAGTCTTCCACTAGCTTTTCTAATTAGTCAACCAAGGGCGTCCCATTCCACCCTTGTGGTGGCACGTGTTTCTCAAGTTAAGCTCCATGTTCTTAGTAAAAATAATGATCTTGACATGAACATAAATAAAATAATAGATTAATTAGAACATGCATATAATGAAATATTAAGCCAAAACCATGTAAAGCAATAACATAACTACCCAAATGATTCAGGGATAAACAAGGTAAAAAGGATAACCAGTCTAGGGTGACCTATTGGGTCCCATCAAAATTAAACCTATTCATTGATAGGTGATAATAAAGAACATTATTGGGTAAATAAAAGTGTTCAAGGGCACAACTTGCCTGAGACTTGAGATTCCAGGTACCAAGATGATCTTCGGATTCTCGTGACCTCACTACTAGTCGTAGCAATACAAACAAACATGGTATAGACAAAATTAACATCACACCAAACATAAGAACAAACTATATAATAATAATCTACGCGTCGCTACGAGCTCGTGAGTTCAAGGATTACTAAAATCGGAGTTATGGTTAAGGAGTTGTGATCTAACCATTAAACTATGTTATAACTTGGTTAGTGTAAATCATATGAGAGAGTATTCTATAAATAATTAACTCAACATTAGTTTTAATTACAACTTGACTAGAGATCATATTTTGCTCAAATTATAATTATGGTTAGGTTAGATTTGATTTAGAAGAGCTAATCTAGTAGACATAGGATAAATAAATTTAAAAGTATGCGACATGGTATAATTAATATTGTTACTGCGTAGTAAATATTTATACAAAGCTAACGCAACTGGAATGGGTCAAATCACAATTAAATCAAAGAAGTTATGAATTCCCGAAGTTCGTATGTGCTTGCTACAAAATTAATTGAGCTATGAATTCTGATATGGGTTTTATGCTAAAACTGTGTTACCAAGTAACAAACAATATTAAGACAAAATTATAGGAACTGTAGTGGACTAAAATGGATTTAATATGAATTTTATATGATTTATACAAGTTTCTACCATTATTTTTGTATTAAAAATGAATTTAAAATGAATTTCTCTGATTTTATTCATTGTCTGGACTGCGCATGAATTCAGAGAATAACAGGGGCTAACACGTACATTTCCTAAGACCCAGTGAGCAGTACTGGTGGATGGCGAGTTGATTTCTGTTAATCTTTGGGACTCTTTAGCAAATCTTCTAGGTCGAAAGGGTATCAAGGGACCACAACCGTTGGATCTGATTCTACGCCTAGGATTAGATCTAAACCCTAGTGAAAACGGTGAGCATTGTAACACCCGGTTTTAAGGAACAAAGCCAGGTGCATCTCATACATGCGCCAAGAAGACAACATATATAACAACAGAGTGTATAGAGATAAATGTCACAATAATCAGAGTACTTATTACATAGCGGAAGACTTATTACAAAATAAAGTAATAAAGATAAAACGAACTAAGGATCGTCGGCGCCAATGTCGACTGGGAAACGCCACCTAGATCAGATCGAACTCCTCAGTGTTAGGCGGCTCCTCCTGAACCACCTGATCATCTCCTGTGGGGGGGTGTGAGACAGCAAGGGTGAGCTCACACATGATCATAGCTCAACAAGTTGTGGGGAACCAGTGAACATAAACTCACAAAGGTGTGAGTTCATGTGATGTGTAAGGCTTAATCAATGATAGGGGTTAAAGCTGAGCATTGCTTTTAAGTAGTTGGTCAAAATTTTATTAGCAATTACTAAGTGTAAGTAAATACCAAACCATAAGTAAAGTAATAGAACAAAATTAATAACAAACCCATGCAATGCAAATGACAAAATTGAATTTAAGTTCCATAATTTAAACATCAGAGAGTCCTGAGCTGCTCATGACCGCGAGCACGGCTAGTATACCAGTTTTACACTCTATAGAGGTTGTACCCTTTACCCACAAGTCATGTTACCCATCTGCCAAGGGATCGCGACTTCCCATACACCTCTACCTAGGAAGCGCGGCAGGGCAACACTACGAGGCCTTTACAAAGTTCCACTAGCTTCCGAAAACCCGCTACAGTTTATAGGAAGTTCCAATGCAGGGTTCCTGGCTGACCGCCATCGCAGCAAAATCAACCAGGGACCTCCCTACACTGACCACCCCCCTACTGCCCTTGCCCCTTTCGGGTAAGGTAGTCTTCCACTAGCTTTCCTAATTAGTCAGCCAAGGGGTCCCATTCCTCCCTTGTGGTGGCACGTGGTTCTCAAGTTAAGCTCTATGTTCCAATTAACATTAATGATCTCAACATGAACATAAATAGAATAACAAGAATAATTGGAACATAGACATAATAAATGATTATCCCAAAACCATGTAAAGCAATAGCAAACTACCCAAGTGATTCAGGGGTAAACAAGGTAATGAGATAAACAAATCTAGGGTGACCTATTGGGTCCCATCAAAATTAACCTATGCATGGAAAAAGTGATATTAAAGAACATTTTTGGGTAAAAAGTGGTCAAGGGCACAACTTGCCTGGGACTTGAGATTCCAGGTACCAGGATGATTCTTCAGATGACACGTGACCTCACTGCTAGTCGTAGCAATACAAACAAACAGTGTATAGGCAAAATTTAACATCACATCAAACATGAGAACAAATTGCATAATAATAATCTACGTTGTGTAACGAGATTGTAGGAACAAGAATCATTAAATTTGGAGTTATAGTTATTTAGTTATGAATTTCTGAAGTTACTAAGCACCTAGAACAGATTAATTCAAATGAACAATTTTGCTTCAAGTTTCATGGCTAAACAGTGTTACTAGTTGATATACAATATTAAAATAAAATTATTGCAACTGGAATGGCTCAATTTGGAGTTAAAATGAATTTAATATGAATTTCACAAGTTTCTGGCATTTATTTTCACATTAAAAATCATTTTCTATTTATTTTTACTGGATTTTCTAATTCTCTGGACTGGGCGCATAAATATCATAAACTACAGGGGCAAGAGCGCAAAAGTGTCTGAGACTCAGCCATCACCGCGCAGGACGGCGGGTTGATTTACAAAAAGAACAGGGGCTCTTTACAAAGATTGCCACGGCGAAGGGGTATTCGCACGCGACAACCCTTGGATCATCGTCCGACGGCGCAGATTAAATCGGCCGTTAACTCGAAGCGGTACACAGTGCTGTTCGCTGGATCTGGGATCGACCGCCCAGATTTTAAACCCTGAGATCCTCTCCAAACCGTTCGATCTGAGATCTACGCACCTGATTTGTTTTCCCCGAAGCGGTCCCATTATTTAATCATGACCAGACAACTCGAGATCAACGGTCCGTGGCTCATCCACCTCATCATCCAATAGCCACCGTTGATCACAAGATTAATGGACTCCATGCTTCTTCCTGCTCCCGACTGCACAACAGGGCGGCGGAAGAAGAGCTCCGCCCCGATAGCTCACCGGTGCCCGCGAAACCAGAACCCCGACGATCGAGCCCCAATTGGAGTAGCAAAACGCGAAGCGAACTTCAACAAAGAATAACTCTAGGAGTATTTTACCGACGGTGGAGCAGTGGAGAACTTGCCCCCATGGTGAGATGCGGCCCGACGGTGAGCACATCGCGAGCACCAGGTCTCCCCACATGAGCAATCGATATGGGACGCCCACCGCGACCCACGATGACACCTGGTTTTGCCCGACGCTTCGACCCAGGCGGATCGACGACATGCCCAGAGCAGCGGACACAGTATGAATCAATGGCGGCGGTGGATCTCGGCACGGCTCCACGCTAACCTAGCCCGCGTGGTGACGACAGCGAGGATAGTATTCTAGACCAGGGCTGAGGGTTGGGTGCACCGAGGAATTTATATCGCCCACGGCGTGGAAAGGGGAGAGTCTGGTCACGGCGACCCCAACCACCCGACGAGCTCGGCGGAGCAGTTCATAGGTACGCGCAAATCTCAGGGTGGAAGGGAAGTCCGACCCTCCGGGCCCACCCAGCGGCGAGACAATCAAACAGCGAGGGTAAGCCGACGCGTAGGTAAGTGGGGTGAGGCTGCCCGCCGGGGCCACCAGGCGGGGACGCATGCATGCGGCTGGTTTGGGCTGGGAGCGCGACTGGGATAAGTGGCGAGTTGGGCCAAAATTAAGGAATCCGGCCCAACACAAGTTTTTCTTTTTTTTATTTTCTATTTCAATTCCCATTCATTTTAACTATTTTAGATTTAAATGAGTTATTAATTCAAATATAGATGCCACCATAAGGAAAATCCAGCATGTGACTAAACATATTCATACCATTATTATTTATCTATGCAGATATTTTAAATATGTAATGCACACATATTCAATATGTGGCGGAACTGCCCGAATTATTCCAACTTAAGTGCCCAAGCCCTGCCTTAGAGGCTAGACCACACTTAAATGGGAATAACCCGTCAATTCCTCGGATCTAGTCCGACACGGCCACTGACAGGATCAAGTACCACAATCTCACTCGATGGTGAGTCACAGAGCAAATACAATAAAGCATAAAACCATACATGAAAGAGTATTAAATTATTACATCACCATTGTCACCATCGGAGTTTTCGCAAAAGTAGCCATCATTGTTTTGGAGTGCAGCGGAAATAAACTAACGACAAATAAATGGAGAGATGGGGAAGCCTATCCCATCACTCCTCATGCTCTTCCTCAGCCGGGGCAGGGTCCCACTCGACAGTCCAACCCGGTGGCAGGGTGGATGGCCAAGTCACTCCAGCAACCATGTCCTCCAGAGAACCTGTAAAAATTATGCCACAAGCAAGGCTGAGTATACTAATACTCAGCTAGACTTACCCGGTGTGAGGAGTCTATACTCCTCTACCTCTAGACATGCAACTGTTTGGCCGTGGGGGTTTGGTTGCCAAAAGCACTAGCTGAGTTTCTAAATCAAGATTTTAACTTTGTCAAGATTAAGTGTGACTCTCTTAAGGCTAAAAGTGTACTATCTACTCATACATAGTAGCAAGCATTTTTAGCAATCAACAGCTTGTATCATCTCAACACAGTTCCACTTGTTACTCAATGTAGCAGCATGGATCAAGCAGTCTCATTAGCTGCGAGAAGCAGACGATTCGAATCGAGTTTTTATCCTTGCAAGGTAAACCTAAACACACGACATGCAGGGGCACTCCGTCCCCACACATATCAACCGTCCCCATCGATTCCCTGGCAGCGGATCAGGTCTCACCGCCTTGGCGTACAATGCCTCACTGACCCCGACTGGCCGTCGTGCAGTGACAGCACTTGTACCCACCATAACCGGAATGGGAGACTACGTCTCAGGTCGTGTGAGGGGGTATGTCCACTGGCAGGTTCAATCAGGTACTAGGTTTACCGATTTACCATATTTCTCGGTATGTGTTTAGTACGTTCAAACGCTTGACTCACGGTACCACACCATAATCCTTAATCAACTTTTTATCCCGTGAACAACCAATCCCCATGGATTGTTGCCCACAAACCAACATCAATATGATAGGAAAGTGGATACAGCCAATTCCTGACCTCGCGCGAGTGCTAGAAAAATCACTCGACTTCTACCGAGATCCTAATTAATAAAGCAGCTACTCGACCTAGCATACTAGTATCCATCTCAAAAGGAAACCCTGAGTTCATGCAACTAAGGTTCCAAACAACTCCTATACTTAAGTGCACAGTACAAGCCTACAAACATTAAGTGTAGTAAAATAGCATATATATATACGGTTATGCATAAAACCGGGGCTTGCCTTCCAAAGCAGTGGCACGCAGGTCCTCTGGGGCAGGCTCTGGTGCTGGGTCGAGGGCAACCTCCTGGGCAGCTCCTTGCTCCGGCACGAGGACGTACTCTCCGTCAGCAAGATTACAGTCTATTGAAATGCAATGAACATGTATGTCATGATTATGCAAGATTTAAGAACATTAAGCCACTAAAATTAGGTCAAGAATTAACTTAGGGTTCCTCGGCTACGTGGGTCTTTTAGTGGTATACATAGACTTGTTACCTTTGAGGTTTAGGTTTTCTTTTAAGATAACATATTGGATTTGTATTGCCTTTATAGGTTTTAGTGGACAATTGTAAAGGTCTTAGGAAGACATTAAATTCCATCATCTATTTTCCTTTCTTAATTTCCATCTAGGGTTTCTAGTAGGGGTTTGAACTATGGCAGTAGTTTAAAAATTTCCAAAAATTTTGTAAAAATTACAGTGGGTTGTCACTGGCTATACTAGCTTGTTTTGATAATTTGAGGCTTAAAGTATAAAAGCTAAGCTTCAAACCAAAAATAACAATGGTTAGGCAAAATGGGCCACTTTACACTACAAGTCCTTTATTAAAGTGGTTTCTGACCTAATGGTTATTTTTGCTGGCCTCAAACAGTGATGAAAAGCTCTTGTGCCAAAAATGACAGAGAGCTACATGATGGTTAATTAATGGTGAATTTCTAAACTTTGGTGCAAAAAGGGTGATTAGAACTAACTTGTCATTTGAAAAATATCAAACAACAGATTTCAGATTTTTCTTAAGTTCTTATTATCCAAACATTTGTTATCCTAAGGTTTGGGGAGGTTTCACCTTAGGGGTATTTTTGTAGGGTTTTTTCTAAGTTATCCCTATTTTCTTCATTTAAAAGGTATCTTGCTTATCTTACACTACAACAGGGTAGGATACATTTTTCCAGTGAACTACATTGACTAAGTATCTCAACAAAAATAGGTGTGCTCTCTGGTTCATCATTTATATCACTTTTTCTATTTTCCTTAAACTTAAGCATATTATAGAATAAGGGGTTAAAATTATCTTAATGTAATGGACAAAGAGGTTTAACATTTTTAACTAGGTCAGTGGGTAGATATAAACTTCTCCAAATTTTTCTAACCTTAGTTAAATAGTACAACTATTTTTCTTGCTATTATTAAGCTTTTGGCCAAAACTGAAAATAAATCAGACCCTGATATTTTTCTCTAGTTCATATGGGGTTTTATATTTTTATTAGACAGGTTACATTATTTAGAGTCTGGCAAAATTGGTTTGACTAAATTTGGATAAACCAAACAGAAGTTATGGGTTTTTAAATTTTCTGTTTGAATTTAAAACAGATTTTATTAAAGTTTTACTGGAAAAACAGTTTGCGCCGAGACCCCTGGGGTTAAACTGATTCAAAACTCGCAGATCTACCCTCGGGCCACTATTCATGTGAGTCTTGGGCTTTACACTTAACCCCCCAGGGTTCTCTCCCTCACACCCGCGGTCCCTCCCCTAAACAGAACAGTAGCCGTAGGAAAGAAAGGACGGCGCGGCTTACCGGCGGCGAGGGAGGTCCGGCGAGGTGGTCAGGGATGTTCAGGAGGTCGCGACGGTCACGCCGAGGTGCCGGTCGTCGCCGGAGGTGGTCGGAGTCGCCCGGTTCACGAGCGCAGGCGGGTGTGCTCGTCGGCGGCGAGTGTACCGGCCAAACTACGGCGAGCTGGTCCAATCCAAGGGCACGGTGAGCTTCACGGGGTGACGTAGTGAACGTGTGCACAAAGAATCGAAGAATGGCTGAGTGGATTACCCGGTCCACGTACTCCGGCGAGGTCTAGTGCTCCGGCGACCTTGGGCCGGCCTCTCTAGCGAAGCAAACTCCGATTCCTCGCTCGGGGAGCCTCACGGAGGGGTGCACAGTCTTCTCCGAGGGCTGGACGGGGCTGGAAATGGCTGGGCGGGCCGGTCTACGGTGGCAGGGGGACTGGGTGGCCGCGGACAAGCTGCGCACTGGCCAACGACGGTGAACCAAGCTCCGGCGAGGGTCGGGTGGGTGCGGAAGGGTACGGTCGAAGCTTGGGAGGGTTTTATAGGCGCGGGCGCGGACCCGGGCGCTGGCTTGACCGTTTGGCGCGACGCGGGCACGAGGGGCGCGCGCGCTGGCGAGCTCAGAGCGCGTCGAACACGTGGCGCGTTGCTTCTGCCCGTGTTCTTCGCTCTGCTGAGTGACCAAGCGTACGAATCTTGCCATGTCGCCTGTGGGAGATCTCTTCCCTGCACCTAGAGCTACCTAGTTCATGTGAGTTCCAAGGGAGGATACGCCCTAGGCCAGCAGATAAACAGGCGCCAAGTTTGGTTTGTCTCACTGCCCACACCGCGACAAAACCGATGTCAAAACCTGTCAAACGTCCTAGTCTCGGTTTCCACTTTTTCCAGGGGGTTCCTTAGATAATTTGGCTCCTTTTTGCTATTTAGACCCTAGGGTTTTGGTGCTATTAGCTAGGTGAACACGACTGATCTTTAATTTAGGGTTAATTCTACACTTAGAGAGAAATGGAGAGCTCTAGCTCTCTCTCTACTTGGAGGTTTGATTTAGGGTTTCTCCAGGGGTCTTTTTGCAACATTACCCTCCCCTAATTGATGGTTATCAAGTTGCTTAGGGTTTTGCTAAGGATCACTTGTGTTTTGCACATTGTTCCCACACTCTTCCCCCCCTTTTTTAACCAAGATTTAGAAGATAGGGTTTAGGAGGGCCTAGGGTTCTTTTTCCCTTCTATCCAAGTAAAAAGTGTGCAAGGGTTTGATTAATACTTCTTAGGCCATTTATAACTTGATTAACTCAATAACTCCAAGGTTCTTATATGTTCCCTTAAGTCTCTACTACTTGTGATCACAGCCTTTTTAGTGCCAAGGTGGGCTCTAGCCAAGGTAACACCTGGGGTGTTACAGCCCTCCCCCCTTAAAGGAATCTCGTCCCGAGATTTTAGGTAGTGTCCCTTGGAGGGATGCTTTGAAGGTGTGCTGGTGCCACTTTCCCTTTAAACTCAAGTTCCACTTTCCTAACTGCTCTTCGAATGTCATCCTCTTTGCAACTTCAGAAGGAAGCCCTTCTTAAGTTAAGTCCATAACTTAGACTATCCTTGTTATCTAAGTTTTTCTTATAATTGACTTCAAAGGGCAGGTGGGGGGTGGGGTTTTGGGTTACATACCGATTCCTTTGGGTAGAAAGTCGGGGAAGCGAGAGCGTAGAAAATCCTCCGTCTCCCATGTAGCTTCTTCTACTGAATGGTGACTCCACTGAACCTTATACATTCTGATTGACCTTGCCCGAGTTGACCTTTCCTTCTGATCCAATACCTTGACGGGGTACTCTTGGTAGGACAAGTCTGGTTCTATCTCAATGTCTGGTTCTGGTAGCACTTCAGTGGGTAGACGAACACATTTCCGCAGCTGAGATACATGGAACACATTGTGAACTGCTGACATATGGGGTGGTAATTCCAATTGGTAGGCTACGGGTCCACAACTTTCCTTGATCTTATATGGTCCAATGTAGCGAGGGGCCAACTTGCCCTTGATCCCGAATCTCTGGACACCCTTGGTTGGTGATACCTTAAGATAGACATGATCTCCCACCTCAAACTGTAGTGGCTTCCATCTCTGGTCATGATAACTCTTTTGCCTGGCCTGAGCAGCTTCCAAGTTCCTCCTGATGACTCTGACCCTTTCCTCTGCTTCAATTACCAAATCTGGCCCAAATATCTCCCTCTCTCCTGCTTGAGACCAATTCAGCGGGGTTCTGCATCTTCTCCCATACAAAGCCTCAAAAGGTGCCATTTTCAGACTGGACTGATAGCTGTTATTGTAAGAGAACTCCGCTAAGGAGAGACACTTGTCCCAGTCCTTTCCATAGTGCAGTGCACATGCTCTCAACATGTCTTCCAAAACCTGATTTACCCTTTCTGTCTGACCATCTGTTTGAGGGTGATATGCTGAGCTTCGGATTACATGGGTCCCAAGTGATTCCTGTAATTGCTCCCAAAATCGTGCCACAAAAGGTGCTCCTCGGTCAGAAACTATGGTCCTTGGTATCCCATGCAGACGAACTATCTGGTCGATGTAAATTTCCGCATACTTCTCCGTCCGGTGGGTAGTGTGCACTGGCAAGAAATGAGCAGTCTTGGTCAACCTGTCCACAATAACCCATATGGAATCATGGTGCCTGGAGGTATTGGGTAATCCTACTATGAAGTCCATGCAAACGTCCTCCCATTTCCAAGAGGGTATGGGAAGGGGTTGCAAAGGGCCTGCTACTTTCAGATGACTAGCTTTTACCCTTTGACAAGTGTCACATTCTGAAACGTACTTGGCAATTTCCCTCTTCATCCTGGTCCACCAATAAAGAGGTCTGAGATCATGGTACATCTTGTTGCTACCAGGGTGCATGGAGATCTTAGAAAGGTGAGCTTCATCCAATATCTTCTTTCGGAGCTCTGGGTCCTTGGGAACAACCAATCGATCTTCAAACCATAAAATTCCCTTGCTATCCTGACGGAAACACTTATATTTCTCTGCCTTCAGCTTGATCATTTCTTTGATAACCTGAACTCCCTTATCCTCAAACTGTGCCTGAGCTATTTGTTCTTGCAATGTGGGCTCCACTGCAATATATCTCAATTCACCGGAAGGAACAACTTCCAGGTTCAGCTTGCACAACTCATCACACAAGGTGGTGATTCTTGCATCCATGTTCATGCAATTACATTGGGCCTTTCGGCTCAAAGCATCTGCCACAACGTTTGCTTTACCGGGATGGTAATGCACCTCCAAATCATAGTCCTTGATTAATTCCAACCATCTTCTCTGCCTCATATTCAGATCTGCCTGAGTGAAAATGTACTTGAGGCTCTTGTGATCAGTGTAAATGTTACAGTGAGCTCCCATCAAGTAGTGTCTCCATATCTTGAGGGCATGAACTACTGCTGCCAACTCCAGATCATGTGTCGGGTAGTTCTGCTCATGGGGTCTGAGGGCTCGGGAAGCATAAGCAATGACCCGGTTATCTTGCATCAAGACACAACCCAGTCCTGTCCCAGAAGCATCACAATAAACTTCAAATGGCTTGGTATTATCCGGCTGAGCTAGCACTGGAGCTGTTGTCAAATGTTGCCTCAAGGTATGAAAAGCATCTTCACACTTTTGGCTCCACTCAAATTTGACTCCTTTCTTTAACAGTTCAGTCATTGGCTTGGCAATTCTGGAGAAATCTGGAATAAATCGTCGGTAATATCCTGCTAATCCCAGAAAACTCCTAATCTGCTTCACTGTAGTCGGGGGTTTCCAGTCCATCACTTCTTGCACCTTCTCAGGGTCGACTGATATCCCATCCTGAGAGATTGTGTGACCCAAGAATTTTATTTCTTTCAGCCAGAACTCACACTTGGACAACTTAGCATACAACTAATGGTCGCGAAGTCTCTGAAGCATGATATGCAGATGTTTAGTGTGCTCAGCCTCATTCTTGGAATAAACCAGAATGTCATCAATGAAAACAACCACGAACTTATCCAATTCTGGCATGAATACTGAGTTCATCAAGTACATGAAATAAGCCGGGGCATTGGTTAGCCCAAAAGACATTACCAAAAACTCATAGAGCCCATATCTGGTAGAGAAAGCCGTCTTGGGAATGTCACTGGCACGGATCTTGATCTGATGGTAGCCTGAGCGAAGGTCTATCTTGGAGAATACCTTGGCTCCTACCAATTGATCAAATAGAACATCAATGCGGGGTAACGGGTACTTGTTCTTGATAGTCACCGCATTGAGAGGGCGGTAATCAACACACATCCTCAAACTCTCATCCTTCTTCTTCACGAACAAGGCGGGACATCCCCATGGTGAAGTGCTTGGACGAATAAACCCCTTATCCAATAATTCTTGCAGTTGCTTCTTCAATTCCGCCAACTCCGCGGGAGGCATCCTATAAGGTCTCTTGGAGATAGGAGCAGTCCCGGGTTGCAATTCAATGGCGAACTCAATATCCCTGTCAGGTGGCATTCCTGGCAATTCCTCCGGAAAGACATCGGGGTAGTCGCAGACTACTGGGATCTGCCTTACTGGGGATTCTGCCATAACAAAGGCACAAGACCGGGTACCACCCGGGTTGGGTAAATACAAAATAGTCTCGCCATAAACAGGGGAATGAATTTCAATGGTTCTGGCTGCAATGTCCAACATTGCCTGATGTTTGGTCAACCAATCAGTTCCCAAGATGATATCCACACTATCCAGTCCCAAAATAAGAAGGTCAGTTTTAATTATCAAACTACCAAACTTTAGAGGTACCTTCATGCTGATTTGGTTAGTGGCAATCCTGCCTCCTGGGGTTGAAATGGTAATAGCCCCGTGGGTGTGGTGAAAAGGCAACTGGCACTTGACACTAAATTTGGCACTGACAAAACTATGCGATGCACCAGAATCAAAAAGAACAGTAGCAGGAAAATTTAAAACTGTAAAGATACCAGTCATGACGGGTGCTCCCTCTGGAATGTCAGCCATTGTAGTGAAGTTCAGCTTGCCCTGCCTCACTTGCACTTTCTGCCTCTTTCCCTGGTTCTGGTTAACATTCTGCCCCTGCCTCTGCTGATTCTTGGGGCAATTCTTGGCATAGTGTCCAGTGCTGCCACAGGTGAAACACCGGTTATCATTGGCCTGGCGGTACTGCTGCTGCTGATTGTTCCTCTGAGCTGGGAATTGGGCACGGTTGGGTGCCTGCTGCTGCTGCTGCTGCGGTGGCCTGATCACCCACCTCCCTTGCTGCTGCTGAGGTCCCCTGCTCTGTGAGTCAGACACAATCCTGAAGCGCGGTGGCTGAGACGAGGGTCCTGCCACAGGGGTCTTCCTCTTCTTCTCCGCCTGCTGAGCCAAGATGCAGTCTTCCTGGGAGATAGCCATGTTGACCAACTCATTGTAACTGTTGGCCCTGACGGTGTTGAGACGGTCACGGAGCTTGGTGCTGAGCCCCCTCTTGAACCTGTCTCGCTTCTTCTCATCCGTATCTGCATGGTATCCGGCATACTGACACAAATCGTTGAAGGCCTGGGCATATTGCAACACTGTCCTGCTGCCCTGAGTGAGTGCCAGAAACTCATTGAGCTTCCGGTCCATGATGCCAGCGGGAATATGATGCCCTCTGAAAGCGGCCTTGAACTCCCTCCACTCCACCTCTCTACCATCCGGCTGCATAGCCAGAAAATGGTCCCACCAAGTTCTTGCAGGTCCGCGAAGCTGCTGGGTGGCGAACCTGACCTTGGTGACCTCTGAGCAAGCCCCATGGAGCAGTGGGAACTTGGATTCTACCACCCTCAACCACACATCTGCATCAAGTGGGTCCTCCGTCCTGGTAAACAATGGTGGCTGGGTGCTGAGAAACTCCTGGTAAGTAGCAGCGACGGGGTGACGCTGATGGTCTCCACCATAATGCTAAGGTGGTGGCTGACGCTGAGCTAGCTGCCTCAGAATTTCATTCTGCTGGGCCATGAGCTCCTGCAGAGTGGGAGGCGGTGGCGGTGGAGGAACGTGCTCATTCTGACCACGGCGCGCTCTCCCAGCCATCTGAAAAAGTCACATGGTTGCTCAATAACACATCTCCAAGCTTAAGGTTCGAACATGGTAGGGGAGTCAAAGTAATTTGATAGATTCCAAATAAAACAACGAAAACATAATCCTTCCGTCCAAATTTAAATTACCATTAATCACCCCTAAACCTCCAAAAGAGTTTTAACACTGGTTACATCAAGGATCAAAAGACTCAACTCTACCTAGCCTAGTACCCTAAGGGTGCAAAAGCTAAGCTAGCGGCGAGGAGTCCAACTATCACCAACTTCTAGTATTAGTCTGGCCTCTATTGAGCAAACGAGGCGACACTAGACTCGGGGGAAGGTGGTCTCCCTGAGCCAGCGGTGTCCACACTGGAGGCAGACTCGTCTCCTCCCTCGATGTCAACGTCCTCGTCAGCCTCCGCATCATGGATCTCTTGGTGATGCATGTCCAGATGCGCATTAGCCTCTGCTAGCTGCTGCTGAGTGTTGAGGAGCTGATCCTCGAGGACCTCAATGGTATTCTCCCTGGTGCCCACCAGCTCTTCCAACTCATGAATCTCGTCAGTCAGCTGCTCCACCTGTAAATCTTTCTCCACCAGCTCCTGGGATAAATCCACCACGAGCTCCTCCCTGTTATCCAGGGTGATCTTGGTGGCCTCCAGTAATGCCATCAGGTGGGACATGGCCTCCCCACGCATCACTTGCAGACGATACAGAGCGTTCATGCATCGTACAGACAAGTGAGCGGTGTGGCCTGGGTAGAGAGCCCAGATGTCCTTGGCATGCTCCACCCGGTCCTTCCACATCGGGTCGTCCTCCTTTTCCGCAGGGAACAACCCAATGGGGTGGGTAGCCAGCTCCAAGGGGTGAAATCCACAGAAGGTGGTCAGTCCATGCAGAGCGATAGCCTCAATAGTGTCCTCAGCCCGGTATCCGTAGGACTCAGAGTCCAGTGAACGCCAGCCTGGCTGCAGGGGATGAGGCTCCAAAGTCATCCTCACCCGACAGCGAGGTACCCGATGCTTCTCGAACTGCTGCACCGCGTACTGAGGGGGTGTCAAATATCCTGCCCCCTGAAGTACCTCCCACAAGATGCGGGGAAAACCCTCTCGTGCAAGTCCGTCAGTGTGGGTCAGTGCATCTCCATCCTCGGAGGATCCGTGGGAAGTCATCTGTGCACGGTTAAGCGTAAGAAAAAAAAAGAATTACAAAAAGAACAAAGAAAATAAAACTCAGCCTGCCTCTAAAAAGAAAAAGGCACTAGGGACCTAGTTGGCTGCTATCTCATTTTAAGTCCTTTTACTTAGTTATTCATTTACTTTAATTAAGAATGCATGCATGCACGTCCTGTACGACCTCTCCAAAAGATAAAAAGGAATAGGGAAGGACTCCCATCCTTTAAAAGTGGCCTATAGGGCCTAGTCACTTAGCCACCTAGCTACCCTTCTATGGTCCTAAGGCTTCACGTCCTAGGTCTATCCTGCTCGCCCTACTATCTATCCAACATTGTTTCTATCAAATTTTACTTTTAGAAAAGGGATGGTATTCATGTTTTATTGATTCCTCTGTGGTGGTACAAGCTCCGATACCAGCTGTGGCGGAACTGCCCGAATTATTCCAACTTAAGTGCCCAAGCCCTGCCTTAGAGGCTAGACCACACTTAAATGGGAATAACCCGTCAATTCCTCGGATGTAGTCCGACACGGCCACTGACAGGATCAAGTACCACAATCTCACTCGATGGTGAGTCACAGAGCAAATACAATAAAGCATAAAACCATACATGAAAGAGTATTAAATTATTACATCACCATTGTGACCATCGGAGTTTTTGCAAAAGTAGCCATCATTGTTTTGGAGTGCAGCGGAAATAAACTAACGACAAATAAATGGAGAGATGGGGAAGCCTATCCCATCACTCCTCATGCTCTTCCTCAGCCGGGGCAGGGTCCCACTCGACAGTCCAACCCGGTGGCAGGGTGGATGGCCAAGTCACTCCAGCAACCATGTCCTCCAGAGAACCTGTAAAAATTATGCCACAAGCAAGGCTGAGTATACTAATACTCAGCTAGACTTACCCGGTGTGAGGAGTCTATACTCCTCTACCTCTAGACATGCAGCTGTTTGGCCGTGGGGGTTTGGTTGCCAAAAGCACTAGTTGAGTTTCTAAATCAAGATTTTAACTTTGTCAAGATTAAGTGTGACTCTCTTAAGGCTAAAAGTGTACTATCTACTCATACATAGTAGCAAGCATTTTTAGCAATCAACAGCTTGTATCATCTCAACACAGTTCCACTTGTTACTCAATGTAGCAGCATGGATCAAGCAGTCTCATTAGCTGCGAGAAGCAGACGATTCGAATCGAGTTTTTATCCTTGCAAGGTAAACCTAAACACATGACATGCAGGGGCACTCCGTCCCCACACATATCAACCGTCCCCATCGATTCCCTGGCAGCGGATCAGGTCTCACCGCCTTGGCGTACAATGCCTCACTGACCCCGACTGGCCGTCGTGCAGTGACAGCACTTGTACCCACCATAACCGGAATGGGAGACTACGTCTCAGGTCGCGTGAGGGGGTATGTCCACTGGCAGGTTCAATCAGGTACTAGGTTTACCGATTTACCATATTTCTCGGTATGTGTTTAGTACGTTCAAACGCTTGACTCACGGTACCACACCATAATCCTTAATCAACTTTTTATCCCGTGAACAACCAATCCCCATGGATTGTTGCCCACAAACCAACATCAATATGATAGGAAAGTGGATACAGCCAATTCCTGACCTCGCGCGAGTGCTAGAAAAATCACTCGACTTCTACCGAGATCCTAATTAATAAAGCAGCTACTCGACCTAGCATACTAGTATCCATCTCAAAAGGAAACCCTGAGTTCATGCAACTAAGGTTCCAAACAACTCCTATACTTAAGTGCACAGTACAAGCCTACAAACATTAAGTGTAGTAAAATAGCATATATATATATACGGTTATGCATAAAACCGGGGCTTGCCTTCCAAAGCAGTGGCAGGCAGGTCCTCTGGGGCAGGCTCTGGTGCTGGGTCGGGGGCAACCTCCTGGGCAGCTCCTTGCTCCGGCACGAGGACGTACTCTCCGTCAGCAAGATTACAGTCTATTGAAATGCAATGAACATGTATGTCATGATTATGCAAGATTTAAGAACATTAAGCCACTAAAATTAGGTCAAGAATTAACTTAGGGTTCCTCGGCTACGTGGGTCTTTTAGTGGTATACATAGACTTGTTACCTTTGAGGTTTAGGTTTTCTTTTAAGATAACATATTGGATTTGTATTGCCTTTATAGGTTTTAGTGGACAATTGTAAAGGTCTTAGGAAGACATTAAATTCCATCATCTATTTTCCTTTCTTAATTTCCATCTAGGGTTTCTAGTAGGGGTTTGAACTATGGCAGTAGTTTAAAAATTTCCAAAAATTTTGTAAAAATTACAGTGGGTTGTCACTGGCTATACTAGCTTGTTTTGATAATTTGAGGCTTAAAGTATAAAAGCTAAGCTTCAAACCAAAAATAACAATGGTTAGGCAAAATGGGCCACTTTACACTACAAGTCCTTTATTAAAGTGGTTTCTGACCTAATGGTTATTTTTGCTGGCCTCAAACAGTGATGAAAAGCTCTTGTGCCAAAAATGACAGAGAGCTACATGATGGTTAATTAATGGTGAATTTCTAAACTTTGGTGCAAAAAGGGTGATTAGAACTAACTTGTCATTTGAAAAATATCAAACAACAGATTTCAGATTTTTCTTAAGTTCTTATTATCCAAACATTTGTTATCCTAAGGTTTGGGGAGGTTTCACCTTAGGGGTATTTTTGTAGGGTTTTTTCTAAGTTATCCCTATTTTCTTCATTTAAAAGGTATCTTGCTTATCTTACACTACAACAGGGTAGGATACATTTTTCCAGTGAACTACATTGACTAAGTATCTCAACAAAAATAGGTGTGCTCTCTGGTTCATCATTTATATCACTTTTTCGATTTTCCTTAAACTTAAGCATATTATAGAATAAGGGGTTAAAATTATCTTAATGTAATGGACAGAGAGGTTTAACATTTTTAACTAGGTCAGTGGGTAGATATAAACTTCTCCAAATTTTTCTAACCTTAGTTAAATAGTACAACTATTTTTCTTGCTATTATTAAGCTTTTGGCCAAAACTGAAAATAAATCAGACCCTGATATTTTTCTCTAGTTCATATGGGGTTTTATATTTTTATTAGACAGGTTACATTATTTAGAGTCTGGCAAAATTGGTTTGACTAAATTTGGATAAACCAAACAGAAGTTATGGGTTTTTAAATTTTCTGTTTGAATTTAAAACAGATTTTATTAAAGTTTTACTGGAAAAACAGTTTGCGCCGAGACCCCTGGGGTTAAACTGATTCAAAACTCGCAGATCTACCCTCGGGCCACTATTCATGTGAGTCTTGGGCTTTACACTTAACCCCCCAGGGTTCTCTCCCTCACACCCGCGGTCCCTCCCCTAAACAGAACAGTAGCCGTAGGAAAGAAAGGACGGCGCGGCTTACCGGCGGCGAGGGAGGTCCGGCGAGGTGGTCAGGGATGTTCAGGAGGTCGCGACGGTCACGCCGAGGTGCGGGTCGTCGCCGGAGGTGGTCGGAGTCGCCCGGTTCACGAGCGTAGGCGGGTGTGCTCGTCGGCGGCGAGTGTACCGGCCAAACTACGGCGAGCTGGTCCAATCCAAGGGCACGGTGAGCTTCACGGGGTGACGTAGTGAACGTGTGCACAAAGAATCGAAGAATGGCTGAGTGGATTACCCGGTCCACATACTCCGGTGAGGTCTAGTGCTCCGGCGACCTTGGGCCGGCCTCTCTGGCGAAGCAAACTCCGATTCCTCGCTCGAGGAGCCTCACGGAGGGGTGCACAGTCTTCTCCGAGGGCTGGACGGGGCTGGAAATGGCTGGGCGGGCCGGTCTATGGTGGCAGGGGGACTGGGTGGCCGCGGACAAGCTGCGCACTGGCCAACGACGGTGAACCAAGCTCCGGCGAGGGTCGGGTGGGTGCGGAAGGGTACGGTCGAAGCTTGGGAGGGTTTTATAGGCGCGGGCGCTGACCCGGGCGCTGGCTTGACCGTTTGGCGCGACGCGGGCACGAGGGGCGCGCGCGCGGGCGTGCTCTGGCGAGCTCAGAGCGCGTCGAACACGTGGCGCGTTGCTTCTGCCCGTGTTCTTCGCTCTGCTGAGTGACCAAGCGTACGAATCTTGCCATGTCGCCTGTGGGAGATCTCTTCCCTGCACCTAGAGCTACCTAGTTCATGTGAGTTCCAAGGGAGGATACGCCCTAGGCCAGGAGATAAACAGGCGCCAAGTTTGGTTTGTCTCACTACCCACACCGCGACAAAACCGATGTCAAAACCTGTCAAACGTCCAAGTCTCGGTTTCCACTTTTTCCAGGGGGTTCCTTAGATAATTTGGCTCCTTTTTGCTATTTAGACCCTAGGGTTTTGGTGCTATTAGCTAGGTGAACACGACTGATCTTTAATTTAGGGTTAATTCTACACTTAGAGAGAAATGGAGAGCTCTAGCTCTCTCTCTACTTGGAGGTTTGATTTAGGGTTTCTCCAGGGGTCTTTTTGCAACATTACCCTCCCCTAATTGATGGTTATCAAGTTGCTTAGGGTTTTGCTAAGGATCACTTGTGTTTTGCACATTGTTCCCACACTCTTCCCCCCCTTTTTTAACCAAGATTTAGAAGATAGGGTTTAGGAGGGCCTAGGGTTCTTTTTCCCTTCTATCCAAGTAAAAAGTGTGCAAGGGTTTGATTAATACTTCTTAGGCCATTTATAACTTGATTAACTCAATAACTCCAAGGTTCTTATATGTTCCCTTAAGTCTCTACTACTTGTGATCACAGCCTTTTTAGTGCCAAGGTGGGCTCTAGCCAAGGTAACACCTGGGGTGTTACACAATATTGGTTTTAATAGCTAAAAAAAACTAGTATTTATTATGCATTTTTCCTCAACATAAAATAGTTTTGCCCCTTTTTCAATATAATTAAATTCCTAGGGAATAATCTTATCAATTAGTTAGTTTCAAGAACATTTATAATTATTTAAATAAGTTTCAAATTACATATCCGTCTTTAGTGACAAACATATTTATCCTATGAGTTGTGATTTCGAAGATGAGAAAAATATTGCTATTCTATTACAATTCTTTGAAAAAAAATCCTAAATCCCAAAAATAGAATTTTGGGTTATTACAAGCATCCCTAGCCACAGAAACACAGATCGACGGCCCGGATGACCTTGATGTGCGTTTGTATCCAATCCGTCCACGATGGATTAGACGCTCAGGATTTAAAACGCCGAAGCGTTACCTTCCTATCTAATCTGGGTCCTCAATCATGAGATCAGTGGCCCTGGCTCATCTTCTCCACACGAACCAGCGAACATAGGGAGACCACTTACCAGGCCAGAAATTTGGTGATTAGAGCAACCATGGCGAGGAGCAGACCCGCGGTGATGCTTGCCCACCGGTGAGCAATTCACCGAGAAGGGGGTCGAAATTTCCCATGGCGACTCACTGACATCTACGGCACCGAGACCCGCGAACACCCATGACTGCGCCGAGTACTCCGAATGCCTGTGAAGGTAAGGGATCTTGACGGCGACGAGCGGGCCCACTGTGGACGAACACCCATGGCCGAAATTCGTCCGCGCGCCCATGGTCCCCGCGGTCGGAAGCACTGCAACATTTCCATGACCCTGAGCTCCACACCCAGACCTCACTGGGAGCACCACTAGCAGTATGCGTACTAGCGGATGCCAACGACGAACGAGCCAGACCGCGGCGGTAGCCGACCATCCTTTCCTCCTAGTCTCTCCACAACGGCACACAGAGAGCGAGTATGGTTGGGACGCGCAAGGTCAGAGGCAGGCGCGACCCATGTATTTGTGGCCAGGGGCCTGACGTATGTCTCCCCACAATCAGCGGCTGATGGGGATTTTTTCTGTTAAACCAGACTCCGCTGCGAGTAGAGAAATCGGCTGGGGGTTGAATAGGATAGAGAGGATGCTGACATCGGGGGCCCGCGAGTCAGTGACCACGGGTGCTTAAGTGTGGGTGACGGAAGACCCGCCCAGGGGGACCACGCGCAAGCGTCACCAGCAAGAGGAAAAAGAGTTAGCGCGGGCCGAGCTGTAGCACGTTTGAGCCAGGAGGTGGGGAAGCCGGCCCAGGTACATGTTTTCCTTTTCTATTTCTTTTTATTTCCTATTTCTTTTCCCTTTTCCAATTTGAAACATCCAACCAATTTCAAATCCTTGTTTTAAATTTCGAATTTCAAATCTCCACATAGTCCTATTGTGATTACAAATCCCACTAAATTTAATGTTATTATTTATTCTCATAGCCATTATTTAATTCTAGGAGTGATAAATGATTATTACAATTTCCTTTCTCATCTTCTATTTTTCTATTCCCTTTTTGATTTACAAATTTCAAATTCAAATCCACGATAAAGTTTAAGAAATTCAAATTTTTAATACATACTCAAAATCAATTATGATGCAATAAATATATATTTATTTTAATTATTTTATTTGTTTGGTAGACGTTTGAAATATGGAACACGCTCCTATTATTCCTTTCTTTTTAGGAAAATAGTATTTTAAATGTGGGATAAGAATTAAAAGTTATTTCAAAGTAAATATTCATTATCTATTTATTTTGAAAGAAGATATTGTATACTTTCATTTAAGGGTTTCTTAATTGTTTTAAGAGTATGTATACTTTATGAGGAGAACTAATCAATGGAATATCTTCTATTATTTATTTTTCCGAGTTTAAATTTTACGTGTTAAACATAAAAACAAAATCTAGTCTATATTTGAGTCATCTAAATTTAATACTCATTTAGATAAATGCTTATAGTGCATCATTTAATGAAACACATAATCATTTAGTTGAATAGAAAACCTTTTTATTACTTCTTTTCTAAAATAATTCCTGGTTTCGAAATTCAGTCCTCAATTTTTACAACTCAAGTATAATTTGAGATATTTGAATTAACTATTTTATTTCTTTATTTTTTTCTTGTACAAATTTTGGGCTTTACATATGTTGTCTTGTTGGGAATCAAGGTAAGGCTTATCAAATTTCAAAGTCTCATTTTACAGAAGAGCTTACAAGTAGTGAATCCTTATGCCAAACTTTTACTTCACAAGTTATTTACTTTTCCTGAATCTAGATTTGTCTAATTTAGAGCATTCACTTGTCATACACTAGCTTCATTATAGCAGCTTTAGTTTCACTTGTTAACTACGATACAGGGCAGTGATCTAGTCTTCATATCCGAGAAGTAACGGCGATCCAAATCGATTAATACCCAGCTGGGGATCTCCAACCACATGACATATGTAGCACTTAACCGTTGCATATGTCAACTCGCACCCGGGTTTGTTAAGACCAGAACGGGTCCCCACCAACCGAGAGCTTAGTATCCCACGATCTAGCCTCTTGCCAGGTGGATACACAATACTCTCGCCATCTGTCCACTCCGGTTGTGGGCCGGCCTTTCTGGTATTGGTCCAGCCGAGGCTAAGCTTACCCATGATGAGGCATGTGGCCAGTTAAAAGGACCTAGATCAGCAAGCCTACTATCGTTGCGGTCCTTAATCGACACAGATGGGCGAACTTTCCTGCTCAATGTCTGATCTAAAATTATTATTTCCTTCCCAGAACCATGTACCTGACAGAGGTACCATACTTGAATGATGAATTCATCACTGCAGATGATGCTATCACCATTACAAGTCCTTTTTCTTAAAACAAACCCATACCTAATGTTACACATTATTCTTTTAAAAAGAAACAAGTTTTAATTCTCTAAGCAGGGCTAAGCATCATTAGTTCTCTTTATAAAATAGGTATCCAGGAGGATAATCAAGTTCCAAGGACTGGTGATGCATCAATTGTTTATTCACACAACTCCTATCACCTAATGTAGAAGACAAGTGATAAAAGTTTTTAAAATAGAAGGAGGTGGCAAATGCACCGGGGCTTGCCTAGGATAACACTAGGTTAGTGTTGTTAGATGATACTCGCTTGGCGGGCATCTCTCATCCTGGTACTTGATCAGATCCTCAAATCTTCAGGTTCAATCATCAGCATCACCTTGAGATCAATCTAGTCCTTGTTCTCCAAATTATGTGTCAACTAGCGTACCTAATGAAATGCACAATGCACATGAATGGATATAAACAAGAATAACACACAACTAATTATTGCAATACCCAAGAGGATTAAATATTTAACCGCAAGGCATCACAACTTTCATAAGTAAACCCTATATACCTATGACTCACTAGAACAATAATCATGTTTGTTCGGTTTAACCCGGCTAGCTCAAACCTCAAGAAAACAATAACCATAGACACAACCTATAAACGCCTAAGCTAGGTAGTCATTAATAGACTAACGAAACATAGGCTTTGCCCTTTTAGACACCTAAATTCAGAATGCGAATAGAAGCAACCTAACTAGCTCCTTTTTTAGGTTAACCCGCATAACATACTAAACAAATAAAACATCAAGAAAATGCTAAACTATATGCACACTCTAAACTCTAATAAGCTAGGGCACATCACGGGAAGATTACAACACCTAGGTTCATCAGTCTTAGACATTAAAAACTTAGAAGAAGAACAAGAAAATTCAACAAATTTTCTAAACTATTTTCTCATACTACTATGCATCGCACACCAACTAAATAAAGCATCATGCTATTTGATCTAGCTGATAAAGTATTATCAAATAGGAAAGTGTTCTGGAAAACTACAGACTCAATAATTTAAATATCTAAAGTATTTGCGTGCACTATCCACTACGAAGTTCTCAAGTTTTAGTCGTAACTGGCTTATTTATACTACTTATGTTTAGACACTCGGAACATCAATCACCATCTTATTGAAGACATCTAATTGATCACATGTTATAATATAACGATCACTAAAGCAGAGCATTGGCTTCATCAAACAAACATCATTTGACACGAGCAATACAGAAAACGCCTACCACCAAAACATTCATAGGAGCAATTTAATTAATTGTCTAAACTTCTTTTCAGAACTCACTTGTATATTCTACCACTAATTATAATATCTCGACTTACTAACTTCGAACACCAAATAATCAGGTTAAGCATGACAACAAGTTAATTAATTTCTTAACCAACAAGATTTTGCGCAAGCATCAAGGAAGCAGATCAACGACGAGACGAGCAGCGCTAGGTGCTGACTGGAAGGAGCAGCGAGACAAATGTGACCAAGCCTGGAATGGAGTCGCGATAACTGGCAGCAAGTTGCTCACCGGTAGGAGACGAAGGGCGCTAATGCCCGCAACCAAGGCGAGGACGAGTGTATGAGCAAGGGCGAGCTTGACGAACATGATGTGGTAGTGGGAGGACACGACGACAAGGACGCAGGGCGCAGCATGGCACCGGCGAGCGGGTGCATGAAAGGGAGCAAGGGCGACATCCAGCGAGGTCGGCACGTGCCGGGTAGAGCGGGTGGAGGCAACGACCGAGGAGGGTGTTGAGGAGCACCGAGGTGGATCCTAGGGCGTGGCTCAAAGAGGAAGCTGAGTGCGAGTGCAGTGAGGCAGCCGGGAGATGAGCATCAGCGGCCTGGGCTGACGGGGAAAAAGACGATGGAAGAGAGCAGGATCAGACAAGATGAATGTGCTCAGGATTTAACGAGATAAGCTTGACACCTGGTTTGGTTAATTGAAAAAACAACGATAGGAATAAGGAAAAGAGAGATTTTTCTTCCTTTTTAAAGGAAGCTCACGTACAAGAAGTAAGCCAAGACGGTGGGGATTAGGTTGATAACGTGTAAGAGCGAAAAAATTTGACTTTTCCTATCCTACTATATATACATGCTGATAGGAACGGGGGTGCCCGATCTTCCGTCTGGTGAAGGTAACAATCGATTTGGTGGAGATGTCACACAGACGTTCCAGCTTCCAATCAACACGACTAGAACCCTGCAATCGTAGCACCACTTCTCCTCTGGTTATCAACCATGCACTGCGCGATTGACCTTGCCACGAGGGCTAATTCCTGCCTGAGAATCGAAGACACAAGCAAGAACAAGAAAGAAAACAATCTAGAATATTGCGGATGAATGATTAAGCTCAGAAGTTGGGATCTCACAAACCGATCTACGGCGACTGTTCTTGATAGATCTAACTTAAGCAAAACCCGCATCTAACAAGAAGGGGCGGCTACTAATATAGACTCTAGGGTTATGCAAAACCCTGGACGCGCCCCTAATAGGCTCAACGAAGATACACGGCCCAATAGGCCAAAAGACGGTGACGCAGCGCCGGAATAGATTCTGGACGTCAACTTGCATAGACAATTACCGTGGATTCTGGATGAATTTGGACCTGAAACCAGCGCCATTGGAAGCTCCTCGAAATTATCTTTCCATCCATATAAAGAACGTCCAAATCTGACTCCGTATGCGACTTGGGCGCCCATTTTATTACGAGCTGTTCCTAGAATCCGAAACTGAAATGAACTTGAATCGGTTTGGACCTCCACCTTGATCCGAACGTCGTTGCTGGCCTTCCACACCTCCAAGTCCTTCACCATGTCCTTGCTGGTTCTTTCCTTCATTCCTAAGTACAATTAATTCATTAGGTAGCACACTATTCTCAAATGCACAAGAATAAGTACATAGGAACGAGCTCACCTGCAAATTCAATTGTCTTGCGCATGAGCGAGTAATCGGACCTTGAACATCAACTAGGGAAGTGTTGTTTGTATCCATGGGAGTGATGTCCTCATCATCCTCCCCCTGTTGAAGTGGAATCGTCCTTGACTCAAGCTCATCTTCTTCCCCCAAATACGGTTTCAAATCTGCAATGTTAAATGTAGGACTAACCCGGAACTCGGGAGGTAAATCAAGTTTATATGCATTATCATTTATTTTCTCCAAATTTTATATGGACCAGCAGCACGTGGCATCAATTTAGACTTTCTTAACTCTGGAAATCTATCTTTTCTCAAGTGCAACCACACTAAATCACCCACTACAAGCTTAACTGGTTTTCTACCTTGACTACCAGCAATTCTATATTTTTCAGTCATCTTTTCAATGTTGGCTTTAGTTGAAGCATGAAGTTTCAAAATAAAGTCAGCACGCTCCTTAGCATCACTATGTACTTGCTCGGTAGTAGGTAGAGGCAAAAGATCAATGGGAGCACGAGGGTTAAAGCCATACACTACCTGAAAAGGACTTACCTTGGTGGTGGAGTGTTCTGCCCGATTATATGCAAACTCCACATGCGGCAAACACTCTTCCCACATTTTCAAGTTTTTCTTCAATATTGCTCGCATCATTGCAGACAATGTTCTATTCACAACTTCCGTTTGTCCATCAGTTTGGGGATGACAAGTAGTAGAAAACAGCAATTTTGTCCTCAATTTGTTCCATAGGGCATGCCAAAAATGACTCAAGAATTTTACATCACGATCTGAAACAACAGTAGAAGGCATACCATGCAAACGAACAACCTCTTTGAAAAAGAGGTTAGCAATATGAATGGCATCATCTGTTTTGTGACAATGTATAAAATGTGCCATCTTAGAAAAACGATCAACCACAACAAAAACACTATCGCTCCCCCTCTTCGTCCTAGGCAATCCCAAAACAAAATCCATAGAAATATCCGCCCACGGAACTGAAGGAATAGGAAGAGGCATATACAAACCATGTGGGTTCAATCGTGACCTCGCTTTTTGACACGTCGAGCATCTTTCTACAAAGCGCTCAACATCACGCCGCATTCGAGGCCAAAAGAAGTGTGTGGACAGCACAGCCTCTGTCTTCTTGGCACCGAAGTGACCCATCAAACCACTACCATGCGCTTCCTGAAACAACAAAAGATGAACCAAACCAACTGGGATGCATAGGCGGTTAGCTCTAAACCAGTATCCATCATTTAGCATAAATTTATTCCATGTATGGCCCTCTTTACAATTTAATGCCACCTCTTTAGAATCATCATCAAAAGCATATTGTCCCTTAATTGTTTCAAGTCCAAAAATACGACAATCAAGTTGAGACAACATAGCATAGCGTCTAGACAAAGCATCAGCAATCACATTATCATTCCCCTTTTTATGTTTAATGATGTAAGGAAAAGTTTCAAGAAATTCTACCCAATTAGCATGTCTACGGTTCAGATTTGTTTGACTACGAAGATGCTTAAGTGACTCATGATCAGAATGAATAACAAATTCCTTAGACCACAAATAATGTTTCCATGTTTGCAAAGATCGTATGAGAGCATATAATTCTTTTTCACACGTGGAATAATTAAGAACAGGGCCATTCAATTTCTCACTAAAATATGCAACGGGTTTACCTCCTTGCATCAAAACAGCACCAATGCCAACTCCACTTGCATCACATTCGAGTTCAAAAGTCTTACCAAAGTTAGGAAGTTGGAGTAGTGGCGCGTGAGTAAGCTTCTCTTTTAAAAGAGCAAAAGAATCCTCTTGTGACTGCCCCCAATTAAATGAAACACCCTTCTTGGTCAACTCATGTAATGGGGCAGCGATGGTGCTGAAATCCTTCACGAAACAACAATAAAATCCTGCAAGTCCAAGAAAACTCCGCACTTGTGTCACCGTCGATGGCGTTGGCCAACTCTGAATAGCATGCACCTTGGCCTCATCAACCTCAATACCTTGTGGAGTGACAACATAGCCAAGAAACAATACTCGTTCGGTGCAAAAGGTGCATTTCTCAAGGTTAGCAAATAAGCGTGCGGCGCGCAAAGCATCAAAAACAACACGTAGATAATCAAGATGTTCAGATAAACAAGTGCTGTAGATCAAGATATCATCAAAATAAACCACCACAATTTTTCCCATAAATGGGCGCAAAACCTCGTTCATCAAACGCATAAAAGTACTAGGGGCATTAGTTAATCCAAAAGGCATCACTAATCACTCATACAAGCCGAACTTGGTTTTAAATGTAGTTTTCCATTCATCGCCTAATTTCATTCTAATTTGGTGGTACCCACTGCGCAAATCAATCTTAGAAAATATTTTAGAACCACTTAACTCATCAAGCATATCATCTAATCGAGGAATAGGATGATGGTACCGGATAGTGATGTTGTTAATGGCTCTACAATCTACACACATGCGCCAACTGCCATCTTTCTTTGGAACCAAAATGACAAGAACAGAACAAGGACTAAGGCTCTCAGGTACATACCCGCGGTCCAAAAGGTCTTGGACTTGGCGCTGAATCTCCTTAGCCTCCTCAGGATTTGCTCGATATACAGCACGGTTAGGCAAGCTCGCTCCAGGAATCAAATCAATCTGGTGCTCAATCCCACGAATGGGAGGAAGTCCTAGAGGTAACTCAGAGGGAAAAACATCTTGGAACTATTGCAAAAGGTTAGTCACAGATACAAGAAAAGTGCTAGGAATATCATCAATAGAAAAGAAAGCATCTTTGCAAACCAAGGCATAGCAACAAGCATCAGTAGCATGAGTTTCAAGAAGATCAGATTTAGTAGCAAGCATGACAGGAGCTTTCAATTTAATTTGTTGCTGAATTTCTGTCTCATTAGTTTGTTCCTTATGCGTACTTGCAGCTCTATCTTTATCAGCTTGTACAATTTCAGCAAGAGTCAAAGGTAGCAAAGTAATGTTTTTATCTTTATGCCTAAAAGTGTATGTATTACTCCTACCATGGTGACGTGCATCAGTATCATATTCCCAAGGTCTACCCAACAAAAGAGAATAAGCTTCCATAGGTACTACATCACAATCCGCATAATCAGAATACATACCAATGGAGAAATGCACTCGTACCATGTGTGTTACCTTAACCTTGCCTGAATCATTGATCCACTGAATGTGGTATGGATGTGGTCGTGGACGTGTGGTCAGGCCAAGCTTCTTGACCAAATCTGAACTCACCAAATTATTGCAGCATCCACCATCAATAATAACACATGCACGCCGATTCTCGATGGCGAAGAAAGTCTGGAACAAATTATGGCGTTGCTGCTTCTCTGGTGATTCAGGCTGAGAACTAAGAACACGCTGCACCATGATGCTTTGAAGGTTCACCGTAGCATCAGCACCAAGCATGGCATCATCATTAGCAGCAACATCACTGGAGTCATCATCGTCTCCCTCACCGTCGGAAGCACTAGTGTAGCCATCATCCGTAGCAATGTATGTTCGCTGACTCGGGCAATCCTTCTTCACGTGACCAATCCCATGACAACGGTGGCAAACAATACCTGAAGAACGACCACTAGAAGGGGCTACAGGTGCTAGTGAATTCTGTTTCTTGGCGGGTACCTGCAAAGGAAGTTTACCAACATGTGCAGCAGGTGTCGAGGGAGGTCGCATGGACGCTGGAGTGGTCGAAGGTGTATGACTCGAGGTAGGTGTGTGCGTCCATGAATTAGAGGAGGCGCCAAAAGTAGCCCTAGGTCGATGTTGGCATCCCTGCAATTCCTTCTCTACAAGCATAGCAAACTGGAACAACTTGTTGACAGTGTTAAATTCTTTGTAATCCACAATGTCCTGAATGTCACGCCGCAAACCTGAATAAAAATGGCAAAGAGCGTCCTCATGTCCCTCTACTATCCCACAACGCTGCAATCCCTTCTGAAGCTCAGCATAATAATCTTGAACAGATTTATCCCCTTGCTCTAAACGCATCAATTTCTTACGCAATTCTCTATGATAAGATGGGGGAACAAATCTATCGCGCATAGCTACCTTAAGATCTTCCCAAGTCGTAGGTGCTCTACCATCCCCAACTAGACCAGTCCACCAGACAATAGCAAAATCTTTAAATTCACTAGTGGCTTGTCTAACTTGATGTCGTTCAGGTACAAGGTGGCCAGCAAATTTCTGTTCTATCGTCATCTCCCAATCAAGATATCCATCAGCATCATAATGACCCGAAAAAGATGGTATAGTAAATTTAATCTTAGCATAAGGGTCGTCAGGAGCACGATTGTTATTACCTTGCTGGCGGTGTGGCATACCTTCTGTGTTTTGATGAAGACGGCGACGTAGGTGCAAATCTCTGGTGGCCGCTTCATCATAATTACCTTCTGCATCAAACACCACATCATCGAGAAGACGTGGATGAGGAGGTGGTGGTGCTTGTTGTTGCGTCTCCAACACAGCAAGTCTATTGATGATCTCAGACAATCGTCGATCCAGCCTCTCGTAAGTCTTGCCAAGGTCCATGTCAATGAAGGCATCATGCACTGACTTGTGGACCGTCTCCTCTATTTGCTCCTTCAGGAGCTTGTTGTTTGCCTCAAGATCTTGGCGGCTAACACATTCATTGAAGTCTATAGGGATCCTTGCTTCTTCTTCGTCACCTGCCATCGAAATACAAAAACAGGAAACAAACGGTGAAGATTATCCCTAATAATCTCACTACACGCTCCACTCAGGTGGAACACAGGAACACGCTCTATTGTGTCTTACCATGCTCTTACAAGTGTCTGACGAAATACAAAGCAAAGGATGGTACAATCGGAGGCTGGTTCGTGATACTTACCAAGAGGAAGTGAAACCGCGATTGCAAGGTCACAGTTGTTTTGATCAAAAGAAAGTATGTGGAGCTTGGGAGGCCAAAAACTAATATGAAGGATTAGCAAAAATCGAGTGCAGATTAGCGAAGTTCAATAAGTGTCCAAAGCACAAGTCACAATTGCTGGCTAAGATGTGTTCTATTGAAGCACAACAAGGTAAAAGTAACAAACCAGCAGAATGGCAGTTCTGTAAATAGAGCAGATTTTTCAGCACTAGTAGAAATCAAAGGCGCGTTTCCAAAGGAGTACCAGTAAAAGCGCGGCGAAATATTCTCAATTTTTTACCACTGATCCAAAATCACAAAGGATGGAAAGCACACAAAATTTCACTTGAAACAGAGTTGTATTGTGACCTAGAGAAATTCAGAAAGGATCTCTGAAATTCCTAAAAACACTTAAACAATTTTTTAAATTATCTTCCCGATTTTTTAAATTTTTTGACCGAACCAAACAATTTTTTAAATTATCTTCACTTGAAACCCAATTTTTTTGAATTATCCTAGAATGGAGTCAGAAATCTGCTGTAAAAAATTGAGCTCAAACAGAGCACCGAGCGAAAAGTTATGCCCGTTTTATCGAAGGTACCTCAAGTTATGGTTGTCAAAGGCACAAATTGGCAGGAACTCTAGCGACGGCTATGGAGCACAGGGGCACAAACCTCCCTGGTATAAGCAATAGGTAAGCGCCAGATGATGAAACAAGGAGGGGCTATGATGCAAGGCGGCTTGCAACCTAATCTAGGGCTAGCGTGGCGAGAGTTCACACAAGGCGGCTAGCGAGGGCAAATCGAGTAATGTGGTGTCTCGACTTGTAATCTGGGAAAGGTGGATGGGATAGTGGCGGAAACAAATAACAGCGATGGAGTGGTTGAACAAAGATGACGACACAACCTAAACTAGCAATAAGACTCGAACACGGACACAAACTCAACAAAGCAATCTGAAACGAAATTGCAAGGCTAAACAGGGTTGTAGGACAGCGGAATTTTTTTTTGTTTGACAATTTTCTGGAGTTATAGGATGAAAAAATATAAACTAAACTAGGGTAAACCTGACGGTAATACCAGAGTCTTTGAAAACCACTTGATAGGAACGGGGGTGCCTGATCTTCCGTAAGGTGAAGGTAACTATCGATTTGGTGGAGATGTTACACAGACGATCCGGCTTCCAATTAACACAACTAGAACCCTGCAATCGCAGCACCACTTCTCCTCTGGTTATCAACAATGCATTGCACGATCGACCTCGCCACGAGGGCTAATTCCTGCCTAAGAATCAAAGACACAAGCAAGAACAAGAAAGAACACAATCTAGAATATTGCGGATGAATGATTAAGCTCACAAGTTGGGGTCTCACAAACCGATCTACGGCGACTGTTCTTGACTGATCTAACTTAAGCAAAACCCGTGTCTAACAAGAAGGGGCGGCTACTAATATAGACTCTAGGGTTATGCAAAACCCTGGACGTGCCCCTAATGGGCTCAACGAAGATACACGACCCTATAGGCCAAAAGACGGCGTCGCAACGCCGGAACAGATTCTGGATGTCAACTTGTTTATACAATTCCCGTGGATTCTGGATGAATTTGGACCCGAACCGGTGCCATTGGAAGCTCCTCGAAATTATCTTTCCATCCATATAAAGAACGTCCAAATCTGACTCTATATGCGACTTGGGTGCTCATTTTATTACGGGCTATTCCTGGAATCCGAAACTGAAATGAACTCGAATCGGTTTGGACCTCCACCTTGATCCGAACGTCCTTGCTGGCCTTCCACGCCTCCAAGTCATTCACCATGTCCTTGCTGGTCCTTTCCTTCATTCCTAAGTACATTTAATTCATTAGGTAGCACACTATTCTCAGATGCACAAGAATAAGTACATAGGAACGAGCTCACCTGCAAATTCAATTGTCTTGCACGTGAGCGAGTAATCGGACCTTGAACATCAACAAGGGGAGTGTTGTTTGTATCCATGGGAGTGATGTCCTCATCACATGCACTATCGGAATAGGGCGCTTTGCCGAGTGCCTAAAGCACTCGGCAAACCCTAAAAAATACTCGGCAAAGTCTTTGCCGAGTGCAGCACTCAGCAAAGAGGGCTCGACGAACAGTAAATCGACAAAGGCTTCTTTACCGAGTACTTTTTATCGGGCACTCGGTAAAGTTTTTACCGAGTGACAGATGGTACTCGGCCAAGAAAAGCTTCCGTCACGGAGACATAGTGATGGAGACACCGGCTTTGCCGAATGTTCTAGGTGACACTCCGCAAAGACGGCGCCTTTGCCGAGTGTCTACCGACCGGCACTCGGCAAAGGATCCACCAGCGGGTCCCTTTGTCAGGATCTTTGTCGAGTGCTCTAGGAGGCACATGGCAAAGCTTGCCTCTTTGCCGAGTGCCAGAGCAACAACACTCGGCAAAGACGCTATACCGGTGCCTAGGTATTGCTTCTCTGCCGAGTGCAATGGCCCTGACACTCGGCAAAGAACCTGTAACACTCGACAAAAGTGGCCAGTATACACCTTTTTTATTTGTTTTTTCTATTCCATCTAGACAAACAAAAGATGCATGACAAATATCATCACACATATCACATATATACTTCACAGATTTCATCACAGACATAAATATCCAACACAAACATAAATATCCAAGTTCTCAACACAAACATAAGTATCAAGAACATAAGTCTGAGAGCACCTAGAGGGGGGGTGAATAGGTGATCCTGTAACACTTGAAACTTAAGCCACAAGAACTTGGTTAAGTGTTAGCACAATAATCGCCAAGTGGCTAGAGAGGAGTCTCAACAAAACACAATAACCACAAGGATATCAATCACAGAGATGGCACGGTGGTTATCCCGTGGTTCGGCCAAGACCAACGCTTGCCTACTCCACGTTGTGGCGTCCCAACGGACGAGGGTTGCAATCAACCCCTCTCAAGTGGTCCAAAGACCCACTTGAATACCATGGTGTTTTGCTTGCTTTTGTTAATCCCTTTTGCGAGGAATCTCCACAACTTGGAGCCTCTCGCCCTTACACTTGAAGTTCACAAAGAAGCACGGAGTAAGGGAGGGATTAGCAACTCACACAAGACACTAAGATCACAGCAAATACACACACACAAGACCCAGACTTAAGCTCAAAAGACTAGCACACTAGAACGGAGCTCAAATCACTAGAATGTCGAACAAGTGCGCAAGAATAGAGTGTGAGTGATCAAGAGTGCTCAAGGAATGCTTGGTGTACTCCTCCATGCGCCTAGGGGTCCCGTTTTTAGCCCTAAGGCAGCTAGGAGCCGTTGAGAGCAATCCTGGAAGGCAGATCTTGCCTTCTGTCGACTGGCGCACCGGACAGTCCGGTGCACCACCGGACACTGTCCGGTGCGGATATCCTTCCTTATTTGGCGAAGCCGACCGTTGGAGTCTGAGAGCCGTTGGCGCACCGGACACTGTCCGGTGCACACCGGATAGTCCGGTGCACCAATGTGAAGGTTGGCTCGGCCACGCGTCATGCGCGGAATCCTCGGCCGACCGTTGCCCCGGCTGACTGTTGACTCACTGGATAGTCCGGTGTACCACCGGACAGACCGGTGAATTTTAGCCGTACGCCGTTAATCATCTCCCGAGAGCGACGAGTTCGCCTGTGAATGGCTCACCGGACAGTCCGGTGCACCACCGGACAGTCCGGTGAATTATAGCCGTACACCGCCGTCGAAGTCCCAAGAGCAGCCTGTTCGCCAGAGCCAGCCTGGTGCACCGGACACTGTCCGGTGCACCCAGACCGAGCAGACTTTGGCTGAACAAAGCCATCTCGTTTCCAATTCAATTTTTCCTGTTTCTAGCACTTAGACACAATACATTAGTCCATAAAACAATGTACTAAGTCTAGAAACATACCTTTTGACATGATTTGTACTTTGTCCACCACTTTGCATAGATTAACACAAAAACACTTGTGTTGGCACTCAATCACCAAAATACTTAGAAATGGCCCAAGGGCACATTTCCCTTTCAATCTCCCCCTTTTTGGTGATTTATGCCAACACAACATAAAGCAACTAGAACATGTGCAATATCAATGCAAATGAACACTCAAAATTGTTTTGATTCAATTTTGACATATATGGATCACTCTTTGCCACAACTTGGTTTGTTTTTGCAAATCAAACTCAAATTACTATCTCTAAGTCAAATCCACATGTAGAGACATAAAGAGAGGTATTCCAACAGAAATTGATCAAGGATTTCCAAAACTCCCCCTTTTTCCCATAATCAACACTTCTCCCCACAAGAGGCCAACTTTTGACAAAAGAGACAATAAAAGAGTTTTGACAAGCCAAAAGCTCTAATCTACTATTTTCAAAATTTCTCAAGTGGTAGCTGATCCATCTATTGCTTTGGCCTTTATTTTCTCCCCCTTTGGCATCAAGCACCAAAACGGGATCAATCTTGGCCCTTAAACCCCATTGCCTCACCAAAATCTTCAAATAAGAACACAAAGGCAATAAGAGTACGTGAGATGAACTTGGAATAAGTTACCCTCTCATCGGAGTGCAGTAGAAGTCTTTCATGGTTCAAGTCCACCTTTTCCCTTTCAAACCTCCTTTGAGACTAAATCAAGCAAACTCAAGCAAACGGTTAGTCTCAAAGGGTCAAGTTGTAACACAACTCCCCCTAAATATGTGCATCACTTGCAAAAGGACTTGTGAGGTTCGGGGAGTGATTGTACAACTTGAGCACCACAGTAAGCAACAAAAATGCATAAGGAACACGATCAAAGGCATAAATACTTGTATGCTATGAATCAATCCAAGTTCCGCGAATCTAGGACATTTAGCTCACTATGCAGCCTGCAAAAGGTCTTTTCATCTAAAGGCTTAGTGAAGATATCGGCTAGCTGGTTCTCGGTGCTAACATGAAACACTTCGATATCTCCCTTTTGCTGGTGGTCTCTCAAAAAGTGATGCCGGATGTCAATGTGCTTTGTGCGGCTGTGCTCAACAGGATTTTCCGCTATTCGGATAGCACTCTCATTGTCACATAGGAGTGGGACTTTGCTCACATTGTAGCCAAAGTCCCGGAGGGTTTGCCTCATCCAAAGTAGTTGCGCACAACACTGTCCTGCGGCAACGTACTCGGCCTCAGCGGTGGATAGGGCAACGGAAGTTTGTTTCTTAGAGTTCCACGACACCAGGGACCTTCCTAAGAATTGGCACGTCCCTGATGTACTCTTCCTATCGACCTTACATCCAGCATAGTCGGAATCTGAGTATCCAATCAAGTCAAAGTTAGACCCCTTTGGATACCAGATCCCGAAGCAAGATGTAGCGACTAAATATCGAAGAATTCGCTTCACAGCCACTAAGTGACACTCCTTAGGATCGGATTGAAATCTAGCACACATGCATACGCTAAGCATAATATCCGGTCTACTAGCACATAAATAAAGCAAAGAACCTATCATGGACCGGTATGCTTTTTGATCAACGGACTTACCTCCTTTGTTGAGGTCGGTGTGTCCATCAGTTCCCATCGGCGTCTTTGCGGGCTTGGCGTCCTTCATCCCAAACAGCTTTAGCAAGTCTTGCGTGTACTTTGTTTGTGAGATGAAGGTGCCGTCCTTGAGTTGCTTCACTTGGAACCCAAGGAAGTAGTTCAACTCGCCCATCATCGACATCTCGAATTTTTGCGTCATCACCCTGCTAAACTCTTCACAAGACTTTTGGTTAGTAGAACCAAATATTATGTCATCGACATAAATTTGGCACACAAAAAGATCACCATCGCAAGTCTTAGTGAAAAGAGTTGGATCGGCTTTCCCAACCTTGAAAGCATTAGCAATTAAAAAGTCTCTAAGGCATTCATACCATGCTCTTGGGGCTTGCTTAAGTCCATAGAGCGCCTTAAAGAGCTTACACATGTGGTCGGGGTATCGTTCATCCTCTAAGCCAGAGGGTTGCTCCACGTACACCTCCTCCTTGATCGGCCCATTGAGGAAAGCGCTCTTCACATCCATTTGGTACAACCTGAAAGAATGGTGAGCGGCATATGCTAGCAAAATATGAATTGATTCTAGCCTAGCCACAGGAGCAAACGTCTCCTCAAAGTCCAAACCTGCACTTGGGCATAACCTTTTGCCACAAGTCGAGCCTTGTTCCTCGTCACCACCCCGTGCTCGTCCTGTTTGTTGCGGAACACCCATTTGGTTCCCACAACATTTTGCTTGGGACGAGGCACCAGTGTCCAAACTTCATTGCGCTTGAAGTTGTTGAGTTCCTCCTGCATGGCCAACACCCAGTCCGGATCTAGCAAGGCCTCTTCTACCCTGAAAGGCTCAATAGAAGAGACAAAGGAGTAATGCTCACAAAAATTAACTAATCTTGAACGAGTAGTTACTCCCTTGCTAATATCACCCAAAATTTGGTCGACGGGATGATTCCTTTTAATCATTGCTCGAACTTGGGTTGGAGGTGCCTGAGGTGCTTCTTCCTCTTCAACTTGAACATCCTGTGCTCCCCCTTGATCATGCGCCTCCACTTGAGGTACCTGTTCGTCATCTTGGGTTGGGGGATGCACTATAGTTGAGGAAGAAGGTTGATCTTGCTCCAATTGTTCCTGAGGCCGCACATCTCCAATTGCCATGGTGCGTATCGCGGCCGTTGGAACGTCTTCTTCATCTACATCATCAAGATCAACAACTTGCTCTCTTGGAGAGGCATTAGTCTCATCAAATACAACGTCGCTAGAGACTTCAACCAAACCTGATGATTTGTTGAAGACCCTGTACGCCTTTGTATTTGAGTCATAACCTAATAAAAACCCTTCTACAGCTTTGGGAGCAAATTTAGAAGTTCTACCTTTCTTCACAAGAATATAACACTTGCTCCCAAATACACGAAAATAAGACACATTGGGTTTGTTACCAGTTAGCAGCTCATACGAAGTCTTCTTGAGGAGGCGGTGAAGGTAGACCCGGTTGATGGCGTGGCAAGCCATGTTCACGGCTTCCGACCAAAAGCGCTCGGGGGTCCTGAACTCTCCAAGCATAGTCCTCGCCATATCGATGAGCGTCCTGTTCTTCCTTTCTACCACACCATTTTGTTGTGGTGTGTAGGGAGCGGAGAACTCGTGCTTGATTCCTTCCTCCTCAAGGAACTTCTCCACTTGAAGGTTCTTGAACTCGGACCCGTTGTCGCTCCTTATCTTCTTCACCTTGAGCTCAAACTCATTTTGAGCTCTCCTGAGGAAGCGCTTGAGGGTCCCTTGGGTTTCAGATTTATCCTGCAAAAAGAATACCCAAGTGAAGCGGGAAAAATCATCAACTATAACAAGACCATACTTACTTCCTCCTATACTTAGATAGGCGATGGGTCCGAAGAGGTCCATATGAAGCATCTCCAAGGGTCTTGATGTGGTCATCACATTTTTGGTGTGATGAGAGCCTCCCACTTGTTTCCCTGCTTAACAAGCTGCACAAGGTCTATCTTTTTCGAAATGTACATTAGTTAGACCTATCACGTGTTCTCCCTTTAGAAGCTTGTGGAGGTTCTTCATCCCCACATGTGCTAAGCGGTGATGCCACAACCAGCCCATGCAAGTCTTAGCCATTAAGCATGCATCTAGATCGGCCTCTTCTTTTGCAAAATCAACCAAATAAAGTTTGTCGTCTAGTACACCCTTAAAAGCTAGTGAACCATCACACCTTCTAAAGACAGACACATCTACATTTGTGAATAGACAATTATATCCCATATTGCATAATTGACTAACAGATAACAAATTATATCCAAGCGACTCAACTAAAAACACATTAGAAATAGAGTGCTCGGATGAAATAGCAATTTTACCTAACCCTTTTACCTTGCCTTGGTTCCCATCACCGAATATTATTGAATCTTGGGGATCCTTGTTCTTGACGTAGGAAGAGAACATCCTCTTTTCCCCCGTCATGTGGTTTGTGCATCCGCTATAGATAATCCAGCTTGAACCCCCGGATGCATAAACCTGCCAGGCAAATTTAGGCTTGGGTCTTAGGTACCCAACTCTTGTTGGGTTCTATAAGGTTAGTCACAATTGTCTTAGGGACCCAAATGCAAGTTTTATCTCCCTTGCATCTTGCCCCTAACTTCCTAGCAATCACCTTCTTATTCTTTCTATAAATGGCAAAAGAAGCATTGCAAGCATGATATATTGTAGAAGGTTCACTAACTTTCCTAGGAGCATTAACAACATTTCTCCTAGACATATTATGAACAACATTTCTCCTACCAACATTTCTATCATGCACATAGGAAGAACTAGAAGCAAACATGGCATGAGAATCAAAAGCATCATATGCATTACGAATCCTAGAAGTATTTCTAGATTGTCTCCTATCATGGTACATAAAAGCATGGTTCTTTTGCACACTACTAGCCATAGGGGCCTTCCCTTTCTCCTTGGCGGAGATGGGAGCCTTATGGCTTGTCAAGTTCTTGGCTTCTCTCTTGAAGCCAAGACCATCCTTAATTGAGGGGTGTCTACCAATCGTGTAGGCATCCCTTGTAAATTTTAATTTGTCAAATTCACTTTTGCTAGTCTTAAGTTGGGCATTAAGACTAGCTACTTCATCATTTAATTTAGAAATGCAATCTAGGTGTTCACTACAAGCATCAACATTAAAATCTTTACACCGAGTGCAAATCACAACATGTTCTACACAAGATGTTAATTTACTAGATTTTTCTAGCTTAGCATTTAAATCATCATTTATGCTCTTTAAGCTAGAAATTGTCTCATGGCAAGTAGATATTTCAGAAGAAAGCATATCATTTCGTTTAACTTCTAAAGCAAGTGAATTTTGTGCACTAACAAATTTATCATGCTCTTCATACAACAAATCCTCTTGCTTTTCTAGTAACCTACTTGTCATTCAAGGCATCAATTAACTCATTAATTTTGCCTATTTTAATTCTATCCAAACCTTTAAATAAACTAGAATAGTCTATCTCATCGTCATCACTAGAATCATCATCACTTGAAGAAGCATAAGTGGTATCCCGAGTACATACCTTCTTTTCCTTCACCATGAGGCATGTGTGATGCTCGTTCGGGAAGAGGGATGACTTGTTGAAGGCAGTGGCGGCGAGTCCTTCATTATCGGAGTCGGAGGAGGAGCAATCCAAATCCCACTCCTTTCCGATATGTGCCTCGCCCTTGGCCTTCTTGTAATTCTTCTTCTTCTCCCTCTTGTTTCCTGGTCACTATCATTATCGGGACAGTTAGCAATAAAATGACCAAGCTTACCACATTTGAAGCATGAGCGCTTCCCCTTTGTCTTGGTCTTGCTTGGCTGTCCCTTGCGACCCTTAAGCGCCGTCTTGAAGCGCTTGATGATGAGGGCCATCTCTTCATCATTGAGCCCTGCCGCCTCAACTTGCGCCACCTTGCTAGGTAACGCCTCCTTGCTTCTCGTTGCCTTGAGAGCAACGGATTGAGGCTCATTGATTGGACCATTCAGTGCGTCGTCCACGTACCTCACCTCCTTGATCATCATTCGCCCGCTTACGAATTTTCCAAGGACTTCTTCGGGCGACATTTTGGTGTACCTGGGATTCTCACGAATATTATTCACCAAATGTGGATCAAGAACGGTGAAGGACCTTAGCATTAGGCGGATGATGTTGTGGTCCGTCCATCGCGTGCTTCCGTAGCTCCTTATTTTGTTGATAAGGGTCTTGAGCCGGTTGTATGTTTGGGTTGGCTCCTCGCCCCTTATCATCGCAAATCTTCCGAGCTCGCCTTCTACCAACTCCATCTTGGTGAGCAAGGTGACGTCATTCCCCTCATGAGAGATCTTGAGGGTGTCCTAGATTTGCTTGGCATTGTCCAAGCCGCTCACCTTATGGTACTCGTCCCTGCACAAGGAGGCTAACAACACAGTAGTAGCTTGTGCATTTCTATGAATATGTTCATTAATAAAAATAGGACTATCCGAGCTATCAAATTTCATTCCATTCTCAACAATCTCCCATATGCTTGGATGGAGAGAGAACAGGTGACTACGCATTTTGTGGCTCCAAAATCCGTAGTCCTCCCCATCAAAGTGTGGAGGCTTGCCGAGAGGAATGGAGAGCAAATGTGAATTTGAACTTTGAGGAATACAAGAATAATCAAAAGAAAAATTCGAATTAACTGTCTTTTGTTTCTCGTAGTCGTAGTCATCCTTTTGGGAAGAAGTGGACTCATCGCTGTCGTCGTAGTAGACGATCTCCTTGATGCGTCTCGTCTTCTTCTTCCCATCTTTACGTTTGTGGCCCGAGCCCGAGTCGATAGGCTTGTCATCCTTCGGCTCGTTGACGAAGGACTCCTTCTCTTTATCGTTGATCACGATTGCCTTCCCCTTAGGATCCATCTCTTCGGGCGATTAGTCCCTTTGTGACGAGAACGGCTCCGATACCAATTGAGAGCACCTAGAGGGGGGGTGAATAGGTGATCCTGTAACACTTGAAACTTAAGCCACAAGAACTTGGTTAAGTGTTAGCACAATAATCGCCAAGTGGCTAGAGAGGAGTCTCAACAAAACACAATAACCACAAGGATATCAATCACAGAGATGGCACGGTGGTTATCCCGTGGTTCGGCCAAGACCAACGCTTGCCTACTCCACGTTATGGCATCCCAACGGACGAGGGTTGCAATCAACCCCTCTCAAGCGGTCCAAAGACCCAGATGAATACCACAGTGTTTTGCTTGCTTTTCTTAATCCCTTTTGCGAGGAATCTCCACAACTTGGAGCCTCTTGCCCTTACACTTGAAGTTCACAAAGAAGCACGGAGTAAGGGAGGGATTAGCAACTCACACAAGACACTAAGATCACAGCAAATACACACACACAAGACCCAGACTTAAGCTCAAAAGACTAGCACACTAGAACAGAGCTCAAATCACTAGAATGTCGAACAAGTGCGCAAGAATAGAGTGTGAGTGATCAAGAGTGCTCAAGGAATGCTTGGTGTACTCCTCCATGCGCCTAGGGGTCCCTTTTATAGCCCCAAGGCAGCTAGGAGTCGTTGAGAGCAATCCTGGAAGGCAGATCTTGCCTTCTGTCGACTGGCGCACCGGACAGTCCGGTGCACCACCGGACACTGTCCGGTGCGGATATCCTTCCTTATTTGGCAAAGCTGACCGTTGGAGTCTGAGAGCCATTGGCGCACCGGACACTGTTCGGTGCACCAATGTGACCGTTGGCTCGGCCACGCGTCACGCGTGGAATCCTCGGCTGACCGTTGCCCCGGCTGACTGTTGACTCACCGGACAGTCCGTTGTACCACCGGACAGACCGATGAATTTTAGCCGTACGCCGTTAATCATCTCCCGAGAGCGACGAGTTCGCCTGTGAACGGCTCACCGGACAGTCCGGTGCACCACCGGACAGTCCGGTGAATTATAACCGTACACCACCGTCGAAGTCCCGAGAGCAGCCTGTTCGCCAGAGCCAGCCTGGCGCACCGAACACTGTCCGGTGCACCACCGGACAGTCCGGTGCACCCAGACCGAGCAGACTTTGGCTGAACAAAGTCATCTCATTTCCAATTCAATTTTTCCTGTTTCCAGCACTTAGACACAATACATTAGTCCATAAAACAATGTAGTAAGTCTAGAAACATAACTTTTGACATGATTTGTACTTTGTCCACCACTTTGCATAGATTAACACAAAAACACTTGTGTTGGCACTCAATCACCAAAATACTTAGAAATGGCCCAAGGGCACATTTCCCTTTCAAAGTCTCATAAGTCGAAATGATGAGACGAATGAAGAAAGTATCTAACACAAACATAAGTATTCAACACAAGTTCTGAAGTCTCAACACTAAGAACATAACTCTCATCGAGGTGGGAGGCTGGACTGGTGCGGCGATGGGCCGGGCAATCCATGAGGGTTGTTGGATGCCGTCCCAGATTGGCCCTGCATAGAGAAGAGATTGCATGTGTTATACCAGATGCATTACCGACATCTAACTACAATTTTGATACTCACAGGAGTATGGAAGACAGCAGGGTCAACTGTAGGGAACAATGCAAGTGGCAGAGCGAAACCATGTGCGGCGCCAAGGCTCTGCATGTATTGGAACATCTCCGCCATCCTCTGCTGATCTAACAGGCTGGCCTCCCGCTCCGCCATCATCCTCGCCTCCATCTCTTGACGTTCCCTCCTCTCTTCTTCTAGTTGGGTCTGTAATATTCCAAGCCAATGTTATAGTAACTCAATGAGAATGTATATAACTCAAGAAATGATGAGTTATAGAAGCACTAACCTTGAGTTGTTGTATGCGATGATGTGAGCTGTCGTGCCGAGGTCGTATTGCTGGACTCGAGCCCGTGCTCCTTGCTCGCACCTGAGACAAAGTGCGAGTGGATGACGAGTTGATTGCCCCATCGATAATCCAGTATCGCCCATGTCTCTTGCCTCCTCCGACCTTCATGAGGACATCAGGGTCGATCTACTCGGTGCTCGGATCATATTCTAGGCCATGGACCTCCTGCGCCATGGTGGTGTAGTCATGAAGGTGGCTGTAGACGGCGGGGTTGCTGTACACCTCGGGCCCATCATCCGGGTTGTAGGTGACGTCGGACGTCGCCTTGCCCTTATGGGCCATAGCATAGGCCGAGAAGATGGAGCAAGGTTGGCCACCATGTGACGCTGACTGCAAGAAAACCAACGAGATAGTTAGAAATAATATTTAATCCAGTGTTATATACCTAAATAGAAAAGAGGGTGTACCCATGCTTCTGCATATTGGCCTAGGCTGCGGCTGCCCTTGTGGTGGAAGAGACCTTGCATCATCAGACGCTGTTCCCGGCTAGCGTTGTGCGCCTCGTCCCACTCAGACGAGCACCACCTATCCACCATCTGCTCCCAGCACAGAGGATGCGCAGTGCACAAATATGGAATCATCTACAAATTAAACACATACACTGAATATCAGAAGATAAAATTAAATTCATGCATGGAGTACTGGTACCAAACATGCATGACTTTACCTGCAGGTACTAGTCCCTGATCAACGACATGGTTTGGGCTTGCTGCTTGGTCACCTTCTCCCCAAGGACGGAGCTATGGTAGCTGACGATGGCCTAGATTCGGGCCTCATAGTGCATGTCCATGATGAGCTTCTTACAGCTCGTGGTGGCCACCACATCCACCCTAGCCTCGTATCCAGCCTCGCATCTGAAGAAATCATGTATACAAAAATGATGTATCCATACATTATTTCAAGAATGTGCAACAAATGCGACATATTTTACATTATATTAAGGCTTACCCACAGCTCTTGCTTCACCCGCTCTGCCTTGTTATTGAATTCCCGGCCATCCCGGTCTACAGCATCTGGGGCGACGGCATAGTGGTCGAAGGTGTAGGCTGGGCCTGTCACTCCGGCGTAGTCGACCAGTCCAAGGATGTGTTCCCTGCATAGCAGGTCGAGGATGCCATTGGGGTTGCGGCGATGACCCCAGCATTCTCCACAACCATCCAAGACCTGTCCAAGTGATAAATAAAAAAGTATTAGTTTATATTATGATTTTGAACACATAATATGAACAAGAATGAAGAACATAAAGTTACATGCCTCTCCCCATCCGATCGAATCAGCGGCCGCCTGTCCCGGAGTATGGGACGCTGAGGGAGACTCGCGGGACCTCGCAGGTAGACGCTCCTTGAACCTGAGGCGCCAGAACCTGAGGCGTCCTGTTGAGCATCGTCGTCATCCTGCTGCTGGTCATCGTCGTCCTGCTGCGCCGCCTGCTGCTAGACAAGGTCGTCTTGCTGCGCCGCCTGCTGTGCCTCATCCTGCTCTGCCTCGTCCGCCGTCCTGCTCCTCCTCCCCCTCCTCCTCCTCAGCCAACCGCCCACCATATTTGTCCAACAACCTACAATTAAGAGTAAACAAATAAGCACATACAAAAAGATGTATTTAAAAATAGGTGCGAAATAAAAAAACGTATAACATTACATCGATTAAAAATAATCTTCATATGTGTCGGGGTTAGCCGGATCATAACTCTCATCATCACTATCAACCATTTCATAGTCAACACCATCTGAATGCGCAAGTTCGTCATTAATGTCATTGCCTTCAAGGATTACTAAGTTATTCTCATTTTGCACCTCATCATCCTTCTCATCAACAACCATTTCAATATGTACGTCCATTCCGATAGCTTCGGTTAAGTCTATCTCAAATCGCCCTTCTAGCCCATCTTCTTGGAAGAACTCTCCATCATATGTGTCTCGGTCTAAGTTATAATCTTCATCGTTAGGAACAGGTAATCTCCCGTGCGGCGATACCTTATACACAACATCCCAACCCTTTAGATGTTCTTTCGTTTGGCATGCATATGGGAGATAATACACTTGTGTGGCCTATTGGGCCACGATATAGACATTGTCTCCTGGTAAGGTGGAATCTTGTCGAATTTCGACTATCCCAAGATTAGAATGTGTCCGTCTCGTCACTTGAGGGTCAAACCAATGACATTTGAATATCACTAGAGTAAGAGGTTTGGAACAATAAAAAATTGACTTCATATATTTCTTCGATTCGTCCAAAATAATCGACATTGTCATGGCCGGGCGTAAAGACTCCAGAACACATTGTTTTCCGATTGGGCCGACTTTGGTCGTAGTTTATTGTGCGAAAACGGTATCCATTGACGTCATACCCAGAATATTTCTTGACCCTACAAGCAAAGTCGTTGGCTACTTGTCTCAACTCGACACTCATAGATAGATCTCTTTGGCCCTGCAAGTATTCGCAAGTTAAAAGATGCTAAATTGAGTTCATAGACGAATCTCTTTGACAAACTAAGCACGTACCTTACGTTTGAACCAGGAAATGAAATCGGGCAATCCATTTCTCGCACCCTTTCTATGAAGAGTATCATATTGATGTGGAGTTGGGTCCCTTGGTCGATGCTAGAATTCATGAAGAAATTGTTCCATGTATGGTGTCACCTCTTCAAGGTTGGTCAATACATATAGCATGATATGCCGCCACTCTTCATGTGTCAGGGTCTTGGTGGTTGAGCCACTTGCGCTTCTGAGTTGGCCTCAAAATATGCTGAGGCTCGATTCATTGCTGCCATGATTGTAACGAGGGGGTGGATTATCCACGCTCGGTAGTTTGTCACCATAGTAAGTTATTGTGAAGTTTGACACCTCCTCTAGAATGTATGCCTCTGCAATGGAAGCCTCGATTTTGCATTTATTTCTACATTTCTTTTGAATAGTCTTTAGACATCTCTCGATTGGATATCACCAACATCCCTGCACGGGCCCCCCATTCGTGCCTCATAGGGGAGATGAAGAATCAAATGCTGCATTGGATTGAAGAAGCCGGGTGGAAATATCTTCTCAAGCTTACACAGTAACACATTTGCCAATCTTTCCAAGTCTGCAACCACGGTCCAAGATAACTCTTTTGTACAAAGCTGATAGAAGAAATAGCTCAACTCTGAAAGCGCTAGCCAGACATGCTTAGGGACATAGCCTTAAACCATCGCAGGAAGAATCCATTCAATCCATATGTGGAAGTCATGACTCTTCATCCCTAAGACTCGCAGAGTAGATAAGCTCACCCCTACTCAGGTTAGCTGCATACCCATCAGAGAACATCAACATCTTGATCCACTGAAGTACTTCCTTCCTCTAGGCCCTGCTTAGGACGAAATCGGCCTTAGGCCTTCTCCATGTCTTTCCACCACTTGGCGGCTTCATCTCTTGGTTTGGTCTATCACATAACGCTACCAGATCTACTCTTGCCTTTACGTTATCCTTTGACTTATCAGGATTGTTGCCCAAAGTGCCTTGGCAACATTTTTTCAGTGTGCATCACGTCAATGTTGTCTGGAATGAGCAGGTCGTCATAATAGGGGAGCCGAGTCAAGCCCGACTTATGTGTCCACATATGCTGCTCACCATATCCCACAAAACCACCTTCTGTATTGGCCACGAGCCCATCTATATGTTGACGAATTTCGGCACCAGTCATCGTTGCAGGTGGGCAGTCTGTCACTACGACACCTTTCATAAAGTTCTTGATGTCTAGGCGGAATGGATGGTCAGGAGGGAGAAATTGTCGATGTTTATCGAAGGACGAATATTTGCCACCCTTTTTCAACCAAATGAACCTAAGAGCTTCCTTACAAACTGGGCATGGGAACTTACCGTGAACACACCAGGCGCAGAATAGCCCATACGCCGGTAAGTCATTCATGGAGTACTGGTACCAAACATGCATTTTGAAGTTTTTCTTTATAGCTCAGTCATACGTCCATACCCCTTCCTCCCAAGCACGTACCAATTTATCGATCAAAGGCTCCATGTACATGCCCATTTTATTCCTCGGGTGTCCAGGAATTATCAACGACACGAATATATTCTGCCTTTGAAAGCACACACCGAGGGGAGGTTGATTGGGATAACAAACACGGGCCAACATGTGTATGGGGCAGCGCTCATTCCATAGGGATTGAACCCATATGTGGCTAGCGCAACACGAACATTACGAGCCTCTTCGACTTTCTCACGGTGAATGGCATCAAAGTGTTTTCATGCTTCACCATCGGATGCTTGCACCATCTTGTCAGGATTGTATCGTTTTCCATTTTTGTGCCATGTCATCTGTTTCACGTATTCCTCGGTCATGTATAGACGCTGGATCCTCGGTATGAATGGAAGGTGCTGTAGGATTGTCAAGGGGATGTCAAGCTGCCTCTTCTGTCCATCAACAGAGTCTACCTCCATGAACCTAGATGATTTACACTTCGGACAGTACTTTGCGCGCGCGTATTCTTTCCTAAATAGCACGCAGCCCTTCGGACAAGCATGTATCTGCTCATACGTCATCTTGAGTGCATGAAGGAGTTTCTGTACCTCGTACATGCTCTTTAGCAGAACTTGATCTTCCAGAAGCAGGCCACCAATAACCGTCAACAAGTCATCGAATGCGTCTTGACTCATGTTCTACTGCGACTTGAACGCCATTACACGCCCAATGGCATCCAGTTGAGAAACCTTAGTTTGGCCATGAAGGGGCTTCTGTGCCGCGTCAAATATGTCGTAGAACGCATTTGCAGTCGGCTCTGGCTCGTCATCCGTACATCCTCCGGTGTACTGTGCCTCGTGATAGTCGTTCAACATATCCGCTACCCCCACATTAGCATCATAATCCTCGACGCGTTGTCTCAGCACCTCCTCTCTCGTACGATGCACTTCACCATGGAAGATCCACCGAGTATAGTCCGGTGTAAATCCATTCTTCCAAATACGTTCTACCATGACCTTCTTTGATTTTCTTTTCCGGTTGGCACATTTGGTGCACGGGCATGGGACTATACTTGCTCCTTTAGCAGCTTCGCCATATGGCCGTTCCATGAAATCATCGCTCCTTCACGTCTTCACCTTCGAGTAAGTCGAAGGTATCAATGTAATATGAATTTCATTGATATTCTTATACGTCTTATGGAATGCAAATATTCATGAAACGATGAATTATATTTCCATGTTTGTCTCTTCACGTTATTGTTTATTTGTGAGATGGTAAGGGCTTGTCCTTCATGACCTTTGTCTGAAGATCATTATGTCTATGAGGAGATAATGCTTCGGAAGACGAATGTCTCTTAATGCTTAACAATCGTGTTGCCTTGTTCTTAATTCACAACATTTGAGAATAAGTGACCAACACACCTCATCCTTGATGCTGCTTCAAAATATTAGTCACCTCGACTAATTCTATGTTATGCTTCTATATATCCCGTTTCTAAATGTATTTTATTCTAGTATTGTCTATGCTTTACTTATTCATTCTGTTTGATCTGATCTCACTCTTGTGCTTGCGACCTCTTTGTATATGTCGCCAGACCATAAACTTTTTGTCTTTTGGGATTCTTTCCTCTTCCACCATTAAATTACTACCATTTAGCAATCTCTATTCCCTTGGTATTGCCATGCTCGTAACCCTAGATTCCTCAATACTCTTGTTTCAAATACTTACCTGTGAAAACTATGTTGCCTATTTAAACAGTCCAGTTTATATGTTCATAACCTTCTTGTCTTTTGAGACCTCTTCCTATTCTGTTGTTAAGTCATTATCTTTCAGCAATTTCTATTCCCTTGGTCTTAGTATGCTCGTATCCTTGGAGTCTTGCATACTCATATTTTTATGTAGGCTTATCTTCATACCCCATGTTTGTTTAAGACATTTCAGTTAACATGCCCTTGGCCACCCTTGTTTCTTAATGATCCATGAGCGGTCATTTTATTTTGCACATCCGTGGTAATCTCGTTGTTTCCTTGTAACTTCCTTTGATAATGAATTTTTACTTCAACTCTTCTGTTGAAACCTCTGTTATCCTTTTTTCAAAGGGGCGAAGCCCCCTATTTCATTAGGAAATAGGATAAGAGTCATTAAAGAAGGCCTCACTAAGGCAAGCTTACAATATCAAACTAGATAAGCAAGGTACCTAGCAAAGTGAGATGCCTAAACAAAACAAATTCATAAGCTTTGCTTATTACATCATCAAAATCCTCAGCTAAGAAGCGAGGCAAGCAGAGTGGTTCAACAAAAGTAAAGCACAGAACTAAGACACGACCGACCACAATGACAACCAAAAACTCCATTTCATCCAGAAATGTGTCGATCACTCGAACTTCATCCAGAAATGTATCGATCACTGGTACTCCATCCGTACGCCCGGCAAAGCACTTCACTTGCTATCTTTCTGATTAATTTGCTTCCTTGGACCACCATCCTTTTTCCTTCTCTTTATGACGAATAGCCCAGAATCCAACCAAAAGCAATAGAGAAAAACGACATTAGAAGGATCAAGCAAATTTTTTCTCCAAAGCACCAATCATTTCTGGTTCTCCATATTTCCCAAAACACAGCACCACAACCAAACAGTAGCAAATTGGTGACTTTAATCTTAGGATTGTTCATCCAACTATCACAGAGCTCTCTAGTGTTTTTTGGAATGAAATCCAAATTTAAGGCAACTTGAATCACTCTCCACACATATCTTGCAATAGAACATTTAAAGAATAGATGATCAATTGATTCAGAGCAACCACAGAAACAACAATTAGATAGAGAAGATGATACAAAGAGTTCACAGAAAAACCTTTTTTACCAAGTGACCAAACAATTCTATCTTCCTGGTCAGACAAAGTCAGATTATTGCAACACCCCAAAAGCTCCTCATACATCAAGTTCAAATTACCAATAATCCTCCTTCTAAAAGAGAGGGCTTCAAAATTAGAAGACAAGACTTTATTAACTGAAATGTCCTTATCATAAGCCAAATCAAATAGACAAGGGAATTTGTCAGCCAAAGGATAGTCACATGTCCAAGAATTTTTCTAGAAACTAGTTTTCCTGCCATTACCAACAATTATTTTACAGTGCCTATAAAATACATCTCTTAGACTCAATATCTTTTTCCAAAAATGAGAATCATCTTGTTTTTGTCTGACTGAAATATGGGGGTTTCCCTTAATATATTTTTCTTTAGTGATTTTTTTGCCATAAACCATTTGAATTCTCAATATTCCAAAGCCATTTAGCCATCAAAGCATCATTCATGGTTTCAAGATTCAAGACACCTAAACCTCCTTGACTTTTAGGAGAGCAAACAGAGTTCCATTTGACATGGTGAAATTTTTTGATTAATGATTGCCACAAAAGCCTTTTCCTATAAATGTCCAATTTTCTAATAACTGACTTAGGAGCAGGATAAATGGATAACATATAAAGAGGCACATTGGAAAGACATCTATTTAATAAAGTCAATCTACCACCCAAACTCAAAAATCTTCCTTGCCAACCAGCAAGCCTTTTCTCTATTTTTTCTTCCATGGAGCACCAAAGGCTTTTGTTAAGTTTTTTGTTATCAATTGGAACTCCAAGATATTTCATAGGAAGATTAACAATAGGACAAGTGAAAATATCAGCATACAATTCTTCAGTTTCCTTAGCCTCCCCCAAACAATAAATTTCACTCTTGTGGAAATTGATTTTAAGACAAGACATGTGTTCAAAAAGACAAAGAATGAATTTAAGATTTCTAGCACTGTTGGGGGTATGCTTCGTAGCCGAAGATCTTGAAAAGAACACCTTCGAAAGGTCTTCTCAGAAGCAAGCGCTGAAGTTACTACCTATAAAGCTTCGGCATGAAGACAGATCCCAAGATGAAGGGTCGAACCGACTTAAGATGAATTGACTTAAAGACCCATGATGTTTCGTGTCATTGTTGTAATCGATTGTAAAGGACATAAATGTAATTTTGCACAGGTTGCACCCTGTGCCTATAAATAGGTGAACAGTACTTCGACACTGTTCGCGCAATCTTGTAATCATTGGCACGTTACGCTTGAATTATTGCTTTCCGCCAAGGCGAAGCATTTGAGAACAAGTCCCCAACATTGGCGCCCACCTCCGGTGAACTCACATCCACATGCTGAGCTGATGGCTTTGTTCAAAGCTAGAGTTGTTTCGGCTTCGAAGCTTGTGCTCCCAATAACAGGCGGTTCATGCTCAGAGCTGGCTAACAAGAAGCAGAAGAAGGAGGCACAGAGAAGGGTACAACATGTAGGGGTGCAAGGACCCTTCATCAAGTCAAGATGGTCTCACATCCCAATTACCTTCTCCCAAGAGGATCTTCAGCTCAAGGACTACCCTCACAATGATGCTATGGTTATCTCTTGTGTTATCAAAGGATTTCTGGTCCACAATGTTTTGGTTGACACAGGCAGTGCAGCGGATATTATATTTGCCAAAGCCTTCAGATAGATGCAACAGCCCGAAGACAAGATCCATGATGCCACACATCCTCTTTGTGGCTTCGGAGGAAGGCAGATTGTAGCACTTGGCAAGATCACGATGCCAGTAACCTTCGGATTTATCAACAACACAAGGACTGAACAAGTTGTGTTTGATATTGTTGACATGGAGTATCCCTATAATGCAATCATTGGTCGTGGAACACTTAATGCTTTTGAAGCAATTCTTCATCCAGCATATCTTTGCATGAAGATACCTTTGGATCAGGGACCTATTGCTATCCATGGGAGTCAGGAAGCTGCCAGAAAAGCTGAAGGGAATTGGACAGATTCAAAGGCTATCCATAATATAGATGGAAACGAAGCTTGTGAGCAATACAAGTATAGAAGGGAGAAGGCTGCTTCGGTCGATCAGCCGAAGCCCATGCTTTTATGTGAAGATATTGCAGAGCAGAAGGTACTGCTGGGTTCCCAATTGTCTGAAGTGCAGGAGAAAACCCTGATAAGGTTTTTGTTCAACAACAAAGAAGTTTTTGCTTGGTCAGCCAATGATCTTTGTGGTGTTAACAGAGATGTCATTGAACACTCGCTCAATGTTGATCCATCCTTCAGACCCAGAAAGCAGAGGCTTCGGAAGATGTCTGATGACAAGGCCGAAGGTGCTCAGAATGAAGTGAAAAGACTCCTCAGTGCCGGAGTCATCAGAGAAGTGAAATACCTAGAATGGCTAGCCAACACTGTTATGGTGAAGAAAGCCAATGGTAAATGGAGAATGTGCATTGATTTTACTAATCTCAACAAGGCTTGTCTGAAGGATGAATTTCCATTACCAAGGATAGATTCTCTGGTAGACACAGCAGCTTCGTCAGAGCTCATGAGTCTACTAGATTGTTATTCAGGCTACCATCAAATCTGGATGAAGAAAGAAGACGAGCCAAAAACCAGCTTCATTACCCCAGTGGTACATATTGTTACCTTCGGATGCCTGAGGGGCTCAAGAATGCTGGAGGAAGCTTCAGCAGAATGACAGCGAAGGTTCTTCATTCTCAGATAGGCATAAATGTGCTAACTTATGTTGATGATATCATTGTAAAAAGCACGAAGCAAGAAAATCACATTGCTGATCTACATGAGACCTTCGCCAATTTTAGACAAGCCGGTCTAAAGCTGAATCCAGAAAAGTGCGTTTTCGGGGTAAAGAAGGGGAAATTCCTTGGTTGCTTAGTCTCAACAAAAGGGATTGAGGCTAATCCAAATAAAATCGAAGCTATTCTTCGAATGGAACCACCAAGCACAAAAAAGGGGGCTCAGCGACTGACGGGAAGACTTGCATCTCTGAATCGATTTATATCTAGATCAGCAGAGAGAAATCTACCATTTTTTGAGGTGCTGAAGTCAGCCGAAGTTTTTCAATGGGGACCAGTTCAGCAGAAAGCCTTCGACGAGCTGAAACAGTATTTGATAGATCTAACAACATTAACTCCACCAACGCCAGGGGTTCCTTTGTTGCTATATGTGGCAGCTTCGCACTCAATGGTAAGTGCGACACTTGTCCAAGAGAAGCTTGAAGGGCAAACCAAAAAGCAAGCCCCAATATACATTGTCTCCGAAGTCCTTAGTTTATCAAAGAAAAATTATACAGAATTGGAGAAGGTGCTGTATGCTGTTTTGATGGCTTCCAGAAAGCTTCGGCATTATTTTCAAGCATACCATATAATTGTTCCTTCTTCACAGCCATTGAAGGATATTATGAGAAATAGAGAAGCTACTAGAAGGGTTGGAAAGTGGGCTGCAGAACTCAATGAGTTCTACATTGATTATGTGCACAGATCTTCGATTCAGTCCCAAGCGTTAGCAGATTTCATTGCTGACTAGACGCCAGGGGCTCAGGAAGAAGAAGCAAGTAAAGTTGTCGAAGCTTGGATAGTATTCTGCGATGGTTCTTGGGGAACCTTCGGGGCAGGGACAACTGCCGTTTTAATTGCACCTTCTAAAGTTAGAACATGCTACGCAGTGAAACTTGATTTTAGTTGTACAAATAATATTGCTGAATATGAAGCTTTGCTTTTGGGCCTTCGGAAGTTGAAAGCAATGGGGATAAGAAGGGCGGTCCTCAAAACTGATTCCCATGTTATTTCTGGCCATGTTGACAAAAGTTGCAAAGCAAGAGATCCAAAGCTTGAAAAATATCTGGATACGGTTCAAAGACTTGAAGCCTCCTTCGAAGGGTTCTCTATTAAGAATATTCCACGAGGAGAAAATGAACACGCTGATCTATTAGCCAAGTCAGCGGCACAGGGGCTGCCATTACCTTCGGAAGTTTTCTTTGAAACAATAAAAGCACCTTCGGTTGACCTTCTTGAAAGAGCAGTGCTCAATATATCTCCTGTTTACAGCGAAGATTGGAGAACTGAGATCATGTCTTTTCTCCAGGGCAATTTCCTTTCAGATGACGAAGCTTATCAAAAGAGAATAGCGGCAAGAGCCCGTCCATATGTAATAATAGAAGGGGAGTTGTACAAGCGTGGAGTCTGTTCTCCATTGCTCAAATGTTTATCCAGAACTGAAGGTATAGAGCTGATGAAAGAAATACATGTAGGCCTGTGTGGATCTCACATCGGATCTAGGCCTTTATTGGGTAAAATTTTTCGTCAAGGATTCTATTGGCCGAAGGCAGCTTCGGATGCAGCAGAATTAGTCCAAAAATGCGAAGGTTGTCAAAAATGTGCAAGAGATCAAAAACAACCTTCGTCTCTAACTCAATTAATACAACCCACTTGGCCATTGCAAAGATGGGGCCTTGATTTGCTAGGCCCACTTCCACCAGCACAAGGGAATTTAAGATATGTTATAGTGGCAATTGAATATTTCTCTAAATGGATTGAGGCAAAGCCTTTAGCCACGATAACTTCGGTTACGGTTCAAAAGTTTTTCTGGCAAAATATTGTTTGTCGCTTCGGAGTGCTGAAGGCCATTACCGTGGACAATGGAACACAGTTTGATTCCGAAGCTTTCAGAGAGTTTTGTGAACAAATTGGCATGAAGATCCATTTTGCATCAGTTCGACATCCGGAGTCAAATGGACTTGTCGAAAGAGCTAATGGCATCATAATGACAGGAATAATGAAGTTAATCTTCAATCAGCCTAGGGGGAAGTGGCCGGACGAATTAATCAAAGTGGTGTGGAGCCACAACACAACAATATCAAGGTCAACAGGTTTTACACCATTCAAATTGTTGTTTGGTGACGAAGCAATAACCCCAGAAGAAGCCAAGGCAGGATCAATAAGAACAGTGGCTTCAGCGAAAGACGGAGCTGATTACTCTGTGGACAAAGATGCTATAGAAGGGATTAGGCTTCAGGCTATGGAAAACATCAATAAATACCAAGCCGAAACAATAAAATGGCGTGATAGAAAGGTTCGGTTGAAGAACATTAAGCCAGGACATTTGGTGCTTCGAAGAGTGGCCAACCCAGACACAATAGGCAAGCTACAGCTGAAGTGGGAAGGACCTTTTCTGGTAGTATCTTCGTCAAGACCCGGTTCCTATAGGTTAAAGGATATGGACGGCAATGACATTCCTAGATCTTGGAATGCGGATGAGCTTCGGCGGTATTATGTGTAACCTGATGTAATCTTTTTTATTTTATTTTTTCCTATGGCACCCTTTTCCTTTCAAAAGGGGGAGAAAGGTTTTTAATGGGGCCATAGCATGTAATTTCCCTTTTTCTTATATCGGCTCTACAAGAGCAGTATCCCCCGAAGATGTAAATGTAAAAACTGGGCGTGCACCATCGAGTGCAGCGAGAAAAGAAAAAAAACACGGAGAAGCTCGAAAAACGTCCCTAAGGGGATGCAGAGCACGACCAAGCTATAAAAAAGTCGTTCTTTAAGGAGCGCGGTGTAAGTTTTCTGCTCAAAAGTCGTTCCTAAGGGAATGCAGAGCTTACAGCGAAAAGTCAACGCTGATTCCGCCGAAATATAAGGCGAAGAAGCTCCTAAGGGAGGCTTACAGCGAAAAGTCAACGCTGATTCCGCCGAAATATAAGGCGCAGAAGCTCTTAAGGGAGACTTACAGCGAAAAGTCAGTGCTGATACACCAAAAAATAAGCGGTGAAGCCGAAAAATAAACAGCAAAGATTTGTTATTCCTAAGGGAATAAGAGCTGTGGTTATGTGTCTTTGAACACTCATTTGCACGATACATTACATCATACATTTGCATTCATAAACATTCACTTAGACATACATAGGTTCATCATCATCATAACATACAAACTTGCTTCGGCTTTGAAAGAGAAGGCTTCGGAAAAAAGGGGAAAAGAAGCAATTTTATGCTTCGCTGTGTACGCAAAGAAGGGAAGGTGTTTTTCGCCTTCGGCTCAAAAGTATTAATTTCGTCCACACCAAAGCATTTCATATGTTGACGGAAAAGTAAGATTATATTACAAAGTGAAATTTGATTACATCATATTTTATACAAATTTTTGATCTATTTTTACAGACTATTCGAGCTTCGACAGCATCCATAGAGCTTCATCCTTTTACTCTGCAGCTTCAGCTTCGGCTTGGTCAACCTGTATGTAAGTATTATAAGCTAAGTTCAAAATTCAAAAGAAAAGGTAAGTATAAGGTATGATTTTGTTACCAGCAAAAGGTGACTTCGAGCTTCGTCACCAGCTTTGCTCCGTCCACCCTTTGTCCACACTAACTTTATAAATCTATTTGCAATACTTCGAGCTAGACTAGGAATATTATCTAGGTCTGCTGGTGACAGGCTGAAGTTGGGTCTATTAACAATCTTGCTGTGTTCACAGCCAGACTTCAAAAAGGCAACAGCTGTGCCCCGAGAAGCTGCCAGGGCACAGAAGTCGCCATGCCCAGCTATAACTTCGTCAAGATCATTAATTTCACCTTCAATATGCTCGAAGGCACCATGCAGGTCTTCAGCCGAAGGAGTAAACTCTTCACTACTGGCTCCAACAAAATGGAACACCTGCTTCAACTGTTGAATACATCGAGTGCTGAACTCCAGACACTTATTCTGAAGATTTTTCAAAGATTCTTTCAGCTCCGAACTTCTTTGAACTTCGGCTTCAAGCTTTGCATCAAGTTTCAGCTTTTCTTGTTCAAAATTTTCTGATTGGGAAAGAAGCTTCGAATTTAATTCTGCTATTTTTGCTTCAGCAACCGCTAATAAGCCTTCGGCTGTTTGAAGCTCGAAGTCTTTCTTTTTGATGGCAGCTGATTGCTCTTTTATCTTGTTTTCTAAGTTCTCAACTATAACTTTGTGCCTTTTATCCTCTAAGTCCTGCTGCATTTTTAAGGCCTTGCTCAAAAGCATACTCTATGGACAAATAACCTTCGTTACAAAATATTACTGTTATTACAAATAAGAAGAGTTAGACACAAGATGTTTACCTTAAAATTGGAATAAAACAAACTGCCGACAACGTGTTGTCGTCGGTAGCGGCTGATATCTGCTTCAAGCTTCGGGAAACCGATACTCTTTGTTAGAGTATCGATAACCTTCGCACCGGTTTGATCTCGTATACAGCTTAACCCTTCATCATCAATGCCACCGAAGAGAAGCACCCCCGGCCAGTACCCGCAAGATATAGCATACTCTTTTAATTCCTCTTTTTCAGCATCTGTCAGCTCTTGGCCAACTAAGTTTCAGAAGTCAAAGGTTTTATCTTCCAAAGTTTCTTCGTTTATTTCTTCCTTCTCGGGTTTTGCGGTCGTGGTCTCTTCGGTGGCTGCAGCAGCTTCTTCCGCGGCCATGTTTAGCAACATTTTATCTATATCAGCAGCTATGTTCTCTAAATTAATGTCTTCGGATTTGGCATCTTCGGCTCTGGCCTCTTCCGCGGCAGCCTTCAGAGGTACACCTTCAGTAGCTGTCGTTCTTTCAATTGCCGGCACTTTTGGAGCTGAAGCCCTTGGTGGTGTTGCATCAATCACTTCTGTCACAGTAACAATCCTTTGCCTCTTTGGCCTAGGTGCCTTTGTTTTTGTCGGCTCCTTTCCCTTATGAAAAAGTTTCGTCAGATGCAGCCGCAGTGGACTTAGTTTGACAGGCAAAGTTTCAGTCATTACCTTTAGGATTTCCTCTATTTCAGTAGCAGAAGATGTCGCAGAAGTCTTCTCTTTTTCATCAATTGATTTTTGCTTTGGAGTCGAAGCCCTTCTTTTCTTCGAAGCAATATCTTTCACCTCAGATTCTTGTTTCTTCTTCTTTGATTGACCTTCATCGTCCTTATTTAAAGCACTAGCCACTCTTTTTCTTTTTTGCCCTTCGGCACCCTTATCCAGTCGCTCATAGTCAGGATATTCAAAGTCTATAGCATCCATCACTCGGTTTAACCTTCATTTCGGGCGGGTGCCGAAGGCCGCTATCATCAATTGATCTTCTTTTTTGGAATAATTTCCAAGAATTTCGTTACACATTACTTCGATTGTTTCCAGCCATTCTTGGCAGGGTACTTTGAAATGTCTCTTGAACTTGTAATGGTAGGGCAGTCGGATAAGTTCCCCCTCCTTTTTCTTTCCTTCAAGCTTCGGCATGGCCCACTCCTTCATAGTTGGAAATATTTTGAAAGCCAAAAATTCCTGTACTAAGTCCCTAGTGCCAATGTGCTCTGCGATAATCCTGAATTCAGCCAGCGCAGTTTGGGTTGGACCCTCTGGTGTCATATTACATTGGGGTATGCTCTCTCCGAAGATCAGCTCTAGCAGGCTCTGGACCAGCTTCTCCCTATCATCGTCAACTTTGACGTAGAACCATTCCAATTTCCAGCCTGCCGGCCATTTGCTTCAGTAGCTGATCACAGGAAATTGTGTAGTCTTCCGGTAAGCAAAATTGTAACAGCCAAAGTTTTCATGTAATCCATCCTTTCTGGCCTTGGTTTGGTAATGCAGCTCGTGCACCCGGCAGAAACCTTCGGCAAATAGTTCCACCCCCTGGCTTCGGAGAGCCCAAATATAAACACTAAGCCTAACGATAACGTTAGGAGTTAGCTGATGAAAGTGGATCCCAAACTTCTTTAGCACATCGGCAATCATCTTATTTAAAGGGAATCTCAAACCAGCTTTGAAGAAACTCTTAAAAACTACTATTTCATCTTTTTCTGGCTTCGGAGTAGTTTCTTCTCCACCGAAGCGAATCAACTCTTTCTTATCTTCGTTGAAATAGCCCAATTTCAGCATCTTCGGAAGGTCGCCTTCAGAGACTGTGGATTTTCCAAAATCCAGGTGGCTGGGTTTGCTCGGCACCGAGCTGCTATAATCATCTTCAGAATTGGTCTCTTCAACACCAGCTTGTTCTGCTTCAGCAGTCGGGATGTCTTCCGATGTTACCAACCCAAAGCGCTTCATTGCTTCCGAAATAGGAACAGTCTTAGTAGCTTCAGTCTCATCTCCCTCACGATCGACCCTTGCAGTAGAGCGAACTCTGGCCATTTGATTATGGCTTACTTGAAATTTCTGGTGTTGACTTTTTTGTTTTTTCCGAAGCTCCTACTCTTTTACCAAAGCAGAATCACAAGCGAGGTTTTGTCTGAGCACGATGATTAAGCTTCGGCTATGACTAAAAATTTGGCAGCAAAACAGTGCAATAGCAATGAATGCTGTGGTAACTTCACACCTACCCGTCTGTTTATATAGTGCCACAGGTGAGAAGGTGAATCGGCAAGGTCTCCAGCACCGAACAAACAGTCACCCACACTCACCGAACGGTGGGCCACAGGGTCCGACAAGGTAAATCGCTGGCGCGCGCGTAATTGGTGCAAGATGGAGCGCGCACGCGACGATTATTTTAATTGGTGGTACAGGGAAGGTGTTTTTTGGATCTTCAGCGTCCCGAAGCCTAGAAGGCTTTTTCACGGATCAAGCTCGTTACGAAAAACGATCTGGCACCACGATGGGGCTACTGTTGGGGGTATGCTTCGTAGCTGAAGATCTTAAAAAGAACACCTTCGAAAGCTCTTCTCAGAAGCAAGCGCTGAAGCTACTACCTATAAAGCTTCGGCATGAAGACAGATCCCAAGATGAAGGGTCGAACCGACTTAAGATGAATTGACTTAAAGACCCATGATGTTTCGTGTCATTGTTGTAATCGATTGTAAAGGACATAAATGTAATTTTGCGCAGGTTGCACCCTGTGCCTATAAATAGGTGAACAGTACTTCGACATTGTTCGCGCGATCTTGTAATCATTGGCACATTACGCTTGAATTATTGCTTTCCGCCAAGGCGAAGGTATAAATGTGCTCAAATATTATGTTTTAATACTTATATGTTCATATAATAAAATATATGAATACGTTTTATACTTTACATTTCATTTCTTTTTATTTATTGTTTTACAAGTATGATTACGAAGGTGAAATCTTCGTAATATTTTACTCTTGACCTTCGTCCGAAGCTCATTATATCCTTGGGGAGATAATGTTTCAGCGGACGAAGGACATTTATACTTAACATTTTTGTGTTGCCTTGTTCTTAATACATAGCATTTGAGAACAAGTCCCCAACAAGCACCTTCCAAACAATCTTGAATGAATAAAATAGTGTCATCAGCGTACTGAAGGCAACAACAACCATTCTGAATGATATGGGGAATAAGACCTTCAATAAGGCCCTCATCTTGAGCTTTATGGATCATACAAGCCAGGCCATCTGCAACCAGATTAAAAAGGAGGGGAGAGAAAGGATCCCCTTGTCCCACCCCTTTATGAGTGGTAAAATAAGGACCCACAACATCATTAGTCTTGATGGCAACTTTACCACCTCTAATAGTTCTCATAACCCAATCGCACTAAGTACTCCCAAATCCTTTTTTCCAGCATGCAGTACAGAAAATGCTAGTTGTTATCATATGCTTTTTCAAAATAATTTTTGAGCACCACTCCACTATGTTTTTTCTTTTTCACCTCATGAAGAATCTCATTGAGAGATACCAAACCATCCATTATGTATCTGCCTTGAATAAAACCATACTGAGATTCACTTATCACTTTAGTGATACAAAGGGCCAATCTATTGTTTAAAACCTTGGTAATGATTTTATAGCACACATTCAAAAGACAGATAAGCCTAAAATTTTTCATTTCAACAGCATTATCCACCTTAGGTAAAACAGTCACCATCCCATAATTTAATCTTTCAATATCAAGATTCCCATCATAAAAGTCTTTGAATAAATTCCAAAGATCAAGATAAATAAGCTCCCAAAAATCTTGAAAAAAATTCAGCAGGTAAATCATCAGGACCAGGAGCGCTGTTGTGTTTTAGATCAAACACCACATTTTTAATCTCATCGAGATAAAATGGAGCAGTGACAAGAGACCAGTCCTCATTACTCAACTTATTCATTGGAAGATTTGTCATATTAATGTTAGATGAGGCAGAAGGGCCAAAAAGCTCTCTATAAAATGAAGTCGCAACTTTATTAATGTCTTTAGCATCATCCACGGTTACACCCTCATGTAACAAGGAAAGAATTTTGACTCTTCTTTTTCTCCCTTTTGCAATAAGATGAAAATACCTAGTATTCTCATCACCTTCATTTATGAATCTGTCTCTCGCAGTTTGTTTTCTCTTACACCCTTCTTCAGCCATCATATTTTTCAGATTCCACTCCATTTCAAGCTTTTCAAGTCTTTCATAATCCAAAATGCCCATACTTTCACTTCTCTTATCTAAAATATCAATTTTATACATCAACTCTTTCTTGAGTTTCGAATATCTCCCTTCTACATTAATATTCCAACCTTTCAACATTTTTTCAGTCTCTTCGTTTTTTCTTTCCAAATATCAATGCTTTTTTTTGCCTCTAACACGCAATGACCAGTTATCCCAGACTAAACTTTTAAAATCCGATCTAAGCCTCCAGCACAATTCATATCTAAAGTCTCTCTTCAAGGAGGGCAAAAAGTCAGTTCTGAGACACAAGGGCACATAATCAGAAAAGGTCCTACTAAGCCCAGAAACACTAACATTTTTATAGTCAAGGCCCCATTCCGGACTGGCAAGAAACCTGTCCAACTTTTCAAAACTCGAGGGATCTCTATTGTTAGACTAAGTATAAAGCCTACCATTCAGATCAAGCTCTATCAAGTTGTGCAAGTCAATGATAGAGTTAAACAAAGAACTCCATTTATTTGTTCCCCCAGGCTTATTTTTGTCTGTCTCTTTCCTTAAAATATTAAAATCACCACAAACCAACATGGGGTGATTGCATTTGGAACAAAAAGAAGACAATTCACTAAGAAATTTCTACTTCTGATCATTTTGAGCAGCACCATACACATTGACGAAATTCCAAATGAAGCCATTTTGTTTATGAACCACAAGAATTTTGATCATGAAATCTCCCATTTCTTTTTCTCTAACATCAAAAACATCTACATCAAACCCCACAAGGAGGCCCTCAGATCTCCCATTCGCAGGAGTCCAGAACCAGGCAAAGTTTCTATTACCACCAATAGAGTTTAGCCAAGAATCCCCAAAGGTTTTTTTATTGGTTTCTTGTAAACCGATAAAATCAATTTTTTCTTTTCTTAAGATATCCTTCAAGAATTCGATTTTCACATCCTTACCCAAACCCTAACAATTCCAGATGAGACCAATCATTCTGAAATATTGGGATGAGGTCAGAATGCTCTCCCCTCCCTTTATTAGGTGTATACCTAAGTTTAGGAGGAGATTTTTTTCTTCTTTGCAGATTTTTTATGACGGATTTTCCTGCCTTTTCTTAAGACCATCACATTTTCCATATCGGTCATTTCATTGTACTCCTCATCATCATGGATAATCTTATCCACATCAGATTTAGGATCTACATAAGGGCTTGTATCAAGAGTGTTCTTGACAGATTGATTTGCAAGATTTTTTCTAGAGAGTTCTAATGATTTTAAATTTGCCACAGAATCAGTAAAAGAAGGTCCTAATTCTATTCCCAAATTAGAAGCAATATCCATGAGAACAGAATTATCAGTATTGAGAACAGAAAAAGGGTTTGAAGACATACCTTTGTTGATGAATGCATCTTTAGCCATAGCTCTCACCGTGGCCTTATCAGCAATCTTCATCTCATCATTAGATTCAAGCCTACTGCTCCTTCTGATACCTTCAACATGATCAACTTCCATATTCACACCTTTTTTCCCCAACATCCTTGGCAACTCCTTCAGTTTGTAATTCAGCCAGTGTCTTATTCTCTTTCCCTTGAGGAGAGGGAAAAACTAAATCATCATCTTGAGAACTCATTAAATCATCTTCACTTTCATTAAAATCATCCTCTTCATTAATAGGATTATCATCATATCCTTTATCATTATCAATAGGCTTCACATCTTCTATACCCTCTGTTACCTCAGAACAATGCCCATAATTTTTACCTTGAGATAGAGAATCACCAATGTTTTCAAACCTCAAATCATCCATCACAGATTTATCTCCTACATTTCTGGCCTTTTTTCTAGATTTTTCAAAAGAAGGATCACCGAAACCTTGCCTGTCAACCGAAGCTCTCTTACCAAGGTTGATGGAATCATCATTCCATCCCTCATCAATGATATTATCAATTTTAAGATAGATGTCATATAAGAAGGGTTTAACACCAACCTCAATAATTGGGGGGATCATTGCAACACGTTTAACATGCACTTTGAACCTCACAATATCCTTAGTGTCTAAGGATAAAATGTCAACTTCTTCAATAATGCCAATTGTGGAGCCTAGCTCACAAATAGCTTGGTAATTTTGAAGTTCTTCTGGAACATTTTCTGCAACAATCCACACAGAGTGCAACTTGGATTTAGGTTTAGTTTGCGAGCTCTAAGACGACACAGTAATTTTTGCCCCAGACATTTTCATTTTCAACTTTGGAAAAGCAATCATCTCATCAAGTCTTTCTTGAGAAGGGAACTGCATCAAGAAACTAGAGTGACACTTGGTGGCTTTCCAAGTTCTACCCCAAGGGAAATGGAAACTGAAATCCTTTTCCAGATCTTCAGCTGAGATCAAACCCTCTACCACCTTCACTAGCCCGATGAAACTCCTTTTAGGTTTTTTAGATAGGGGTTTAGCAAAATGAGAGGAATAAAAACCTAAACCATCCACCTCCATACCAACAATAGGCATACATGGTTTGTTTTGTTTGGGAAGAACACATCTAGCAGTCATATGAGTTTCTTTACAGCAAATATCACACCACAGAGACTTGAAGCAATCTCTGGCATGGTGCCCCTCCGTGCCACATTTTTGATAGAAAAAACGACGAACAATTTCATTCTCTTTTTTCAAAGCGAGCGGGGGGACTTGAGAATACCTGATTGACCGCCATCACCCAATGAAGATGTCAAGATATCTTCCTTGTTATCTGATTTTCCAAGAGTCAGTTTCAATCTCCAACTAAGATTACGATTCTTCCTCCACGTCTGAGAGCCTTGGGGGACATTCTTCTGCCCCCAATGATCCCAGCTAGGGTTTCTGCCCTTCGGATCCATCAGCGTCATGACAGAAGCGTGACCCAGAAGGGGCCACTCTTCTTCCACCACGGGAGGGCGAATCGGGGACTCAAACCAACCTCCACTAAAGCTAGAACGAACCATGAACGGTAGAGACCAGAGACGGGATAGAAACAATGGAAAATGTGGGAAAGAATGGGGCCCAATGTGATCTGAAGGAAACCCTAGAGATGTACCTTTTTTCCCCACCGATCCTTGTGGCGGCAGGCCGAGTCGACCGCTATGGGCCGAGCAGGCTGGCAAAACCACCCCCGAAGAAAAGCCAATCCAATTCGTGCAAGAATGGCGTCCCCAGCCCCAGGAGGCACGCGAGGAAGCAGCCCATAGACGGCTGGTGCAGTATCATGGGCCACCGAGTCACAGGAGGAAGATGACAAGGGTATCCCTGGCCGCCTCACCTTTTTTTCCTTCTACTACAAGGCATCATGTCCTTGATTATTTTCTCCATTTCGTCACGCTGCGAGTCTTGCCTTAACTCTATCCATGGATTTTGCTTTTCATCATTATCACCTTTACCCTTATCACCTCTATATCTTACCTTGATGTTTATCTTATATCGGCCCTTTAAAATCTCTTTTTTCCATCTCAATCTGAGTGTGGTGCTTTACCTACTTTTCCCTTGGTTGTATCCTCTTCCTCATCGCTTGCGAGTTTTGAACTCTGTTGGTCACTCGTTCTCAGATGCTATAGATCAAGAACAAGGCAACACAATTGTTAATGGTTAGAGACCTTCATCCTTCAAAACATTATCTCCTCTCAGATATAATGATCTTCAGACAAAGGTCACGAATGACATACCTTCATCATTTCAGCATATAAATATAAGTGATAAAGCGATGAAATACAACGAGGTAAAGACAATAAATATATATTAATATATTATTTGCATTTATATTCAATGAATAAGAATAAACATCAATAATATTCATGTTATATTAATACCTTCGGCTTGCTAGAAGGTGGGAATGAGAGTGGCGCGAGTGAAAGACTACAATCCATCGTGAATAGTATGGTGATACTGTTCATCTATTTATAGGCACGGGACATAGCCTGGACAAAATTACATTCGTGCCCTTGATATTTACTCGTGATTACAATACAAATTATCACGGGCCAAGTGGTCCTTTCCCCCTTTAAGTCGGTGTCGTCCTTGGTCTTCATCACCACATCAAGCCGAAGCTCTCTGGCGATAGCTTCGGCGCTTACTCCTGTCACCTTAGGGCTGCTTCTTTACTCTGCGTATGCTTTCGCCATTTAGAGAAGGTCTTTTATCCAGGAGCCGAAGCCTCCTATGATAATCTATAATGTGCTGAAAACATATGGTTAGTCACGCTTTTGAGGACCTTCTGAAGAGGAAGGCCCACAACAGCAGCCCCTCGCAATATTGATTTGTTTCTTTGTAACAAATTTAGACTGCGACATGGACGAAGGCCTTTAGCTGAAGGTCCGAAAAAACACCTTCCCTTCGCCAGAATAGCGAACGTCACTGACATGCTAGACCCACCAAGCCGTGGGGCGCTATGCATATATATATGAGCTCGTATTGAAAGTGTTCCTTGTGCTGTTTCAGTTGCTCACACTGTGTTTGCTATTTTAAAATCTCTTGTTTTTCGCGAGTTTGAGCTTTGGAATTTCAACAAGTTTTGATTTGATGGCTGGTGAGAAGAAGTCTGTGGACCTGGCGATGTCCGAGTTTTACGAAGCTATGGAGAGGACTAATGCTGAAAAAATTGCACATGAAACATTAGCTAGAATATCTAAGGATTCCAGTGACAGTGAAGACTTTGATGCTGAGAGTGAAATTGAGGATGCCGAAGATCGGCCCTGGAGGCCATGCCATGTTGTTTTCGGGAAGTCGACAATCAAACAAGGACAGATTGATGTCATGAGGGGAAGGTATTTTCGTGACATTTCTATTATGCAGGCTGGGGGAGAGAGTAATGTCCCTCTGCCCGAAGCTAGCGAAGTAGTTGTCTATAGAAGTTTTATGAAAGCGGGGCTTCGATTCCCTTTGGATAATGTTTCCGGTTGAAGTGTTGAAAACCTTCAAAGTCTACCTTCATCAGCTTACCCCTGAAGCCCTCATCAGGATATGTGTTTATATTTGGGCCATGAGGAGTCAAGGACAAGAGCCGAATGTGAAATATTTCTACAACTTGCATGAATTAACTTATGAGACGAAGGCTATTGGAAAAGAGCAATACCACAACAATTTCGGTTGTTATGGCTTCGTAACCCATTCTGAAGTAAGCAATCTAGTGCCAACATTCCGGAAGAGATGGCTAGGAGCCTAGATGCAAGAATGGTTCTATCTAAAGAATGACCTTGTTAAGACAGAAGATATCAAGGGGATTATCCAATGTGCCATATGGTCTCAATTCGGCATTAGAAGACCATCTCTTGCCCTTGGAAACGAAATTCAAGCGTGCCAAGCTGCTTATAACACAGTATGCACCTACATAGGCACCATGGACTTAGTCTAAGAGCATATTGCTTATAGAGTGTGGCCGCTCTCAAGTGGGTGAGAGATGTCGAAGGAAACTGTTGCTGGGTCCAGCAAAGGTGGTTTGGTCTATCTGAAGTACACATGCAAGTACAGGAGCCAATTCGATGAGCTGAATGATGATTGGCTGGATGCCATCAAAGCAACCAGCGATGAGTTGCTTGGTGCCTACTCAAGGGCCAAAGATGATGCCATGACGTCTGCCTTCGGAGGACAAGGCAAGAAAAGATTAAACAGGGGTTTTGATGTTATTGGTTTTGTTTACCCAGACTATTGCTATCCCTCGTGAAAGCAGGGAAATAAGAGGAAGGCTGTTGTGGCAGAACCTCCCAAATTATTTGGGCCCACATGCACCTGCCCTTGTCTCAAAGACCTCAGACAGCTATGCATTTGCACCAAATAACTTAACAGGATTTGTCCGAGTGCCCCAAGGTCCTCGAATAAACCACTTACAACCAGGACCACAGGATTAAGTAAACACAAATTACACACCAACATTTTTGCAACGGAAATCTTATTACCAAATTCTACAAGTTACATCAACTTTTACAATGTACATGATCGGAGTGATTACAAAGGTGATTCAAAGGAATAACTTTGAACTTTTATAAATTATTTATAGTTTTGAAATATATGCTAGCTCAAGTGACCATCCTCAACAAGAAGTATAGAAGATGTTGGAGACTTGTTCTCAAATGCTATGAGTTAAGAACAAGGCAACACAAATGTTAATGGTTAAAGACCTTCGTCTTTCGAAGCATTATCTCCCTTGGGATATAATGATCTTCAGACGAAGGTTATGAAGTACATACCTTCATGTTGAGGACTGTTCTCAAATGCTATGAATTAAGAACAAGGCAACACAAAAATAGGTTAATGGTCAATGCCCTTCGTCCTTTGAAGCATTATTTCCCTAAGGATATAACGATCTTCGGACGAAGGTTGTGAAGGACGTACCTTCATCATCATAGCATAAATCAATGAAAAACGAAGCATAGGAAACATGGAAAAATAACATGGATAATTATATGACATCATAATATATCTTTTATTATATGATTATGAATGAGTAAAAACAATATTGAATTACATTTGTACCTTCAGCTTGACAGAAGGTAAAAGCACAAGCGTGATGCACAAGTGAATACAAATCAGCGTGAATAGTATGGGGGTACTGTTCATCTATTTATAGGCACAGGGTGCAGCCTGTGTGGATTTACATTCATGTCCTTTATAACTGGTTACAATCATTACACAGATTATCATGGGCCGATCGGTCTTTTCATCTTTAAGTCGGTGCAACCCTTCGTCTCAAGGCGTGTCACTATGCCGAAGCTCCCTGGATGATAGCTTCAGCATTGCTTCTGTGTTGATCTTTCGAAGGTATTTCTTCTTACAGGACCTTCAGCGACGAAGCAGACCCCCAATAGTAGCCCCTTCGTAGTGCTAGATTGTTTTTCGTAACGAGCTTGATCCGTGAAAAATTGTCCTAGGCTTCGGAATGCCGAAGGTCCGGAAAACACCTTCCGTGAGCTCGTTGCCGAGAAACGATTAAAATATTCCAAGCGCGAGGTGGCCCCACCATGCAGCGGGTACACGCGATCTGGCGATTCATCTCCCATGCGCCGTGGTCCACGGTTCAGTGGGTGCGGGTGACTATTGAGTGGGTGCAGGCGACTTGACGATTCACCTCCAAACCTGCAACACTATATAAACAGACGGGTAGGTGTGAAGTTACCACAACATTCATTGCCATTGCACTGTTGTGCTGCTGAAAATTTAACCAAAGACGAAGCTTTCTCATCGCATTCTCAAGCAAAGCATCATTTTGATTTAGCTTCGGCATAAGAGGGAGCTTCGTCAAAACCGTAAAAATCATCAACATTCGTAAGAACTGCAAGAAATTCAACACCTGATGGCCAGAGTATGTTCAACTGCTAGAGTAACCCATGACGGAGAGGAGGCCAAAGCCACCGAAATAGCCTCGATTTCTGAAGTTATGAAGCAATATGGATTGGTTGTTACAGAGGGGACTATTGACGAAGGTGCACATATTGCTGAGGCTGAAGAAGCTGATATTGAGGAAGAAAATGCTGATGAAGAGGAAGACTATAACACTCTAGTCCCAACAAAGCCCAACCACTTAGATTTTGAAAAATATACTGTCTCTGAGGCCGATGTGTCGATGATGATGAAGCTCGGTTACTTTAGGGAGACAGAGAAGAAGCTTCTTCGTTTTGCCGGCGAAGAAACCACCCTAGAGCCAAAAAATGACGAAGTAGTAGTTTTCAAAAGCTTTTTCAAAGCTGGATTGCGGTTTCCGCTTCATGAGATGATTGGGGAAGTTTTGAATAATTATGAAATTTATCTTCATCAGATGACTCCTAATGCTATTGTTAGGCTCAGCATTTTCATTTGGGCCCTTCGAAGCCAGGGAATGAATCCAAATGCTGAAGCCTTCTGCCGAGTACATGAGCTACATTATCAGACGAAGGCCAGAGAAGATGGGCTTCTTGAGAATTTTGGCTATTACAACTTCGCTTACCGCAAGGATATGAAGGCCCCGGTGCTAAGCTACCGCACCAAGTGGCCAACCGGCTAGAAAAGTGAGTGGTTCTATATCAAAGCTGATGAGAAGAAAAGAGAAAAATTGAAGATATTCATAATGAGCCCATTGAGTTTAAGCTTCGGGCTAACCAGGCCCCTCTGCCACATGTCGTCGGGGTCACCATGCCAACAGGCTGTGGCAGAATTCAGAATTGTGATTGAGCAGATCGGCACTAGAGATCTAGTGCAAGAATACTTAGCTAATGGGGTATTTCCGACGTTAAGTGAATGGAATATGCCAAAGCTGAAGGGAGAAAAGAAAAAGAATGAACTTGTTCGATTGCCCTATCACTTCAAGGTCAAGAAACAATTCAAAGAGCCTTGCCAAGAGTGGCTAGAAATGATTGAGGCTATGTGCAACAAAATTTTGGGCAACTATACTAAAAAAGAAGATCAATTGATGACTGCGGCCTTCGGCACCTGACCGAAATGAAGGCTGAATCGAGTAATGGATGCGCTGAACTTTGAATACCCTGACTATGAACAATTAAGCAAGGGTGCCGAAGGGTCAAAGCAAAAAAGAGTTGTCAGTGTTATGAATAGACAGGCTGCTAGGATGATAAAAGAAGATGAAAAAATTTTGAAAAAGAAAAAATCTAGTCCTGAGCCAAAGGTGACAACCTCGAAGAAGAGGAAAACAGCAATTCCAGAGCCGAAGATGGCTGAGATAGAAGAGGGAGCTCCTTCGACACCTTCTGCTATCGAAATGGAAGAAATTTTAAAGGTAATGACCGAATCCTTACCTATCAAGCTGCTAAGTCCCCTAGGGCCAGAACTGACAAAGCTTTTACAGAAGAAAGATGAGCCTTCGGCAGCGAAGAAGGCGGTTGGGCGAAAAAAGCAAAGGATTGTTACTTATGCAATCAATTGAAGAAACACCACCGCCGGCCTTAGCGTCAAAAATAACACCAGCTACCGAAGTTGCTACAGCTACCGAAGTTGCTCCCACCGAAGCTACAACTGCCGAAGCTACAACGGTCGAAGCCACAAATCTGGAGACCACATTATCTGATATTGATAGAGTACTCTCACTACAGAAATTCACTTAATTCCCGTCGGCCAGAAACCGACGGGAATAAGCCTAAACCAACGGGAATTACTTATTCCAGTCGGTTTAGGGCTTATTCCCGTCGGTTTTCAGCTGCCAGGCGTCCCTTGTCAGGGATAAGTTTATCCCCGTCGGCGGCTGATGGGAATTATTAATTCCCGTCGGCTAGTTAGTGGCCGACGGGAATTAAGGCTAACTCCCGTCGGTTCCCCAGGCCGACGGGAGTTATTAATTAATTCCCGTCGGTTCCCCAGGATTATATATAGGTAGGATTATACCTCGACGGGGGCTAGAGGCGGCGTTCGGGCGGACGGCGGCGCTCCGGGACGAGCAGAGGGCGTTGGCGGCCTCGGGGGCGGCGTTTCGGCCTCGGGTGGTAGGCCTCGAATGGTGGCGGCGCGGAGGAGCGGTGGCGCGGAGGCGTGGCGGTGCTGCGGCGCGGATGCACAGCTGCGCAGTGGCGCCGGGGCGCGGCGGCACGGTGGCGTGGCGGCGTGGTGGCGTGGGGGCTCGGCGGCCCGGCGGCGCTGGAGCTCGGCCGCGCGACTGCTCGGGCGGGCGGCGGCTCGGGCGGGCAGCGGCGGCGGCGGCTCGTCGGTTTGAGACGAGAGAGAGAGGAGGAAGAATGAGTCCACGCGCGGCCGGACGTGGCTCTAAAACCATTAATCCCCGTCGGCCTACGACGTGGCCGACGGGAATTAAATAACCCCCGTCGGCTTAGGGACAAAGCCGACGGGAATTACTTAACCCCATCGGCTAGGTGATGTGGCCGATGAGAATTAAATTAATTCCCGTCAGCTAGTTGACAGCCGACGGGAGTTATTTAATTCCTGTCGGCTTTTACACTGGCCGACGGGAATTAATCTGGCCGACGGGAGTCAACAGAATTCCTGTTGTGTCTTGGATATGGCCATAGAAGAAGCTGCTGCAGCTGCTGAAGAAACCCTGGCCACAGTGCCTGGAAAAGGCAAGGAGATCGCTGAAGATATTTCGGAGAAAAAAGACTTCAATTTTCAAAATATAATTGGACAAGAGTTATCTAAGGCTGAGAAAGAGGAGCTGCGGGATTATGCTATATCATGTGGCTACCAGCCAGGAGCGTTGCTCTTCGGCGGCATTAACGAAGAAAGCTTAGGATGCATCCGAGATCGAACTGGAGCGAAGGTTATCAGTACTCTGTCGAAGAGTGTCGGTTTCCCAAAGCTTGAAGCTGACATCAGTCGCTACCGACAACAACATATCGTCGGTAGTTTATTCTATTCTAATTTCAAGGTAAAATTTTTTCTTCAACTTTTCATTGGTTTACGATGAAGGTGATTGCTGATGAAGGTTATTTTGCACAGAGTATGCTACTATGTAAAGCCTTGAGGATGCAACAGGACCTCGAAGATAAGAAAAATGAGGTTATAATTGAAGGTTTGGAAAGCAAAATTAAAGATCATGAAGCTACTCTTGAAAAGAAAGTTTTTGTTCTTCAAACTATGGAGGGTTAACTAGCAGAAGCCCAAGCCGAGATTGCCAGATTAAAAAGTGAACTCCTCCTGAAATCAGAAAGCTTTGAGCGAGAAAAGAAGGATTTCGATACGAAGCTTAAAGCCAAAGTCGAAAAGAGTTCGAATTTGCAAAAATCATTGAAGGAGCTTCAGGACAAATGTGTAGACTTCGGCAACTGGTGCGTGCAACGGCTGAAGCAGGTCTTCAACTCAGTTGGAGCCAGTTCTGAAAATTTGAACCTTCGGTTGAAGACCTGCCCGGCACCTTCGAACACATTGAGGGTGAAGTTGATGCGTTTGACGAAGTCATAGCTGGGCACGATGACTTCTGTGCCCTGCTAGCTTCTCGTGGCACAGCTATTGCTTTCATGAAGACTGGTTGCACACATGGGAAGATCGTGAACAGGCCAAACTTCAGCCTGTCACCAGCGGATTTAACTAACATCCCTAGTCTAGCCCGAAGCATTGAAATAGATTCATAACTCAAATCTGGACGAAGGGTGGGCGAGACTTAGCTGGTCACGAAGCTCGAAGCCATCTCAAGCCGGTAATACACTTGTACCTATTGCTTACCTTGTCCTTGAGATTTGTGTTTACCTTACACCGCTTTGTTATGTACAGGATGTCGAAGCCGAAGAGCAATGATTCGAAGCTTTACGGATAGTGATGAAGTGATGAAGCTGCTGCGAAAAAAGCTCTAGAGAATTTTTTTGAATTAACTTTGTAAAAGATACTGTAATTTAAGAATCAAACACTACTCTATAAATTTGTCCATACCTTGTAATATATTTTTACCTTTTCATCTATGTATGAACTGCTTTGATGTGGACGAAACTTGTATTTTTGAGCCGAAGGCGAAAAACACCTTATCTTCTTTTTGTACACACCGAAGCGTAAAATTTGCTTCTTTTGTACTCATTGAAGCCTTGTCATTAGAGCCGAAGCAACTGTTTCTACCCTATGATATGATGATGATCCTACGAATGTCTAAATGAATGTGTATGAATGCAATGAATGATGTGATGTAATGTGCAAATGAATGTCCAAACACACGCTTACGAAGCCACACCCAGACTCTGCATCCCCTTAGGAACGACTTTGGAGTCTACTTCACCGTTTATTTTTCGGTGTTCACCGCTGACTTTTCGGTGTAAGTTCTGCATCCCCTTAGGAACGACTTTTCAACTTCTTCGCCTTCTATTTCGGCGGTATAAGTTCTGCATTCCCTTAGGAACGTCTTTTGAACTTCTTCGCCTTCTATTTCGGCGGTATTTGGCTCTGCATTCCCTTAGGAACGACTTTTGAGCAGAAAACTTACGCTGCACTCCCTTAGGAATGACTTTTTTATAGCTTCGTCGTGCTCTGCATCCCCTTAGGGATGACTTTTGAGCTTCTCCCTGGTTTTTTTCTATGCACTCGATGGTGCATGCTCAGATTTTACATTTTACATTCTTTTGGGGGATTTTGCTCTCATAGAGCTAAATAAGAAAGGAAAAATTACAAACTATGGCCCCATTAAAAACCTTTCTCCCCGTTTGGAAAGGAAAAGAGTGCCATAGTAAAAAATGAAAAAAGATTACATCAAATTACACATAATATCGTCGAAGCTCATCCGCGTTCCAAGATCAAGGAATGTCGTTGTCGTCCATATCCTTCAATCTGTAAGAACCGGGCCTTGACGAAGATACCACTAGAAAAGGTCCTTCCCACTTCGGCTGTAGTTTGCCTACTGTGTCCGGATTAGCCACTCTCCGAAGCACCAAATGCCCTGGCTTAATATTTTTCAACCGAACTTTTCTGTCGCACCATTTTATTGCTTCGGCTTGATATTTATTGATATTCTCCACAGCCTGAAGTCTGGTCCCTTCTATAGTATCTTTTGCCACGTGATAATTAGCTTTATCTTCTGCCGAAGCTGGTGTTCTTATTGACCCCACTTTAGCTTCTTCTGGGGTTATAGCTTCGTCGCAAAATAATAATTTGAATGGTGTAAAACCTGTTGATCTTGATATGGTTGTATTGTGGCTCCACACCACTTTAATCAACCCATCTGGCCACTTTCCTCTGCGCTGATTGAAGATTAGCTTCATTATTCCCGTCATTATAATGCCATTTGCTCTTTCGACCAGCCCGTTTGACTCCGGGTGCCTAATTGATGCAAAATGAATCTTCGTGCCAATCTGATCACAGAAATGCTTGAAAGTTTCGGCATCAAACTGTGTTCCATTGTCCACAGTTATATCCTCCGGCACGCCGTAGCGACAAACAATTTTCTGCCAGAAGAAAATCTGGACTGTAACCGAAGTTATTGTTGCCAAAGGCTTCGCTTCAATCCACTTAGAAAAATATTCTACAACCACCACAACATATCTCAAATTGCCTTGCGCTGGTGGAAGTGGGCCTAGCAAATCTAGGCCCCATCTTTGCAACAGTCAGGTGAGTTGTATTAACTAAGTGAGAGATGAAGGTTGTTTCTGGTCTCTTGCACATTTTTGACAATTTCACATTTTTGAACTAACTCTGCGGCATCCGAATATGCCTTCGGCCAGTAGAATACTTGTCTAAATACTTTTCCCAGCAATGGCCTAGACCCAATATAAGATCCACACAGACCTGCATGTATCTCCTTCATTAATTCAACACCTTCAACTCTTGATAAACACTTGAGAAGTGGAGAACAGACTCCATGTTTATATAATTCCCCTTCTATTATCACATACGGTCTTGCCCTTGCCTCCATCCTCTTATTATAAGCTTCGTCATCTGAAAGGCAATTATCTTGGAGGAAAGATATAATTTCAGTCCTCCAATCTTCACTATGTATTGGAGAAATGGTAAGCACTACTCTCTCCATGAGTTCAACCGAAGGTGCCTTTATTGTTTCAAAAAATAATTCCGAAGGTAGAGGAAGCCCCTGAGTCGCTGATTTGGCTAGCAGATCTGCATGCTCATTTTCACCTCTTGGAATATTCTTGAGAGAAAAACCTTCGAAAGAAGCCTCCAACCTTCGAACTGTATCCAGATATTTTTCAAGCTTCGGTCTCTTGCCTTGCTACTTTTGTCTACATGGCCAGAAATGACTTGAGAATCAGTTTTTTTAGGATGGCGCTTCTTATTCCCATTGCCTTTAACTTCCGAAGCCCCAACAGAAGTGCTTCGTACTCAGCAATATTATTTCTACAACTAAAGTCAAGTTTGGCTGCATAACATGTTCTAACTTTTGAAGGTGCCACTAGGACAGCAGTCGCTCCTGCACCGAAGGTTCCCCAGGATCCATCGCAGAACACCGTCCAAGCTTCAGTGTCTTTGTTTATTTCTTCTTCCTGAGCCCCTTGCGTCCAATCAGCAATGAAGTCTGCTAACGCCTGGGACTGAATTGAGGATCTATGCACATAGTCAATGGTGAATTCATTAAGCTCTACAGCCCATTTCCCAATCCTTCCAATAGCTTCTCTGTTCCTCATAATATCCTTCAGAGGCTGTGACGAAGGAACAATTATGCGATATGATTGAAAATAATCCTGAAGCTTTCTGGAGGCCATTAACATAGCATATAGCACCTTCTCCAATTCGGAATAATTTTTCTCTGACAGACTTAAAACTTCGGAGACAAAGTACACTAGAGCTTGCTTTTTGACTTGGCCATCTAGCTTCTCCTGCACAAGTGTCGCACTTACTGCAGAATGCAAAGCTGCAACATATAAGAGCAATGGAGCCCCTAGCGAAGGTGGAGTTAATGTTGTTAAATCAATCAAATATTGCTTCAATTCTTCGAAGGATTTTTGCTGAGCCGGGCCCCATTGAAAGACTTCGGCTGACTTCAGTATTTCAAAGAATAGCAGATTTCTTTCTGCTGATCTGGATATGAATCTGTTTAATGATGCTAATCTACCTGCCAGTCGTTGAGTCCCTTTCTTTGTACTTGGCGGTTCCATCCAAAGGATAGCTTCAATCTTGCTTAGGTTAGCTTCAATTCCCTTCGTTAATACTAGACAACCAAGAAACTTGCCCTTCTTTACCCCAAAAACACACTTTTGTGGATTTAACTTCAAACCAGCTTGCCTGAAATTGGCGAATGTCTCTTGCAAATCAGCAATGTGATTTTCTTGCTTCGTGCTTTTAACTATGATATCATCAACATAGGTTAGCACATTCCTGCCTATTTGAGAATGAAGGACTCTGGCTGTCATTCTGCTGAAACTTCCTCCAACATTTTTAAGCCCCTCAGGCATCCGAAGATAGCAATATGTACCACTGGGGGTTATGAAGCTAGTCTTTGGCTCATCTTCCTTCTTCATCCAGATTTGGTGGTAGCCTGAGTAACAATCTAGTAGACTCATGAGCTCTGACGAAGCTGCTGCATCTACTAGAGAATCTATTATTGGCAATGGGAACTCATCCTTTGGACAAGCCTTGTTAAGATCTGTAAAATCAATGCACATTCTCCATTTACCGTTGGCCTTCTTCACCATAACAGTGTTGGCTAACCACTCTAGGTATTTCACCTCTCTGATAACGCCAGCACTAAGAAGCCTCTTTACTTCATTTCGAGCACCTTCAGCTTTGTGTCAGACATTTTCCGAAGTCTTTGTTTTCTTGGCCTGAAAGATGGATCCACATTGAGCGAATGTTCAATAACATCTCTGTTGACACCACAAAGATCATTGGTTGACCAAGCGAAGACATCTTTGTTGTTGAATAGAAATCTTAGCAAATTCTTCTCCTGCTCTTCAGATAACTGAGACCCCAGCAGTACCTTTTGTTCTGCTATATCTTCACGCAGAAGCATAGGCTTCGGCTGATCCACCGAAGCAGCCTTTTCTCTTTTGTATCTATACTGCTCACAGGCTTTAGCTCCATCTATATTATGGATTGCCTTTGAATCTCTCCAGTTTCCTTTGGACTTTCTGGCAGCTTCTTGACTCCCATGAATAGCAATGAGCCCTTGTTCTGAAGGTATTTTCATGCATAGATATGCTAGATGAAGTATTGCTTCGAAAGCATTAAGTGTCCCATGACCAATGATTGCATTATAGGGGTACTCCATGTCAACAATGTCAAATACGACCTTTTCAGTCCTTCTGTTATGAACTGTAAGGAAAATGGTCCCCGGGCCATTTGGCTAATTGAGTTTTGGTGTTTGATGAACAACACAATCCGTGAACTAATAAGTTTTCTAGTGTTTGTGTTTGTAGTTCACAGGATGCGAAGAGAATTGGACCAAGGCAATGAGGATGCAACACCTCAAAAGAAGACATAAAAAGATGCATAGGAGTCCAATACTCAAGAACAAAGAAGCCCGAAGAAATCAGCGAAGAAATCCAAAATAAGGGCTGTCAGCCAGCGCCTGGTGGCGCACCGGACATTGGTGTCCGGTGTGCACCGGACTGTCCGGTGAGGCACCAGACAGTCTGCGCAGAGAGGCCGCAGACAGGCGCTCTCTGGCTGTAGCACCGGACTGTCCGGTGTGCACCGGACTGTCCGGTGTGCCAACGGGCAGACGGCAACGGTCGAATCCAACGGTCGACTGCTACAGGCGCCAACGGTCGGCTGACGTGGCGTGCACCGGACATCTACTGTGCAGTGTCCGGTGGTGCACCGGACTGTCCGGTGCACCCGACGACAGAAAGATGCTGCTTTCTGTCCAACGTCTAGTTGGGGGTGTGGAGGCTATAAATACCACCCCAACCGGCCATTCTCAAGTGTGAGAGCCCAAGCAACATACCAAGACACATAGTGCATATTTCCAAGAGCTCAAACACCCAAGTGCTTAATAGAATCACTCGGTGATTAGCGTAGGTGCTTTGCGAAGTGCTTAGGTTAGTTAGACTGCTTTAGCGCTTGCTCTAGGTGAACCCTAGTCAGTTGAGTGAGTTTTGTAAAACCACACAACCCCTCGGCTCTTGCGTGAGTCGTTGTAATTGTACCGAGTGGGGGCGAGAGTCTTGCGAGACCGTGACAACCGCGTTTGTGTCACGGCCGCCACCGTGTACCGGAGGGAACGAGGCCCGCGGCGTTTCGGCCGGAAGCTCGATAGTGGAGACGGCGGGGAGCGTCCGAGAGGAGCCGGAAGCGGAGCACCACTTGCGCGTGGAGAAGGCCCGTGGCTCTCTACGGAGTTACTCGACCGTGGTGCTTGGCCCTCGCGTGGGCTTCCCTTTGCGTAGGGGCACCAACGAGGATTAGTCGGGACCTTGCGCGGTTCCGGATACCTCGGTAAAAATACCGGCATCATCCACGAGAGTTTGCTTCTCTACTTAGCTCTTTACATTCCGCATTTACATTAAGCATTTAAGTTTCAATCTTGTAGTCATACTTATTTAGTGTAGATTGAAACTTAGCCTTTGCGGTAGAGATAGCAACACTTAGACTAAACCTAGTTTGCACATTCTAGTTTTGATTATTTGCATAGGTTTTGCTATAGGGATTTAATTATGGCCTAGTTAAGTAAAAGTTTTAGAAGTCCTAATTCACCCCCCCCCCCCTCTTAGGCGTCACCCGTTTCCTACAAGTGGTATCAGAGCCCGGTTTGGCTCATTTGAAACGCTTTAGCTTCACCGCTAAAAGAGCCGACGCTTTTTAGAGGAAGGGATGGATACCCATAGGCCACCACATTTCGACGGCACTAACTTCCCATATTATAGTGCTAGAATGGCTTGTTACCTAGAGGCCGTTGATCTAGGTGTTTGGAGAGTCACTCGTGACGGGATGAAACCCCTCAAGAATCCCGAGAAACCCACCATGAGTGAGGAAAAAGAAATCCATTTAAATGCTAGAGCCAAAAATTGCTTGTATGAATCTCTTAGCATGGATATTTTTAATCAAGTATTTACCTTGAAAACTGCTAATGAGATTTGGCTAAAATTGCATGAGCTCCATGACGGCACATCCAATGTCCGTGAGCAAAAACATTGCCTAGTCTTAAATGAGTATAATTCTTTTGCTATGAAAGATGATGAGCTTGTTAGAGACATGTATTCTCGTTTGAATCTAATAATCAATGAGCTCAACTCTATTGGCATTAATAAGCTAGGTGATGCGGACATTGTGAGGAAGATTATCTCCCTACTACCACAACAAAGATATGGGAGCATCATCACCATCCTTCACAACATGGAGGACTTGAGCAACATGACGCCGACCATTGTGATTGGGAAAATTGCGGCTTTTGAGATGTTGCGAAAAATGAGTCGGGGAGAGGAGCCAACTTCCTCAAGACCATATGCTTTTGCATGTGATGAAAGGAAGGGCAAAAAGAAGGCTCCCACTCCAAGTTCCTCAAGTGAAGAAGAGGAAGAAGAAGAAAGTGATGATGATGAAGATAATCAACCATGCACATCATCCTCCGAGGACGAAGAAACAATCCGACGCGTCGGAAAGGTAATGAGGATGATCCGCAAGATTAATCTAATGGGTGTGCCCCTGCAGGTCGAGGATCTTCTCTTTAACATTGACAGGAAAAAGCAAAGGAAGAGAGGATGCTTCGCATGTGGGGAGAAGGGCCACTTCAGGGACAACTGTCCAAATATGGCCAAACCCAAAAAGGAGAGGAGCAAAGGCAAGGCGCTAACAAGTGTTAGAACTTGGGATGATTCTTCAAGTGAAGATGAACCTCCAAGGACGCGCAGCCACCGGTCCTCATCACGATCATCACGGTCATCACACAAATGCCTTATGGCAAGAGGTAACAAAAGCATTCCATCCTCTTGTGATGAAAGTAGTAGTGATGATGAAGGTGAGGGAAAGGCCTCTCTAGAAGAGCTTGCGGAAGCCGTAAAATTTTTCCAGGATGTTTGCACTAAGCAAAAAGCTCAACTTAAAACTTTGAAAAATAAGTTGGTTAGCTCTCAAAATGATTACAAAGGTTTGCTAGAAAAATTTGAAACTTTTGCAAACTTAAATAGTGAGCTATCAACTAAAATTGAGCTATTAGAATCTAGTGCTCCATCCACTGCTACCGATGATAGCCTTATTAAAAAGAATGAAAAACTTAAGGCTAAGTTAGCTAGCTCCCAAGAAGCTATTGAAAATTTGCTAGAGAAAATGGAAATTCTTAGCATACACAATAATGAGCTAACTACTAAGCTAGAAAACATTGGTAGCACCCCAGCAGCATCTTTAGTTGAAATACCTGAAATAATTAAGAAAGATGCTTCTACTTCCTGCTTTGATTTAATTGATGATTCTAACCCCTGCAACCAAGTCGTTGTTGAGAATATTGTTGTAGAGACATGTACGGATGAGGTTGCAAAGGAAAATGAACAATTAAAGCAAGAAGTGGCTCGCCTTGGCAAGGCTTTGTATGACAAGAAAGGCAAAGCCAAACAAATCCGACCTCCATAGGATAACACCACTGCGGGAGTGAACAAGCCTGTAGAGGGAGAAACTGTGATTTGTAGGCTATGCCACAAGGAAGGCCACAAGTCTTTCCAATGCAAGGCGATGACCGGGGATAAACAAAGGCAAAAGCTCAAGCAAAAGCCATCAAGCAAAATCTCCAACACCTACATCAAAAAGGTGAACAAAAAGGATGCTACACCATATTTGATCAAGAAGAAAAAGAACGGAAAGGTGATAGCAATCAAGGCCAACAAGCAAGCCAACAAAGGAAAAGGGGCCAAACGCATCTGGGTGCCAAAAGAGATAATTTCAACCATGAAAAGCACCAAGAAGGTTTGGATCCCGAAAGGGAAGTGAGTGGACCGAAGGTCCCCGGGAAATTTGGAGGCTTGGCTAAATTGGGATGTATATCATGGGATACATCATATTGGATCAAGTTTATTGCCAAGTGGGTTAGTGAAAATTTTGGACCCAAATTTCCCACCCATGACTAAGGTAACTAGTTTTATTGTATTTCTCGTTTTTAGATATGCGTATCTATTTATCTTTTATCTAGTTTACCTTTCTTGCCTAGTATTACATTTGTTATGTACTTTTGTTCAAAATCATGCATACTAGGTAAATCATATGGTAGGATTGCTAGTTTTTAAATTCATATACTTAAGCAAACCTACATGGCTTAAAATGTTTATTTAAGCACGGCACATAGCTTTTATATCATTCCATAGTAAATGATGCATCAATTGAAAATTTTGATTTCTACAAAGTGTATCATTTAACTTATATGTGCCAAAGTTTGGATTATGGATAATTTGCCCCTCTTGATATCAAATCAAAGTGCATGTCTCCTACAAGTATTCAAAACTTGTATGCACACCTTTAGGGGGAGGTTACTCTATAATCTAACACTTTGAGACTAACACCTTTTCAAGTCTATTTCATGTGATAGTCTCATTGTAAAGAAAATAAGGTCCCCGGAGAAAGTCAACAATCTTCCACTGCAAAATCTCCAAGAACTCTCATGTCTCTCAAGCTCGCCATTGATCTCCAATTGGTATCTTTTGAGACTACATTCAGTATCATTTACATGTCTTCTCCAATATTTGATTAGACTATATTTCATATCATATGCTTCCGTGTTGCCAAAAATGCATAAGTAGTTAACTCATATTCTGTTACCTATGCATAAGGGAAGTCAGTCTTTTCAAATCATGTCTTGCACCTCTAATTTTCACATGCTTTTTCCTAAGTAGAGGATCTCTGTCAGGGGGAGTATTTCTTCATCTCTAAAGGGGGAGAAAAACTCTTTCTAAAGGAGACAACTCATTTAGGGGGAGTAATCTTTTGAGGACTCCTTCAAGTGGTATCATTCACATAATTTAATTTAATATCCTTCTAGTGATATCATTTGATACAATTCTTGATGAGGGCAAGCTTTTATTTACTTCCTACATGCTTTTAATGTCTTCCTTTTCGGTGGTTGATGCCAAAGGGGGAGAAGGTTAGGGACCAAAGCAATGAAAACTATATCAAACACCAAACACCACCAATTTAAAATTTTATATCTCCAAATGACTTTTTCAAGTGGTTTTGGTTATTTGGTCCAAAAATAGGAAGTAAGTGAATTATGGAGTTAGGGGGAGGCTTAAGTCCATAATATCACATTGTGGGGACAATCATGCATCTTAGCAAGTAGATTGAATATTTTCACTCAAATACTTGTATTATTTGCTTGCTTTGGTTGTGTTGTCATCAATCACCAAAAAGGGGGAGATTGTAAGGAAAATGGTCCCCGTGCCATTTGGCTAATTGAGTTTTGGTGTTTGATGAACAACACAATCCGTGAACTAATAAGTTTTCCAGTGTTTGTGTTTGTAGTTCACAGGATGCGAAGAGAATTGGACCAAGGCAATGAGGATGCAACACCTCAAAAGAAGACATAAAAAGATGCATAGGAGTCCAATACTCAAGAACAAAGAAGCCCGAAGAAATCAGCGAAGAAATCCAAAATAAGGGCTGTCAGCCAGCGCCTGGTGGCGCACCGGACATTGGTGTCCGGTGTGCACCGGACTGTCCGGTGAGGCACCGGACAGTCTGCGCAGAGAGGCCGCAGACAGGCGCTCTCTAGCTGTAGCACCGGACTGTCCGGTGTGCACCGGACTGTCCGGTGTGCCAACGGGCAGACGGCAACGGTCGAATCCAACGGTCGACTGCTACAGGCGCCAACGGTCGGCTGACGTGGCGTGCACCGGACATCTACTGTGCAGTGTCCGGTGGTGCACCGGACTGTCCGGTGCACCCGACGACAGAAAGCTGCTGCTTTCTGTCCAACGGCTAGTTGGGGGTGTGGAGGCTATAAATACCACCCCAACCGGCCATTCTCAAGTGTGAGAGCCCAAGCAACATACCAAGACACATAGTGCATATTTCCAAGAGCTCAAACACCCAAGTGCTTAATAGAATCACTCGGTGATTAGCATAGGTGCTTTGCGAAGTGCTTAGGTTAGTTAGACCGCTTTAGCGCTTGCTCTAGGTGAACCCTAGTCAGTTGAGTGAGTTTTGTAAAACCACACAACCCCTCGGCTCTTGCGTGAGTCGTTGTAATTGTACCGAGTGGGGCGAGAGTCTTGCGAGACCGTGACAACCGCGTTTGTGTCACGGCCGCCACCGTGTACCGGAGGGAACGAGGCCCGCGGCGTTTCGGCCGGAAGCTCGATAGTGGAGATGGCGGGGAGCGTCCGAGAGGAGCCGGAAGTGGAGCACCACTTGCGCGTGGAGAAGGCCCGCGGCTCTCTACGGAGTTACTCGACCGTGGTGCTTGGCCCTCGCGTGGGCTTCCCTTTGCGTAGGGGCACCAACGAGGATTAGTCGAGACCTTGCGCGGTTCCGGATACCTCAGTAAAAATACCGGCGTCATCCACGAGAGTTTCCTTCTCTACTTAGCTCTTTACATTCCGCATTTATATTAAGCATTTAAGTTTCAATCTTGTAGTCATACTTATTTAGTGTAGATTGAAACTTAGCCTTTGCGGTAGAGATAGCAACACTTAGACTAAACCTAGTTTGCACATTCTAGTTTTGATTATTTGCATAGGTTTTGCTCTAGGGATTTAATTGTGGCCTAGTTAAGTAAAAGTTTTAGAAGTCCTAATTCACCCCCCCCCTCTTAGGCGTCACCCGTTTCCTACATGAACGAAGCCGAAAGTTACTTGCATTGTGATTTTGTCGAGTGCTACAATCTGCCTTCCTCCGAAGCCACATAGAGGATGTGTAGCATCATGAATCTTATCCTCTGGTTCTTGCATCTGTCTGAAGGCCTTAGCAAATATGATATCCGCTGCGCTGCCTGTATCAACTAGAATATTATGGACCAGAAATCCCTTGATGATATAAGATATGACCATAGCATCATTGTGAGGGTAATCTTTGAGCTGAAGGTCATCCTGGGAGAAGGTGATTGGGATATGGGACCATTTTTATTTGATGAAGGGTCCCTGCACCCAAACATGTTGTACCCTTCTCTGTGCTTCTTTCTTCTGCTTCTTGTTAGCCGACTCTGAACCTGAGCTGCCTGTTATCGGAAGCACCAGCTTCGTAGCTGAAGGTAGTTCGGCTTGGTTGTTGAACGAAGCCATCAGCTCAAAAGTGGAAGTGAGTTCACCGGAGGTGGGCGCCAATGTTGAGGACTGTTCTCAAATGCTATGAATTGAGAACAAGGCAACACAAAAATAGGTTAATGGTCAATGTCCTTCGTCTTTCGAAGCATTATTTCCCTAAGGATATAATGATCTTCGGACGAAGGTTGTGAAGGACGTACCTTCATCGTCATAGCATAAATCAATGAAAAATGAAGCATACGAAACATGGAAAAATAACATGGATAATTATATGACGTCATAATATATCTTTTATTATATGATTATGAATGAGTAAAAACAATATTGAATTACATTTGTACCTTCAGCTTGACAATAGGTAAAAGCACAAGCGTGATGCTCAAGTGAATACAAATCAGCGTGAACAGTACAGGGATACTGTTCATCTATTTATAGGCATAGGGTGCAGCCTGTGTGGATTTACATTCATGTCCTTTATAACTAGTTACAATCATGACATATATTATCATGGGCTGATCGGTCTTTTCATCTTTAAGTCGGTGCAACCCTTTGTCTCAAGGCGTGTCACTATGCCGAAGCTCCCTGGATGATAGCTTCGGCGTTGCTTCTGTGTTGATCTTCCGAAGGTATTTCTTCTTACAGGACCTTCGGCGACGAAGCAGACCCCCAACACTTCATCATTTTAGTATGTAATAATGAAAGCAGAGACATATAAAACATAGAAAAGAACATGAATAATCACATTTAATCACTAGATTATTTTTGTTCTTATTATGTAATCATGAACAAGCATTAATGATATTGATTACATTTGTACCTTCGGCTTGACAGAAGGTGAGAATCCAAGAGCGACGTGCAAGTGATTACAAGTCAGCGTGAACAGTACGGTGTTATTGTTCATCTATTTATAGGCACAGGACGCAGCCTAGGTAAAATTACATCCATGTCCTTGACACTTACTACTGACTAAGGAGTAATCAGTCGAGAACTTGGCACTATATTGTGGCGGAACTGCCCGAATTATTCCAACTTAAGTGCCTAAGCCCTGCCTTAGAGGCTAGACCACACTTAAATGGGAATAACCCGTCAATCCCTCGGATCTAGTCCGACACGGCCACTGACAGGATCAAGTACCACAATCTCACTCGATGGTGAGTCACAGAGCAAATACAATAAAGCATAAAACCATGCATGTGAGAGTATTAGATTATTACATCATCATCATCGGAGTTTTTGCAAAAGTAACCGTCATTGTTCGAAGTGCAGCGGAAATAAACTAACGGTAAATAAACAGAGAGATGGGGAAGCCTGTCCCATCACTCCTCATGCTCCTCCTCAGCCGAGGCGGGGTCCCACTCAACAGTCCAACCCGGTGGTAAGGTGGACGGCCAAGTCACTCCAGCAACCATGTCCTCCAGAGAACCTGTAAAATTATGCCACAAGCAAGGCTGAGTATACTAATACTCAGCTAGACTTACCCGGTGTGAGGAGTCTACTCCTCTACCTCTAGACATGCAGCTGTTTGGCTGTGGGGTTTAGTTTGCCAAAAGCACTAGCTGAGTTTCTAAATTAAGTTTTAACTTTGTCAAAATTTAAGTGTGACTCTCTTAAGGCTAAATGTGTACTATCTACTCATACATAGTAGCAAACATTATTAGCAATCAACATCTTATATCAACTCATCATATTTCCACTTGTTACTCAATGCAGTACAATGGATCAAGCAGTCTCATTAGCTGCGAGAAGCAGACGATTCGAATCGAGTTTTTAAACCTTGCAAGGTAAACCTAAACACACGACATGCAGGGGCACTCTGTCCCCACACACATCAACCGTCCCCATCGATTCCCTAGCAATAGAAAGGGGCTCACCGCCTTGGCGTACAATGCCCCACTGACCCCGACTGCCGTCGTGCAGTGGCCGCACTTGTACCCACCATAACCGGAATGGGAGACCACGTCTCAGGTCGCGTGAGGAGGGCAATCTGCGGGCAGGTTCACTCAGGTACTAGGCTTACCGATTTACCATATTTCTCGGTATGTGTTTAGTACGTTCAAACGCTTGACACAGGTATCCGCACGTTAATCCTTATTCCCATTTTTCACCACGTAGACCACACATCCCCATGGATCCATGTCCACCAACAAACAATTAATATGATAAGAAAAGTGGGTACAACCAATTCCTGATCTCGCGCGAGTGCTAGAAAAATCACTCGTCTTCTACCGAGATCCTAATTAAATAAGCAGCTACTCGACCTAGCATACTATTATCCATCTCAAAAGGAATCCTGAGTTCATGCAACTAGGGTTTCAGTCAATTAACTCCTACACTTAAGTGCACAGCACAAGCCTACAAACAATAAGTATAGTAAAATAGCATAAATAACAGGTTATGCATAAACCGGGGCTTGCCTTCCAAGGCTGTGGCAGGCAGATCCTCTGGTGCAGACTCGGGTGCGGGATCCGGGGCTACCTCCCACTAGTAGAAAAGAGCTCATAGCCTGCGGCACCCAAAAATTATCACTGGCGGTTTCAGTTATCGCGCGCCAGTAAAAAAAAACGAGGTGGGCCCGGCTTTGGAACCGCCAGTGGAAACACTTTTCCACTGGCGGTTGTCTTAACACAACCGCCAGTGGAAATAGGATGTTTCCACTGGCGGTTGGTGTAACATAACCGCCAGTGGAAAACCAATGTCCACTGGCGGTTGGTGTAACCGAACCGCCAGTGGAAACATCCTATTTCCACTGGCGGTTGTGTTAAGACAACCGCCAGTGGAAATGTGTTTCCACTGGCGGTTTTTCAAGCCAACCGCCAGTGAACTGTCTGTTATAAATAGCTCTCTTCTTTCCCCCGACAGTGAACTGTATGCTCGCAGCCAGCTTCCATTGGAGGCGATTTTGGAGGTCCAGATTTCAAAAAATATAAGGGGGGAGGTTTTGCTCTTCATTTCTTCGAAGAAGGTGGATAAGAAAGGTTGGTTTATGTTTCTTTGTCAATTTTTGTTCATTCTTGCTCAATTTTAGCCACATTTTGGATCTAGGGTTTTACATGTGTGAGAGAGAAGTAGCTAGGTAATTTTCTCTATTTACTCAAATGAGGTTGCTTAAGATGGTTAGTTTTTGTCTATTCCCTCTCCTTTTTCATGTTTAGTTATCAAATAAGTTTATCCATAACACATATTTAGTTGCTTTATGAATGGTGAATGTGTTGTGTGTAAGGTTGGTTTAATTATTTCAATTGTCAGTTATTGTTTATTTTTGCTCAATTTTAACTACATTTTGAAACTAGGCTTTCACCATGTGTTAAAGATAGGTTTGGGTATTAATTTTTTTTGTTTATTAGTTGCTAAAAAAGTTTGGCTTATGTTTCTTTTGCCAAATTTTGTTCATTTTTCCTCCATTTTATTAGCCACATTTTGGATATAGGGTTTCACCATGTGTTAGAGATAAAGTAGTCTAACTACTTTTATTGGAAGCATGTAATTTTACACGACTTGCAAACCGAAGCATGTGTTAGCGACAAACCGAAGCATGTGTTAAAGAGGTGAGAGAGAGGAGAGAGAGGATAGAGAGAGAGAGGAGAGAGAGAGAGGGAGGGTTTCACATTTTAGCCACATTTTTGGATATAGGGTTTCACCATGTGTTTTATGTTACTTTTTTACAGGTGGTGATGGAGAGGACATCCTGGATGTATAACTTATCAAGGCTAGATCCATCATACATATCCGAAGTCCATAGGTTTATTGATGTCGCTACGAACCATGCTTGGAGAACAAAGACAAAACACATATATTGTCCATGCATGGACTGCAAAAATGCTGCTGTATTTAATGACACAGAACAAATCATATCTCATCTGGTATGCCGAGGATTTATGAAGGATTACACAATTTGGACAAAGCATGGAGAGGGTAGCTCTTCGCCTTATACGACTGGAAACCCTGAGAACATCGACGACAGATTTCAGTTCGTTCACGAAACACACCAACCTCTTCCACAGAGCGAACATGTAGTGCAAAATGTTACTGATCATGGTTACGCTGGAGGAAATGAACATGATAGACCTCATGTTCTGCCAAGTGTTATGGCTGAGGAAGATGCAGAGTTGCTAGAGGCAATGTTGCATCGTCATACAGATCAATCGATGTTCTTAATGAAAGGTATGGAGTCCCTGAAGAAGGCAGCAGAAGAGCCTTTGTACGACGAGTCTAAGGGTTGTACCAAAGAGTTCACGACGCTCCGGTCTGTGCTAAAGCTGTTGATGTTAAAAGCTAAATATGGTGTGTCTGATGCTGGCTTCGATGCGTTCTTGAGTATTATCGCAGACATGCTTCCAAAGGAGAACAATGTGCCTGCTAACACGTACTATGCAAAGAAACTAATCAATCCGCTCACTATGGGTGTGGAGAAGATCCACGCGTGTAGAAATCACTGTATCCTTTATCGAGGTGATGATTATAAAGACTTGGAGAGCTGCCCAAAGTGCGGTGCAAGTAGGTACAAGACGAATAAAGACTATCGAGAGGACGAAGAGTGTGTTGCATCCGTGTCTAAAGGGAAGAAGCGAAAGAAAGCCCAAAAAAAGACTTCAAAATCCACGAGCAAAGAAAAAGAAGAAGTAGACTATTATGCGCTCAAAAAGATTCCTGCTTTGGTGATGTGGTACCTCCCCGTCGTCGATCGATTGAGGTGTTTGTTCGCTAATCCTGAGGATGCCAGACTTATGAGCTGGCATGCTTCTGATGAGCACAAAAACGATGGGAAGCTTCGACATCCAGCCGATGGGAAGCAGTGGCAAGATTTCAATGACAACCACCGAGACTTTGCCGATGAACCGAGAAATGTTAGGTTCGCACTGAGTACTGATGGAATGAACCCATTTGCTGAGAGGAGCAGCAAGCATAGCACATGGCCGGTGATCCTCACCATATACAACCTTCCTCAATGGTTGATGCAGAAACGGAAGTACATTTTGCTAACCATCCTTATTTCTGGACCTACACAACCTGGAGTTGACATGGATGTATTTTTGGAGCCCTTAATGGAGGATATGAAAATATTGTGGGAAACGGGTGTTCAAATGTTGGATGAGTATCGTAAAGGTTCATTCACGCTGAGAGCAATTCTTTTTGTTACGATCAACGATTACCCTGCTCTCTTCACATTATCAGGCCAGTTTAAGGGAAAGGTTGGTTGCACAGTATGCATTGATGGAACTGCTTACGTATCCCTTGCTGCATCTAGGAAGATAGTTTACATGAGGCACAGACGCTTTTTATTGGAAGGACACAGGTACCGCATGCGAAAAATGGATAAGTACTTCGACAATAATGGTGAACTACATTCTACTGCTCCATCGGGTAACAATAGAGGTCATAGAGTTTTTGAAATAGTCAGGAATATCAAGTTTGTTTTCGGGAAGAAGACAAAAGACGGAAAAACAAGGAAGGATGCTAAACCATCTTCGGGGGCTATATTCAAGAAGAAGTCTATTTTCTTCGAGTACTTGCCTTACTGGAAAGAGTTAGATGTGCGGCATGCGATCGATGGTATGCACGTTCAGAAGAACGTGTTTGAAAGCATAATGGGCACCTTGCTAGACATAAAGGGCAAAACAAAAGAAGGGCTCAATTCACGCATGGACTTGGTAGATTTAGGCATAAAAAAGGAACTACATCCCGTTCTTCAAGAAAATGGGAAGTACCATCTCCCAGCAGCAAGCTACAATCTCAATGTAGATGAGAAACATGCGATGTGTGTTTGGCTCAAGAATTTGAAAGTCCCATCCGGATTCTGCTCTAGCATACGGAGTATCGTGTCAATGAAAGACCTGACAATCACCAACTACAACTCACATGATTGCCATGTCATGCTGACTACATTCCTACCTATTGCCATCAGGGCTATAAATCCTTTGTTTTTAAAGATGGCAATCACACGGTTGTGCTACTTTTTCAACAGGATTTCACAAAAGGTAATTGGCCGTGATGAGTTGGCATCTCTTCAGGAATTCGCAGTGGAGACAATATCACAGTTTGAGATGTGTTTCCCTCCATCGTTCTTTGATATTATGGTGCACCTTGTGGTGCACTTGGTGCCACAAATAGAAGCATTGGGTCCTATGTACTTGCATGAAATGTGGACGTATGAGCGTTTCATGTCAATACTGAATGGCTATGTATCAACCCGTGCTCGTCCCGAGGCATCCATGATAGAGGGGTACTGTACCGAAGAGGCCATTGAGTCCGGAGGTCCATTCTGCAATAGTATCCTAAAAGACCAGGTTGCAATAGGTCTGCCTCCGTCACGACACGAGGGTAGACTGTATGGAAGCGGGAGGATGGGACGGAAATCTTTCATCCCACCGGATTACGATATAGTACTTGAGGCACATCAGAGCATCCTACATCAGCTAACGATAATGGAGCCATTTATCCAACAACACATCAATGAGCTTCGCGAGCAAAATCCTGGGCATACGGATGATTGGGTAATGAAGCAACATAAGCAGCGGTTCAACACATGGCTAATGGTGAAGGACATTCCACGTGGAGAAACAATAGAAGAACAAACCATCAAGGGCTTGGCATCTGGACCATCACGCCAGGTCACAACATGGCAAACCTATGACATTAGTGGATTCACATTTTGTACCAAGTCCAAGGACAAAAAGAGCATGTCACAAAACAGTGGTGTTCGATGCGAAGCCATAGATGATGAAACTGGTGAGATTATTACATATTTTGGCTTTATTGAGGACATATGGGAACTAGACTATGGTACATTTCAGATCTCGGTTTTCCGATGTCAATGGGTTGAAGACAAACATGTCACGGTAGACAACTATGGGGTCAGAGTTCTTGATCTAAGTAAGGTAGGTTACAAAGATGACCCATGGATCCTTGCTAATCGTGCTGCACAGGTCTTCTATGCTGAACGGATCATTTCTAACAACGAGAAGAAAAGCACCGACAAACCGAAGCATGTAGTTTTTCCTGGAAAACAACAAGCTATAGGAGTTGATGGTGTATCTGATTTAGAGGATTTTAACCAGTTCAACGACATGTCTCTTTTCATAGACCATCCAACCAAGATAAGGAACGTTGAGCGAAGCATCCCACGCAATTCGTTGCCCTGGGTACGCCACGATGGACAAGGCAGAACAATAGCTTCCTAGATTATATACTTGTCATGTAATTGATTATTGTTAGGACTTGTCATGTAATTGATTATTGTTAGCGACAATCCGAAGCATGTAATTGTGCTACTTTTTCAACAAGATTTCACAAAAGGTAAATGGAGAGAGAGGAGAGGGAGAGAGAGAGAGGAGAGAGAGGAGAGGGAGAGAGAGAGGATGGAGAGGGAGAGAGAGAGGATGGAGAGGGAGAGGGGATAGAGAGAGGAGAGAGAGAGGATGGAGAGAGAGGAGAGAGAGAGGGGATGGAGAGAGAGGAGAGAGAGAGGATGGAGAGAGGGGGAGAGAGAGAGAGGAGAGGGAGAGGGAGAGATAGGATGGAGAGAGAGAGGGGATGGAGAGAGAGAGAGAGAGAGAGAGAGAGAGAGGAGAGAGGTAAATGGAGAGAGAGAGGAGAGGGAGAGAGGAGAGAGAGGGGATGGAGAGAGAGGAGAGAGAGAGAGGAGAGAGAGGGAGAGGGAGAGAGAGGATGGAGAGAGAGAGGGGATGGAGAGAGAGAGAGAGAGAGAGGAGAGAGGTAAATGGAGAGAGAGAGAGGAGAGGGAGAGAGAGAGAGGAGAGAGAGGGGATGGAGAGAGAGGAGAGAGAGAGAGGAGAGAGAGGGAGAGAGAGGATACTAAACAATATATAAAAATATACTAAATGTAATATATAAAATGTATACATAATGTAGTATATAAAAACTATACTAATTAAATATATAAAAAATAAAAAGTAGAGTAAAACAATATATAAAAACTATTTCTACTGGCGGTGGACAACGAGAACCGCCAGTAGAAATGACATTTCTACTGGCGGTTCTCGTTGTCCACCGCCAGTAGAAATCATTTCTACTGGCGGTTGTCATTGTGAACCGCCAGTATAAATGGCGCCTATATATAGGCGGGCGCGCTCGGGGCCGAAATTTTTACAAGTCCTGGCGCCAGTTTTCCACCCGACGCCGTCAGGCTGCCAAAATCGCCCGCGCGTCCGTTCGACTTCGCCGTCGGCCATTCTGCCGCCGCCGTCCCCGCGCCCGTCGATCAAGGTTTGCTCCCCTCCCTCTCTCTCTCCGCCCTTTCCCCCCTCTGTCCCGGCCGTTTATTGTCCCTGCTCGGGCCCGCGCCGCCGCGCCATGCACGCCGCCGCCGTACGCCGCCGTGCCGCGCGCCGCCTCTGATACAGAGAGAGAGGAGAGGAGGAGGGAGAGGGAGAGAGAGAGGAGGGAGAGGGAGAGAGAGAGGAGGGAGGAGGAGGGAGAGGGCCGGGAGAGAGAGAGAGGAGGATGGAGAGGGATAGGAGGAGGTAGAGAGAGGAGGGAGAGAGGAGAGGAAAGGAGGGAGAGAGAGAGGAGAGGGAATGAGAGAGAGGGAGATAAGGGAGAGAGAGTGCTAGGAGAGAGAGGAGAGGAGAGAGAGAGAGGAGGGAGATAAGGGAGATAAGGGAGAGAGAGGGCTAGGAGAGAGAGGAGAGGAGAGGAGGGAGAGAGAGGAGAGTTGAGGGAGTGAGAGAGAGAGTGAGAGAGAAAGATGAGGGAGAGAGAGAGAGGAGAGAAAGATGTATATGTGTCTAGATGTATATGTTTTGTATATGCTTTTTATATGGTTCATACAATAGTTGATGTATGTGCTTTGTATATGTGTCTAGATTCATCACCATCCAATTGAATATAGACATACAATCCGTATTTAAGATGTCGATATCCATTGTAATTTTAAGATGTCGATATCCATTGTAATTTTATCCGTCACAACTCGATAATATCCGTCTGAACTCGATAATTTCCGTACGACTCTCCCTCTCTCTCTCTCTATACGTCCTATGCGACTCTCCCTCTCTCCCTCTCCTCGTCCTATACGACTCTCCCTCTCTCCCTCTCTATACGTAACTCGATAATATCCATACGATTCTCCCTCTCTCCCTCTTTATACGTCCTATGCGACTCTCTCCCCGTCCTACACGATACTATACGACTATACGATACTATATGGTTACGGTTTAGGGTTAGGGTTATGGTTAAGGGTTAGGGTTTAGGGTTAGGGTTTAGGGTTAGGGTTTAGGGTTAAGGGTTCGGGTTTTGGGTTAAGGGTTCGGGTTTTGGGTTAGGGTTAGGGTTATGGTTAAGGGTTAGGGTTAAGGGTTAGGGTTTAGGGTTAGGGTTTAGGGTTAGGGTTAGGGTTAGGGTTTAGGGTTAGGGTTAGGGTTTAGGGTTAGGGTTAGGGTTAAGGGTTCGGGTTTTGGGTTAAGGGTTCGGGTTTTGGGTTAGGTTTAGGGTTAAGGGTTATAGTTAGGGTTAGGGTTAAGGGTTAGGGTTTAGGGTTAGGGTTTAGGGTTAGGGTTTAGGGTTAAGGGTTCGGGTTTTGGGTTAAGGGTTCGGGTTTTGGGTTAGGGTTAGGGTTATGGTTAAGGGTTAGGGTTAAGGGTTAGGGTTTAGGGTTAGGGTTTAGGGTTAGGGTTAGGGTTAGGGTTTAGGGTTAGGGTTAGGGTTTAGGGTTAGGGTTAGGGTTAAGGGTTCGGGTTTTGGGTTAAGGGTTTGGGTTTTGGGTTAAGGGTTCGGGTTTTGGGTTAGGGTTAGGGTTAAGGGTTTAGGGTTAGGGTTTAGGGTTAGGGTTAAGGGTTTAGTGCCTGAGGATGTATTTAATTATACTATTTGTTAATATGAATTTAATTATTGCTTACGTTAATATGTGTTAATATGTATTTAATTATTGCTTATGTATTTGTATATATATAGCTCAATGAGTTCTCCGATCAAGGACCAAGATTTAGTGCCCGAGCACATGGACAAGAGTGTTGCTCAAGAACAATCCAGCAGTGAAGGATATGAAACGCCTAGCGACCCTTTTCCTACCACTAGCATAGATAGGGCCGCTCTCCGTGAGTTGCAACGTGACCCTACTTATGATCCACAAGAAGCTGAGGTAAAAGTACGCATCTTTAGCTTCGTATGTGTACCCTACTGATTTCACATGCATGATCTCTTGTGCATTTTATTACATGAATAGGAGGTCGTGTCTGAATTTCGTGCGATACTCGAAGAAGTCGTGGCACGAAACGAAGACGTACCGGAGCCGACCCAAGACGCACCGGAACAGACCAAGACAACAACCGAGACGTCAAGGAAAAGGAAGCAGAGCGATCGAAAAAGAGGTGACAGGGGGCTGAACAAGTTTCCCGACAAAACATACAAAATCTCAGACGTGAGCCCGAAAGGTCAGCCCCTAGCTCCGGAAGAGGCACTACCTAAGTTCCGGAATGCACTTGGGTTTTTAGTTAGAGATAATCTTGACATAACAATACGACAGTGGAGAGATGTGCCAGATGATGTGAAGAATCAAATATGGAATAAGCTATTAATGAGGTTCGTTCTGCCTCGGGGTTCAGAAGAACTCGTGAAGGAATACACGATGAAGCAGCTTGCAATCAATTTCCGAAACTGGAGGTCTGAGATGAACACAAAGTTTGCAAAGAAAGGTCTGGACCCGACCAAAAAATATAAAATCTCAGCAGGTCAGTGGGCAGTATTTCTAGAGCAGAGGAGCAGCCCTGATTTCATATCTCTAAGTGAGGCAAATTCAGAACTATCAAAGAAGAACAAGTACCGCCACCACCTAGGCACAGGTGGTTACAAGCGTCAGGTTCCTAAATGGAGACAAGAAGACGCCGAGAAGAAGGCCGCAGGGTTGCCGACGCTGTCCGAGCAACTTGGTGAAAGGGCGGCAAATTGGCTCCGTGCTAGAAAACCAAGGGAAACCGAGACCGGTGTATCTTTTGATGATCCCATTGTCGAAGAAGCGGCAAAAAACATATATACAATGGCAGCTAAGCAGAGCGAAGGAACTTTTAAGCCACAAAGGGAAAGAGACATCCTAACAGCTGGTCTCGGTAACCCTGAGCATCCTGGCCGTGTACGAGGAATCTCGTCTAAGGAAGGATGGAAGGAAGGATTCGGACAACAGTGGGAAAGTCTGTACAGGAAACGTGATCGATACAAGGAAGAGATGGCGGATTATTTTAAGGAGGAGGCCAAGAAAGAGTTCAAAGCCATGATGTCTCAAATGCTATCGAATCCTCCTCCAGAATTGATGCAACAGTTGGCGAGTGCGATGTCTGTTCAACAGATGACCACTCCACAAATACAAATAATTCCAGCAGCTCAACCGCCGGCTTCCACAGATTGTACGACATTACCAAGCTCTGTTGCTTCAACGGGAAATAAGGACCGTTATCCAGTTGATGACATCACAAGGCCTGTGGCGTGCACACTGGTTATAAGATATGGTATTAACAATAAACGTACAAAGAAAGTAGCCACAGGCCTTGCGATCCAGGACGTAAGTTCCATGGAAATGATATTCCAGATGATTATTGCAAAGTAGAAGTGTCGTCGGTCCTCCAAGGATCCGAGGACGACATGCTAGACATCCCTGGGCCCGAAGGTATCGAGAAACTTGGACAAGCTATCAACAATTTTATCCTTTGGCCTCGAAGGGATGTCGATTTGGTTGATTGGTCGAATTCGTCGCAGGCGTCGCAGGCCCAACCGTCTCCGCCTTCTCAAATTTTTGCTCCTATTGTACATCCATCATCCTCACCTCCTCAAACTTCACATGCTGCTCCTCATCCTTTTTCTGACCCACCGTCTCCGCCACAAGCATCACCATTCAGGGCTCCACCACCTTCTCCTCCCCATCCTCTTGGTGACCCACTGTCTACGCCACCATCAAGGGATCCACCTTCTCCACAACCATCAAATGATCCAAGGCCATCAAAGAAATCTAAACTTCCTATTCCAAAATTGGTGTCCCCGTATCAGAAAAAGAAGAGTAAAGCAACTACTGCTGGCACAGCTCGGTTTTTGAAAGGGATTGGACGGAGCCTCACGTCACAAACTATTGATTTGGCCAAGCACGAGGAGTCTGCAAAAAAGGCTGAGGCAATGGCCGCAAAAATAAAGAAGCCAACTAAGGCAGATTACAAAAACGTGCCTAAAAAATATGTGCCGGGCAGACCTCTGCTACCTCTTGAGAAACTAAGAAAGGTCCCGGCTGGTGTTAAAAGGTTGCATGACTGGTATATGCGGGCATCATCGGTTGGCATCGACACCATCACTGTGCATATACCAGACCATGCTTTTATTGGTTCGGACCAAAAGGCCGTTGTTACATTCGAGGACATGTGGTTAATGATGAACCTTCAGAGACTCGACGTGCAACTTGTAACGATGTTTGCATTGTAAGTGTCGCTCATACTTCCACATATGTGTGTTATTATTAGTGAGCTGTATAAAATTTCAATATCTGACATGCACGTGTGACTTGCAGAATGCAACATGATCAGCAGGAGATTCTTTACGGTACCAAGCCCAATGCTAGTGCCAGTAAAAGGGTTGGGTATCTCAACCCAATACTTATATGCGAGGAAAGCCACACTTTTAGAATTGGGAAAGACAATGATGAATTACGGGGAAAGACGGACGAAGAAGTTGAGAAGCGTATAAAGGATATGAAGAAGGATTTTGAAGCTCGATACGCCACCTATATAGGACATGCAATGCTTCAATTTCAAGACAGGGAAGCCATAATAGCCCCGTACAACTTTAAGTAAGTGTGATTTTGCATAAATAAAATCAATAATTTCAATACACATGCATCACAAATTTGATTCGTACAGGGACCACTGGATATGCTTCCTCATTTATCCTAAGGTTGGAAAGGTGCTGGTGCTCGACTCCTTGAACTTCGACCCTTCGACATATGCAGAATTCCTCAGCACCTTAGAGCTGTAAGCCTTTTCTATGCATGCATACTTTTATCGATTAAAATTTGAGAATAACATGGTGATTTTATTTGAGATCACAGGGCTTTTAGGTTTTATAAGTTTAAAGGTGGAAAGTACGACCCGTCGAAAAAAGGCGTGCCACTAGACATCCATCATCACTGGCCGGTAAGTATGTGATTTTATGAATACATATCATACACAATGTTGCAACTAAATAACCAATCTCCCGTTATGTAGTGCCACAAGCAACCACAAGGATCGGTCCTATGTGGATTCTATGCGTGCGAGTTCATGAGAGTGAACGGACGATACATCACGAACCCTGACAAGGTATTATTAGTAATAGTCAAGTATGTATTTATGTCATTAAAGATGCAAATGTGTTATTATTGAGTATAAATAGATGATGTTTATAAAATTCCTTTACAGCAATTTCAACGAGGAAACCCGGAGAACTTGACCGAAGCTGCATTGTATGGCATAGTCGAGGACCTCTGCACATTCATATTGAAAGAGGTCATTCCCGCAGAAGGAAAATATCACGATGCTTCCGGGACATTAGCTTTGCCAGAGTTCAGAATACTAACAGAAATTAGTAGATTATCTCTTAGCCGAGATAGTTATTAGAGCTTAGGTGAAAACTTATGATGTATAGAATGCATGAAGCATATATGGTTGTAAAAAGAATACTTTGATGTATATAAATATATGTATGTTGCTTTCAATATCAATATAGATCTATATATATATATATATATATGTTTGTGTGTGTGTAAATAAATATATATATAATTCAGTATTGTTTGAAATTTGAAAAAAGGCGGGAAAACTTCCACTGGCGGCTAAATAAAGAAAACCGCCAGTGAAAAGTGCATTTCCACTGGCGGTTTGCTTTATAAAACCGCCAGTGGAAATGCATTTCCACTGGCGGTTTTCTTTATACAGCCGCCAGTGGAAATGCACTTTTCACTGGCGGTTTTCTTAAGAAAACCGCCAGTGAAAATGCACTTTTCACTGGCGGTTCCAAAATAACCGCCAGTGGAAATGCTGATTTCCACTGACCCCTAGCACTGGCGGTACTGAAAAACGCCTGTGTAAATAGGTTTAGAACCGCCACTATAGAGCTTCTGTGTACTAGTGTCCTGAGCAGCTCCTTGCTCCGGCACGAGGACGTACTCTCCGTCAGCAAGGTTACAGTCTATCGAATGCAATGAACATGTATATCATGATTATGCAGGATTTAATAACCTTATGATAAGAAGAAACTAAGTCAAGAAGTAACTTAGGGTTTCTTAGCCATGCGGGGCTTCCAGTGGGTTATGCTTATTACTTTTTTTAGGCTTAGGTATTGATTGAGGATAAATATAGTGGGTTTGTATTGCCTTCATATATTTCAGTGGACAATCTACAAGAGTTTTAGGATGACACTAATTCCCATTATTCATTTTTCCCTTTTTCTTCATTTTCTACTTATAGTTTCTAGTGTAGGTTTGAACTACGACAGTGGTTTAACATTTTCCAAAAATTCTGTAAAAATTACAATGGATTGCCATTGGTCACTATAGCCCATTCTAGGAAATTGGGGCTCAAAATAAAAAGGCTAAGCTTTAGACAAAATGACAAGGGTGGTGTAAAATGGGCCACTTAACACTACACCTCCTCACTAGAGGTGAGTTTCTTCCTAAGGGTTATTTTTGTTGGGATCTAACAGTAATGCTAACTCTCTGTACCAAGATTCACAAAAAGTTAATTGGTGTTTAATTAGTTGTGATTTTCTAAAGTTTTATTTCCAAAAGGGGCTTATAACTAACTTGTCATTTGAAAAATATCAAACAACAAATTTTGTATTTTTCTTATGTTGATCATAACAAAACATTAGTTATCCCAAGGGTTGGGGTGTTTTCATCTTAGGGTTATTTTTGTAGGGTTTTTCTAAGTTATCCTTGTTTTATTCAAATAAAAGGTATCCTACTTATTTTATACTAAACCAGGGTAGGATAGATTTTTCTGGTGAACTACATTGGATAAGTACCTTAACAAAAATAGAGGTGCCCTTTGATTCATTATTTAAATCACCTTTTCTATTTTTCTTAACCTTAAGCATATTATAAAATAAGGGGTAAAAACTGACTTAATGGAGTGGACAGAGGGATTCAACATTTTTACTTGGGTCAGTAGGCAGATATAAACTTCTCCAAATTTTCCTAACCCTAGTCAAATAGTGCAACTAATTTTTGCCCTATTATTTAGCTTATGGCCAAAACAATAATTAATTTAGAACCCTAAAGTTTTCTGTAGTACGTAGGGAGTTTTATATTTTTCTTAAGTAGGTTACATTATTTAGAGTCTGACAAAATTTGTTTGACCAAATTTGGATAATTTAAACAGAAGTTATGGATTTTCAAAGTTTCTGCTCAATTTAAAAACAGATTTAATAAGAGTTTCCTGGAAAAACAGTTTACACCGAGGTCCCTGCGTTTAAACTAAATCAACCCGCACAGATCTACCCCTGCGCCACTATTCCCCTAGGTCACTGACAACTCAAAAAGCCCCCTGACTTTCCTTTCTTCTTCCCCGAGGTCCTTTTCCCAATGTAAACAGTACCCGCGGGAAATAAAAGGGTGGCGCGGCTTACCGGCGGTGAGATAGGTCTGGCGAAGGGCAGGGTTGGCTCGGGGAGGCTCTGGCGGTCACAGTGAGGTGCGGCTCGACGGCGGGGATGGCCGGAATCACTCGGTCCACGCACGCAGGCGGGTGTTCTCGTCGGCGGCGAGTGTACCGGCCAAACCACGGCGAGCTGGTTCAATCCAAGGGCAAGGTGAGCTTCACGGGGTTACGTAGTGACAGTGTGCACCAGGAATTGGAAAATGGTTGAGCGGATTACCCGTTCCACGTGCTCCGGCGTGGGTGTGAGCTCCGGCGACCGTGGACTGGCTTCTCCGGCGAAGCAGGCTTCGATTCCTCGCTCGGGGAGCTTCACTGAGTCATGCACACTCGTCTCCGAGGGTTGGACGGGGCTGGGAAACACTGGGCTAGCCGGTCTACGGCGGCAGTGGGTCGGGTGGCCGCGAACACGTCGCGCACGGGCAAACGGCGGTGAGCTAAGCTCCGGTGAGGCTTGAGGGTGCGCGGAGGAGTGTAGTCGACGACTGGGTGGGCTTTATAGGCGCGGGCGCGCACAAGGAACACGGGCGCGGCTCAGCGCGGCGCGGGGTCGGGCGCGGGCGTGCTCTGGCGCGGCAGAGCGCGTCGAACACGTGGAGCTTTTCTTCTGCCCTTGTTCCACAGCTCACCCAAGTCGCAAACGTGCGAATCTTGGCATAAATCCGGCGCGAGTCTTTTCCTGGCACCTAGGGCTATCACTCAACTGTGAGGCGCCATGGCAGATATGGCCTAGGGAGGGAGATCTCCGGTCGCCAAATCGGGTGTGCCACACTGCCCACCTCGCGACAAAAACCATGCCAAGGCATGTCAAACGTCCAAGTCTCGGGCTCAGCTTTTTCCAGTGGGTGCCCTAGGTGGTATGCCACATTTTTGGTATAGAACACAGGTGGATTTGGTGCCAGCTTCGAGGTGAACACGACTGATCTTTAGTGTAGGTGTAGTTTTTAACTTAGAGAGAAATAGAGAGCTCTAGCTCTCTCTCCACTTGGAGATTGGATTTGGGGTTTCTCTAGGGGTCTTTTTGCAATATTTCCCTCCCCTAATTGTTGGTTATAAGGTTACTTAAGGTTTGGTTAAAAATTACCCATGTTTTGCACATTTGCTCACTCTCTTTCCCCTCTTAACCATGGTATTGGGAGATACAGTTTAAGAGAGGTATAGGGTTCTTCCCCCCTCTCCCTTCCAAGGTAGTAAGGGTACAAGGATTTGAGTAATGCTTCTCAGGTCATTAACAAACTTTGATTAACACATGATCTCCAAGTTCTTATGTGTTTCCCTAAGCCTCTACCACATGTGATCATAGTCCTTAGTGCCAAGTGTGCTCTAGCCATAGTAACACCTGAGGTGTTGCAGCCCTCCCCCCTTAAAGGAATCTCGTCCCGAGATTTCAGGCAGAGTCCTCTAGACGGGTGCTTGAAACTGTGCTACTCTCTCTTTATACCCAGGTTTCTCTTATTACTGCTCTTCGAATGTCATTCTCTTTGCAACTTCAGAAGGAAGTCCTTTTTAAGTTAAATCCACAACTTAGACTATCCTTGCTATCTAAGTTTTTCTTAAAATTATTTTCAAAGGGCAGGTGGGGGTGGGGTTTTGGGGTTACGTACCGACTCCTTTGGGCAGAAAGTCGAGGAAGCGACAGCGTAGAAAATCCTCCGTCTCCCATGTAGCTTCTTCTGCTAAATGGTGACTCCACTGAACTTTATACATCCTGATTGACCTTGCCCGTGTTGATCTCTCCTTTTGATCTAATACCTTGACGGGGTATTCTTGATAGGACAAATCTGGTTCTATTTCAATGTCTGGTTCCGGCAGTACTTCAGTGGGTAGGCGAACACATTTCCGCAGCTGAGATACATGGAACACATTGTGAACTGCTCACATGTGGGGTGGCAATTCCAATTGATAAGCCACAGGTCCACAACTTGCTTTTATCTTATAGGGTCCAATGTATCGAGGAGTTAACTTGTCCTTAATTCCGAATCTCTGGACACCCTTGGTGGGTGACACCTTAAGATAAACATGGTCTCCCACTGCAAACTGGAGAGGTTTCCGCCTCTTATCATGATAGCTCTTTTGCCTGGCCTGAGCAGCTTCTAAGTTCTTTTTGATGACTCTGACCTTTTCTTCTGCATCAAGTACCAAATCTGGCCCAAATATTTCCCTTTCTCCTGCTTGAGACCAATTCAGCGGGGTCCTACACCTTCTCCCATATAAGGCCTCAAAAGGTGCCATTTTCAGACTGGACTGATAGCTGTTATTGTAAGAAAACTCTGCCAAAGAAAGACACTTATCCCAATCCTTTCCGTAGTGTAGTGCACATGCCCGCAACATGTCTTCCAAAATCTGATTCACCCTTTCTGTTTGGCCATCTGTTTGAGGATGGTATGCTGAGCTTCGTAAGACATGGGTCCCAAGTGATTCTTGGAGTTGCTCCCAAAAGTGCGCCACAAACAGTGCTCCTCTGTCAGATACAATGGTCTTTGGAATACCATGCAATCGCACTATTTGATCAACATAAATTTCCGCATACTTCTCTGTCTTGTGGGTGGTATGTACTGGCAAGAAATGTGCAGTCTTGGTTAGCCTGTCCACAATAACCCAAATGGAATCATGGTGCCTAGAGGTATTGGGCAATCCTATGACAAAGTCCATGCAAATGTCCTCCCATTTCCAAGATGGTATGGGAAGAGGTTGCAAAGGGCCTGCTGCCTTCAAATGACTGGCTTTGATTCTTTGGCAGGTGTCACACTCGGATATATACTTGGCAATTTCCCTCTTCATTCTGGTCCACCAATATAAAGATCTGAGATCATGGTACATCTTGTTGCTACCAGGGTGCATGGAGAATTTGGAAAGGTGAGCTTCATCCAGTATCTTCTTTCTGAGCTCAGGGTCCCTGGGAACAACCAGTCGATCTCCAAACCATAAAATTCCCTTACTGTCCTGACGAAAACACTTGTACTTTTCCGCTTTCTGCTTGAGCATGTCTTTGATAACCTGTACACCTTTATCCCCAATCTGTGCCTGGATTATTTGTTCTTGCAATGTGGGCTCTACCAAGATATAACTTAATTTACCGGAAGGAACAACTTCCAGGTTCAGCTTACACAACTCATCACGCAGGGTGGTGACTCTTGCATCCATGTTCATACAATTGCACTGGGCCTTTCTGCTCAAAGCATTTGCCACGACATTGGCCTTGCCAGGATGGTAATGTACCTCCAATTCGTAATCCTTGATTAATTCTAACCATCTTCTCTGCCTCATGTTCAGGTCTGCCTGAGTGAAAATATATTTGAGACTCTTGTGATCAGTGTAGATGTTACAGTGGGCTCCCATCAAGTAGTGCCTCCATATCTTAAGAGCATGAACCACGGCTGCCAATTCCAGGTCATGCGTAGGGTAGTTCTGCTCATGAGGTCTAAGTGCTCAGGAAGCATAAGCAATCACTCTGTTCTCTTGCATCAAGACACATCCCAATCCCGTACCAGAGGCATCACAATAAACTTCAAAGGGCTTGGTGCTATCGGGTTGAGCCAGCACTGGGGCTGTTGTCAAATGCTTCCTCAAGGTATGAAAAGCATCTTCGCACTTCTTGCTCCAATTGTACTTGGCTCCCTTCTTCAATAGCTCAGTCATTGGCTTGGCAATTCTGGAGAAATCCGGAATAAATCGTCGATAATACCCGGCCAATCCTAGAAAACTCCAAATCTGCTTCACTGTAGTTGTGGGTTTCTAGTCCATCACCTCTTGTACCTTCTCAGGATCAACTGATATTCCTTCCAGAGAAATTGTGTGACCCAAGAATTTAATCTCTTTCAGCCAGAATTCACATTTGGACAACTTGGCATACAACTGATGATCACGCAGCCTCTGAAGTACAGTATGCAAATGCTTGGCGTGCTCGGCTTCATTCTTGGAATAGACTAGGATATCATCGATGAAAACGACCACGAACTTGTCCAACTCTGGCATGAATACCGAGTTCATCAAGTACATGAAATAAGCCGGGGCATTGGTCAGCCCAAAAGACATCACCAAAAACTCGTAAAGCCCATATCTGGTTGAGAAAGCCATCTTGGGAATATCACTGGCACAGATCTTGATCTGATGGTAGCCTGAGCGAAGATCTATCTTGGAGAATACCTTGGCTCCTACCAACTGATCAAACAGAACATCAATGAGGGGCAGTGGGTATTTGTTCTTGATAGTCACCGCATTGAGAGGGCGGTAATCAACACACATTCTCAAACTATCATCCTTTTTCTTCACGAATAATGCAGGACATCCCCAAGGTGAAGTACTTGGGCGAATAAACCCCTTGTCCAACAGTTCTTGCAGTTGCTTCTTCAGTTCTGCCAGTTCCGCGGGAGGCATCCTATAGGGTCTCTTGGAGATAGGAGCAGTCCCGGGTTGCAACTCGATTGCGAACTTGATGTCTCAGTCAGGTGGCATCCCTGGCAACTCATCCGGAAACACATCCGGGTAGTCACAGACCACTGGGATCTTTTCCACTGGGGATTCTATCATAACGAATGCACAGGAACGGGTACAACCTTGGTCGGGCAAATATAAAACAGTCTCGCCATAAGCAGGGGAATGGATTTCAATGGCCCGGGCTGCAATATCCAACACTGCTCGATGCCTGGTCAACCAGTCAGCTCCCAATATAATATCCACGCTATCCAATCCTAAGATGAGAAGGGTGGTTCTAATCACAAGACTATCAAATTTTATAGGCACTTGCCTGCTGATTTGGTTGGTGGCAATCCTGCCTCCTGGTGTTGAAATTGTGATACCCCCGTTGGTGTGGTGAAAAGGCAACTGGCACTTGGCACTAAACTTGGCACTAATAAAGCTATGTGATGCACCAGAATCAAAAAGAATAATAGCAGGACAATTCAAAACGGTAAAGAAACCAATCATGACGGGTGCTCCCTCTAGAATATCAGCCATGGTGGTAAAGTTCAGCTTGCCCTGCCTCACTTGCACTTTCTACCTCTTGCCCTAGTTTTGATTGACATTCTGCCCCTGCCTCTGCTGGTTCCTGGGGCAATTCTTGGCATAATGTCCGGTGCTGCCACACGTGAAACACCTGTTGTCATTTGCCTGGCGGTACTGCTGCTGCTGATTGCTCCTCTGAGCTGGAAACTGGGTGCGGTTGGGTGCCTGCTGCTGCTGCTGCGGTGGTCGGATCACCCATCTCCCTTGCTGCGGCTGCTGTGGTCCACTGTTCTGAGTGTCGGACACAATCCTGAAGCGCTGTGGCTGAGCTGAGGGTCCTGCCACAGGGGTCTTCCTCTTCTTCTCTACCTGTCGAGCTATAATGCAGTCCTCCTGGGAGATAGCCATGTTGACCAACTCATTGTAGCTGTTGGCCCTGACGGTGTTGAGACGATCACGGAGCTTAGTGCTGAGCCCCCGTCTGAACCTGTCCCTCTTCTTCTCGTCCGTGTCTGCATGGTACCCAGCATATTGGCACAAGTCGTTAAAAGCCTGGGCATATTGCAACACTGTCCTGTTGCCCTGAGTGAGTGCCAGAAACTCGTTGAGCTTTCGGTCCATGATGCCTGCGGGTATGTGATGTCCCCTAAAAGCTGCCTTAAACTCTCTCCATTCCACTTCATGGTCAGCCGGTTGCATAGCAAGATAGTGGTCCCACCATGTCCGCGCGGGTCCGCGAAGCTGCTGAGTAGCGAACCAGACCTTAGTGACTTCTGAGCAAGCTCCATGGAGTAGCGGGAATTTGGATTCCACTACTCGCAACCACACATCTGCATCGAGTGGATCCTCTGCCCTTGTGAACAATGGGGGCTGGGTACTGAGGAACTCCTGGTAGGTAGCTGCCGCGGGGTGACGCTGGTGGTCTCCACCACTATAGTGCTGAGGTGGTGGCTGACGCTGAGCTAGTTGCCTCAAAATCTCGTTCTGCTGAGCCATCAGCTCCTGCAGAGTGGGAGGTGGTGGTGGCGGTGGAGGAATGCGCTCATTCTGGCCATGACGCTGCCTCCCGGCCATCTGAAAAAACCACATAAATACTTAACACCACATCTCCAAGTTCAAGATCTAATCGTGGTGAAAAAGAGTCAACAGCAAAATGATAGACTCTAACTTCAACAAAAGGATTTATAAAGGCATAACTTTTTCCTTCCAAATTTAAAACTTACAACAGCATCCATCCAACATGCTTCAAAAAGAGTTTATCACGATTACATCATTGTCCCAAAAAGACTCAACTCTATCCAGCCTAGTACCCCAAGGGTGCAAAAGCTAAGCTAGCTGCGAGGAGTCCTACATTACCGATCTCTATTCCTACTCTGGCAACTAATGAGCGAAAGAGGCAACACTCGACTCGGGGGAAGGTGGCCTCCCTGAGCCAGCAGTGTCTACGCTGGAAGTAGGCTCCTCCCCTCCCTCAATGTCGACGTCCTCGTCAGCCTCCCCACCATGGATCTCCTGATGATGCATATCTAGGTGCTCATTAGCCTCTGCGAGCTGCTGCTGGGTGTTGAGGAGCTGATCTTCGAGAACCTCGATGGTGTTCTCCCTCGTCCCCACCAATTCCTCCAGCTCATGAATCTCATCAGACAACTATTCCACTTGTAAATCTTTTTCCACCAGCTCCTGGGACAAGTCAACCACGAGCTCCTCCCTGTTATCCAGGGTGATCTTGGTTGCCTCCAATAATGCCATTAAATGAGACATTGCCTCCCCACGCATCACTTGCAGACGGTACAGGGCGTTCATGCACCGTACCGACAAGTGAGTCGTGTGGCCTAGGTAGAGAGCCCAGATATCCTTGGCATGCTCCACCCGATCCTTCCACATTGGGTCATCTTCCTTCTCAGGGGGAAACAAGTGGGGTGGGTGGAAAGCTCCAAGGGGTGAAATCCGCAGAAAGTAGTCAACCCGTGCAGAGCGATCGCCTCAATCGTGTCCTCCGCCCGGTATCCGAAAGACTCGGAGACCAGGGAACGCCAGCCTAGCTACAGGGGATGAGGCTCCAAGATCATCCTCACCCTACAGCGGGGCACCCGGTGCTTCTCAAACTGCTGCACCGTGTACTGAGGGGGTGTCAAGTACCCGGCTCCCTGGAGTACCTCCCACAAAATACGGGGGAAGCCCTCTCGTGCAAGCCCGTCAGTGTGGGTTAGTGCATTTCCGTCCTCTGAGGATCCGTGGGAAGTCATCTGTGTACGGTTAAGCGTAAGTAAAAGAAAAAGAATTATAAAAAGAACAAGAGAAATAAAACTCAACCTTTCTTTTAGTTAAATAAAAAGGTACTGGAGACTTAGTTGGTTATCACCTTGTTTTTAAGTCTTTACTCAATTGTTTAATTTAGCAATGCATGCATGCTCGTCCTGAACGACCTCACCAACATAAGGGAATAGGGAAGGACTCCCATCCCTTAAAGTGGCCTGTAGGGCCTAATTATTTAGCCACCTAGTTACCCTTCTATCATCCTAAGGCTTCACGTCCTAGGTCTATCCTGCTCGTCCTACGATCTATCCAACATTGTTTCTATCAAGTTTTATTTTGAAAAGGGATGGTATTCATATTTTATTGATTCCTCTGTGGTGGTACAAGCTCCGATACCAGCTGTGGCGGAACTGCACGAATTATTCCAACTTAAGTGCCTAAGCCCTGCCTTAGAGGCTAGACCACACTTAAATGGGAATAACCCGTCAATCCCTCGGATCTAGTCCGACACGGCCACTGACAGGATCAAGTACCACAATCTCACTCGATGGTGAGTCACAGAGCAAATACAATAAAGCATAAAACCATGCATGTGAGAGTATTAGATTGTTACATCATCATCATCGGAGTTTTTGCAAAAGTAACCGTCATTGTTCAAAGTGCAGCGGAAATAAACTAACGGTAAATAAACAGAGAGATGGGGAAGCCTGTCCCATCACTCCTCATGCTCCTCCTCAGCCGAGGCGAGGTCCCACTCAACAGTCCAACCCGGTGGTAAGGTGGACGACCAAGTCACTCCAGCAACCATGTCCTCCAGAGAACCTGTAAAATTATGCCACAAGCAAGGCTGAGTATACTAATACTCAGCTAGACTTACCCGGTGTGAGGAGTCTACTCCTCTACCTCTAGACATGCAGCTGTTTGGCTGTGGGGTTTAGTTTGCCAAAAGCACTAGCTGAGTTTCTAAATCAAGTTTTAACTTTGTCAAAATTTAAGTGTGACTCTCTTAAGGCTAAATGTGTACTATCTACTCATACATAGTAGCAAACATTATTAGCAATCAACATCTTATATCAACTCATCATATTTCCACTTGTTACTCAATGCAGTACAATGGATCAAGCAGTCTCATTAGCTGCGAGAAGCAGACGATTCGAATCGAGTTTTTAAACCTTGCAAGGTAAACCTAAACACACGACATGCAGGGGCACTCCGTCCCCACACACATCAATCGTCCCCATCGATTCCCTGGCAACAGAAAGGGGCTCACCGCCTTGGCGTACAATGCCCCACTGACCCCGACTGCCGTCGTGCAGTGGCCGCACTTGTACCCACCATAACCGGAATGGGAGACCACGTCTTAGGTCGCGTGAGGAGGGCAATCTGCGGGCAGGTTCACTCAGGTACTAGGCTTACCGATTTACCATATTTCTCGGTATGTGTTGGTGACTTGTTCTCAAATGCTTCGGATTAAGAACAAGGCAACATAGAAAGTGTTAAATGATAAGGTCCTTCGTCCTTCGAAACATTATTTCCCTTCGGGATATAATGAGTTCCGGACGAAGGTCTCAAACAATATATCTTCGTAAACGCAATAAGATGTGACGAAGGTCATATACATAACATAGAAAATAATATAAGTGTTTAAATTTTATCATAATGTCATTTCTATTTTATTATCATATAACAATAGAAATGACTTTAAATTACAAATGTACCTTCGGATTGCAGGAAGGCAAAAGTACAGGGATGACGCAAAAGCAAATGCCAAGTCAGCGTGAACAGTACGGGAGTACTGTTCATCTATTTATAGACGTGAGACACAGCCCATACAAAATTACATTCATGTCCATTGCATTTGCTAATGACTTATGGAAATCTGTCAAGGCCTAGGTAGTCTTTTCATCTTTAAGTCGGTTCCCCTTTCTGCTATCGCGACGAAGCTTTCCTGCGCACAGCTTCGGCTGTGCATCATCCTTTGTAGAGCTTGGTAATCAGCCCGTCCTCCATTTCAATCCCCTTCGTCTGGTTCAGGCTTCGTCCTGACCGTACTTCATGTTCACAATTCTGAGTCCAAAGGTACCTGTTCATATAATCCACTTGGCAAACATTGTCAAATCATGTTTTTGAGGACCTTCGGAGTACGAAGGCCCCCAACAGTAGCCCCTCGCAATATTAATTTGTTAATGATAAATTCAGATTGCGATATGGACGAAGGCCTTGAGCCGAAGGTCCGAAAAAACACCTTCCCTTTGCTAGAATAGCAACATTCACTGAGTCATCGTGGTGACCTTCCTGGCAATAGTATTGGCCGGGGCATCGTCGATTGCTCGCCAGAGCGGTCAATCCTCAGCGGATCCGTGAGTCATCGTGGTCGTGGGTGTTTTTACTCCAAATTCAGGTACGAAGCTTCCCCAATACATTCGATGTCATCTCCGCATCGTTTACCGCGCGTTGGTGTTGAGTTTAGGCCATCGTGGCGGTCGGGGGCGTGTAGCACCCATGGCGCCGCCGTCAAACATGGGTGTCGCCATCACATTCCATCATAGGTGGGAGAAGGCGGTATCTACCGTAGATCCACTAAGGGATGGTCATGATTAGAGGTTGTGTAACGTTCGACCAAGACGATTTCAACCGTAGATTCATAATGCAGTGATGAATGTTAAATCCTCGACTCATTAAATCCTTGCCATCGGTTCTGGATCATGTGGCTGGCACCACATACCTATTCAGTTATGTGTGGATCTGATCCGGGGCATCAAGATTTGATGGGATGGCCAGAACTCAAGGATACCCCTTCGGCCTGAACAATTTGCTAAAGAAACCTTGTGTTTTACTAAAACAAACCCGTCGTCCAGGTTAAGGCTAAAACTATTAAAGTTTGGCCTGGAATTTTGCGCAGAGCACCCTGGGCTTTGTTAAAATAATGTCCGCAGTCCAGAATCCTTGGGAAATTCAGAATTAATTTAGAAAAAGGATTTTTAGTATAAAAAAATCCAGAAACTTGTTTAATTCATATTTAATTTATTTTAACTCCAAATTGATCCATTCCAGTTGTATTAAATTCATATTAATATTGTTTATCACCTAGTAACTTTATTTTGTTATGAAACCAAACCTGAAATTGTGTAATTAATTTCTTTTGTACACCACTACTAAATCTTTAGAAATTCTTAACTTTTTAACCGTAACTCTGATTTACGCCGTTCAAATTGTGTTAGCCTCACATTAATATTGTCTACGTGATAACACCAATTATGTTAGTGCTTGCATAAGTAATTGAATACATGTTTATTAAATTTACTTTTCTAAACCAGGTTAATGTGACATGGTAAATCAACCTATGACTATAGTCTAACTAAAGAAATATGATTCTAACAAGTTATAACTTAGGTTAAAATTAAATTAATATTTCCTTAAGGATATATTTCTCACATGATTTATTAATTAACATAGACATAGTCCCCATAATTGATCACATAAAAACCATAACTTTTCAACCGTAAATCTGATTTTAGTGATTCCCGTAGCAACGCGTAGATTATTATTACGCAGTTTGATCTTATGTTTGGTGTGATGTTAATTATGCTATACCATGTTTGTTTGTATTGCTACGACTAGCGCGAGGTTACAAGTCACCTGAAGAGCAAGTTGGTACCTGGAATCTCAAGTCCCAAGTAAGTTGTGCCCTTGATCACTCCTTTTTACCTAATAATGTTCGCTGTTAATCACTATAACATGCTCAGGTTAATTTGATGGGACCTAATATGTTTCCCTAGCATTGTATATTCCCCACCTTGCAAACATATGAATTATTGGGTAGATTTGCTATTGCTCTAACTGGTTTTGGGAAACTAATGTTTCATTAAGATCATGTGCCAATTTTGTTGTTGTTTAATTATTGTTCATGATGAGATCATATTGTTAATTGGAACATGGAGAACCACCTGGGAAAATAGTGCTACCACAAGGGTGGTATGTGACGTCCTTGGCTGAATAATTAGGAAAGCTAGTGGAGGACTACCTTACCAGAAATGGGCAAGGACAGTATGGGAGTGGTCAGTGCAGGGAGGTCCTTGGGTTGATTTTGCTGCGATGGTGGTCAAGCGAGGGATCCCTGCATTAGAGCTTCCTAGAAACTGTAGCGGGTTTTCTTAAGCTAGTGGAACTTTGTAAAGGCCTCGTAGTGTTACCCTGCCTCACTTCCTTGGTAGAGGTGTATGGTAACACGACTTGTAGGTAAAGATGCGCAACCTCTATAGAGTGTAAAACTGGTATATCAGCCTGCTCACGGTCATGAGCGGCTCGGACACTCACATGATTAATTTTGGAATTAAAATCAATTTGTCATCTGCATCGCATTGGAATTTATTATTATTTTGATTTACTATTACTATGGTTTGGTATTTACTTACATTTAGTAACTGCTAACAAAATTTTGACCAACTTTAAAAGCAATGCTCAGCTTTAACTATCCTCTTTGTTAAGCCTTACACTTCATATGAGCTCCCACCTTTGGCGAGTTTTCATGCACATTATTCCCCACAACTTGTTGAGCGATGAACGTATGTTAGCTCACCCTTGCTGTCTCACACCCCCCTATAGGTAAAGAACAGGTACCATAGGATGAGGCGCATGGAGGATGTTGTGATGAGTTCGTGAGAGGTCTAGGTCGTCGTCTCCCAGTCAACTTTGGGTTGCTGAATCGTTGTCTCCTTATGATGTATTTATTTATTTATTTTGTACAGAACTCCTATTATATAGTAAAGATGTGACATTCGTTTCTGTACCACTATTCATCATATGTGTGAGACTTGGTCCCAGCACACCTGGTGATTATTTCATGCCCGGGTTTTGGACCCCCAAAACCCGGGTGTGATTACCTTCCAAAACCGGGTGTGACAATTTTAGACCAAGATAGTGCTTAGAGTTGTATTTTTGCAGATCACCTATTCACCCCCTCTAGATGCTCTCATGTTGTTTTTTAACATGTTACAAGGTGGAGCATAGGGCTCTTGTTGTCTGTGTGTGTACTTGGTTGGTTGCTTGCATGTTCATATTTTTGGCTTGTGTTTCTATGGGAGGCCATGTTCCCCTTATATAGTCAAGGGAGCAGATAGTCACAGTTACATAGAAAAATAGCTAGGGTGAGCCTTATCATACCTATGGGCCGTAGGTCATCTCCTATACTTTTAAGGGCATGTTGTTACTAGCATGTCTGACCCCCAAGGTCCTGTCACTTCTGATCTAACTAGAGGACTGGGGGCACTTGGGTCTTGCGGATAGTTGTTAGGAGGCTTTTAGTGAGGAGGTGTCTCCGAGGAAGCCATACGGGTGGTTGGCCTTGAAGTCCCTTCCATTTTTTCATGCCTTCATAATAACGACATCACATAAACATGAGCACATGCATGACAATTGAATCTCTAGGTTCATTCTAACTTAGTCAATTATGTTTCAGAGCTTACACTTGGTGCCATGCATGTTTTGATGATTAGGAACCTTGGAGAGTACCAACAAGGACTTAAAAAAGGCCAAGGTGTCAAGGGGGTTGAGTTTTGCTAAGATTCAATCTGTCCTAGAATAGTTTCGTCGTTTATCAGTTTATGAGACCCCACCTCATGATCGATACCATGTTTATTGTGTTCTTCATATTCTTGCTTATGTTCTTGATTGCGCTTAAAGGGATAAAGCTTCTTGGCGAGGTCGTTCATGTTTCATGGGTGATTTCCAATGGAGCACTGGTGTAATGATTGTGAGGAGTCGTTCGCTCGGAGCCTTGAATCATTAACGTCGAGATCTCCACCCAATCAAGTTATCATAAGTAACGACAACATCTTCTATCACTTGCTGAGGATGCTTGACCACCTTATGCCTATGGCGAGGCCCATCATGGCCAACTGGTCCTTGTTGTTCTTCGAAGAGTCAGGTGGTTGGACACGGATGTGTTCAGCATCCTAATTGCCTCCTTTGGTGCACGACTAGTCGGGAGTGTGCTAGAGAACCATAATATGTTAGCCTGCATAGAGATTCATGTTACCTCTCGATCGTGGCTCCGAGAGTTTTATTAGGTTTGTTTGACTTTTTACGAGTTTTATTAGCTCTGTATAACTTTTTATTAGGTTTATATGACCTAGGCTCACTTAGTTCAAAGCCACTAGGTTGGGGCTGTTGTGGTGGTTTCCGTTTGTTCTCTATTAAATATAACTGATAATATCTCTATTGAAATCTAGCTATAAATTAAAACATAAAAATAAATATAATACCAACGATATTGTACCTTTGACTCGATGGCACACCAGCAGCAGCTCTCACCGCAGCGCGGCAGGAGGACGCCCGGACACCAAGCGGGGAAGGCAAGGTAACAAGATGGACACGCCTCCCCCGCCTCGGTACACTCCAAATCCACCACCCAACCCGTGCGCAAACAGGCACGAAACGCAGCCTCTGCTTCACAAGACCACCACTCGAAAAAAGTGCTATAAAACGACGCGCCCTCCTTCCCGGCAGCTGTAGCTCCTCCAGTCCTTCTGCTACACAGAAACGCCGTCGCCTCCGGCCAAAAAATCTTTTCCTGGCCACGGGCGACTCCCAAACCTAACGGCAGCAAGAAAGCCAAGGAAAACACTCATCTCCTTCTTCCTTCCTGCTCTACCATATAGGCATATAGCCAAGAACCGAAGGTAGCTTGCGAAGCTACAAGTTGGGCGATTCAAGCAGCAGGATGGTGGCGCCGGTGGTGATCGCGTCGGCGGGGCTGGGCATGCTGGCCGGCGTGGCGATGGCCAACCGGTCCCTTGGGGACGGGCTCCCGGCGGCCTACAGGTGGGACGCGCGCCCGCGATGCGCCACGTGCGGCGGCTCCGGCCGAGTCGAGTGCTTGTGCAACCGCTGGTCCGACGGCGACTCAGGCTGCCGGACCTGCGCGGGGTCGGGGAGGATGCCCTGCCGCAGCTGCGGCGGCTCCGGCACCGGCAGGCCGCTCCCGGCGCGGCTCACCGTCCAGCACCAGAAGCCGCCGCCGGCGGCCGGCTACAACTGATGGAATAATTAGGTATCCATATCCGTGGATTGTATAATTCTCGCGGGAATATATATATGGTGCAACCCATCCAGGAAAATCAGTTAAACCGCGAGATGATTATGCATGTACACGTCTCTTCTTCAAGACCGGTTGTAATATATTGTGCTGAGGACACTTGGTGTTGCTGTTGTTCAGTTAATATGCAAATTGCACAGGACAAGAAAGAAGAAGAAAAACTGTGTTGAAATGGTTTTTTTTCTTTAGAGATCTAAGGAAAACATATGATTGAGAAGGGAGAGCTGTCCGTGATTCTAAACACAGTTTTGTTGTATGTAGTTAATTCTGGTGGATGTAATGTATCATACACATGCTTAGATTCGTTAATATATAGATGCACCCACATGAACATGATTTACTGAGATTAAATTTGTTGTGAGTGCCCTTTTTTCTCGATGCTATTTTCGTTTATGGTTAGTCTCTCAGATTTGTTCAGTGGATTGCCCTAAAAAGGGGATTGACCGGGTTTTAATCAATAGTAGATTAAAATCTCTTCCAATCTATGTTAATATCTCCAATCCATATAAGGCCTTGTTCGTTTGTGTCGGATTGGTGGGTCGGAACAATTCCCGGCTGGATTGCTTCTCTAATTTATATAAACTTTGATTAGCCGGAACGATTCCGGGTGCAATCCGACGCAAACGAACAAGCCCTAAATTGAAAATAATCGAAAAAGACCTTAGGACATGCTCGTTTCCACCCAAATCGAAGGGGTTGAGGGTATTCAATCTTTTCTATTCAATTTTGACTAAAAGGAATTTAGTCCCCTCAATTCACCCTTAACTAACAAACTCCTATTATATTATTATATTGTGCTCCGTGGATCGGATCTAATTCTCTTTTATGCAGTTGTTTTGTTCCTGCTGGATGGCGAGCATCGTTATCGTGCTTTCGATCGAGATGTCTGTTTTTGTTGAAGAATAGGACCCTGGCAGCGCTTGTTGTTCGCTTGACTAATTAATGCCTTTGTGCCCGAACACCTTATGTATATATTATTATAAATCAGATTAGTGGTCTTCAGGTAAGATCACAAATCGTAGAATCATAACCACCAGAATCATAACCAGGAATTATAATAGAATCCCCCCTAGCTAATAAAGATCTATTGCCGCGTTTTTGACAAAAGTACAGATAATAAAGCCAAACAATAAAAAATAGAGATTACGGTAACCATGCGCATCATAGGGTCCTATTTTAGCTTCAAACTAGTGAGGTGCCCATATATTATGACAATATATAAATTATTCGATAAAATATTAGTGCGCAATGATTATATAAAAATGAACAACACATATTATCATCAACTATAAATTTTTCTGTTGACACAAACCCTAAGTATGGCATTAATCTCAAACAAATATGTCATGTGAGACAAGCAATGGTGGGGTGATGGGAGGGGGCAAGTGTTGAACTTGATGAAACACTTTTAAGCTATATATAGCAGAGTGTATTCTGTTGCATACTTTTGAGTACAAGACCTCTAGGATTAAACAAACTAAAAACGCTAATAAGCTAATTATAGCAGCAAATCTTGATGTAACTCAAATCTACAAGCTTCCTTTAGAGCAGATAATAAACTACCTTTCATAACATCATCGGAAGTCAAGGAATATGTACACCACAGGATGTGTGCAAGCCATAGTTTGAGCTTTAGTGAAAAAGAAAGTAAAAGTGATATAGTAGTTTGCATCCTTAACACATGCGAAATAGCAACAAATATAACTAATATATGTTCTCAAACCCAACCCATCCACTCAGAATCACATCTTATATCTCACCATTCATCATCCCTCACAACATCCTCATTCTCTTAGTCTTAGCGATGATTATATAAAAATGAACAACACATATAATCATCGACTACAAACTCGTATGTTGACAGAAACCCCAAGAATGACATTAATCTCAAACAAATATGTCCGGTGAGACAATAAATGGTGGGGTGATGGGAGGGGGCAAGCGTCGAGCTTTATGAAACACTTTTAAGCATACTTTTCAATACAATATACCTAGGCTTATACAAACTAAAAACGCTAATAAGCTCATTATAGCACCAAAGCATGATGAAACTCGAATCCATAAGCATCTTTTGGAGCAGATAATAAACCAACTACCATTTGTACCATCATCAGAAGTCAAGGAATCTGTGCACCACATGATGTGTGCAAGCCTAGTGATGGTCCAGCAGCATCATGGACAATGCCATTGGCAAAACTTGAATACTGAATTTGGATATCATTCAAATAATCAAAGCGAAGCACAGAAATAAAGGAAGCAAAACTAAATCTGGACATGAAGCACCTTGTAATATAGTTCAACATAGGATCCATACCACTAATTATTGTCACCTACCTATAGTACATCACCTTGATAGCACCATTGAAGGCTATGATACTGTCACAACCGGTTTTAGAACGTAAACAGAATGCAAACCATGTACGTGCCATGATCAGAAATTCACGTACACAGCGATTACTTAATTGGACATCATCACGCATTGCTCAAAATAATAGCAGAATTAAGTACTTTATTACATCATAATGTCCAAAACATCCACAAAGTCATTAACTTAAACCATCATAAAAGTGCGGAGTGAAACACAATATAATAAGGCCTTCATAGGCAGCTGACTGGGGGTTTGCCACTAATCTATTCTAGAATCTGCTGAAGTCCTGAAACTCCAGAAAGTCCTCCATGTTGCCTTCATCTTCTCCAGAGCACTAGTTGCAATGGGGACAACCTGGGGTTTGGTATTTTTAAGCAAGGGTGAGTACACATCAACGTACTCAGCAAATGTCCCGTTTGGCTAAAGTGGACTAGCTGTATGTGTGGTTAAGCTTAAAGCAGTTGCTTTTAGTTGGTCAGATATTTATTACTAATAGAAAAGCCAAGTTTTAGCAATAATCCCAAGTTATTACCCAAATGGCACTCGCTCCAAGTGGAAATACCAGAAACCATAATTATAACCATCAACATTAAGCGTCATCATAAAGGTATCTAGAGTAACTCTAATCAAAGAAGCTCCCAAGGCTGCTCTTAACCGCGAGCACGGCTGATATAACAGTTTCTAATCATCTGCAGAGGTTGCACACTTTATCCACGAATCGTGATCCCTTCCCAGCCTGGGTTGTACATACCCGATCTTCACTACCAAAGTTAATGGCTAGGGATTCACTATGTAGCCTTTACAAAGATTCCCCAGAGGTCATAGCCGCCCATTAGGTTTCTCTAGTTTGATAAACATAGTACCTCTCCCCACAGGAAGGGTGACTAACAAAAGCAGCATGAAAGAACCTCCGCACCCAGCCTCGGCAGAGCAAGTACTATGCCCGGACCCCATTGACGACATGACGGCGAAGACGACTACACCTTAAGTTCCTCTAATTAATTAGCTAAGGGCATCCCATACCACCCTCATGGTTGTGCTGTTTTCTTGAGTGGTCATTCAATGAATAGGTCCTTACGGAGCGGTACTCGGGAAACAGCCCGAGTCCCCTAAAGTAAAACAAGTTCCTCATCATAATCAAGATATCATCCTCATATCATAAATATTCTCATTATGTTCAATGATTAAAGTAAAGCAATAGCCTAATACTAATCATAGTAGCCAATTCCCAAAGGATAACCAAGGACATGAAAAACAAAACACTAGTCAATCCTTAGGTTGATCATGGTATGCGGGATAATGAATTATAAAGTAAGTATGACATAATGGGTCAGAGGACACTTGCCTTCACTAGGTTGTTGCTCAGGGAAGTCTCCTGCAACACACTCGGAAATCACGGACTGCTCGTTGTCTATGCAAAGCAATCATTCATTCAACACACTTGGGGAATAACAAAAGAACAATACACCAAACATATGCAATAGAGTAAACACAAGTTCAATAGCAAGATAAAGACACACAGGTGCATTCTAGGTTTTGGGGGTAGATCACTATGCTAGGTGGTATGTTGTTCTCTAACTAGCTCTATCTCAGTTATTACTTACTTAAATAAAGTTATTTCAGGGATGGGATCTGTCGGGGACCATAATTAGGGGTACCCTCAAGACGCCTAATTCTCAGCTGGTAACCCCCATCAGCATAAAGCTGCAGAGGCCTGATGGGTGCGATTAAGTCAGGGATCAGTCCATACGAGCGACTCGATCACGCCTCGCCCGAGCCTAGCCTCGGGCAAGGGCAGCCGACCCCGAGGGGTTTCCGTCTCGCCCGAGGCCCCCTTTTAACGGCGGACACACCTCCGGCTCGCCCGAGGCCTTGCCTTCGCTAAGAAGCAACCCTGACTAAATCGCCGCGCCGATCGACCGAGTCGCAGGAGCATTTAACGCAAAGGTAGCCTGACACCTTTATCCTGACGCGCGCCCCCCGGCAGAGCCGAAGTGACCACCGTCACTTCGCCGCTCCACTGACCGGTCTGACAGAAGGACAGCGCCGCCTACGCCATTCCGACTGCAGTGCCACTTGACAGAGTGAGACTGACAGGCAGTCAGGCCTTGCCAAAGGCGCCATAGGAAGCTCCGCCCGACCCAGGGCTCGGACTCGGGCTAAGGCCCCGGAAGATGGTGAACTCCGCTCCGCCCGACCCAGGGCTCGGACTCGGGCTAAGGCCCCGGAAGACGGCGAACTCCGCTCCGCCCGACCCAGGGCTCGGACTCGGGCTAAGGCCCCGGAAGACGGCGAACTCCGCTCCGCCCGACCCAGGGCTCGGACTCGGGCTAAGGCCCCGGAAGACGGCGAACTCCGCTCCGCCCGACCCAGGGCTCGGACTCGGGCTAAGGCCCCGGAAGACGGCGAACTCCGCTCCGCCCGACCCAGGGCTCGGACTCGGGCTAAGGCCCCGGAAGACGGCGAACTCCTCTCCGCCCGACCCAGGGTTCGGACTCGGGCTAAGGCCCCGGAAGACGACGAACTCCGCTTTGCCCGACCCCAGGGATCGGACTCCGCCCTGGCCTCTGCCGAACGACCTCCACCTCGCCCGACCCAGGAGCTCGGGCTCAGCCTCGGCCATGAAAGACGGACTCGACCTCGGCTTCGGAGGAGCCTCCACGTCGCCCGATCTAGGGCACAAGCCCGCCACGTCAACAGGAAGCGCCATCATCACCCTACCCCGAGCCGACTCGGGCCGCAGAGAACAAGACCGGTGTCCCATCTGGCCGGCTCCGCCAGAAAGGCAATGATGGCGCCCCGCTAGCCCCGTGACGACGGCGGCTCTCAGCTCCCTTACGGAGCAGGGGGACGTCAGCAAGGACCCAGCCGCTCCGACAGCTGTCCCTCCACCAGGCTCCGTTGCTCCTCCGACATCCACGACACCACACCAGCTGGGTGCCAAGATCTCTCCGGCTGCCACATTGGCATGTACTTAGGGCGCTGACTCTCCCCCGCTAGACACGTAGCACTCTGCTACACCCCCATTGTACACCTGGATCCTCTCCTTACGCCTATAAAAGGAAGGACCAGGGCCTTCTTAGAGAAGGTTGGCCGCGCGGGGACGAGGACGGGGCAGGCGCTCTCTTGGGGCCACTCGCTTCCCTCACCCGCGTGGACGCTTGTAACCCCCTACTGCAAGCGCACCCGACCTGGGTGCGGGACGAACACGAAGGCCGCGGGATTTCCACCCCTCTCACGCCTGTCTCCGGCCACCTCGCTTTCCCCCCTTCGCGCTCGCCCACGTGCTCGACCCATCTGGGCTGGGGCACGCGGCACACTCACTCGTCGGCTTAGGGACCCCCCGGTCTCGAAACGCCGACAGTTGGCGCGCCAGGTAGGGGCCTGCTGCGTGTTGACGAGCAGTTTCCCATCAAGCTCCAGATGGGCAGTCTCCAACGACCTCTCCAACCTGGGATAGTGCTCCGTTTTGGGGGTCTCGAGTTCATGTCTCTCGACGGCAGCTACGACATGATACTCCTTCCACCGCCGCGCGATGACGACAATGGCGGCCGACAGCCCGCCCGCCGGCGGCAGAATCGACGATGTCTTCCCCGCGTGGTGGAAGAACAACATTCGAGCTCGCCCCGTCCTCTCCCCCGCCATCGGAGGAGGAGGCGGGGCAACCAAGGCCGAGCGGGAGGCCGCGCTCCATCGGCTGTCGAGCGAATCGACGTCCCCAATGCCCCAACGGAGGGCGCGTCGGGCGTCGACCTCGCGTTTGAGACGAAGGCGAGCGCTGTCCCCCCGCGACACGCCAATCCCGAGCAAGTGGACGACGCCAGCACGCTCGCGGAGGGCCTGCAAGACGTCGCCCTCGTACCCAAGACGACGGCGCAATCAGTCCCCGACGTGACTATGTCGCTCCTCGTCGACCAAAAGGTACCGACTGATTCCCATCCTACGTCATTTCGACTCGGCCTCAACCCGCCTAGCGACCTCGCTTTGGCGGGCGCTCACGTTGAGGCGAGTGCAACCCCTCTGGGGTTTCGTATGCGGTCACCTTGGGACCGATTGACGGACGTCTCGACCTACGGGCCCTCTGGGTCCGAGGAAGATGACGATCACAGCGTTTGTTGGAATTTCTCTAGATTTGGCAACCCCATTGCCATGCGGGACTTTATGACCGCATGTGACTACTGCCTCTTCGACTGTTCCGACGGCAGCCGCAGCCTTGACGACAAGGTCTGCGGCCCAAGCCGCGAATGTTTCCACGTCGAGCTAGGGGATCCCTCCGAAGGCAACCATCTCGGCATGCCGGAGGGCGGTGATCTCCCTAGGCCGGTGCCTCGCGCCGACATCCCGCGGGAGCTAGCTGTGGTCCCCGTTCCGGCGTGGGGTCACGACCCACAGCTCGAGCAAGTCCGCGGGGCGCAGGCCAGGCTCGACGAGGGAGCAGGAGCGCTCGAGTCGATCCGCCGGGACGTCGGGCAGGTATGGGCGGGCCAACCCCCGGCCGGAGAAATACGTCACCTGCCCCAGGGTTTCCAGCACCGCGTCGCCAACGATATCAGGGACAGGCCGCCACCCGCATCTAGCGGGGTCAGTCAGAACCTGGCAGCCGCAGCGATGCTCCTCCGCGCGATGCCAGAACTATCAACCACCGAGGGTCGGCGAATCCAGGGAGATCTCAAGAATCTCCTGGAAGGCGCTGCGGCCCAGCGGGCCGAGAGCTCTGCCTCCCGAAGGCAGGGGTACCCCTCGGGACCTCATGACGCGACTTCCCGATTCATGCGGGAAGCCTCGGTCTACACCGGGCGCACGCGCAACACCACGCCTGCGGCCCCGGGCCACCTCGGCAACGAGCACCATCGTCGCGACCGTCGGGCCCACCTCGACGAAAGGGTGCGCCGAGGCTACCACCCCAGGCGTGGGGGACGCTACGACAGCGGGGAGGATCGGAGTCCCTCGCCCGAACCACCCGGTCCGTAGGCCTTCAGCCGGGCCATCCGGCGGGCGCCGTTTCTGGTCCGGTTCCGACCCCCGACTACTATCACAAAGTACTCGGGGGAAACGAGGCTGGAATTGTGGCTCGCAGACTACCGCCTGGCCTGCCAGCTGGGTGGAACCGACGACGACAACCTCATCATCCGCAACCTCCCCCTGTTCCTCTCCGACACTGCTCGCGCCTGGTTGGAGCACCTGCTGCCGGGGCAGATCTCCAACTGGGATGATTTGGTCCAAGCCTTCGCCGGCAATTTCCATGGCACGTACGTGCGCCCCAGGAATTCCTGGGACCTCCGAAGCTGCCGGCAACAGCCGGGAGAGTCTCTTCGGGACTACATCCGGCGATTCTCGAAGCAGCGCACCGAGCTGCCCAACATCACCGACTCAGATGTCATCGGCGCGTTCCTTGCCGGCACCACCTGCCGTGACCTGGTGAGCATGTTGGGTCGCAAGACCCCCACCAGGGCGAGCGAGCTGATGGACATCGCCACCAAGTTCGCCTCTGGCCAGGAGGCGGTCGAGGCCATCTTCCGAAAGGACAAGCAGCCCCAGGGCCGCCCGTCGAAAGAGGCTCCCGAGGCGTCTACTCCGCGCGGCGCCAAGAAGAAAGGCAAGAAGAAGTCACAAGCGAAACGCGACGCCGCCGACGCGGACCTTATCGCCGCCGCCGAGTACAAGAACCCTCGGAAGCCCCCCGGAGGTGCTAACCTCTTTGACAAGATGCTCAAGGAGCCGTGCCCCTACCATCAGGGGCCCGTCAAGCACACCCTCAAGGAGTGCGTCATGCTTCGGCGCCACTTCCACAAGGCCGGGCCACCCGCAGAGGGTGGCAGGGCCCGCGATGACGACAAAAAGGAAGATCACCAAGCAGGAGAGTTCCCCGACGTCTGCGATTGCTTCATGATCTATGGAGGGCATGCGGCGAATGCCTCGGCTCGGCATCGCAAGCGAGAGCGTCGGGAGGTCTGCTCGGTGAAGGTGGCGGCGCCAGTCTACCTAGACTGGTCCGACAAGCCCATCACTTTCGACCAAGCTGACCACCCCGACCACGTGCCGAGCCCGGGGAAATACCCGCTCGTCGTCGACAACATCATCGGCGACGTCAGGCTCACCAAGGTCCTGATGGACGGGGGCAGCTGCCTCAACATCATCTACTCGAGACCCTCAGGCTCCTGCGCGTCGATCTATCCTCTGTCCGAGCAGGCGTTGCGCCCTTCCACGGGATCATTCCTGGGAAGCGCGTCCAGCCCCTCGGACGGCTCGACCTTCCTGTCTGCTTCGGAACGCCCTCCAACTTCCGAAGGGAGATTTTGACGTTCGAGGTGGTCGGGTTCCGAGGAACCTACCACGCGATATTGGGGAGGCCATGCTACGCGAAGTTCATGGCCATCCCCAACTACACCTACCTGAAGCTCAAGATGCCGGGCCCCAACGGGGTCATCACCGTCGGCCCCACGTACAAACACGCGTTCGAATGCGACGTGGAGTGCGTGGAGTACGCCGAGGCCCCCGCCGAGTCCGAGGCCCTCATCGCCGACCTGGAAAACCTCTCCAGAGAGGTGCCAGACGTGAAGCGACACGCCGGCAATTTCGAGCCAGCGGAGACGGTTAAGGCCGTCCCTCTCGACCCCAGTGGCGACACCTCCAAGCAGATCCGGACCGATTCCGGGCTCGACCCCAAATAGGAAGCAGTGCTCGTCGACTTTCTCCGCGCAAATGCCGACGTCTTTGCGTGGAGTCCCTCGGACATGCCCGGCATACCGAGGGATGTCGCCGAGCACTCGCCGGATATTCGGGCAGGAGCCCGACCCGTCAAATGGCCTCTGCGCGGATGACGCCCGGGGGCTACGCCCCTCCGTGTCGAGAGTGGGTGTACTTTTCCGCATCAAAAATTTTCGATCAAAAAGGGGCTTTGGCGTTCTCCCGGCTATGTCAGAAGTAGGGTCCCGAGGGGCGAACGTGGGTACATGTAAGTGGCGAGGCCGATTGAGCCGAGGAACCCCTATACCTCCGGGTTAGGGACACCTCACTCATCACCTACCATGAAAAATGACCCAACTCGGGAAGTCACCCTATTATTGACGAGCTAGGCCGGACACGCGAATTGAAAGAAAGGAGAGTGCGACTTCATGCAAGAAAAACAAAGTGTTCAGGCCTCGGCGGCCGCGGTAAGGCGCACATCCAAGAGAAACTGTTCCAACAAGAGTCAGGCGCCGCCTTGGGAAGGAGCCGCGCCCTCAGTTCTGCCCCCGCCGTCGGTAAGTTCCACCTCGGCTTCCGGCGACGGCGCAGGAGGAAGGATCTCCGCCTCAAAGGTGGTCGCCAGCGCCGCGCTCGGACCCGCGGCGACCGCGTCGAGCCGCTGAACTTCTGCCAGGGCAGCTTCGTCTTCATCAGGAAGACAATACCCCTCACTGACCCGTTCCAGGTCCACAACATAATGGGAAGCGAGCACGGCGAAGGCCCGCCTGATGCCGTGGTGTAGCGCCTCGCGGACTTTGCCGCACGCGTAATCACCCAAGGCTTGAAGGCGGCTTTGAGGGGAGCTTCCTGAGGGGACGTTGCCGAGGCCAAGGATCCGATAAACGTCCGAGACGGCCTCGGACATGGCCGCGAGGTCGGCCTCCCTCTGCTCGGCAGCTCCGGCAAGCGCCACGGCGAGCACCTTGGCGGAATCGTCAAGGGCGGACTCGAGCTCTGCGAACAACCAGAAGAAAGACCTCAAGCACAAGCAGAAGAAACAGACAAGAACAAGAACCAGGGACGGCCAAGGCATACCTCCGGCTCGGCCACGCTGCTCCGAGGCCGCGACTTGGGCTACGGCCAGGTCGGCCGCAAGGGTCTCAGCCCGGCTTTCGGCCTCGGCAGCTCGGCCCCGAGATTGGTCCCGCTCCTCGACGACCTGGACGAACTCCGACCGCTGCCGTTGCGCCTCCGCGCGCGCTGCTGCTGCCTCGGCTCTCAGATCAGCGCAGAGCAACTGGAGGTCCGCTATCTTGGCATCCTGCTGAGAAAGGCGCGCGGTAGCCCCGGCGAGCGAGGTCCTCAGGGATCGCAGCGAGCCCCAGACATCGACCTCGCGGCGGATGAACGACGACTTGGCGGCGCTCCGAACCGTCAGATCCTGGGGGAGGGAAACAGGGTGTCACGACGAACGCCTCGCTCACCGAAAGGAAAAGGTATGCCTGAAACCGTTACCTGGAGGATTTTGGGGACGTCCCTGCAGAGAACCTCCAGCGACGACCGGAGCGACCCCACCGTCGCTTCAGCACGCTCGCGGAGCTCATCCCAGGACTGGTCTTCCTGTTCATCGTCGAGAACGAAGACAGGGTCCGAGGCCTCGCGGGTCCGGAATCGGAGCAACTGGCACCGGGCCTCGGGGCTCCGCCGCACAGCGACGAGGCTGCCGCCCGGCTGGACGGATTGCGCGTCCACGCCCACCTCTTCCGAGGCACTGGGCACCGACGCATCAGCCATCCCGACGCTGGCAGCAACCAGTCGCCCTCCGACTGGGACGGCGGCGACTTCGGTGGCGGCAGGCGCCAGCGTGGCCGGCACGGCAGGCGGGCTCGGGACCACGTCGGCGCCAGCCGCCTCCCCTATCACGATGGCCGCCTCGGCAGAAGAGCCCGCCTCGGGAACCTGCTCCCCAGAGACAGGCGACGCCCGAGCCCCCTACGGTGAAACGCCCTGCGAAAGGGTCGGCTGAACGACAAGGCCCGGGGCGGCGCTGGCCGCCCAGACCGACGCCGTCTTAAGGGCCTTCCGGGGTGCCAGGTCGGTCTGGCCATGGCTTCGCTTGCTGAATAAAAAAGAAAAAAAGAGAAAGGGAAAATCATGTCCGAGACCTATGAATGGGAAGCCAAGACGAAGATATTCCGAGGTACTTACCCACTTCGGGCCATGATCCACCGCGCCTGGGGGAGGTTTCCTGGATCCCGGCTCCCGAAACAGCCGCCGAGGTTCGCTTCGCCGGCAACTCCGGCGCCACCCTTGCTTTGGACACCCGGGGAGCAGATGGCCCGGGCACGGTCGCGATGACTTGAGGGTCACCCCCATGCGCTGCCGGTACGAGCGGCGACCCCTAGGGAGCATACGCCCTGACCTGGCCCTCCGCAGCCACCTCAGCTCCTCCAGCCGAGGGGTTAGGTGACCTCTCGGGTCGCCCCCGTGCCTCGGGCCGGGACCCCGACGCCCCAACTCCGGGGACCAACGGTGTCGGCCCGCTCGGGGGCTGGCTCGACGGCTCCTGGCCACACCCCAAGTCGAGGCTGAGGCCGAGACGGGCGGCCATGTCGTCCTCCTCCTCATCACCGTCGCCATCATCGTCATCGGGTGTCTCCGGCGACGGCTCCCTTGGGAGTCCTTCCCTCTCCTGCTGGCGATGGCGCTTCTCCAAGGCGTCCCGAGCCCACCTCCGCTCGCGGGCCCGGGCCTTCTCCGCGTCCTTCTTCTTCTTCTCCTCCTCCGCGGCGACCCGCCGTGCTGCCCGGTCCACCGCGTCCTCCAGGACCCGTGGCAGGGAGGGCTTGTGCCACCCCACCTCCTAAAGAAGGGGGGAAAGAAACCCAATCGTAAGAACCAGGAGCAACCCGGTGTATGAAGAAGGAAGGAGCGAACACTCACCAGAGTCACGCACCCCTGGTCTGGGCGCATCCGAAGCTGGGAGAAGGCGTGGGGGTCCGGCTTCCCCATCGCGGCCGACACCCGCCATTGGAGGGCGTCGAAGGGAAGAGGATCAGGGGACATTCGTGACCCCTCCCAGTCAGCCTCCGGGGTCATCTCCCAAAGCGGCAGCCGCCGCTCCGCCAAGGGAAGCACTCTCCGGCGGTGGATGGCGGCAACCACTCCCGCAGCGGTGAGTCCTCCCTCCCGCAACGCCTTCAGGGCCTGGAGAAGGGGTTCGAGGTTCTTCTGTCTCTCGTGCGGAGTCCCATGGCGCCAGGCGTCGGTGGCGGCGGTGACTACCCACTGGGAGAACGGCGGGAGCAACTCACCGTCATTCCGGAGGTAGAACCACCGGCGCTGCCACCCCTTGTTCGAGGACGCGAGGACGACAGGGATGTACTGCGACACCCGCGACTGCCTCAACAAGAGGGTGCAGCCGCCGGCCCGCACCGCTGCACGGACCTTCCTCTCCCCCGTCGGCAAGGCAAAAAGCTCGGCGAAGAAGAGATGAGTCCACAAATCCCAATGGGGGGCGATCCCCAAATACCCTTCGCACACCGCTACGAAGATAGCGGCCTGCGAGATGGAGTTGGGGGTGAGGTTATGCAACTCCACCCCATAGTGGAACAGGATGGCCCGCATAAAGCGGCTCGTCGGCACACCAAATCCCCGCTCGTGGAAGGAGACGAAGCTCACGACGTACCCCGGCGGTGGGGATGGAGCGACTCCGCCCGTGGGAGGAATCCATTCTGGCCGCTGCTCATCGGTGAGAGGGCGAAGCAAACCCTCGCCAACCAGCTCCTCCAAATCTCTCGCCGTCACCATGGAAAAGGGCCACGGGTCGCGCGGGGAGATTATGGTCACCCAATCAGCCATCACCAAAACGGAAGGGGTGGCGGCGCAAGGGGCAGGAAGGGCGTATTCCTCTTCTCTGGCTAAAGTTTCTCGGGTTGCGAAAGCCTAAAGGAAGAGGCAGGAAGCGGAGCAAAGAACTGTCACCGGGCCCTCTCCGGGGTATATAAAGACCAAGGCGAAGACGGTTCCAACGTTCCGCCCGGACCGGACGCAGGATTCAAAAACGCGAAGCGAAACGGCCGTTCCTCGAACGGCTCGCGCACGCGCAACGGCAGCCCCGCCAACTACTCGCCCCGTCGCATTAACTCCGCGGCTGGACAGACGGCGCTTCCGGCAGGCACAGCGGGCGACGCTTCGCCTTCGCCGGAACAACCGCGCCAAAAAAGGTACGCCGCGTCGTTCGGTTTCGTATCCTTTTTCCTTTTTTCCTCTTTCTCTATCTCTTGCGACAGGGACCGGGAAAGGGGGATACCCCGAAAGGGATCCTTCCCCGTGAAGGAACTAGGCTCCGAGCCTCCTTACTGATCAGGGGTTCGAAGGCTGGCCCCCCGAAGGGTTCAATAGCCGCCTCAGGTCGCGTGGGCCCTACACCCACTACTGGTCAGAGGTTCGAAGGCCGGCCCCCCGAAGGGTTCCACGGCCGCCTCAGGCTACTCGAGCTCCGCGCCCATTACTGATCAGGGGTTCGAAGGCTGGCCCCCAAAGGGTTCACATTCGCCTCAGACACCGAGCGAGGGATGACCAGGGGTACGTTCGATACATAACCAAGGCTCGGGCTGCGCTCTTGAGGTACCCTAGGACATTTCCGAGACCAGCGGGAGCGATTTTGTAACGGAATCCCATCGGAGGGAGGCATCAAGCCCTCGGACCCCGTCGCCAGGGGACCGGGTCCGGCAGATCACCCGCAGGTACTTTTGGGCGTGCCTCTGGGCCCCTAGCCGACCCCCAACGAACGGGGCACGGACGTCCACTCGGATTACCCGCTTGCAGCTCACCGGAGACACCATGTTCGGTGCCCATCGAGGGTAACATGGCGTTCTCCCCCTCCTCCTTGCGGAAAGGCGACGTAGGGGCGTATGTAAAAAAGCCGAGTCTGTCCCTGATCGCCCTCTCGCCCTGTGCGGAGGCTCGGGGGCTGCTCTTGCAAACCCGGCTCCGGCCGAACCGTTGACAGCGTCAACATACCAGCCCGAGAACTTGGGCCCCGACCGTGCACCCGGGCTACGGCCAGTTTGCATGAGGGAACCACCAGACCAGCCGAAGCATTACGCAAGGCATTAAGACCTCGAAGGAGTGAAACCACTCCTCCGAGGCCTCGGGGGCTACACCCGACGGGTGCGCTCGCGCGCACCCACCAGAACAAAATGCAACCGAGAAAGGCTGGTCCCCTTGCAAAAAAGTGCGACGAAAGCCTCCAAGCGAGTGCTAACACTCCCTTCGAGGCTCGGGGGCTACTATCGGGGACCATAATTAGGGGTACCCTCAAGACGCCTAATTTTCAGCTGGTAACCCCCATCAGCATAAAGCTGCAGAGGCCTGATGGGTGCGATTAAGTCAGGGATCAGTCCATACGAGCGACTCGATCACGCCTCGCCCGAGCCTAGCCTCGGGCAAGGGCAGCCGACCCCGAGGGGTTTCCGTCTCGCCCGAGGCCCCCTTTTAACGGCGGACACACCTCCGGCTCGCCCGAGGCCTTGCCTTCGCTAAGAAGCAACCCTGACTAAATCGCCGCGCCGACCGACTGAGTCGCAGGAGCATTTAACGCAAAGGTAGCCTGACACCTTTATCCTGACGCGCCCCCCGGCAGAGCCGAAGTGACCACCGTCACTTCGCCGCTCCACTGACCGGTCTGACAAAAGGACAGCGTCGCCTGCGCCATTCCGACTGCAGTGCCACTTGACAGAGTGAGACTGACAGGCAGTCAGGCCTTGCCAAAGGCGCCATAGGAAGCTCCGCCCGACCCAGGGCTCAGACTCGGGCTAAGGCCCCGGAAGACGGTGAACTCCGCTCCGCCCGACCCAGGGCTCGGACTCGGGCTAAGGCCCCAGAAGACGGCGAACTCCGCTCCGCCCGACCCAGGGCTCGGACTCGGGCTAAGGCCCCGGAAGACGGCGAACTCCGCTCCGCCTGACCCAGGGCTCGGACTCGGGCTAAGGCCCCGGAAGACGGCGAACTCCGCTCCGCCCGACCCAGGGTTTGGACTCGGACTAAGGCCCCGGAAGACGACGAACTCCGCTTCGCCCGACCCCAGGGATCGGACTCCGCCCTGGCCTCTGCCGAACGACCTCCACCTCGCCCGACCCAGGAGCTCGGGCTTGGCCTCGGCCATGAAAGACGGACTCGACCTTGGCTTCGGAGGAGCCTCCACGTCGCCCGATCTAGGGCACAAGCCCGCCACGTCAACAGGAAGCGCCATCTTCACCCTACCCCGAGCCGACTCGGGCCGCAGAGAACAAGACCGGTGTCCCATCTGGCCGGCTCCGCCAGAAAGGCAATGATGGCGCCCCGCTAGCCCCGTGACGACGACGGCTCTCAGCTCCCTTACGGAAGCAGGGGGACGTCAGCAAGGACCCAGCCGCTCCGACAGCTGTCCCTCCGCCAGGCTCCGTTGCTCCTCCGACAGCCACGACACCACACCAGCTGGGTGCCAAGATCTCTCCGGCTGCCACATTGGCATGTACTTAGGGCGCTGGCTCTCCCCCGCTAGACACGTAGCACTCTGCTACACCCCCATTGTACACCTGGATCCTCTCCTTACGCCTATAAAAGGAAGGACCAGGGCCTTCTTAGAGAAGGTTGGCCGCGCGGGGACGAGGACGGGGCAGGCGCTCTCTTGGGGCCACTCGCTTCCCTCACCCGCGTGGACGCTTGTAACCCCCTACTACAAGCGCACCCGACCTGGGCGCGGGACGAACACGAAGGCCACGGGATTTCCACCCCTCTCACGCCCGTCTCCGGCCACCTCGCTTTCCCCCCTTCGCGCTCGCCCACGCGCTCGACCCATCTGGGCTGGGGCACGCGGCACACTCACTCGTCGGCTTAGGGACCCCCCGGTCTCGAAACGCCGACAGGATCATACATTAAATCGGGTTGGGTCTACAAAGTTAGGCACTCGAACACTCATTAGGGTTTTATCTTTATTTTATTTCTAATAAAATTTCCATAGCCTTACTTAACCTAGAGACCAACTATAAAATTGAGACATAGAAAAAATAAATGAACATAATTTAAACAGATAGAAAATAACATACTGAACATTTTGCAATTTGAACCATCCAATTTGGAGTTCATATGCAAAAGTTACAAGGTTTACATGTTTTGGGGACTAAACTACAATTTATTATAGATCCTAGGGGCTAGCGTGTGCTTTTTCCTAGACTCAGACTACAGGCGCGCAATTTGAAACAAACCCAGGGACCTCGGCAAAAAAACGCGCGGACGCAAGTGGTGGGAAGACATGTGGCAACTAGGGACAGACCGAAACCAGCCACAAGGCGGGCCATGCGACCACGGACGTAGATGATCCTACGGGATCCGGGGTGGTCGAAAGGTGATCCTGTGCAGCTCGGGAAGTGTGCGGGCGTGCGTGGGGCACTTCCCCGACGTCCCACACATGGCAAGGTCGGGGCGGCGAGACGGCGCACGGCGGCTGGTGCGTGGGGCCATGGCTCAGCGAACGGGTGAACGGTGTGCGGGTGGTGGTAGACAGGAGGACCCTAGCGGGACAGGCCTCGCTGGTCAGCAGCGGGGCAGGTGCGGGACACTATGAGGCACCGGACCACACGAACAGGTGGGGTCCACCTGTCGGCGCCCTAGAGAGGGGAAAGGGGGGGTGACACTGAGAGGCTGACGGGTGGGCCTTGGCTGTCAGGCCCTTGTCTTCCTCCTAGCCACGCACGGCGTAGGGCGTCGCGACCAGCGGCGCGCGCGCGAGAGGGGGGGAAGGGCATTGGACGGTGGCGGGGATGCTCAGGGTTCGTCACGGCGGCGCAGAGCCACCACGAACACCCGCCAGCGAGGGCAGAGGGAGAGGCAAGGGGAAACGGAGGCCGCTGGCCATGGAGCTCACCTTGGGACGGCGCTCGGGCGAGCTCGGTGGAGCGGACGACGATGACCGACGACTCTACGGCGGCGGCACAGAGCGGTTGGCGAGGTGGGGTGATCACACGTTGGGGAGAGGAGGAAGGGGGGGCTTTATACTCCCAGGCTCGGCCATGGCGAGTGGGCGAAGTGGAGGGAGAGGAGGATGACAGATGGGGCCAGGGCGATGTGGGCGAGCGCGCCCGCGTGGGAGAAATGACCTAGGCCAGTTGTGGGGGAGGAGGGAATGACAGGTGGGGCCAGAGCACAGAGCAAGAGAGGACGGGGCGCTGGATGGGCGTGGGCCGCGAAACAGGCCTAGGCTGAGGGAGGGGAAAAAGAAAGGTTTTCCTTTTTCTATTTCTTTTTCCTTTTCTTTTTTATTTCTCCTTTGAACTCAAAAAACAAATCTTCCCCAAATTCAAGTTTGAACTCCACAAATATATGCATCAAACAAAACAAATACAATTTAGGGTTCAGCATGATGCAACAATCCATATCCCCTTAGGTTTTAATCTACTAGAGTAATAATACACCTCCAAATAAATAACCAAACTACTACTGATAGGAAGGGAAAAGGGAAACTTTAGAGAGGAGAAAAGAGGTAACACCTAAATTTGGTAGATATTAGAAATGAAATTTTATACCCCGAAATTCATGGTGTTACAAACATATCCCCCTTAAAAAGAATCTCGCCATCGAGATTTAGGGTTGGATAGCAAAGAGCACGGTATACTTGGCTTTTAGATCATCCTCTCTTTCCCAGGTTGCTTCTTCCTCTCAATGGTGACCCCACTTGACTTTGCATATTCTGATGGTGCTTCTTTGAGTGACTTTGTCTGATGTCTCCAGAATCTAAGTTGGCTTCTCGACATATGTCAAATCTTCTTGGACCTTGAGATCTTCGGTTGGCAATTGCTCTTCTGGAACTTGCAAACATTTCTTCAGCTGAGACACGTGGAAAACATCATGCACTGTGGTCAGACTTTTTGGTAGGCTGAGCTGATAGGCCACATCTCCACGTCTTGCCTGAATCTGGTACGGTCTAATGTATCGGGGTGCTAACTTGCATTTGACTCCGAATCTTCTGACTCCTCAGATCGGTGACACCTTCAGGTAAACATAATCTCCCACTTTGAAACTCAGCTCTCTTCTTTTGGTGTCTGCATAACTTTGCTATCTAGCCTACGCTATCTTCAGATTCTCTCGAACCATTCTGATATTCTCTTCGGCTTCAAGCAAAATATCTAGACCGAACACCTGCCTTTTGCCAGGTTGGTCCAGTGCAATGGAGTTCAGCAATTCCTCGCATAGAGTGCTTGGAATGGTGACATCTTCAAACTAGCCTGATGGTTGTTGTTGTAAGAGAACTCTGCATAAGATAGCCTCTTATCCCAACCTGACTTGTCCTGCAAAGCACAGACCCTCAACATATCTTCTAGGATCTGATTGGTTCTTTCAGTCTAACCATCTGTTTGCGGGAGATAAGCTGAACTAAAATTCAGATGGGTGCCCAAGGCTTCATGTAGTTGCTGCCAAAAGTGAGAAGTGAAATAGTTCAATGATCTGATACTATCTTCTTTGGTACTCCATGCAAGCATACAATCCGGGACATGTATAAATCTGCAAACACTGCACTACTGTAGCTGGTCTTGACAGGTATGAAATGATTCGCCTTTGTTAAGCGGTCCACTACTACCCAGAAGGAGTCATAACCGGCTCAGGTGCGAGGCAAGCCAACGATAAAGTCCATCTGAATCTCATTGAGGAATCTGCAATGGTTGCAACAAACCTGTGGGCCTTTGATGCTGTGCCTTAATTCTCTGCAACTATCACATATGGCAACATACTTCGCGATCTCCATTTTCATACCGTACCTGATGAGGACATCAACACCAACACGAGTACATCTACACCAGCAACACCTTCTCTAGCCCAGGCACCATCTTTCCTAGTCCAGGCGCCACCCCTTCCACCTGGGCCAGTGACTCGGGCCCGTGCAAGAGAATTAAACTTCATCATGCTGTTAAAGAACGAAGGCCCAAAAGATTAGAAGATGGCCCAACAAGAAGGCCAGGATGGGGCGCCTAGGGAAGTCGTGAACAGTAATCGTGGTACTGTAGCGCCAGCCCTACTGTTCTTGCCTCTCCTCCCCCAGGGCTGCGCCTCCTCTATTTAGTCAGAGTCCTGTTTCATTTAGAACTTGAGTTTTGTTTTACATCTAGCTTTAGCTACCCCAGAACACGCACAAATACGTGATGTCCTCTGTGATTCAGAACTCCACCACGAGTGATATTAAGATTGCTCGCTTCATATTCTTGTTCGTTCTTCGTTTGCGTACAGGAATTGATCTTCGTGATCAGGCTGATCTTGCGCCGTCAAGGTTGGTAACCATTGGGAGTTGGTTCAGCGATTGCATTGGTGCTTCGAGTTCGCTCGTCGTAGTCGGATCGTGAGGGTCTACTTCCACCAAATCGGATTTATCTCCACTCACCGAAAGATCGGGCACTCCATCTCTATCAGTACGACTAGAAACTTTTCTTCACTTCTTGGTACATCTTCTCACTTCCAAGGTGTATGGAATAGGTTGTTTCATAGGCTTCCTTCAGCATCAATTCCCAAATTGACTTGATGTCAGGAACACATAGCCGATCTTTGAATCACACTACGCCTTCCGCATCTTCCCTAAAATCTTTGCCTTTTTATCTAGGATCACCTACTAAATCTCATTGATCTTCTCATCATTTTTCTGCCCATCTTTGATATCTCGTTCTACAGTGGGTTCCAGCTCAACTGTCACTCTCTGTGTGCTGTTTAGAAATCCGAGACTCAGCCTGTCGAATTCCTTTACTAGTTCATATGGCATTGGGTGAGCGACCATCATGTTGACTTGACTCTTCCTACTCAGCATCTGCAACCACATTAGCTTTGCCTGGGTGATAATGTATCTTCATCTCATAGTCTTTGATCAACTCCAGCCATCCTTGCTGCCTCATGTTTAGCTCTGACTGGGTGAACATATACTTAAGACTATTATGGTTTGTGTAAACATCACATTTCTGCCCATATAGATAGTGACTCTAGGTCTTCAATGCATGAACCACAACTTCCAATTCCAGGCTGATCTTGCACCGGCAAGGTTGGTAACCATTGGGAGTTGGTTCAGCGATTGCATTGGCGCTTCGGGTTCGCTCGTCGTAGTCGGATCGTGAGGGTCTACTTCCACCAAATCCGATTTATCTCCACTCACCAAAAGATCGGGCACTCCAGCTCTATCAAGTGGTATCAGATTACAGGTTGATCGGTGAGTTTATCGAGTGTTTTTACCTTCCTACAGTCCACAAAAACCAAACAAAAATTTATTTTCAGGTTAGATCTTGTCCCAGCAACCTTTTTAGCCTTGCACCTTCTTTCAATAATTTGCGTTGTTGAATTTGTGTGGTTTACACTTCGATTGTTGCTGGTTACTTGTGCTTTGTTTTCTCCTCACCTTTTTTTTCTTGTCATTATTAAACCCTAGTGCGCCACCTTCCTGGATCGCGCGCCGCCACCCTTGGGTTACGCCGCTGCCTGATCGCCCCCCTGCGTTGGCAAGTTAAAAAAAGGAAAGTACACAAAAAAAGGCAGTTACAAAACAAAAAAGGGAAATAGAAAGAGGAAACGCCACCGAAACGTAGGCGACTAGGACTCCTAGCGTGCGCGCGGGACTCCTCCTGCGCGCCATCCAGCCTCCCGCGCGCTATCCGCTTCCCCCTCCTTCACGTCGTATCCTTCCTAGACTCTGCGCGCTTTTCCCCTCCCACACCTTGCTCTACCTGGACATTACACGCATGCTCATTTTTCTCTCTTATTTGGTACCATATTCTGAGGTTGGCCTTACTCTAGAGAGAGAGAGAGTATCTTTTTTTTACCAGAATACCCCTACCCTTCCAGAAAAAGTGTGTGTGGTGACTTCCTGTTTGACATCCTCTGTGTTCATATTATCAGTTTTGAGGACTCCGGCAAAAAAATCAGTAAAAAAGAAAAAGAAAAAGAAAATCTGAAAAACAGCTTTTGTTTCCCCTCCTCCTCTCTGTCTTCCTCTTCTTCTTCTTTTGCACTTGTTTCCAGCAGCTTTTGTACGTGTTTTAGCACTATAATTCAACTTTGCATCTATTGTTTGATTGTGCTAATCCTTGTTTGAGTGCAGCCTACCCAGAACTCGACATATTTCTATGACGAGCAGATTTTGTTTCCTCAGGCAATCGCTCCTCTAATCTTTCGCGAGTTCCACCGGTTGGTTGCAGGTCATCCCTGTGTGCATGGTAAGAACGGATAAGAATTTGATAACAACACTAGTGTGAGCGCCTTGTGAGCCGTACACCCCTATTTTTGTCGTCGGTTTTCTTTTTATGTTTGCCCTAACCATGGCAGGAGATGATGACAAGAATGATGACCAGCTGCAGGACATACGGACACAAGTTGATGGACTGACCTCGGACATTTGGACGATGCATGAATGAATTGATTCGACGATCACTACATCGAACGCGCGGTTTGATCAGATCGACCTCGCGCAGACGGCCACTAGAACCACCCTCGACGCTCTCGTGCTCCGACACGATGCAATGCGAGCAACGCTCACAGATTTGCAGAAGGATTACGGCGGTGACTCGGAGCAGGACACCGGAGACAGCCGCGGTCGTGCCCGTCGAGTGCTACGCCACCCCGGTAATGATTCCTTTTCTAAGATTAAATTTGAACTTTTAATGGCAAATATGATCTAGCTGCATATCTTGATTGGGAGTTAGAGGTTGAACAAAAATTTCATGCCATGATATTGCTGCACATTCTCAGGTTAAAGCTGCTATTAGTGAATTTACTGATTTTGCTTTAATTTGGTGGCGTGAGTATAAAACAAAACATCCCACTGACATTCCAACCACATGGGATCAATTGAAAGCTGTGATACGACATTGATTTGTGCCTTCGTATTATGCTCGTGATTTGCTTAATAAAATGCAGCGTTTTCAGCAAGGTTCTCAATCTGTTGAGGACTATTTCCAGGAGTTACAAAAAGGTATGATTCGTTGTGGGATATTGGAGGAAAACGACGCTGCTATGGCACATTTTCGTGGTGGTTTAAACCGCGAAATCCAGGATATACTTGATTATAAGGAATGATATGACTACTTTATTTGAATATGCTTGCAAAGCTGAACGTGAAGTGCAGGGATGCCACTCGAAGCCATATTCTAACCCTTTTGCAGGACGAAGCTCGACATCCACATCAGCACCAGATCCCCCTGCACCATCCACATCCACCACTACTCCACGCGAGAAGACGACCAAACCAGCCGGCACTGCCCCACCCACAGGCGCAGCTCCCTCCCCAAGTCGTACACAGGATATTCAGTGTCATCGCTGCAGAGGATTTGGCCATGTGATTCAGGATTGTCCAAACAAGTGCACTTTGCTCATTCGTGACGATGGTGAGTACTCTTCCGCTAGTGATTCTGAAGAAATTGAACATGCACTATGTGCCACTGACCATGCAGCTCAGGTGGAGGTACATGTCAACCCGGGCGACGCTGATAGGTATGAAAGTCTTGTTGTGCAGCGTGTTCTTAGTACACAGGTCGCTTTGCCCGAGAAGAATCAGCGACACACTCTGTTCCATACAAAGGGTGTTGTGCAGGAGCGGTCAATTCGCATCATTATCGACAACGGCAGTTGCAACAATTTGGCGAGTACCATGCTGGTCAAAAAGTTGTCGTTACCCACTCGTAAGCATCCAAATCCATATCACATTCAATGGCTTAATGATGGTGGTAAAATAAAAATCACACGTTCTGTGCATGTTCCTTTCTCCATGGGTGCTTATTCTGATTTTGTTGATTGTGATGTTATTCCCATGGAAGCATGTTATTTGTTACTTGGTCGACGTTGGCAATATGATACTGATAGCTTGCATCATGGTCGTTTGAATCATTATTTTTTCATGTTTAAGGGTCAGAAAATAATTATACATCCAATGACACCTGAACAAATTGTTAAAGATGATCTTGCTCGAGCTGCTACAACTGCTAAACAACTTGATCCATCGCCCTCTGTTCCTTCTGAAATCAAGTTGAATGCTCCTGTTTTACTTGCTACACGTGCTGATTTTGATGATCTACACGGTGCTCATTTGCCATGCTATGCACTTGTATGCTCTAGTGTCCTCATTTCACTTGATGATGCGCCATCTTTGGCTATTCCCCCTGTGGTTGCTAACCTTTATAGGAGTACGCTGATGCCTTTCCCAAAGACTTACCACTGGGTCTCCCACCGCTTCGTGGCATTGAGCACCAGATCGACCTCATCCCCGGTGCACAGCTTCCGAACCGCGCACTGTACCGTACAAATCCGGATGAGACGAAGGAGATTCAGCGCCAGGTACAGGTGTTGCTTGACAAGGGTTACATTCGTGAGTCTCTTAGCCCTTGCTCTGTTCCTGTGTTACTTGTTCCCAAGAAAGATGGGTCATGGCGTATGTGTGTAGACTGTCGTGCTATTAATAACATCACCATTCGTTATCGATATCCTATACCACGCCTTGATGATATGCTAGATGAGCTTAGTGGTGCCATTATTTTCACTAAGATTGATTTGCGTAGTGGTTACCACCAGATTAGAATGAAACTAGGTGATGAATGGAAAACTGCTTTTAAAACGAAATTTGGTTTATATGAATGGTTGGTTATGCCATTTGGATTGACTAATGCTCCCAACACTTTTATGCGAGTGACGAATGAAGTTCTGAGGCCCTTCATAAGCTTGTTTGTGGTTGTTTATTTTGATGATATCATTATTTACATCAAATCTATGGAAGAGCATTTAGAACATTTAAGTGTTGTTTTTGACGCATTGCGTGCTGCCCAGTTATTTGCTAACATGGAAAAATGCATCTATTGCACACGACGTGTCTTGTTTCTTGGTTATGTTGTTACTCCATAGGGCATTGAGGTGGATAGCAGCAAGATTGCTGCCATTCGGGAGTGGCCTACACCGACGACGGTCACACAAATTTGGAGCTTTCTTGGACTTGCCGGTTTCTACCACAGATTTGTTCGTGATTTTAGCTCCATTGCAGCGCCTCTACATGAGCTTACAAAGAAAGATGTGCCGTTTTCTTGGAGTGATTCGCAGGAGGTAGCGTTCAGCACTTTGAAAGATAAGTTAACCCAAGCTCCCCTCTTGCAATTGCCTGATTTTAATAAAGTGTTTGAGCTTGAATGCGATGCTAGCAGTATTGGGCTAGGTGCTATTTTGTTACAAGAAGGAAAACAAGTTGCTTATTTTAGTAAAAAATTAAGCGGTGCTAGTCTAAAATATTCTACTTATGATAAGGAGCTTTGCGCTTTAGTGCACACTTTGCATACATGGCAGCACTATCTTTGGCATCGTGAGTTCATAATTCATTCTGATCATGAGGCTTTCAAACATATTCGTATCCAAACAAATCTGAACCGTCGTCATGCTAAATGGGTAGAATTCATTGAGTCCTTTCCTTACATTATTAAACACAAGAACGGGAAGGACAATGTTATTGCTGATGCTTTGTCTCATCGCTATACCATGCTGTCACAGTTAGATTTTAAAATCTCTGGTTTGCACACTGTGAAGGATCAATATGTTACTAATGCTGATTTTAAAGATGCTTTCGGCCATTGTATTAATGGGATACCATGGGGCAAATTTCACATACAGGATGGGTTCCTGTTTCGCGCTAACAAGCTGTGTGTTCCAGCTAGCTCGGTTTGTCTTTAATTGTTACAAGAAGCGCATGGAGGCGGTCTCATGGGGCACTTTGGCATCTACAAGACGCATAAGGTGTTGGCTGCCCACTTCTTTTGGCCTCAGATGCGCGCTGATGTTGAGCGCCTTGTTGCACGCTGCACTACTTGTCAGAAAGCTAAGTCACGGTTGAACAACCATGGTTTGTATATGCCTTTGCCTATTCCTACTTCCCCTTAGATTGATATTTTGATGGATTTTGTTTTGGGATTTCCTAGAACTAAGAAGGGGAGGGATAGCATTTTTGTGGTTGTTGATCGATACCTTGTCATAAGACTGATGATGCTAGCAATGTTGCTGAATTGTTTTTTAGAGAGATTATTCGTTTGCACGGTATTCCCAATACAATAGTCTCGGATCGTGATGCTAAGTTTCTCAGTCATTTTTGGAGATCTCTATGGAATAAATTGGGAACTAAATTGCTGTTTAGCACCACTTGTCACCCTCAGACTGATGGTCAAAATGAGGTGATTAATCGAACTTTGTCTACCATGCTTAGGGATGTTTTAGACAAAAATTTGAAACATTGGGAGGATTGCTTGCCTCATGTTGAGTTTGCTTATAATCATGCAACACATTCTTCTACAAAGATGTGCCCTTTTCAGATTATTTATGGTTACATTCCTAGGGCACCTATTGCTTTGTTTTCGCTTGATGCTGAGGACGCCCCACACATAGATGATGTTGCACATGTTGAACAAATGATTAACCTCCATGAACAAACTCAACAAAACATTGCTGCTGCTAATGCTAAATATCAGGTTACTGGTAGTAAAGGTCGAAAACTAGTTACTTTTGAACCTGGTGATATGGTTCGGTTGCATTTGAGAAAGGATCATTTTCCTACTTTGCGCCGTTCTAAATTGATGCCTCATGCTGCTGGTCCTTTTATGATACTAACCAAGATTAATGCTAATGCTTATATTCTTGACCTGCCTGCGGAGTTTGGTGTTTCCACTAGTTTTAATGTTGCAGATTTGAAACTGTATGCGGGAGAAGATGAGGAGTTGCCATCGAGGACGACTTCAGTTCAAGAAGGGGAGGATGATGAGGACATCAACACCAACATGAGTACATCTACACCAGCAGCACCTTCTCTAGCCCAGGCACCATCTTTCCTAGTACAGGCGCCACCCTTTCCACCTAGGCCAGTGACTCGGGCTCATGCAAGAGAATTGAACTTCATCATGCTGTTAAGGAACGAAGGCCCAGAAGATTAGAAGATGGCCCAACAGGAAGGCTAGGATGGGGGGCCTAGGGAAGTCGTGAACAGTAACCGTGGTACTGTAGCGTCGGTCCTACTGTTCACGCCTCTCCTCCCCTAGGGCTGCGTCTCCTCTATTTAGTCACAGTCCTGTTTCATTTAGAACTTGAGTTTTGTTTTACATCTAGCTTTAGCTACCCCAGAACAAGCAGAAATACGTGATGTCCTCTGTGATTCAGAACTCCACCTTGAGCGATATTAAGATTGCTCGCTTCATATTCTTGTTCGTTCTTCGACTGCGTACAGGAATTCATCTTCGTGATCAGGCTGATCTTGCGCAGGCAAGGTTGGTAACCATTGGGAGTTGGTTCAGCGATTGCATTGGTGCTTCAGGTTCGCTCGTCGTAGTCAGATCGTGAGGGTCTACTTCCACCAAATCGGATTTATCTCCACTCACCGAAAGATCGGGCACTCCAGCTCTATCAGTACCACTAGAAACTTTTCTTCACTTCTTAGTACATCTTCTCACTTCCAAGGTGTATGGAATAGGTTGTTTCATGGGCTTCCTTTAGCATCAATTCCCGAATTGACTTGATGTCAGGAACACATAGCCGATCTTTGAACCACACTACGCCTTCCGCATCTTCCCTAAAATCTTTGCCTTTTTTGTCTAGGATCACCTACTAAATCTCATTGATCTTCTCATCATTTTTCTGCCCATCTTTGATATCTCGTTCTACAGTGGGTTCCAGCTCAACTGTCACTCTCTGTGTGCTGTTTAGAAATCCGAGACTCAGCTTATCGAATTCCTTTACTAGTTCATATGGCATTGGGTGAGCGACCATCATGTTGACTTGGCTCTTCCTGCTCAGCATCTGCAACCACATTAGCTTTGCCTAGGTGATAATGTATCTACATCTCATAGTCTTTGATCAACTCCAGCCATCCTTGCTACCTCATGTTTAGCTCTGACTAGGTGAACATATACTTAAGACTCTTGTGGTCTGTGTAAACATCACATTTCTGCCCATATAGATAGTGTCTCTAGGTCTTCAATGCATGAACTACAACTTCCAATTCCAGGTTGTGTGTGGGATAATTCCTCTCATGGATCTTCAGCTGTCGGGACGAGTATGCCACCACTCTCTCTTCTTGCATTGCACACATCCTAGACCAGTATAAGAAGCATCACAATACACTAAGAATGGCTTGTGAACATTAGGTAGGATCAACACAGGTGCTGTAGTCAATTTCTTTTTCAACGCTTTGAAGAACTCTTGGCACTCTTGGGTCCACTTGAACTCAACTTTCTTCGCTAGCAAGGTTGTCATTGGTTTGGCAATCTTTGAAAAACCATCAATGAAACGCCGATAGTATCCGACCATTTCAATGAAACTCTTGATCCCACGGACATCTCTCGGTGCTTTCCAGTCTAGAATATCTGCCACCTTCTTTGGATCCACAACCAACCCATCTTGGTTTATGATGTGACCTAAGAAAAGGACTTCATTGATGCAGAACTCACATGTGCTTAGCTTGGTATACAACTGTTGCTCCCGTAACCGTTTCAATGCCATCTTCAAAAGCTCCTCGTGCTTTTCCTCATTCTAAGAATATATGAGGATATGGTTGATGAACACCACTACAAACTTGTCCATATAGTCTATGAACACACTGTTCATCAAGTACACCAAAGAACATGACTATATACTCATATAGCCCATACTTGTTGATGAATGCCATCTTCGGTATGTCCAAAGGTCGAATCCTTAGCTGATGGTAACCAGACCTTAGATCTATCTTCGAGAACACGCAGGCTCCTCTCAGCTGATCAAATAGGTCTTCTATCCTTGGCAGGGGGTACTTGTTCTTGATGGTGACTTCATTCAGAGCTCTATAGTCTTTGCACATTCTCTTGGTCCCATCTTTCTTCTCCATGAAGAGAACTGGAGCAGCCCAAGGCGAAGTACTTGGTTTGATGTAACTTTTCTCCAATAGCTCGTCGATGTGTTTCTTGAGTTCCACCAATTCTGGTCTAGACACTCTATAAGCTCTCTTAGAAATAGGGGAGGTGCCAGGTTAAAGCTCTACAACAAACTCGACCTTTCGCTCGGGTGGCATGCCTAGTAACTCCTCAAGAAACACGTTGGGAAACTTAAAGGGAAATGGCCTCAATAATTTCCTATAATCGATTTTGGTGTTTGATGACCATCACAAATCTTATGAACTAACTAGTTTACCTAGTTAATCATTTCTCAGGTGCATAAAGTTCATATACATCAAATCTAAGTCAACTATTTAGAATATCATAGATTATTCCAGACATGAGATGTGTTTTGGAAATTCCCCTGAGCGCGCACCGTCTGGGCCCTTGCGGCGGACCGTCCGCGACACCAAGGAGAGCCTCGGATAGGAATACTGTGCAAAACATCATTTACACTGCATACTATCTGAAGCAGAAGCGAGCATTGTCCGAGACCAAGCGTGGACCGTCCGACCTTAGGCGCGGACCGTCCGACCGTTGAAAAACCAGAAAACCCAAAGGTGACGAGTCCGGTAAACTGCATTTTTAGCATCCTCGCGGACCGTCCAGGGTGCACGACCAGACCATCTGCGAGTGACATCTGACGACACATTTAATGCACCTGTAGCCGTTGATATAACCGTTACTGCTGACCATTGCGATTTCAGTCGTTGATGTACAGGGGTGGACCGTTCGGACCAGGAAGGTGGTGTAATACCCACTTTGTAAAAAAATCTAAGAGTAGAAATTATATTCTTTGGCATATATGAGTGTCATCCCTATTTATCATTTCATGTGGACACCTCACTTACACCAATAAATAATTAACAAAAGACACGGAACTAAATTATGCATCATGCTGGGATTTTGTTTTTGTGTGCATTTTTGTGATAATATAAAAATAACGAGACAAGAAATATATTAATTCAAAAAGGAAATCTAGAATCTAAAAGAAATTCTAGAATTTAGGAAAGAAAAGAAAATAAATATTATGTGGATAAAAATAAGTAAATAAAAATATATTATTCCTACACTAGAGTATGAATTTGTATAATGGACTCAAAGGTTAAACTCATATTCAAATTCAAATTGGATTCAAAATAATTATAAAAGAAAACAGAAAATAAAACATAAAAGAAAAGGAAAAGGGAGCTTACCTGGGCGCAAATCTCGCTTGCTCGGCCCAACTCCAGTTCACCGCACAACCCAAACGACGCTGTCACTGAGGACCCACTGGTAGCCTCTCCACCGCGCGGCCCAGCTCTTCTGCACCCACTGGCACGTGCTGACGTCGGGGGCCCACTTCTCAACCTCGCCACTACACGCGTGGGTCGCTGCACTTCGGGCTCCACTTGCTAGCCGGCTCTTGTAGTTCTTCTCGCGCAGCTACCGCAACGACCGGCCGATTCCTCCGCTGCTGCAAGTTCTAACTGACTACTATCCGATCCCTCTCCACGCAAGCATGTGGGGGTATAAAACTCTACCGTCAAGCCTCCTTCCTCCTCCTAATTCGCCGCCACCAGTGAAGCCACCGCGAGGGAAAAAGATTCAAGGGAGTGTTGGATGTGTGACAGACGCCGTGGCCGCCCTCTCGCGCCGTGAATCCTCAACCTGAGGGTGTTCGGAGTTACTAGCGGAGGTCGTGCGGAGTGATTCTGGGACCGCGGCACATAGGTTCTCCACCAGTGACATCTTAATTGCTCACCGGACTTCATCCCGCGCCGCCGTGCCACGCGTCTTCGTGGCCAACCCTCTCCATCTCTTGTCACCCGGTGAGTAGTATCCCCTCGCATCCGCAGTCCTCTCCTTCACACATTGCGCTGTTCAGGGGGCCGAATGGGGCCCGGGTGTCCCGGGTCTTCGTACGCCAGCGGCATTGCCGCCGTGAGGGACTAGCGATGCCGCCGTGGGGTGTGATGAAGCCGATTCGTGAATCTGGAACCGTTGATCCCTACGGCGACAGTCCTAATTAGAAGTGGGATAACGTTTCAGGATATTAATTCACAACCGTCGCAAACTGATCCGATGGCTCGGGTGAGAGTAATACGTGGCTAGATCTTAAGCGTGGATTTTGGATTCAACGGGTACGATAGCATACCGGTTCGCCAGAGTAGTAATCTAATCTGCACGGTTGGACCGAGATCAGATGGCCGAGATGAAATCATACCTCTTCGCCTCGGTGTATTTACTAAAGAGACCCTGGGAAATAAGGAAATCAACTCGCGGTACTGCGACTGTGTAGTCTGAGTCTGGGTTATTTTGTGCCAGAGCCCCTGACTTTCCAGGTAAATGAGGCCCAGTCCAGAGCATTGTAAAATCAGAGAAATTAAATTTTAAATGGATTTTTAATATATAAATAAGTGCTAGAACCTATAAAATTCATAGAAAATTCATCTCTAGTCCAAATTAATCCATTCCACTTTCTAAATTTTTGTAATATTATTCTCTATCACTTAGAGTCTCTGTTTTGACATGAAAAAAGTAAGAAAAATAATTTCTCATTTAATTCTATTTCAAGCACATAAAAACCTTTAGAAATTCATATCTCAAAATATATAACTCCAAAATTTATGATTTCTATTCATAGGATTTTATTTTAATGTTTAGATTATTATTATGTAATTTGTTTACATGTTTGGTGTGATGATGATTTTCTCTATATACTGTGCTTGTTTGTATTGTGGCGAGTAGAAGAGCCTGTGACTGAGGATCCTGGTGACCAGCAGATAGAAGTAGCTGACCAGGAGCTCATTGAAGGCAAGTTGTGCCCTTGACCACTTTTTACCCAATAATGTTCTTTAATATCACTTATTCATGCTTAGGTTTAATTTTGATGGGACATGATAGATCACCCTAGATTGTTATCCCTGAACCACTTGGGTAGTCTTGCTATTGCTTTACATGGTTTTGGGATAATATTTTGTTATATCCATGTTCCAGTTATTTTGTTATTCTATTTATGTTCATGTCAAGATTATTAATGTTAATTGGAACATAGAGCTTAACTTGAGAAACACGTGCCACCACAAGGGTTTAATGGGACGCCCTTGGCTGACTAATTAGGAAAGCTAGTTGAAGACTACCTTACCCGAAAGGGGCAAGGGCAGTAGGGGGGTTGCATGTAAGGAGGTTCTCGGGTTGATTTTGCTGCGATGGCGGTCAGACAGGGGATTCTTGCAAGTGCTCTTCCCATTAACTGTAGCGGGTTTTCGGAAGCTAGTGGAACATTGTAACGGCCTCATAGTGTTGCCCAGCCTCGCTTCCTTGGTAGAGGTGTATGGGAGTCGTGATCCCTTGGCAGATGGATAACATGACTTGTGGGTACTGGGTACAACCTCTGCAGAGTGTAAAACTGGTATACTAGCCGTGCTCGCGGTCATGAGCAGCTCAGGACTCTCGCATGATTAATTTATGGAACTTAAATTCAATTTATCATTTGCATTGCATGGGATTATTTATTAATTTTGTTATATTACTTTATTTAAGGTTTCGTATTTACTTACATTTAGTAACTGCTAATAAAATTTTGACCAAGTAATTAAAAGCAATGCTCAGCTTTACCCCTGTTGTTGATTAGCCTTACACATCACATGGACTCCAACCTATGGTGAGTTCATGCCCACTGGTTCCCCACAACTTGTTGAGCTATGATCATGTGTGAGCTCACCCTTGCTATCTCACACCCCCCATAGGAGAAGAACAGGTGGTTCAGGAGGAGCCACAAAGCGAGGAGTTTGATCTGATCTAGGTGGCGTTTCCCGAGTTGACTTTTGCGCCAAGGATGATCCTTAGTTCGTTTTATATTTATCTTTTATTTTGTAATAAGACTTCCACTATGTAATAAATACTCTGATGTTATTGTGACATTTATCTCTATACACTATGTTATTATATATGTTGTCTTCTGGGCGCATGTATGAGATGCACCCATCTTTGTCCCTTAAAGCCCAGGTGTGACAGAAGTGGTATCAGAGGAATGTTGACTGTAGGACAAAACCTAGATAGAAATGGACAAACCCTTACCTACTTACCTTACTTTGATTCATTCCATACTTACCTTATCTTGATCCTGTCTCACCTTTTGCTGTTCTATTCTGATTACTCTTACCTTTTCTACTCTGAGACAAGATGGATTTCATACCTTGGAATCCTACATTTATGAACTTTTTAAGAGATAGGAGACCTAGGACAAAAATTAAAACTATTTTCTCTATTAAAAAAATGTTGGTTGATTGTTCTGATGATAAATGCTTGATTTGCTTCTTTGATTGATTGAAACATTATAGTTGGGCATCTTAGTATGTACCACCATAAGGTAATGTATTAGCTTTAGTGGATAACACACTAATCTACTTAGCTAATAAATCCCCCGCAGTAACATTCCTCGTAATTACTCGCCTTGTCTACAATTCTTCCTTTATTACCCTGTGTTTCTAACCTAGATGGGCTACCCCTATAGTGTTAGAAGAGAGCACTATAGACGTGATCCTTGGTATGTCATGGTTAAGAAAGGCAAAGGCAGTTTATACACTATGCTAAAGGAACCATAGAACTCACCAGTTCCAAAGGAGAAAGATTTGAAGATGGAATTGCAGTAACTACCGCCAATAGACTAGCGGCATTCTTAGTAGATGAGAAGTTTGTTGGTGTCAACATCCGTGTGGTTAGAGATTTTCTGGATGTCTTCCCAGAAGAGTTACCAGGGATGCCACCATATAAGGAAGTTGAGTTTGTCATTGATCCCTTACTTGGGACTGCCCCTACTTTCAAATGGCCACATAGGATGTCTGTAGAAGAGTTAAAGGGACTGAAGAAGCAGTTAACAGAGTTACAAGATGCTGGGTACATTCGTCCGAGTCCCTCACCTTGGGGAGCGTCGATTCTGTTTGTACAGAAGAAGGATGGATCACAGCGGAGGTGTGTGGATTATAGGTCCCCTAATGATGTTACTGTGAATAACAAGTATCTGTTACCCCGTATTGAGGATTTATTTGATCAGATGAGAGGTGCAAGGGTATTTTGAAAGATTGATCTCCAATCGAGATACCATCAGATGAGGATTAGGCCATCGGATATTCCCAAGACAGCTTTCTCGACACGATATGGATTATATGAGTTCACTGTTATGTCATTTGGATTAACTAATGCACCAGCTTATTTTATGAATTTGATGAATAAGGTGTTTATGGAGTATTTGGACAGATTCGTCGTAGTATTCATCGACGATATTTTTATTTATTCCAAGAGTGATAGTGATCATGAGGAACATCTGAGATTGGTGCTATAGAAGCTACGAGATAATCAACTCTACGCCAAGTACAGTAAATGCGAGTTCTGGATTGACGAGGTGTCATTCCTTGGACATATCATTTCTAATGGAGGGATATCAGTGGATCCTGCTAAAGTCAAGGAGATAGTGGTGTGGAGCATACCCACTACAGTTACAGAGATTCAGAGTTTCTTGGGACTAGCAGGATATTATCGGAGATTTATTGAAGGATTTTCTAAGATTGCTAAGCCTATGACCTCGCTTCTAGAGAAGGGAAGAGAGTTTAAGTGGGACGAGAAGTGCCAAGATAGCTTCGATCAATTGAAGAAGAGATTGATGTTGCCACTAGTGTTGGTTATGCTGGATCTACAGAAGGGATTTGACATTTATTGTGATGCATGTGGCCGAGGCTTAGGATGTGTGGTCATGCAAGAAGGACATGTGATCGCCTACGCGTCTCGTCAGTTGTGGAAACATGAGTTAAACTACCCCACTCATGACTTAGAACTGGCAGCCGTTGTGCATGCGCTTAAGATATGGAGACATTATATCATGGGAACCAAGTGTCAAGTATACACGGATCATAAGAGTTTGAAGTATATATTCACTCAGAAGGACCTCAACCTTAGGCAACGTCGTTGGTTGGAGCTTATTAAGGATTATGATTTGGAGATTCACTATCACCCGGGCAAGGCAAATTTGGTTGCAGATGCCTTGAGTCGAAAGGAGCATGTTCATTCAGCTGTTGTTGCCTAGCTACCCGATGAGATTGTTGAGGATTTTAGGAGACTTAACCTGGGGATAGTAACTCACACTGAAGGAGTTACCATTGATGTGGAACCAACCTTGGAACAAGAAATACGCAAAGGTCAGGTTGGTGATGCTAAGATACAAGAGATTAAGGATCTGATTACTGAAGGTCGAGGTTCAGAATTCACGGAGGATGAACAAGGCACCGTATGGTTCAAGGACAAGATATGTGTTCCTGATATTGAAAGCCTTCGTGAGACTATATTGAAGAAAGCCCATGACTCGGATTATTCTATTCATCCTGGTAGTAGCAAGATGTATTAGGATTTGAAGCAGAAATATTGGTGGTATGGATTGAAGAGAGATGTGGCTGCACATGTGGCTATGTGCGATGTGTGCCAAAGAGTTAAGGCTGAACACCAGAGGCCAGCGGGACTATTGCATCCACTGAAGATACCCGAGTCGAAGTGGGAAGAGATTGGTATGGACTTCATTACTGGATTGCCTCGCACCCCGAGAGGATATGATTCGATATGGGTTATTGTGGATATACTGACCAAAGTGACTCATTTCATTCCGGTCAAGACTACTTATAAGTGATCTCAATTGGCTGAGTTATATATGGCTCAGATTGTGTGTTTACATGGAGTACCAAAGAAGATCGTGTCTAATCGAGGTTCACAGTTTACCTCAAGATTCTAGAGAAGCTTCCATGAGAATATGAATACCAAGTTGAACTTTAGTACGGCTTATCACCCTTAGGCTGATGGACAGACTGAAAGGACTAATCAAGTATTGGAAGATATGCTGAGAGCTTGTGCCCTTCAACTTGGAGGAAGTTGGGATAAAAGTCTACCTTATGCTGAGTTCTCATATAATAACAGCTATCAGGCCAGTCTGAAGATGACACCATTCAAAGCTTTATATGGGAGGAAGTGCAGGACTCCTCTATACTGGGATCAAACTGGAGAAAGATAGTTCTTTGGGCCTAAACTGATTCAAGAGGCAGAAGAACAAGTCCGTATAATTCGAGAGAATTTGAGGGTAGCTCAAACCAGGCAAAAGAGCTATGCTGATAATAGAAGAAGACCACTGGAATTTGAGGAATGAGATTATGTATACCTCAAGGTGTCACCACTTCGTGGAATGAGGAGATTCAAAGTTAAGGGCAAATTGTCCCCTCGCTTTATTGGACCATTCATGATCTTTAGGCGAGTTGGGGAGATGGCATACCAACTCGAACTACCTAATAGTCTATCGAATGTGCATAATGTGTTCCACGTATCTCAACTGAAGAAGTGTCTCCGTGTCCCCGAGGAACAGTTACCAATGGAAGAGCTCAGTGTTCAGGGTGATTTGACTTACACGGAGTACCCCATCAAGATTTTGGATACATTGACTCGAGTTACAAGAAACAAGGTGATAAAGATATGCAAAGTGCAATGGAGTCACCATGGAGAAGATGAACCAACATGGGAAAGAGAAGAAGAGCTTCGCATAGATTTTCCCCACCTTTTCCCTAGATCTTCATAAATCTCGAGGACGAGATTCTTTTTAATACCTACTTTGTAAAAAAATCTAAGAGTAGAAATTATATTCCTTTGCATATATGAGTGTCATCCCTATTTATCATTTCATGTGGACACCTCACTTACACCAATAAATAATTAACAAAAGACACGCAACTAAATTATGCATCATGCTGGGATTTTATTTTGTGTGTATTTTTGTGACAATATAAAAATAATGAGACAAGAAATATATTAATTCAAAAAGGAAATCTAGAATCTAAAAGAAATTCTAGAATTTAGGAAAGAAAAGAAAATAAATATTATGTGGATAAAAATAAGTAAATAAAAAAATATTATTCCTACACTAGAGTGTGAATTTGTATAATGGACTCAAAGGTTAAACTCATATTCAAATTCAAATTGGATTCAAAATAATTATAAAAGAAAACAGAAAATAAAACATAAAAGAAAAGGAAAAGGGAGCTTACCTGGGCTCAAATCTCGCTTGCTCGGCCCAACTCTAGTTCACCGCACAACCGAAATGGCGCTGTCACTGAGGACCCACTCGCAGCCTCTCCACCGCGCGGCCCAGCTCTTCCGCGCCCACTCGTGCGTGCTGACGTCGGGGGCCCACTTCTCAGCCTCGCCACTGCACGCGTGGGTCGCTGCACTGTGGGCTCCACTTGCCAGCCGGCTCTTGTAGTTCTTCTCGCGCAGCTACTGCAACGACCGACTGATTCCTCCACCGCTGCAACCTCTAACTGACTACTATCCGATCCCTCTCCGCGCAAGCATGTGGGGGTATAAAACTCTACCGTCAAGCCTCCTTCCTCCTAATTCGCCACCAACAATGAAGCCACCACGAGGAAAAAAGATTCGAGGGAGTTGTTGGGGCTATGCTTCGTCGCGCCGAAGGTCTTGTAGGAAGAAGCAGATTCGGCTGAAGCTGTCCGCAGAAGATGACCGAAGGTCCCTCTTCATGAAGCTTCGGTATTACAAACCGACTTAAAGATAGAATGACCTTTTAGTCCATAAAGGTCTGAGTCGATGTTGTAAACTTTTATGAGGGGCATAATTGTAATTCTTCACAGGCTGTGTCCTGTGTCTATAAATAGATGAACAGTACCCCCGTACTATTCACGCTGATTTGTACTCGCTCGTGCGTCACGCTTGTATTTTTGCCTTCTATCAAGCCAAAGGTACAAATGTAATTCAATATTGCTCTTATTCTTCCATGATTATTTAATAAGGACATGTAATAATACTATGTGATTATCCATGTTATTTTCTCATGTTTCATATGCTTCTCCTTTTATCAATATAAACTGTAATGATGAAGGTTTGTCCTTCATGACCTTCGTCTGAAGACCGTTATATCCTAAGGGAAATAACGTTTCGAAGGACGAAGGGTATTTACCTCTAACTTCTTTCTGTGTTGCCTTGTTCTTAATTCATAGCATTTGAGAACAAGTCCCCAACATTGGCGCCCACCTCCGGTGAACTTACTTCCACTTTTTTGAGCTGATGGCTTCGTTCAACAATCAAGCTGGAGCTGCTTCGGCTCCGAAGCTGCTACTCCCGATAACAGGCGGTTCATGTTCAGAGCCAGCCAACAAGAAGCAGAAGAAGGAAGCACAGAGAAGGGTACAGCATGTTGGGGTGCAAGGACCCTTCATCAAGTCGAGATGGTCTCACATTCCTATTACCTTCTCCCAAGAGGACCTTCAACTCAAGGATTACCCACACAACGATGCCATGGTTATCTCTTGTGTTATCAAAGGATTTTTGGTCCACAATGTCTTGGTTGATACAGGCAATGCAGCTGATATCATATTTGCTAAGGCCTTCAGGCAAATGCAAGAGCCAGAAGACAAGATTCATGATGCTACGCACCCTCTCTGTGGCTTCGGAGGAAGACAGATTGTAGCGCTGGGCAAGATCACCATGTCAGTGACCTTCGGGTTCATCAACAACACCAGAACTGAGCAAGTTGTGTTTGACATTGTTGACATGGAATACCCTTACAATGCAATTATTGGTCGTGGCACCCTCAATGCTTTCGAAGCAATTCTTCATCCTGCCTATCTTTGCATGAAGATACCTTCGGATCAAGGACCCATTGCTATTCATGGAAGTCAGGAAGCTGCCAGAAGGGCCGAAGGAAACTGGACTGACTCAAAAGCAATCCATAACATAGATGGAGCTGAAACTTGTGAACAGTACAAATTCAGAAGGGAGAAAGCAGCTTCAGCAGATCAGCCGAAGCCCATGCTCTTATGTGAGGACATAGCAGAGCAGAAGGTGCTGTTGGGCTCTCAATTATCCGAAGAGCAGGAGAAAACCTTGATAAGGTTTTTGTTCAACAACAAAGATGTTTTTGCATGGTCAGCCAATGACCTCTGCGGAGTAAATAGGGATGTTATTGAACACTCGCTCAATGTTGACCCATCCTTCAGACCCAGAAAGCAGAGGCTTCGGAAAATGTCTGATGATAAGGCCGAAGGTGCTCGTAATGAAGTCAAAAGACTCCTCAGTGCAGGAGTTATCAGAAAAGTAAAGTACCCAGAATGGCTAGTTAACACTGTTATGGTAAAAAAGGCCAATGGCAAGTGGCGAATGTGTATCGATTTTACAGATCTCAACAAGGCTTGTCCGAAGGACGAATTCCCATTGCCAAGGATAGACTCTTTAGTTGATGCAGCAGCTTCTTTAGAGCTCATGAGTCTGCTAGACTGTTACTCAGGCTATCACCAAATCTGGATGAAGAAGGAAGATGAGCCGAAGACTAGCTTCATAACCCCAAGTGGCACATATTGCTATCTTCGGATGCCTGAGGGGCTCAAAAACACTGGAGGAAGTTTCAGCAGAATGACTGCGAAGGTTCTCCAGTCTCAGATAGGCAGAAATGTGCTAACTTATGTTGATGACATCATTGTAAAAAGCACGAAACAGGAAAATCATATTGCTGATTTGCAGGAGACCTTCGCTAGTTTCAGACAAGCTGGCTTAAAGTTGAATCCAGAAAAATGTGTCTTCGGAGTAAAGAAGGGGAAATTTCTTGGATGTTTGGTTTCAACAAAGGGAATTGAAGCTAATCCTAGTAAAATTGAAGCTATACTTCGAATGGAGCCACCAACTACAAAAAAGGGGGCCCAAAGATTGACAGGGAGGCTGGCATCTCTCAATAGATTCATATCCAGATCAGCAGAAAGAAATTTACCATTCTTCGAAGTGCTGAAATCAGCCGAAGTCTTTCAATGGGGACCAAGCCAACAAAAAGCCTTTGAAGAACTGAAGCAATATTTGATAGATTTAACAACATTAACTCCACCAACGCCAGGGGCTCCTTTGTTGTTATACGTGACAGCTTCGCACTCAGCGGTAAGTGCAGCACATGTCCAGGAGAAGCTTGATGGCCAAGTCAAGAAGCAGGTTCCAGTGTATTTTGTATCTGAAGTTCTTAGTGTATCAAAGAAAAATTATACAGAACTGGAGAAGGTATTATATGCTGTTTTGATGGCATCCAGGAAGCTTCGGCATTATTTTCAGGCATACAATATTGTTGTTCCTTCTTCGCAGCCGTTGAAGGATATTATGAGAAATAGAGAAGCTACTGGACGGATTGGAAAATGGGCTGCAGAGCTCAATGAATTTTGCATTGATTATGTGCATAGATCCTCGATCCAGTCTCAAGCGTTGGCAGATTTCATTGCCGATTGGACGCCAGGGGCTCAGGATGAAGAAACAAATAAAGATGCCGAAGTGTGGACAGTGTTTTGCGATGGGTCTTGGGGAACCTTCGGAGCAGGAGCAGCCGCTGTGTTGGTCTCACCATCCAAAGTTAAAACTTGTTATGCGGCAAGACTCGATTTTAGCTGTACAAACAATATTACTGAGTATGAAGCCCTGCTTTTGGGCCTTCGGAAATTAAAAGCAATGGGAATCAGAAGGGCCATCCTTAAAACTGATTCCCAGGTTGTTTCGGGTCATATCGACAAGAGTTGCAAGGCTAAAGATCCGAAGCTTGAAAAATATCTAGACACGGTCCGAAGAATCGAAGCTTCCTTCGAAGGGTTTTCTGTCAAAAATATCCCTCGAGGACAAAATGAGCATGCTGATTTGCTAGCTAAGTCAGCAGCACAGGGGCTGCCCTTACCTTCGGATGTGTTCTTCGAAACAATAAAAGCACCTTCAGTGGAACTTCTTGAAAGAGCAGTCCTCAATATATCTCCTGTTTATAGTGAAGACTGGAGAACTGAGATCATCTCTTACCTTCCGGGTAATTTCCTTTCAGATGACGAAACTTATAACAGGAGGATAGAGGCAAGAGCTCGTCCATATGTCATGATAGAAGGGGAGTTGTACAAACATGGAGTTTGTGCTCCACTACTCAAGTGTTTATCCAGAGCCGAAGGCATAGAGTTGATGAAAGAAATACATGCAGGCTTGTGTGGATCTCACATTGGATCTAGGCCGTTACTTGGAAAAGTTTTTCGTCAAGGGTTTTATTGGCCGAAGGCAGCTTCGGATGCAGCGGAATTAGTTCAAAAGTGCGAAGGTTGTCAGAAATGTGCAAGAGATCAAAAACAACCTTCGTCTCTATCTCAGCTGATACAACCCATATGGCCATTGCAAAGGTGGGGTCTTGACTTGTTAGGTCCGTTACCACCGGCCCAAGGAAACTTAAGATATGTTGTAGTGGCTGTGGAATATTTTTCTAAATGGATTGAGGCAAAGCCTTTAGCCACAATAACTTCGGCCACCATTCAAAAGTTTTTCTGGCAGAATATTGTTTGTCGTTTCGGAGTACCAAAGGCCATCACTGTAGATAATGGAACACAGTTCGACTCCGAAGCTTTCAGAGAATTCTGTGATCAAATCGGCACGAAGATCCATTTTGCATCAGTCAGGCATCCAGAGTCAAATGGACTCGTTGAAAGAGCCAATGGCATCATAATGACAGGAATAATGAAGTTAATTTTCAACCAACCCAGGGGAAAGTGGCCAGATCAACTAATCAAAGTAGTATGGAGCCACAACACGACAACATCAAGGTCAACAGGCTTTACCCCATTCAAATTATTGTTTGGTGACGAAGCAATAACTCCGGAGGAAGCTAAAACTGGATCAATAAGAGTAGTAACTTCAGCAGAGTCAGATCCTCAAGCTGATCATTCTATTGAAAAAGATGCTATAGAAGGGATCAGACTTCAAGCCGTGGAGAACATCAATAAATATCAAGACGAAACAATCAAGTGGCGTGATAGAAAGGTTCGGCTGAAGAATATTGAGCCAGGACATTTGGTGCTTCGGAGAGTCGCTAACCCAGATACAGTGGGCAAGTTGCAGTTGAAATGGGAGGGACCTTTTTTGGTAGTATCTTTATCAAGACCCGGTTCATACAGATTGAAGGATTTGGACGGCAACGACATTCCCAGATCTTGGAATGCGGATGAGCTTCGGCGATATTATGTGTAACTTGATGTAACTTTTTATGTCTTTTCTTTTTTATGGCACCCTTTTCCTTTCTAAAGGGGGAGAAAGGTTTTTAATGGGGCCATCATATGTAATTTCCTTTTTTAGTTCTATAAGAGCAAAATCCCCCAAGGAATGTAAATGTAAAAGCTGAGAACGCACCATCGAGTGCCAAAAAGAAACAGGGAAGAAGCTCCAAAGTCGTTCCTAAGGGAATGCAGAGCTTACAGCGAAAAGTCAACGCTGATTCCGCCGAAAGTAAAGGGCGAAGAAGCTCCAAAGTCGTTCCTAAGGGAATGCAGAGCTTACAGCGAAAAGTCAACGCTGATTACGCCGAAAGTAAAAGGCGAAGAAGCTCCAAAGTCGTTCCTAAGGGAATGCAGAGCTGATATGTGATTGTTTCTAAGGAAATAATGGCTGAGCATATGGCTTCGGATATGTGTTTGGACATTCATTTGCACATCACATCATAGCATTTGCATTCATAAACATTCATCCAGGCATATGTAGGATAATCATCATCATGGCATAAGTGGTTGCTTCGACATAAGAGAAGAGCTTCTTCGCGTACAAAAAGGAGAGCTTCGGAAGAAAGGGAAATGTTGTTTTTTATGCTTCCCTGTGTACGAAAAGAAGGGAAGGTGTTTTTTTCGCCTTCGGCTCAAAAAAGATAATTTCGTCCACAACAAAGCACTTCACATACATCAATAGAAGGGTAAGAGCATAATACAAGGTATGAACAGAACTCATTAAAGACAAGTTTAGTTACATTTACACAAGTTATCTCAAAAGTTTCCTGAGTCTGTCTACAGTCTACTCCTACTTGATCTTCGAGGGATTTTAGCTTCGGCGTCACTCTTTTTAATCATCGACTTCGGCTTCGTCATCCTACATGAATTAAGTTGTTGTGGGTCAAAACCAAGATTGAAGGAAAAGGTAAGCACAAGGTATGATTTCTTACTGGTTCAAGATGACTCCGAGCTTCGTCTCCAGCCTTTTCTCGCCCGCCTTTTGTCCATACCATCTTTACAAATCTGTTAGAAATGCTTCGGGCGAGGTCAGGAATATCATCTAAAATTGTTGGTGATAGAGTGAAATTGGGCCTATTGACAATTTTTCCATGATCACAGCCAGCTTTTAGGAAAGCAGCAGCAGTGCCCCGAGAAGCTACCCAGGCACAGAAATCACCGTGCCCGGCTATAACTTCGTCAAGCTCATCAATTTCACCTTCAATATGTTCGAAGGTCTTTGGTAAATCTTCAGCTGACGGGGTGAATTTCTCACTGCTGGCTCCAACTGAGTGGAAGATTTTTCTCAGTCGTTGAATACATTTGTTGCTAAATTCCAAACATTTATCTTGAATGCTTGCCAATAATTTTTTCAAAACTGAATTTTCTTGGACTTCGGCTTCAAGTTTCGCATTTAGTTCTTGTTTTTCTTGTTCAAACTGTTCAGATTGGCAGAGAAGCTTCGTATTCAATTCCACTATTTTAGCTTCGGTTTCTGCCAATAAGCCTTCAGTTGCCTGAAGCTCAAAGTTCTTCTTTTCAATAGTAGCTAATTGCTCTTTTGTTTTGCTCTCTAAATTTTCAATTATAACCTCGTGCTTTTTGTCTTCCAGATCTTGCTGCATTTTCAAAGCCATGCTCAGCAGCATACTCTGCACGTAAACAACCTTCGTTAAGATAGGTCTACATTATTGAAAACAATAAAAGTCAAGGGAATAGTAGTTCACCTTGAAATTGGAATAAAATAGACTACCAACGATATGTTGTCGTCGGTAGCGGCTAATGTCCATTTCCAGCTTCGGAAAACCGATACTCTTTGATAGAGTACCGATGACCTTAGCTCCAGTTTGATCCCGGATGCAGTCTAATTTTTCATCGTCAATACCCCCGAAGAGGAGTGCTCCTGGCTTATATCCGAAGGATTTGGCATACTCTTTAAGCTCTTCTATTTCGGTTTTTGACAATTCTTCTCCAACCAAATTTTGGAACATGAAGGCTTCGTCCTCTGAAGCTTCGACATCAATTTCCTTTTCTTTCCCAGACACTGCGGCCATGGCCTCTTCGGCGGCAGCAGTAGCTTCTTCCGTGGCCATGTCTAGCAGTATTTTGTCGATGTGTTCAATTGTGCTTTCCAAGTTCAAACCTTCAGGTGAGGTAGCTTCGGCAGCCGCGACCTCCGAAGGTGTGATTTCAATATTTGTTATTTCTTCAGCCGCTGGTATGTTTTGAACTGAAGCTCTCGGTGGTGTCTTGTCAATGACTTCTGTCACTGCGATGATTCTTTGTCTTTTTGTTTTAGTTGTTTCCTTCGTTTTTTCGGGCTCCTTTTCCTTCTGAAAAAACTTTGTCAGTTGAGGCCCCAATGGACTTAGCTTCGCAGGCAGGGATTCAGTCATTACCTTTAAAATCTCTTCCACGTCAGTGGCAGAGCGTGATGCGGGAGTCTCCTCTTCGTCAGATACTTTTCGCTTCGGAGATGATATTTTCTTCTTCTTCGGAATATTCTTCTTTTTTGGTGGTTCTTCCTCATCTTCATTTAAAGCTTCGGCTCCCCTTTTCCTTCTCCGACCTTCGGCACCTTTATTCAGATTTTCGTAGTCAGGGTATTCAAAACCCAAGGCGTCCAGCACTCGATTCAGTCTTCGCTTCGGACGGGTACCGAAGGCCGCGGTCATCAACTGATCTTCTTTCTTGGAGTAATTACCGAGTATTTCATTGCACATTATTTCAACTGTGTCCAGCCATTCTTGGCAATGTTTTTTAAAGTATTTCTTAAACTTGTAATAGTAAGGTAACCGCACAAGTTCCCCTTCTTTCTTCTCCCCCTCTTGCTTCGGCATTTCCCATTCTTTTAAAGTAGGAAAAACCCTGAAGGCCAAGAACTCTTGAACCAGGTCCCTAGTACTGATATGCTCTGAAATAATTTTAAACTCAGCCAGTGCAGCCCAAGTGGAACCTTCTAATGACATTTGGCATCGTGGTCTTGTTTCTCCGAAGATCAATTCAAGAGGGCTTTGTACCAGCTTCTCTTTGTCTTCGTCAACTCTCACATAAAACCATTCTGATTTCCAGCCTGCCGGCCATTTGCTTCGGTAGCTGATTACAGGAAACTTTGTGGTTTTCCGATAGGCAAAATTGTAGCAACCAAAGTTATCATGTAATCCATCTTTTCTAGCCTTCGTCTGGTAATGCAGCTCATGAACTCGACAAAAGCTGTCGGCAAACGGCTCCACCGCCTGGCTTCGGAGGGCCCAGATATAAACACTAAGCCTAACGATAGCGTTAGGAGTCAACTGATGAAATTAGATACCAAACCTCTTCAATACATCTGCAATGATCCTATGAAGGGGGAATCTCAACCCAGCCTTTAGAAAGCTCTTGAAAATGACTATTTCATCCTTCTCTGGCTTTGGGGTAGTTTCTTCCCCCCCGAAGCGAAGTAGCTTCTTCTGACTTTCACTGAAATAACCTGACTTCACCATCTTGGAGAGATCAGCCTTCGAAACGGTCGACTTTCCGAAGTCCAAGTGGCTGGGCTTACTTGGCATGGCAATACGATAATCATCTTCGGGATCAGTTTCTTCAATGATCTCATCTTCTGCTTCGGCAGTTGCTTGTTCTACTTCAACAGTGGGGATTCCTTCCGAAGTTACCAGTCCGGATCGTTGCATTGCTTCGGAGATGGGAATAGTCTCCGAGCCTTCAGCTTCGCCTCCTTCACGCTCAACCCTAGCAATAGAGCGCACTCTGGCCATTTAATTCTGAATTTGCGGGAACTAAAAACTTTTTCCTCCGAAGTTTTTTCTTCTGACGAAGTAGGCTTCAAGCTGGAGCTTCGTTTGATTCCGAGAGTCAAGCTTCGGCTATGGTTAAAAATTTTGGCAGCAAAACAGTGCAAATAGCAATGAATGCTGTGGTAACTTCACACCTACTTGTCTGTTTATATAGTCCTGCAGGTAAGAAGGCGAAACGCCAGGATTTTTACACCACGCGGACAGCCGCTTGCACTCGCTGCGCGGTGGACCGCAGAGACCAAACAGTAACTCTGCAAGGTGGGACTGCTACGCGCTCGGAAACTGAATCGTTTCTCGACAACGAGCTCAGGGAAGGTGTTTTTTGGACCTTCGGCTTCCCGAAGCTTAAGAGATTTTTTTCACGGATCAAGCTCGTTACGAAAAACGATCTAGCGCCGCGAAAGGGGCTACTGTTGGGGCTATGCTTCGTCGTGTGGCGGAACCGCCCGAATTATTCCAGCTTAAGTGCCCAAGTCGCACCCTTAAGGGCCGCAACACACTTAAACAGGAATAAAACGTCAGTCCCTCGGATCTAGTCCGATAAAGCCACTTATCCAGGATCAAATACCACTAGCTCACACGAATGTGAGGCACAGAGAAATACAATAAAACATAATACCACAAATTTAATAAGTATCATTAGTGATTATATTATCGGAGTTTCAGAAATGATAACCATAAATTTTAATGCAGCGGAAATGACTAACGGAGAAAACCGAGTAACATGGCGAAGCCTGGCCACGCTACTCCTTCTGGTCCTCTCCTGCGGAAGAAGTAACCCACTCGACCGTCTATCCAGTGGCATGGATGGAGGCCAAGTCACACCATCAACCAATCATCCTAAGGAGTACCTGCAAAAATTGTGCCACAAGCAAGGCTGAGTATACTAATACTCAGCTAGACTTACCCGGTGTGAGGAGTCTATACTCCTCTACCTCTAGACATGCAGCTGTTTGGATGTGGGGTTTGGTTGCCAAAAGCACTAGCTGAGTTTCTAAATCAAGTTTTTAACTTTGTCAAATTTAAGTGTGACTCTCTTAAGGCTAAATGTGTACTATCTACTCATACATGGTAGCAAGCATTTTTATCAATCAACATCTTGTATCAACTCATCATATTTCCACTTGTTACTCAATGTAGCAGCATGGATCAAGCAGTCTCATTAGCTGCGAGAAGCAGACGATTCGAATCGAGTTTTTAAACCTTGCAAGGTAAACCTAAACACACGACATGTAGGGGCACTCCGTCCCCACACACATCAACCGTCCCCATCGATTCCCTGGCAGCAGATCAGGGCTCACCGCCTTGGCGTACAATGCCTCACTGACCCCGACTGGCCGTCGTGCAGTGACCGCACTTGTACCCACCATAACCGGAATGGGAGACCACGTCTCAGGTCGCGTGAGGGGATATGTCCGCTGGCAGGTTCAATCAGGTACTAGGCTTACCGATTTACCATATTTCTCGGCATGTGCTTAGTACGTTCAAACGCTTGACTCACGGTACCACACCATAATCCTTATTCAAATTTTTATCCCGTGGACAATCAATCCCCATGGATTGTTGCCCACAAACCAGCATCATTATGAGAAGAAAGTGGATACAACCAAATTCCTGACCTCGCGCGAGTGCTAGAAAAATCATTCGACTTCTACCGAGATCCTAATTAATAAAGCAGCTACTCGACCTAGCATACTAGTATCCATCTCAAAAGGGAATCCTGAGTTCATGCAACTAAGGTTCCAAACAACTCCTACACTTAAGTGCACAGTACAAGCCTACAAACATTAAGTGTAGTAAAATAGCATATATAAACGGTTATGCATAAAACCGGGGCTTGCCTTTAATTTTAACACTTAGATAGTGTTCGCTGGGGGAGGTACTCGCTTGGCGAGCATCCACTGGTTATGTCCATTCTTCAGGTCGTCCACCATGGCATCTTGTGGTTGGCACCACATCATTGGCTCGATCATCATCTCTCGGTCCTATATGAGATGCACGATGCATATGTATGAATATAATGAAAGTAGCACAAGATATACAACGACACAGCGGTGAATTAAACATTAAATGAGAAGACACCGTAAACAACCATACGCTAGCACTAGTTATCTACACGTTCTCGGCGATCAACATTAACACCATTAAAAAGGACAACGATGTTTTATTTATTTACGCGACGCAACTACGACATTACAAGTACGCGTATCTTATTTATTTGGATACGGCTTTTTATTAGTTCTCCTATTGATCGTGTGAAAGCAACCAAGACAACGGAAGTTTAAGCAGGACATAGACATCAATAACTACAAAACTTCTATCCATAACCAACTACAGCAAGCAAGCGTATCAATCATGGAACACATGTTAACCTAAGTTTGTCCATCACAAGTATATATTCGTTAAGTGCTAACTAAGCATTTTTAGCCAAAATGGTGAACTAAACATTCATTTGAGCACGTGCAGATTTTTAGACAGCAATACAGCACTTACTAGTTTTAATCATATCTCTTCAAATATTAATCCAAAAATAGCAAACTAGGATTTTCTGGAAAGCTTAAAAAGTTCTCTACAACTTTGGTATTGTCATTACAACATGATTCAGCACTTAGCAAGGTCAAAACGTGCTAATACACAGCGCTGTCCAGATTTGGACAGATTCAGGCTAGCAAATTCAAAAATTCACAACTGAAAATTCAGACATCCAAACAAAGCGATCGTAGACTTTCTGAAAAGCTAATTAAATGTTCTACAAATTGTTTATAAACATCACAGGGTGATTCAATATTTAACTAAGCGTAAATATCACTAAAAGACCTTGCTGACCAGAACTGGACAGATTCAGTCTTCATAATTGTAACATTCATAACTTGAGCTTCAGACCACCAAATAGAGTGATCCAAGACTTTTTGGAAAGCTCAGAAAAAGCACTATATATCTTTTATAATCACCAAGAAGTTATTCAATGTTTAACTAAGTCAAACAACACAGTTTTCGAAATCTGTTCTGACAGAGGACAGAACACAGCGATCAGTTCGTAAATTTCATCACTCTGAAACCGTCAGGCCTTTAGTTATGAAATTTTAACACAAGCAAGATCAGAAAAGCATCTACAACTTTCTTATAATGACCATGAACAGATTGCAACATTAAATTGAGCAAACAATGCAGTTTCTGAAATCTGTACAGAATTTGGACAGATTCAGTTACTGACTTTGTAAAATACATAACTCCTAAACTATCAGACCTGTGGCTGTCAAATTTTAACACAAGTAAGATAATAGAGTTGTCTACAACTTTCTTGTGAACACTAATAACTGATTTCAACATTAACTTAATCAACCATTGCAATTTCTGAAATCTGTTCAGAAATTCGACAGATTCAGGTGCTGGACTTGTGAAAAGCACAACTCTTAAACGATCAGGTTTTGGGCTGTAAAATTTTAGTACCAGTAAGATAATAAGGTTATCTACAACTCTTCTGTACAACTTTTCTACAGAAAACATAATTTAATTCATCAAACAAACAGCACAATGAAAACAGTGTGTGCAGTCCAAAACAGCAATCATTAACTTTCAGCTTCTCTATAATTCCAGAATTAGTCGTGTTCTAGAGACTTAAATTATTCTAACACTTCACCGTTGATTAGAGTTAAATTAGTCAAATTATGACCATCAAGTTGACTCGTAAATTTTATCCAAGTCATTTTGTGCGCTAGATTTACCATACTCGATTAACCACGCGTTCTCCACGAAAATCAACATCGAAGCGCTTTTTACCTAATAATTTGCATTTTAACTCAGACATCACCTGAGCACCACTACTTTTCATCACGACCATAAACATACGCATTTAGACCACAACATCATACGAGGACATATGCATATTAGTTTCTAGTTTTACATCTACAACTTCTTTACTAGTTATTTCCAGCCACTTAATCGGCGTCGATTGAATTAAACCTCTAACTCGACAATTTGGGCACCACAAATTTCAGAATTCTACCTAGACATTTAGCGTCATATAGAGAGTCTACTAATTACTTGCCACCACTAGAAGTACTGGAAACACCTACATATAACAATCACTTAACGCAATTGAATTCCTCTATTGAATTCCTCTATTTAACAAGTGTTGGCTAACACAGCATGAAACAAATAGTAATTCATACATAAGTTCATATTTTTCTCAATCATCACACCATGAGACCAACAAAACTAGTTTCACCATTTTAGACATCTTAACTTAAAATATAGGTAAAAGTAATTCGATTAGTTTTCTTAACTACTTTTCTATATCAGGTCACTTAGCTCCCAATTAATTATCACACCATATTTCCTTTGACGCAATAGGCAGAGCACGACTACTTGTTTCTAACAATCCTTGGGTATCAACAATTAATTGCCTATGGTATTTATCCGGCTCGAAAACATAGAGAAGGCGACGACTACTACGGCATGTCGTCACCTCATCATAATCGCATAATCCACTTTAGCTTTACTGATCGAGTCTGCTGACTAACCGTTTAAAATAGTAAAACCTATCCTTCGCATCAAACAACACATCGCACATCTTCCTATCGAAACGTAAAAACATCCGAGTTCTTCTCTACTTCATTTTCTTCTCTACACGCTTCCATTCATACAAATGTATTTTCACACACATAATCACACATGCACATCACCGACCAAAACATAATTTAGACTACTACAAATCGCGCACATCAAATAACCTCTTGCTCTCCAATCGCAAACGCGATCCTACCAATGCGCCTAACCGAAACATTTTACACACATCCATTCAATTAATTAAACGAGTCGATCGAGAGCGACATGCATCGGCTCACCATAAACAAACCCAATCGGTGTTTGTAAGGACGATGGCGATTCCGACCTGTGCATCGCTCCGAACATCGACGAGCGTTGAACGACTTGCCTTCTCCACGCAAAACGCGGGGTTCTCTCCTCCACAAAAATAAAACAAAGCAGCACACATACATAATTAATCATAGGAAAATAATGTCGACGCGGAATCGAACACGGAGCGCCACGGTCTCACCGGGGTGAACGACGATGACGACGGGGCTGCGCAAAAACAGCAAACCACCGACGGGCATCACGGCGTGCTGCTCACTGCGCAACAAAACAGCAAGCCGGCAGCGCGCGGAGCCGTCGGGGCTGCTGCGCAAATCAGCGAACATGTAGCGTGCGACTTCTTGTTGCAGACCACTGCCATGGGGAGGCCACCGCGCGCTGTCCTTGGGACGTAGTCGCAGCAAGGGAAAAGCTCGCGGCCATGGAGGAATGGAACTACGTAGGGAGGGGCGCTGGCTTCCTGCGCGACGTCCATGGCAGGGGGATCCGGCCATGGCATGCTCCTGGCTGGGGGCGAGCTCAGCCACGACAAGCGCAGGGAAGGGGAGGTAGATGCTGCTGCTGTTTTTGGATTGAAGAACTGGGCGCAGGGAACTCGGACGCCATGGACAGGGAAGTGGAGGTCGGCCATGGGCGACAGCGGGCCACCTGCTTGAGCTCGGACCCGGAGAAAATGCTCTGCGTGCGGTGGAGCCAGGGCAAGGGGGTTCGCTGTTTAGGGCGCCAGCAAGAGGTGAGATGCGCCAAGGAGGGAGGAACTGCTGCTTGCTGAGACCTTGGCGCGAGCATGGGCACGTCCGTGGAGGAGTAGAGGGCACGCAGCAAGGAGGAGCAATAGAGGGAGGGAGCCATGGCCAGCGAGCGCCATGGGCAAGCTGGAGAGGCCGCTAGCTTCTTGCTGCAGGAGAACAGGGGGAGAACAAGCCAGAGGAGGGGCGGTTGTGGAGTGCAGTGCTCCCTGCACGCCAAACCAGAGAAGCACCGTGGGGCAGCCATGGGAGGAAGATGACGTTCACTGCTGCTGCCATGAGGGAGAAGGAGACAGGGAAAGGGAAGGTGGCGGCTAGGGGTGGGAATGAAAATTTTCAGAATGCAAGGGAGGGAAGCCCATATTTATAGAGGAGAAATTAGGGTAGGGTTTCTTATGGGCCAAATGGGCTGGACTGGATTTGGCCCAAAACACTAAATTGGGTCGCGCTAAATATTTTCCGGAATAAAAATGTTCCTGCGGAATTCGTCGCTACTGAGAAACAGATCGAAAAGAGTTCGGACGAACGGAAGGTTGCGCGATTAACTCGGCCGAGAGTTTGGTTTGACTTTGCTCGAAAATAATTCCCTACGCGTGATTTGAAAATAAATCGTCCTGAGATTCGATCGGCTTTGGATTTTTAATCGGAGAAGGCGAATCGTGATATTTTAAAATCGCTGTCGGTATGGGGTTTTGAATTCGGTTTGGACATAGAGATTTCCGGCCGAGTCGAGTAAGAAATAATTAGAGGACGACATACTGAGTATTTCGTGTGAGAGTACGGACTCGGATAAAATAGTCAGACGTCGATTGAGGTTCGAGAAATTAGACTCGGGCTCAGGTCAAATAACGGTCGTCGAGAGTTTGATTTAAAGAGCTTCAGATGAGATTTAAAATTCGAGAATGATCTTCGAGTCTGCATGAGTTCCGAGAATTAAAAGCTTTAACATGCTCCGAAATTGGCTGTTTCTCGCGATCGATTAACTCTGAATTCGGTGAACTTCCGAGAGAAAGCCTGATAAACAGAGATAGGCACGATCGAGAAATAGGAATTTTACTGAGCATCCGAGATTAGGATTAATCTCCCGACATAACGTGAAATAGACACCTGGGGTGTCACAGCCTTCCCCCCTTAAACAGAATCTCGTCCCGAGATTCGAATGAGGGCCTTCAAGGGTGGAGAAGCTTGTAACTTCTAGGCTGAAGATAGATGCAAATTCATGAGATGTCATCAGATGGATATGGAAGATAGATTTGGACAGAATATCGCGACATATCGAGACAAAATGCAGCGATCACTTGGAGAGAATGTTCACAAGATACAGCACATCAGTATAGTCCCGTAATGGATCACGACTATTAACCGCGATACCAGCGCGTGCCGAGTAGCTCAACCATGTGTGCACCATAGTAGGCTCTCGGTTTCGTCACGGCACCATCGGTCGTTAGTCAGAACACCATTACCAAACGTAACCAATGATAATTCCACATAGCATGAATAGATGGAGCCCATGAGAGTATGGCTCAGAAAATGTGATCAGAGTGGAAGCAGAGATTGCTGACAAAAAGAGCATCACATGAGAATTTTCATTTAACTCAAAGAACCATTTTATGATCAACATGGAGATTATCAGATCAGATATTAGCACGAGATTTGGTATGAGGATGAACCGACCATGACATCAAAATAGATTGTTGAGCTGTTAGAGACATGAGAGAACCAAGGACAACAATGAAATCCATTGAACTAAATGGATACACTGATTAGAGATAAGTTGATAAAATGACGTCGTGATCCTTGGAGGAAGAGCATAAGATCGACCAGAATTGAGAGATTTAGGCAAGATCAACATCCGATACTTGAGAACGGGTTATAGCAGATAACCAGATAACGGGGCAGAATCATTAAAGGATCCAGGGATTCGGATGATAAAGCCACAACAGGATTCACAAGGAAAGGGATCACCAGATCCATGCGAAAGGAGAGGTAGGCAACAGGATCGACTAGGATGATCAATAGAAATGTTATGAAGTTTCGGGACAGGATCTATGGAAAGAAACATGGCCTTGATAGGGTTTGGGCAACTAGACACCAAACAACCATTTTTTTTGACACAACAAGTGCACAAGGAGACTTGGGTTGGTCTGGCGGTCAAACTATGGGCATCTATAGGTTGTGTAGGTGCAATTTCAAGTGTAAAACACACAAGGGCTAGAAACATCAAAACAAGCACGTGATTTGATTTTTTTAAGAGGTTTCACTTGCTAACTCGAGGTTGTTTGGGATGGGGATCTTTTTATGAACAGAACAAGCAACAATTTTTTTTGCAAAAAGGGTTGAACAATTACAATACTATCTAGATAGCAAGGCAAGAGAAACACATAACACAACCTAACAAGACTTACCAATCTGACATGAGGTACGACATTTCTAACATAATAGTACATCACATTATTCACCAGTTTTTATTATTGGAATAAAGGTGAGAGAAGCATGTTGATGCGCAAGAGACAATTATAATGCGACAATCAGGATGCATGCTCATTCTAGTCGTCTTCTCAGACCTACTAATTCTTCGGGTGCTTCTATAGCATCCCTATTAATAGTAGTAGGAGCCTTTATGGCCTATTTAATTAGCCACATAGCTACCCATCTATTCCCTAAGGCTTCACGTCCTAGTTCTATCCTTATCGTCCTGACATCTATCCAACTGGATTTCTAAGCAAGTTTTACTTTTGAAAATGTTGGTAATCATGACTTATTGACTTCTCTGTACTGGTATTCGCTCCGATACCAGCTGTGGCGGAACCGCCCGAATTATTCTAGCTTAAGTGCCCAAGTCGCACCCTTAAGGGCCGCAACACACTTAAACAGGAATAAAACGTCAGTCCCTCGGATCTAGTCCGATAAAGCCACTTATCCAGGATCGAATACCACTAGCTCACACGAAGGTGAGGCACAGAGAAATACAATAAAACATAATACCACAAATTTAATAAGTATCATTAGTGATTATATTATCGGAGTTTCAGAAATGATAACCATAAATTTTAATGCAGCGGAAATGACTAACGGAGAAAACCGAGTAACATGGCGAAGCTTGGCCACGCTACTCCTTCTGGTCCTCTCCTGCGGAAGAAGTAACCCACTCGACCGTCTATCCAGTGGCATGGATGGAGGCCAAGTCACACCATCAACCAATCATCCTAAGGAGTACCTGCAAAAATTGTGCCACAAGCAAGGCTGAGTATACTAATACTCAGCTAGACTTACCCGGTGTGAGGAGTCTATACTCCTCTACCTCTAGACATGCAGCTGTTTGGCTGTGGGGTTTGGTTGCCAAAAGCACTAGCTGAGTTTCTAAATCAAGTTTTTAACTTTGTCAAATTTAAGTGTGACTCTCTTAAGGCTAAATGTGTACTATCTACTCATACATGGTAGCAAGCATTTTTATCAATCAACATCTTGTATCAACTCATCATATTTCCACTTGTTACTCAATGTAGCAGCATGGATCAAGCAGTCTCATTAGCTGCGAGAAGCAGACGATTCGAATCGAGTTTTTAAACCTTGCAAGGTAAACCTAAACACACGACATGTAGGGGCACTCCGTCCCCACACACATCAACCGTCCCCATCGATTCCCTGGCAGCAGATCAGGGCTCACCGCCTTGGCGTACAATGCCTCACTGACCCCGACTGGCCGTCGTGCAGTGACCGCACTTGTACCCACCATAACCGGAATGGGAGACCACGTCTCAGGTCGCGTGAGGGGATATGTCCGCTGGCAGGTTCAATCAGGTACTAGGCTTACCGATTTACCATATTTCTCAGCATGTGCTTAGTACGTTCAAACGCTTGACTCACGGTACCACACCATAATCCTTATTCAAATTTTTATCCCGTGGACAATCAATCCCCATGGATTGTTGCCCACAAACCAGCATCATTATGAGAAGAAAGTGGATACAACCAAATTCCTGACCTCGCGCGAGTGCTAGAAAAATCACTCGACTTCTACCGAGATCCTAATTAATAAAGCAGCTACTCGACCTAGCATACTAGTATCCATCTCAAAAGGGAATCCTGAGTTCATGCAACTAAGGTTCCAAACAACTCCTACACTTAAGTGCACAGTACAAGCCTACAAACATTAAGTGTAGTAAAATAGCATATATAAACGGTTATGCATAAAACCGGGGCTTGCCTTTAATTTTAACACTTAGATAGTGTTCGCTGGGGGAGGTACTCGCTTGGCGAGCATCCACTGGTTATGTCCATTCTTCAGGTCGTCCACCATGGCATCTTGTGGTTGGCACCACATCATTGGCTCGATCATCATCTCTCGGTCCTATATGAGATGCACGATGCATATGTATGAATATAATGAAAGTAGCACAAGATATACAACGACACAGCGGTGAATTAAACATTAAATGAGAAGACACCGTAAACAACCATACGCTAGCACTAGTTATCTACACGTTCTCGGCGATCAACATTAACACCATTAAAAAGGACAACGATGTTTTATTTATTTACGCGACGCAACTACGACATTACAAGTACGCGTATCTTATTTATTTGGATACGGCTTTTTATTAGTTCAACTATTGATCGTGTGAAAGCAACCAAGACAACGGAAGTTTAAGCAGGACATAGACATCAATAACTACAAAACTTCTATCCATAACCAACTACAGCAAGCAAGCGTATCAATCATGGAACACATGTTAACCTAAGTTTTTCCATCACAAGTATATATTCGTTAAGTGCTAACTAAGCATTTTTAGCCAAAATGGTGAACTAAACATTCATTTGAGCACGTGCAGATTTTTAGACAGCAATACAACACTTACTAGTTTTAATCATATATCTTCAAATATTAATCCAAAAATAGCAAACTAGGATTTTCTGGAAAGCTTAAAAAGTTCTCTACAACTTTGATATTGTCATTACAACATGATTCAGCACTTAGCAAGGTCAAAACGTGCTAATACACAGCGCTGTCCAGATTTGGACAGATTCAGGCTAGCAACTTCAAAAATTCACAACTGAAAATTCAGACATCCAAACAAAACGATCGTAGACTTTCTGAAAAGCTAATTAAGTGTTCTACAAATTGTTTATAAACATCACAGGGTGATTCAATATTTAACTAAGCGTAAATATCACTAAAAGACCTTGCTGTCTAGAACTGGACAGATTCAGTCTTCATAATTGTAACATTCATAACTTGAGCTTCAGACCACCAAAAAGAGTGATCCAAGACTTTTTGGAAAGCTCAGAAAAAGCACTACATATCTTTTATAATCACCAAGAAGTTATTCAATGTTTAACTAAGTCAAACAACACAGTTTTCGAAATCTGTTCTGACAGAGGACAGAACACAGCGATCAGTTCGTAAATTTCATCACTCTGAAACCGTCAGGCCTTTAGTTATGAAATTTTAACACAAGCAAGATCAGAAAAGCATCTACAACTTTCTTATAACGACCATGAACAGATTGCAACATTAAATTGAGCAAACAATGCAGTTTCTGAAATCTGTACAGAATTTGGACAGATTCAGTTACTGACTTTGTAAAATACATAACTCCTAAACTATCAGACCTGTGGCTGTCAAATTTTAACACAAGTAAGATAATAGAGTTGTCTACAACTTTCTTGTGAACACCAATAACTGATTTCAAAATTAACTTAATCAACCATTGCAATTTCTGAAATCTGTTCAGAAATTCGACAGATTCAGGTGCTGGACTTGTGAAAAGCACAACTCTTAAACGATCAGGTTTTGGGCTGTAAAATTTTAGTACCAGCAAGATAATAAGGTTATCTACAACTCTTCTGTACAACTTTTCTACAGAAAACATAATTTAATTCATCAAACAAACAGCACAATGAAAACAGTGTGTGCAGTCCAAAACAGCAATCATTAACTTTCAGCTTCTCTATAATTCCAGAATTAGTCGTGTTCTAGAGACTTAAATTATTCTAACACTTCACCGTTGATTAGAGTTAAATTAGTCAAATTATGACCATCAAGTTGACTCGTAAATTTTATCCAAGTCATTTTGTGCGCTAGATTTACCATACTCGATTAACCACGCGTTCTCCACGAAAATCAACATCGAAGCGCTTTTTACCTAATAATTTGCATTTTAACTCAGACATCACCTGAGCACCACTACTTTTCATCACGACCATAAACATACGCATTTAGACCACAACATCATACGAGGACATATGCATATTAGTTTCTAGTTTTACATCTACAACTTCTTTACTAGTTATTTCCAGCCACTTAATCGGCGTCGATTGAATTAAACCTCTAACTCGACAATTTGGGCACCACAAATTTCAGAATTCTACCTAGACATTTAGCGTCATATAGAGAGTCTACTAATTACTTGCCACCACTAGAAGTACTGGAAACACCTACATATAACAATCACTTAACGCAATTGAATTCCTCTATTGAATTCCTCTATTTAACAAGTGTTGGCTAACACAGCATGAAACAAATAGTAATTCATACATAAGTTCATATTTTTCTCAATCATCACACCATGAGACCAACAAAACTAGTTTCACCATTTTAGACATCTTAACTTAAAATATAGGTAAAAGTAATTCGATTAGTTTTCTTAACTACTTTTCTATATCAGGTCACTTAGCTCCCAATTAATTATCACACCATATTTCCTTTGACGCAATAGGCAGAGCACGACTACTTGTTTCTAACAATCCTTGGGTATCAACAATTAATTGCCTATGGTATTTATCCGGCTCGAAAACATAGAGAAGGCGACGACTACTACGGCATGTCGTCACCTCATCATAATCGCATAATCCACTTTAGCTTTACTGATCGAGTCTGCTGACTAACCGTTTAAAATAGTAAAACCTATCCTTCGCATCAAACAACACATCGCACATCTTCCTATCGAAACGTAAAAACATCCGAGTTCTTCTCTACTTCATTTTCTTCTCTACACGCTTCCATTCATACAAATGTATTTTCACACACATAATCACACATGCACATCACCGACCAAAACATAATTTAGACTACTACAAATCGCGCACATCAAATAACCTCTTGCTCTCCAATCGCAAACGCGATCCTACCAATGCGCCTAACCGAAACATTTTACACACATCCATTCAATTAATTAAACGAGTCGATCGAGAGCGACATGCATCGGCTCACCATAAACAAACCCAATCGGTGTTTGTAAGGACGATGGCGATTCCGACCTGTGCATCGCTCCGAACATCGACGAGCGTTGAACGACTTGCCTTCTCCACGCAAAACGCGGGGTTCTCTCCTCCACAAAAATAAAACAAAGCAGCACACATACATAATTAATCATAGGAAAATAATGTCGACGCGGAATCGAACACGGAGCGCCACGGTCTCACCGGGGTGAACGACGATGACGACGGGGCTGCGCAAAAACAGCAAACCACCGACGGGCATCACGGCGTGCTGCTCACTGCGCAACAAAACAGCAAGCCGGCAGCGCGCGGAGCCGTCGGGGCTGCTGCGCAAATCAGCGAACATGTAGCGTGCGACTTCTTGTTGCAGACCACTGCCATGGGGAGGCCACCGCGCGCTGTCCTTGGGACGTAGTCGCAGCAAGGGAAAAGCTCGCGGCCATGGAGGAATGGAACTACGTAGGGAGGGGCGCTGGCTTCCTGCGCGACGTCCATGGCAGGGGGATCCGGCCATGGCATGCTCCTGGCTGGGGGCGAGCTCAGCCACGACAAGCGCAGGGAAGGGGAGGTAGATGCTGCTGCTGTTTTTGGATTGAAGAACTGGGCACAGGGAACTCGGACGCCATGGACAGGGAAGTGGAGGTCGGCCATGGGCGACAGCGGGCCACCTGCTTGAGCTCGGACCCGGAGAAAATGCTCTGCGTGCGGTGGAGCCAGGGCAAGGGGGTTCGCTGTTTAGGGCGCCAGCAAGAGGTGAGATGCGCCAAGGAGGGAGGAACTGCTGCTTGCTGAGACCTTGGCGCGAGCATGGGCACGTCCGTGGAGGAGTAGAGGGCACGCAGCAAGGAGGAGCAACAGAGGGAGGGAGCCATGGCCAGCGAGCGCCATGGGCAAGCTGGAGAGGCCGCTAGCTTCTTGCTGCCGGAGAACAGGGGGAGAACAAGCCAGAGGAGGGGGCGGTTGTGGAGTGCAGTGCTCCCTGCACGCCAAACCAGAGAAGCACCGTGGGGCAGCCATGGGAGGAAGATGACGTTCACTGCTGCTGCCATGAGGGAGGAGAAAGGGAAAGGGAAGGTGGCGGCTAGGGGTGGGAATGAAAATTTTCAGAATGCAAGGGAGGGAAGCCCATATTTATAGAGGAGAAATTAGGGTAGGGTTTCTTATGGGCCAAATGGGCTGGACTGGATTTGGCCCAAAACACTAAATTGGGTCGCGCTAAATATTTTCCGGAATAAAAATGTTCCTGCGGAATTCGTCGCTACTGAGAAACAGATCGAAAAGAGTTCGGACGAACGGAAGGTTGCGCGATTAACTCGGCCGAGAGTTTGGTTTGACTTTGCTCGAAAATAATTCCCTACGCGTGATTTGAAAATAAATCGTCCTGAGATTCGATCGGCTTTGGATTTTTAATCGGAGAAGGCGAATCGTGATATTTTAAAATCGCTGTCGGTATGGGGTTTTGAATTCGGTTTGGACATAGAGATTTCCGGCCGAGTCGAGTAAGAAATAATTAGAGGACGACGTACTGAGTATTTCGTGTGAGAGTACGGACTCGGATAAAATAGTCAGACGTCGATTGAGGTTCGAGAAATTAGACTCGGGCTCAGGTCAAATAACGGTCGTCGAGAGTTTGATTTAAAGAGCTTCAGATGATATTTAAAATTCGAGAATGATCTTCGAGTCTGCATGAGTTCCGAGAATTAAAAGCTTTAACATGCTCCGAAATTGGCTGTTTCTCGCGATCGATTAACTCTGAATTCGGTGAACTTCCGAGAGAAAGCCTGATAAACAGAGATAGGCACGATCGAGAAATAGGAATTTTACTGAGCATCCGAGATTAGGATTAATCTCCCGACATAACGCGAAATAGACACCTGGGGTGTCACACGTCGCGCCGAAGGTCTTGTAGGAAGAAGCAGATTCGGCTGAAGCTGTCCGCAGAAGATGACCGAAGGTCCCTCTTCATGAAGCTTCGGTATTACAAACCGACTTAAAGATAGAATGACCTTTTAGTCCATAAAGGTCTGAGTCGATGTTGTAAACTTTTATGAGGGGCATAATTGTAATTCTTCACAGGCTGTGTCCTGTGTCTATAAATAGATGAACAGTACCCCCGTACTATTCACGCTGATTTGTACTCGCTCGTGCGTCACGCTTGTATTTTTGCCTTCTATCAAGCCGAAGGTACAAATGTAATTCAATATTGCTCTTATTCTTCCATGATTATTTAATAAGGACATGTAATAATACTATGTGATTATCCATGTTATTTTCTCATGTTTCATATGCTTCTCCTTTTATCAATATAAACTGTAATGATGAAGGTTTGTCCTTCATGACCTTCGTCTGAAGACCGTTATATCCTAAGGGAAATAACGTTTCGAAGGACGAAGGGTATTTACCTCTAACTTCTTTCTGTGTTGCCTTGTTCTTAATTCATAGCATTTGAGAACAAGTCTCCAACAGGAGTGTTGGATGTGTGACTGCCGCCGTGGCCGCCATCTCGCGCCGTGAATCCTCAACCTGAGGGTGTTCGAAGTTACTAGCGGAGGTCATGCAGAGTGATTCTAGGACCGCGACACATAGGTTCTCCACCAGCGATGTCTTAATTGCTCACCGGATTTCATGCTACGCCGCCGTGCCGCGTGTCTTTGTGGCCAACCCTCTCCATCGCTTGTCACCCGGTGAGTAGTATCCCCTCGCATCCGCAGTCCTCTCCTTCACACGTTGCGCTGTTCCGGGGGCCGAATGGGGCGCGGGTGTCCCGGGTCGTCTTATGCCGGCGGCATTGCTGCCGTGAGGGACTAGCGGCGCCGCCGTGGGGTGCGATGAAGCCGATGCGTGAATCCGGAACTTTTGATCCCTACGGCGACAGTCCTGATTAGAAGCGGGATAATGTTTCAGGATATTAATTCGCAACCGTCGCAAACTGATCAGACGGCTCGGGTGAGAGTAATACGTGGCTAGATCTTAAGCGTGGATTTTGGATTCAACGGGTACGATAGCATACCGGTTCGCCAGAGTAGTAATCTAATCTGCACGGTTAGACCGAGATCAGATGGCCGAGATCAAATCATACCTCTTCGCCTCGGCATATTTACTAAAGAGACCTTGGGAAATAAGGAAATCAACCTGCGGTACTGCGACTGTGTAGTTTGAGTCTGGGTTATTTTGCGCTAGAGCCCCTGACTTTCCTGGTAAATGAGGCCCAGTCCAGAGCATTGTAAAATCAGAGAAATTAAATTTTAAATGGATTTTTAATATATAAATAAGTGCTAGAACTTATAAAATTCATAGAAAATTCATCTCTAGTCCAAATTAATCCATTCCACTTTCTAAATGTTTGTAATATTATTCTCTATCACTTAGAGTCTCTGTTTTGACATGAAAACAGTAAGAAAAATAATTTCTCCTTTAATTCTATTTCAAGCACATAAAACCTTTGGAAATTCATATCTCAAAATATATAACTCCAAAATTTATGATTTTTGTTCCTAGGATTTTATTTTAATGTGTAGATTATTATTATGTAATTTGTTTACATGTTTGGTGTGATGTTAATTTTCTCTATATATTGTGCTTGTTTGTATTGTGGCGAGTAGAAGAGCCTGTGACTGAGGATCCTGGTGACCAGCAAATAGAAGTAGCTGAGCAGGAGCTCATTGAAAGCAAGTTGTGCCCTTGACCACTTTTTACCCAATAATGTTCTTTAATATCACTTATTCATGCTTAGGTTTAATTTTGATGGGACCCGATAGGTCACCCTAGATTGTTTATCTCTTTACCTTGTTATCCCTGAATCACTTGGGTAGTCTTGCTATTGCTTTACATGATTTTGGGATAATATTTTGTTATATCCATGTTCCAGTTATTTTTTTATTCTATTTATGTTCATGTCAAGATCATTAATGTTAATTGGAACATGGAGCTTAACTTGAGAAACACGTGCCACCACAAGGGTTTAACGGGACGTCCTTGGATGACTAATTAGGAAAGCTAGTGGAAGACTATCTTACCCGAAAGACGCAAGGGAAGTAGGGGGTTGCATGCAAGGAGGTTCTCGAGTTGATTTTGCTGCGATGGCGGTCAGACGGGGGATTCTTGCAACTGCTCTTCCCATAAACTGTAGCGGGTTTTCGGAAGCTAGTGGAACTTTGTAAAGGCCTCATAGTGTTTCCCTGCCTCGCTTCCTTGGTAGAGGTGTATGGGAGTCGCGATCCCTTGGCAGATGGGTAACATGACTTGTGGGTACAGGGTACAACCTCTACAGAGTGTAAAACTGGTATACTAGCCGTGCTCGCGGTCATGAGCAGCTCAGGACTCTCGCATGATTAATTTATGGAACTTAAATTTAATTTGTCATTTGCATTGCATGGGATTATTTATTAATTTTTTTCTATTACTTTATTTAAGGTTTGGTATTTACTTACATTTAGTAACTGCTAATAAAATTTTGACCAACTAATTAAAAGCAATGCTCAGCTTAACCCCAGTTGTTGGTTAGCCTTACACATCACATGGACTCCCACCTTTGGTGAGTTCATGCCCACTGGTTCCCCACAACTTGTTGAGCTATGATCATGTGTGAGCTCACCCTTGCTGTCTCACACCCCCCATAGGAGAAGAACAGGTAGTTCAGGAGGAGCCACAAAGCGAGGAGTTTGATCTGATCTAGGTGGCGTTTCCCTAGTTGACTTTTCCGCCAAGGATGATCCTTAGTTCGTTTTATATTTATCTTTTATTTTGTAATAAGACTTCCGCTATGTAATAAATACTCTGATGTTATTGTGACATTTATCTCTATACACTCTGTTATTATATATGTTGTCTTCTTGGCGCATGTATGAGATGCACCCAACTTTGTCCCTTAAAGCCCGGGTGTGACACACGGACCGTCCGCGGTCGGCAGAAAAGGAGCAACAACTAGGAAGTGGTTAGTGGCTATAAATACAACCCCAACCACCTCCATTCATTTCATCCAAGCACTTCATCATACACATTCAATACAAGATCTAGCAATCCACTCCAAGACACATTCAAAGCTTCCAATCTCTCCAAGTCCCACAATTGAGACAAGTGATCATTAGTGTTTAGTGACTTGAGAGAGTGTGATCTGTGTTTCATTTTTTGCTCTTGTTGCTTGGTTTTCTTAATCGTGCTTTCTTCATCTCCTTCAAAACTCTAGTGACTTGTAAATCTAGCAAGAGACACCTAAGTGTGTGGTGGTCCTTGCGGGGTCTTAGTGATCCTTGAGATTAAGAAGAAGCACTCAACCGCTTTAAGTGATCATTTGAGAGAGAGAAAGGATTGAAAAAGACCCGGCCTCCTTGGCCTCCTCAACGGGGAGTAGGTTCATCAGAACCGAACCTCAGGAAATAAATCGTCATGTTCATTTGTGTTGATCATTACTCTACGATTTGATTCTTCCTCTCCCCTGTCTCTAAAGTTCTCTTGCTCACAATATTTTGAGTTAGCTCCCAAAGTTATCCGCATTAATTGAGCAACTCATAGCAAGAAGAACTCTCTTCCGCACTACTCCACATGGATCTATTCGGCCCGATTGCTTCCATAAGCATCGGTAGGAGTAAGTATTGTCTTGTACTTGTGGATAAATATTCTAGCTTCACTTGGGTATTCTTTTTTGCAAGAAAATCACAAACCCAAGAGACATTAAAGAAATTCTTGAGACGGGCTCAAAATGAGTTTGGATTGAGAATCAAGAAGATTAGAAGCTACAATGGAACGGAGTTCAAGAACTCTCAAATTGAAGAATTTCTTGAGGAGGAGGGCATCAAGCATGAGTTCTCTTCTCCCTACACACCTCAACAAAACGAAGTTGTGGAGATAAATAATAGAACTCTTTAGGATATGGCTAGGACCATGTGTGAAGAATACAAGACATCAGATCGGTTTTGGGCAGAGGTGATTAACACCGCTTGCTACTCCATCAACCGGCTCTACCTTCACCGAATCCTCAAGAAAACATCATATGAACTCCTCACCGGTAAAAATCCCAATGTTTCTTATTTTAGAGTTTTTGGGAGCAAGTGCTTTATTCTTGTGAAGAGAGGTAGAAGTTCAAATTTTGCTCCTAAAGAAGTAGAAGGCTTTTTACTTGGTTATGACTCAAACACAAGGGCATATAGAGTCTTCAACAAGTCCACTAGATTAGTTGAAGTTTCTTGTGATATTGTGTTTGATGATACTAATGGCTCTCAAGTAGAGCAAGTTGACCTTGATGAGTTAGATGTTGAAGAGGCTCTGTGCATCGCGCTAAGGAACATGTCCATTGGAGATGTGTGTCCATAAGAACCTGATGAGCTTTCACTAGCACAAGATCAACCATCATCTTCCATACAAGCATCTCCACCAACTCAAGATGAGCAACTAGCTCAAGAAGAAGAGGATCAAGATCAAGACAATGAGCCACCTCAAGAAGAAGGCATCGATCAAGGGGGAGATAAAGTTGATCAAGAAAAGGAATATGAACAAGAGAATCAAGATCAAAGACCACCTCACCCAAGAGTCCACTAAGCAATTCAACGAGATCACCCCGTCAATTCCATACTTGGTGACATTCAAAAGGGGTAACCACTCAATCTCGAGTTGCTCTTTTTTGTGAACATTACTCTTTTGTGTGTCTTCTATTGAGCCATACAGGATAGAGGATGCACTAAGAGATCCAGAATGGGTGGTGGCAATGCAAGAGGAGCTCAACAAATTCACAAGGAATGAGGTGTGGCATTTAGTTACACGTCCTAACCAAAATGTTGTACGTGCCAAGTGGGTATTCCGCAACAAGATGTGCATGGTGTGGTGACTAGGAACAAAGCTCGACTTGTTGCAAAAGGATATTCACAAGTCGAAAGTTTGGATTTCGGTGAAACATGCACTCGTATCTATGCTTGAGTCAATTCTAATATTATTTGCCCATGCTACTTACCATGGCTTTAAGTTATATCAAATGGATGTGAAAAGTGCCTTCCTCAATGGCCCTATCAAGGAAGATGTGTATGTTGAGCAACCTCCCGGCTTTGAGGATAGTGAGTATCCTTCACATGTTTATAAGCTCTCAAAGGCTCTTTATGGGCTCAAACAAGCCCTAAGAGCATGGTATGAATGCCTAAGAGACTTTCTTATCACTAATGGTTTTAAAGTCGAAAAAGCTGACCCTACTCTCTTCACTAAAACAATTGACAAAGACTTGTTTATATGCCAAATTTATGTTGATGATATTATCTTTGGGTCTACTAATAAGTCCTCTTGTGAAGAGTTTAGTAGAATTATGATACATAAATTTGAGATGTCCATGATGGGGGAGTTCAAGTATTTCCTTGGATGCCAAATCAAGCAACTCCAAGAGGGCACCTTCATTTGCTAAACAAAGTACATTCAAGATATTCTCAAGAAGTTTGGAATAACGAATGCCAAACCCATCAAGACTCCCATGACAACAAATGGACATCTCGACCTCGACACAAGAGGTAAATCAACAAAGGTATACCGGTCGATGATAGATCTCTACTCCATTTATGTGCTTCACAACTGAATAATATGCTTTCAGTATGCATGTGTGCAAGGTACCAGGCCGATCCTAAGGAAATCCACCTAGTGGCCATGAAAAGAATCATGAGATATTTAGTTTACACTCCTAAGTTTGGGCTATGGTACCCCAAGGGATCTACCTTCGATCTAATCGGGTATTCTGATGCTAATTATGTTGGATGTAAGATTGATAGAAAGAGTACATCAGGGACTTGTCAGTTTCTAGGGAGATCTCTGGTGTCTTGGGCTTCAAAGAAACAAAATGGAGTAGCTCTATCCACCGCCAAAGCTGAGTATATTGCTGCAGGACATTGTTGTGCACAATTACTGTGGATGAGGCAAACCCTTAGGGACTATGACTACAAATTGAGCAAAGTCCCTCTCATATGTGACAATGAGAGTGCAATCTGCATGGCGGATAATCCTATTGAACACTACCGCTCAAAGCATATGGACATCCTATATCACTTTCTGAGAGATCACCAACAAAGGGGAGATATCGAAATTGCTTATGTTAGCACCCACAACCAATTAGCCGATATCTTCACCAAGCCCCTAGATGAAAAGACATTTAGCAATCTTAGGAATGAACAAAATATCTTAGATTCTCAAAACTTTGATTGAAATCTTGCACTCATTGCTCATTTTATACCTCTGATCATGGCATGTCTCTTTCATTTGGTACAAATGCATATTTCTTATTCTTCTTGTGCCAAAGCTAAGACTTATATGCTTCAAAGAGTATTTTGATACTTAAGTCTTGAATTGGAAGGGAAATGTAGCTGTAGGCAAAGGCAAGGCTCGTTAGTATCCTTTGCCCTACTCATGTATTTTCTTTCATATCTTTTTAAAAGACCTCTCGATTTCTCTATTTTTGGCGCTTAATGCTAAAGGGGGAAAAATTAATAGGCCAAAGCAAAAGGACCGCACCACCACCCTGTCGTTTTTAAAAACTTTTTAAAAATCGCAATTGCAAAAAAACTCTTAACAGCTAAGGGGAGAACTTTTTTAGGGGGAGTTTTACTTAGCCAAAGGAAAAACATTTGAAAAAGTGGGAGAATCTTTCAAAACTTGAAAATGCCTTTAGAAATCATATTCTCATTCCATTGGCTAATTGCAAAAGAATTTGAAAAGACTTTTCCAAAAGAGTTGCAAGAACAAGCTATGTGGTGCAAATGTGGTCCAAAATGTTAACTATATGAAAACAGTCATATATACTTAGAACTGCTTTCATTTGAAAGTAACTTATGCACATCTGTCGAAATGCAAACTAGCTACATTTCTATACTTTATATTTGATTTGGTTTGTGTTGGCATTCAATCACCAAAAAGGAGAAGATTGAAAGGGAAATTGCCTCAACCATCTCCTATAATTGATTTTGGTGTTTGACGACTATCACAAAACTCATGGACTAACTAGTTTGCCTAGTTGATCTTTTCTCAGGTGCATAAAGTTCATATACATCTATAAGGAAAATGGACCCTTGGCCAATTCTATAAATGTGGTGCGAATCAGACTTGCACCAGCCTGCGGTACACCGGACTATCCAATGTGCACCAGATAGTGTCCGGTACCCAGGCTGGCGCGCCTGACGAACAGGCCGCTCTCGGGAAAACTCAGCGCTCCGCAGCTAAAATTCACCAGACTATCCGATGTGTCATCGAACTGTCTGGTGAGCCTAAGGCCAATGGTCAATTCGCCAATGGTCGAATGCCACCAGGACTGCCACGTCAGAAACAGTCAGAAGTCAGAAACATTCAGCGATGGTCAGGTCGCACTAGACTGTCCGGTGCACCACAGGGGCAGACGGATCCAACGGTCGACTGCTACAAACACCAACGGTCGGCTGACGTGGCAGGCACCGGACAATGAACAGTGCCTTGTCTGGTGTGCACTATACTGTCCGGTGCGCCCATCGACACACAACTACTGCCAACGACTTGAATTGTGGTTGGGGCTATAAATACCCCCCAACCAGCACCATTCAAAACACCCAAGCATTCAATACATCCACATTCAATAGAAGAGCAAGGAATTCATTCCAAGACACATTCAATGCTTCCAATCTCCTCAAGTGCCACAATTAAGACGAGTGATTTGTGACTCGAGAGAGTGTGATTCGTGTTACATTTTTGCTCTTCTTACTAGGTGTTTTCAATCGTGCTTTCTTCATCTCCTTCTAAAACTCTCTAAGTGACTTGTAAAGTTAGCAAGAGACACCTAAGTGTGTGGTGATCCTTGCGAGGTCTTAGTGATCCTTGAGATTAAGAAGAAGCACTCAATCGGTCTAAGTGATCGATTTAGACAGGGAAAGGGTTGAAAAAGACCCGGCCTTCATGGCCTCCTCAACGAGGAGTAGGTTCATTGAAACCGAACTTGGGGAAACAAATCGTTGTGTTCATTTATGTTGATCATTAACTTGCCATTTGATTCTCCCTCTCCCCTCTATCTAAAAGTTCTCTTGCTCACAATCCTTTGAGTTAGCTCCTAAAGTTATCCATATTGATTGAGCAACTCATAGCAAGAAGAACACTTTTCCGCACTCCGTATTCATTATTATTTGTTTCTAATCCTAACCCCGGGTGAAGTACATGTTCAAAGTTTATAAGTTACTGGTCTCGCCTATTCACCCCGCTCTAGGCAACTTTCACTTGTCTATGCTACTTACCATGGCTTTAAGCTATATCAAATGGATATGAAAAGTACCTTCCTCAATGGTCCTATCAAGGAAGAGGTATATGTTGAGCAACCTCCTGACTTTGAAGATAGTGAGTATCCTTCACATGTTTATAAGCTCTCAAAGGCGTTTTATGGGCTCAAACAAGCCCCAAGAGCATGGTATGAATGCCTAAGAAAATTTCTTATTACTAATGGTTTTAAAGTCGGAAAAGCTGATTGTTGGGGACCTTCCTCTTCCGAAGGTCCTCAAAAACATAGCTAATCATTTGTTTCTAGTGTAATACTGAATTCTATAGGAGCTTCGTCGTAAAGGTTCGTGATGGGAGTCTTCTTCTCTGCCGAAGGTCCTTAAGACGGAGACATTGTCTAAAAATGACAACGATGAATACCGAAGCTATATTCGAAGAGCAACAGCTTCGGCTTAAAGTGGCGATGAAGATCAAGCATGATGCCGAGACGAAGGGCAAAAGACTAGTTAGTCACTGATGATTTGTGTTACAAATTATGAGTACATGTTAAGGTCATGAATGTAATTTTACTTGGGTTGCGTCACATGCCTATAAATAGGTGAACAGTACCCCCATACTGTTCACACTGGGTTGTACTTGCTTTCGCGTCATCGCCTTCAATCAAGCCAAAGGTATCAACGTAATATAAATTCTATTAATGTTCATAAATGTATATATTATGAATTAGATACACAAATGAGTAAGTGAATGAATATATAACATATTGTTTCTATGGATTATAGTATCTCTATGAACTCTCATTCTCATAACTGATGAAGGTGTGTCCTTCATGACCTTCGTCTGAAGATCATTATACCCAAAAGGAGATAATGCTTCAGAGGGTGAAGGTCCTTAATCTTTAACAATTGTATTGTCTTGTTCTTAATTCACAGCATTTGAGAACAAGTGACTAACATTGGTGCCCACCTCCGGTGAACTCAAACGACCACCTTCGACAATAGCTCAAGCAACCACCATCATCATGCCATCAAAGAAGGAAATAGCGCCAGGGGCTGCCCTCGCACCCCTGGACATCAACCAAGAAGGGCTCCCTCTGAGAGAAGCCCGAAACCAGAAAAGGAAGGCCATCAGCCCAACACCACAAGAAGAGGAGCTAGACCAAGAGATCAGAGACTTAAAGGCCATCCACCAACAAGTGGAGAGAAAGAGAGAAAATGCTTCGGCTAGCTGAACTTCAGAAGAAGATTGATGAAGCTACCGAAGAGATGCATCATATCACGCAAGATGAGCAAGGACAAAGGCCATAGCAGACAGAGCTTCGTCAAGAAAGCCCAAGCTATGACGATGTATGGTATGATGATTTCCATCATGGTAACTTTGCTTTTGATGATGCTTCTCCTCTAGCAGCAGAGATGTAGGCTACCCCATGGCCACCATCGTACAAACCACCACAACTCCCCATGTACGACAGGCATTCTGACCCGAAGTAGTTCCTTATGAGCTTCGAGGCGACCATATCATCATATGGTGGCAACACTGCTATCATGGCGAAGTACTTCGTCATGGTAGTCAGGAGTGTGGCTCAAACATGGTATTCTTCCCTTCGGCCGGGAACAATCACGTCATGGCAGAAGCTGAAGGACATGTTGGTAACTAGCTTCTAGGGTTTCTAGACGAAGCTAGTGACTGCTCAAGCTCTGTTCCAACGCACACAAGATCATGAGGAGTACCTGCAAGCGTTATGTCTGAAGGTTTCTACGTCTCAGAGCTCAGGCACCAACGGTGCCGAATGAGATTGCTATTAAGTCTATGATCAAGGGGCTCTGACCAGGGCCAACAACACAGTATTTTGCCAGGAAGCCCCCACAAACTTTGGAGAAGCATCTGCAGAAGATGGATGAGTACATCAGGGCTGACAATGACTTTCGGCAGAGAAGGGACGAAGCCTATAGATATTCCGATATGACCAGTTGCTTCGGAGGAAGACTCCGCCCTAGGCATGTCAGGACGTTCCATAATCCTAGCTCCAGTGACGACAGAGGAAATCATACTAAAGGGCATCATCATAGCTCCCAATCTTTAGGGACACAACAAAGCTCTTTTAGGCCACCAGCTCCAAGAGGCAGAGGAGGGAAAAGCTTTGCTGCAAGATTCAGCTCCCAACCATGAAGGTTGTTTTGCCATTTTTGTGGGGAAGATAAGGGGCATACAACAAGGACATGCCAAGTCACGATTCAGAAGCAAAAGGAAATAGCTGAAGCCGAAGCACGACCAAATCAGCCAAAGCAGGTCCTACATACTGCTTTGTGCTATTCCCATACATCCCCGATTATGTGGGCAACCAACAACCCACAACATCGGTTGCTTCGGCAAGCCACTCACAAGCTGCATAGGCCTCGCTACCACCACCACCACTCATGGCTCCAACCTCGTCTCACAACCAACAGCCAGAAGGGCACCGCCAGGCACAACAACAACATGATGCACGCGAAGAGTCTGAAGCTCGGACAGTCAACGACATTGTACCAGAGTCGAGACACATTTACTGAAGCAATATAGGGGCTCAATCAAAAAAATTGATACATACTCAATGTAATCTTTGTTTCTCTTACTTTTATGTTTTTACCCAAAGACAATATAGGAAGGTACAACCTTTATCTTGTTGTTATAAATTTGGGGTTACACCATCGAGTGTAACAGAAAAAGTCACGAAGCTCCAAAGTCGTTCCTACGGGGATGCAGAGCTACAATGCCACCTAAGTAAAAGTTGAAGAAGTTTCAAAGTCATTCCTAAGAGGATGAAGAGCATAGCTCCAAAGTTTTTCCTACGAGGATGTAGAGCTAAAATGCCACCTAAGTAAAAGGTGAAGATGCTCTAAAGTCGTTCCTAAGGGGATGCAGAGCTTAGCTCCAAAGTCGTTCTATGGGGATGCAGAGCTAAAATGCCACCTAAGTACAAGGTGAAGAAGCTCCAATGTTGTTCCTAAGGGGAAGCAGATCTTAGCTCCAAAGTCGTTCAAACGGGGATGCAGAGCTAAAATTCCACCTAAGTAAAAGGTGAAGAGACTCCAAAGTTGTCCTAAGGGAATGCTAAAAGGGAAATAGGGTTAACCATTTCCTATAAATAGATTTTGGTGGTTGACGACCAACACAAAGCATATGGACTAACTAGTTTAGCTAAATATGATTTATCTCAGGTGCATAAGGTTCAACACAAACCAAGAAAGAATTCAGTTAGGGGACACAATTTATTTGGAGCAAAAAGGACTTGACTGTGCTGATTTTTGGCGCACCAGACAGTATCCGGTGTGCACCGAATAGTGTCCGGTGCACCAGGCCGTACAGCAGATGAACCAGCCACTCTCGAGAATTCCAAGGGCGCGTTCCACTATAATTCACCGGACTGTCCAGTGTGCCACTGTACTGTCTGGTGAGCCAGCGGAGCAACGATTCTCTGCGCGCCAACGGTCGTCTGCCGTGATGAATAGTGCATGTCAGAAGTCAGAGTGCAGAAGTCAGAAGGCACCGGACTGTTCGGTGCAGCTAGAAGACAAACGTCTCCAACGGTCAACTGCTCCGAACCGTAATGGTTGCGCTGACGTGGCGCGCACCGGACAGTGCACAGTGGCTGTCCGGTGGCGCACCGGACTGTTTGGTGCACCCATCGCCAGTAGCCCTTGCCAACGGCTAGGAAGTGGTTGGGGGCTATAAATACCCCCCAACCACCACATTCATTGGCACCCAAGCATTCTGAACATCTCACTTATTGCAAGAGCAAAAGACTTCACTCCTAGACACATACAATAGATTAAATCCTCTCCAAGCCTCTAAATCAACTCAATTCCATTAGGGACCTGAGAGAGGGTGCTTTTTGTTCTTTTGTTGCTCTTGTTGCTTGGGTTGCCTTCGTCCTTTCTCATTCCAATTCTTAAGTGTTTTGTAAAGCTAAGCAAGAGACATCAAGTGTGTGGTGGTCCTTGCGGGGTCTTAGTGACCCGTGTGATTAAGAGAAGGCTCACTCGGTCTAAGTGACCATTTGAGAGAGAGGGAAAGGGTTGAAATAGACCCAGCCTTTGTGGCCTCCTCAACAGGGACTAGGTTCTTTGGAACCGAACCATAGTAAAACAAATCACCGTGTCTACTCACTTTAATTCTCGTTTGATTTGTTTGCCCTCTTTCCTCTCTCTAACGTTTCCTTGCTAGTATTAATTTGAGTTTGCTCCCATACGTCATCCACATACTTTGAGCAACTCTTAGCAAGAGAAACATTCTTTCGTACTTGAATTTAATTCTAACGCTAACCCCGAACCTAGTGTGTGTTTAAAATTCATAAATTTCAGGTTTCGCCTATTCACCCCCCTCTAGGCGACTTTCAATTGTTATCAAAGCAAGTGCTTCATTAAGAGTCTAACCAACTCGAAGTGATGTCTGGAGATCACGTCAAGAGGGAGATCGTGACCGGCGGCAAGCCCGTAGGCTCGGGGAGGACTCTCTCAAGGGAGTCTTGCAACAAGTATAAGGAGCAATCCTCTTCCTCCATCAAGTCACATCGGAGAGGTGACAAGAAGAAGAAGAAGATGAAGAAAGTGGTCTACTACAAGACCGACTCTTCGTCACCCTCCACGTCCGGCACCGAGTCGTCGAATACTTCTAAGCGCCATGAGCGCAAGAAGTATAGTAAGATGCCCCTATGCTATCCTCGTATTTCAAAGTGCGCTCCATTACTTTCCGTACCCCTAGGAAAACCACCATATTTTGATTGTGAACATTATTGTATGTGGAGTGATAAAATGAGGCACCATCTAACCTCACTCCACAAAAGTATTTGGGATATTATTGAGTTTGGAGTGCAGGCACCAAAGGTGGGGGACGAGGACTATGACTCGGATGAGGCCACCCAAATTAGGCACTTCACATCCCAAGCAACTTCTATACTCCTCGCCTCCTTGTGTCGAGAGGAGTATAATAAGGTGCAAGGGTTGAAGAACACCAAAAAAAATTGAGATGTCCTCAAAACCGTGCACGAAGGGGACGAGGTGACCAAAATCACCAAGCGAGAGACGATCAAAGGAGAACTCGGCCGATTCTTCCTCAACAAAGGAGAAGAGCCGCAAGCCATGTACAACTGTCTCAAGACCATGGTGAATCAAGTGCGCAACCTCGGGAGCACAAAATGGGATGACCATGAAATGGTCAAGGTTATTCTTAGATCCCTCGTATTTCATAATCCTACTCAAGTTCAATTAATACGTGGGGATCCTAGATATAAAAAGATTTCTCCCGAGGAGGTAATTGGCAAGTTTGTGAGCTTTGAACTTATGATCAAAGACTCCAAACACATTGTCAACTTGGAGCAAGGCGCCACCTCTACACCCGAGGTGCAACCCGTTGCATTCAAGGCAACAGAAGAGAAGAAAGAGGAGTCTACACCAAGTAGGTTTCCAATCGACAATGAGGAAATGGCGCTCATCATCAAGAGCTTCCGTCAAATCCTCAAGTAAAGGAGGGGGCAGAACTACAAGCCCTGCTCCAAGAGGGTGCGCTACCAGTGTGGTAAGTCCAGTCATTTTATTGCAAAATGTCCATATACAAGTGAAAGTGACAGGGACGATGACAAGAAAGGAAAGAAGAAAATGGAAAATAAGAAGTACTACAAGAAGAAAGGCAGCGAGGCACAGATGGGGCAGGAATGGGACTCCGACGAGAGCTCCACCAACTCCTCCTCCGACGAGGACGCCGCCATTGTTGGGGGCCTTCGTCCTCCGAAGGTCCTCAAAAACATGATTTGACAATGTTTTCCAAGTGGATTATGTGAACAGGTATCTTCGGTCTCAGAATTATAAAGCACGGTCAGGACGAAGCCTGAACCAGACGAAGGGCGAGCTGATTACCAAGCTCTACGAAGGTGCACAGCCGAAGCTGTATGCAAGGAAGCTTTGTCACGATAGCGGAAAGGGGAACCGACTTAAAGATGAAAAGACTACGTGGGCCTCGACAGATTTCCATAAGTCATTAACAAATGTAATGGACATGGATGTAATTTTACGTGGGCTGCGTCCCGTGTCTATAAATAGATGAACAGTACTCCCGTACTGTTCACGCTGACTTGGCATTCGCTTTTGCGTCACGCTTGTACCTTCTACCTTCTCTCAGGACCGAAGGTATTTTTGTAATTTGAAATCATTTCTATTTTTCCATGTTAATGAAATAGAAATGATTTTATGATGATGTCTAAATTATATTTCATGTTTTATATGAATCCTTCGTCATTATTTGTTATATTTACGAAGGTATGTTTCTTATGACCTTCATCCGAAACTCATTATTCCCGAAGGGGCATAATGTCTCAAAGGACGAAGGGCTTTAGCACTTAACACTTTTTATGTTGCCTTGTTCTTAATTCTTAGCATTTGAGAACAAGTCCCCAACATTGGCGCCCACCTCCGGTGAACTCACTTCCACTTCGAGCTTTTTTGAACACCTTCGGAAGGTATAGACCTTCACTATGGCGCCGAAGAAAGCTTCAGCGATTGGGGCTTCAGCACTGCAACCGCTGGACCACAACCAGGAGACCGTCTCTCTTCGGGAGGCCCGAAGCCAGAAGAGAAAGGCCGTAAGCCCGACGCTTCAGGAGGAAGAGCTAGACCAAGAAATCAGGGATATGGAGATCCTACACCAACAAGTGCAAAGGAAGAAGGAAAAGATGGCCCGGCTAGCTGAGTTGCAACGGCAGATAGACGAAGCCTCTGAGGAAGTCCGCCACCTCACCCATGATGAGCAAAACAGAAGGCCTCAGCAGAAAGACCTTCGTCAGGAGGGCTTCGTCAACGAAGATGACTGGTATGACAATTTCCATCAGGGAAATTTTGTTTTCGATGATGCTTCTCCTTTGTCCGCTGAGCTGCAGGCTACACCTTGGCCTCCATCCTATAAGCCACCTCAGCTTCCCATGTTCGACGGCCACTCAGACCCGAAGCAGTTCCTGATGAGCTACGAAGCAACAGTGTCTTCGTATGGGGGCAATGCTGCAGTCATGGCGAAGTCTTTCGTCATGGCCGTCAGGAGTGTTGCTCAGACCTGGTATTCCTCCCTTCGGCCAGGAACGATCACTTCATGGCAAAAGCTGAAGGATATGTTACTGACCAGCTTTCAAGGATTTCAGACGAAGCCGGTCACAGCTCAAGCCTTGTTCCAGTGTATTCAGGATCATGAAGAATACCTTCAGGCTTATGTCCAAAGGTTCTTACGTTTGAGGGCGCAGGCACCAATGGTGCCCAATGAAATTGTTATTGAAGCCATGATCAAGGGGCTTCGTCCTGGGCCTGCAGCTCAATACTTTGCTAGAAAGCCGCCTCAGACCCTGGAGAAACTGCTCCAAAAGATGGATGAGTACATTCGTGCTGACAATGACTTTCGCCAAAGAAGGGAGGAGGCCTTCAGATTTTCTGAAATGACCAGGGGCTTCGGAGGAAGATACTACCCGAGGCATGTCCGGTCCATCCACAGCTCCACTCAGAATGATGATAAGGGGAGTCAGCAGAGCAGACCGCAGTGCTCCTCACAGGCTTCGGGGCAACAACAAGCTTTCTTCCGGCCACCAGCTCCGAGAGGCAGAGGCGCCAGGGGCTTCGGCGGAAGATTCGGAGATCAACCAAGGAAATTGTTTTGCTTGTTCTGTGGAGAAGGCAAGGGCCATACCACCAGGACGTGCCATATTACAATCCAGAAGCAAAAGGAGATAGCCGAAGCTACATCTCAACAAGTTCAGCCGAAGCAGGTCATGCATACTGCTTCGTATCATCCGCCTTACATCCCACAGTACATAGACAACCACCCTGCAGCTTCTGTAGCTTCGGCAAGTCAACCTCAAGCTTCCTGGCAACAGCCCCCGCCTCCACCTCCATTGCAACAGGGTCAACAGCCAGAAGGGAGTCAATATGCTCCACATCAAAGGGACTTCAGAGAACAATCCGAAGCTCGCACAGTCAACAGCACTGTGCCAGAGTCGAAGCACATTTATTGACACATATCCTACCTTTGATAGCAGTCTTTTCCATTCAGTTCTATTCTCTGTAGCAAAAAACATTGATCGTTTCCATGTAATAATTTCGCTGTTTCCCACGAGGAAAATCTATTTTCTCCACAGGATTAAGTTGATGAAGTTTTTGTGTTAACAAGGAGGACCTTCGAAATATTAAAAATCCCTCGGATTAACAGAAAGTCGTTCTAAGGAACGCAGAGTAAGTTCATGAAGTCACAAAAAGCCGTTCCAAGGGGAGCGCAGTGTAAGTTTTCTGCTCAAAAGTCGTTCCTAAAGGAATGCAGAGCTTACAGCGAAAAGTCAACGCTGATACCGTCTAAGTAAAAGACGAAGAAGCTCCTAAGGGAGGCTTACAGCGAAAAGTCAACGCTAATACCGTCTAAGTAAAAGACGAAGAAGCTCCAAAGACGTTCCTAAGGGAATGCAGAGCTTACGAATAAATTTTGTGTGTATCTTCGGAACAAAGGTCATTTGCATAACATAACATCATCACATCATCTTGCATAGCATAAGCATCATACATCATATTGCATTTTGCAAGAGAAGGGTACACAGTATCGACCTTCGGAAGAATGCTTTGAGAAAGCAATATCGAAATTGTATAAATTCGGAATACAGCTTCGGAGAATATTTTTACGAAGCATGGACAAGCTTCGTCAGAGCAATATCGAAATTGAATAGCTTCGGAGAATGCTTTCACGAAGCATGGATGTGACTTATCAGAACAGTTTTAACGGAGAATATTTTCTTCACGAAGCATGAAAAGAAGGGAAGGTGTTTTTTCGCCGAAGGCTCAAAAATGGTATGTATGTAGAGTTTCATGCATCGTAAAGAATTGAATAATGAAAAGAAACTTGTATATTACATTCAAATGTACAAAATGTTACATAGATCACAATTTAAATGTTTTTTCTAAATAGCATCTAGTCTTCTCTTAATACTGCTTCGGCGGCTTCATTTAGAAGCTGATCAACAACTTTGTCCATGATAGCTTCGGCCATTTGTTTAATTTCATCATCACCTTTTGTGTGCGGGTCGGCAGTCGATTCAGCAGCTTCTGAGGCAAAAGAGTATTTCTTCATTACTATTACAAACCGTGAGCAAAGTTTGAAACAAAAATTACAACACAATAAGAACGACTAATTAATACCTAATTGCCTTTCGGGCTCTGTACTTTTTTCGGCAGCTTCTGCCACTCTCCTAGCATCATGGATGCCTTTTTCGCTCCTTTGGATGATTTCTTGCGCCATTCCTCGGCCGCCGTCGTTCCAGATATCAGTAAAAAATTTGCCACCAACCACGCTTGCTTCGGCTGAGGGGTCCTTGATGTCTTCGGAAGATAAGGTAGCTTCGGACTGAGCTAAAACTTTTACATGCCCGCAACCTTTTTTCTCTAAGACAGAAGCAATTCCTCTGGCGCCCGAAAAAGCGCAGATATCGCCACGACTGCTCAGGATCTCCTCGAAGGCCTCTGCTTCGTGACTAATCCATTCCAGTGGACCTTCGGGATTGCCTCGAGAGAAATTCTCTTCGCTGGAAAAGGCGCCCACGCTGGCGAAGCTGGTTTTAATTTTATTCACGCATTCTATAGATTTAACATAACATTTCCTCTGAGATGCGCGAAGCTCTTTAACTCTTAACTCCAATTTGTTGACCATATGATCACTAAGTTCTCGTTTTGTTTCCTCAAGCACACGCTCCTCTCTAGCTCTAGCCAGCTGTTTCTGCAGATCTTTAATTTCACGCTTTTGGGCTTCGGCCTGGGTTTTTGAAGCAGCTTCGTCCTTCTTTACTTTGTCTACCAGCGTAAGCAGAATTTTATCCTTTTCCAGGGCTTCGTTTCTCAGTTTGATAACTTCGGAGCGCAAATTGTTGAACGCAATCTCATAGCTTTCATCTTCGGCGCTTTTTTGAGCTCTTAATGCGTTGCTTAGAATTAAGCCCTGTACGAAAAAGAATCCACATAAGAATATAGGAATGAATTACGTATTAAAAAAGTTTTTTCAAACGCTTAATTCCCAAACCTTTAGGCTATTGTATGCAAGACTGTCTGCGAGATCCTCTTTCGTCATGGCGCTTAATCCAGCTTCGAGCTTCGGAAAGCCTATACTCCTGGCCATCTCTCGGCAGACAGATAGTTCTTTATTATCAGGTAGGCAGTATAGGAAGTCATCTTCATTTGTCCCGTTGAATATTACTGCCCCCTTCGGATATTTTAGCTCTTTCGCATAATGGTTGGCTTCATAAGTTTCCTCTGCAGATAGTTTCTTCCCCGAAGCGTGTCGTATAATGTAATCGCATATGCTAGCAGGAGCTTCGGGGATGGCAGTGTCAATTTCTTCAACTACAACTGGTTCTGATATTTTTATTGCTTCGGCTTCCAAAGGTTGCTCCTTGTAGGGCTCTGAAGGCCCAGCTTCAGCTTCAGCTTGGTGCATCGAAGCTTCAGTAGAAGCTTCAGCAACTTCAACACTCTTTTTTGGAGTTGTGCTTGAAGACTTGATTGTCTCCAAGACATCTAGTACGTTTACCATTCTTTTCCTTTTTGGGGTCACCGATGGCCCCTTTTGGTTTTTTATTGCTTCGACGTTTACCGAAGGACTTAAGATTTCAGACATTTTTGGCTCGTCAACCTTCGGTTTCTCTGATTTTTCCGCTGAAGGCGCTTCAATCTTTTCTTCCATCTTCGGCACTGAAGCTGGTTCGGTAGCTTCAGAGGCCAAAGAGACTTCACCAATGAATTCTGGCACTGTGGCCGGCTCAATAAAGCGTGTCCAGTGGGTGAGCACCTTCATCTTTTTTCTTTGAGGCGCTGGCTCACTAGGGGCACTCGTGGTAGCTTCTATCGCAGGAGAAGAATTTTTCCTTTTGCGACCCAATACCGGATAGTGATAGTCAGGGTACATAAACCCGACTGCGTCAAACACACGGTTGAGCCTTTTCTTTTTTCGGCCTCCGAAGGCTGCTGATAGCGCAGTATTTTCGGCCTTCGAAAATGCCCCAAGTAGTTCATCACTTAAAGTTTCAATGCTCTTCAGCCAGTCATCATCAGGTTCAACAAATTTATCTGCATATTTGAATGTGTATTTTAGTCTAACTAGTCCGCCTTCGTCGGACTCTTTAATAGTTTCCTTCGGCATTTCCCACTTTTCTGCAAGTGGCCATACCCTGACGGCAATGTGCTCTTGGACTAAGTCCCTTGTCCCAATGAAAGAGCAGACTATGCCGAAGGCTCTTTGGCATTCCTCGGCTGCTTCGTCCATTTCAACCTTCGGCCTTCGAAGTCCGAAGCGTTGCCAGATGGGGTGCATAATAATACTCTTCACATTTTCTTGCGCTGTTAAGTCATTCTTCACATAGAACCACTCTGTCATCCAGGCTCCGGGCCATCTCTTCCGAAAGGTTGGCACAGGGCGGCTTGACCCGGAGCGGGCACCGAAGCTGTAACACCCAAAATTATTGTGATATTGTTCTTTTCCCCACGGCTTCGTCTCGTATAACAGTTCATGAATATTGCAAAAACTTTTAGCATTTGGTTCTAAACCTTGACTTCTTGCAGCCCAGACAAATATCCCCATTCTTATGATAGCTTCGGGAGTAAGTTGATGAAGGTAGACTTGAAATGTTTTCAGTACCTCGACAACAAAGTTGCTCAGGGGGAATCGAAGCCCAGCCTTGAGAAAGCTTCGGAAAATCACAACTTCATCTTCTTCGGGGGTGGGAGAAGTTTTTTCTCCAGCGTCAGCCCTCACAATAGATATATCTCGAAAGTACCGCCCCCTCATATTATCAATATGGCTCTGCTTGATAGTGGTTTTCCCGAAAACCGTGTGACTTGGCCGCCATGGACGATCTTCGGCCTCTTCCCCGCCACTTTCTACATCAAAGCTGTCGCTGTCACCAGTATCTTCGGACAAACCTTCGAGAATCTCCTTGGTGATTTTCTCTGTATTGGTCTCCGCCATCGCAATCAGGAACCCCAGATTCTTCTCTTCCTCGAGGCTCAGCTTCGTCTCCGCAGGGATCTTCTTGCCTTCAGACATCTTCGGAAATGCTAAAAAACTGTTTTCAGGGCCGAAGCTTCGAACTCAAAAAGGTCACCAATCTTAATGCACAAGAGCTAAAAATTTTAGTGGGCCGAAGCAGATGGCAAGTGTGCGTACCAAATAAGTTTGCGGTGCGATCTTATTTATACACTCAGGGCGTTGAGAATTGAAAGGCCCCGCTTGTCAGTGAATGTTGCTATTCTAGCAAAGGGAAGGTGTTTTTTTCGGACCTTCGGCTCAAGGCCTTCGTCCATATCGCAATCTGAATTTATTATTAACAAATTAATATTGCGAGGGGCTACTGTTGGGGGCCTTCGTCCTCCGAAGGTCCTCAAAAACATGATTTGACAATGTTTTCCAAGTGGATTATGTGAACAGGTATCTTCGGTCTCAGAATTATAAAGCACGGTCAGGACGAAGCCTGAACCAGACGAAGGGCGAGCTGATTACCAAGCTCTACGAAGGTGCACAGCCGAAGCTGTATGCAAGGAAGCTTTGTCACGATAGCGGAAAGGGGAACCGACTTAAAGATGAAAAGACTACGTGGGCCTCGACAGATTTCCATAAGTCATTAACAAATGTAATGGACATGGATGTAATTTTACGTGGGCTGCGTCCCGCGTCTATAAATAGATGAACAGTACTCCCGTACTGTTCACGCTGACTTGGCATTCGCTTTTGCGTCACGCTTGTACCTTCTACCTTCTCTCAGGACCGAAGGTATTTTTGTAATTTGAAATCATTTCTATTTTTCCATGTTAATGAAATAGAAATGATTTTATGATGATGTCTAAATTATATTTCATGTTTTATATGAATCCTTCGTCATTATTTGTTATATTTACGAAGGTATGTTTCTTATGACCTTCGTCCGAAACTCATTATTCCCGAAGGGGCATAATGTCTCAAAGGACGAAGGGCTTTAGCACTTAACACTTTTTATGTTGCCTTGTTCTTAATTCTTAGCATTTGAGAACAAGTCCCCAACAGCCATCATCGCCGTCAACAAGGGACTTCTCTTCCCCAATGTAGGACAAAAGTGTCTCATGGCAAAGGATGGCAAAAATAAGAAGGTACATTCTAGAAGTACCCCCAAATATACTACCTCTAGTGATGAGGGTAGTTCTAGCGATAATGAAGATGATTTAAGTTCTCTCTTTGCCAACCTTAACAGAGACCAAAAGAAAAAATTGAATGAATTAATTGAAACCATTAACGAGAAGGATGATCTCTTGGAATGCCAAGAGGACTTGCTCGTTAAGGAAACTAAAAAAATTAAATTGAAGAATGCTTATGCTCTAGAAGTAGAAAAATGTGAAAATCTGTCTAAGGAGCTTAGCATGTGCAATGATTCAATTTCATGTCTGAGAGATGAGAATGCTAGTCTAAATGCTAAGATTGATGAATTGAACATTTGCATGCCATCTACATCTACTGTTGAAAATGTCACCATTTGTACTAGATGTAAAGATGTTAATATTGAAGCTATTGATGATCACCTTGCTATGATTAAACAACAAAATGATCATATAGCTAAATTAGATGCGAAAATTGCCGAGCATGAATTAGAAAATGAAAATTTCAAATTTGCTAGAAGCATGCTCTATAATGGGAGACGCCCTGGCATTAAGGATGGCATTGGGTTCCAACAAGGGAGCCAAAGCAATGTCAAGATTAATGCCCTCAAAAGATTGTCTAATTTTGTTAAGGGTAAGGCTCCCATGGATCAGGATAGTGAGGGCTACATTTTATATCCTGCAAACTATCCTAAGCACAAAATTAGGAAAATTCATGCTAGGAAACCTCATTCTGTTTCTCATCATGCTTTTATGTATAAAAATGAGGCTTCTAGCTCTAGTCATACCACTCATGTTAAAATGCCTAAGAAGACAGTTCTATTGCATCAAATGAGCATAATATTTCATTTAAGACATTTGATGCTTCTTATGTTTTAACTAACAAATCAGGCAAAGTAGTTGCCAAATATGTTGGGGGCAAACACAAGAGTCCAAAAACTTGTGTTTGGGTACCCAAGGTGCTTGTTTCTAATGTCAAAGGACCCAAGACCGTTTGGGTACCTAAGAACAAGGCCTAAATTTGTTTTGTAGGTTTATGCATCTAGTGGATCAAGTTGGACAATCGATAGCAAGTGCACGAACCACATGACAGGGGAGAAAAGGATGTTCTCCTCATACGAGATAAATGAAGATCCCCAAAGAGCTATCACATTCGGGGATGGAAATCAAGGTTTGGTCAATGGCTTGGGTAAAATAGCTATATCTCCTGACCATTCTATTTCCAATGTTTTTCTCGTAAACTCTTTAGATTACAACTTGCTTTTTGTTTCTCAATTATACAAAATGGGATACAACTGTCTATTTACTGACTAGGTATTACTGTCTTTAGAAGAAGTGATGATTCAATAGCATTTAAGGGAGTGCTAGATGGTCAGCTATACTTATTTGATTTTAATGATAACCAAGTTAAACTAGACACTTGCTTAATTGCTAAGACTAATATGGGTTAGCTCTGGCATCGCCGACTTGCCCATGTTGGAATGAAGAATCTTCATAAGCTTCTAAAGGGAGAGCACATTTTAAGACTAACAAATGTTCATTTTGAGAAAGACAGGATTTGTAGCGTATGTCAAGTAGGAAAGCAGGTTGGAGTCCATCATCCACACAAGAATATCATGACGACGGACAGGCCGCTTGAGCTACTCCACATGGACCTATTCGGCCCGATCGCTTATATAAGCATCGGCGGGAGTAAGTACTGACTAGTTATCGTGGATGATTATTCTCGCTTCACTTAGGTATTCTTTTTGCAGGAAAAATCTCAAACCCAAGAGACTTTAAAGAGATTCTTAAGATATGCTCAAAATGTGTTCGGATTGTGAATCAAAAAGATTAGAAGAAATAATGGGACGGAGTTCAAGAATTCACAAATTGAAGGTTTTCTTGAGGAGGAGGGCATCAAGCATGAGTTCTCTTCTCCCTACACCCCTCAACAAAATGGTGTAGTGGAGAGGAAGAATAGAACTCTATTGGACATGGCAAGAACCATGCTTGATGAGTACAAGACACCGAACTAGTTTTGGGCGGAGGCGATTAACACCGCTTGCTACTCCATCAAGCGGTTATATCTTCATCGAATCCTCAAGAAGACATCTTATGAACTCCTCACTGGTAAAAATCCCAACGTTTCTTATTTTAGAGTCTTTGGGAGCAATTTCTTTATTCTTATTAAGAGAGGTGGAAGTTCTAAATTTGCTCCTAAAGCAGTAGAAGGCTTTTTACTAGGTTATGACTCAAACACAAGGGCATATAGAGTCTTCAACAAGTCCACTAGATTAGTTGAAGTTTCTTGTGACATTGTGTTTGATTAGACTAATGGCTCCCAAATGGAGCAAGTTGATCTTGATGAATTAGATGATGAAGAGGCTCCATGTGTCGCGTTAAGGAACATGTCCATTGGGGATGTGTGTCCAAAGGAATCCAAAGAGCCCACACACATACAAGATCAATCATCATGTTCCATGTAAGTATCTCCACCTACCCAAGATGAGAATCAAGCTCAAGAAGATGAAGATGAAGATCAAAACGATGAGCCACCTCAGGAGGGGGACATTGATCAAGGGGGAGATGACAATAAAGACAAGGAAGATGAACAAGAGATTTGGGATCAAAGACCGCCACACCCAAGAGTCCACCAAGCAATTCAAAGAGATCACCCTGTCAACTCCATTCTTGGTGACATTCATAAGGTGCTAACCACTAGATCTCGAGTTGCACATTTTTTGAACATTACTATTTTGTGTCTTCTATGGAGCCATACAGGGTAGATGATGCATTAAGAGATCCGGATTGGGCGGTGGCTATGCAAGAGGAGCTCATCAACTTCACAAGGAATGACGTATGGCACTTAGTTACATGTCCTAATCAAAATGTTGTAGGTACCAAGTGGGTATTCTGCAACAAGCAAGATGAGCATGGTGTGGTGACAAGAAACAAAGCCCGACTTGTGGCCAAAGGTTATTCACAAGTCGAAGGTTTGGACTTTGATGAAACTTATGCACCCGTAGCTAGGCTAGAATCAATTCGTATATTACTTTCCTATGCTACTTACCATGGCTTCAAGCTTTATCAAATGGACATGAAGAGTGCCTTCCTTAATGGACCTATCAAGGAAGAGGTCTATGTTGAGCAACCTCCCAGCTTTGAAGATACTGAGTACCCTAACCATGTCTATAAGCTCTCAAAGGTGCTTTATGGGCTCAATCAAGCCCCAAGAGCATGGTATGAATGCCTAAGAGACTTTCTTATTACTAATGGCTTCAAAGTCAGAAAAGCTGATCCTACTCTCTTCACTAAAACTATTGCAAAAGACTTGTTTATATGCCAAATTTATGTTGATGATATTATATTTGGGTCTACTAACAAGTCAACCTGTGAAGACTTTAGTAGGATAATGATATAGAAATTCGAGATGTCTATGATGGGGGAGTTGAAGTATTTTCTTGGATTTCAAATCAAGCAACTCCAAGAGGGCACCTTCATCTGCCAAACCAAATACATTCAAGATATACTTAAGAAGTTTGGAATGAAGAATGGCAAACCCATCAAGACACCCATGGGAACCAATGGGCATCTAGACCTCGACATGGGAGGTAAATCCATAGATCAAAAGGTATATCGGTCGATGATAGGATCTTTACTCTACTTATGTGCATCTCGACCGGATATTATGCTTTCAGTATGCATATGTGCAAGGTTCCAGGCAAATCCTAACAAATTTCACCTTAGGGCCGTGAAAAGAATCATGAGGTATTTAGTTTACACTCCTAAGTTTGGGCTTTGGTACCCCAAGGGATCTACATTTGATTTAATTGGATATTCAGATGCCAGTTATGCAGGGTGTAAAATAGATACAAAAAGCACATCAGGGACTTGTCAGTTTCTGGGAAGAACCCTGGTGTCATGGGCATCAAAGAAACAAAACTATGTAGCTCTTTCCACCGCCAAAGCTGAGTACATTGCTATAGGACATTGTTGTGCACAATTACTTTGGATGAGGCAAAGTCCCTCTCCTATGTGATAATGAGAGTGCAATCCACATGGCGCATAATCCCGTTGAACACAGCCGCACTAAGCACATAGACATCCGGTATCACTTTCTGAGAGATCACCAAAAAAGGGGATATCGAAATAGCTTATGGGAGCACCCACAACCAATTAGCTGATATCTTTACCAAGCCACTAGATGAGAAAACCTTTAGCAAACTTAGGAATGAACTAAATGTTCTTGATTCTCAAAATTTTGATTGAAACGTTGCATACATAGCTCATGTATATACCTTTGATCATATCTCTTTCATTTGGTACAAATGCATATTTCTATAATTAGTCTTAGATTGAGAGGGAAAAGGAGTATTCGGCAAGGACAAGGCTTCCACTCCAACTCTGACGGTATCACTTACCCTTTGTCGTTACTCATCTCACTCTCAATTGGTATGACACTTCACACATATTTCCTTTACCAATGGGGAGAAAGTATTCAAAGGACTCTCAAGTTCTCTGTTTTTGGTGATTAATGCCAAAGGGGGAGAAAGTATTTAGCCCAAAGCAAAAGGACCGCACCACCACCATTTCAAATTTCAAAATTTCACAAATAAGTATTTCAATTGGTATTTGATCAAGATGCATTTTCAATTGGTATGTGAAGTGAATTTCTCAATTGGTATCTCATTTGTATTTCAAAATTGTTTTTCAAACAGGTACCTTCAAAACTTCACATAAGTATGAAAGAATTTCAATTGGTATAATTTCACTTGGTATCTATTTCAAAACCCTCTTGAAAGATAAGGGGAGAATTTCATTTAGGGGGAGTTTTTATTTAGTCAAAGGAAAAGCATTTGAAACAGGGGGAGAAATTTCAAATCTTAAAAAATGTTTCTTGCAAACTTATTCCTATACCTTTGACTATTTGCAAAAGATTTTGAAAAGATTTTTTACAAAATATTTGGAAAAATAAACATGTGGTCCAAAATGTTAAATAAAGAAAAGCAATCCATTCATTCTTAGTCATATGTTTAAAGTCTTTCAATTGGTTTAATTCTAAGTAACCTTTGCACATCTATCTCAATTACAAACTAGTTACATTTCTACACTTCATATTTGCTTTGGTTAGTGTTGGCATCAATCACCAAAAAGGGGGAGATTGAAAGGGAAATAGGGTTAACCATTTCCTGTTAATAGATTTTGGTGGTTGACGACCAACACAAACCATATGGACTAACTAGTTTGGCTAGATATGATTTATCTCAGGTGCATAAGGTTCAACACAAACCAAGAAAGAATTCAGTTAGGTGGCATTGAACCCTAACGGTTGCGCTAAACTCCAATGGTCAACTGCTCCGAACCCTAACGGTTGCGTTGATGTGGCACATACCGGACAATGCACAGTGGCTGTCCGGTGGCGCACCGGACTGTCCGGTGCGCCCATCACCAGCAGCCCTTGCCAATGGCTAGGAAGTGGATGGGGGATATAAATACCCCCAACCACCACATTCATTGGCACCCAAGCATTCTGAACATCTCACTTATTGCAAGAGCAAAAGATTTCACTCCTAGACACATACAATAGATCAAATCCTTTCCAAGCCTCCAAATCAACTCAATTCCATTAGGGACTTGAGAGAGGGTGTTTTGTGTTCTTTTGTTGCTCTTGTCGCTTGGATTGCCTTCTTCCTTTCTCATTTCGTTTCTCGAGTGATTTGTTAAGCTAAGAAAGATACAACAAGTGTGTGGTGGTCCTTGCGGGGTCTAAGTGACCCATGTGATTATGGGAAGGCTCATCGGTCTAAGTGACCGTTTGAGAGAGAGGGTAAGGGTTGAAATAGACCCGGCCTTTGTGGCCTCCTCAACGGGGACTAGGTTCTTTGGAACCAAACCACGGTAAAACAAATCACCGTGTCTACTCGCTTTAATTCTCGTTTGATTTGTTTGCCGTCTTTCCTCTCTCTAACGTTTCCTTGCTAGTATTAATTTGAGTTTTCTCCCATACGTCATCCACATTATGCAACTCTTAGCAAGAGAAACATTCTTTCGGACTTAAATTTAATTGTAACGCTAACCCCGGACCTAGTGTGTATTTAAAATTCATAAATTTCAGGTTTCGCCTATTCACCCCCACCCTCTAGGCGACTTTCAAATGCAGAGTCTTACTTTTATGAAGCATTTGTGCATAAACTTCAGTTGCATAATATCATCATATCATACAGCATAGCATCACATCATTCATCATCTTGCATCATCCAAAAGAGTGGAAAAAGAATGGAAATTGCTCCTTCAAATATACTGGCTAACCCATGAGGTTAAGTCTATCTTCGGCAAAGAATTATAAAAGGACGTATCAACAACGGTACTCTTATGCAATATCTATGGCAAGACCTTCGATTCTGATAAGCTACTTCGGCAGATAAGGGGATTTTAATCTTTATGAAGCGTGAAAAGAAGGGAAGGCGTTTTTTTCGCCTGCGACTCAAAAATGGTACGTACAAAGGTTTCACGCTTCATAAAGAAATATATTACATCATTAAATATACATATAGTTGATAATTGTTTCTTACAAAAGGAAACTGCATACAAAAATTCTACTGTTCAAATAAACAAGGGTTTGTTAAAATGGTGCCCTTAGTTTTGGTGGTGTGCTCACCTATACCCTTAGTCGTGTTTTTTTCTCAGCTGTGCCCTTCCAGTGCTATAGAACAGAAGGGCATAGCTAAGCAAAAAACACGACTAAGGGTATAGGTGAGCACAACACCAAAACTAAGGGCACCAATTTAAAGAACCCAATAAACAAGGTCTAATCATCCTCTTTTAGGACTTTATCGGCTTCGTTAGAAGCCTATTCACAGCTTTGTTAGCAATTTTGATTACTTTAAGAGCCCCCTTCAGAGCTGGATCGGCCTCAGGGTCATACGGCTCCGGAGGGGAAGAAAGTTCGGTTGCACCATAATATACGTGTTTGTTAGTTCCGAAGTTGAAAGAACATACGAAGTTAAGTCATGACAAATATACCTATAAGTCTTTCGCACTCTACAACTTCTTTAGCTTTCCTTGCCTCTTCCAAAGCAGTATGAAACTCCTTCACATTTTTTCTAATAGCTTCATCTATTATCTCTCAGCCACCTTCCAACCAGACTTCGGAATAAAATTTTCCGCTCAGCACAGCAGCTTCAGCTGAAGGGATCTTTATGTCACTAGCTGAGACCGAGAATTCTAGCTGAATTACTGCCTTTGCGTGCTCGTAACCAGCTTTCTCAAGGAGTGAGACGGCCCCTCGGGCACTGGTGGCGAAGGTGAAAAAATCTACTTTGCCACTAAGAATTTCATCGAAAGCTTCGGCTTCGCCGCTAATCCACCAGATAACCCCGTCAGGATCATCATGGATAAAGTTCTGCTCCGAAGAGAATGCGCCAACTTTAGCAAAACTAATTTTCAAATTATTACAACATTCCATAGCAATCTTTTAGCGCTCCCCTTTAGCCTGACTAAGCTCCTCGACATTTTTCTGAACTCGTAATCGGCCCATATCAAATATCTCGTGTTTTGTTTGTTCCACATTGAAATTTTCAGTCACTTCATCGAGCTTCTTCTTCAATCCTTGCACTTCGGATCTGTGCAATCCCACCTGAATAGATAGTGCATATTCTAAATCAGAAATACGCTTTGCATGTTTCTCTTGCTTCTTTTCAAACTCCTTGATTTTCTGATCTGCTTCGAAAAGGCTAGAAAGTCTAGCTTCACTAGACTTTAACCTCTCAACCAAGGAGAGCAAGATTTTATCCTTCTCAAGAGCTTCATTCCTAAGCGTTATAACTTCCGAACGCAGGTTTTCAAAAGCTATCTGAGTGCTTTCGTCTTCTGCATCCTTTTGGGCTTTCAAAGCGTTGCTGAGGATAAGACCCAGACAAACAAAAATATACAAATATTAATAAGCATTATCACAAATTGTTTGCCGAAAACTCGCCTAACAAGAATCAGTAAATGCAGAAATAAAAATATACAAACCTTCAAGCTATTATAAGCAAGGTTGTCTGCAAGTTGGACCTTCGTCATTGCAGACAGGCCAAGCTCAAGCTTCTGATATCCCTTGATGTGTGGTGGTCCTTGCGTGGTCTTAGTGATCCTTAAGATTAAGAAGAAGCACTCAACCGGTCTAAGTGATCGTTTGAGAGAGGGAAAGGGTTGAAAAAGACCCAGCCTCCATGGCTTCCTCAACGGGGAGTAGGTTCATCGGACCAAACCTCGGGAAACAAATCGTCATGTTCATTTGTGTTGATCATTACTCTACGATTTGGTTCTTCCTCTCCCCTCTCTCTAAAGTTCTCTTGCTCACAATCTTTTGAGTTAGCTCCCAAAGTTATCCGCATTAATTGGGCAACTTATAGCAAGAAGAACTCTCTTCTGCACTCCGTATTCATTATAGTTTGTTTCTAATCCTAACCTGGGGTGAAGTTCGTATTCAAAGTTTATAATTTACAGGTTTCGCCTATTCACCCCCCACTAGGCAACTTTCAGAAACTCCGACACAACTCTGATGGCCTTAAGCAGGTTGGCCACTTTACCATCTACGGGCATATGGTGACAGGCTCCTTCTTCTAGATCAGGCACTATCAATTCAGTTACTATCTCTTCCTCGGATGGGGACACTAACCTCACTATCCTCTTGTCATAGCTGACGGTTGCTTGGTTCTTGTGCAGCCAATTCATCCCTAGGATGACGTCTATCCCTTGAGTACCCATTACTACTAGGATAGCGGGGAAATCTATCCCCCTTATTTCAATTCTTAGATTTGAGCACATCTTATCTGACTAAACTTTTCCCCAACTGAATTAACCCTTAGAGGTTAAATCATTAGTTCTGCAAGGATGTTATGTCCTTCTACCCATGATGTAGTAACGAAAGAATGTGTGGCACCAGTTTCAAATAGTACTTTCTTCGGGATTCGACTAAAAACATACCTACTGCCACATCTGTTGCATCTTGGATTGCTTCGGCCTCCAAGTGGTTAACCTTTCCATGGTTGTAGGCCTGGCCACGACCTCCTGATGCCTGCTGTGGTGCTCCTTATCTTGTTAGGGTGTTGGAAACTGACTGTTGCTAAGCTGCTTTCTTCGGGCATTTCATCACCTAGTGACCTTGTTCTCCACAATGGAAGCATCATCGGCCTCCTCCTTGCGCTAGGGCTATTTGACTGTTCTGATTGGTTGTTGGGGCAGGAAGGCGAGGTGCCTGACTGCTCTACCTCTGATATTGGTTTTCTCTCGGTTGGTTGTGCTGGAAGTACTGCTGCTGCTACTGCTGCTAAGGGAACTACCTCTGGAATTGCTGTTGATGCAGATGCTGGTTCTGATGCTGATACCCCTGAGTGTGGCTTTGCTTGAACTACAAGGGTGGATTGCCTAAGAAACGGGGACGACTGCTCCTCCCGGCCCACGGTGCACCAATCTTGCGCTTCCAATATTCCATCTCCCTGCGCTTCCTCTCAGTCATTATTGCTCTGTCAATCAGATGTTGGAAGGTAGGGAAGGTATAGTTCATCAATTGGTAGTGCAGGGGGTCGACCAAACCTCTCAAGAACCTATACTGCCTCTTTGCATCGGTGTTGACATCCTCGGGTGCATAGCGAGGTAGTTGCAGAAAGTTATCCCGATACTAACTGACAGACATGGGTCCTTGCTTCAGTGCCTGGAATTCCTACTTCCTTCCTATCATCAGCTTCTAGAACGTGGTACCAGCAGAAGTTGTCTCTGAACTCCTCCCAGGTGATGGCCTCAAGGCCGGCATGAGTGGCGAGGTAGGACTCCCACCAGGACTGAGCTGCTCCCCTTAGCAGACGGGGACTGTACAGAACCTTCTCTCTATCGTTGCATTGGGCGTTGTGTAGCTCCCGCTCCACTGTGTGCAGCTAGCCTTCGGTGTCCATGGGGTCCGTAGAGTGGGCAAACACATGGGGATGACCTCTCATGAACTCTGCACACTTGTCTATCGACATCTGTGGCATCTTCACTTGCGGTTGAGGCTGAGATTGTTATTGAGCTTGCTGCATGGCTGCCAAGGTCTGCCCAATTGCTAGCACTGCTTGGGTCTGCATGAAGAACATCTGCTCCACTGACATTGGAGGTGGTGGTGGAGGCAACGGCTGGGGTGCCTCATCCTGTAGAGCATGCTGCTCTTGCTGGGTATGCCTCCCGCCTTGGTGCCTGTTGTCAGACATCTGTGGAAGGTATTCACACATCAGAATTGATCTCGTAGTCTTTCAGCATAAGAAAAGGTACATAGAGGTATTCATATCACTGAACAAATGAGCATCTTCACTGGATCTCAACATAGCCAAACATAGCTTCTCAGATAAAGAGGAAAGTAGAAGTAAAAGGTTGCCCAACTAAATGACTAACTTTATTAACTTTAATAACTAACCCAAATTGTAGGGGACACCAATATTTTGGTGACAATCATTACAAAGATCTAGATCTAACATGATTTCACCATGACAAACATAAAACACATGATAAGCAAACTACCCTGACTAATTATAACAGAGTAAGACTAAGACATCAGCCTTAAACATTTGGGAACCATGACAAACTCCGACACTAGCAATCTAAGGCTCCAAGTCTGTCTTGGTTCTACAGTCAAGGCTACTTTGGGAACCTCAAATCCCCTTTGGAGTTGAAGGGGATTGAAGTGGAAATAAAATAATTTCCTCTCTAATCCCCTTTAATCCCGAAGGGGATTTAAGTTTCCAAACTAGCCCTCAAGGGTGCCATAAGCATGATGACCACGGGGCAGCGAGCGGTAAGAGAGCCGAGTCCCAACAGGAGCGGGGGGACCATCCACCTGATGGCGGCACTCCGCACGCTCAACACGCAGTTCCATGATCTCCGCACGAGCCTTGCCCAACTCGTAAGGGGCGTGGTCTAGCTCAGTGTTGAGCACGACGACCAGGTTGACCATGCTGCTCAACTTGGGATTGCCCTCCCCAACGGGTGAGGCAATCACACTTCTAGTACTGCCAGTCGAACGGCGGGGGTAGTACTTCAGGTCAAGACTGTCAGCCACCCCACTGAACAACGAACATTACTGCAAAAGTCTTTCGCATCGTGCAGCATCCTGCATGGCTGCATCAACAGCCGCTCAGTGATAGAATAGTGCTCTAAGTAGGCCTCTACACCCAAGAGATCATCATCCGAACTACGCACCAGGTAGGTAGCCTCCCATTGGTCTGGGTATAACCCTCGACTATGCTAGTAGACGGCACAGCGGTACTCAATTGAACAAGTGTGTCGATCAAAGGCCCGACGTAGCAAGGTGTTAACAAGGTCGTGGAAGTGACAACCGCGAGCGGCGTCACGAGTGATGGGTTAGGCGACCCATCCCTCCGGCTCATGCTCTTCTAAAGGCTTTGTGTTGTGGCTCGAACTGCCACCATTGTCGTCTCCATGGGGGCACCGTCTAGAAGCTGGGGTGCCCTATGGTGGTGCAGGCGGTGGTGCAGTCTCTCCAAGTGACTTGACTGTCCAGACACAATGCGGTGAAGTGGACACTCTACAAGGCGAGGGGGCAGGAAAGGGATCACCGACTTACGTGTGGTGCACCTAAGACGGGCCATCTACAAAAGATGTCATAAGCATAAGAGTAAGAACAGAACTATATGACTAGCAAGTAAACCATAAGCAGAATAAGATAAAAAAATTGCAACGTGAGTATATATGTAGTAGTAAAACATAGGATTGGTCGAGATAAGAAACTTTTGAAGTAACACCAAAGGTCATGGTGAGGATGGGGTCTTTAATCATTAGAGTGACCATTCTAGTCTATGTTAGTGGTCCTACAGTCATCATAAAGGTATCCAGAGTAACTCTAATTAAAGGAGCTATCAAGGCTGCTCTTAAGCGTGAGCACGACTTATATACCAGTTTCTAACCCTCTATAGAGGTTTCACACTTTACCCACAAGTCGTGATCCCTTCCCAAACTAGGTTGTACAGACCCAGTCTTCACTACCAAGGTGAATGGCCAGGGATTCACTATGTAGCTTTTACAAACATTCCCAGAGGTCATAGTCGCCCGTTAGGTTTCTCCAGTTTGATAAACACAATACCTCTCCCCACAGGAAGGGTGATTAACAAAAGCAACACGAAAGAACTTCGACGCCCAGTCTCGGCAGTGCCCGGACACCATTGATGGCACAACAGCGAAGCCGACTACACCTCAAGTTCCTCTAATTAATCAGCTAAGGGCGTCCCATACCACCCTCATGGTTGTATTGTTTTCCCGGGTGGTCATCCAATGAATAGGTCCTTACAAAGAGGTACTCGGGAAACAGGCCGAGTCCCCTAAAGTAAAACGAGTTCCCCATCGCAATCAAGATATCATCATCATATCATAAATATTCTCATCATGTTCATTGATTAAAGTAAAGCAATAGCATAATACTAATCATAGTAGCTAATTCCTAAAGGATAAACAAGGACAGGAAAAACAAAACACTAGTCAATCCTTAGGTTGATCATGGTATGCGAGACAATAAATTATAAAGTAAGTAGCACATAATGGGTCAGGGGACACTTGCCTTCACCAGGTTGTTGCTCAGGGAAGTCTCCTGCAACACACTCGAGAATCATAGGCTGCTCGTTATCTACGCAAAGCAATCATTCATTCAACACACTTGGGGAATAACAAAAGAACAGTACACCAAACATATGAACAGAGTAAACATAGGTTCAATAGCAAGGTAAAGGCACATAGGCGCATTCTAGGTTTTGGGGTAGATAACTATGCTAGGTGTTGGGGGCCTTCCTCTTCCGAAGGTCCTCAAAAACTTAATTAACATGTCTTTTAGTGTAACATAGATTGCCACAGGAGGCTTCAGCTTTGAGATGAAAGCGTGCATGGTATGAAGGTGCGGTCTGAAGGAAGGATAAACTAGCTTCGAAGATGTGGCTAAATAAGCTTTGGCTTAGCACGATGACGATGGTGAAAGATGAAATCGACCTAAAGGAGAAAAGTCTGCTTAGTGCTCAACAGCTTGCCTTACGGTCAAAAGTAAATGTGGGGGACATGAATGTAATTTTGTCCAGGCTGCGTCCTGTGCCTATAAATAAATGACAGTAACCCCATACTGTTCACACTGAATTGTAATCACTCTCGCGTCACTCCCACTTTTCCACCTTCTGTCAAGCCAAAGGTACAAATTTAATATAAATATCATTAATGTTTATTCATATTTACAAGAGAATATAAATAATCTAATGATTTGAATGATTGTTTATATTCTTTTTGTGTTTATATATCTCTATTTACATTTCTGTTCACTGAAATGATGAAGGTATGCCCTTCATGACCTTCGTTTGAAGATTATTATAACCCATGGGAGATAATGCTTCGAAGGACGAAGGTCTCTAATCGTTAACAATTGTGTTGCTTTGTTCTTGGTGTATAGCATCCGAGAACAAGGACCAACACTAGGTGGTATGTTGTTCTCGAACTAGGTCTATCTCAGTTCATTACTTACTTAAATAAAGTTATTTCAGGGATGGGATCATACATTAAATGGGGTTGGATCTACAAAGTTAGGCACTTGAATACTCATTAGGGTTTTATCTTTATTTTATTTCTAATAAAATTTCCATAGCCTTACTCTAACCTATAGACCAACTATAATAGTAAATGAACAAAATTTAAATAGATAGAAAATAACATACTTAACATTTTGCAATTTGAACTATCCAATTTAGAGTTCATATGCAAAAGTTACATGGTTTACAAGTTTTGGGACTAAACTGCAATTAACTATAGATCCCAGGGGCTAGCACGTTATTTTTCCTAGACTCATACTACATGTGCGTGGGAGAAACGGCTCGGGTCGATTGCGGGGGGAAGAGGGAATGACAGGTGGGGCTAGGGCACTGTTGGCCACTTGTTCTCAAATGCTATAAATCAAGAACAAGGCAACACAAATGTTAATAGTTAAAGACCTTCATCCTTCGAAGCCTTATCTCCCTTAGGATATAATGATCTTCGGACGAAGGTTACGAAGGACGTACCTTCATCATTCCAATAAATAAGGATGTAAACAAAGACATATGAAATGCATAAGGAATATGAATAATCATTTCGAATCATTAGACTATTCATATCCTTATTATATAAACATAAACAATTATCAACGATATTTGAATTACATTTGTACCTTCGACTTGACAGAAGGTAAAAAAGCAGGAGTGGCGCGTGAGTGATTACAAATCAGCGTGAACAGTACGCTGTTACTGTTCATATATTCATAGGCACATGACGCAACCTGTGCAAAATTACATTCATGTCCCTTACATTTACTGTTAGCCAAAAGGTAAGCTGTCGAGGACTAAGCAGTCTTTTCCCCTTTAGGTCTGTTTCATTCTTCACCATCGTCCTAGTGCTAAGCCGAAGCTTCTCCATCCATAGCTTCGGAGCTGGTTCATCCTTCTTCCAGATCGCGCCTTTCATACCATGCACACCTTCATCTCAAAGACGAAGCTTCCTATGATAGTATACTATACTGGGAAACATGTTAGTTGTGTTTTTGAGGACCTTCGGAAGAGCAAGGCCCCCAACAGTAGACCCTCGCAGTATTAATTTGTTTTTGCGTCTCAAATTTAGACTGTGACGTGAACGAAGGCCTTTAGCCGAAGGTCCGAAAAAACACCTTCCCTTCACTATAATAGCGAAAGTCAATGACAAATGGGGCCCGCCAAGTTGCAATGCACTAGGCATATAAATAGAAACCCGCAGCGACAGCATCTGCTGCGCCATTTCAATCACTTGTGCTACTTTCTTATGTTTTAATTTTCTTGCTGTCAGATTTCGTTTGTTTTGTGAGCTTCGGAATTTGTTCAATTGCCCACCAAATGGCCGATGAGAAGAAGGTTGTTGATCCTGCACTAGCTGGTTTTTACGAGGCCATGGAGAAAATAAACAAGAGAAGATTACAAACAAAATACTAACTGATTTGTCTGAAGATTCTAACGATAGTGGAAGCTTTGATATGGAAAGTGAAGACGAAGATGCTGAAAATCGACTCTGGCGACCAAGTCACACTATCTTCGGAAAATCAACTATTAAGCAGAGTCAAATTGACGCTATGAAAGGGAGATATTTCCGAGATATTTCAATTGTGAGAGCTGGAGGGGACAGTGTCGCACCTGCTCCCAAAGAAGATGAAGTGGTTGTCTACAGGAGCTTCATGAAGGCAGGGCTTCGATTCCCATTAAGCAAATTCCTAGTTGAAGTGCTGAAGACCTTCAAAATTTTCGTTCATCAAATTACCCCTGAAGCCATTATTAGGATGGGGGTTTTCATTTGGGTCGTAAGAAGCCAAGGGCTAGAACCAAGTGCAAAATGCTTCTGCAACATGCACGAGCTACTGTATGAGACGAAGGCTACTTGCAAGGAGTAGTATCACAACAACTTTGGTTGTTATGGCTTCGTGCCTCGCCCTGATGTAAGCTATCCAGTTCCAACATTTCAGAAAAGGTGGCCAGGAGCCTGGATGGAAGAATGGTTTTATGTGAAGAATTATTTAGTTGAGAGGGAAGATATAAAAGGAATTATTCAACGTCCCATTTGATCTCGCTTCAGCATCAGGAGGCCAGCTACTGCTCTTGGGAACGATATAGAAGCATGCCAGAGAAGCTTCAACACTGTGTGTACTTTTATTGGCACAAGAGACTTGGTTCAAGAACACATCGACTATAGAGTATGGCCGCTTGTGAGTGAATGGGAGAATCCGAAGGAGGCTGTTGCCGGGTCTAGTCAGGGCGGCCTGGCCTATTTAAAATATACCTTCAGATATAGAGGTGAGTTTGATGAGCCAAATGATGAGTGGTTGAGCAGTATAGAGGCAACCAGTGACGAATTGCTTGGGGCATACACAAGGGCCAAAGATGATGCAATGACCCTGGCCTTCGAAGGCCGAGGCAAGAAAAGATTGAATAGAGTTTTTGACGTCATTGGTTTCGTATACCCTGATTATAGCCATCCCTCACGAAAGTAGGGAAAGAAAAGAAGAGTTGCCACTTTGGCCATTTCTGTTGTGCCGAAGGGCAAAAAGATCAAGGTCTTAACGCACCAGTCAAGATACATCGAAACGACCATATTGCCAAAACTTGGCGAAGGGACATCTTCCACTGCTGAGGTAGAACAACCTGCTCCTGTCACCCCCAGGGAAGAACTGATTGAATTGCCAAAGGTTCCTGCAGCCGAGCCAGTCGAAACACCAAGACATGGTGCCGAAGCCAAAGTAAAGGCGGCCAAAGAGCAAGAGCTAGAGGAAATAGTAGGGCTGCCAAAAATCTTGAGCCCACCAGCATTGCCGAAGGTATCAAAGGCTCCCACAATAAATCCCAAGAGGAGGAGAATGGCTAGTGTGCTGGACGCCATCCTGGAAACAACAAGGGTATTGACTCCTGCCCCTACTAAAGAGGCAGCCGATGCTGCTACAGCTCGCGCTGAAACCGAAGCTGGGCCCTCAGTGCCCGATGAGGCAGAGCCTGCTGGAACTGTGAAAGAACTAAGTCAAAGCTCTCTTGTGGGTTTTGGTGTTTGGATGACAACCCAATTAAAGGACTAACAAGTGTGCTAAGTGTTGAACAGGTGCTTAATGCAAAGCTAACAGGGTTCAACACAAGTGAATAAGTGTGATAGTCCAAAGACTGATTTATCTATAGATAATGAACACTGCTTAAGTGAGACTCCGTGTGCATAACTCAGAGACAACCGATCAAGCCAAGGATGGAGGCAAGAAGAGCTTCGAGGTACCGAGTGCACGGGAGAAGGTCAAGGAGACCAGGAACCCAAAGCCAGGGGTGAAGAAGAAGACTTGCAAAGTCATGGTTGATCGAGTTAAGAGTTATGATGTATCAAGGATCACTACATAAGGACATGACTTACAACCAATGAGGTAACATCTATAGTTATGTGGTGTAAGTCATAAGGCTCAAGATCAAGCTCGAGAAATGAACAAGGGTGTTGGAGCTCAGATATGTCAATCTAGATCAAGTCAAGTTGACTTAATGGTTTAGAGTCCAACATCGACCTCAAACATGCCAAATTGGGTAAAATGGTGAAAAAGGTTAAGTATGTAAGGTTTGAGTGTTCAACCATGTTGCATACACCTCTTACTACAAATTTGGTGCTTTGGTTTGCTCTCTAACTCTTTCTGTAGAGAAAGTACCATTCTGAGCTCTATTGGAGGAGAAACAGAAAAGCTAGGAGAAGAACAAGAAAGATGTAAGTTTCTAGGACTAAATCAATTGGATTATACTCTAAATGTGTTTGTTTAAGTCTCAGGAAAATCCTCTCAAAAGTTGAAGTCAAACGGAGAAAGAACGGAGGAAAAATCACTTAGTGTGCTGTTGGCTGGTGCACAGGACAGTGAATAGTAGCTGCCTGGTGCACAGGACAGTGAATAGTAACTCTGTTCGGTGCACAGGAAAGTGAATAGTAACCTGTCCGGTGTGACACCCCAGTGTCACTCAGGGTTTTTCTCAAAAAGCCAAACCAAGAGCCATCATTTTATGTGAACCAAAGTAAGCATGAGCATCAAAATAACTTAAGTAATGATGAAGTCACCAAGTATATACTTAAAAGTGTCATGATCAAAGCAATTGAGTCCTTTAAAAGATAAGATTATGCAACCCTAGTTTAAAAACCCTAAATGAGCCCCATGAGCAAAATTCAAAAAAGTAAGAAAAAGGGAGTGAAAAGTTTAAAATTTTGAGTTGAGCCAATTATAAAAATTGAAGTATATTTAATGGGCAATAAGAAAGGTTGAGAAAGCTTAGCCAAAATAGCTCAAATAAAACCCCAAATCAAGCTTTCCATGTGTGGACTTAATGAGAATTCTGAATTTCAGATTTCTGAAATTCAGACCTTGAGCCAAAGATCAGGGATGTTCACCTTGATCCCTAACTCAAATCCTAATGGCCCCATTGACAAAAATGTGTCTAACTAACCCCTCTGTCGTGTGCCAGAAGATGGCATTGGGACGCGAGCCCTAGACATGACTAAACCTTGGATTTGCCTCGGATTTGCGCAGGGAGACAAACCAGATTTCCTGGCTACATATCTCTGCGACCAGTAGGCAAAATCCTATGACCCCCACACAAGAATGGTAGCTTGTAGGGAGGAGAAGAGGTTTTGTGCACTGACCAAGGCGAGAGCAGGCTCGGATGAGCGACTACACGCGCCAGAACTTGGGCAGAACGCACGGGCACACGTGTTCGACCCTGGTCGGCACGCCAGAGCTCGCCCAACCTGCGCGCGCGCGCTCCCCGGCGTCCGGTCAAGTCCGCCGCGCGCCCACGCCCTCAGCCGTGCCCGCCCGCGCCTATAAAGCCTCCCCGGGCGCGCCTCACTTCGCCCCGCACTCACCCCCTTCGGCCAGCCACTTTTCCTTAGCTCCGGCGAGCTTAATTTCTGCCCGCCATTGCCACCCGAGCTTCGACCACCGTGGCCAGCTCCCTCCAGCCACCCTCAAGTCAAGCCAGCGCTTCGGCTAGATCCGCCAGTAGCCCGTGAAGCTTGCCAAGCCCTCGGACCCGGCCGGACTTCACCGGAGGCCCGAGATTGACTTCACCGGACTTCGGTCTTCCGCCGTCGCGCGTGGACCGAGCTATCCAGTGAGTCTCCGCCCAATTCCTCTCGCTCATGACTTCTCTGGCATCCCGTGGACCTCCCTGACCCATTTGATTGAACTATCTCGCCGTGACCAGGCCGGTCTCCTCGCCGCCGACGAGCATCCCCGCCTGCGCGCGTGGACCGACCGACTCCGGCCATCTCCGACGGCGTTCCGCACACCGTTGTGATCCCCGAGACCTCCCCTTCATCCTCGACCTCTTCACCGGAACAGTCTCGCCGCCGGTAAGCCCCTCCGCCCTTTTCCCCGCCGCGGCTACTGTTTAAGGTAGAAGAAGGACCTCGGGTTAGGTTTTTGTAGAACCCGAGGGGTTTTCTGTAATGTCAGAGACTCAGGTGAATAGTAGCCTGAGGACTGATTCGCGAAGAAAACTTAGAAAACCGCCAGGGACCCCAGTGCAAAGTAGATTTTCAATTAAATCGATTCTGATATTCTTTTTAAATAACCAGAGAACTTGTAAAATTCATAACTTGATGAATTCTTAATCAAAAAATGTCAAACCAATTTTGCTAGCCTCTGTATATTATAATCTATCTTTTAAAAATAGTAGACCCTATGCTTTTTGTTCAAAATTTTAGAGTTTAAAATTAAAAACAGAAACCCACTAAACCTTATTTAATCAAGGAAAATTAGTTTTTCTTCTGTGCTAGACTTTAGAAAATTTGTGGGTATTCAAACCTCTTTTAGACATTGTTTAAAAATAGTAGGAACCCCAGCATTAGAAATTATGATGTAGTTTCTCATTTAAAGATGTTTTGTCCAAAACTTAGAGAAAATCATAAAGATATTAGAAATTAATGAGCAGTGATTAATATTATTTTTCCTAGTTTACTTATGTAACAGAGAACCTAGGAAAAATACAGAGACCATTAATTTGGATCAGTTTTAAATTAAAATGATTTGTTTAGCCTAAATAAGACTAAAAATCAATTATTAAAGAGGCAAAACTATAACCAAAATGCTTAACAAAAATCCAGTGAACTTATAACCACCAGAGCCCCACTACAAAAATATAGAGCACCTCAGTCCAACTTTTTAAGTAAGGGAAATAAATACAAGGTGATAATAAGGCATTTTCCAACTAAATCATGAACAACCTCAAATAATGTGATAATGGGCAACCAAAAATTAGCTAAGTCTATGATGAGGTAAACTACCAGAGAAAAAATGCAAACCCATGAAAAGGAGGCAAACTCTTACCAATTGCTAATGATTTAAGAGAAAAGCCATTTAATTCAAATAATGCATACCACCCCTTCCCTTAAGCAAAAAGATGCCAAACTTCAGAATGATTGCTCTTGCACAAAATAATAACCAAGAAAAATAAGAACTCTGTTGTTTGATATTTTTCAAGTGTAGTGGTAGTAGAAAGCACCCATTTGGCTAGAAACTTGAGAAAACCATAGAAAAATAATTAAAAGGTATTAATGACTAGAAATTTGTATCAAGTCATGTTATAACACCTAAAAGCCAGCAAAAATAAGTTCTGAAGAATTACCCACTGTTAAATAGTAGTTGTAGTTCAAAGCACCCCTTCTACCCTAGAGTTTAATAATTTTGTGCAGCGAAAACTATTCACTTTCTGATCCCCAAATTTTAAGACAGAGAAACACACACCAGTAGCAAGCCACTGTAATTTTTACAGAATTTTTAGAATTTTATAAAAGCAACTTGTAATTCAAACCTACTCCAAAACATTAAAGAGAATAAAGGAAAAGGAAAGAAGAAATAAACCCCACCTCAATAAGTCTAACTTGAGTACTTATCATTTATCCCTAAGACTTAAAAAGAATTCAGAGGAACCCCAAAATTAAACCTACCTTTTACCTTAGCTAAATTTGAACCAGTTACCAAGTATACCACCCAAGGGTCTTGCATAAGTAAAGTTAACTTTGTTTAATTCAAGAAAGATCATACACCTTTTAAGTTGTGATTTCTAAAAGCACATATCATATCATGCATATATCTTACGCATTGCATTCATTAGATTGTAATCTTGCCGACGGAGAGTACGTGCTCATCCCCGAGCAAGGACCTGTCCAAGAGGAGGACCAGGAGCAGGCTTTAGAGGCTGCTATCGAGGATCTCCCCGCAGCCCCAGCAATTGAAGGCAAGCCCCGGTTTTATGCATAACCTATTAATTATGCTATTTTACTACACTTAATGCTTGTAGGATTGCAATGTGCACTTAAGTGTAGGAGTTGCTTGAAACCTCTAGTTGCATGAACTTAGGATTCCTTTTTGAGATGAATACTAGCATACTAGGTCGAGTAGCTGCTTGCTAATCAGGATCTCGGTAGAAGTCGAGTGATTTTTCTAGCACTCGCGCGAGGTCAGGAATTGATTGTATTCATCTTAATAATGGGATATATGTTGGTCTATGGACTTGGATCCAGGGAGGATGCTTTGTCCATGAGACAGGAAAATGAATTTAAGGATTAATGTGTGGATACCTGAGTCAAGCTTTTGAACGTACTAAGCACATGCTGGGAAATATGGTGACCGGTAAACCTAGTACCTGAGTGAAGCCGGGCGCGGACTTTATCCCTCATGCGACCTGAGACTGGGTCTCCCATGCTAGCTATGGTGGGTACAAGTGCGGTCACTGCACGGCGGCAGCCGGGGTCAGTGGAGCATTGTATGCCAAGGCGGTGAGGCCTGGACGCGAACGGGGAATCGATGGGGACGGTTGTCATGTGCAGGGTCGAAGTACCCTGACATGCCGTGTGTTTAGGTTTACCTTGCTAGGTTAAAACTCGATTCGAATCGTCTGCTTCTCGCAGCTAATGAGACTGCTTGATTCCTTGTACTGCATCGAGTAAGAAGTGAAATGTGGTTACATGAGATAACTTGTTGATTGAACTACTTGATTGTTACCATGTATGCTTAGAAGGAGCAAATCTAGCTAAGTTAATGATGGTAAAATTTGGAAAAGCTAAAAATTGCTTTTAGTAACAGCTAGTGCTTTTGGCAAACCAAACCCCTCAGCCAAACAGCTGCATAGTCTAGAGGTAGAGGAGTAGACTCCTCACACCGGGTAAGTCTAGCTGAGTATTAGTATACTCAGCCTTGCTTGTGGCACCATTTTTGCAGGTACCATGCAGGATTTGATTGATGGTGTGACTTGGCCTACCACCCTGCCACCGGTTTGGACGGTCGAGTGGGATGTTGCTCCGGCAGGAGAGGAGCATGAGGAGTAGTGGGCTAGGCCTTGCCCATTTCCTCATTACCAACGACATCGATTATCCGCTGCACTTTACTTTATAAACTTTATTTGCTACTCCAGAACTCCAATTTATGTAATAATTCAGTACTTAATTTGAGGTTTCCTGTTTTATTGTATTTCTTCTGTGACTCACCTTCGAGTGAGATTGTGGAATTTGATCCTGGTTAAGTGGCTCTATCAGACTAGATCTGAAGGACTGACGGGTTATTCCGATTTAAGTGTGTCACAGCCCTTGAGGCATGACTTAGGCACTTAAGCTGGAATAATTCGGGTGGTTCTGCCACATCCGGTGCACAGAACAGTGAATAGTCCCTGTCCGGTGCACAGGACAGTGAATAGTCGCTGCGTCCGGTGCACAGGACAGTGAATAGCAGCTGTGTCCGGTGCACAGGACAGTGAATAGTAACCTGTCCGGTGCACCAACGGCTAGCTGTTCTAGAGAAGGAAACTGCCAATCAGATCCGTTACTGTTCACTGTCCGGTGCGCCACCGGACAGTCCGATGCACCCGCAACTAGGGAAGGCTGGGAGCTTCCAAATGAAGCTCCAACGGCTCCTAGGCCATTTGGGGCTATAAAAGGGACCCCTAGGCGCCTCAAACAAGAATACAAGTGCAGCCAACAAGTCCATACACCATTTGGATCAATTCTTTCTCTCCCTCTCTTGTGTATCTCTCTAGTTTGTGTAGAGGCGAAGTTATAAGCCTTTAGAGAGAGGGGAAGTGCTGCTGAGAGCTAGAGCAAAATCTTGAGCGCATTGTTACTCTGTCGGAGTGCTGTTGAGAAGATTGTAAGCAGCCACGACATCGTTGTAACTGATATCAACATAGTGGAAGGCTCTATCTGTCGCCCGACAGATCTGAGCAAACAGAGGAAGGAGTTGAAATAGACTCCAAGCCAAGGTGTGGCTAACTCCAATGAGGACTAGGCAAGCATTTCAGGCTTGGCCGAACCTCGGGATAAATCCCTGTGTCTGTGTGCTCTGCTCTGTGCTGTGTGTTGTTTCTCTGTCTTATTTGTTGTTTATACTTGCACTTCAATATTTATATGTGCTATAAGCTGTCTTCGAAGTGCAGGGTATTTTAAGACAGGAACTTCAATTCCGCTGCAACCTACTCGAAGGGTCCTTCATCCCACTCCGATCTAGCCTTCGAGTAGAGTAAGAATTTCCAGTTATAAAGTGATAATTTTTATTCGCCTATTCACCCCCCCTCTAGGCAACATCCAGATCCTGTGCCCGGGCAAAGGGAACTTTCACTAAGCAAGAACCTTCAGATGCTGGCCTGGCTATAGAGAAGAAAGTCGTGCCCGAAAAAGCTAAATCTGCTATTCCCGAAGCACCCTCCTAAGATTGTGACTTTATTATTCGACATGCTTCGGGAAAAAGGTTATCTGAAGAAGAAATCGCGGAAGCCAGACACTACGCCTGGGAACTGAATTACCCGAAGGGGGCCTTGGTGTACAATGGCACCGACGAAGATGATTTCTTATACTGTCTCCCAGACAACAAAGAAATATCCGTCTACCAGGAGATGGCCAAAAATGTGGGATTTCCGAAGCTTGAATTTGGCCTCTCTGCCATGTCAAAGGATGACCTCGCAGACAGCCTTGTGTACAACAGTCTGAAGGTATGGAAGTTATGGACTTAAAAATAAATTGTCTTGTCTTTTATTCTCATGCTGATCCTTTATCCTTCTTCTTTTTGCAGGGCTTAATTCTTAGCAACGCTTTGAGGGCGCAGAAGAATGCTGGAGATGAAAGCTGCCAGATAGCCCTTGGCAACCTTCGGTCAGAGGTTATCAAGCTGAGAAATGAAGCCTTAGAAAAAGATAAAATTCTGCTTTCGTTGGTGGACAGAGTGAAAAAAGACGAAGCGAAATTTAATGCTCAATCTAAAGCTCATACAGCCAAAGTTGAAGGCCTTCAGAAAAAGCTTGCCGAGGCTAATGAAAATTTTGAAGTTGCAAAAATAAAGCAAGAGATAAGCGAATGGTCAAATGCTAGGCTGGAGAAAAATGTTGAAGAGCTTCGTGAATCCAAGGAGAGATGCTTTGAGAAATCCTTGGATTGTGTAAGACAACTGAAAACCAGCTTTGCCAAGGTGGGTGCATACTCTTCGGAAGAAAAATTCATTCGAGGCGACCCCAAAGGAGTCATTGATTGGATAAGTGGAGAAGCCAAAGCTTTTAAAGAGATTCTAAGTGATCGCGGGGACATTTGTGCCTTTTCCGACGTGCGAGGGGTTGCAGCAATTCTGGAGAAAGCTGGTTGTGACCATGTTAAAGCTCCAGCCCAGAACGAGGCCACTTTCTCCATAGACGACACGAATGACACCTCGGCCGAAGCTACTTTGGTGGGCGGAAAATTTTATTCCGATGTCTGGGTGAACGGTGCCGAGAATTGGCCAACAAAATCATAAAGAAAAATGAAAAAGAAACCCACGATGCTCGATAAGAAGCTAAGCAAGCCGAAGAAGCTGCCGAGCACACAAGGCGTATAGGTATTATTATTAAATTTTAGCTTCGGTGTTTATTTCCTGGCTTTAGACAAACGGTTTGTTTACTACAGCTGAACTCTCACCGCTACCCGAGCCATATGACCCCCAGGCCGATCCCGTCATGAAAGAGGCGCTGGATGTGATGAGTGTTGCCAATTCCATCGTCGACGAAGTCGTCGATAGACTTCTGAATGAGGCCGCCAAAAAAATTCTTAAAGAAGATTAGGCTTTTGTTGTAATGATACAATGTAACATTTGTGTATGAGACAATTAAGAGACATGTAGATTAATGTAATATATTTCTTTGCGATGCATGAAATTTACGCACATACCGTTTTTGAGCCTTCGGCAAAAAAACACCTTCCCTTCTTTTCATGCTTCGTAAAGAAAGAAGCCCCTTTTATGGCAGAACTGTTATGCAATACTGTTAACAGATTTTCCTGATAAAATTGTATTTGCCGAAGGTTTGCTTCGTGCCTCAGCACTTTCATTCAACAAATTATTGCCGAAGACCTGCTTCGTACCCAATCTTTGCTGTTGATGCGATATGATGTATGATGTAATGTTATGCGGAATGGTGCTATGATATGATGCAACATGATGTTTATGTCGAACACACACACGCCCACACTGAAACACTCAAGACTCTGCATCCCCTTAGGGACGTCTTTGGAGTCTTTAAGCTCTGCATCCCCTTAGGAACGACATTGGAGCTTCTTCACCTTATATTTCGGTGGTATTTAAGCTCTGCATCCCCTTAGGAACGACTTTGGAGCTTCATCACCTTCTATTTCGGTGGTATTTAAGCTCTGCATCCCCTTAGGAACGACTTTGGAGCTTCTTCACCTTATATTTTGGTGGAATTTTTGGCTCTACATTCCCTTAGGAACAACTTCTGAGCTTCGGAACTTACTTTACACTCCCTTAGGAATAGCTTTTGTAGCTTTGGAACTTATGCCGTGCTCCTTTGGAAACGACTTTTGTAGCTTCAGAACTTACTCCGCTCTCTTAGGAACGACTTTTGTAGTTTCGGAAGTCTGTTAGGAGGACGCATTTTACTCATTGATACAGGCACAATTATTGCATGAAATCAAAATTCAGTCCTTCATGACTTGTTTTTCATACAAAAAATAAATGGCAGAAAAGATAAAGATACAACAAGAGTAGGATATGCTTTAGTAGATGTGCTTGGATTCAGGCACAGTGCTGTTAACTGTGCGAGCTTTGGACTCCTCCAGAAAGTCACGCTACTGTTGAGCGTGATGGTGCCCTTCTGGCCGCTAGCTTCGGGTCAAAGTAGGTGGTAGTGGTGGGGGTGGTGGTGGTGGGAGTTGAGCCTAGGAAGCTTGAGAGTGGCTCGCCGAAGCGACAGAGGCCATAGGCTGTTGATTACCTACGTACTCTGGGACATAGGGAGAGTAGCATGAGGCATTATCTAGGACCTGCTTCGGCTGATTTTGTCGTGCCTCAGCTTCGGCAAACTCCTTTTGCTTCTGATTTGTGACTTGGCATGTTCTTGTGGTGTGGCCCTTGTCTTCACCGCAGAATAAGCAATATAGTCTTCTGGGCTGATCTCCGTATCTTCCTCAGAAGCTTCTGCCCCCTCTGCCTCTTAGGGCTGGTGGCCTGAAGGAGCTTTGTTGTGGCCCTGATGACTGAGAGCTATGCTGTGGCCTTTGGGGTTGACTTCCTCTATCATCACTTGGATTGGCATTATGGATTGACCTGACGTGTCTGGGGTGAAGTCTTCCTCCAAAGCCCCTAGCCATCTCAGAAAACATGTAAGCTTCCTCCCTTCTTTGGCGGAAATCGTTATCAGCCCGGATATATTCATGCATCTTCTGAAGAAGCTTCTCCAGGGTTTGCAGGGGCTTCCTGGCAAAATACTAAGCTGTAGGTCCTGGCCGGAGCCCCTTGATCATGGCATCAATGACAATTTCATTGGGCACTATAGGCGCTTGTGCTCTCAGACATAGGAACCTTCAGACATACGATTGAAGATACTCCTCATGGTCTTGCGTGCATTGAAATAGAGCCTAAGCAGTGACTGGCTTCGTTTGAAAGCCTTGGAAGCTAGTAATTAACATATCCTTGAGCTTCTGCCATGATGTGATTGTTCCTGGCCGAAGAGAAGAGTACCAAGTTTGCGCTACACTTTTAACTGCCATGACGAAGGATTTCGCCATAACTGCAGTATTGCCCCCATATGAAGATATGGTTGCTTCGTAGCTCATCAGGAACTGCTTGGGGTCTAAGTGGCCATCATACATAGGAAGCTGAGGTGGCTTGTATGATGGGGGCCATGGGGTAGCCTGCAATTCTGCTGCCAAAGGAGAAGCATCATCGAAAGCAAAATTAACATGATGAAAATTGCCATATCATTCATTATCATTGTATGAATTTTCTTGACGAAGTTCTCTGTGGTGGGGCCTTCGGTCTTGGTCCTCCTCAGTGAGATGGCGCATTTCTTCGGCGGCCTCATCAATCTTTTTCTGAAGATCGGCGAGCCAAAGCATTTGTTCCCTCTTCTTTTGAACCTGTTGATGGATAGCTTCAAGGTCCCTTATCTCTTGGTCTAGTTACTCCTCCTGAGGTGTTGGGCTAGTAGGCTTCCTCTTCTGGCTCCTAGCCTCACGTAGCGTTTCCTGATTAACATCCAGTGGCTGCAGTGTAGCCCCTGGCCCTGCTGTCTTCTTCGGCGGCATGACGAAGATCAAAGCTTGCCGAAGGTGGTTGAATGGGTTCACCGGAGGTGGGCGCCAATGTTGGCCACTTGTTCTCAAATGCTATAAATCAAGAACAAGGCAACACAAATGTTAATGGTTAAAAACCTTCATCCTTCGAAGCATTATCTCCCTTAGGATATAATGATCTCTGGACGAAGGTTACGAAGGGCGTAGCTTCATCATTCCAATTGTCGGGTACCATAATTCGGGGTACCCCCAACGCTCCTAATCATGGCTGGCTAACACCCTCAGACCAACTGACGGGTGCGGTTCAAGCCAAGGCTTCGTCTACCCAAAGGACTCGATCTTACCCGAGCCCAGCCTCGGGTTGAAACAATGGTCCTAGACGAATTCACGCCTCGCCCGAGGACCTCCTCAGACGGCAGGCGCCCCCTCGGCTCTCCCAAGGCCCGGCTCGGGCAGGCTTCGTTGTGAAGTAACCTTAGCCATACCGCCTCACCAACCGACCGCTTCGCAGCGCATTAATTGCAGGGGATGCCTGACGACGTATCCTGACACACGCGCTTCAGTCGGTCAGGCCGAAGTGACCGCAGTCACTTCGCCCCTCCTCTTCTCTGTCCGATATGATAGGAAAACAGCGCCGCCCGCTCTGCTTCGACTGCCGTGTCAGCCACCCCGGCAACGACTGACAACAGGTCACGATCAACCACCAAGCTCAAGCCTCGGGCGCAACAGGAAGCTCCGCCTTGCCCGACCTCACACTCCGGCCTCGGGAGGAGGTCTTCGCCTCGCCCGACCTCACGCTTTAGCCTCGGTAGGAGATCTCCGCCTTGCCCGACCCCCGGACTCAGCCTCGACCCCGGTCTCGGGAGGAATCGCGTCCTCGCCCGACCCTGGCCTCGGCCACAAGAGAAGTCTCTGCCTCGACCGACCCTAGGCTCAGACTGACCGTGTTGATAGGGGATGCATCATTCTCCTACTCCTAGCCTGCTTAGGCTACAAGGAACAAGACCGGCGTCCCATCTGGCTTACCCCGGCGATGGGTAATGATGGTGCCCCGCATGCGCCATGACGTCGGTGGCTCTCAGCCCCTTACGACAGCAAGGAGATGTCAGCAGGGTCCTCGCCGCGCTGCCAGCTGTGCTCCTATAGGACTCAGGCGCTCCTCCGGCGGCCACGCCATCACATGTACAGCGCCCAAGCTCTCTGCCGACGGCCCCGTTGGCATGTACACAGGGCTTAGGCACTCCACTGCCAGACACGTTAGCGCATAGCTACGCCCCCCGTTGTACACCTGGACTCTCTCCATGCCTCTATAAAAGGGGAGTCCAGGGCCATCCTAAAAGAGGTTAGGGGGGTTCGCGCGAGGGGAAGCGACGTACAAGCCCACTCTCTCTCTCTCCCTCACGCGACGCGCTTGTAAACCCTACTGCGAGCGGCACCCCTGGTGCAGGATAATACAAGGCTTGTCCCACATCTTGTGTTCCATCCCGCGCCAACCCATCTAGGCAGGGACACGCAGCGACAATTCACTCGTCGGTCCAGGGACCCCCCGGGGTCGAAACGCCGACAGTTGGCGCACCAGGTAGGGGCCTGCTGCGTGTTAACGAACACCTTCCCGTTGAGATCCAGATGGGGAGTCTTCAGCAACCTCTCTAGCCCAGGACGGTGCTCCGCTTCGGGAGTCTGGAGTTCATGTCCCTCGACGGCAGCTATGACATGGTACTCCTCCCCCCGCGGCGCGACGACAACGACGGTCTTCGACTCGCACGACGACGACGAGCTCTACGACAGCATCTCCCCGCGGCAGAAGAGGAGCACTCCGGTCGTCCCCGCCACCCTCCTCGTCGGAGGAGGCGGAGACGGGGCAACCATGGCCATGCAGGAGGCGGCACCTTGTCGGCTGTCGCACTAGAGCGAGTCGACGATGCCGGCATTCCCCCGTGGGACATGTCGGACATTGCCCTCGCACCTGAGGCGACGGCGGGTGTCACTTCCCCGCGACGTGTCAGCCCCAAGCAGACTGATGACGCCAGCACCCTCGCGAAGGACCTGCTGGGCGTTACCCTAGTACCTGAGTTGACGGTGTGCACCGTCCCCAACGTGACTTCACCACCGTCCAACGACCAAGAGGTACCGTCCGTTTTCCGTCCCATACCTTTTCGGTTCAGCTTTGATCCACCTAGCGACCCCGCTGAGGTGAGCGCCTTCGTAAAGGCATATCCAAACCTTCCAGGGTACCACATGTGGTCGACCTGGGACTGACTAACAGCCGTCTCGACCTCCGGGCCAGCGGGTTCTGAGGAGGAGGACATCCCCGACTCCGGTTGGGATTTCCCTGCCCTCAATGACCCTGGTGCCATGCGGGGTTTCATGTCCGCATGCGACCACTGCCTCTCCGGTTGTTCTGACGATGGCCATGACCTTGACGACGAAGGTTACGGCCCAAGTCGCGAATGCTTCCACGTCGATCTGGGAGATCACAACAAAGGCAACCACCTCGGTATGCCAGAGGTTGACGATCCCCCTGGGCCCTCATCTCGCGTTGACATCCTGCGGGAGCTAGCTGTCGTCCCAGTCCCTACGGGGGGTCAGGACATACAGCTCGAGCAAATCCGTGAGATGCAGGCCCAGGTCGACGGGGAAGCAGGCCGGCTTGTACAGCTCCAACAGAGCATCGAACAGGAGTGGGCAGGCCGATCACTCGCCGGAGAAGCCTGTCACCGGGCCCAAGACATCTAGCACCGCATCGTTGACAATGCCAGGGCAGCGCTGCCTCCGGTCGTCAGCGGGTCCGGCCAGGACCTAGCTGCAGCGACGATGCTGCTTCGGGCCATGTCGGAGCCATCCACCACCGAGGGACGGCGCATCCAGGGCGAACTCAAAAGTCTTCTAGAGGGCACCGTGGTTCGACGAGCCGAAAGCTCCGCCTCCCGTAGGCGAGCTGACCCCTCGGAGCATCGTGTGGTGTTCTCCTGGCGCATTCAGGAAGCCTCGGTCCATCCCGAGCGCACACGGGGACGAGGCGCCCACCGCCCGGGAATGCCTCGGCAACGAGCACCACCATCTTGACCATCGAGCCCGCCTCGACGAGAAGGTGCGCCGAGGCTACCATCCCAAGTGCAGGGGACGCTGCAACAGCGAGGAGGACCGCAGTCCTTCACCTGAACCACCCGGCCTGCGAGTCTTCAGCCGGGCCATACGACGAGCACCGTTCCCTACCCGTTTCCGAGCCTCGACTACTATCACCAAGTACTCGGGGGAGACGAGGCCGGACCTGTGGCTCGCGGACTACCGACTGTCCTGCCAGTTGGGAGGGGCGGATGACGACAACCTTATCATTCGTAATCTACCCCTTTTCCTCTCCGACGCCGCCCGAGCCTGGCTAGAGCATCTGCCTCCTGCGCAGATCTCCGACTAGGACGATCTGGTCAAAGCTTTCGTGGGGAACTTCCAAGGCATGTACGTGCGCCCCAGGAACTCGTGGGACCTCCGAAGCTGCCGCCAGAAGCCCAGGGAGTCCCTCCGAGAGTACATCCGGCGGTTTTCGAAGCAGCGCACTGAGCTGCCCAACGTCACCGACTCGGATGTCATCGGGGCTTTCCTTGCCGACACCACTTGCCGGGACCTGGTGAGCAAACTGGGGCGCAAGACCCCCACCTGCGCGAGCGAACTGATGGACGTCGCCACCAAGTTCGCCTCGGGTCAAGAGGCGGTCGAAGCCATCTTCCGAAAGGACAAGCAACCTCAGGTCGAGCCGAAGACAGACGCCCCTGAGGTGTACGCCCAGCGGGGCACAAAGAAGAAGGCCAAAAACAAGTCGCGAGCGAAGCGTGACGCCGCAGACGCGAATCTCGTCGCTGCGGCCGAGCACAGGACCCCACGGAAACCACCTGGAGGGGTCGACGCGTTCGACAAGATGCTCAAAGAGCCGTGCCCCTATCACCAAGGGCCCGTCAAGCACACCCTCAAAGAATGTATCATGCTCCGACGCCACTTCCATAAGATCGGGCCCCCGGCGGAGGATGGCAAGGGCCATGACAACGACAAGAAGGAGGGCGGCAGGGAAGAGGGATTCCCGGAAGTCCATAACTGCTTCATGATCTACGGCGGGCAGGCGGCGAACGCCTCGGCTCGGCACCGCAAGCAGGAGCGTCGGGAGGTCTGCTTGGTGAAGGTGGCGGCGCCAGTCTACCTAGACTGGTCCGACAAGCCTATCACCTTCGACCAAGGCGACCACCCCGACTTCGTGTCGAGCCCGGGAAGGTACCCGCTCGTCGTCGATCCGATCATCGGCAACGTTAGGCTCTCCAAGGTCCTCATGGATGGAGGCAGCAGCCTTAACATCATCTACGCCGAGACCCTGGAACTCTTAGGGGTTGATCGGTCTGACGTTTGGGCCGGTGCGGCACCCTTCCACGGGATCGCGCCCGGGAGGCGAATCCAACCCCTCGGACGGATCGACTTACCCGTCTGCTTCGGAACTCCTTCAAACTTCCGAAGGGAAGCTCTCACCTTTGAGGTCGTCGGGTTCCGAGGAACCTACCATGCGGTGTTGGGAAGACCATGCTACGCCAAATTTATGGTCGTCCCCAACTACACCTACCTCAAGCTCAAGATGTCGGGCCCGAATGGGATCATCATTGTCGGGTCCACGTACCGCCACGCGTACGAATGTGACGTGGAGTGCGTGGAGTACGCCGAGGCTCTCGCCGAGTCCGAGGCCCTCATCGCCGACCTTGAACGCCTCTCCAAGGAGGCGCCCGACGCGAAGCGGCACATCGGCAACTTTGAACCGGTTGAGGCGGTCAAGTCTGTCTCTCTCGACCCTAGCAACGACGTCAGCAAGCAAGTTCAGATTGGCTCCGAGCTCGACCCCAAATAGGAAGCAGTGCTCGTCGACTTTCTCCGCGTAAACGCCGAAGTCTTTGCGTGGAGTCCCTCGGACATGCCCGGCATACCGAGGGATGTCACCGAGCACTCACTAGATATCAGAGCTGGAGCCCGACCCGTGAAGCAAACCCTGCACCGCTTCGACAAGGAAAAGCGCAGGGCCATAGGCGAGGAGATCCACAAGCTACTCGCGGCAGGGTTCATCAAAGAGGTATTCCATCCCGAATGGTTAGCTAACCCTATTCTTGTAAGGAAGAAGGATGGGAAATGGAGGATGTGTGTAGACTACACTGGTCTAAACAAAGCATGTCCAAAAGTTCCCTACCCTCTACCTCGCATCGATCAAATCGTGGACTCCACAGCTGGGTGCGAAACCCTGTCATTCCTCGATGCCTACTCAGGCTATCACCAAATCAAGATGAAAAAGTCCGACCAGCTCGCGACTTCTTTCATCACACCTTTTGGCATGTACTGTTACACCACAATGCCATTTGGGTTGAGGAATGCTGGCGCCACTTACCAGAGGTGCATGAACCACGTGTTTGGAGGACACATCGGCAGAACGGTCGAGGCTTACATCGATGACATCGTTGTCCAGACAAAGAGAGCCTCCGACCTCCTCTCCGACCTTGAAACGACATTCAAGTGTCTGAGAGCGAAAGGCGTGAAACTCAATCCTGAGAAGTGTGTCTTCGGAGTCCCCCGAGGCATGCTCCTTGGGTTCATCGTCTCCGAGCGGGGCATCGAGGCCAACCCGGAGAAAATCACGGCCATCACCACCATGGGACCGATCAAAGATTTAAAAGGAGTACAGAGAGTCATGGGATGCCTTGCGGCTCTAAGCCGCTTCATCTCACACCTCGGCGAGAAAGGCTTGCCTCTGTACCGCCTCTTAAGGAAGGCTGAGTGCTTCACTTGGACCCTCGAGGCCGAGGAAGCTCTCGAAAACCTTAAGGCGCTCCTTACGAAAACACCCATCCTGGTGCCTCCCGCCGCAGGAGAAGCCCTCTTGATCTACGTAGCCACGACCACTCAGATGTTTAGCGCCGCGATCGTAGTCGAGAGACGAGAAGAAGGGCATGCACTACCCGTCCAGAGGTCGGTCTACTTCATCAGTGAAGTACTTTCCGAGACCAAAGCTCGCTACCCACAGATCTAGAAGCTGCTCTACGCAGTGGTCCTGACACGACAAAATTTGCGACACTACTTCGAGTCTCATCCGGTAACTGTGGTGTCATCCTTCCCCCTGGGGGAGATCATCCAGTGCCGCGAGGCCTCGGGCAGGATAGTAAAGTGGGCGGTGGAGCTTATGGGCGAAACGCTATCATTCGCTCCTCGGAAGGCCATAAAATCCCAGGTCTTGGCGGACTTCCTGGCTGAGTGGACCGACACCCAGTTACCGACAACTCCAATCCAGCCCGAGCTCTGGACCATGTACTTCGATGGGTCACTCATGAAAACAGGAGCGAGCGCTGGCCTGCTCTTCGTTTCACCCCTTAGAAAGCATCTCTGCTACGTCATTCGCCTCCATTTTCCGGCGTCAAACAACGTGGCCAAGTATGAAGCACTGGTTAACGGGCTACGCATCACCGTCGAGCTAGGGGTCCGACGCCTCGACGCTCGAGGCAACTCGCAGCTTGTCATTGACCAAGTCATGAAGAACTCCCACTGCCGTGACCGGAGGATGGAATCCTACTGCGACGAAGTCCGGCGCTTGGAGAACAAGTTCTACGGGCTGGAGCTCAACCACATCGCCCGACGGTACAACGAGACTGTGGACGAGCTGGAGAAAATAGCCTCGGGGCGAACAACAGTTCCCCTCGACGTCTTCTCCAGAGATCTGCATCAACCATCCGTCAAGATCGACGATGCGCCCGAGCCTGAGGAAGCCTCGGCCCAGCCCGAGGCCCCTCGGCCGAGCCCGAGGTACCCTCGGCCGCACTCGAGGCACCCTCGGACGTCGAGGAAGAGGCCTTGCCCGTCGAAGAAGAACGGAATGGGGACGCGCCAGATCCGAACTGGTAGGCCCCGTACCTAGAATATCTCCTCCGAGGAGAGTTTCCCATCGACAAGACCAAAGCTCGGCGGCTGGCTCGGCGCGCCAAGTCATTTGTCCTGCTGGGTGATGGAAAAGGGCTCTACCACCGCAGCCCCTCGGGCATCCTTCAACGATACATATCCATCGCCCAAGGACAAGAGCTGTTGCAAGAAATACACTCGGGGGCTTGCGGCCATCATGCAGCGCCTCAAGCCCTCGTGGAGAATGCCTTCCGACAAGGTTTCTACTGGCCAACTGTGGTGGCCGACGCCACTAGGATTGTGTGCTCCTGCTGGGGGTGTCAATTCTACGCAAAGCAGATGCATCTGCCCGCTCAGGCCTTGCAGACAATACCAATCACCTGGTCATTTGCAGGGGGAGCAGCAGCACCCTCGGCGTTGATTCCACCCTCGGCGGAACCAGGCCCGGCCTCGGGCGACGACCCAGGCAAAAGGACCTCCACCTAAGGGAGGACGCCAGCACTGCGCCAGCAGATGTCTTGGCCAAGCTCTAGCAGCTGCTGCCACACCTTCCTCGGCCTAGGAAGCCACCATCTCCTGGGCCGATGAAGTCTCCTTCCAAGCCGACTCCGCGTCTGTCCGCGCTAGCACCGCTGCCTCCGGCTTCGGCTCATCGCAGAGCAGCCGAGGTTTCCGAAAACTGAGCAAGGGAAGCCTAGAGCGGCAAGGCCGACAGAGCCGAGGGACTCCTACGCCTCCGGGATACGGACACCTCACTCATCACCTTCCGTGAAAGGCAACCAACGCTCGGTTAAGTGGTTCGGCCAGCCAACAGACAAGTCCTAGCGCTCGGAATGAGGAAGACACACAGCTTGGTTCTCGAATACCCAAATGTTCAGGCCTCGACAGCCACAATGAACATACACTGGCGCTCAAGGTGCCATTACAAACGGGACTCCAGTTCCGTTCCCGCGGGTACGAACAACCCCCCACATCGGAGGGCCCGCGGGACGACGAACTCCAAGCGGCTTACCGGCAACCGCTCCGACAGCAGCGACAACAACCTCCGTCCCGGGCGGCAAGACGGCTGCAGCAACGGCTTCAGGGCAAACGCTGCGGTGGAAAAGCCCTCGCCCACGAAGGACGAGAACCAGCCATTCAAGCCAAGGAGACGGAGGTCCAGGGGTGCGGGCGGAGTTGGCGGTCTCGTCGGCAGAGACAACCTCCTCCGGCTGCCACCACCTCAGCACCGACGACAGCGGCCACCTGCACGCCGGTGCCACGCCGGCGAATGGTGGACGCCCCAGCCTGCACCGGCAGATCCCCACTCAGGTCCTTGTGGACAGGCAGGCCTCGACCTCCGCACAGAGGCGTCGTGCCGGAGTGAGGACAAGACAATCCAAGAACACGAACGCCGCCTATGCGGCGTACGGTGTCTTGGACGATCCACCGGTGCGCGTGGCGAAACAGACGCCCGAGCCCAGATCAAGCGGCAGGAGGCAGCGTCGGAGGCCGCGACAGAGCCAGCTGAGCCAGCGAGCCAGGCACGCTGGAGCCGACGGCGCTAGCGGCCGACCGGTCCTGCGTTGCCGAAGTTCGCCCCTCCGCAAGGCCGACGAGTGCCTTCTCCCCTGAATGCTGAAGGAGGAGATGGCCTGCCAGCCCATGCGGGAGGTAGAGCCCCGGCTCAGCTCTCCCTCCGCCTCGGCAAGGATGACAAAGATCCTTGAAGCTGAGGGCGGGGCAGAGGCCGTAGCCCGGCTTGCTTCTCCCCACCAAACTGCCCATTGGTGAGGGAATGCAGCCGGGCTGCACGACGAAAGTCCTTGAAGCCAAACGATGGCTGAAAGGTACCGATCTCAACGAGTCCACGCTCCTCCAACGATAGAAAGAGCAAGGCGATGCTAGGGCACCCCATCCGGGGGCTCAAAAGGCAGAAGGGCGCGAGGCATGAGGGGAGGACGAAGGCATGGCCACTGCTCAGGGGATCGTTTCCCTCTTTATAGGCAGACCTCCTCGCTTGCACCCCTTAGCTTCATGGGCAAAGTCCCCACTGACAAACTCCAGGGTTCTCCCCCCACGACACAGAGGCTGGGACCCATGCGTCATACGAGCTGAACCGAAGCACGAAGGAGGCGAACCGCCGCACGCAAGGCATGTAACCGCCCCACGGTTACAAGCACTCTCCCATCTTCGCAGAAACCGGTGGTCGAAAGGGTGGACTGCTACGCGACAAGCGTCCAACTGCACCACAATTGTACGCCCCTTCGGCTCCATCCACATCTGGTGGACCAGCGCAAAGGAAGCGGGCCCACATGTCATGTAACCGGCGCGCCGGTTACGACGTGCAAGAAGCTCCACCGCCAATCACACCAATGTTGCGCCTCCTCGAATGCGGGACCAGTACCGTGACTCGAGGTACCCCTGCGCATGACCTAGCAGTGCCAATTAAAGGCGACGGCCACGGGTTGGTCAGCCGCGGGGCAGGCACGACGGCTGGCATGGTCAAAAGTGGGCCGGCAGTAACTGCAGCGGCAGACAAACGGAAGCAGCAGTCAAGTCACCAGCAAGCTCGCGTCCCCTCCTGAAGCGACGGGAGAGCCCTCCCTCACCGCGTGAAGACGACGCGCCTGTGCCCCATTCCTCGAACGGCTCGCACCCGCAACAGGCGCCACGCGAATCACCCGTCCTGTTGCATCAACTCCCCGACGGAGCAAGCAATACCTCTGGCAGGCGAGGCGGGCGTCGCTTCGTCTTCGCCATAATGACCGCGTCAAAAAAGGTGCGCCACTTTATTTAAAATTCATATCCTTCCCCTCCTCCTCTCTCTCTCTCTTGCCATAGGGACCGGGAAAGGGGACGTTGTGGAAAGGATCCTTCCCTACGAAGGAAGCAGGCCCCGAGCCCTCCTACTGATCAGGGGTTCGAAGGCTGGCCCCTCGGAAGGGTTCGACAGCCGCCCCAGAGCGCCCGGGCTCCGTGCCCACTTCTGATCAGGGGTTCGTAGGCTGGCCCCTCAGAAGGGTTCGACAATCGCCCTAGAGCATGCAGAGTGAGGGATGACTCTGGGTACGTTTGATACATAACCAAGGCTCAGGCTACGCTCCCGAGGTACCCTAGGACATTTTCGAGACCAGCGGGAATGATTTGTAACAGAATCCCACCGGAGGGAGGCATCGAGCCCTCGGACCCTGTCGAAGGGGTCTGGGTCCGGCGAGTCACCCGCAGGTACTTTTGGAGCGCGCCTCCGGGCTACAGCCGACCCCTAACGAACGGGGCACGGGTGTCCACTCGGATCACCCATTAGCAGCTCACTGGAAACACCATGTTCGGCGCCCTCCGAGGGCAACATGGCGCTTCCCCCCCCCCTCCTTGCGGAAAGGCGACGCAGGGGCGTAAATAAAAGTCGGGAAAGTCCTTGATCGTCCTCTCGCTCCGTGCAGAGGCTCGAGGGCTGCTCTCGCACCCGGCTATGCCCAAAACTGTTGACAGCGTCAACAAACCAGCCTGATAACTTGGAACCCGACAATGCACCCGGGCTACTGCCAGGCCGCAAGAGGGAACGACCAGACCAGCTGAAGCACTACGAAAAGCATTTAGACATCAGAGGAGTCAAACCACTCCTCCGAGGCCACGCGGGCTACACCCGGCGGGTGCGCTCGCGCGCACCCACCAGAACAAGGCAAAAAAACCGAGAAAGGTCGGTCCCCTCACCGAAAACGCGGCAAAAGCCTCCAAGCGAGTACCATCACTCCCTTCGAGGCTCGGGGGCTACTGTCGGGTACCATAATTAGGGGTACCCCCAATGCTCCTAATCACGGCTGGTTAACACCCTCAGACCAACTGACGGGTGCAGTTCAAGCCAAGGCTTCGTCTCCCCGAAGGACGCGATCTTACCCGAGCCCAGCCTCGGGTTGGAACAGTGGTCCCAGACGAATTCACACCTCGCCTGAGGGCCTCCTCAGACGGCAGGCGCCCCCTCGGCTCTCCCAAGGCCCGGCTCAGGCAGGCTTCGTTGCGAAGCAACCATGGCCATACCGCCTCACCAACCGACTGCTTCGCAGGCGCATTAATTGCGGGGGATGCCTGACGACGTATCCTGACACACGCGCCTCAGTCGGTCAGGCTGAAGTGACCGCAGTCACTTCACCCCTCCTCTTTTCTGTCCGATATGACAGGAAAACAGCGCCGCCCGCTCCGCACCGACTGCCGTGTCAGCCACCCCGGCAACGACTGACAACAGGTCACGATCAACCACCAAGCTCAAGCCTCGGGCACAACAGGAAGCTCCGCCTCGCCCGACCTCATGCTCCAGCCTCGGGAGGAGGTCTCCGCCTCGCCCGACCTCACGCTCCGGCCTCGGGAGGAGATCTCTGCCTCGCCCGACCCCCGGACTCGGCCTTGACCCCGGTCTCGGGAGGAATCGCGTCCTCGCCCGACCCCGGCCTCGGCCACAAGAGAAGTCTCCGCCTCGACCGACCCTGGGCTCGGACTGACTGTGCTGATAGGGGATGCATCATTCCCCTACTCCTAGCCTACTCAGGCTACAAGGAACAAGACCGGCGTCCCATCTGGCTTACCTCGGCGACGGGTAATGATGGTGCCCCGCGTGCGCCATGACGCCGGTGGCTCTCAGCCCCTTACGACAACAAGGAGACGTCAGCAGGGTCCTCGCCGCGCTGCCAGCTGTGCTCCTAAAAGACTCAGGCGCTCCTCCGGCGGCCACGCCATCACATGTACAGCGCCCAAGCTCTCCCCCAACGGCCACGTTTGCATGTACACAGGGCTTAGGCACTCCACTGCCGGACACGTTAGCGCATTGCTACGCCCCCCGTTATACAGCTGGACTCTCTCCTTGCCTCTATAAAAGGGGAGTCCAGGGCCATCCTAAAAGAGGTTCGGGGGGTTCACGTGAGGGGAAGCGGCATACGAGCCCACTCTCTCTCTCTCTCCCTCACGCGACGCGCTTGTAACCTCTACTGCGAGCGGCACCCCTAGTGCAGGATAATACAAGGCTTGTCCCACATCTTGGGTTCCATCCCGCGCCAACCCATCTGGGCAGGGACACGCAGCGACAATTCACTCGTCGGTCCAGGGACCCCCGGGGTCGAAACGCCGACACCAATAAATAAGGATGTAAACAAAGACATATGAAATGCATAAGGAATATGAATAATCATTTCAAATCATTAGACTATTCATATCCTTATTATATAAACATAAACAATTATCAACGATATTTGAATTACATTTGTACCATCGGCTTGACAGAAGGTAAAAAAGCAGGAGTGACGCATGAGTGATTACAAATCAGCGTGAACAGTACGGTGTTACTGTTCATATATTTATAGGCATAGGACACAGCCTGTGCAAAATTACATTCATGTCCCTGACATTTACTATTAGCCAAAAGGTAAGCTGTCGAGGACTAAGCAGCCTTTTCCCCTTTAGGTCGGTTTCATGCTTCACCACCGTCCTTGTGCTAAGCCGAAGCTTCTCCATCCATAGCTTCGGAGCTGATTCATCCTTCTTCCAGATCACTCCTTTCATACCATGCACATCTTCATCTCAAAGCCGAAGCTTCCTATGACAGTATACTATACTAGAAAACATGTTAGTTGTGTTTTTGAGGAACTTCGGAAGAGGAAGTCCCCCAACAGGCACCAAGCGATAGAGGAGGGAGGCAGTGGATGGGCCGCGGTGGGGACTGGGCTGCGCGCGGGGCGGGGGGGCATCGGGTGGCCACGGGACGGGCCCAGGCCGAGAGGGGGGAAAAGAAAGGTTTTCCTTTTGTATTTCTTTTCCTTTTCTTTTTTATTTCTCTTTTGAACTCAAAAAACAAATCTGCCCCAAATTCAAATTTGATCTCCACAAACATATGCATCAAACAAAATAAATAGAATTTAGGATTCAGTATGCTGCAACAATTCATATTGATGCATCACGATGCCCGATCCTCATGACATAGGATCAATCTTCAGATAACTAGCTTCGAAGAAGCCAAGATAACTTGCTGCAAGCAGCAATAACTAGTGCAACCTGACAAATAAAACTCGAAGCCAACCACCATCTTTAACAGGTAACCTGAAATAAGGATTCGCCCAACCACACTCTCAAAGAACCAGCCAACACAGCCTACAATCAATCGAGGAGACCTCGAAGGGAGGAGGAGCACCACTTGGGAGCGAATGAAGCCACCGCTTCTGCAATCCCGTGAAGGAATTCACAAGAGCAAAGGGGTAGAGATCACTCTCAATATTTGTTAGCACACATCTAAACAAAAAGGGGCCTGTTTTTAGATTATTCAAAGATGCCTTACATCATAGACATAGGGGGTATTTATACTAGTAACAACCAGCCTTAGAGAGGTATAAACACGAAAGAAAAGTATTTTAACGTGCTAATGTGAAGGAGCCTCTTCGGAAGATCTGCAAAGCTGAATTCCGTGTGGTTGTTTGACTTCTAGGTAGCCTTCAGTATTTTGATAATAAATTCTCCTAGGTATCTCCAAATGACATGGGGCTGCATGCGTTGGAAAGCTAACTTGATAATCTTTCTCACCATGTATAGCATGCTTAATGAAACTTTGTAGAATGATGCAGTTTAATATGAAAACTTGGTCATCAAACAGACTGTTGACCTTCTGACCAGTTAGCACTAAAGTAGGTCGGCCGCCTTTCTGGTAGATTTGATTAAGTTAGTCTTAGAAGCATTGGAAACTAGACTTCAAGAGCTTTGCAAAAAGTACTTATGGGCCTTCATAGCTTTTGGGAATCAAAAGATATGACTGTTTCTTCTAGATGGTTCTATTGCGCTGGACTGACTCGGACATAGCTCTTCTTTCTGATTCGCCCTTGATATGTTTTGTCCTTCCTCTTGGGTGAACCTAAGTAATATCAACATACACGACTTAGGTAGCATAAAGTTCTCATTAGTGTTTAATTGAAATTCATAAAGTAGCGCGTGCACCTCTTGTTGTAGCTTCTTAGCTCGGCTACGTGTAATTGGTCCATCAAAGACTTGGGTTGGTGATGATGTTGGTTGTACTTGAGTTGATGTAGTATGACGTGGGGGTTGTAACATGTTTCTTAATGGCATGGTCGTATCATCCTCCTCCCCTTGAAAAGGAGTTGTCCTCGACTCTGAAGTGTCTTCACTTGTATATGATATGAGGGCAGCAACATTGAACGTGTTGCTCACGCCATAGCTTGGTGGAAGATCTATCTTGTATGCATTATCATTGATCTTGGCAAGAACACGAAATGGACCCCTCGTGGCATCAATTTAGGTTTGCGCTGATCAGGAAAACGCTCCTTACGCAAGTGAATCAAAACCAAGTCCCTCGGTTCAAATAACACTTAGTATGACTTAGGGGTTGTAACATGTTGCTTAATGGCGTGGTCGTATCATCCTCCTCCCCTTGAAAAGGAGTTGTCCTCGACACTGAAGTGTCTTCACTCGTATATGATATGAGGTCAGCAACATTGAACGTGTTGCTCACGCCATAGCTTGGTGGAAGATCTATCTTGTATGCATTATCATTGATCTTGGCAAGAACACGAAATGGACCCCTCGTGGCATCAATTTAGATTTGCGCTGATCAGGAAAACGCTCCTTGCGCAAGTGAATCAAAATCAAGTCCCCCGGTTCAAATAACTCTTTCTTCCCATGCTTGTTCATGCTTGCAGCCTTGTGCACGAGCTCAATTGCTTCCTTCGTCTTCTCATGTATCTTTTTTATATATGCAGCACGCTTGGAAGCTTCCATATTGGTTCTTTCCTGCAATGGAAGGGGTAACAAATCTATCGGAGAAATAGGTTTGAACCCATATACAATATCAAAAGGGAATAAATTAGTTGTAGAATGTATTGCCCTGTTATAAGCAAACTCCACGTGTGGCAAACATTCCTCCCAATCCTTCAATTTCTTCTTTACCATTGTTCGCAGCAACATTTACAATGTACGATTCACCACTTCAGTTTGTCCATCAGTTTGAGGGTGGCATGTGGTGGATAACAAAAGTTTAGTCACAAGCTTTGCCCACAATGTTTTCCAAAAATAGCTCACAAACTTCACATCACGGTTAGATACGATGGTCTTGGGCATTCCATGTAGTCTCAAGATTTCTCTGAAAAACAAATTGGCAACATGTGAAGCATCATCGCTCTTGTTGCATGGAATAAAATGAGCCATTTTTAAAAATCTATCAACCACAACAAAAATACAATCTCTTTTTTTGAGTCCTAGGCAGCCCTAAAATAAAATCCATGCTTATGTCTTCCCAAGGAATTTTAGGAGCGGGAAAGGAGTATATAAACCATGAGGGTTCAGTTTTGACTTAGCTTTGTAATAGGTGACACAACGCTCCATAAATCTGATGACATCTCTCCTCATCTTAGGCCAATAGAAATGATCACTGAGTAGTTCGTAAGTCTTCTTTTGTCCAAAATGACCTGTTAGACCTCCTCCATGTGACTCCTACAATAAAAGCAATCTAACCGAAGAATTTGGTACACAAAGTTAGTTAGCTCTAAACAAAAATCCATCATGTATATGATATTTTTCCCGACCTTTTCCATCTTTACAATGATTGTATGGTTTTAAAAATTTAGGATCATCATTATACATTTCTTTCAAATTTTCAAGACCCAAAACTTTTACCTCTAGTTGATTCAACAACACATTCTTTCGAGACAAGGCATCAGCGACCACATTGACCTTACCTTTCTTATATTTCACAATGTATGGAAATGTTTCGATAAACTCAACCCATTTGGCATGGCGACGATTTAGTTTGGCTTGCCCTTTCAAATACTTCAAAGCTTCATGATCGAAATGAATAACAAACTCTTTTGGCCATAAGTAGTGCTGCCATGTTTCAAGCACTCGGACCAAAGCATACAATTCTTTATCATACACAGAATAATTTAATTGGACACCTCCCAATTTTTCACTAAAATATGCTATAGGTTTTCCTTGTTGCATTAAAACTCCTCCTATCCCAATCCCACTAGCATCACATTCTACTTCAAAAGTTTTAGTGAAATTAGGAAGAATAAGTACAGGTGCTTCAGTCAAACGTTTCTTCAATTCTTGAAAAGCTTCTTCTTGTGAGTTTCCCCATTTAAAATCAACACCTTTCTTTGTCAAATCATTTAAAGGGGAAGCGATGGTACTAAAATCTCGCACAAATCTTCTATAAAAACCAGCAAGACCATGAAAACTTCTTACTTGACTTACATTCGTTGGAGCTGGCCAATCATTGATTGCTTTCACCTCATTGATTGCTTTCACCTTGGATTCATCCACCTCTATTCCTTTTGCTGAAACAACAAAGCCAAGAAACACAACATGGTCTGTGCAAAAACTGCACTTCTCAAGATTAGCAGATATTCTCCTTTCTAAGCTCATCTAAGACTTGCCGAATGTGTTTCACATGTTCATCAAAAGACTTGCTGTAAATTAGAATATCATCGAAGTAGACAACAACAAATTTTCAATTGAAAGTTCTTAATACATGGTTCATTAATCTCATAAAAGTACTAGGAGCATTAGTCGAACCAAATGGCATCACTAACCATTCATACAACCCAAATTTTGTTTTAAATGCAGTCTTCCATTCATCTCCAGTTTTTATTCTTATTTGATGGTATCCACTTCTCAAATCAATTTTAGTAAAAATGTTGGAACCACTTAATTCATCAAGCATATCATCTAGTCGTGGAATAGGATGGCGATAGCGAACGGTAATATTATTTATAGCTCTACAATCAACACACATCCTCCAAGATCCATCTTTCTTAGGTACTGGTAACACCTAATTTGTAAGAGATCATATTAAAAGGAGAAAAGTGTTTTCCTTTAGTTATATGTGTGTATCGCATCCTTTTGTCATCACATGTGAACACCACCTTTAAAAACAATTAATAAAAATATATATCACTAAACCATGGCAGCATGCTGGATTTTGTTTTATGTGCATTTTGTGACAACATAAAATAATTTGAAGAAGAAATATATTAAATTCCTAAAATAGAATTTGGAAAATAAAAGGAGATCCTAGAATTTAGAAAAGAGAAGCAAACGAATATTAGGTGGAACAAAAATAAGTGTATATATATACATTATTCTTACACAGATTTGAATTTATACATTTGACTTAAAGGTGAAACTCTCAAAAAGGTCTCAAATTCAAATTTGGAATTCAAAATAAAAAGGAGACATAATAGGAAAATAAAAATATAAGAAGAAATGGTGAAATCTCACTGTTGGGCCCAAAGCCACCCATTCGGCCCGACTCTTCTTTTGACCCGTGCGGCCCAACTCCGATGGTGCGCGGTGTGCCGACATCTGGGCCCCAGTGGCCAGTCAGTCTCCCCCGCGCTCACTCCTTCTTCCGCCCTCTGACGTGTGGGCCCGTGTTGTCAGCGCTCACCTTCAACTGTCGTGCCGTGCATGGCGGAGCTTCGTCGGGAGTTTCGGAGCTATTCGCTGAGTGCGCCTGATGCGGTCTGGGGGGATTTAAGTGCGGAGGGACCGAAGCCTAGACCCTCTCTCTTCACCACGCCGCTGTCGACCTCGTCGTGAAATGGTTTGAGAGAGATAGGGGGGAGATTTACATCGCCGCCATGCCTGTCCGTCCATACATCGTCGCTGGAAGCCGTAGGTGAGGTCGGGAACCATCACCGGTGTACCCCGAACATGTGCGCCGGGATCTAGGGTAACAACCCGTGCCCTCGATTCAAGCTGTGCACTGCTAGGACTCGAGGAATTTCTCGCCAATCCGTCGCCGTCCGATCCTCTTCGGAGGGCTGATATTAGATGTATGTACCCCTTCGCGCATAGTTAGATCCTAGCCGCTAGCGCTGGATCGTGCGGAGCATATTAGATCACCTATATTTGAAACCTAAACCATAGATCGCCGATCCAACGACCAGAGTCACGTACCGGTTCGGTATGTGGATCTTTTAATCCTGTGCGTCGACTTCAGATCTGACGGCCAGCGCACCCTATATCTCCATCGCCCGGGCACTTTTGTGTATATGTCCCCAGATGTTTCTGAAAGGAACCCGCAATCCACAACAGTGACAGTCTGAGACTTAGGACATTTTTTTCGTCGAAACCCCTGCTGATTTCTGTAATTGGCGCCTAGTCCACAGCTCTCTGAATTTAGTTATTTAATTTTAGAAATTGCTTTTTAATACAAAAACAAGTGCTAGAACTTATAAAATTCATAGAAAATTCATATGAACTCCAAATTAACCCATTCCAGTTTCTAAAATGTTGTAATATTATTCTCTATCACATAGAGTCTCTGTTTTTACATGAAAATAGTAATAAAATTTATTTCTCACTTAATCCTATTTTAAGCACATAAAACCTTTGAAAATTCATATATTAAAATCTATAACTCCAAAAGTTATAATTTCTGTTCCTAGGATTTTATTTTAATGTGTAGATTATTATTATGTATTTTGTTTACATGTTTGGTGTGATGTTAATTTTCTCTATATACTATGCTTGTTTGTATTGTGGCGAGTAGAAGAACCTGTGACTGAAGATCCTAGTGACCAGCAGATAGAAGTAGCTGAGCAGGAGCTCATTGAAGGCAAGTTGTGCCCTTGACCACTTTTGTTACCCAATAATGTTCTTTATAATCATTTACCATCCATAGGCTTAATTTTGATGGGACCCGATTGGTCACCCTAGATTGTTTATCTCTTTACCTTGTTATCCCTGAATCACTTGGGTAGTTTTGCTATTGCTTTACATGATTTTGGATAAATATTTCATTATATCCATGTTCCAGTTATTTTGTTATTCTATTTATGTCATGTCAAGATCATTAATGTTAATTGTAACATGGAGCTTAACTTGAGAAACACGTGCCACCATAAGGGTTTAATGGGACGCCCTTGGCTGACTAATTAGAAAAGCTAGTGGAGGACTACCTTACCCGAAAGGGGCAAGGGCAGTAGGGGAGTTGCATGCAAGGAGGTTCACGGGTTGATTTTGCTGCGATGGTGGTCAGACGGGGGATTCTTGCAAGTGCTCTTCCCATAAACTGTAGCGGGTTTTCGGAAGCTAGTGGAACTTTGTAAAGGCCTCGTAGTGTTGCCCTGCCTCGCTTCCTTGGTAGAGGTGTATGGGAGTCGCGATCCCTTGGAAGATGGGTAACATGACTTGTGGGTATAGGGTACAACCTCTGCAGAGTGTAAAACTGGTATACTAGCCGAGCTCACGGTCATGAGCAGCTCAGGACTCTCGCATGATTAATTTATGGAACTTAAATTCAACTTGTCATTTGCATTGCATGGGATTATTTATTAATTGTCTTCTTTTCCTTTATTTAAGGTTTGATATTTACTTACATTTAGTAACTACTAATAAAATTTTGATCAACTACTTAAAAGCAATGCTCAGCTTTAACCCCTGTTGTTGATTAGCCTTACACATGACATGAACTCCCACCTTTGGTGAGTTCATGCCACTGGTTCCCCACAACTTATTGAGCTATGATCATGTGTGAGCTCACCCTTGCTGTCTCACACCCCCCACAGGAGAAGAACAGGTGGTTCAGGAGGAGCCACAAAGCGAGGAGTTTGATCTGATCTAGGTGGCGTTTCCCCAGTTGACTCTTGCGCCAAGGATGATCCTTAGTTCGATTTATATTTATCTTTTATTTTGTAATAAGACTTCCGCTATGTAATAATTACTCTGATGTTATTGTGACATTTATCTCTATACACTCTGTTATTATATATGCTGTCTTCTTAGCGCATGTATGAGATGCACTTGCCTTTGTCCCTTAAAGCCCGGGTGTGACAGTACTAAAATCACAGGAACAGCACAAGGGCTTAAGCTTTCACGAACAAAACCTTTATCAAGAAGTTCTTGCACTTGCCTTTGTATTTCCTTAGTTTCTTTAGGATTGGTTCGATATGGTGGACGGTTAGGAAGTGCAGCCCCTGGAATAAGATCAATTTGATGCTCAATCCCACGAATTGGAGGTAGTCCAGCCAGAGTTTCTTATGGAAACACATCTTCAAAGTCTTGCAAAAGATCAGCCACAACACTAGGAAGAGATGTTATGTCGTTAGGAGAAATCAAAACATCTTTGCTCCAAAGTACAAAGAGCACTTGATAAGGGTTGTTCCCCACTTCTCTCAGCTCAGATTTTGTGGCTAGCATAACTAGATGTTCTCCCTCTTCTTTCTTTTTATCTCTTCAATTTGGCTTGTAGCACTCACTCACCAAATTGTGGATGGCACTCAATTTCTTTTGCTCTTCTCCTCCTCTACTTGCTGCACTAATTTCAGTTTTCTTTTGTAAGTGTTCCACCATGATTTGTTGAGGGGTCATAGGTTTGAGTACAAACTTTCTCCCTTTCAGATCTAGCGTGTACTGATTGGTTCTTCCACAATACTGAGAATATCGGTCATATTGCCAAGGTATTCCTAGCAGCAAGTGACACACAAACATGGGTGCAACATCGCACTCCACTATGTCAACATACTCTCCAATCTTGAACGGTACTTTCACCTTATAACCAATCTTGATATCTCTCGATTCATTCAACCATTGGACATGATATGGATGAGGGTGTCGCTGCAACTTCAAGGCAAGCTTTTCAACCATCTCACGGCTTACAAGATTATGGCAGCTCCCTCCATCAATGATCACCTTTATTACCTTGTCTTGCACTTTTGCTCACGTTTGAAAAAGATTATGTCGCTGTCCAATTTCAGCTTCTTTCATTTGAACACTCAAGATTTGTGTAACCACAAGAGTAGTACCATGCTCCAATTCACATCTAGTATGTTCCTCAATTTTATGAGTGTCATCTACATTTCTTGCTTAAGCTTCCTCTTCACTAACTGATGTATATTCTCCATCATCATTCACAAGGATCACACGATTATTTGGACACTCCTTTATGACGTGACCACGACCTGCGCACTTGAAGCACTGAATACCACTACTCTTGGCTGTTGAACCCACTGATGTTGAAGTGGATGCTGCTGGTTTATAACCCGTGTTTGGAGCAGCATCGTTCTTTCTACTAGAATTTCCTTTATTATTGGATCGCAAGCCTCCAGTTGAACCTTTTATTACTGAGGATGCAACAGTAAACCTTGAGATTGATTTACTTCCTCCAGTCATGGTTCGTGCACCATATGACAAGGGCTTGCTGCTCTTAGCATCTTGTTGCAGCTGGCGTTCAACTTTGGTGGCTTGATGTACCAAATCAATAAGACTTTGGTACGACTGAAACTCAACCATATGCTGAATACTGCGGTGTAACCTAGCCATGAAACATGCAATGGTTTACTCTTTGTCTTCATACACATTGGCTCTAATCATGGCCTTCTCCATCTCCGTATAATACTCCTCAATAGAGAAACTTCCTTGCCTCAAATTCTACAATTTATCAAAAACATCACGTCGATAATGCTTCGACACAAAACGAATTCTCATTTCTCGCTTCATCTCTTACCAAGTAACAATAGGGTCATCTCCATCTTGTTCACGATCACGAAGAAGTTGCTCCCACCAAATCAGAGCATATCCTTCAAACTCAAGAGATGCCATTACAAGTTTCTTCTCCTCTGAATAATTATGTAGGCGGAAGATTTTCTCCACCTTCAATTCCCATGTGAAATAATCTTCAGGATCAGATCTACCATCAAATTTTGGCATGGTAAACTTAAGTTTCCCAAATCTCTCTTCTTGGTTGACTCCTCTATGACGACGATGACCATAGAGATGTTCGGACTGATCATCATCATCCCTAAATTCAGATTCTTCACTGTCAGCATTTCTTTGGTTCCACCCTCTTCCTCTACCACGTGTAGCACCTTGATTCTTCCTCCCATGTTCACTTGCTCTTCTAGAATAATTTCCTTCACCATCTTTCCCATCTTCATCATGGTTTCTTGCACCATCAGGGGGTCGTCGACGACCTCTGATTTCAGCCATAAGTGCCTGAAGATCTTGTGCTAATCGATCTTGCTTGTCTTCTATGCTTTGTTTGAGCTCATTGAATTGTATCTTGTGTTGCGATCAGATCCAACCAAAATTTTGCACCAAATGACAATAGCGAACTGGTTGAACAACTTGATGAACTTTCAGCACTTTTGCACATAACCAAACTAATTGTTCTACTTTTCTTTCACAATCTTGCTCAACACTTTTTTGGTACTTTTCTTTCTTCTCTCTTTGTTATACACCTTTTTTATATAACTAAACATGGAGATCAGATATGATATTGCACACTTTATAATAATTAACAAAGACTTCAACCAGCAACTATAGTTTAGATAGGATCAAAGTTAATGGTTAACGCGAAGGAAATGGAAAGGGTTTTTCGATTTTTCTTTTTGTGGATATTTTCATATATATATATATATATATATATATATATATATATATATATATATAAGCGGCTCAAGGGAACACAAAGGAGAGAGTGACCAGCAACTAAACAAACACTCTAAGGACTAAACTTAACAAAACTCACTGGAACAAGAGATTGAAACAAAAGGTTGGGGCAAAAATTTTTTATGGCTTTTTGGTGGATAGGACGAACACAAAATAGATATAGCTAAGGGTAAAGAATCCTGCCACGACAACTAAGGCTTTGATACCAGATGATGCATCACGATGCCCGATCTTCACAATGTAGGATCAATCTTTAGATAACTAGCTTCAAAGAAGCCAAGATAACTTGCTACAAGCAGTGATAACTAGTGCAACCTGACAAGTAAAACTCGAAGCCAACCATCGTCTTTAACCGGGAACCTGAATCGAGGATTTGCCCAACCACACTCTCAAAGAACCAACCAACACAGCCTATAATCAATCGAGGAGACCTCGAAGGGAGTAGGAGCACCACTTGGGAGCAGATGAAGTCACCGCTTCTGCAATTATGCGAAGGAATTCATAAGAGAAAAGGGATAAAGATCACTCTCAATATTTGTTAGCACACAACTGAACAAAAAGGGTTCTGTTTTTAGATTATCCAAAGCTGCCTTACATCATAGACATAGGGGGTATTTATACTAGTAACAACCAGCCTTAGAGAGATATAAACACGAAAGAAAAGTATTTTAACGTACTAATGTGAAGAAGCCTCTTCGGAAGATCTATAGAGCTTAATTCCGTGTGGCTGTTTGACTTCTGCTCAGCCTTCAGTATTTTGATGATAACTTCTTGGAATCTCCAAATGACATGGAGCTGGATGCGTTGGAAAGGTAACTTGATAAGATTTCTCACCATGTATAGCATGCTTAATGAAACTTCATAGAATGATGCAGTTTAATACGAAAACTTGGTCATCAAACAGATTGTTGACCTTCTGACCAGTCAGCACTAAAGTAGATTGGTCGGCTTTCTGGTAGATTTGATTAAGTCGGCCTTAGAAGCATTGGAAACTAGACTTCCAGAGCTTTCCAAAAAGTACTTATGGGCCTTTATAGCTTTTGGGAATCAAAAGATATGACTGTTTCTTCTAGACGGTTCTGTTGCACTGGACTGACTCGGACATAGCTCTTCTTTCTGATTCGCCCTTGATATGTTTTGTCCTTCCTCTTTGGTGAACCTAACTAATATCAACATACACGACTTAGGTAGCATAAAGTTCTCATTAGTGTTTAATTTAAATTCATAAAGTAGCGCGTGTACCTTTTGTTGTAGCTTCTTATCTCAGCTACGTGTAATTGGTCCATCAAAGACTTGGGTTGGTGATGATGTTGGTTGTACTTGAGTTGATGTAGTATGACTTGGGGGTTGTAACATGTTGTTTAATGGCGTGGTCGTATCACATATCCCCTTTGGGTTTAATCTACTAGAGTTATAATACACCTCCAAATATATAACCAAACTACTACCAATAGGAAGGGAAAAGGGAAACTTTGGAGAGGAGAAAAGAGGTAACACCTGAATTTAGTAGATACTAGAGAAGAAATTTTATACCCTAAATTTAAGGTGTTACAGATACTATGGTGCACAAGTGTCACACCAACACTATAGCCATAATATATTTCCACAAGTTAGCACATTAACAGGTATATTAGTTACCGGATATAATTATCTTAGAAGAAATAAATGATTTTTGGTGGTGGTCAAAGCATTCTGGAGAAAGATACCTGAAACAGAACAGAAAAGAAGTGTAGCAAGACATGGTTGCCGTTCTAAAGGAATAATGGGCATAAAATGAAAACAATGGTGTCCTACCATTAATAAAAAAAACTGAATATATAAAACGCTAACGTGCTCAAGTAAGGCATTATATGAAAGAAGAAATGTCATATTAGTAATGCAACTACTCAATGAAAACAAAAGGTATGCCCTTTCGAAGAGATTGATACTTGAATGCTGCAACTCTATAAAAAATAACATGTATTGCACCACATATGTAGCAAAAAATAAAATAATTAAAAATTCCATAATAGCAGGTGGCTTGAAAGTTATTTGAGCTAGTGCAAAACATCAACTAGAAGGATCACACTCACCAATAGGTTCTAGCTCCATGAGAAATGAGTTCCATTCCCTAAGAGCCAACATCATCCTCCGCAATCTTGATGAGGCCAAAGAATGTAACTTTTACAACACCAGCCTCATTGAAGAGAGCATTGCGAAGTTTAAGATCATAGTGAATGACCTTTTGGCCCCTCTTGTTTAGATAAACCAGGCCCTAAAATATTTCAACAATTTTAATTCTTGCTTCTTTTCTCGAATAATTGGTTTAGATTTAAAGACTACATCAACATCCTTGACAAGTTGAAACAATAATAATGAAGAGAACATTATCACATCTCATAATTGATGATTTCATGATATAAGGTTTATAGATTTAGGAAAACCCCATCATTAAAGACAACAACATAGTAAAAGAAATGTTTCCTAGAATTGGTAAAAGCACATGTTTCCCTTTGGCTTTTTTGTGGGTTATAGGACAAACAAAAGGAATCTAAAGGTAGGATTATACCTCAATAGCAACCTGAATCTTGATACCACTTGATAGAAGGCAAGGCGCGATCTTTTGTGAGGTACAATAACTTGATTGGGTGGAGATCTCGATGTTGATGATCTAAGGCTCCGAGCGAACGGATCCTCACTATCACTACACCACCACTCCATTGGTTATCAACTGTGAGACACGAGTGACCTCACCATGAAGGCTTATCCCTAGAAGCGCAATCAAGAACACAAGCAAGAATAGGAAGAACGCAACCAAAACCGTGTTGATCATGAGTTGGGGTCTCACAAGCCGATGAACGGGGACACTGTTCAATGACAGATATGATCTAAGCAAAACTCAAACCTTAATATGGCAGTGACTGTTGTTAAAATAGAGGTTAGGGGCGTGTACAACCTCTGGAGGTACCCCTAATGGGCTCCAACACGATACACGGGCCAACAGACCAATAGACGGTGTCGCAGCACCAAAACAGAATCTGACGCTGACTTGTTTCGATGATTCTTGTTGACTATTTCGGTGATTTCTGTTGACTCTGGATGAATTTTAACTTCGTTCCAATTGTGTTGGAATGATTATCTCATTAGCTTTTCATACATATAAAGCCCAACCTAATCAGAGTTTGGATGCATCCTGGGCACCTGTTTTAGTGTAGACTAGTCCTGGACTCCTAGGTGGAGACAAAGTTGAGTCGTACTTGGCTTTCTCTTGTTGTGAACATACTAGCTTCTCCTCACTGACATCTTGGAATTTCCCAAGTCCTTGTTGGTCCTCTCCAAAGTTCCTAATCATCAAAACATCCATGGCACAAAGTGTAAGCTCTAAAACACAATTGACTAGGTAAGAACGAACCTGGAGATTTAGCTATCGTGCATGTGTTCGTGTTGTCGATCCATGCATTATCAGTATGTGAGTAATGTCCTCATAAAAAAGTACAATATTTCCCTCATATTGTTTGTAGGAACTATGTATAGGATTTGAGAACATGTTTGTAAATTTGTACGAAATTGTACCAAGCAACTATAAATAGAGGAACAGTACCATGCATAAGTTACGTTCTCGAGTCTTGAGCACGAAGGTACACTTTTGATCTTTTGACATCTCGCAAGAAACAAATTAAATATGAGTATGCACATCCAAATGAGTGATATATCTTGCTCTTCTTGGTTTATATATTGTTTTCATTATCTTATTTCCATATCCTTTATCTCTTTAATTAACCTTCAAAGAAGAGTTAATTGAAGGGAGAAGCTTTTAATTTAATAAATTATGTTGCCTTGTTTTTATATCTTTTAGAAATAAAAAAACGAGTGACCAAAAACCACCATTATGCAGGTTACCTCAACTTTACTTCAGTAGACAATTTAATAACTTATGTACGATGTATTGTTGTATTGTTGGATCCGAAGCAGTTCCTCATGAGTTATGAAGCTACAATATCATTGTATGTTGGAAACTCAACGGTGATGGCAAAGTCATATCATGGCCATTAAAATTGTGGGTCAAACATGGTATTCTTCTCTTCAGTAGGCAACTATATCCTCTTGGTAGAAGCTCAAAGACATGCTCCTCACTAGCTTCTTAGGTTTTCAAATGAAGCCCATAACTGCCTAGGCCCTGTTTCAATGCACCCAAGAGCAAGATGAGTACCTTCAAGCTTGGGTCCAAAGATTATGAGGACATCAATCCCATACAAACAATGCATGAATCGAAAACACGAGCACGTGCACGACAGCTAAATCTCCAGGTTCGTTCTAACCTAGTCAATTATGTTTTAGAGCTTACGATTGGTGCCATGGATGTTTTGATGATTAGGAACCTTGGAGAGGACCAACAAGGACTTGATAAAGGCCAAGATATCAAGGAGGAGAAACTAGGACGTTCATAACAAGAGAAAGCAAAGTCCGACTCAACTTCGTCTCCACCTCGGAGTTCAAGACCAGTCTGCACTAAAACAAACGCCAGGATGCATCCGAATTTTGATTAGTAGGGCTTTATATGGATGGAAAACTAAGGAGATAAGCTTTCCAACCCAACTAGAACCACCATAAAATTGTTGGGTCGTGTATCATGTTAGAGCCCATTAGGGGGGTTGCCAGGGGTCATGCACGCCCCTAACTTCTATTTTACCAGCAACCACCACCACATTAGGGTTTGGGGGTTTTGCTTAGATCATATCTGTCATCGAACAGTTCACTGCATCCTACCTATTCTTGCTTGTGTTCTTGATTGCGCTTGCAGGGATAAGCCTTCGTGGCGAGGTCACTCGTGTGTCAGGTGATAACCAAAGGAGCCGTGGTGTAGTGGTTACGAGGATCCGTTCGCTCGGAGCCTTAGATCATCAACGTCGAGATCTCCACTCAATCAAGTTATCGTACATCATGGAAGATCGGGCCTCGCCCTCTATCAGAAGATCCATCCAGCTTAGGGCCCAAGCATCAACTGTGCAAGACGACATTGTCACATAAGCAATGATCAAAGGGCTTCGTCTAGACCTAGTAGCTCAATACTTCTCCAGGAAAATCCCTCATTCCCAAGAGAAGCTACTATAAAAAATGGATGAGTACACAAGGGTGGACAATGATTTTATCCAATGAAGAGAGGAAGCACAAGGATACATAGAAATGACCAGGGGCTTTGGAGGAAGGTTTCACCCAAGGCACATCTGAAGCATTCATAATCCAAGCCAGAACAAAGATAAACCTGGTTAGTCTCAGGGGCAACAAGGTCAGCACCAAGCATTATTATTGCATCAGCAATCCTCACAAAGAAATTTCCGTCCACCAGTTTCAAGAGGAGGGAGAGGAGGTCGAATCTTTGGGGAGATTCAATACACAACAAAGAAAGCTCTATTATGTTTTCTATGGAGAAACAAGGGCCACACTAAAAAACCTGTCAAATAACAATAAAAAAGCAAAAAAACAGACTTGCTAACCTTGCTTAGACAGCTCAGCCAAAAGAAGTGTTCATCACATCTTTATATCATTCACCATACATCCCTCAGCATGTTTAGCATCAAGTACCAAAACCTTAACAACCTTCAAGCTTTTATTGCTTCAACCAATCCTTCGCCTAGTCATTGGGCACCTTCTCTACCATTCATCCTAGGTCCCCCTCCATATGATCAAGTGCCCATGGGTCATCCTTAGTTCCCATTACAAGATATGAAACAACATGATAGAAGGGAATCTTCTAAAGCTCGCACAGTAAATAGCATGGTCCTAGAGACCAAGCACATCTACTAGAGCCAAAGGGCCTGAGATGGAGAATCTGAAGTTCTTTCATATTATTTCTGTAATGCCCTAAAAATTAAACCATGTTTATAATCCAAATATGGTGTGTCCTATGAATGATCGGAGGGTGTAGATGTATAGATCTCGTCAAGATGATCCTGATCGATTACTAGTTTGCCTTCTTTGTAGTCCGGATGAGTCTTTTCGAGTGCTGGTTGATCTGAGCCATTGGATATTAAGATTGTGGAAGTTTTCTTCTATTTATACCTCCCTAACCCTAGCAGCCACATCCTCCCACCCCTAGCAGCTATCACCATTTTGTGCCTTGCCCCAAGAGAAGAGAGGAAGAACAAGGGAGAGAAGAGAGGGGAGATGAGGGCATACTATCGCCCATCGTCATCATTCCTCTCCAAGAATTGGTGGTGGGGCTCCGGATTGTACCTAGTGCCATTCTGAATTCCCAGCGAAGGGAAGTAAAATGCAGTGGTGGTTTGCTATCGCTTGACTCGTTTCTTATTCTTTGTCATTGAGTATTCATAAGTATTGCATGTGTTAAACATGGAATTCTACGATGAGGTTTTATTTGATCGAAAGTATTAATGGCGAATGTTAATAATGTTTATGAACATGATTTGAGAATGGTATCTGTGGTTGACTCACGTCTTTGAGGAAGTTGAAGTTTCTATTATGAATCATGTTATATGTAGTGAAGTGTTGTTGGCATGTCATGCACATTGCATCATCCATCTTGCATTTTGAAGTTATGTCGTGATTTTATGGTCCGACCATACCGGTACATTTAGCATTGAACGTTGCCCGAGGAGGGGTACGATGCGGCTTCATATCCTTAGAGGTACGAAGGCAGAAGTCATCCTTGCATTTGCAGTAATTTGCACTCATGAGGTATATATGAAGTGTGACATTGCTATGTTACAGTTGTGGTTTCTACTTGCGAGGTATGGTAACCAGGTGTGTTGTACGTTGTATTCATGCTGCACCTTCATAATAACAAGAAGATTGTGAAATCAAGTGGTGGTAAAACAATGTTCTTATGTGGTTAAACAGTTTGATATTATTTTACTTGATGAGATGTGTCATATCACTCTTGCATTACTCAATGCAGGTACTTGATTCATGTTGGGAATGAGGGAAGTAGCAGCACGTCCACCTTCACTCTCATAATAACGCTGCCCAGTCGCAACCATGATTTAATTAGAAACTTCTTGTCAAATGATGTTTGTTTTTAACTAGTCGTGCACACTGGTTAATTCAGTTCATGTCGTTATGGTTATCTTCCCATTGCTACCATATTATTAATGTCTAGTATGTTTACTTATCATGATATATGTTTATACTCTATTTCTTCCATGTTTATGCAATTTTCAAAGAAGATGTTGTTGAAATTTTATACCAGATTATTAGAAGTGTAGTTTTAGTAGTGTTGGGGGACTTCGTCTTCGAAGGTCCTCAAAAACACGACTAACATGCTTTCCAGTATAAAATACTATCATAGGAAGCTTCGGCTTTGAGATGAAGGTGTACATGGTATGAAAGGCACAATCTGGAAGAAGGATGAACTAGTTCCGAAGTGTGGATGGAGAAGCTTCGGCTTAGCACAAGGATGATGATGAAGGATGAAACCGACTTAAAAGGAAAAGACCGCTCAGTCCTCGACAGATTACCTTTTGACTAATAGAAAATGTCAGGGACATAAATGTAATTTTACCTAGGCTGCGTCCTGTCCCAATAAATAGATGAACAGTAACATCGTACTGTTCACGCTGACTTGTAATCGCTCACACGTTATTCTTGGACTTTTGCCTTCTGTCAAGCCGAAGGTATAAATGTAATTTCATATTACTAATGTTTGTCCATGATTATATAATAATAATGTGAATAATATGATGACTTGATACAATTATTCATGTTTTCTTCTATTTCCCTGTTTATATTCTTACATATTGAAATGTTGAAGGTATGTCCTTCATGACCTTTGTCTGAAGATCATTATACCCTAAGGGAAATAATGCTTCGAAGGACGAAGGTCTTTAACCATTAACATTTTGTGTTGCCTTGTTCTTAATTTGTAGTATTTGAGAACAAGTGATCAACATTGGCGCCCACCTCTGGTGAACTCACTTGACCACCTTCGGCAAGCTCTGACTTTCGTCATGCCGCCGAAGAAGTCATCAGGGCCAAGGGCTGCATTGCAGTCACTGGACGTTAATCAAGATACATTATGTGAAGTCTGGAGCCAGTGAAGGAAGGCTACTAGTCCAACACCTCAGGTGGAGGAGTTGGACCAAGAAATCAGGGACCTTGAAGCCATTCATCAATAGGTCCAGAATAAGAAAGAAAAGATGCTTCATCTCGCCGATCTTCAGAGGAAGATTGATGAGGCTGCTGAGGAAATGAGTCATCTCACCCAAGATGACCAAGATTGAAGGCCTCAACATAGAGAGCTTCGTCAAGACAATTTGTACAACGATGATGAATGGTATGATGATTTCCAACATGGCAATTTTGCTTTTGATGATGGTTCTCCTCTAGCAACAGAGTTGCAGGCTACCCCATGGCCCCCATCATACGAGCCACCTCAGCTTCCTATGTATGATGGGCACTCAGACCCGAAGCAGTTTCTAATGAGCTACAAGGCAGCCATATCTTCATATGGGAGCAACACTGCGGTTATGGTGAAATCCTTCGTCATGGCAGTTAAAAGTGTCGCACAGACTTGGTACTCTTCTCTCTGGCCAGGGACAACCACATCATGGTAGAAGCTTAAGGATATGCTAATCATCAGCTTCCAAGGATTTCAGACGAAGCCAGTCACTACTCAGGCTTTGTTCCAGTGCACGCAAGACCACGAGGAGTACCTTCAGGCGTATGTCCGAAGGTTCCTGCGCCTGAGAGCACAAGCGCCTACAGTGCCAAATGAAATTGTCATTGGGGCCATGATCAAAGGGCTTCAGCCAGGACCTACGGCTCAGTATTTTGCTAGGAAACCCCCACAAACCCTGGAGAAGCTTCTTCAGAAGATGGATGAATACATCTGGGCTGATAATGATTTCTGCCAAAGAAGGGAAGAAGCATACAGGTTTTCTGAGATGACTAGGGGTTTCGGAGGAAGAATCCACCCTAGGTACGTCAGATCTATTCATAATTCTAATCCAAGTGATGACAGAGGAAGCTAGCCTCCAAGGCCACAACACAGCTCCCAATATTCAGGGCAACAACAAAGCTCTTTCAGGCCACCAGTCCTAAGGGGCAGAGGTGGCAGGGGCTTCGGAGCAAGATACGATGATCAGCCCAGAAGACTATATTGTTTATTCTGTGGTGAAGATAAGGGCCACACCACAAGAACTTGGCAAGTCACAATCCAGAAGCAAAAGGAGATTGCCGAAGCTGAGGCGCGGCAGAATCAGCCAAAGCAGGTCTTACATACTGCTTCATGCTACTCTCCCTATGTACCAGAGTATGTAGGCAATCAACAACCTTCGGCTTCTATCGCTTCGGCAAGTCACTCTCAAGCTTCCTAGGCCCAGCTCCCATTACCACCGCCATTACCACCCACTCAGACCAAAGCCAACAGCCAGAAGGGCACCAACGCGCACAACAGCAGCGTGATTTTCGGGAGGAATCTGAAGCTCGTATAGTCAACAGCACTATGCCAGAATCCAATCATATATACTAAAGAATATCCTATTCTTGATGTATATTTATCATATATGCCATTTTAATTTTTGTATGAGAAATAAGTCATGAAGGACTAAATTTCGATTTTATGTAATAATTATGCCGGTATCAATGAGTAAAATACGTCTTAAATAGACTTCTGAAGCTATAAAACTCGTTCCTAAGGGAGCGTGGAGTAAGTTCCGAAGCCACAAAAGTCATTCCTAAGGGAGCGTAGAGTAAGTTCCAAAGCTACAAAAGTCGTTACTAAGGGAGCGCAGAGTAAGTTTTTGAAGCTCAAAAGTCGTTCTTAAGGGAATGTAGAGCCAAAATACCAGCGAAATAGAAGGTGAAGAAGCTCCAAAGTCGTTCCTAAGGGGATGCAGAGCTTAAATACCACCGAAATAGAAGGTGAAGAAGCTCCAAAGTCGTTCCTAAGGGGATGCAGAGCTTAAATACCACCGAAATATAAGGTGAAGAAGCTCCAAAGTCGTTCCTAAGGGGATGCGGAGCTTAAAGACTCCAAAGACGTCCCTAAGGGGATGCAGAGTCTTGTGTGTTCTAGTGTGGGCGTGTGTGTATGTGTTCGACATCACCATCACATTGCATCATATCATCGCATCATTCCTCATAACATTACATCTTACATCATATTGCATCAACGGCAAAAAGATTGGATACGAAGCAGATCTTTGGCAATGTTTTGTTAAATGAAAATGTGATGAGGCACGAAGTAAACCTTCGGTACACATAATTTCATCACAAGAGATTCGACATAAAAAGGGGCTTCTTTCTTTACGAAGCATGAAAAGAAGGGAACATGTTTTTCGCCGCAGGCTCAATAACGGTATGTGCGTAAATTTCATGCATCGTAAAGAAATATATTACAATAATTTACATGATTGATTAATTGTTTCATACACCAAATGTTACATGGTATCATTAAAATAAAGTCTAATCTTCCTTAAGTATTTTCTCCGTGGCTTCGTTCAGCAGCTTGTCGACGACTTCATTGACGATGGAGTTAGCAACGCTCATTATATCCAGTGCTTCTTTCATGACCGATTCGGCTAGGGTGTTGTATGGCTCGGGTAGCGGTGACAGTTCAGCTGTAATAGGCAAACTGTTAGTTCGAAGACAGAAAATAAACGCCGAAGCTAAAATTCAAAAACAATACCTATATGTCTTTCGCGCTCAGCGGCTTCTTCGGCCCGCCTAGCTCTTCTTGGGTTTCATGGGTTTCTTTTTCATTCTTCTTTATGATTTCGTTGGCCAATTCTCGTCCACCGTTCACACAGACATCGGAATAAAATTTTCTGCCCACCAAAGTAACTTTGGCCGAAGGGTCTCTCGTGTCGTCTGTGGAGAAGGCGGCTTCAGTCTGGGCCGCAACTTTAATGTGGTCGCAACCAGCCTTCACCAGGATTGCTGCAATACCTTGAGAGCCAGTGAAAGCACAAATATCTTCACGATCGCTCAGGATCTCTTCAAAAGCTTCGGCTTCCCCGCTTATCCAATCCATAACACCTTCGGGGTTGCCTCGAATAAAATTCTCTTCGGAAGAATAAGCACCTACTTTGGCAAAACTATTTTTCAATTTTCTTACGCAATCCAAGGACTACTCGAATCACCTTTCCTTGGATTCACGAAGCTCCTCAACATTTTTCTCTAGCCTAGTTTTTGACCATTCACTAATTTCCTGACTAGCTTTTGCAAGTGCAAAGTTCTCATTAGCTTCGGCAAGTTTTTTCCGAAGGTCTTTGTTGGGGCGAAGGCGAAGACACCACCCTTCGCTCGATGCCTTCGCCGTAATCGTTGGACCAACGGAGACAAGACAACGGGCAGGCTCACCCTTCGTCCCATACGTCACCGGACGAAGACCTATGACGAGGTCGTCCCATCTTGCGACCTCGTCCAGCATGGAGGCCCACGACCACACGGCCCATTGTAACAGGCCCTGCGTGGCCGCTGCGCATTACGGCCCCAATTTGTAAAGGCATCCCTGTAATTACGGTCTGTAACCCCGCTTTATGGGAATATTCCGGGGATAACCTAGGTGTCTGAGGGCACATGCGTCCTTAACACTGGACGCTGGGCACTCAGATACCTATAAATACCGCCGCACAGTGCCCTTGAGAGGCTAGATGAACAGAGCTATTGCCATCACGTGCAGAAACCCTGTTAGCATCACCACATCTCCCCGTTGGATCATCTTGCGCCTGTGAGCAAGTTCCAACATTTGGCGCCCACCGTTCGTGCTACGAAAAAACCACCCGCGATGGCACCCAAGAAAGCTAGCTCGAAGGCTGACGAGGCTGCGAAGGCAGCACTGCTGGCCGCAAAAAAGGGCAAGGCCCTCGCACTCACCCACTCCACCCACTAAGAGGCTGCTGAAGACGACGTTCTCCTCACCTGCGAAGACGACGCTCTCCGCACCTGCGGCCTTGAAGGACAACCGCAACCTCCCCCAGGCTTCGCCCCACTGGAGGGCACGGACCTCACCGAGGACGGTGAAGTCCTTGGCGTTTCAGCGGAAGAACAGCTACAGCTGCACGCCCTGCGCCTCAAGAACCGCAATCTCCATAGGCAAAAAGAGATACTGGAGGCTAAGCGCCAGCGCGTGTCCGCACTAGCCAAGGTGCGGCAAATGATACGCGACGAAGAGCAAAAGGCCCAGGACCTCGAGCGGGAGATCACGCTGATGCAGCGCGAAGGCCACCTCGGCCTGCAGCACGGGCCACCCCTGCAACAGCGCGCACAACCAGAAGACATACGCGAAGGCCACCTCGGCCTGCAGCACGGGCCACCCCTGCAATAGCGCACGTAAATGGAAGACCCACACTTCGCCTTCCCACACGCCGCGCCATTTCAAGGGGTCAACTACCTCGACGAGCGAAGTCCCCTGGCGCCACATCTGCAAGTGACACCCTGGCCTGCCAACTTCTGGGCAGGGACCTATCCCAAGTACAATGGTAGCACGGACCCAGCACAGTACATCATGAGTTATCAGGTCGCCGTTGCATCTTCCGGAGGGGACGACGCCACAATGGCCAAGTCTTTCATCATCGCCCTCGAAGGTCCAGCTCTCACCTGGTTCACCAGGTTGCCACCGCTGTCCATTGACTCCTAGAGAAGCCTCCGGGACAAATTCCTACTCAACTTCCAAGGGTACCGCCCAGACACCGACGCCTTGGCCGAACTCTCACTCTGCAAGCAGCTGGAAAAAGAGACTCTGCGGGAGTATTACCGCAAGTTTCTAACACTCAAGTCACAGCTGCCCTCAGTTGATGACCAGATCGCCATCCACTACGCCATCAGTGGCCTTCGCGCCAGCGTCCTTTACAGCCACTGCATCAGGGACCCACCCAAGAACCTCCAGGAATTATATCAGCTATTTGAAAAATATGCCAAATCCGAAGAGCTCCACCAGCGCAAGGTCGAGTCTCAGAGGAAACCCAAAGATGCTCCACAGTCCAGCCGCACGTGGACGAGGACTCCTCAGCCAGACTCCGGTCGAGACAGCCGCAATCAGCAGCAAGTGCACAACATCGCCAACCAGCACCCCGCAGCGGACGCCCCTCACCGCCAGGAGTATCCCCCCAGGGCCGCGGAAATGGAACTCGCGGTAGGGGTTGGGGGCGTGCGCAGCCGCCGCGCCGATTCTACTATCTTTTTCATGGCGAAGACTACGCTCACCAAACCAAAGACTGCCCAGAAACGAAGGCCACCAAAGACAGGATGGCACGGGCGCAGCCAGCCGACAACCCCAGAGTTGTCGCGCGCACTTATCAGCAACCCCCTCCACCATACATCCACGCCCCCACCCTGCATCCACCGCACCACGCATACCAACACCACCAGGAAGTACAAATCGTACCTCCCCCACCCCCACCTCCACACCAGCAACATCAGAACATCCCCCACCCCCACGCCCCAAAACAAGAAGACTTCGCTGATCAGCCGTATCGCGGAGTCATTCATATGATCACTGGGGGGTCCAGCATCGACTTCGTCACAAAGCGGCAGAAGCGGGACCACTACCGCAGCATCAACCACATCGCCATCACCGGCCCATTCGTGCAGACAAAGTGGTCCCATGTACCGCTAACCTTCGACGCACGAGACGTCGACCTGCGCAGCGCCCCCCACATCGACGCCATGGTTATCAACTGCAGTGTGGCAGGCTGGGACCTGCACAAAGTCCTAGTCGACAATGGCAGTCAAGCAGACATCATTTTCCTCCATGGCTTCGACCGCATGGGCATAAGCCACAGCCTGCTCAAGCCTTCGGACAACCCATTGTATGGTTTCGGTGGCAAGGGCACTTTTCCTGTCGGCAAAATAGAACTGCCTCTCTCCTTCGGTGTAGCACCCAATGCCTGAAGTGAGCAAATAACCTTTGATATTGTCGATATGGTGTATCCGTACAATGCCATCATGGGCCGGGGCTCTATCAACAAGTTTGAGGCAGCCATTCATGGACTGTACCTGTGCATGAGGATACCAGGTCCGTTAGGCGCCATTGCGGTCTACGGCAATCAACAGACTGCGCGCAACATAGAGCGGGACTTCGTCCCCGGACAAAGAAATGTGCACTGCCTCACGGCCCAGCGCGAAGTCCCTGCGTCCATCAGCCCAACCGACAAAGAGCACAAGGCACAGCTGCAGAGCAACAATGGGACCAAGACTGTTCCCCTCGACCAGGCCATGCCCAAGCAGACAGTCACCATCAGCGAAGACCTCACTTCGCAAGAAGAGGAGAAACTCCTCTGCTGCTTGTCCAAGAACAAAGACGTCTTCGCTTGGTCAGCCCTCGACCTGGTCGGGGTCAGCCGATCCATAATTGAGCACAGCTTGGGAATCGACCCTTCGGTGAGACCGAAAAAACAGCGGCTTCGCAAAATGTCAGACGAGAAGATAGAAGCTGCCAAGGCAGAGGTACACCGCCTCCTGGAAGCCAAATTTATCGAGCCAGTGGCTTACCCCACGAGGCTCTCCAACGTTGTGATGGTGCAGAAAAGGAGCGGCAAGTGGCGAATGTGCATCGACTTCACCAGTCTCAACAAGGCCTGCCCAAAGGACAACATCCCTTTGCCGCGGATCGACAAAATAGTCGATAGCGCAGCCGGATGCGAAGTCATGTCACTCCTCGACTGCTTCTCCGGTTACCACCAAATATACATGAAGGAGGAAGACAAGGCTAGCACCAGTTTTATAACACCCTTCGGCACATATTGCTTCATCAGAATGCCGGAAGGACTCAAGAACGTCGGGTCCACCTTCTCCCGGCTTACCAAAACTGTGCTCGAGGGGCAAGTTGGCAGAAATATATTCACATATGTGGACGACATCGTCGTCGCCAGCAGGAGCAAGGAGGACCATCTCGCTGACCTCGCCGAGACATTCGCGAACATGCGAGACGCACGACTTCGCCTGAACCCGGAAAAGTGTGTCTTCGGCGTTCGCCAAGGGAAAATATTGGGCTACCTGGTATCACACCGCGGCATCGAGGCCAACCCAACCAAAATTCAGGCCATCATCAACATGACGCCCCCGCAGTCAGCAAGAGAGGTCCAACGTCTGACGGGCAGATTGGCCGCCCTCAACAGATTCATCTCCAAATCCGCTGAGCGAAGTCTTCCCTTCCTCAAAACACTCAGCGGCACAAAAGACTTCGCTTGGGGACCAGAGCAGGCGGCGGCCTTGCCTCACTAAAACAGTACCTGTTGGAGTTGGCGGTTCTTACAAGCCCCGACTCTTCGCTACCCCTGTTGCTTTACGTTGCGGCCTCGCCACACGCGGTCAGCGCGGCACTAGTTCAGGAGCAGACAGTAGAGGGCGTGATCAGACAGTGCCCAGTTTATTACGTCTTCGAAGTGCTCACACCGTCAAAGTGTAACATGACGGAACTCGAAAAGATTGCATATGCTATTGTCACGTCTTCGCGCAAACTGTGCCACTACTTTGAAGCATTCAAGGTCCGCGTCACCTCAGATAGGGTACTCGGCGAATTATTCAGAAACCCGGAGGCATCGGTACGGATCGCCAAATGGGCGGCCGAACTCTCCGGCTACCACATCACTTTTGAGCCCAGGACGGCGATCAAGTCACAAGTTCTAGCAGACTTCGTCATCGACTGGACCGGGCCAATAACACAGCTGGACCCGTCTGCAGAGAAAGTTTGGACAATCCACTTCGACGGCGCTTGGTGCCATGCGGGGGCAGGCGCTGCTGCAGTCATCACCTCACCCACCGGGGTCAAGCACAGATACGCGGCACGCTTAAGCTTCGCTCTGGAATCTGATAGATGCACAAACAACATAGCAGAATACAAAGCTGTCATCCTCGGCCTTCGCAAACTAAGAGCCCTCGGTGTCACCACCTGCATAGTCCGAACAGACTCCAAAGTAGTCGCCGCCCAGGTCGAGAAAGATTATGCAGCAAAGGACCCCGCTCTTATGCAATACCTCGCGGCCATCCGAAGTCTCGAGAGACAATTCAAGGGATTCACATTGCAACATGTGGACCGGGCCAAGAATGAAGAAGTCGACGCATTGGCCAAGGCAGCCGCCAAGGGTGAAGCCCTACCCTCCGACGTGTTCTACCACATCATCGGCACGCCAGTCGTCCGCAGCCCTGAAGGGCTCCAAATAACCAACGACACCGAGGGCCACCACATAATCAACCTCATCATGACTGAAGACTGGCGGGCGCCAATAACCGTGTACCTGCAGGGGTACTATCACCCAATCGATAGCAATGAGGCCAAGCGCCTCCACCATCGAAGCCGGGACTTCGCACTGATCGAGGGCCAACTTTACAAGAAGGGGGTCAGTCAACCGATGCTTAAGTGCGTCACCGAGACCGAAGGCGTCCAAATCCTGCGCGAAGTCCACAAGGGGACCTGCGGCTCCCACGCGGGGCCAAGGGACCTAGCGGCAAAGGTAATTCGCCAAGGTTTCTACTGGCTCGCCATTATTTGCGCCGCAAATCGGGTCGTCAGATCCTGCGATGCCTGTCATAAATTTTCCCCACGCTCGGGGCGCCCCTCGCAGTTCACGAAGCTGATCGCCCACACGTGGCCCCTTCAGCGCTGGGGCCTAGACATTGTCGGGCCCCTGCCCACGGCTCAGGGGAACCTCAAGTTCACCTTCGTCGCCGTTGAATACTTCACCAAATGGATCGAAGCGAGGGCAGTATCCACAATCACATCGAAAACAGCCTAGAAATTCTTCTGGCAAAATATTGTTTGCCGCTTCGGAGTACCGTCCGAACTCACGGTCGACAACGGCAAGCAGTTCGACAACCAAGATTTCAAAGACTTCTGCTTCTCCATCGGCACCAAGCTTGCCTTCGCCTCTGTGTACCACCCCCAGTCCAACGGAGTCGTGGAGCGCGCCAACGGCAAAATTTTCACAGCCGTCAAGAAAATGCTCCTCGACGACAAAAAAGGCAAGTGGCCCGACCTGTTACCCGAAGTGGTCTGGGCACTGAATACAACTGAGTGCAGGGCGACTGGGTTCACCCCCTTCCGCCTATTATACGGATCGGAGGCCATGACTCCGCAAGAAATAAAGCATGGGTCGCCTCGGACAGCCGCGTCGGCCGTCCCAGATGTAGACGAGCCGACTTCGAAGGACCTCATCGACGGAGACCATGTCTTCGCCCTACAAGCTCTGGACAAACACCAAGCCCAGACAAAGGCATGGCGCGACCAGGCAGTCATCCCAAGGGAATTCAGCGAAGGGGACCTCGTACTCGTCCGAAAAGCTCGAACAGAGTCCAGGGGCAAGCTGGAGCCCAAGTGGGAGGGCCCTTTCATTGTCAAGACGAAGGCCTCCCCCAGCGCATACAGGCTCGCAACGCCAAATGGCGAAGACTTGGAGCATTCCTGGAACATCGATAATCTCCGCAAATTTTTTGTTTGACTCATTAGGGCCAGCTCGCCCCTGTAATTCGCAAAGACAATTTTTATTCCGGCCCGCACTCTTTTCCTCCCGGGGGGTGAGGTTTTTAACAAGGCGGAGTCATGTAATATACAAGTGCAAAATCCCCCGCAAAATCTACGTCGAAAAAAGACCGCGCCGACGGTCTTCGACATTCGACCAATACATAGTCACCGCGAGGCCCAACATCAGCCACCCTCGCGTGCGACAACTCCGCGCAGAAGTCGCCTAAGGGTGCAGCCGGACTAGCACAACAAGTGCGAAAAATCGAAGTCTTCCGCGAAGACTATCCGTGCAGAAGTCGCCTAAGGGTGCAGCCGGACTAGCACAACAAGTGCGAAAAATCGAAGTCTTCCGCGAAGACTATCCATGCAGAAGTCGCCTAAGGGTGCAGCCGGACTAGCACAACAAGTGTGAAAAATCGAAGTCTTCCGCGAAGACTATTCGTGCAGAAGTCGCCTAAGGGTGCAGCCGGACTAGCACAACAAGAGCGAAAAATCGAAGTCCTCCGCGAAGACTATCCGTGCAGAAGTCGCCTAAGGGTGCAGCCGGACTAGCACGACAAGTGCGAAAAATCGAAGTCTTCCGCGAAAACTATCCGTGCAGAAGTCGCCTAAGGGTGCAGCCGGACTAGCACAACAAGTGCGAAAAATCGAAGTCTTCCGCGAAGACTATCCGTGTAGAAGTCGCGTAAGGGTGCAGCCGGACTAGCACAAGTGCGAAAAATCTTAGTCTTCCGCGAAGACTATCCGTGCAGAAGTCGCCTAAGGGTGCAGCCGGGCTAGCACAACAAGTGCGAAAAATCGAAGTCCTCCGCGAAGACTATCCGTGCAACAGTCGCCTAAGGGTGCAGCTGGACGAAGCTTAACAAGTGCGAAAACGACTACACCAAACCGTCCGCGCAAAGACCGACTAGATGCGCACCAGCGCAACATAACAAACAAACCAGACCAAGCACGTAACACCTTCGTGAGCATAGCCGAAGGCACATAACTTCATCATACAAGCTATTACATATCTACAAGCGAGGGCATCACACTTTACATCGGCTCAACCTTCGGAATAATTCCCATCTCCCTATAGTTAAACAGCATTATCCTCAGCTCCTCACCCGCAAAAAGACTTCGCAGCTCCCCCTCACCTGCACTCACAGCGGCCGGCAAGGACAGCAGTTCCTGCCTACCAGCCCTACTCACACGAAGCCGACCACTGTCCACCTCACTCACTCTACGCTTCGCAACCGCCCTTCGCCGCCTACGCCTAGCACTCGAACCAGGCACAACTTCAGCATTCGCAGCATGTGGCGAAGCCTCCGCCGCTGCCACATCCAAGGCCGCAAAATAGTCCAAGTCCTCATCCGACGACTCTTCGGTCCACTCAACCAAGCTCCCAGAGTCACGAAAATCAGAAAACTTAGATGCAGACTCATCCGATTTATTCCCATCATCCACGGTCGAAGCCGCAAAAAAATTAGCAGTAGCGGTTGCGTGCGCAGGCCCAAAATCTTGAACCTGCGCAACAACCAAGGTTCAGCAACATATCCAAAATTCCCTAACTACCCACACCCACTAAGCCACCTGCGAAGACCCAGCCGTCGCGGGATCCTCCGCTGCCGGCTCCGCCGCCATCTCCACAGGATCCTCAGCCCTCGGCGCGGCAGTTGGCGACGGGCCTCCGCCGGCCGCAGTGGTCGTGGGAGCATCGGGAACACCTTCGACGGTTTCCGGGGGCAGCTCCGGGGCGGTCTCGGACGCAGCCACCATCGGGTTCGACTCCGAGTCAGGCTGCGCGCTGTTCAAAGCCCCGAAGTCGTCCACCCTCTCGCCATGCGCCGCCTGAGACACAGCACACAGATTCAGCAAACCCACATTTAACCCACATTCAACAAACACCAAACAAAAGCCAAACATTACCTGACCCCTCGCCGTCTCAGCCCGCTCCCTGACCACATCCATACCGTGGGGGCCCCACATCCGGTCGTAGAGGGCTCCAGCGGATTCCTTCACCACAGGGTCCTCAACCTTGTAAATATCGCGCTCGAAATCCTCATCAGCTTGGTCGAAGACCTCATAGTGCCGGCACCCTTCGCGAGATAGCGCATTCATCGCCCCCTCGCATGTGACCAGGGAGGCATAGGACATAAACCCCTCCACGATGGCGGGGAGCGCCAGCAACTCCTCCTGTATCCACTCGAAGCAGCGAATTCCGGGCTCTCGGTCCGGCACTTCGAAGTCAGCGGTCCGCGCGCCCAGCTCATGGTATGAATCCACAAGCTGTTTGCGTGTCCGCTCAGCCTCCGAGCGCGTGGAAGCCTTGGCCCTCTCCACATGGGCCTGCAGAGCGTTGAGCCGCCCCTCCAACTCCTCGGCGCGCTGCCTGGCAAGACTGCCCTCCGCCCGCGCCAAATTGGCTTCCGCCTGCGCAGACTGCGCCTTGGCGAGGGCCTCATTAGCCTCCTTCCTTTCCTCCGCCAGTTGGCGCCGGAGGTCAGTCCTCTCACCCTCCAGCACGGCCACCTTATCCGCCAGCTTGCGGCACTTGCTGTCGGCGGCCGACTTTTCCCGTACAGCGTCAGCATGTTGCGTCCGAAGTCTCTCGACTTCGGCAGACACAACTGCCGTCAGGGCCCTCGACGCCGCGCGGTCAGCGAAGTCAGCCGCCTACAAGACACACATAAGACCACAGCCCCAGCAAAGCCGGTAAAAAACCGAAGTCTAGCTCAACGTACCTGACTTAGTGCATCCTTCAGCTCCTTCAGCCGGCAGGACACAGCACCTGCCTCGTCCCTGACGGCAGTGAGTGCCGGAATCTCACCACCGGCACTAAGAGCACTGCCCTTCACCCTGGGCACCACGGCAGCCACCGCAGTCGCCATGGCAGGCGGAACAACAACAAGTTGGCCTTCGTCCGACCCTGCAACTTATCAACAGATTTAAAAAAAACTCGAGCCAGCGACTTACCAACAAGATAATCTTCCACACTAATGTCGGTGGCGAAGTCGGCGACGCGCTTGCCCGGCGGCGGAAACTCTCGGGCCGCCTTCGCAGCCTCCGGCACCCTGCTGGACACAGGGGCGTCCTTCATAGACTTGGAACCACCGGCGGCAGCCGCCTTCGCAGCCTCCGGCGCCCTGCTGGATGCAGGGACGGCCGACTTCGCCGCCAGCGGCGGTTGGCTTCCGCCGGGGGCAGCAGCTTTCGCAGTCCCCCACGGCCTCTTCGGCCTGGCCTCATGAAGCCTGACGACCGCCTGGCGCTTCTGTGCAGCTCCCTGACGATCCTTGTCCATCACTGCCGACACAACAGCAGCAATATTCCGCCCATAAGGAAACACTTTCCAGTCACGAACCATGCGAGACGTAAAAAAGTCTTCGCCGGCCGCGCGGGGAATAGGAACATTCTTAGGCCACCAACCCCCGGTAACCCTCAGCATCCGCGCCGAAGACTCCCGGAGCTCGGGCGAAGACATCCTTCCCCCCGGGGCCGCGCATGTCCTCATCAATTCCCTAGCAAAACAATCAGACACCCCCAGTCCTCCCATAGCAATACCTAGTTTCCTCTTCTTAGAGGATGGGGCGGCCGCCGGCGCGGGGTCGTCTCCAGTCTCTACCACCTTCTTCCCGCGACGATCCACATCGTCTTGGACGGGATAACCGCCATACGGCAGACGGTTCAACTCGAAAACCTTGTTCAAGCGGTCATTAGACCCGTGAATATCCCAGCTACGCTGGCCCTCTGTCCTCAGCACGTACCGACCAACGATCCGCACCGCCCCATCCTCCGCCTCACGCACAAAGGCGGCTAGATCGCGGCTATGCAAATCCAGCGCGAAGGCGGGACTTCGCACCAGCTTCCCACCATGGGAAGGCATCTGGCGAGGGCATACTTTGCCCAACACCCAGCCATGTGCCAAAGGCCACACCCCGTATGCCACAAACTCCTCAACCAAATCGCGCCCGCTGCTCAGGCCGGCAGCGCACCAAAGGGCCCTTCGTCCGCATCCTCCTCCACCACTTCAAACGGCGGGTATGCTGAGTAATAATGCGAGCACATCTCGGCCACGGGGAGCCCCGGATGGTCTTCGACTATGCCCTCCGCAACGTAGAACCAAAACTCATGCCAGTTGCCCCACTTATTACGGGCGCAAGGAACCAACTCAACTACCTCCATCGAGGTCTTGCCGGTCTTCGGCGTAAATGTACAGGACCCAAACTGGGCAACCTCATTTCCGATCATCCTTTTCTGCCAATGCAGGCAATAGTACTTCGCGAAGACTTTGACTGATGGCTGTCCGCCGTACGAAGTCGTCGCCCAGACATACTTCGATAGAGCCACCACGGCATTTGGAGTCAGCTGATGAATCTGGACGTTAAATCTGCGCAGGACTTCTCCCACAAATCTGTGCGCAGGCAGGCGAAGACCAGCGGTAAAGAACGCCTCGAACACAACCAACTCGCCTTCCGGCTCGGGGGCCTCCTCCGTCCCCGGGACACGAGCAACTCCGCCGCCAAAGTAACCAAGCCGCTGCATATCTTGCACGCGGACGGAGGACATCCGCGACACACCGAAATCCACTGTATCGCCGGCGCGCAACTCCTCCGCCGCCACAGTGCTCAGCGTCTCCTCAGACGACGCGTCGGCCGGAGGCGTAGCGGCAGCAGAAGAAGAAGAGGTCGGCATCGCTACGTACCATCGGCGGCGGCGGGCGGTCTGCTTCACTCGGGCCAGATCTCCGGCGAACAAGAGCAAGGAGGGCAGACGAGCAGCAAGAAGGTGGAAAAGGCGGCTAGGGTTTTCACGGAGCGCGGAAAGATAAAGTTCAAAACGCGCCGCCCCCCGCCCGCTTTTATACACAGGGCGCAGCGCTTCGGGAAACCCGCAGTCCAACAGTACGGTGTCAATCAATGGTCATGTCAAAAACCCCCGCGGAACCACTTCGAGCGAGGGCAGCGTCTCCGCCATCTAGCGACGTCTTCGGCACCAGATGACTTAGTCGAACTGGTCCCTCAGAGGGCAAATGTTGGGGCGAAGGCGAAGACGCCACCCTTCGCTCGATGCCTTCGTCGTAATCGTTGGACCAACGGAGACAAGACAACGGGTAGGCTCACCCTTCGTCCCATACGTCACCGGACGAAGACCTGTGACGAGGTCGTCCCATCTTGCGACCTCGTCCAGCATGGAGGCCCATGACCACACGGCCCATTGTAACAGGCCCTGCGTGGCCGCTGCGCATTATGGGCCTAATTTGTAAAGGCATCCCTGTAATTACGGTCTGTAACCCCGCTTTATGGGAATATTCCGGGGATAACCTAGGTGTCTGAGGGCACATGCGTCCTTAACACAGGACGCTAGGCACTCAGATACCTATAAATACCCCCGCACAGTGCCCTTGAGAGGCTAGATGAACAGAGCTATTGCCATCACGTGCAGAAACCCTGTTAGCATCACCACATCTCCCCGTTGGATCATCTTGCGCCTGTGAGCAAGTTCCAACAGTCTTCAATTTCGGCTTTATAAGTTTTGGATTGAGTGTAAAATTTTGCTTCATCTTCTTTCACTTTATCCACCAATGAAAGTAGAATTTTATCCTTCTCCAAGGCTTCATTTCTCAGCTTGATAACTTCTAATCGAAGATTGCCGAGGGCCATCACACAGCTTTCATCTTCAGCATTCTTTTGCGCCCTCAAAGCGTTGCTAAGAATTAAGCCCTGCAAGAACATAGAATCAGCACGAGAATACAAGGCAAGATAATCTATTTTTAAGTTCATCACTTTCATACCTTCAGACTGTTGTATGCAAGGCTGTCTGCAAGGTCATCTTTTGACATGACGGAGAGACCAGCTTCGAGCTTCGGAAATCCCATATTTCTGGCCATCTCCCGGCAGACGGATATTTCCTTGTTGTCTGGCAGACAGTATAGGAAATCATCTTCGTCAGTGTCGTTGAACACTAGGGCCCCTTCGGGTATTTCAGTTCTTGGGCATAGTGTTTGGCTTCTGCAATTTCTTCTTTAGATAGTCTTTTTCCCGAAGCATGTCGAATAATATAGTCAAGATCTTCGGACGGTGCTTCGGGAGCAGGGGATTTGGCTTTTTTGGCCACATTCTTCTCTAGAGCTATGCTAGCATCTAGAAATTCTTGTTCAGCCCTCTGCTCAGTTGCAGCAGGCTCTGCCTCTATGGGCACTGAGGGCCCAGCTTTGGTTTTAGCACGAGCCGTAACAGCTTCAGCAACTTTCTTCATAGGGGTAGGAGTTAGTAACCTTGTCGTCTCCATGACAGCGTCCGGCACGCTTGCCATTCTTCTCCTCTTGGGGGTAATTGCGGGAGTTTTTGCCACCTTCGGCAATTCTGTCTCTGGCGGTCCTGTCTTTTCCTCTCGGTCTAGCTTCTCGGTTGTCTTTTCTTCAGCTTCAGTAGTTTGTATCGGCACTTCAGTCGATTCGGCTGCAGAAACCTTTATTACTGCTGCCGATTCATTGGCACTTCGGGCGGTAGGAGCAGCTTGTTCTGCTTTAACAGTGGAAGATGCTCCTTCATAAAATTTCGGCAGTGTGGTCGTCTCAATGTATCTCGGCTGGTGCATCAAAACCTTGATCTTTTTGCCCTTCGGCACAGCAGAGATGGCCGAAGCGGCAATTTTCCTCTTTTTTCCCTGCTTTCACGAGGGGTAGCAGTAATTAGGGTATATGAAACCAATCACATCAAAAACTCTGTTCAAACTTTTCTTACCACAACCTCCGAAGGCTGAGGTCAAAGCATCATATTCGGCTCTAGTGTATGCCCCAAGTAACTCGTCGCTAGTTGCCTCAATACATTTCAGCCAATCGTCGTTTGGTCGTCAAATCGGTCTATGTACCTGAAGGTGTATTTCAAGTAAACCGATCCACCCTGACTGGACCCGGCAGCAATCTCCTTCGGCATTTCCCAATTTTCCACAAGTGGCCATACCCTGTAGGCTATGTGCTCTTGAACCAGGTCTCTTGTGCCAATGAAGGCACGGACATTGTTGAAAGCCTTCTGGCATGCTTCGGTATCATTTTCAAGTGTAGTAGTCGGTCTTCAGAGGCCAAAGCGAGACCAGATGAGGCATTGGATAATCCCCTTTATGTCTTCCCTTTCAATCAGATTATTCTTGACATAAAACCATTCCTCCATCTAGGCCCCGGGCCACCTTTTCTGAAATGTTGGAATGAGGTAACTTACATCGGAGCGAGGAACGAAGCCATAACAACTGAAGTTGTTGTGATATTGCTCTTTACCAGTGGCCTTCGTCTCGTACAGAAGTTCATGCATGTTGCAGAACCACTTCGCGCTCGGCTTTAGCCCTTGGCTTCTCACGGCCCAAAGAAAAATACCCATTCTAATTATAGCTTCGGGAGTGATTTGATGAAATTAGATTTCAAATGTCTTCAAAACTTCAACCAAATATATGCTCAAAGGGAATCGAAGACCTGCTTTCATAAAACTTCTATAAATAACAACTTCATCTTTTTCTGGCGCAGGGGCGGCGTTGTCTCCCCCAACTCTCACAATAGACATGTCACGAAAATATCTCCCCTTCATGGCAACAATATGGCCCTGTTTGATAGACGACTTTCTGAAGATGGTATGGCTTGGCCGCCAGGGCCGATCTTCGAAATCTTCATCCCCACTTTCCACATCATATTCATCACTATCATTAGAATCTTCAGACAAACCTGCCATTTTTTCGTTTGTGATCTTCTCTGTGTTTGTCTTTTCCATAGCTTTGTAAAACCCAGCAAGAGCAGGGTCCACAACCTTCTTCTCCTCAGATATCTTCTTCTCTTCAGACATTCAACAAGCACTTGTGTATATCACGAAGCTCGCAAATCAAGCGAGAGCTGTTAGCAAGAGAATTAAAATTTGAGAAAATAGTACAAGCAACTGAAATGGCACAACAAATGCTGCCGTTGTGGGTTTCTATTTATATGACTAGTGCATTGCAACTTGGCGGGCCCCATTTATCATTGACTTTCGCTATTCTAGTGAAGGGAAGGTGTTTTTTCGAACCTTCGGCTAAAGGCCTTCATTCATGTCGCAGTCTGAATTTGTTAAACAACAAATTAATACTGCGAGGGGCTACTGTTGGGGGCCTTCGTCTTCGAAGGTCCTCAAAAACACGACTAACATGCTTTCCAGTATAAAATTCTGTCACGGCAAGCTTCAGCTTTGAGATGAAGGTGTACATGGTATGAAAGGCACAATCTGGAAGAAGGATGAACTAGTTCCGAAGCTGTGGAATGAGAAGCTTCGGCTTAGCACAAGGATGATGATGAAGGATGAAACTGACTTAAAAGGAAAAGACTGCTCAGTCCTCGACAGATTACCTTTTGACTAATAGAAAATGTCAGGGACATAAATGTAATTTTACTTAGGCTGCGTCCTGTGCCTATAAATAGATGAACAGTAACACCGTACTGTTCACGCTGACTTGTAATCGCTCACACATCATTCTTGGACTTTTGCCTTTTGTCAAGCGGAAGGTATAAATGTAATTTGATATTACTAACGTTTGTCCATGATTATATAATAATAATGTGAATAATATGACGACTTGATACAATTATTCATGTTTTCTTCTATATCTGTGTTTATATTCTTACATATTGAAACGATGAAGGTATGCCCTTCATGACCTTCATCTGAAGATCATTATACCCTAAGGGAAATAATGCTTCGAAGGACGAAGGTCTTTAACCATTAACATTTTTTGTGTTGCCTTGTTCTTAATTTATAGTATTTGAGAACAAGTAATCAACAAGTAGCACCTCGGGGTGTATGTGGACCTTGGGGTGTTACAATTTCATTTTCATGATGATTATTTAAAGCAGACTACAAAGAATGTGTATCCCTTAAAAATTTTTAAATGTAATTCTAGGGTTGCACCTTCTAGTGCAACAAACAAGCGAACAAATCCTAAAGACCATAGTACGAAGGCAGGATCGAACACCTAGTAAAGGTGGAAAAGGCTCCAAAGTCGTTCTAAATGGAATCCAGAGTGAGAACAGAGACATTAATTTTAATTTAATATTTTCTATCAACTAGTAACACTGTTTAGCCACGAAACTTGAATTAAAAATTTTCATTTGAATTAATCTAGTCTAAGTGCTTAATAACTTCATAAATTCATAACCAAATAACTATAACTCCAAATTTAGTGATTCTTGTTCCTACGATCTCGATACACAGCGTAGAATACTACTATGCATTCTGATCTATTGTTTGGTGTGATGTTAATTTATGCTATATCATGTATGTTTGTATTGATGCGAGTAGACGAGCCAGCCACTGAGGATCCAGAGGTTCAGCAGGAGCTTGTTGAAGGCAAGTTGTGCCCTTGATCACTTCTTTTTACCTAGTCATGTTCTTATTGATCATAATGATCTGCATAGGTTAATTTTGATGGGACCCTTTAGGTTACCCTAGTTTGATTATCTTTATATCTTGATTCCACTAAACTTTTTGGGTAGTATTTGCTATTGCTTTATGTGGTTTTGGGTATGGAGATACATTATTCATAATTACACTTTTATTATCAGTTTATTATTATTGTTCATGTTATGATCATTATGTTAATTGGAACATGGAGCGACCACCCGGGAAAACAGTGCTACCACAAGGGTTGTATGGGACGCCCTTGGCTGATTAACTAGGAAAGCTTGTGGATGACTACCTTACCCCATAGAGGCAAGGGAAGTAGGGGAGTGGTCAGTGTGGGGAGGTCCTCGGGTTGATTTTGCTATGATGGCGGTCAGGCGAGGGATCCCTGCACTGGAGCTTCCTATAAACTGTAGCGGGTTTTCTCAAACTAGTGGAACTTTGTAAAGGCCTCGTACTGTTACCCTGCCTCGCCTCCTCGGTAGATGTGTATGAGATTGGCCATCTCTTGGCAGATGGGTAACATGACTTGTGGGTAAAGATGCTCAACCTCTGCAGAGTGTAAAACTGGTATACTAGCCGTGCTCACAGTTATGAGCAGCTCGGACCCTCACATGACTAGTTTATGGAATTAAATTCAATTTGTCATTTGCATCGCATTTAGGATTATTTTATTATTACTTTTATTTATTATTACTATGGTTTGGTATTTACTTACACTTAGTAATTGCTTAGCTTCAGCCTTTATTTTGTTGATCAGCCTTGCATTTCACATGAACTCCCACCTTTGGTGAGTTGATGCACATTATTCCCCACAACTTGTTGAGCTATGAACGTATGTGAGCTTACCTTGCTGTCTCACACCCCCCATAAGAGAAGAACAGGTGGTTCAAGAGGAGCCACCCAGCGAGAATTTCGACATAATCTAGGTGGTGTCTCCTAGTCAGCTTTGTGGCGCCAGAGAAATAAGATTTAGTTCGTTTTATATTTATCATTTATTTTGTAAGACTTCCGCTATGTAATAACTACATTTATGATATTTATGACATTTATATCTATGCACTCTGTAATTATATGTGTTGATCTTCCTTGGCGCACATATGAGATGCACCCGGCTTTATCCCCATAAATCCGGGTGTGACAGAAGTGGTATGAGAGGAAATGTTGAGTGTAGGACAAAACCTAGATAGAAATGGACAAAACCCTTACCTACTTACCTTACTCTGATTCTTTCTATACTTATCCTGATCCTGTCTCACTTTCTACTGTTCTACTCTGATTATTCTTACCTTTCCTATTCTATGACAAGGAGGATTTCTCACTTTGGAATCCTACATCCATAAGGTAATGTTTGATCCTGTCTCACCTTCAACTGGCGCACATATGAAATGCTTGATTTGCTTCTTTGATTGATTGAATCAGTATAAGAGGGCATTTTAGCATGTACCACCATAAGGTAATGTATTAGCTTTAGTAGGTGACACACATAGATAATAAATCCGCCAAAGTAACATGCTTCGTCATTACTTGCCTTGTCTACAATCCTTTCTTTTTTACCATATGTTTCTAACTCAGATGGTCAATACCAGGAAGGGTGGTGGAATTGATCTACCCCCCAATCGACACAGTCGGAGGATATATGGACAACCACAACAACAAGAAGAAGAGATGAATCCTCCCAATCCTCCACCAGCCGGAGCTGACCTAGCTATTACAGCCCAGATGCAGATAATGCAACAAATGGCTGACACCATGGCGGATATGCACGCACAGATGCGGCAGGAACGCCAAGAGAGGGAGGAAATGCGCCAGGAGAGGAGGGTGCAACAGCAGCAAGCAGTACTGCCACCACGACCACCACCAGTTCCACCCCGGGACAAGCACCGAGAATTTATTGTAACACCCCGTCGAATCCCTGGACCGGTGGTACTTACTTCTGGCAGCTCTCTAGGATCATATATCGTCCCCACAGACCAACACGAGTCTTTTGTGCGCACTTTGTCCTCACTCATGCGCACCCTAAAAAACTTCCTGGTCGATCACCCATCCTAAATTGCTCCAAGCCAAGCATGCTTAACTTGGAGGTTCTTTCGAGATAGGCTTCCGAAAAAGAAGATGCACCTTGTTCGTGTGGATACTCTATTAATTCTATTAGGCCTTGGGCCAGAACATCACAATCCTAGGGGCCAGGATATCACGTTTATGAGCCACAAGCCACCTATATACCTTCGCCAACTCTCTAGATCCTCTGCATGCCGATGGCTGGTTGAAGTCAGTTGAGAAGATGATAAACATCGCCCAATGCTCTGATCGGGAAAAGGTTCCCTATGCTTCAGGTCATCTGACTGGTCCTATTGCTGATCGGTGAGATTCTTATGTTGCTTCCCATGATGCTGCTGATACTATTACTTGGGCTGAATTCACCACTCAATTCAGAAACTACCACATTCCTGCTGGGTTGATGAAGATTAAAAAGAAGGAGTTCATGTCATTGAAGCAAGGCAACATGTCTATCAGTGAGTATCACGACAAATTATTCAGCTGTCAAGATAGGATCCTGATAAGGTGGCTGACGATGAAAGAAAGCAAGAGCACTTCACCGAAGGACTCAATGGGCCACTATAGTACGCACTGGTTGCTCACACATTTCCATCACTCCAGAGGCTGCTTGATAAAGCTCTCGCTATTGAACACAAGCGTGTTCAACTGGGAGACTTGAAGAGGAAGACCATTGCACAGGGGCAGGGTAGCAGTAGTGTTCGTCCTCGCTACGTGCCGCCCCAGGGTACACTAGCTCGTCCAGGAGGAGGACCACGCCCAGCTCAGTACGCTCCACAGAGGACTCCATAGACGCCCCACACTCGTCAGGCTGTGTAACACCTTAAAACCCTATTTTGGTATCTAGAGAAAATTCATCTCAGGAACTAAATAAAAATGTTTTCTAAGAAAAAAATGGGAGAAAAGAACCATCGTAAGACTAGAGGTACTTGTTGAATAAACTATATTGATAAAATACTTGTAAAGGAATATATCCAACCTAAGGTAATTATTTATATTGAACCTTACTCTTCACAAAATATAAGTATATATATAATGAATATTTTTTTGTTATTCTAAATTAAACTTCCTAGCTTTGATCACACATTCAGGATTATTTGTGTATCACATATGTGAAAAAAAATACAAAGCTAGAAATACTTGCAAAATAGAATACTAAATATATACATACAAATATAATGGCATCTCATGCTGGTTCTTATAATTGTGCATTTAATTGAGTTTGAGATCCAAAACCAAATTTGAGAGTGGATTTGAAAATTAAAAATGAGAAATAGAAATGAATAAAAAAAAGGAAAACAATTTTTCCTCCTGCTTGGCTGAATTCCTAATCTCTCAGCCCAACACCTACCGGCCAGCTTTGCATTAGCTTTCTTGCGCCAGCCCTCCACACGTGGGGACAGTGACGTGTGGGTCCCACTCGGCAGCCTCTTGTGCCATGCTTGCGTTCAATGACTGGTGGGCCACCCCTCGTCAGGCTCATCCCCTTCCTCAACAACCCGCTCGGCGCCTAGGATTTCCGAGCTCTGTTGAACCCTGGCAAGATCCCCATGCGGCCCACCTCTACACGCGCTCGCGACTTGGCTGTCACCCTGTGCGCGCCCCCGCTCACCGCCAATCGAGGTCCGCTGCCCAGCCACGCCACCTCGCGTTCACGGGGCACCGGAGCATTGACGTGTGGGGCCCGTGCGGGTGCGTCTCCCTCGCCCACTTGCCGACCCTGAAAAGCAGGACCCACGTGGTCAGGCGCTTCGTCCCCCACGGAAAGAACGCGTCCAGGAACAGGGTCCGCGCGGAGATCGCGCAGGTTTGGCCAACGGCGTCCGCGATCCGATCTCCATCCTCCCCAACCGAGATCCTCGCTGCCTGCCCCTATTTAAACACCAGTCACGGCGTTGCCTGGCTCCATCTTCAGCCGGCCAAGGTTGCCGTCAAACTTGGTGAATTAGCCTGCTCGCCGGTGGCCGTCTCTATGTCGGTGACGGCTTGGCTTCGAGGTGCCTGTGGGGCCTCATCAGAACCACGGGAGCTCGCGCGTTGATTGCCTGACTTCGAGGCTTTCTTCGGTGTAGGGATTTGCTCGCCGGAGCCAAAGAATCACCGCGGCGCCGCCATTCACCATCGCTAGGTCTCTGCGCCCTCCCATCCCTTGGTAAGATTCTTCTTTGGTGTTCACCTGCGTCTTCCCATCACGTAGTACCCACGGGATTCGAGTTGTGTAGCCATGTGTGGAGGAATCTGGGGGCACCAGCCATGACGCGCCGCTGTGTTGTCCTTGTGCACCGCCGCGGTTTGTGTCCACGGGGAGAGGGTAACCTAGGGAGCGTCGGATTGGAATGAAGGGCCAGGATTTGACCAGATGAAGCGCTTCGTTCGTGGCTACGAATCTCTGATCCAGCGGCACATACTGCACCGGTCAAGTAATGATCTCGGTCTAATCTAAACGCTTGGCTGGGGATCCAACGTGGGAGAATTACCTGTACCCCTTCGACTCGCTCGTATTGCAAAAGAGCCCCTGGAGAATTTAGTAACCAACCCGCAGTCCTGATCCTTTATAAAGTAATTGCGCCATGGCCCAGAAACTTACAGAATCCACCCTGAACTTTCGGGTTTTTGTGCGAGCAGTCCAGGACACTTAGGATATTCAGAAATTAATAAAGAAATAGGTTTTTCGTATGAAAATAATTCCATAAACTTGTATAATTCATAGTTAATTCATTTTAGCTCCAAATTAAGTCATTCCAGTTGCAATAATTTTGTATTAACATTGTATATCAACTAGTAACACTGTTTAGCCATGAAACTTGAATTAAAAATTTTCAATTGGATTAACCTATTCTAAGCGTTAAATAACTTAAGAAATTCATAGCTTAATAATTGTAGTTTCGAATTTAGTGATTCTCGAACTCACGATGTCGTAGCAACGCATAGATTACTATTATGTAGTTTGTACATATGTTTGGTGTAATGTTAATTTTGCCTATACCATGTTTGTCTGTATTGCTATGTTTAGCAGTGAGGTCACGAGTCACCTGAAGAGCAAGTTGGTACCTGGAATCTCAAGTCCCAGGCAAGGTGTGCCCTTGATCACTTCTTTTACCCACTCATATTCTAATTAATCATAATGATCTGCATAGGTTAATTTGATGGGACCTAATAGGTTACCCTAGTTTGTCTATCTTTATGCCTTGTTTACCACTGAACTTTCTGGGTAGTACTTGCTAGTGCTATATGTGGATTTGGGCATTGAGATACATATTATTCATACCTTTATTATCAGTTGTTATTTATTGTTCATGATAAGATCATTATGTTAATTGGAACATGGAGAACCACCCGGGAAAACAGTGCTACCACAAGGGTTTAATGGGACGCCCTTGGCTGATTAATTAGGAAAGCTAGTGGAAGACTACCTTACCCGAAAGGGGCAATGGCAGTAGGGGAGTGGTAGTGTAAGGAGGTCACCTTGTGGTAGCACTATTTTCCCGGGTGGTCGCTCCATGTTCCAATTAACACAATGATCTTGTCATGAACAATAATTAAAAAAACAGTATAACTGGAACATGATCATAATAGCAAAACTACCCAATAGTGCTTTTGTTTGCAAGGTAGGGGATAAACAATGCTAGGGAAACCTATTGGGTCCCATCAAATAAACCTGAGCATGTCACAGGGATTAACAAGAACTTTATTAGGTAAAGGAAAATGATCAAGGGCACAACTTGCATGAGACTCAAGATTCCCATGTACCCACTTGGTCTTCAAGTGATTCAGAATCTCGCTGCTAGTCGTAGCAATACAAACAAACATGGTATAGGCAAAATTAACATCACACCAAACATAGGAACAAACCACGTAAGAATAATCTACGTGATACTACGAGAGCGTAGATTCGTGAACCAACAGAATCGGAGTTATGGTTATGAAGATATGATTTTCCCAAGTTTTGTGAGGCTAAATAGTGGTAATATACATATTCTATGTTAATTAATGTTATTCTTGTGGGGAGAGATTGATTAGAAATAAATAGTTCCACCACAATCTAAGTTACAACTGAATCAAAACCAGGTTAAAATATCATACTTATTTTTTAATCAAAATGATGAATCTATTTAAACATAAGTTAAATTATTACCCAATTATAAAAGTGTGGGATATGATGTAAATTAGTACTTTACTGTTTGGACAATATTATTATGAATCTAATGCAATTGGAACGGATCGAATCGGAGATTCTAATACAAAACATCAGGGATTAACTAGTCTTTTCCTCTTCGACTCAGCATTATGCTTGACCTTCGTCATCGCCTTAAGCTAAAGTTGTTCATTTTCGACTTTCCCACACATGTTCGTCGTAGCTTCAACATTCGTTCTTGTCGCCTACAGACAGTATCTTCGTCTTGAGGACCTTCGGCACAGAAGGAAACCCCCGATATCCCCTTTTATGCATATGCTTCTTTTAATCCAAGTATCATCCATTTCATTATATGAATACCCTTGTCACCATCTGTCTCCGTTTGTGTGGTACATTGTATTTGCTACAGTGCAGAGTAGTCCTAGTTTTGTCACTTACGGTTTCTATATATCATATAGGTATATCTTAATTAAATGAGATATTTATTTAAATATAATTATATTTTTTATTTTCAAGTTATAGTATAAGTACATATTTATACCATCTCTTTTTATATGACACAAACATACCCTCTATTTTACTTTTCCCTATTTTATTTTGAGGAAATTTATTCGCTCATTTGAGAAGACGATGTAAACTGGTGCTTAAATATAATAGAGATAGAGACCGTGATGAACGTGTCAAACTGTTGGTGGTATAGCGGTCAGGCAGGGGCCTTATTGCCGTTGGCCCTGCTTGGTCTCTGAGGTGTTGCCGCTCTTGACATGTTCATCATGTACTAGTGGATGCATTAATTTGCGTCACGCACGGCACAAGATGTCAATCGATGAGGCCTCACTAATAAAAAAAATCGACAGGCTCCTAAAGTCCTAACCCGTCCATATGCTAGCTAGTTGTCTCCAGGCTTGATTTGTGTTGTCGGTGATCCTTCCTAGCTGACACAAGAACAAGATCACTCTAAACACACCAAGTACCTCGATTCCTGTGTAACCAGCAGCTTATCTATATATGTGTCGGACATGCAATCATCCGAAAGCTTGTAGCGGGGGATACCTTCTTATGTCGATGTTAGATGACTTCATCATCAGCTGGGTAACACTGGCCCATGAGATCGTTGGTGGGTTGACTCACACAGCTATGAGGCTACATGGGCCACAATCTATACAACCTATATGATGTGTCACCACAGCCCAGCCCAGGAGCTCGGGAGACACAACTCACCCAGTCCCAAAACTTAGTAGCATCTAACATTCTGGTTTTCACTCCCAGTATAAAACAATATTTTAAAATTTAACAACTTTGTACTTTTAGTGATAGATTATGATTTCGTCGATAATGGGTGGCAATGGTCACAGCCTAGTGACTTGCTGGCCAACTTTTTTTGCAATTTAGCTCTTTTCCAGTTCTTTTTGCACAAATATGCCCTTTACAATTTCATTTCAAAAAATGGACCCCTAGCTCGGCACCAATAGCATTGGCGCCGAGCTAACACAGACCGGCGCCAATATTAATGGTGCCTAGGACCCGAGCACCAGCGATGGCGTGTTACATACGTGTCAGGGGTCGGCGCCACAGTTCTTGACGCCGACCCCTGTACTCTGCAGGCCACGTGACAGGCGGTCGGCGCCAAGATCTGTGGCGTCGACCCCTTTAAACCGACCGAGCCCATTCTTCTTTCCTTTCCTTCTCCTTTCTCTTGTCCCGCCCACGTCCGCCGCGCCACCGCCCCCGCCTGTGCCCCGCCGTCGGCTCGCCCCTCCTCCCCTGCCGCCGCCTCCTCCCGTGCCCACACCAGCAACCTTCGCCGCGTGTCCGCTGCCACCGGCCCACCCCTCCTCCCCCGCCGCCGGCCCTCCCCTCCTCCTCCGCCGACACCCACGCCCACGACCGTCTCCGCCGGCCACCTCCCCAAGCCGTCGCAGCCCACGCCGCTATCACTGTCGGTAATTTTACTCAACTATTTAGTATTTTAATTAGTATTTTTGTTTTAATTTCTTTTTAAAATGTGGTATGTAGCTAATATGGTTAGTATTTTAGTTGTTTAGTGATATGAATTTGTAGGTTTTACTAACCTCCCCGTACAGGGGAGGTGGTGTCCAGATTTTATACTTAGTATTATGTTATTAGTTGGTTAGTATGTAGTTATTAGTTATTAAGTAGGTAATATTAGTGGGTGGTGGTTAGGGAATAACCATCAATAATGATCACTGAATGTTAAATATGTGTTTCAAATAGATGGACAATTTTTTGAGCATTTGTCATGGAGGCAATGTGGAAGAAGATACTTATGGAAATGCAAAGTTCATTGACATGCGACACGTGCCCGTGATATTCGTTTGTAGACCATCCTTGAGTGATGTATTTACAAAGGCTAAACAAAAGCTAGGTTACCATGAAGATGACGACATTGTGGATGCCGAAGTGCTTAATATTGGTCATCCACCAAACGTCACAAGACGAGTCATCCAAATTGATTATTAACTGAATTGGGAGAATTATGTTACTTCGGCTATGAAGACCCAGTTGCAACTCATGGAGGTTGTGGTGCGGTGGGCTGTACTAGACCGTCCCCCTGAAAACTATGATCGTGCAGTGGATGATGTGCCAACTGTGCATGATGCTCAATCTGGCCCTAATTTGATCCCATTAAGTCAGCCAGGAATTCACTTGCATACAGTTTCTCCTATGTGTATCCCTTTGGCACAGACCAATTGTAGTATGTTTCATTGGCATCACATCTTCATTTTGGACCATGAGCACTTTGCTCATTCCATTGCCATGGGACTGATGATCTTATACAAAGGGATCGCTGCTCTTGTGGTTGATTCTACGACCGTGGCACATGGCTGCTTCGGTGATGGATTTATTGCCTCCAATAGTCCTGAATTTAGGAATGAAGAGGAGCCATATGCCTTTGCTATGGCTGTTGATTCAGATGATGATCGTCCGGTTGGTGAACTCATAGAGAGTGATATTGAGATGTTGCAACGTGTTATTCCAGACCACCAGGATCCAAGAGTGCATGAGTTCAGCGATCTTAGTCTTTCTCATGAGGCAAATGTAGAAGGAATGGATGATGAGCTGCTAGATGTTCCTAAGGCCGGTCCTAGCATGATGATTGGCAAGGGTCGGATCTTCAAGGACCTAACTGCCTTGAAGAGGTGGTTGCAACATTATGCAGTCTTACGTAAGAGGCCGTATAGAGTCCTTCATTCGTACGAGAAGAGTCGTTACACGGTTGTATGCGACAAGGATAACTGTGCATGGAGGGTCTGTGCTAGGATACAAAAGATCACCACAAAGTGGAAGATAACAAAAGTAGTGGGGCCACACTCCTGTGCTGAACATGAGTTAACGATGAAGCATCGCCAATTGACATCTACCCGCATTGGGAAGCGGCTTATGGGAATACTGCAGTCGGAACCAAATATGAAGGTTAGTACAATCATGAGGATTGTGCAGAATGTGTATGATGGATATAAGAGAACGTATGGTAAAACTTGTAGGGCTAAGCAGTGTGCGTGGAAGATGATATATGGGGACTGGGAGTCTGGGTACGAGCAGCTACCTGTTCTTCTAAATGCAATGAAGGCGGTTAATCCAGACATGCATTATGAGTACATCCCTAAACCAAATGCATGGATTGATGGGAGGTATATATTCGTCCGTGTGTTCTGGTGCTTTCCCCAGTGTGTGGATGCCTTCAGGCATTGTCGTCCTATATTTTCCATTGACAGCACGTTTCTTCTCGGCAAGTACCAGGGCACGCTTCTAATTGCCATATCCGTTGATGCAAATAACAAGCTAGTTCCCCTAGCATTTGCTCTGGTTGAGAAAGAGAACAAAGATAGTTGGGGTGGTTTTTACGACTGGTCCGGATACATGTGGTTGGCCCAGGATGGGAAGTTGGTGTAATATCAGATCGGCACTAGGGAATACTCAACTTGGTTCGTGAGCAGATCAATAGGTACCCTCCTTTGCATCACAGGTGGTGTACTCAACACCTTGTTGAGAATATTCTGCACAAGGATGGTGTGAAGGATAACTTTGAGCTTTTCCAGGAGACCCTTCGCTAGCTGGAAGACAAGATACAAGTTCTTTAGAGAAAAGTTAGATAAGCTCAAAGTCGCAACAAATGCCAAAGGCAGAGATTGGTTGACTGGATTGATGCCGGATTTGGAGAAGTGGATGAGAGCTCACGACTTAGGTGGATGGAGATATGAGATCCAATGTAGTAACATGGCCGAGTCATTCAACTCGACATTTGTTGGGCATACGTGGTATGTCGGACACTGCTATAGTATCATTTACCTTTTACAAGCTTGTGGCATGGTTTAATGATAGACACACCCATGCAGTTGGATTGCAGAATGATGGAGAGAGATGGGCTCCAAAACCTAAGACTTTTCTGGAGAAGGCAAAGGAATGGGCGAACACACACACACTGTTGATTGTTTTGACTTGTAGTCAGGGACATATGAGGTATTCCTTCAAGCTGGTACAACTTCTGATGGTGAGTCACAAGAGTCCAGGAAGCATGTGGTTGTCCATAATGACTTGTCATGTACTTATGGGGAACCGAGGCAGTACCATTTTCCATGTTCTCATCTTACCGCAGCTGCCCGAGCTTGCAACTTTGGCTTAGAGAGGAGGATACCCCAAGAGTTTACTATTGACAAGCTTGTGTTGACTTGGAGTCCAAGATTTATTCCTTACCATGACCCGGGTGAGTGGCCTCCATACGACGGGCCAAAGTACATTGCCGATCCAAGCAGTCGTTGGACCAAGCGTGGATCTAGGAAGAGGACGAGGCACAAGATGGTTATGCATCAGATAGCTAGTAGGAGTAGGAGGGGAAGAAGAACACCATTTCTTATCGACCCCGAACAGTATGAGTGTGGCAAGTGCGGTAGACTTGGTCATAATTCACGCACTTGTCGTTGGCATATTAGTGAGGTTTGTCTTGTTTAATATTTTTATATTACCTATTTTATTTAATAAGTACACATTACTTTCTAACCTTAATTTGATTTTGTAGGATGGCACAGTTCCACCTGCTCGCCCCGTTCTACGAGGAGAGCCACTGTCACACCCGGTTTTAGAAAGCAAACCGAATGCGAACCATGTACGTGCCAGGATCAGCAATTCACGTACACAGCAGTTACATAACTGGACATCATCACACAGTGCTCCAATAATATCATAAAAGAAGGTATAATAGTCGATTACATCATGATGTCCGAGACATCCACATAGTCTTTAACAATTATCAAAGTGCGGAAAAGAAACGTAGACACACACGGCCTTCACAGGCAGCCGACTAGGGGTTTGCCACTAACCCACACCTAGAAATCATCGTACTCTTGGAACTCCTAGAAGTCATCCTCCACCACTTCACCTTCACCAGAGCAGTGGTTGCAATGGGGACAACCTAGGGGGGTTGGTGTGTAAAGCAAGGGTGAGTACACATCAATATACTCAACAATTGTCCCGTTTGGCTGTAGTGGACTAGCTTTATGTGGGGTTAAGTCAAGTAGTTGCTTTTAGTTGGTCAGGTTATTATTACTAGTAGAAAGCCAGGTTTTAATATTAACCCAAGTTGTTAACCCAAAGTACCCTTTCCAAACGGAAAGAATACCACTTACCATTACCATAAGCATAATCAAAACCATCATCCTCATCACCACCTGTAAACCAAACATCTATGATCAAAGTATCTCTAATCAATGGAGCTCCCTTGGCCGCTCATAACCGCAAGCACGGCTGATATATCAGTTTCATAACACTCTACAGAGGTTGCGCACTTTACCCACAAGTCGTGATTCCCTTTTTGCCTCGGGCCGATCAAACCCTTAAACACTACCAAGGTGAATAGGCATGGTTTCACTACGTAGCCTTTACAAAGATTCCCTAAGGTTGTAGTCACCCGTTAGGTTTCCTAAATGTACCGCACTCCTCCCCAAGGGGCAAACCAACCTTGGCAGAGCGAGCCGCATACACCGAGCCCCATTGACGGCATGACAGTGAAGCGAACTACACCTCAGTTCCTCTAATTGTTCAGCTAAGTGCGTCCCATTCCACCCTCATAGTTGCACTGTTTTTCCGGGTGGTCATCCAATGAACCAGTCCTTACGGAGAGGCACTCGAGAAATAGCTCGAGTCCCCTTAAATGCCATAAGTATATCATTATAATCAAAAGGGAAAACAGTGTATCATAGATAATCTCATCATGTTCATTGATTAATGTGAAGCACTAGCATATAGCTAAACCAAAATAACCTAGCCAGAATAGGTAAACAAGGACAAGATAAACAAAATCTAGTCAATCCTCAGGTATAAACTGCGTAAATGGGGGGAGTGAATTATAAGAATGAGTAGGACATATATGGGTCAAGGGACACTTGCCTTCACCAACCAGCTGCTGCTTAGGGTCTTCACCTACAACTCTTTCGGACTCCACCAACTGACCGTTATCTATACGAGTTCAAACATACATTCCACAAATTTAATACATAAGAATAGTACACCATGCAATAAAATATCATAAATAAACAGACGCTCGGTGCAGGGCTCACACCTACGACTAAGCGAGAAAGAGAGAGTAACGGTCGAGGCTACGGTTGAGGAGCGATCACGTTACGCAATTATAAATCAAAGTAGTCGTCTAAACAGAAAGGTATTAATTTGGCCATCGCGCTATACATAGGATAAAATCATGTTCCATGTTTAATCATTATAAAAAGACCAAAGTAAATTTAAAAGGATTATCGCGTGGTGAAACACGCGACACAACACTTAGACTGAATTAAGAATAAAATGACTCCTCGTGCGACGGAGCGCGCCACGAGACACTTGAAGTAATTATAAAAATGATGTTAAACGTCACGCGACGAAGCGCATGACGGCATACGTCATCTAAACTGAATTTTAAAACGAAACATCGTGCGGCTGGACGCGCAATGCCACACATTAATTAATCTGAAATTAAAATGGATCGTCACGCGACAAAACGCGCGACGCAGCACATTAATAGAATATGAAATCAAACTAATTTGTCGCGCGACGAAGCGCACGACACAGCACGTTAATTAAACAAAGTTTAAAATTAAATAAACCAAAAATCAATCCCCACTCGCGTGGTGCTGCGCGCGCGGGAACGCGTCGTGCGTGCCGGGGCGCGCGAGCCGCACTGGCCGCGCCAGGGCGCGCAGCCGCGCCGGGGGCAGGGCGGGCGCCTCCGGGGCCGAGCGAGGGCGCGCGGGGGCCGCGCAGGGGCCGCACCGAGGCCAAGCAGGGGCGCCGCCGGGGGCCGGGCAGGGGCGCGCGGGGGGCCACGCAGGGGGCCACCGGGGAGACGGGGAGGGGCGCCGCCGGGGGGGTGCGAGCAGGGGCCGCGCGGGGGACAGGGTGGGGTGCCGCTGGGGGGCCGAGCAGGGGCGTCGCCGGGGGGGGCGAGCAGGGGCGCGCGCATGGGTCGCGCAGTGGCCGCCAGGGGACGCGCAGGGGCGCGCGAGCAGGGGAACAAGGAAGGGGAGGGGGAGGGAGAGAGAGAGGGAGAGGGGAGGGGAGCTCACCTCGGGGATCCAAATCCGGCGATAACCGTCACCAACTCCTAGGGTACAACGGGGAAGAGAGAGAGGGTGGGAGAGAGGGAGTTGTGCGTGGGAAAATTTGAATAAGGGAGAGAGAGACACGGGGGCACATGGGGAGGGGCAGGGGCGCCACGGGCACGCGGGCCAGGGCCGGGCCGAGCTGGGCCAGACCGAGCCAGGCTAGGCTAGGTTGCGTCGTGGGACAAAATCCCATGACACGCACAACCACTGATCGGAATCCAATTGCGAAACGAAATCTGAAACGAGACTATGCAAACACGCGATTAAACACGACATCAGACAAAAGAAATATGCTTCGGCATGATGCAACACCCATGACAACTTAGGTTTTTGTTTACACGCAATACGGACACCAGTCGCTATACTGCTTTGAAATTGGGAAAGAGCAAAATGGGAAGAGAAAAGAGAGTAACCCCTGAATTTGGTGAGCATTAAAGAAGAAAAAATTCTACCCCCAAATTCAGGGCGTTACAGCCACTGGGTGCGCCTTCTGGAGGAAGGCTAGGTATTCAATTTTAACTATTTTTGTAGAATAGTTGTTCTACACATATTGTTGCTAATATAACATTTTTTCCATGCAGGACCTAGCAACCCTTCGTTCTAGGACACACAATGGGTTCCTAGACATATTGTTTCATGAGAGGTACACTCCTTACCTCAGACGAGCAGGTCTAGATGTAATATTGTACCAGTTACGCCGAGGGTTGCCTACTATTGACTCGGTGGCCATTACTGCACTTGTGGACAGCTATTGTTTTAGGATTTTGCCAAATTATTCTTGACTCATTGAGCTCGTTTACACTAAATTGTTTTTCTTAATTATGTAGGTGGCAGCCCCAAACACATAGCTTTCATCATCCTTTTGGTGAGATGATAGTCACATTAGAGGACATAGAAGATACTTGGACTAGATGTTTTAGGCAGAGTTGTGATAGGCCAATGTGACTCTGAAGGTTGGAGGGCTAGAGTTGAGGCCTTTCTTGGTAGAGAGCTTCCTGCTGAGGGTGTTGACAGGACTGCTAGAGTACGCATCACATGGATCCGTGAGAAGTTTGGTGTGTGCGCTGCTAATGCCGATGAGGGTACAGTGCAGTTGTACTATCGGGCATGGATCCTACACATGTTTGATTGTGTCCTCTTCCCAGACACAACAGGCGACTGCGCGTCATGGATGTACATCCCATGTCTAACCGACTGGGATACAGCTAGACACTACAGTTGGGCCTCCGTCGTGCTTTTTTTTTTATACCGGCAGCTTTGTGAGGCTTGCTGTCGTACCTCCTCCTCTTCGTCTGTAGGCGGTTGCGTCTACCTCCTATAGATATGGATGTGGTTTCACATACCAGTTGGTTGGCCACGTGTTTTCTAGGTTAGACCATGGAATATTGCTGGAAATGACCGTCTTCGACCGATGTATGCTTATGTTTGGTACCAAGTGGCATCTCCTTTTGCCAGAGCTAAGAGGGAATATATGGAGTATGTGAATGAGCTTGACATGCTCTCGGCCTCTAGCGTATGTACTGAACATTTCTATCTTATCATTATGAAATTTGTTTCATGAAACTTAACATTGATTTCTTCATTTATTTCAGGTCACATGGCAACCATACAACGCACCTGAGTTGGATGGGATGATCTTTAGTTCAGTATGCGACAGCGATGAGACCTATAGGATGAAATGTCCTATGATCTGTTTCTGGTGTGTTGAGTGGCACCTACCGCACAGGGTTGAGAGGTAGTTTGGTAGGAACCAGATATGGCCGGTTGAAGATATTCCAACTTCTAGGGAGCTGCACAAGTAAGTTTGCTATATACAAATTCTCTTATTCCAGTTGACTTCATAACATCAAGCATTTGTAAATCTTTTGTGTTCTTTAAATGATATGGTTTATGTGTAGATTTGACCGGCGGAAGCAAAAGAAGATAACAGACTTTTGTCAACATCATCTAGAATTTGTTGAAGAGTGGGATTTGGCTACGGAGAATGTGCATGAAAACGATGAGTTGCACAACAACAGTGACTACAAGCGGTACCAAGCTTGGTACCAGGGTGCAACTCGTTGTAAGCTTCACCAGCAGTGGACAACAGATGACTATGCCAACATTGATTCTCCGACGATGAAGACACAGCGTACGACCAGTCCACTAGACTAGGAACCCAAGTGGAGGCAGCACCCATCTTGGATCGAGTGGTAAGTTTTAAAATGGTTTTACTCAATTTTAATACTAGACATGTATCAAGTGTATGTTTAATGCAAATTGTGTTGTACGGGGTAGCACATTGAGATGCTCAGTACAGGACATTGATCGCTAGCTTTTGACTATGGGCGACAACAGCATGCGTAGCTTCTTGAAGGTAAGCCTACTTGCAACATTTATAGCCTTTAGCTTGTTATGATTATAGCTTTGATATGTTGTAAACTAATATGTCTGTGGCGTATAGCATTTATCTAGGCGCCTACGTGGAGCTGCTGCTCGTTGTGGCTACATGACCAATGTTGCACAGGACATACATGTACCGTCGTATAACCACACAGCAACGCCATCCACAGAACTGGGTGTTGGCTTGGACTATGATCAGGACGAGATCAGACGTTCACAGCTTCAGGGGGCTCCTTCGACACAACCGTTACAACCAGAACATCGTAGGCGACACCGCTTTCCACAACGTTACACTCTAGGCACTGACGCTTTAGGCAAGGGTAAGACTAGGAGGTGTTGATTTGGTATGGGATGGTATGGACTGTATGGAGTTGTTATGTAGCGTATGCATTGGTATGGACTTGTAATGGACTTGCTTGGCCTCTACGGACTTGTATGGACTTTTTATGGACTAGCATTAACTCTATGGACTATTATGCACTTGTATGGACTTTTATGAGCTTGTTTGGAATTTTATAAACTTATATGCACTTGTATGTTATATGCTTATGTATGTGTATATGTTGGATTGATATAAAACAGGGAAAACTCTGCCAAAATTTTGTGAAAATCGTAGTACATAGTCTTTTACAGAAGAATGTAATGTGAATCGATATATCAATAAATGAATCTTGTATTTTACACAGTCCTATAATGTGAATATGTCCTCTAGCCTTTTCAGAGCTATTACATAGCCTTTTCAAAAGCATCAATATCCTATATTATGAGTATGACATCTAGCCTTTTCAGATTCATTTCGTAGTCTTTTTAGGAGCGTCAATATCCTACATTGTCAATGTTACAGCTAGCCTTTTTAGAACCTGTACATAGTATTTTCAGAGTGTGACTTCTAGCCTTTTTAGAGCCTCTACATAGCCTTTTTCAGAATCCATTACACTACCTATCCTTTTGCCTATATATACACGATCCGTTGTATATTTGCTTCATTGTGCAATACAAATGTCTTTTGGGTCTTTTAGGGGCAAGGGTGTTGGAAATGAGAGACGAAAGGATGGAGGGAAGTTACCTCAAATATGTTTTGATGGCCCTCTTGGTCCAGATTTTTTTGAGGAGACAGTTTTTAACTTTCCATTTCAACGTAAAAGAGATTTCAACAAAGAGGTTAGACTTAGGTCTTAAGATAACAGGAGAGAAGATTGGCCAAAGTGCATGCATGGTCAGGATTGCTTGGTGCAGATGTTCGTCGAGGGGGGATTGATGGAGGCCGGCGTTTTTTTCAGATGTCCTTATGCATATGTAAATATTAATTCTAATCTTTTGTTCTATATGATTTTGTTGTTGAGTCAAACTAACTATAAACATTTATACAATATTCATTGGTCAAGGAGAATTGCGAGTTCACTCATTGGGTAGATCCTCGTCCAATTTTTCCGCATGCAAAATACATATCCTACCTACAGAATAGGATATTTGATCTAGAGAGGGAAGTAAGCAACATAAATAAGGAGGAAGGCGGAGACAACAACAATGGAGGTGGTTCACAGGTGCAAGTATGCTCAGATCAATATTGATGCTACCCTTGTCACAACAAGAATGCTGGTCCTCCACCTTCTCCACCGCAGCCACAGCAGACAAAAACAATGGGAAGATACTGTGGAGAAGGGTCCACACAATTTGGAATGTGGGAGAACTACTAGAAAACTCTTCTATATCAATTGCTTTAAGCGTGTTGATTTTCTTTATCAATTGCTTTAAGTCATCTTCATCAATTGCTTTTAGTTTCCAATTTGAATCCATAATAAGTAGTTCATTACTAAATAACATTGTTCGATACTAAATAATACATAATAAGAAGTTCATTACTACATAACATCATATAAGCACCTACGCTACTGAGTGCAACGGGGCCATTTGCCCTTGCGAAATGCATCAGGGTTCTCCTCCATTGCGTCCTTTGCACGACGTGCACACTCAAGCTTCTTCTCCTTCTCCACCCTGCATTCAGCAACACACCTCATTTCCTGCTCGTCTACCCGGTGTTGCTCGACCGCAAGCTCCTCTCGTCTTTTCTCTATCCTCTCTTTGTCCTTTGCATCCCACTTTTTAAGATTCTCCAACCACTTCTTGTCTTTCAGTGAGATTTCTGGTCAATCCACTGTTCAAAATCACAGAGCGGTGGAGGAGTACAAAACATGCAATGATTAGTACGCAAACAAAACATGCACCACTTCAATTACAAATTGTTAACATATTAAAAGAATATTCTCACCATTAAATTCATTCGGCGCTGAACAATCGTTGGCTCAAATGCATAGTTAGCACACATCCAATACCTCTATCGATAGGTGTCATGATCCTCATACTTGTCAACCTTGCAAGATCACCACAAAAACACAAAGGCACCGGAACACCAGTTGGTAAAGGCAGCGAGCCGAAGATAGTTTCGGTCAAAGGACCCTTCCTAAATTTTGGTAAGATCTATAAGAATCACAATAATAATAGACTCACAAATATAATTTAATACAATGCTTACCTTTGTTTAACAGATTTACCGCGCCAAGACATCCTACAAATCGATAATATGACAATAAAAATGCCTCTAAAAATGATATCCAAAACCTAACCCTTACCCTATTAATCATACATAACAAAATAGGAGAAAAAGGAGAGAGCTTACCTTGATATAGAGTAACAATGGATCCAAGTCGATGATTTAGGTTGATGTTTGCCATTTCGAAGAATAGAAATGAGTATAAAAAATGACGGCCGAAGGGGCATATTTATGACATGTACCTCAGCGCTGTAGATCTTGGCGCCGAGGTAGGGGCCATGGATCTGGGCGCCTACCTCGGCGCCAAGATCTACGGCACCGAGGTACGTGCCACGTCAGTTCCACCGTGGCCTAGATTCTTACCTATGCACGCCAAAAAAATTGGCGCCGACACGTTGAACCTAAGCGCCAATGATAATGGCGCCGAGCCAGGGGTCCATTTTTTGAAATGAAACAGTAAAGGGCCAATTTCTGAAAATAAAACCCTAAAAGGGCTAAAATGCAAAAAAAAAGTTGGCCTTGCTGGGCACAGGGCATGCTCGGAATGCGCGGGATCGAAGAAGATGTTAGCAGTCAACGGTGGAGCTCACCGTCAAGTCCATAGAAAAAGGAAAATAAAGGGAAAGGGTTGATCAATAATGGATTGATAAAAAGAAGGGCACGACTAGGACACAGATGATGAGATGAACCATATATGATGCTAGCGTAGATTTGACATTGGAGGCAATAGAGTTGGAGGCAATAAAGTAGAAAAAAGAAGGCAAATCTAATTTACTATGGATTCTCGACTATCAGATCTCCTTATAGTAGTGGGTGTTGTCACACCTCCCTCTATATCTCTCTCTATATAATATGTATATATAGGGTAGAGCTATTAATCACTTAGAGTGATAGACCACCTGGATCAACTTGCGTGCCCCAACATCCCATCACATGCTGATCCCCCGCCCGCAAGCTCCACCGAACGACTGAAAACTGTAACGATAATGGTAATGGAATGACTGAAACTATAAAGGAATGGCTAATACTTAAATAGAATGGATGAAACTATAACAAAATGACTAAAAATGTAATAAGATGATTGATATTATAACGGAATGGTTGGATGACTGAAAGGCTAAGAATTTAATGGGATTACTAAAACGGTAACAGTAACAAAAATGACTAAAACTATAACGAAAACTATAATGGAATAGTTGAAACTCTAATGGAATAAATAAACTATAACAGAATGACTAAAACTGTAATGGCATGAGTGAATGGCTAATATTGTAATGGAATGACTGAAATTGTAACGGTAATGAAATGATTGAAACTATAATGGAATAAATGGACTATAACAGTATGACTGAAACTATCATGTAATGATTGAATGAGTGTATGGCTGATATTGCAATGGAATGACTGAAACTAACGGTAATGGGATGATTGAAACTGTAATGGAATAAATGAACTATAATAGTATGACTGAAACTGTAATGTAATGACTGAATGAGTGTATGGCTGATATTGTAATGGAATGACTAAAACTATAATGGTAAAGGAATGACTGAATTGTAACAGAAATTGTAATAGAATGACTAAAACTGTAATGGAGTGACTAAAACTGTAATAGAATGGTTGAAGGAGTGAATAGCTGAGACTGTAACGGAGCAACTAGAATTGTAATGGTAACAAAATGAATGAAAATGTAACGAAAACTATGACTAAAATTTTAACAAAAATGTTGAATGAGTGAATGGAGAGATTGTGAAGGAGCGATTGAAAGTGTAACAGTAACACAATGAATGAAACTCTAACAAAAACTATGATAGAAAATTGTAGTTGAAAGGAACATGATGCCCAAGAGGGGGATGAATTGGGCTTCTCTAAAATTCTTGTGAAAGATTAAATCCTAAATAAGAGCCCAACTTCACCCAACTACTAGCTAGAATATAAAAGCTATGAAATGGTAAGCAAACCCTAAGTCATCATGGCAAATACTAGTAATGCAAATACGTAAAGTAAATTGCTTAAAGTAAATGTGGAATGTCAAGTAGGTCCTAACATGGTATTATGATTTTGCTAATCACCTCAATAGGCTTTATGGACTTGCAATGCTCTAGCAATGAATGCTTGTTGGCTGGTGCAACAAGACAATGAATATGGTTGTTGGAGGGGTATAAATAGCCCATCCACCTGCAAACTAGCCGTTACAGGGTGTTCTGTGAATGGGCGCACCGGTCAGTCCAGTGCGCCACCAATGTGCTTCCAACGACTAGTTCTGACAACTAGCCATTGCATAGAGGCGCACCGGACAATGCATAGTGACTGCCCGATGCACACCGGACAGTCTGGTGCCTCGCTAAAAATCGGTTGTCGCCCTCCGTCTACTCCCGAGTTTTCTGGGTTGCTCTCAGGCGATCCCTAGTCAGCTGTTGAGGGGACCACTGGACAGTCAGGTGCACACCGGACTACTCGGTGCCCTTAGAGCAGCAACACTTCTTTTCTTTTCTTGGGTTTTTCTAAAACGTTTTCGATTCTAACTTGTGAGTGAGATCTTGAGTGAAACCTAGCACTAGTCTTGAGTGTGAACATGCACCGCACTACACTAGTTATCTCTAGGTCAAACTACTCATCCACAACCCCTCTTTATAGTATGACTAAAATGAAAATAAAAGTCCTAACTCTATACCATGTGTCCCACAACTCCTTCGACACTTAGGATATGAAGACCTTCATCTTTTGATTCTCCTTTTTCAGCCGTCACTTCAAATCTCATTTGCGAGGTTGTTTTCACCTAATGGAGTCCAATTCCCTGTATTGTGACCTAACTTACCATTTGCTTTGTAAAACACACGTTAGTCAAAAATAATCTTACATTGTCATTAATCACTAAAACCAACTAGTGGACTAGATGCTTTCAGTAGTCAAATGAGTGAATCAATAACAAAATGGCTGAATTGGTGAATGACTGAGACTATAATGGAATCACGAAAACTGTAACAGAAACAAAATGACTGAAATTTAGTGAAATGACTAAAATTGAAATGAAATGTCTAAAATCATGACAGAATGACTCAAACTATAACGAGATGACTGAAAACTGCTAATGAAATGTCAAAAACTGTAACGGAATAAATAATGGATGTAAAAAATCATCACCCAAACATAAATGACACACACGAACTTAAAAAGCAGCTTAATTGGATCTGTTCCACACGTGATCTAGTGGGTGGCTTGTTAACAGCATGATTGGTTCAACTTTTTTCTTACCAACTCTTTTGAGAATCTGGTTATGGAGAGAATCTGGCTATGGAGAGAATCTGGCTGTGGGAAAAATCTGAGTATCGTGGGGATTACGTGCGGAGAAAGATGAAGTGGTCCAAAGGGTTCAGGATTTAGAAAGCAATGGATTCCTACTATCGTGACGACTCGACCGATGTTGTGTTCATGTTGATTTTGGACGGTTTTTACCAAAGCGATTCTTATAGAAGTGGGCTGAAAAATTGGGACGTTTGACAATACGCAACAACTTTTGGTCGCCAGAAGCTGAAAAAAAAGCCCAAACAAGCAGGACCTAATTTGTTTGGTGGGTACATAGGTTTTAGGTGATGCATAGATTGGTCCATCACTTTAGGTGACAAATAGTGGGTTTCTATAGATAGAGAGAAAACTCTTCACATCCACATCAACTAGCATTGTAGTGCTACTTGATGTTGCACCATCCACCACCACTAATGGGCCAAAATAAACATTAAACCCCATTAATAAGACATTGACCTTTAATATTTACTATGATTTTCGCAGATGGACATCATGGAATTATGAGAAATGGGGCCAAGAACTTTATTATTCTTGTAATTAGTTTATTTTGGGGTCAAAATAATTCCAAAAAAACCAAAAATTATATTTAAGCTACAAAAATACATCTAAAAGTTCAAAAATTTAGAGAAATTCTTAAAGGCAATTTGGAACACATAGGCAAGCATCGTGTTCTAATCGTGTTTCATAAGATTTACATATCATAACACATAGACAAGCAACAAATAACCATCACATAAATAAAACTATCGATTTAATTTAAAAGTTTGAAAATCCATAGTTTTTATACCGTAAACTAATATTAGCAAACTTAAACTAATATTAGAAAAATTTATATCTCCACATGCTACACTTCGATGGTCATATCATGAGACGCCTCGTCCCCATGATGGAGGGAATGTCTCTTCGTGAACACCACACAACCCCGATGAGGGATGAGATCCAAGAGATCAACCAACACACATCTGATATGCAGCGCCAGGCATACCACAATCATAGTCTTCTCTTGGGAACTCGAGAATTGGTGGATGCCATCAGCGAGCACACCCACCAATTCCACAATTATCAAGGTTTCCGCCCCCATTAACTTAATCTAAGCTTGGGAGAAGAAACTCTCTTATCTAAGTGTGTCCCTACTCTACCTCACCAGGTGATGAAGAGAAATAAATAAATAAAATTATTATAAATAAAAATAAAAAATATATTAGTAATAATAGTAATTAATACTAATTAAAATACTTTAATAGTTTAGCATAATAAACCTCTCATTAATAAATACCTTGTCCATAAGTTTATCTTATCCTAGAAATGATGAATAGTTGATCAATGGTTTTGATAAAGTTTGACCCGAATAAGTGGTAAGATTAAATGATGTTTTGAATATGCATATGTTAAGAGAAATATCCAACTGATGATGAAGTTTGGATAAGAAAAATTCAAAGTAGAGCAAGACCATATAGAATCATTAAATAGAGTTGTTTAAGGAAGGTTTCTTCTCACCATACTGAAATGCATATCTAGGTTCGATGTCAAGAATTAATGAAAGAGATTCACTCTTGGATGTGTGGGTCTCACATAGGCCCAAGAGCAATGTCAGGAAAAGTCTTTCGTCTATGGTTCTGCTAGTCAAAGGTAGTAGCCGATGTAGCAAAACTAGTTAGAATATGTGACAATTGCCAAAGATCTGCAAGTGATCATAAACAACCTTTGTCAATCACCTACTTAATCTAGCCAACATGGCCACTACAAGGTGGAGCATGGTTATCATCGGACCAATGCCACTAGCATAGGGAAACATGTAGTATGCAATAGTCACAGATGAGTACTTCTCAAAGTGGATCAAAGTAAAAGTCCTAGCAACCAAAACTTTGACTACAATACAAAAATTCTATTTTCCAAATATTATTTACCATTTCGAAGAGATAATGTCACACAACTTGACTCTAAAACCTTTAAAGGATTCTCCAGCCAAGTAGGAATAAACCTACACTTCGCATTAGTACAACATCTAGGATCCAACGAACTTGTGGAAAGGGTAAATGGAATCATCTTGTTGGGTATATCAAAACCGATGGTCGATTTGCCTAAGGGGAAATGGGTCAAAGAAATGACCAAAGTAGTATGGAACCATAACACTTCAGTCTCTCGTTCAATTGGATTCACTCCATTTAAACTCCTCTTTGGAGGAACAGTGATGTATGCTGAAGAAGTGAATAGAAAATTAGTAAGAGTCATGTGAAGTTAAAAGCAATGGGCACAAGCAAACTTCAAAAGATGTTGAAAGGGAAATGGGCTCAAAGCCATTTCTAGATAAGTTTGGATGTTTGATGACAATTAGAACATCATGGACTAAGTAGTTTGCTAAGCGGGTGATCACATGTTCATAAGGATAAGAATTGAAGATTCTAAGGAAACAGCTCAAAGCCATCTATAAAGGGGCATACCTTAGAAAAGATGAACTATTGGTAGTTCAATCATTTGGATAATTTCTAGATAACCTAGGATCTTGTTTGAACAATCTAGAGAAGCTAGAAAGCTCAGATTTCAAAGTTGGTACTTTAGAGCTAATTTTGAGTCAATATTGGAATATGAGTTAGATAATTCAAAAAGGTCAAGTTCCATGACTTAGACTAGTTGGCTACTCCCTAGATATGTTCGTCTAAGTCATAGGAACACTCTTGAACATAACCAAATTGAGTCGAAGAAGAAATGGCCAGAAGTGATTAACTCTAGCTAGTCTGCGACGCACCGGACCGCCTACACACAGAAAACTATATCTAGACTTTGGTTGGGTGGCACACAAGACCAGTCCAGTGGTAGACCGAACCACTTATGTAGAGAGAATGCTTTCAAGAGGTGAAGACCATGGCGCAACGAACCAGTCCGGTGGCACACCAAACTTATCAGAATTCAATGGCTAGTTTCCAGATCCAATGGTCAAGCTGACGTGGCGAGGTTTGGTGCCACTGACAAGATAGCTTTGTCAAAATGATCACTGAGCAGACAGGCTTGTCAGAGGTCTGGTGGTGCACCGGTGTCACACCCAGTTTTAGAAGGCAAACCGAATGCGAACCATGTACGTGCCAGGATCAGCAATTCACGTACACAACATCTACATAACCGGACATCATCACACAGTGCTTAAATAATAACATAAAAGATGGTAATAGTCAATTACATCATGATGTCCGAGACATCCACATAGTCATTAACAATTATCAAAGTGCGGAAAAGAAACATAGATACACACGACCTTCACAGGCAGCCGACTAGAGGTTTGCCGCTAACCCACGCCTAGAACTCATCATACTCTTGGGACTCCTGGAAGTCCTCCTCCACGACTTCATCTTCTCCTAAGCAGTGGTTGCAACGTGGACAACCTGGGGGGTTTTGGTGTGTAAAGCAAGGGTGAGTACATATCAACATACTCAACAATTGTCCCATTTGGCTGTAGTGGACTAGCTTTATGTGGGGTTAAAGTCGAGCAGTTACTTTTAGTTGGTCAGGTTATTATTACTAGTAGAGAGCTAGGTTTTAGCATTAACCCGAGTTGTTAACCCAAAAGTACCATTTCTAAACGGAAAGAATAACAAAAACATTACCATAAGCATAATCAAAACCATCATCCTCATCACCACCTGTAAACCAAACAACTGTGATCCAAATATCTATAATCAATGGAGCTCCCTTGGCCACTCATAACCACGGGCACGGCTGATATATCAGTTTCATAACACTCTACAGAGGTTGCGCACTTTACCCACAAGCCGTGATTCCCTTTTGCCTCGAGCTGATCAAACCCTTAAACACTACCAAGGTGAACAGGTAGGGTTTCACTACGTAGCATTTACAAAGATTCCCTGAGGTTGTAGCCGCCCGTTAGGTTTCCTAAATGTACCGCACTCCTCCCCAAGGGGCAATCCACCCTTAGCAGAGCGAGCCCCATTGACGGCACGACGGCGAAGCGAACTACACCTCAATTCCTCTAATTATTCAGCTAAGGCCGACCCATTCCACCATCATGGTTGCACTGTTTTTTCTGGTCAGTCATCCAACGAACCAGTCCTTACAGAGAGGCACTCGAGAAACTGCTCGAGTCCCCTTAAATGCCACAAGTATATCATCATAATCAAAAGGGAAAACAGCGTATCATAAATAATCTCATCAAGTTCATTGATTAATGTGAAGCACTAGCATAAAGCTAAACCAAATTAACCCAACCCAAATAGGTAAACAAGGACAAGATAAACAAAGCTAGTCAATCCTTAGGTATAAATTGTGTAAATGTGGGGAGTGAATTGTAAATGAGTAGGACATAGATGGGTCAAGAGACACTTGCCTTCACCAACCAGTTGCTGCTCAGGGTCTTCACCTGCAACTCCTTCGGACTCCGCCATCTGACCATTATCTATACGAGTTCAAACATACATTCCACAAATTTAATATAAAAACAACAGTATACCATGTAGTAAAATATAATAAATAAGCAGACACTCGGTGCAGGGCTCGCACCTACGACTAAGCGAGAAAGAGAAAGCAACGGTCGAGGCTAGACGCGCGACGAAGCGAGAAAGAGAAATAGAAAGTGCACGACAGCATACGTCACTTAAACTGAATTTAAAACGAAACGTCGCGCGACTAGACGCGCGACGCCACACATTAAATAAACTGAATTTAAGATGAAGCATCGCACGATGAAGCGCGCGACGCAAGACACTAATAAATCTGAAATTAAAATAAATCATCGCGCGACGAAGCGCACGAAGCAGCATGCTAATAAATCTAAATTTTAGATAAATCGTCACGCGACCAAGCGCACGACGCAGCATATTAATTAAACCAAATTTAAAACTAATCAAACTAAAATTTAAACGTCCCCCGACTAGGGCTGCGCGCGCGAGAACAGGGCTGCGTGCTCACGCAGACGCGCTGCGCGCCGGGGCCAAAACAGGGGCCACGCGTAGGGGCCAGGGGGCCGCGCGCGAGGGGGCCGGGACGGCCGCGCCGTGCTGGGGCCAGGGGACCGCGCCGAGGGGGCCAGGACAGCCGCGCCACACAGGGGGCCAGGGATGGCCGTGCCAAGGGGGGGGGCAAGGGTCGCGCCAAGGGGGCCAGGGACGACCGCGCCGAGGGGGGGCTGGGGTCACGCGTCGAGGGGGGCAGGGACGACCGCGCCGAGGGGGCCATGGGCCGCGCGCCGAGGGGCTAGGACGGCCACGCGCCGAGGGCCAGGGGCCATGCGCCGAGGGGCCGGGACGGTCGTGCCGCGCAGGGGGCCAGGGACGGCCACGACAAGGGGAGCCAGGGGCCGCGCCTAGGGGGCCAGGGACGGTCGAGCCGAGGGGGGCCCAAGGGCCGCGCGCCAAGGTGGCCAAGGACGACCACGCCAAGGGGCCGGGACGGCCGCGCGCCGGGCCATGGGCCGCGCCAGGGGCATGCGCGCGCGGGGGAAGAAGCAAGGCGCGCGCAAGGAAGGGAAAGGGGAGGCAGGGGGAGAGAGAGGAGGAGGGAGCTCACCTTGGGATCCAAAACTCTGGTGATAACTGTCACCGGATCATCTAGGGCAAAGAGGTGAGAGAGAGGTGGAAGAGAGGGAGAGGGAGTTGCTGCGTGGGAAAAATCAAATGAGAGGGATATAGAGAGTTGGGGCACGCATGGGGGGTGGGGCACTAGGGGCGCGTGGGGGGCACCGGGCCGGGCTGGGCTGGGTCGCGGGCCGGGACGGAAGCCCACAACATACACGACCACTGATTAGAATCCAATTGCGAAGCAAAATTTGAAACGAGGTGAGACGGAGGCGTGATTAAACACAACATCAGACAAAATAAATATGCTTCAGCATGATGCAACAGCCATGTCAACTTAGGTTTTTTTACACGCGAGTCGAACATCAATCATTATATTGCTTTGAAAATGGGAAGGAGCGAAACGGGAAGAGAAAAGAGAGTAACACCTGAATTTGGTGAGTATTAAAGAAGAAAAATTTCTACCCCAAAATTCAGGGCATTACAAACCTATCCCCCTTAAAAGAATCTCGTCCTCGAGATTCAAGGTTGGCCAGCAAAGAGTTCGAGATACTTGGCCATCAGATCATCTTCACGCTCCCAGGTTGCTTCTTCCTCAAGGTGGTGACTCCATCTGACTTTGCACATTCTGATAGTGTTCCTCCGGGTGACCCTGTCTGTAGTCTCAAGAATCTGCGTTGGCTTCTCTATGTAGGTCAAGTCTTCCTAGACTTCCAGACCTTCCACTAGGAACTGCTCTTCTGGCACACTCAGACACTTCTTCAACTGAGACACATGAAAGACATCATGCACCGCTGACAAATCTTCTCACAGACTGAGCTGATAGGCCACTTCTCCATGCTTTGCGAGAATCTGATATGGGCCAATATACTGGGGCGCTAGCTTGCCTTTGACTCCAAATCTTCTGACTCCTCTGATAGGCGATACCTTTAGGTAGACAAAATCTCCGACTTCGAAACTCAGCTCTCTCCTTCTTGTGTCTGTATAGCTTCGCTGCTTTGATTGCGCTATCTTCAGGTTCTCCCGAACCATCTTGATGTTCTCTTCAGCTTCGAGCAAAATGTCTGGCCCGAACACTTGCTTTTCTCCAGGCTTATCCCATTGCGACCGAGTTCTACAACTCCTTCCATAAAGTGCCTAAAATGGTGACATCTTCAAGCTGGCCTCGTAACTATTGTTATAGGAGAATTCTGCATAAGGTAATCTCTTGTCCCATCTGGAGTGATCTTGCAACGCACAGGCTCTCAACATATCTTCGAGGATTTGATTAGTTCTTTCAGTCTGACCGTCTGTCTGCGGATGATATGCTGAACTGAAATTCAGATGTGTACCCAATGCTTCATGCAACTACTGCCATAAATGAGAGGTGAACGGTGTTCCTCTGTCTGACACTATCTTCTTTGGTACACCATGGAGACAAATAATCCAGGACATGTACAGCTCCGCCAATATTGCACTGTTGTAGCTAGTCTTGACAGGTATAAAGTGGGCTGACTTGGTTAAGCGGTCCACCACTACCCAAATGGAATTGTAGCCCGCTCGAGTGCGAGGCAACCCGACTATGAAGTCCATCCCAATTTCATCCCATTTCCACTAAGGAATTCGCAACGGCTGCAACAATCCGGCTAGCTTCTGATGCTCTGCCTTAATCCTCTGACAACTATCACATATAGCCACATGCTCTGTGATCTCCCTTTTCATTCCGTACCACCAGAATTTCTTCTTTAGATCCTGATACATCTTCTCACCTCCAGGCTGTATGGAATAAGCTGTCTCATGAGCTTCCTTGAGGATCAACTACCAAATGGACTGGACATTGGGAACACACAAACGGTCCTTGAACCATACCACACCTTCTGCATCTTCCCGAAAGTCTTTGCCTCTTCCTTCTAGAATTAGTTGCTGGATTTCACTGATCTTCTCATCATTCTTCTGTGCTTCTTTGATTTCCCGCTCTAGGGTGGGTTCTAACTCAACTGTTACTCCTCGCATGTTATTCAGAAATCCGAGACTCAACCAATCAAATTCTTTGGCCAACTCATAAGGCATCGGATGAGCGACCATCATATTGACTTGACTTTTCTTGCTTAAGGCATCTGCTACCACATTCGCTTTGCCTGGATGGTAATGAATCTCCAATTCATAGTCTTTGATCAATTATAACCATCTTTGTTGTCTCGTGATCAGCTTCGACTGGGTGAATATATGTACTTCAAACTCTTGTGGTCTGTGTAGACATCACATTTCTGCCCGTACAGATAGTGCCTCTATGTCTTCAGTGCATGAACCACTGTTGCCATTTCTAGGTCATGGATTGGATAATTCTTCTCATGAACCTGCAGCTATCAGGACGAGTAAGCCACAACTCTTCCCACTTGCATCAACACACATCCCAAGCCAGTGTGACAAGCATCACAATACACCGAGAAAGGCTTGTGCACATCAGGCAAGACTAAGATAGGCGTTGTAGTCAACTTCTCTTTCAGTGCTTCTAAGGCTTCTTGGCACTTCTGGGTCCACTTGAACTCAATCTTGTTATCTAGCAAAGCTGTCATCGATTTTGCAATCTTCGAAAATCCTTCAATGAATCACCAATAATATCCAGCCATTCCAATGAAGCTCTTGATTCCTTGAGCATGTGTTGGCGCTTTCCAGTTCAGAATGTCTACCACTTTCTTCGGATCCACAGTCAATCCATCTTTGTTTATTATGTGACCCAAGAACATGACTTCATCAATCTAGAACTCGCACTTACTCAACTTTGCATACAGCTGGTGCTCTCGCAATCTCTGCAATACCATCTTCAAATGATCCACATGCTCCTCCTCACTTTGAGAATATATAAGTATGTCATCAATAAATACCACCACAAACCTGTCAAGATAATCCATGAATACACTGTTCATCAAATTCATGAAGAAGGCTGGTGCATTCGTTAGGCCAAAAGACATAACGGTGAACTCATATAGCCCATACTTGGTAATGAATGTCATCTTCGGAATGTCTGAAGGTCGGATCTTGAGCTGATGATAACCTGACCTCAGATCTATCTTTGAGAACACGCTGGCTCCTCTCAGCTGGTCAAACCGATCTTCTATTTTGGGCAAGGGGTACTTGTTCTTGATTGTGACCTCATTCAGAGCTCGATAATCGATGCACATCCTCTTGGTGCCATCTTTCTTCTCCACGAATAGAACAGGGGTAGCCCAAGGTGAGGTGCTTGGTCTAATGTAACCTTGCTCTGATAGCTCATCTATTTGCTTCTTGAGTTCAACCAACTCGGGTCCAAATACCCTATAAGCTCTTTTAGAAATGGGAGCGGTGCCAGGAAGAAGCTCTATGGCAAAATCAACTTTACGCTCAGGTGGCATACCTGGTAAATCTTTCGAGAACACATCCGGAAACTCTGACACAACCTTGATAGTCTCGAGTAAATCTGCCTCCTTGCTATCAATAGTCATCTGATGACAACCTCCTTTCCTTGGCTCGGGTGAGACCAACTCAGCCATCACTTCTTCTCCTAGTGGGGACACCAACTTAATTGTCCTCTTATCACAGCTGATAATTGCTTGGTACTTATCCAGCCAATTCATCCCTAGGATGACATCTATTCCCTGAGTACCCATTACTATGAGGTTAACGGGAAACTCTATCCCCCTTATTTCCACACTTACATTCAAGCAAACACTATCGGCTCGAACTTTACCAACGACTGAATCAATTTGAATGGGTGTTGACATGGTAGTTATTGGAAGATTATGCGCTTCTACCCATGATGCAGTAATAAATGAATGCGTTGCTCCAGTATCAAATAACACTTCTGCAATATGGGAATCGACTGGAAACATACCTACTATCATGCCTGGTGTTTCTTGAACTACTTCAGCCTCCAAATGGTCTAGTCTCCCATGGTTGTAGCGTGTCTAGACGCGGTTGCCTGCTCCTGGCTAAGACACATTCTGCTTCGCTGGGGCACTAGGGCCTAATTACTGTTGGGCTGCCTTCTTTGGACAATGCATCACCCAATGGCCTTGCTCTCCATAATGGAAACATGCTCTGCCTCTGCCTTGCACTAGGGCTGCTTGACTGCTCTAGTTGGTTGCTGGGGCGGGGAGGCGAGGTGCCTGCTGATTCTGCCTCTGCCTCTGGAACTGACTTCCTCCTAACTGATTGTTCTAGCGATTCTGCTACTGATGCTGGGGGTACTACCTCTAAAACTGCTGCTGAGGCGGGCGTTGATTCTGCTTGAACTGCTGAGGCTGGTTGCCTGAGAAATGGGGGTGATTGCTGCCTCGAGGCTGAGGACCACCGATATTGCGCTTGCGATCCTCCATCTCCTTGCGCTTCTTCTCTGTCATGATTTCTCTGTCAATTAGGTGCTGGAATGTGGGGAAGGTATGGTTCATCAGCTGATAGTGCAGGGGATCGACTAAACCTCTCAAGAAACGATACTACCTCTTAGCATCTATGGTGACATCTTTGGGAGCATAGCAGGACAACTGCAGAAACCTGTCTCGGTACTCACTGACAGACATGGGCCCTTGCTTGAGCGCCAGAAATTCCTCTTTCTTCATTGTCATCAAACCTACTGGAACATGGTACTGACGGAAATTATCTCTGAATTCCTCCTAGGTTATGGTGTCAGGGTTGGCATGGGTGGCGAGGTAGGACTCCCACCAAGACTGAGTTGCTCCCCTCAACAAACGGGGACCATACAGAACTTTCTCTCTATCATCACACTGAGCAGTGTGCAACTCCCACTCCATGGTACGCAGCCAATCTTCAGCATCCATGGGGCCAGCAGAGTGAGCGAACACTGGGGGATGACCTCTCATGAATTCAACATGCTTGTCTCTAGGCATCTGAAGCATATGAGGCTGAGGTGGGGGCTGATGCTGCTGCTGCATAGCGGCAAGAGTCTGACCAATAGCTTGGACTGCCTGAGTCTACATCAGGAACATCTGCTCTATTATCATCGGGGGTGGTGGTGGTAGCTGCTGCTGAGGTGCCTCGTCTTGCGGTGTTTGCTGCTCCTGCTGAGAATGCCTTCCTCCTCTGCGCCTATTGTCTGACATCTGCAGAGTGCAATCACACATGAGAACTGATCTTTCAAAACTTGCAGCATAAGAAAAGAGTATAGAATTCTTCCACAATACTGAACAGATGAGCATCTTCACTGACTCCCAACACAGGCAAACATAGCTTCCCAGATAAAGAGATAAGTAGAATAAAAGGCTTCCCAACTAGATAACTAATTTTATTAACATTAACGGGTAAACCAAAGTGCAGGGAGTACCCACACTCTGGCGACAGTCATTACAAAGATCCAAATCCATCATAGTCCATTATGACAAACATCAAAAAGCACAGGATAAGCAAACTACCTGGTCTAACTAAAACTAACTGAGAGTAAGACTAAGACTAAGACTTCTATTTTAAACATTAATTACAAGATCCGACACTAACGATCTATGGTTCTAACTTTGTCCTAGTCCTGCAGTCGGGGTTACCATAGGCATGGTGTCCACTCTAAGGTGAGCGGTACGGGTGCTTAGTCCCGATAGGGGCGGGAGAGCCATCCTCTAAGTGATAGCGCTCCACGCGCTCAGCCCGCAACTGGGCGATCTCAGCACGAGCCCTACTCAGCTCATCTAAAGCATGGTCTAGCTCTGTGTTTAGCACGGCGGCTAGGTTGACTATGCTGCTCAACCTAGGATTGTCCTCACCAATGGGTGAGGCAACCACGCCTCCTGTGCTGCCAGATGGACGGCAGGGGTAATACCTCAGGTTGAGACCATTGGCCACCCCACCGAGCACTGAGCAGTAGTGCAAAAGCGCACGCTGTGCAGCATCTTGCATGGCCGCCTCAATTGAGTCCCGCTCAGAGATAGAGTAATGCTCCGAGCAGACCTCCACACCCCGGAGACTATTCTCCGGACTGCGCACCAAACAAGTCGCCTCCCAGCGGTCTGGATAAACCCCACGACTTTGCTGGAAGACAACACAGCGATACTTGATAGACCAGGTACGCCGATCAAGTGCCTGTCGCAGCAAGGTGTCGAGCGCATCGTGGAAGTGACACCCGCGAGCGCTGTCACGAGTGATGGGTCGAGCAACCCATCCCTCCGGCTCCTACTCCTCTGAAAGGTCGGTGTTGTGGCTCGAGCTGTTGTCGTCACCTCCGTCATTGGGGTCTCCTCCAGCAGCTACTCTAGCGACCGGGACGCCCAATGGTGGTGCTGGGGGCGCCTCCAGCGGGGAAACAGGAGAGCAGCTCCTCACAGACTCCACCTCCTGCTGAGGCGAGGAAGAAGAGCCCTGCTACTCTAGCTCCTATCGCTGACAATCCTGCTCCTCATGCAGACGGTGGTGCAGCCTCTCCAAATGTCTAGACTGACCAGTCACCAGACGACGAAACAGACGCTCCGCGAGACGAGAAGGCAAGAAAGGAATGACTAACTTCTGTGTGGTGTGTCTAAGACGAGCCATCTACAAAAGACAAGCATAAGAGTGAGAACAGAACTAGTATGACTAGCAAGTAGACCATAAAAAATTAGGAAATAGAAATAAACAACATTTTCAGTAAGGTATAATATATATGATAGAAAATAGATTTAGTCGATATGACCAACTTTTGAAGGGATACCAAAGTCAAGGTGATAATAGAGGTATATAGTCCTTAGAATGACCATTCTACTCTAGGTTAGCGGTCCCACAGTCAGCACGGCTCTGATACCACTTATGTCACACCCGATTTTAGAAGGCAAACCGAATGTGAACCGTGTACGTGCCAGGATCAGCAATTCACGTACACAACAGTTACATAACCGGACATCATCACACAGTGCTTAAATAATAACATAAAAGATAGTAATAGTCGATTACATCATGATGTCCGAGACATCCACATAGTCATTAACAATTATCAAAGTGTGGAAAAGAAACGTAGATACACACGGCCTTCACAGGCAGCCGACTGGGGGTTTGCCGCTAACCCACGCCTAGAACTCATCGTACCCTTGGAACTCCTGGAAGTCCTCCTGCACAACTTCATCTTCTCCTGAGCAGTGGTTGCAACATGGACAACCTGGGGGTTTGGTGTGTAAAGCAAGGGTGAGTACACATCAACATACTCAGCAATTGTCTTCTTTGGCTGTAGTGGACTAGCTTTATGTGGGGTTAAAGTCCAGCAGTTACTTTTAGTTGGTCAGGTTATTTTTACTAGTTGAGAGCCAGGTTTTAGCATTCACCCGAGTTGTTAACCCAAAAGTACCCTTTCCAAATGGAAAGAATACCAGAAACATTACCATAAGCATAATCAAAACCATCATCCTCATCACCACCTGTAAATCAAACATCTCTGATCCAAGTATCTCTAATCAATGGATCTCCCTTGGCCACTCATAACCGTGAGCACAGCTGATATATCAGTTTCATAACACTCTGCAGATGTTGTGCACTTTACCCACAAACCGTGATTCCCTTTTGCCTTGGACCGATCAAACCCTTAAACACTACCAAGGTGAACAGATAGGGTTTCACTACGTAGCCTTTACAAAGATTCCCTAAGGCTGTAGCCGCCCGTTAGGTTTCCTAAATGTACCGCACTCCTCCCCAAGGGGCAATCCACCCTTGGCAGAGCGAGCCGCATACACCGAGCCCCATTGACAGCACGACGGTGAAGCGAACTATACCTCAGTTCCTCTAATTATTCAGCTAAGGGCTTCCCATTCCACCCTAATGGTTGCACTATTTTTCCCGGGAGGTCATCCAACGAACCAGTACTTACGGAGAGGCACTCGAGAAACCGCTCGAGTCCTCTTAAATGCCACAAGTATATCATCATAATCAAAAGGGAAAACAATGTATCATAAATAATCTCATCATGTTCATTGATTAATGTGAAGCACTAGCATAAAGCTAAACCAAAATAACCCAACCCAAATAGGTAAACAAGGACGAGATAAACAAAGCTAGTCAATCCTTAGGTATAAATTGTGTAAATGCGAGGAGTGAATTATAAAATGAGTAGGACATAGATGGGTCAAGGGACACTTGCCTTCACCAACCAGTTGTTGCTCAGGGTCTTCACCTGCAACTCCTTCGGACTCCGCCAACTGACCGTTATCTATACGAGTTCAAACATACATTTCACAAATTTAATATAAAAAGAACAGTACATCATGCAGTAAAATATACTAAATAAGCAGACACTCGGTGCAGGGCTCGCACCTACGACTAAGCGAGAAAGAGAAAGCAACGGTCGAGGCTACGGTCGAAGGGCGATCACGTTAAGTGATTATGGATTAAAGTATTTTCCTAGACTTAACCATATTAATTTGACTATCACACTATACATAGAACAGAGTTATGCTATATGTTTAATTATTATAAACATTTTAAGGTAGATTTAAAAGGGTTGTCGTGCGGCGAAATACACGGCACACACGAACTAAACTAAAAATAAAATGAGTCGTCACGCGGCGAAGCGCGCGACACAACACTTAGACTAAACTGAAATAAAATGAATCGTCGCGCGACGAAGCGCGCAACGAAACACTTGAATTAATTAGGGAAATAACGTCAAACGTCGTGTGACGAAGCGCACGACACCATACGTCACTTAAACTGAATTTAAAACGAAACATCGCGCGACTAGACGCGCGACGCCACACATTAAATAAAGTGAATTTGAAATGAACCGTCGCGCGACGTGACACACTAATAATTCTTAAATTAAAATAAATCATCGCGCGACGAAGTGCACGACGCAACATGCTAATAAAACTAAATTTTAGATAAATCGTCGCGTGACGAAGCGCACGACGCAGCTCATTAATTAAACCAAATTTAAAACTAATCAAACTAAAATTTAAACGTCCTGCGACTAAGGCTACGCGCGCGGGAACGGGGCTGCGCGCGCCAGGGCAGCGCCGGAGCCGCGAGCCGCGCCGGGGGCCGCGCGCAGGGGCCAGGGGGCCGTGCGCCGGGGCCGGGATAGCCGCGCGCGAGGGGGGCCGAAACGGTCGCGCCGAGGGGGTTGGGACGACCGCGCCACGTACGGGATAGGGGACCACGCCGAGGGGGCCAGGACGGTCGCGCCGTGCAGGGGGCCAGGGACGGCCGCGCCAAGGGGGGCCAGGGGCGGCCGCGCCACCACGGGGCCGGGACGGCCGCGCGCCAAGGGCCAGGGGCCGCACGCCGAGGTCGGGACGGCCGCGCCACGTAGGGGCCAAGGGACCGCGCAGAGGGGGCCAGGACGGCCGAGCCACATAGGGGGCCAGGGACGGTGTGCCGAGCGGGGGCTAGGACGGCCATGCCACGTAGGGGGCCAGGGACGGCCGCGCCGATGGGGGTTCCAGGGGTCGCGCCGCCGGGGGGGCAGGACGACCGCGCCGAGGGGCCTAGGGGCCACACGCCGAGGGGTCGGGACGGTCGTGCGCCGAGGGCCAGGGGCCACGTGATGCGTCACGATGCCCGATCTTCACGATGTAGGATCAATCTTCAGATAAATAGCTTCAAAGAAGCCAAGATAACATGCTGCAAGCAGCAATAACAAGTGCAACCTGACAAATAAAACTCGAAGCCAACCACCGTCTTTAACTGGCAGCCTGAATTGAGGATTCGCCTAACCACACTCTCAAAGAACCAACCAACATAGCCTACAATCAATCGAGGAGACCTCGAAGGGAGTAGGAGCACCAATTGGGAGTGGATGAAGCCTCCGCTTCTTCAATCCCGCAAAGAAATTCACAAGAGCAAAGGGGTAGAGATCACTCTCAATATTTGTTAGCACATAGCTGAACAAAAGGGTTCTGTTTTAGATTATCATAAGCTGCCTTACATCATAGACATAGGGGGGTATTTATACTAGTAACAACCAGCCTTAGCGAGGTATAAACACGAAACAAAAACATTTTCAGGTGCTAATGTGAAGGGGCCTCTTCGGGAGATCTGCAGAGCTGATTTCCGTGTGGCTGTTTGACTTCTGCGCAGCCTTCAGTATTTTGACAATAACTTTTTCTAGGAATCTTCAAATGATGTGGGGCTGGATCCGTTGGAAAGCTGACTTGATAAGCTTTCTCACCATGTATAGCATGCTTAATGAAACTTCGTAGAATGATGCAGTTTAATACAAAAACTTGGTCATCAAACTGACTGTTGACCTTCTGACCAATCAGCACTAAAGTAGCTCGGCTGCCTTCCTCGTAGATTTGATTAAGTCGGCCTTAGAAGCATTGGAAACTAGACTTCAAGAGCTTTCCAAAAAGTACTTATGGGCCTTCATAGATTTTGGGAATCAAAAGATATGACTGTTTCTTCTAGACGGTTCTGTAGCGCTAGACTGACTCGGACATAGCTCTTCTTGCTGATTCGCCTTTGATATGTTTTGTCCTTCCTCTTTGGTGAACCTAAGTAATATCAAACATGACTTAGGTAGCATAAAGTGCTCATTAGTGTTTAATTGAAATTCATAAAGTAGCGCGTGCAGCTCTTGCTGTAGCTTCTTAGATCGGCTACGTGTAATTGTTCTATCAAAGGCTTGGGTTGGTGATGATGTTGGTTGTATTTGAGTTGATGTAGTATGCCATGGGGGTTGTAATGTGTTGCTTAATGGCATGGTCGTATCATCCTCCTCTCCTTGAAAAGGAGTCATCCTCGACTCTGAAGTATCTTCACTTGTATATGGTAAGAGGTCAGCAACATTGAACGTGTTGCTCACGCCATAGCTTGGTGGAAGATCTATCTTGTATGCATTATCATTATTCTTGGCAAGGACACGTAATGGACCATCCCCTCATGGCATTAATTTGGATTTGCGCTTCTCAGGAAAACGCTCCTTGCGCAAGTGAATCCAAACCAACTTCCCCGGTTCAAATAACACTTTCTTCCTATGCTTGTTCATGCTTGTAGCCTTGCGCACTACTTTGAGCTCAATTGCTTCCTTAGTCTTCTCATGTATCTTTTTTATGTATGCAGCACGCTCGAAAGCTTCCATATTGGTTTTTTCCTGCAATGGAAGGGGCAACAAATCTATCGGAGCAATAGGTTTGAACCCATATACAATTTCGAAGGGGCATAAATTAGTTGTAGAATGTACTGCCCTGTTATAAGCAAACTCCACGTGTGGCAAACATTCCTCCCAATCCTTCAAGTTCTTCTTTACCATTGTTCGTAGCAGCATTGACAATGTACGATTCACCACTTCAGTTTGTCCATCAGTTTGGGGGTGGCATGTTGTGGAGAACAAAAGTTTAGTCCCAAGCTTTGCCCACAATGTTTTCCAAAAATAGCTCACAACCTTCACATCACGGTTAGATACGATGGTCTTGGGCACTCTATGTAGTCTCAAGATTTCTCTGAAAAACAAATTGGCAACATGTGAAGCATCGTCGCTCTTATTGCATGGGATAAAATGAGCCATTTTTGAAAATCTATCAACCACAACAAAAATAGAATCTCTCTTTTTGAGTCATCGGCAATCCTAAAACAAAACCCATGCTTATGTCTTCCCAAGGAATTTTAGGAGCGGGTAAAGGAGTATATAAACCATGAGGGTTTAATTTTGACTTAGCTTTATGGCAGGTGACACAACGCTCCACAAATCTAATGACGTCTCTCCTCATCTTGGGCCAATAGAAATGATCACTGAGCATTTCATAAGTCTTCTTTTGTCCAAAATGACCTGTTAGTCCGCATCCATGTGACTCCTGCAATAAAAGCAATCTAACCGAAGAATTTGGTACACAAAGTTTGTTAGCTCTAAACAAAAATCCATCATGTATATGATATTTTTCCCAACCTTTTCCATCTTTACAATGATTGTATGGTTCTGAAAATTCAGGATCATCAGTATACATTTCTTTCAAATTTTCAAGACCCAAAACTTTTACCTCTAGTTGATTCAACAACACATAACTTCGAGACAAGGCATCAGCGACCACATTGTCCTTACCTTTCTTATATTTCATAATGTATGGAAATGTTTCGATAAACTCAACCCATTTGGCATGGCGACGGTTCAGTTTGGCTTGCCCTTTCAAATACTTCAAAGCTTCATGATCGGAATGAATAACAAACTCTTTTGGCCATAAGTAGTGCTGCCATGTTTCAAGCACTCGGACCAAAGCATACAATTCTTTGTCATACACAGAATAATTTAATTGAGCACCTCCCAATTTTTCACTAAAATATGCGATAGGTTTTCCTTGTTGCATTAAAACTCCTCCTATCCCAATCCCACTAGCATCACATTCTACTTCAAAAGTTTTAGTGAAATCAGGAAGAATAAGTACAGGTGCTTCAGTCAAACGTTTCTTCAATTCTTGAAAAGCATCTTCTTTTGAGTTTCCCCATTTAAATTCAACACCTTTCTTTGTCAATTCATTTAAAGGGGAAGCGATGGTACTGAAATCTCGCACAAATCTTCTATAAAAACCAGCAAGACCATGAAAACTTCTTACTTGACTTACATTCGTTGGAGCTGGCCAATCCTTGATGGCTTTCACCTTGGATTCATCCACCTCTTTTCCTTTTGCTGAAACAACAAAGCCAAGAAACACAACATGGTTTGTGCAAAAACTGCTGTTGGGGGCCTTCGGCTTCTGAAGGTCCTCAAAAACATGATTTGACAATGTTTTCCAAGTGAAATATGTGAACAGGTATCTTTGGATTCGGATCATGAGCATACAGAGCATGGTCAGGACGAAGCCTGAGCGAGACGAAAGGTGATTATGACGAAGGACAAGGTGATCACGAAGCTGTGCACAGGAAAGCTTCGGCATGACAGTAGAAAAGGGGAACCGACTTAAAGATGAAAAAGCAAATTAGACCTCAAAGAATTACTATAGAGTTATTAGCAAATATAAAGGGCATGAATATAATTTTACATGGGCTGCGTCCCTTGCCTATAAATAGATGAACATTACTCTCGTACTATTCACGCTGACTTGGCATTTACTATCACGTCACGCTTGTACCCCTGCTTTCCTTCGAGCCGAAGGTACATTTAGAATCTGTCATTGTGAATATAGTAACACAAATAAAAATAAGTTGATAATAACATTTAAAGTTTTTATATTATTTTTTCATATCTTGTGTATGAATCCTTCTTCATCATTTATTGTGCTCATGAAAGTTTGTCCTTTATGACCTTCGTCCGGAATTCATTATATCCGAAGGGAGATAATGCTTCGAAGGACGAAGGACTTTAACATTTAACACTTTTATGTTGCCTTGTTCTTAACTCTTAGCGTTTGAGAACAAGTCCCCAACATTGGCGCCCACCTCTGGTGAACTCACTTCCACTTTTTGAGTTTCGAACACCTTCGGCAAGCATAGACCTTCGTCATGCCGCCAAAGAAAGCTTCAGCAACAAGGGCTGCCGCTCTGCAGCCGCTGGACCCCAACCAGGAGACCCTCTCTTCGGGAGGCCCGAAGCCAGAAGAGGAAGGCCATCAGTCCAACGCCTCAGGAGGACGACTTGGACCAAGAAATCAGAAATATGGAGATGCTCCATCAGCAGGTGCAAAGGAAGAAGGAAAAGATGGCTAGGCTGGCTGATCTGCAAAGGCAGATAGACGAAGCCTCTGAAGAAGTTCGCCATCTTACTCAAGATGAGCAGAACCGAAGGCCTCAGCACAGAGAGCTTCATCAAGAGGGCTTCTTCAACGAAGATGACTGGTATGAGAATTTCCATCATGGAAATTTTGCTTTTGATGATGCTTCTCCTCTGTCAGCAGAACTGCAGGCTACACCTTGGCATCTGTCCTACAAGCCACCTCAACTCCCCATGTACAACGGCCACTCAGATCCGAAGCAGTTTCTGATGAGCTACGAAGCAACAATATCTTCCTATGGTGGCAATATTGTAGTCATGGCGAAGTCTTTCGTCATGGCTGTTAAGAATGTTGCACAAACCTGGTACTCCTCCCTTCGGCCAGGAACAATCACATCATGGCAGAAGCTGAAGGATATGCTGATCACCAGTTTCCAAGGGTTTCAAACGAAGCCGGTCAATGCTCAAGCTTTATTCCAGTGCACCCAAGATCACGAAGAATATATTCAGGCGTATGTCCGAAGATTCTTACGCCTGAGGGCACAAGCGCCAACAGTGCCCTATGAAATTGTCATTGAGGCCATGATTAAGGGGCTTCGGTCGGGACCTTCAGCCTAGTACTTCGCCAGAAAGCCCCCTCAGACTCTGGAGAAATTGCTTCAGAAGATGGATGAATACATCCGCGCTGACAATGATTTTCGACAGAGAAGGGAGGAAGCTTACAGGTTCTCCGAAATAGCCAGGGGCTTCGGAGGGAGAATTCATCCCAGACATGTCAGATCGATTCATTCCACTCAAAATGATGACAAGGGAAGCCAGCAGCAGAGGCCGCAATATTCCTCCAAGGCTTCGGGGCAGCAGCAGAGCTATCCTCGGCCCCCAGCTCCAAGGGGCAGAGGTGCCAGGGGCTTCGGAGGGAGATTTGGGGATCAGCCCAAGAAGATTTATTGCCTATTCTGCGGTGAGGACAAGGGCCATACCACCAGGATGTGCCATGTTACCATCCAGAAACAAAAGGATATAGCAGAAGCTGCAGCCCAACAGAGCCAGCCGAAGCAAGTTATGCACACTGCTTCGTACCATTCGCCTTACATTCCAGAGTATGTAGGCAACCACCCTGCAGCTTCTGTCGCTTCGGCAAGACAACATCAGGCATCCTGGCAACAGCCTCCTCCTCCGCCACCAATGCAACGAGGCCAGCAGCCAGAAGGGAGTCAGCATACCCACCTCCAACGGGACTTCAGAGAAGAGTCCAAAGCTCGCACAGTCAATAATACTGTGCTAGAATCGAAGCATATTTACTAACAAATATCCTACCTTGGCAGCAGTTTTTACATTCAGTATCATTTTCTTTTTAATAAGGAACAATTATTGAAAGCCTAAGTGTTTTTGTCGTTTTTTAATCTCTTCTAATAGTTTTGTTTTCGCCACAGTAAAAATATACCTTCTTCACAGAATAGCAGAGTTGCCGAAGCATAAGAATTTATGGTTACAAGGAGAATTTCCGAAATAACAAAAAGTCGTTCCTAAGGGAGCGCAGCGTAAGTTTTCTGCTCAAAAGTCATTCTGAAGGGAATGCAGAGCCTACAGCGAAAAATAAACGCTGATACCGCTGAAAGTAAAAGGCGAAGAAGCTCCTAAGGGAGGCTTACAACGAAAAATAAACGCTGATACCGCTGAAAGTAAAAGGCGAAGAAGCTCCTAAGGGAGGCTTACAGCGAAAAATAAACGCTGATTCCGCTGAAGTAAAAGGCGAAGAAGCTCCTAAGGGAGGCTTATAGTGAAAAATAAACATCAATCTTCGGCAAATATCATTTTGCATAACATCACATCATCACATCATTTGCATAGCATAACATCATACATCATATTGCATCAATGACGCAAGAAGGGGATCAATGTTGATGTTTGGAGATTGTTTCGAAAAAACAGTGTCAAGGCACAAAAAAGTAAATATTGAAGAAGCATACCTTCGTCAAACTCTGAAATGAAAAGATCTATCGGTTATTGATTTTACGAAGATTGGATGTTTTTACTAAAGTACGGATATTATTTACGAAGCATGAAAAGAAGGGAAGGTGTTTTTTTCGCTGAAGGCTCAAAAACGGTATGTATGTAAAGTTTCATGCATCGTAAAGAATTGAACCATAAATAGCTTATATATTACATTGAAAGTTACAAAATATTACACATGTTCAATAAATATTACATTCCAAATGTTTTTACAATAACATCTAGTCTTCCCTTAGAACTACTTCTACAGCTTCGTTCAGTAGTTGATCAACAACTTTATCCATGATAGCTTCAGCCATTTTTCTAATTTCGTCGTCCCCCTTCACGTGGGGGTCCGCCGAAGGCTTGGCAGGCTCTGAGGGGCGAGAAAGTGCGGCTGTGTTACAAAGCGTAAACAAGTTCGAAATCAAAAAATTACAACAGAGCTAAAAACTGCTAGTCAATACCTATTTGCACTTCGACATCCGCACTTTTCTCAGCGGTCTCTGCTACTTTTCTAGCATCATGAATACCTTTCTCGCTCTTTCGTATAATTTCTTGGGCCTTCTCCCGGCCACCATTGTCCCAGATGTCGGTAAAAAATTTTCCACCGATCAGGCTCGCTTCGGCCGAGGGGTCTTTTATATCTTCAGAAGACAAGGCGGCTTCGGATTGTGCCAAAAATTTTACATGGTCACACCCTTTCCTCTCCAAAATAGTGGCAATCCCCCTGGCACCCGAAAAGGCACATATGTCTCCACGGCTATTCAAAACTTCTTCAAAAGCTTCAGCTTCGTGGCTGATCCATCCAATTGGGCCTTCGGGGTCACCCCTTATGAAGTTCTCCTCACTTGAGAATGCGCCGACGCTGGCAAAGCTGGTTCTTATTTTCTTAACACATTCTATATATTTTTCATAACACTTTTTCTTGGATGCACGACGCTCTTCAACGTTTTTTTCTAAATGATTGGGCCATTGTTCACTAATTTCTCGTTTTGTTTCTTCAAGTGTGCACTCTTCTTTAGCTCTGACTAGTTGTTTCCGAAGATCTTCAATTTCGCGCTTCTGAGCTTCAGCTTGAGCTTTGAAAGCAGCTTCGTCTTCTTTTATTTTATTCAATAACGAGTGTAATATTTTATCTTTTTCGAGACCTTCGTTCCTTAGTTCAATTACTTTGGAACGAAGGTTGCTCAAGGCTATGGTACAGCCTTCGTCTTTGACATCTTTCTGTGCCCTAAGGGCATTGCTAAGTATAAGACCCTGGGAAAAAATGTGTGTTAATAAGTTTAAGCAAATGAAAAATTTTGGTTTCAAAAAATAATACAAAGATCTCATTTTTTCACCTTTAAACTATTGTACGCTAAGCTGTCAGCCAGCTCGTTCTTTGACAAAACTGAGAGCCCATCTTCTAGTGTTGGGAATCCGAAGCTTTTGCTCATCTCCTGACAGACTGAAATCTCCTTGCTGTCAGGGAGACAATACAAGAAGTCTTCTTCTCCGCTGCCGTTGAATATCAACGCCCCCTTGGGATATTTCAGTCTTTGGGCATAGAACTGAGCCTCCTGCTTTTCTTTTTCAGTCAACTCCTTCTCCGAAGCATGTCGTAAAATATAATCGGAAGCTTCAGAAAAGGCTTCGGGGGTGGCAGTGCCAGTTTCTTCAACAAAAATTTGTTCTGCTGTTTCTGTTTCTTTGGTTTCCAAGGATTTTACCTTGGCGGGCTCTGAAGGCCCAGCTTCAGTCTCAGCTTGGTGCTTTGAAGCTTCGGCACCAAAGGCTTCGATTTGCACTTCGGGAGTTTCGGCAATTTTCTTCGTAGTGCTTGAAGACTTTATTGTCTCCAATACATCCAGTACATTAACCATCCTTTTTCTTTTGGGGGTCAATGCTTGACCCTTTTGGCTTTTTGGTACTTCAACTTTTGCTGAAGGACTTAAAATTTCAGATGTCCTTGTTTCTTTAGCCTTCGGTTCTTCTATTTTCTTTATCTCCGGTATTGTGACCGGCTCTTCAATATTCTTCAGGGGAGTCGGCTCCTTGGCTTCGGGGGCCGAAGAGGATTCACCGACAAACTCGGGCACTGTGGCCGGTTCAATATAGCGTGGATGGTGCGTAAGAACCTTTATCTTTTTCCTCTTCGGCGCTGGCTCACTAAGAGTTGCTGAGGCGGCTTCCTTCGTAGACGCCGTATCTTTCCTTTTTTGACCCCGTGTTGGGTAACGGTAGTCAGGATACACGAACCCAATGGCATCAAATACTCGGTTGAGCCTTTTCTTCTTCCGGCCTCTGAAGGTTGTGGATAGTGCAGTATCTTCTGCCTTCGAGTATGGCCCAAGCAGCTCATCGCTTACGGCCTCAATACTTTTCAGCCAGTCGTCATCTGGCTCGACGAACTTATCTCCATATTTGAACGTGAATTTTAACCTAACTAGTCCACCTTCGTTAGGTTCGCTGACGGTTTCCTTTGGCATTTCCCACTTTTCTGCAAGTGGCCATACTCTGAAGGCAATGTGTTCTTGGATCAAATCCCTTGTCCCGATGAAAGAGCAAACTACTCTGAAGGCTCTCCGGCATTCTTCGGCTGCTTCGTCAGTTTCTACCTTCGGTTTTCGAAGGCCGAAGCGCTGCCAGATAGGGCGCATAATGATATCTTTAATATCTTCTCGCGTTTTCAAGTCGTTCTTCACATAGAACCATTCCTTCATCCAGTCCCCAGGCCATCTTCTCCGAAAAGTTGGCACGGGACAGCTTGACCCAGAGCGGGCAATGAAGCTATAACAGCCAAAATTGTTGTGATATTGCTCCTTACCCCATGGTTTCGTCTCATACAATAACTCATGCATACTGCAGAAACTTTTTGCATTTGGTTCCAAACCTTGGCTCTTCACGGCCCATACGAAGAATCCCATCCTTATGATTGCTTCGGGAGTAATTTGATGGAGGTAGATTTCAAATATCTTCAAAACTTCTACCACGAAACTGCTCAAAGGAAACCGAAGTCCAGCCTTAAAGAAGCTTCGGAATATCACGACTTCATTTTCCTCGGGAGTTGGACAAGTTTTCTCTCCTTTGTCAGCCTTTACAATAGATAAATCCCGAAAATATCTACCCCTCATATTGACAAGATGGCTTTGTTTAATGCTTGATTTTCCAAAAACTGCATGGCTTGGTCGCCAAGGTCGATCTTCGGAATCTTCACCGCCACTTTCCACATCATAGCTGTCACTGTCACCAGTGTCTTCAGACAAACCCTCTAAAATCTCCCTAGTAATCTTCTCTGTATTTGTCTTTGCTATTGATTCAAGGAAGCCGAGATTCATCTCTTCGGAAAGGCTTAGCTTCGACTCAGCGACAGCTTTCTTGTCTTCAGACATCTTCGAAAATGCTAGGAAAGTGCTCTCAAAGACGAAGCTTAAAAATGTAAAAAGCCAGGCAAGCGTTGGTGTGCAAAGAGCTAAAAATTAGGAAGGCAGGAGCCGACGGCAAGAAAGCGTGCTAAATGTGCTCACGGTGCGTTCTTATTTACACACCCAGTACGTTGCAAGCGGCAGGGCCCCACGTGTCATTGACTATTGCTTTTCTAGCAAAGGGAAGGTGTTTTTTTCGGTCGTTCGGCTTAAGGCCTTCGTCTATATCGCAATCTAAATTTATTATTCTAGCAAATTAATATTGCGAGGGGCTACTGTTGGGGGCCTTCGGCTTCCGAAGGTCCTCAAAAACATGATTTGACAATGTTTTCCAAGTGAAATATGTGAATAGGTATCTTCGGATTCGGATCATGAGCATATAGAGCATGGTCAGGACGAAGCCTGAGCGAGATGAAAGGTGATTATGACGAAGGACAAGGTGATCACGAAGCTGTGCACAGGAAAGCTTCGGTATGACAGTAGAAAAGGGGAACCGACTTAAAGATGAAAAGGCAAATTAGACCTCGAAGAATTACTATAGAGTTATTAGCAAATATAAAGGGCATGAATGTAATTTTACATGGGCTGCGTCCCTTGCCTATAAATAGATGAACAGTACTCCCATACTGTTCACGCTGACTTTGCATTTACTATCACGTCACGCTTGTACCCCTACTTTCCTTCGAGCCGAAGGTACATTTATAATCTGTCATTGTGAATACAGTAACGCAAATAAAAATAAGTTGATAATAACATTTAAAGTGTTTATATTATTTTTTCATATCTTGTGTATGAATCCTTCTTCATCATTTATTGTGCTCATGAAAGTTTGTCCTTCATGACCTTCGTCCGGAATTCATTGTATCCGAAGGGAGATAATGCTTCGAAGGACGAAGGACTTTAACATTTAACACTTTTATGTTGCCTTGTTCTTAACTCTTAGCGTTTGAGAACAAGTCCCCAACAACTGCACTTCTCAAGATTAGCAAATAATTTCTCCTTTCTAAGCTCATCTAAAACTTGTCGAATGTGTTTCACATGTTCATCAAAAGACTTACTGTAAATTAGAATATCATCGAAGTAGACAACAACAAATTTTCCAATGAAAGTTCTTAAGACATGGTTCATTAATCTCATAAAAGTACTAGGAGCAGTAGTCAACCCAAAGGGCATCACTAACCATTCATACAACCCAAATTTTGTTTTAAATGCTGTCTTCCATTCATCTCCGGTTTTCATTCTTATTTGATGGTATCCACTTCTCAAATCAATTTTAGTAAAAATTGTGGAACCACTTAATTCATCAAGCATATCATCTAGCCGTGGAATAGGATGGCTATAGCGAACGGTAATATTATTTATAGCTCTACAATCAACACACATTCTCCAAGATCCATCTTTCTTAGGTACTAAAATCACAGGAACAGCACAAGGGCTTAAGCTTTCACGAACAAAACCTTTATCAAGAAGTTCTTGCACTTGCCTTTGTATTTCCTTAGTTTCTTCAGGATTGGTTCGATATGGTGGACGGTTAGGAAGTGCAGCCCCTGGAATAAGATCGATTTGATGCTCAATCCCTCGAATTGGAGGTAGTCCAACCGGTGTTTCTTGTGGAAACACGTCTTCAAAGTCCTGCAAAAGATCAGCCACAGCACTAGGAAGAGATGTTATGTCGTTAGGAGAAATCAAAACATCTTTGTTCACAAGTACAAAGAGTACTTGATATGGGTTGTTCCTCACTTCTCTTAGCTCAGATTTTGTGGCTAGCATAACTAGATGTTCTCCCTCTTCCTTCCTTTTATCTCTTGAATTTGGCTTGTAGCACTCGCTCACCGAATTGTGGATGGCACTCAATTTCTTTTGCTCTTCTCCTTCTCTACTTGCTGCACTAATTTCAGTTTTCTTTTGTAAATGTTCAGCCATGATTTGGTGAGGGGTCATAGGCTTGAGTACAAACTTTCTCCCTTTCAGATCTAGCGTGTATTGATTTGTTCTTCCACAATGCTGAGAATATCGGTCATATTGCCAAGGTCTTCCTAGCAGCATGTGACACACAGACATGGGTGCAACATCGACTCCACTGTGTCAACATACTCTCCAATCTTGAACGGAACTTTCACCTTATAACCAATCTTGATATCTCCCGATTCATTCAACCATTGGACATGATATGGATGAGGGTGTCGCTGCAACTTCAAACCAAGCTTTTCAACCATCTCACGACTTGCAAGATTATGGCAGCTCCCTCCATCAATGATCACCTTTACTACTTTGTATTGCACTTTTGCTCACGTTTGAAAAAGATTATGTCGTTGTCCAATTTCAACTTCTTTCATTTGAACACTCAAGAATTGTGTAACCACAAGAGTAGTACCATGCTCAAATTCACATCCCGTATGTTCTTCAGATTTATCAATGTCATCTTCATTTCCTGCTTCAGCTTCCTCTTCACTAGCTGACGTATATTCTCCATCATCAGTCACAAGGATCACACGATTATTTGGACACTCCTTTATGACATGACCATGACCTCCACACTTGAAGCACTGAATTCCACTACTCTTGGCTGTTGAACCCACTAATGTTGAAGTGGATGCTGCTGGTTTATAACTCATGTTTGGAGCAGCACCGTTCTTTCCACTAGAATTGCCTTGAATATTGGATCGCAAACCTCCAGTTGAACCTTTTGTCACTGAGGATGCAGCAGTAAACCTTGAGATCGATTTGCTTCCTCTAGTCATGGTTCGTGCACCATATGATATGGGCTTGTTGCTCTTAGCATCTTGTTGCAGCTGGCGTTCAGCTTTGGTGGCTTAATGTACCAAATCAATAAGACATTGGTACGGCTGAAACTCAACTATACGCTGAATGTTGTGGCGTAACCCAGCCATGAAACATGCAATGGTTTGCTCTTCGACTTCGTATACATTAGTTCTAATCATGGCCTTCTCCATCTCCTTATAATACTCCTCAATAGAGAAACTTCCTTGCCTCAAATTCTGCAATTTATCAAAATGATCACGCCGATAATGCTTCGGCACAAAATGAATTCTCATTTCTCGCTTCATCTCTTGCCAAGTAATAATAGGGTCCTCTCCATCTTCTTCACGATCACGAAGAAGTTGCTCCCACCAAATCAGGGCATATCCTTCAAACTCAAGAGATGCCATTGCAAGTTTCTTCTCCTCTGAATAGTTATGTAGACAAAAGATTTTCTCCACCTTCAATTCCCATGTGAAATAAACGTCAGGATCAGATCTACCATCAAATTTTGGCATGGTAAACTTAAGTTTCCCAAATCTCTCTTCTTGGTTGATGCCTCTATGATAACGACGACCATAGCGACGTTGGGACTGATCATCATCATTCCCAAATTCAGATTCCTCATTGTCATCATTTCTTCGATTCTGGCCTCTTCCTCTACCACGTGCAGCACCTTGATTTCTCCTCCCATGTTCACTTGCCCTTCTAGAATAATTTCCTTCACCTTCTTCCCCATCTTCATCATGGTTTCTTACACCGTCAGGGAGTCGACGACGACCTCTGATTTCAGCCTTAAGTGTCTGAAGATCTTGTGCCAATAGATCTTGTTTGGCTTCTATGCTTTGTTTGAGCTCATTGAATTGTACCATGGTGACACATTCTTCAATCTCAATGTTGGGACCCATCTTCCTGCGAAATTAGTGGCGACAAGGCAACAAATATAGGTGGAATATGAAGCTATATAGAATCTCACAACCTGACCACTCTTACCAACCAAGGCTCTTATGAGTTCCCTGCAGGTTGCAAGAAAATGTGTGGTGGTAACAAGAAAGTGGTGGTTAAGCGAATACAAGACCAGAGTACCGATTACGATGGCTTATATGTGGAGCTTGGTGGGGAATAATAAACAAGGGATGCAATCTGGATCCTAGTTGTTGTAAAGTTAAACAACCATCCAACTAGAAGTTCCCTGCTTAGTGCTGACCACAAGATACGAGTGATGTAAATAGATCAAACACACGCGCAAGAAATTTTAGATTTGATGCAGACAAGGAGTATGATTGGAATGCAAGTGTTGCAATCAGATCCAACCAAAATTTTGCACCAAATGACAATAGCAAAATGGTTGAACAACTTGATAAAACTTTTAGCACTTGTGCACATAAACAAATTGATTGTTCTACTTTTCTTTCATAATCTTGTTCAACAGTTTTTTAGCACTTTTTTATACTCTTTTTTTATAGAACTAAACACAGAGATCTGATATGATATTGCACACTTTATAATAATTAACAAAGAACTCAACCAGCAGCTATAACTTAAATAGGATCAAAGTTAACGAGAAGGAAATGATGAGGTTTTTTTAGAATTTTCTTTTTGTGGATATTTTCAGATATATATAAGAGGCTCAAAGGAAAACACAAAGGATAGAGTGACCAGCAACTAAACAAAGATTCTAAGGACTGAAACTTAACAAAACTCACTGGAACAACAGATTAAAACAAAGGGCTATGGCAAAAATATTTTATGGCTTTTTGGTGGATAGGACGAACACAAAATATATGTAGCTAAGGGTAAAGAATCCTACCGTGGCAACTGAGGCTTTGATACCAGATGATGTGTCACGATGCCCGATCTTCACGACGTAGGATCAGTCTTCAGATAACTAGCTTCAAAGAAGCCAAGATAACTTGCTGCAAGCAGCGATAACTAGTGCAACCTGACAAATAAAACTCGAAGACAACCACCGTCTTTAATCGGTAGCCTGAATCGAGGATTCGCCCAACCACACTCTCAAAGAACCAACCAACACAGCCTACAATCAATCGAGGAGACCTCGAAGGGAGTAGGAGCACCAATTGGGAGCGGATGAAGCCGCCGCTTCTGTAATCCCGCGAAGAAATTCACAAGAGCAAAGGGGTAGAGATCACTCTCAATATTTGTTAGCACACAGCTGAACAAAAGGGTTCTGTTTCAGATTATCATAAGCTGCCTTACATCATAGACATAGGGGGGTATTTATACTAGTAACAACCAGCCTTAGCGAGGTATAAACACGAAACAAAAGTATTTTCACGTGCTAATGTGAAGGAGCCTCTTCGGGAGATCTGCAGAGCTGATTTCCGTATGGCTGTTTGACTTCTGCGCAGCCTTCAGTATTTTGACAATAACTTCTTCTAGGAATCTTCAAATGACGTGGGGCTAGATGCGTTTGAAAGCTGACTTGATAAGCTTTCTCACCATGTATAGCATGTTTAATGAAACTTTGTAGAATGATGCAGTTTAATACGAAAACTTGGTCATCAAACAGACTATTGACCTTCTGACCAGTCAGCACTAAAGTAGGTTGGCTGCCTTCCTGGTAGATTTGATTAAGTCGGCCTTAGAAGCATTGGAAACTAGATTTCAAGAGCTTTCCAAAAAGTACTTATGGGCCTTCATAGCTTTTGGGAATCAAAAGATATGATTGTTTCTTCTGGACGGTTCTGTAGCGCTAGACTCACTCAGACATAGCTCTTCTTGCTGATTCGCATTTGATATGTTTTGTCCTTCCTCTTTGGTGAACCTAAGTAATATCAACATACATGACTTAGGTAGCATAAAGTTCTCATTAGTGTTTATTGAAATTCATAAAGTAGCGTGTGCACCTCTTGTTATAGCTTCTTAGCTCGGCTACGTGTAATTGGTCCATCGAAGGCTTGGGTTGGTGATGATGTTAGTTGTACTTGAGTTGATGTAGTATGCTTTGGGGGTTGTAATGTGTTGCTTAATAGCGTGGTCGTATCACCACGCCAGGGACGTGCGCGCATGGGGGAAGAAGCAGGGCGTGTGCAGGGAAGGGAAAGGGGAGGGAGGGAGAGAGAGAGGAGGGAGCTCACCTTAGGATCCAAAAATCCGTCGATAACCGTCCTCGGATCACCTAGGGCAAAGAGGTGGGAGAGAGGTGGAAGAGAGGGAGAGGGAGAGGGAGTTGATGCGCGGGAAAAATCAAATGAGAGGGAGATAGAGAGGGGGTGCGCATGGGGGGGTGGGGCACCAGGGGCGTGGGGGGCGCCGGGCCAGGCCGGGCTGGGCTGGGTCATGGGTCGGGACGGAAGCCCACAACATACACGACCACTGATCGGAATCTAATTGCGAATCGAAATCCGAAACGAGGCGAGACGGACGCGCGATTAAACACAACATCAGACAAAATAAATATGCTTCGGCATGATGCAACACCCATGTCAACTTAGGTTTTTGTTTACACGCGAGACGGACATCAGTCGTTATATTGCTTTGAAAATGGGAAGAAGGAGCGAAACGGGAAGAGAAAAGAGAGTAACGCCTGAATTTGGTGAGTATTAAAGAAGAAAAAATTCTACCCCCAAATTCAGGGCGTTACAACCGGACCCGCCCTATTAGAGGCCCGGTGCAAACACATACAATGTAGAACTATTTTGGTGTTTGGGGCTACAAATACACCCCAACTAGCCCATTCAATATACAAGAGTTGAGCATTCATTCCTATATTCAATAGCAGCACTCCCAAAGTGATCTAGTCTCCCAAGTGCCACATCTAAGTGATTTGAGCCTCGAGATACTCTTAGTGCCTTGTGATAAAGATAGAGAAGAGTGTGTGCTATGTTCTTGTGCTCTTGAGCTTGGAGTTTTGACTCCCATTCAATGTAAAGGCTAGCAAAAGACTTTGACATGTGAAGTACCTCGTGGAGACTTCAATCTCTCAATTGAGAAAAGAGAGAGGACCAAGCTCAGTCTTTGGAATCGCTTGAGAGGGTTGAAAGAGACCTATTCTTTAGGGATACCTCAATTGAGAAAATAGGTTTTGTTTGGAAACCAAACTCTTGTAAACAAATCATAGTGTTCTCATAGTGTTCTTTATGTTTGCTTGTTTGTGATTTGTTTTTCCCTCTCCCTTTATAACGTTCTCTTGATTTGATCTTAAATCAAATCTATTTGTTGGTCCCAAAGATAATTCCACATTCAGAAGAGTAGCACGTGCAAGAACTCATATCCCTACTAGAATTATATTACTTCTTGTTCTAACGCTTAATTGGGACAGATGTTTTTGCTATTACTATAAAATTTAAGGTTTCGCATATTCACTCACCTTTAGGCAACTTTCAATTGGTATCAGAGCTTGGCTCTTCATTTGGGTCAACAACTTGAAGCAAGGACTCCTTACTTCACACTCAAGAATTCACAACTCAGTAGATTATTTTTTAATTGTGTCCAGGTGTTTGGTTCCAAGGACTAAAGTTTAGTACGTGTCACATCAAATGTTTGAATGTCTAAGTATTAAATACGCCCTGGAATGAAACCCTCATGGCGACGCAAGGTCTCCTTACTTCGCTCATGCAACATAGACAAGGTAGCCAACTCGAGCTCTTTACCATCGCTATCCATCTCCTAGGCCAAGCGGTCTTTTTTCTGGTTGTGGTTAAAAAATAGGCTAAACATAAGAAGTATGGAGAAGAAACATGGCACTAGAGTCCTACACATGCGAAATATGCATCTGGCAGAAGGAGGAAACTCTCTATCACCTATTCCTCAGATGTAATTTTGCAAAGGCCTGCTAGAACTCAATTGGAATCACTCCTCCTAGAATTGCTCAGCTAGAGGAAGCATTCGGTAACCTAAAACAGCAACTAAATGTGTCTTTCTTCATGGAAGTGATCATCCAAATGACATGGAGCATCTAGAAATGTCAGAATGGATGGATCTTTGAAAACTTGGATCCAATAGAATATCACTGCAAAAATGACTTCATAAAGGAATTGCTTTTGGTTATTTATAGAGCAAGAGGAAAATATGACACCGCAATACCAGAATGGTTGCAACCGCGCCACATTTCGCCGTTGGCTTAGATTCTTTTCCCTTCACTTTCTATATACCCTCATATCAAGCTGTAACATAATTCTAGATATATCTGTATCCAAACATCTTAATATAAATAAATTACAGTAGGGCCCGCCTCTTGAAATCTCAAAAAAAAGCTACTGTCATAGGGCCTATTTGTTTCGGCTTCTTTCTGACGAGCTTCTCTGAGCATCCGGCTGTGGGAAGAATCTCAGTATAGTGGGGATTATGTGCGAAGGAATATAAAGGTGTCCATAGGGCTTATGATCTAGAAAGTGACATATTCCTACTTTCGTGATGACTCGAACGTATCTGTGTTCACGTTGATTTTGGATAATTTTCATCAAAGTGATTCTCATAAAAGTGGTCTAAAAAGTTGAGTGTTTGATAGTCAGCAGTAGTTTATGGTGGTCAGAAGCTAGAAATAAGCCAAAACAAACACTACTATAGTTGACCATTTGGGAGGTGAACGGTGATTATGCGTTTGGATGAAATGGGATGATGGCTAGCTCATCTATAGGAGAACGAAGTGTACACGAGAAGCTAAATGGTGTATTTAGGTCGTAATGGACTCTTTAATCTCTACTACTCTATATGAAGGTATTGTAGGCGTCCATAGTGCCGTGCACCACGGTTCTACCGCAACCGTCCTCCCCACCCGCCTCGCCATCAGCGCTCGGTCGACACCGCGCCGCCATAATCAACGCGGATCCGTGGGCCCCCCTCCCCACCGCCGCGCAACAGATCCGCGGGCGTTGCTCCCACCGCCGCCGCAATGGAAGGTCGTCCGCGCTGTGGATCCGCAACCTCAAATCCTCCCAGATCCACACCCCGCGCGCCGTCGCCTGCACCCGCCGTGCGCCCGCCTCCAGCGCGCCAGCAATGCTCTCGCCAAAACCGCGCATGCGGATCTCCCCGTTCGACCACAAACCTCCCCGTCCACGCACACGCAAATGGATCTCGCCCGACGCCCCTGCCACGCACGCCATGACCTCCACCGTGCCCTCACCTCCTGCGCAACCCTACCAATCCTACTAACGCGTAGATCCGGAAGAGAGCAACCATGGGGAGGACGACCCGAAGCGGCGATGTTGTATCCCTGGAGATGAGGACGACACTGCCTGCAAGTCTGTTCCACCGGCTTCCATCGATGGTGCAAGGTACGGATTCGAGGACAGGCGTCCCTTGATTCCAACAGCGGCGGCGTCCTTGGGGTAGCGCTCCCTTGATCTGATGGACCACGCGTTGGCGATGGACCATGCGGTTGGGGCGGCCTCGAACCCTAGCTTTGTCTCAGGCGTCGTGGCCGTCGGCCCCGGCTGGGAGAGGTATGTTTTTCCGTTGGGTTCCTTGGTCATCTTTGTCTGCGGCTCAGCACTGCTAGAACTTAACCCTATTCACCCTACATTTGTTCGGTTAGGTTGAAATCCCCCAAGAACAATGGGGCGCACGGTGCTCTCAGATGAAGAAGGTATGTTTTTCTGTTGATTTCTTTCGTGGTGATTTGTGTGCACTTGCTGATGGAAATTGGTGGCTTTGTTGGGACCCTAGAAGATGGCAGCGATGGCATGAGCATAGATGGCGGCGAGCGGGCGCGGACGACAGCGCAACGGTCGCGCGAGCTGTGGCCAGATGGGTTTTTTCATCTTGGTGTAGGATAGCTGACGACCCCAACCCCAAGAGGTGGTGCACGACGACGCGAGCACTTATGGCGGTGTGGGGGCATGGATGGCGATGCAGTGGTCCCCTGAGCTATGGCTAGGTGGGCACACATGTGCTTCAACTATACTCATCAAATCTTGGGGCACCTGTTCCGTGTATCCATTTTCTTCCTCTTGGTGCAGGATGGTTGACAACCCTAAGAGGCGGCGCAGGTGCGCAAGGACAACGACCAGGCTTGCACGCGACAACACGAGCACAATTGGCGGTGCAATGGGCGCGCGAGCTGTAGCCAGGCGAACGCACAGGAACTTCAACCATACTCATCTAATCCTATGGCGTCTGATCCGTGTATCCATTTTCTTCTGCAATGAAGTGCAATACAATGTATATACTAGAAGCACGTGTTCTGTAGTTATGTGAAACTATATTATCATACATTAATTATTTTATATGATTATATTTTAATTTCTCGTGCTAAAAAATGGGTAATAAATACTCGTAGTTATGTCTTCTCTTGATGGTTTGTGAAGCTCGCCCCATCCTATAATGTTTCACACACCAGAAAAAGAAAAGGCATTTTTTTCTGGTGAAAGAAGGAAGATCAAGAGATGTCAGTATTGCTCTTGATTAATAAATATTGTTGATGCTGTTTGTTTTTTTAGAATTTGACAGTAATAGTCTAAATAATATATGTACAGCTATAGCATTGAGAAGTACCTATATCATCCTCTTTTAGACAACATGACCAGGTGTGTGAAACAAATTAAATGCTTCATCCATTTCTACCTTCATGATTCAGTATTGTGCATATTGTCATCCATAAGTTACAAATTACAGGTCGTTTTAGTTTTTCTAGATACATAGTTTTCTTATACACCTAGCTACATACATAGCAAAAGCTAAAATGATTTGTAGGCACCATGTAGTCCTTTCATTTGGTCGGTTTGTTTTGCTATAAATCTGTCGTTATTTTTTCTAACCGCGTGCACCATGTGTTGGAAAGTGATGTGATGGCAATTGGCATGCTCTGCCGGTGCAAATTTCACTCCACCTATAATTATTGTCGCTCCTGACGAGGTATGGATCTATATGTTATCTATGCTGTGTACAGCTGCTGTTTACACTTGTTCTCGTTTGGTGATTCTGGTTCAGAGTATTTCTGTGTCGTGGCCTGACAGTCGTTATATGTACCGTCATCGTCTATATTACTTGAAATGTCATTTTTATGGACCTTCAGTTAAACAAGTCTTCTTTAAAACAAAAAAATATTGTCGTCACTAATATTTTTATTTTTGTTCACATATTTCATTTCATATAATCACTCACAAGTGATGTGAAAAGCACAGAAAGTAAAGACTGCACACTCAGCTTTATATGATTATATTTTAATTTTCATGCTAAAAATGGATAATAATCACCTGTAGTTATTTGTTCTCTTCATGGTTTATAAAACTGACCTGCAAAAGATAAATCCTTAAATAGTAGGTCAATTGCGAAGCTTTGTTAGTGATGATGCGATGATCAAGATCCGGAGCACCTTCAAGGTACAGTTTCCTTTATTTGCTAAACTGTGTTAATTGTTTTGTTTTAGAAAAATAGTGTAGTCATGGCATATGTATGCATGCGTTGTATTAGGAAACCATGACTACAAAACAGTTATGGTTAAGTCCATATAACTTTTCTATGTGCTTGTTATCTGTTTTTTTATAGTGATCTTCTAATCTTTTTGCCGAACTCTACTATAGAGTTATAGTTTAACAAGGATGGCTCAACTATCAAGAAGCTCCAGGTGAGCTCCACAGTTTTTTATTTATGATGATACAATGATGTGTTGTTGACCCTTAACCAGTCGCTAATCGTTTCTTTTTCCCTACATTTTAGACTAGAGTCAATAAGCTTGTTACTGCAATTATAGGGTGATTAGTTTGACGTCTGCTACTTCCTAACTGGTGCATAGATAATTTAACACCGCTTGTGCGGCAACCTCCATCTATATGTGACCTACAAAAGATAAATCCTTAAATAGTAGGTCAATTGCGAAACTTTGTTAGTGATGATCCGATTATCAAGATCCGGAGCACCTTCAAGGTATAGTTTCCTTTATTTGCTAAACTGTGTTAATTGTTTTGTTTTAGAAAAATAGTGTAGTCATGGCATATGTATGCATGCGTTGTATTAGGAAACCACGACTACAAAACAGTTATGGTTAAGTCCATATAACTTTTCTATGTGCTTGTTATATGTTTTCTTATAGTGATCTTCTAATCTTTTTGCCGAACTCTACTATAGAGTTATAGTTTAACAAGGTTGGCTCAGCTATCAAGAAGCTCCAGGTGAGCTCCATAGCTTTTTATTTATGATGATACAATGATGTGTTGTTGACCCTTAACCAGTCGCTAATCGTTTCTTTTTCCCTACATTTTAGACTGGAGTCAATAAGCTTGTTACTGCAGTTATAGGGTGATTAGTTTCACGTCTGCTACTTCCTAACTGGTGCATAGATAATTTAACGCCGCTTGTGCGGCAACCTCCATCTATATGTGACCTGCAAAAGATAAATCCTTAAATAGTAGGTCAATTCCGAAGCTTTGTTAGTGATGATCCGATGATCAAGATCCGGAGCACCTTCAAGGTACAGTTTCCTTTATTTGCTAAATTGTGTTAATTGTTTTGTTTTAGAAAAATAGTGTAGTCATGGCATATGTATGCATGCGTTGTATTAGGAAACCATGACTACAAAACAGTTATGGTTAAGTCCATATAACTTTTCTATGTGCTTGTTATCTGTTTTCTTATAGTGATCTTCTAATCTTTTTGTCGAACTCTACTATAGAGTTATAGTTTAACAAGGTTGGCTCAACTATCAAGAAGCTCCAGGTGAGCTCCACAGCTTTTTATTTATGATGATACAATTATGTGTTGTTGACCCTTAACCAGTCACTAATCGTTTCTTTTTCCCTACATTTTAGACTGGAGTCAATAAGCTTGTTACTGCAGTTATAGGGTGATTAGTTTCACGTCTGCTACTTCCTAACTGGTGCATAGATAATTTAACGCCGCTTGTGCGGCAACCTCCATCTATATGTGACCTGCAAAAGATAAATCCTTAAATAGTAGGTCAATTGCGAAGCTTTGTTAGTGATGATCCGATGATCAAGATCCAGAGCACCTTCAAGGTACAGTTTCCTTTATTTGCTAAACTGTGTTAATTGTTTTGTTTTAGAAAAATAGTGTAGTCATGGCATATGTATGCATGCGTTGTATTAGGAAACCATGACTACAAAACAGTTATGATTAAGTCCATATAACTTTTCTATGTGCTTGTTATCTGTTTTCTTATAGTGATCTTCTAATCTTTTTGTCGAACTCTACTGTAGAGAAAATAGAACTTGGATGTAAGTTACAAACAGGTGAACTAGACAAACCATTCTGCTGTAGTTGACAATCATGCTATTTGAAAAACGAGCTCACAACTATATTTCACACAATTGCTGCTCCAAATTATTTTCCTGTAATTGAAACCTAATGTAGGAATGTGTAGGATATTTGCTTTGCCTATTAGAGAAAGATTTGATAGGATGTTTGCTTTGCTTGGTAGGGAAATATTTGATAGGATGTTTGCTTTGACTGATAGGAAAATACCAACATTCTCATCTTATTATGGCCATGTGCTTTTACTTCATGTGCTATCTGAATATAAAGTACAATGTAAAGCTATTTTTGCAGATTGGAACTGTAGGGTGGTCGGGTTCTCAGATGTAAGCTGCACAACATTAAGCTATTCTCCCCATCGATATTGCACAATTTCACTTGTTACCTATATTTAGTTATTTTGTATGCCTTTATAGTGGCTTGTTAATTTACACTGCTGGTTCCTGCAACCTTTTACAAATTGGTAAAAAATGAAAATTGACAGAGGAAAATTTGTGCTGAAGCTTTATTCATCCTTTGGTTAAGTGATTACTGAATGAAAACAAATTTGTAAACATCCTATTAGTTATTATTTTTTATGTGCATTGTAATAATATGCTTGGAACTTATTACTTGTTTCTTTTATTTATTTATTATAGGTCAATCCCTATTTTGTTCCCATGCTTGAAAGTGATGGTCTTCATTTTGTTGGTTGTGACAAAAGTCAAAACTGGATGGAGGTACTAAGCAAACAACCTATGTTATTCTTGGGTTTTGAATTTCTTTTCCAAAAGAACCTGCTTGCACATATTAGCTAATTGTGGAGCTACAAGATCCCTTCTATGTAGGTGTTTAGTTGTGGAGCAGATTGTGGGTTTTGAATTTCTTTTCCAAATGTCGTCTTCGTGCCCACCGCGGAGGGGTGGTGACCGAAGAGATCGTGGCAGAGACGTCCCTTGTGGGCTCTACTCGTATCTCGCGGTATGGAGCCTTTAACTTATGAGATGAGATAGGAGTCTGTGTTCTTATCCCAGTATAAGGTCTATAATGGCACAATGCTTGTACCATCTTTTTTATTGTAACTTATTATTATCATGCAGTGCATGTGACTAGAAACTTTGTATTAGCCTTTATTGCTTTCTACCTTATGGCACCTGTAGTAGTGAACTGATGATATTCTTGTGTACTCTGAAGCTTTGTTTGCCCATAATGGTAATTTTGTTGTATTCTATTTCACAGGATAAAACCGAGTTGAGCAATTGTCGTTCATCTTAGTGCTAAATTATGGGTTTCTACTTTTTCGAAAAACCAGTTAAACGTCTTGCATGAAGTATATTGCTACTTAACAATAACATTTAGTTATTGTTGTATGAAACCAGTGCTTCATGGTAACATATAGTATATTGATACTTAAAAAATTACCAGTTTTCCACCAACCATTTAAACAAGATCGACATATGTTATATATAAAAACTATAGCAACGCACGTATATGGCTGCAATGTAGCGGTTCCGTTGTAACGCATGGGCATTCACCTAGTTTTACGCTATAAACTTCAAGGGTTAAATCATATTAGGATTGAACTCTATTCATATTTATTTTTGAACTACAATTAATTAAGAACCCTAACTTACAGTGACGATATATTTAGATCGTGTTGCATTGTATTTCAACTAGGGATTACATTTTCGAAAACTGTTTTGTTGAACAAACTGTGACTTTTATGTTTTTAAATTCTAAACCGAAATCTAGAAAAAAAACTGACACGGTTTTCGTTTGGGTGAGTACCAAGTAAATTTTACTAGTTACCGGTGCTTACCGATCGAAATTGTCGTCCAACACAAGCTACAAGCTACTGGATTTTTTTGACACGGATAAGAAATAGTTGAACATCGCTATGAAAAAATGTTGAAAACAAATTCTGTTAATATGGTTGTAAAGAATTAGGAGGATGAGATATATAGAGGACAAAAGTTAGAGAACACTGGTAGAGATGATAAAAATATAGAGAACAAAATCTTGTAGATTATGTTATAAAAGACGGAAAATATTTTTTAGAAATAAAATTTAGAGGACATGATCACATGAGACAGCTTCAGTCTGTACAGTTTGTCGTGCTTAATAGGACGTGGTTTGTTATTATAGAAAAAAAACATGGTAGTGTCCCAGATCACCCGGTATACTGCGGCCGCTCCAGGATACACGAGCTCTCCCGCAAATCAGTTGGAGCAGCAGTACTGACACGGGCCTTCACCATCAGACCATCATGCGTTGCCGCGTGGGACCCGGCCCGGACCTGGGCTCACACTCCAGTGAACTCCTGTGAGCCGTAATCCGCGACGAGGGGGCGAGGGGCCTCCCGAGACGATGCCACGTCGTGAGTCGGGACCCACGCCCCTCGACCATCTCGCTGACACGACTCACGAGCCCGGAAAACCGCCACCGGCAGGCGGCAGCTGCCCGTGCTCGCGGATTAACCAAAGGGGACGGCGCAGCGACCGCGTCGAACGGACGGCCCCAATGTGCTTGGAACGGTTATGTGGGCGCCATCAGACGGCGTTGCGTCCGTCTCGGGTCAGGGAGGCTGCTGATAGGCGGCTGTCCTGCTCCGCGCGGGGCCGGACTGAATTCTGGGAAACTGCGTTCGCATTTATAATCTCTAATACTTGTTAAATATGTAAGGGTAGTCTACCTCTCTCTGTTCTATCGTTCTGCCGTTCTGCCATCTAGCTATCTTGATCGTTCGATATGCCATGGAGCTCCTTCCCCGTCCGATGCACGCTCCCTCCACTGACGCACAACCTCCCACGATCCCCACATCGCTCTTCCCCTCGCCCACCAGCCCTTCCCCGTCCTCGATGCGCTCTGCAACTTCCACCCTCCTCGCCGCGACGATCTCGACCGGCCGAGCTCCGCGCCAACCTCCATCTTGATCTCCTCACCATGAGCCTTGCCAACCTCTAGTCCGCTCTCCTCCCCTGCATGTGAGGATCTCGGCCGGCCAAGCTCTGCGTCCCCGCCCCTCTCGCTCTGAGCTACGCGTTTCCCCACCCGCCATCCCACCCTTCGCGTTTCCTCGCAGAACAAATACTCCATTTTCGCCGCACATTTATTCATCATCAACGCGATCCATGCCTCCACTCTCGACCACTCCTCTTTCCTCATCTCCCCATCGCCCGCCGTGCCGCCGTCACGTTCGCACAAACACCTCCGTCCTCGTCGATCCCATCCAACCCCAGCGCCCCTCCAGGCCGGCGGGCTTGTTGGGTCCTGCTCCTCAACTGTGCCTACTGGGGTGGCGGCGGTGGGAACTAGGTAAGGGAGGGAAGGGTATGTATGAGGTAGAGCAGAGCCGCAACGGTGATGTCGTCACACACTGTTTCTAGACCACCAGATCTCGCAGCTGCGGGATTGCAAGTTCATGCCGACGGTGGAGGTCAAGGCGCTATGCGAGCAGGCAAAGGCGATCCTCATGGAGGAGTGGAACGTACAGCCCGTGCGTTGCCCCGTCACTGTGTGTGGGGACATCCACGGCCAGTTCTACGACCCCATAGAGCTCTTCCGCATCGGCAGCAACACGTCTAACACCAATCGCCACTTTATGTGCGACTACGTCGGTCAGTCTCTCCCCGTTCATATTGTTTCTCAGCCCTGCATTATATGCCTTTCTATTTAGGTGATTATGTATCTATCTTTCACTAGGTTGTTGAATAGTAGACTATGTTGCAGACTTAAGAATCTGTTGACACATTGGTCTGAGCTAGAAAACTGCATTCTATACCCTGGTTTGTCTTGTCGTAAATTGTGCTTTACTAGGTAGTCAATACACATGTATTGTCTTAATGGTTATCCAGTCCTACCCTGTCGTTGCTGTCACAGCAGCTAAGGAGCTGCCTCGGACATCACCACATTTTTCCGTTGGAGCCAGCCAAGTCGTCATTTCTTCTGTTTGTATTTTTATTGTTTGATTTGAATCTATTTTCTCTTCTATGTTCTATATTTTGATTGCCATCATGTGTTGACTGCTTGAAGCCTTGAAGTTTGATCTGTTATCTCATCTGTTGTTCCTCTTCTTCCTGGTATGGAGAGGGAAGCTAGGTTGTAAGGGCAATGATGATGCAAAAGTCATGCACCACTCTAAATGAGAGGATTTTCTCTCTTTGGGCTGACAAGCAAACTTTCTACCCATTTTTTGTCGAAGCCTTACATGTGTGCTTTCTTCTGTCTCCTTTTTTGTTGCTTAATGTGATACTTAGTTGGTTGCGTTTTGTGGAGTTCTTGAGTGATTTCTAAGAACTGGATGATGTGGGCTGACAGATCCAACCATGATGTGGACTGAATTTTATTTGTGGTCAAGAATTAATAAATAGAATAACCAGTGTACGCTTTTTATACAAAATTGAAAGTTTGTCGCCTATCTTCTACTACTGTTTATTGAATTGTTTGAAGCATTGGTTTACTTGATTCAACAAAATTTCTATTTATATTATACAAACTTGTGTTAGACTAAATTAGCAATCTCATGGTTACTAAATGGCGCTTCCAAAATATTATATTGTAAAAACCTACTGAAGTGTAGAGCAGCGAAGGGCACCTGTGTTAGACAAAAGTATGCTATCACAACCAATTAAAAAATATTAACAAGTTAATGTGCAGCTTTGCCTGTTTGTCATGGTGTATTTAGGGCATACAACAGTCAGTAACCTGTCATTATGGAATTACAATCAAGGATACAATTCCTGGTGACTGGAGTGTCTGTTTTCTTCCCTTGTATGTAATGGGGTTGAGACAAGTCAAGTAGTTAATATATCCATGAACTTTGCAATCCCTAAAACAATAGTTTAAAATCTTCACAAGACTTACCACTATATTTATCAGTAATATCTGTAAAGAAGTAAATGTGGGGTAACAACAAGTAGCAGAATAGCTGAGAATCACTTTACAAGAGTAGAGAAAATAATGCTAATTTGTTTACATAGATATACACATGTAGCATATTTTACATGGTACACTTTACTGGTAATTGACAATGTGCATTTTGCAGAAGATACTTCTAGGTTTAATACTATAAATTAAATGACTGTGCATAATATGAAAAAACAGAAGTTCTTTAAACTATCTTCCCAATAATGGAGTATACGCTAGGTTGTATACTGTCTGTTGTGGCTGCCAGTTACTCCCTCTGTTTGTAAGCCAGTTTAATTTTGGTAAGTTGTCTAAATAACCATGCTTTATATTCCTAGGTACACAAGTGGACTTTTTGAGGATTCTATTGTTGATTGAGTTGCAACATCAGCTGTAGGCTTACCTCGGATCTGTTACTATTCAAAGGAGAAATTGGTGAGCCTTATGATTAGCTCTTCTTAATTTATTCTATATCGATGTGTTCTCTCTAAATTTTCAAAAATAGCAATTTGAAGGCGTGTTGCCATGGATGTAATTTTTAGTTCTTTTGTCTATTAGATATCTAGAGTGGTTCTGCTTATTCAATAGCAGCATAGTACCTTTAAATATTGTTGTTCATTTTTTAGTAAAAGGATGGGGAAGTTGAGATTAATGATGTATGATTTGCACATCCTTCTTGCACTTCTCATATCTCTACTACTTATTAAGTTAGTAAGGGGTAGGCTGTCATTCCCAGTTCTGCCATTCCCTTCATTCCTGTTCTTCCATTCCCATTCCCGTTCGGTTCTGTCATTCCCATCGTGCAGGTGGAAACCACTCCCCGAGCCTGTCTCCTTGCACACACCGCCGCCCCATCCCGGTCCTCGTCGGTGAGATCCTCTCCCTCCTCCACCTCGGCTCCGCGCCGTCGCCGCCTCTTGCTCTCGCCTCCTTCCATTCCCTTGAATCGCAAAGCGGAGTCCAGATTGTAGTTCCTTCTACCCATTCGGTCGTCACATCAACCCCACGCCATGCCACCAGTCGTCGCACGACATGACCCGGATGCCAAAGAAGATGGGCGTGAATTCCAAGGCAGAGGCGTCCTGTGAGCGCTGCTCCACCACGGAGGTCGACCGGCGCGACCGCCAGGAGCGCGTCGTGGAGGAACGGTACTAGGCCGCCTCCCTGCCTTCCTTGCTGTTGTATGCGCACATTTCTCCTCTTCCACTACTAGCTCGAGCCCTCCCATCCACCCCGCATCCTAGCATCGAACCTCATAAGCTTGAACCAACAATCAGCTACAGGGGGGCCACTACCTCCTAGGGTCATACTCCTACGCTGTAGCCTGGGTAGCGGCCTCGTTTAGCTCAGGTGTGACGCCACGGTGGGAGGTCGAGCTGTGGCTGGCAGTTATTTAGGTGCTAGATCCACGGCGACGGCTATGGACAAGAGCATGCTCGGCGACCTAGACGATCTCCCCGAGGAGGACAAAATGTGGATGGCCTCCATGATCGACCAGCTCTAGATCCACGTACGCTAGCTGTTTGTGTCTTCTTTGGATGGTCTGTGCCCCCGTTGTGTGCTCTCTTCTTCTTGGATGGGTCTTCCGCCTCTTGCTCTGTTGGTCGTGTCTCGGTTTGATTTAGTGTTTCTTTGATTGCAGGGCACCGGTGTTGTACTACGTGGTCCTGACGTTGTGGGACAGCATGCACAAGGTCTTCTACGTCGTCGTCGAGGCCGCTGCAGTTCGCGCAGACAACAGCCATCTTGGAGGTCAGCTGCTTGTTTTTCGTCTCCAGATTCTGAAACTTGCTGAGAGGGAAAACAAATTTATGGAGCAAAAAAATGTGACACTGAAAGCCATTTGCTTCCAGCAGCTTATTTTTGTTAACCCTGTTTCGGTATTTTGTCCAGCTAATTTACTTGCTCCACACAATTGTTGAATCACATTGCTTATGCATTTGTAGACTGTGCTACATATATTTATGAGAGAATTTTCATGTGTTGTAGAAAATTCTTTCTCACCTTGTAACTATTTGGCCTTTTTCTAGCAAAGGAAGAAATAACTCATGACCTTTCATATTTTGTATATTCATGTGTTTTTACAGAATTGTTGCGGTAGATGCAACTGAAGAGGGTCTTCAAGTAAGTAAATCAACTACTACAATGGCTCACTAAAAACGGTCGATAGGACTGTTTCGGAACCTTATTGTTGTTCTTTAGGTAAATATGATCACATTATTTTTGGACAGTCAAAATTATTAAGTATATTCTGGAATATCCTATTTTAGAAAGATGCATCTCTTGATTTGACTAAGAAATAAATAATTACTAGGTGTCTGCCCGTGCAATGCTACGATAGTTAAAAGTTAGTATAAAACTTATACAGAGAGTACTTATAAAACAATTGACTATAAAGAGTACTTATCCAATATTGGTGGTGGCTCCCATCTGATTACGATCTAAACAAGGAGAAACTAATACAAACCATACCACTATCTTTTGCAGAGAGGCTCTATCTTCTAAAAAAAATGAAAATGTCATGGGTGAAACCAGTCCCAAAACCAGATTAAGGCACTTGCCCAACTCCGCAGATACCAGAATTATTTGTCCTCTGAAATCTAAGTTCAAATAGCAGCGATTATATCAATGACTTCAAACATTCAGAATCAAATATACAACTAAGAGAGATGGCTTGTTACCAAGTATTTCATTAGAGTGAAAACAATCACTGCTAATTGCTCTAAACCCTAAACTCTGAGGTAACTCTAGCCACAACCATTTAAAACGATATATGTACTCTCATGTACGAAATTGTTTGTGTCGTTTGAAGTACTTTATGAAAAACATATATGAATCGGGGCAATGTTCATGGCACTAACCAGGACATACATTTGTATAGACTATCAAAACTCCTAAAGCTCATGAACATTAGCGAGGCAAGGAAAAGATGAGAGGACGAACTTGGTTATCTGCATTAATAGAATATGCATAGTCAGAATTATTAGCAGATTTAGAAGAATTAACCATTAAAGAATTGAAGGGCATTATTTGAAAACATGCATAGTCAGAGCTTACGCCTAAATTTGATGAACATTAGTTAGAATTACTTGGTTGTCTACATTGGTTCAACTGACAGAAAACAATTATATTGCTTACGTGTTGTAATAGTTCGAAAACGTTATTAACCAGCAATATTGTAACTTTACGCGCTTAGGGAAATTTGTGGATAAATTCTATCGCAAGGTAAATTCCACAGAGCAAGTAGAGAAATTATCTGTAGGACAAACTTAGGGAATCAGAAACAATCTGTGCACATAGGCAGAGGCTCACACAGAGACATAGATGATAGGTGCCTACCATCTGATCTATACCAAAAATATTCATCAGGTGAACTGAAGTGATCATGCGTGTTGATATGAATAGAGTATTTACTGAATGTCTTCGTATTTGTTGTCCAACTATATAGAGAGAACATCGACAAAGGAACTTGAAGCTTCGTAGGCAAAAGGATCTCTAGAAACGACTAACTAAATTCTCCTAGGTAACAACAACCTTCTCTTTTTTAGATTTTCTTGTACTTTTCATGCACCTTTCAGATTTCATTGTAGTTCCAAAATAATTGCCAACCAAGTTACATGACTACTTGTATTTAGCAGCAAGATACATTACCCAACAAAATATGCATACTAAGGATTAAGTGGTATAAAGTTTTCTAAAAGCAAGGTTGGCTGAACAGAATGGAAGAAAATATCCATGATTAGAAAAAAATAGACAACAAACAACCTGCCATAGGGATTCAAACAAATGAGAAAAAATAGAAAGACTAGAGTCTTTGGATATGTGTATTTGGATCTAATCTAATTGCAAGTGTATATGTACCTACTGTCATTGGATATTTGTTTTTCAATAGTTACATCCTCTTTACTGTGTGTGCCCATGTTTTCTGAGTTCCGCCTTGTTCATTTCTTAGCATGTGTAATACTTCACTTGTCGTTGCTCTAGATTTCTGGTGCCACTGTCTCATTGGTCCATTTGCTCAGTGACCGTGACCAGAGGGATTTGTTTCTTTATCTCTTAGAGAGGAAGAATTACAGGCGTGATGTCATTGCTCGTTTGCTACGGATGGTTTTTCGATAAGAAACCCAAAATTGTGAGGTCTATTCTGGCAAGAAAATGCTATATATTGGAGGAGTTTTTCAGAGGTAATTTTTCTAAGAGCTAAAACTGTTATATTTTATTTGTTACTCAAATACATCTTGTTTTGCTTTATTTATATGCCCAAATACATTGCCATAAAACTATATAAAATAGGCCCCTAACTCGACATTCTCAATTTGAACTTGTGTTCACTCTCAAGTCATGCAGGGAACAATTGTTTGGGTGGAACTTTTAATTTAGGTACAATGAGAACTTTAGGGAGGGTACTGCGTATGTTGGATTGATCTTAGGGCCTCCACGAAGTGTATAGCTACTCAAGCAAATTATTATTGCTGAAATATTTTTTTATGTTTGCATCCATATCTAAATAGAGCTGCTTATCCTTAGCTCTAGATATTGTTCTTGTTACACATGGTGGCAGCATCAATTGAACGTATCTCAACCCCCTATTTCCTGAACCTAGAGAGTGGTATAGGTGCCATAAGTATCCAATAGGTGATAAGTAGAAGCTTACCTTTCTACGTATGCTTTTTTGGTGGTGGGGGATAATTCATGCATTTCTTAAAGTTAGGACATTTAGATTAAAATTGCATGCACAGTGACTGGTCTATTTTCTTGGTGTATTTGATCTACGAACATACTCTCCAATGTAGTTTAAAAAATTGTGCTAATACTAAAAAATATTACCCTATAAGAAGACACATACTGAAGGGAGATATGTTCGCAGAGAGGATACTATTATGCATGCCCTTTAAATTGAAAGGTCCGATTTTCCAAATGACTGTGATGATCTTGAAGAGGACACCGACAATGATATGTGTGCATCCCATATTGTTCCTCCGACGAACAAAAGTACAATATAAAATTTGAGCATGGTGATTGTTACGTGTGGTTTTATGTTGCTTTAGTTCTCTGTGTGTGGCACATTGTGTTAATGTCAGGGGGTCTCGGCCTAGGAGCCTTTGTATTAGGGGTTGGCATGTCTTGTCTCTCCTATGTTTTTTTCTTCTTAATATAATGACATGCAGCTCTCCTGCGTTTGTTCAAAAAAATGTTTCTTTAGTAGCCTTGCCCTTTAATTGAACACAAGTAGTGCATGTCTTTTATTTGTCGTACTATAATATTTATGTGCTACACTAGCAAGAGTCTAGTAATCTGCTACACCAGCAAGATTTGCTTTTCCATGCATGTTTTGATTCTACCTTTTCCCTCAATTTTGCTTTTACATCATTTCTTTTGAACTATATCTGTGTTCTCTTTTCTTATGCAAATGACAAGATGCTATAGGTACCTATTAAATTATTTTCCTGTTTTTCTTAGAGGATAGAATTACCACACATGTGTCTATTGAATTCAGTCTGGAAGCTGCTCTGGGAGTTCTGCCAATCAGGCATATCATAGAATCAGCAAAAATAAAGCACACCCTTTTTTGGGAGATTCTGCACTTGCCTGACAAAATGATCCTCACGATGGAATAAAATACACAGTAAGTATGTTTATACCTTCTATCAATGATTTTACTAACCTTAAATTATTTTGATTAGATATCCATTTGGGGGCAGCAAAACTCGAGACAACAACTACTTAGCACGTCAAGATGGCCATCGGGCAGCATGTAAGCGAGGATATCATATTGTGACTCTTCTATCTAGGCTTCGTTGGTCCCTCTTCTTCCAAGGCCCCGAAGATCTGCGTAACGATCACTATTCTCCATGCTACTCGAGCGGCTATGAACATCGAGTTCAGCAAGGACATACTCCTTGACAAGCTCGCTAAGCTCAGCAACATGCAGATATAGCAATGCATCGAGAGTATCCTTTCCCTACTTTTTTCTTGTTCAAATATTTGGATTTTGGACTGCTTGTGGTGCTTCTGTGGTGTTTTGTGTGAATTTGCATCTTGTAGGGAGGTTCAACTTTTGAATCTATTGAAGCGCCATGATCAAGAATACAATGTTGATGAGATCAGCATGAATGACAAGCTCACCAACTGTGGCCATCAGATAACTATTATGGAATATGCCGGATTTCCTTTCCCCACTGTTGCCTTAAAGGTGTGTCCATCCTTGCTTTAACAAATGAAGCCAGAATGCCTCCTTAATTTATAGATATTTTTTTCATTGAAGTTTATTAACTCTATTGAGTCTATTGCAAACCATGGTTTCAAATGCATCATGGCGGAGTCTATTAATAACACTTTATTGTTGCTGCCACCACCATGATGGTACAAGCTTTACAAACCATGATTTCTTTCAGATCCAAAACTGGAAACTTCGATTTTATCAATCAAATAAGCAAGTGAAATTTGATATGCCTCCTCCCTTTCATTAATGGGAAATTCTATTAAACTCATCGATCTTTTAGATCTGATGTTGTTCTATAACATGGCTGATCACTGTGTGGTTGCATTAGTTTTCTTTCTCATGTCTTGAGATAGTTGTCTCGTGCTTCAATCATGTATTAATAATAATGCTTTCAAGTGCTTGATGTGAAGCAACTTTGACTCTTTTGTAGCCTAAACAACGCCCTAGTCTCAGCAGCGTAATAAATTCATAGTGTCCCCTCCTCATTTTGTGTGTTTTTTTTGACAAAAGGAACTTGCACTTAACTTATTTTGGTCCATGTTTCTTGTTTCTTTGCAGTATTAGAGTGTCCAATAAACTAGGTGCTGGAAATCCACATGCAACTCACCTATCAGTTTATGTTTCAGGTATTATGTACTGATCTGAGGGCCTTTTTTAGCTGTCATCACAATATTAGTGTGTTGTGCATTAATATTTTATCGAATAATTCGTGTGTCGTCGCAACTCACGGGGATTGTACTGTAACGATGAGTATTTTATATGTTTCCTCACAAACTTTCCCACAATAGGGTACCACAACTTGCTATTTCTAAGTGGATCCAGTCCCTTCACGAAATATTTGCAAAAATGTCGGGTTACTTGCAGATGCTTGTGCAGAATTGTATCGGTTGGCAGTTTGTTTTACTTCTTCCATAAACTTGCTCCTTTCTATATCCTATCTTTTCAGTGTCTCATTTATTCATTCATGCACATGTCGAGCTGTATTTTGTCACTACAAGTACAATACAGTCAGATTCCTCACTGCACCCCACCCATCCACCCATTTTGGGGAGAATTTAAATGCATTTATGTACTGCCAACAAAAAATTAGCTTGTTTGCTTTCCATTGGCAAATTTAAGTGTCTTCCAATTTGGTGGTGCTATCTTGAATGCTTTAATTCCATTCACATTTTGTATTAACATGATGTGTTTATTTTAGCCTTGCCTCCACATCAAGAAATTGGAATGCTTTCACTTGCACCTACCATGACTGATGTATATTTGTTACTGGGAGCTAGGGCTTATTGGCTACTCCGCCGAGGTCATGCAATGGCCCTATTGGGAGCTCGACGAGATGGATGACACACTCACCTACAGAGGGGAGCTAGGGTGTGTTGTGCATGCCTGCGAGCTGTCTGGAACTGAATCCTCAGCAAGGTATTACATCGACCCGCTCCCCACGCCAACGTCCTCTAGTACGTGATCTCATCTGAATTTGTTCCGTGTTAACCGTTAAGTTACAGAGTACAAGGTCTTTACAATTCTCCTTCTTAGCTGTATTTTCGTCTTTCTGCGGGATTTTGCAGCTCCTACTGGAGAATGGCATTAGAGTAAATGAGCTAACAAGAACAAAGGCTGCTCTCGTCCTCCCATCAGTGGTAGGGAGCTCCACGTACAAACTTCATTTTTCTTATTCACAATATGATTCATTGTTAATACAAAAAAAGAAATTCGACAAATTGGACAGGTTCAACAATTATGGGTGTGTCCATTCACTAGTACAACTGAATGATTTATTTTTCCCATATAGCTTTGTGGGTTTATATGTCTGAGTTATCCCTACTGTACATAAGTAGGAGGTGACCGCTACACTATGTAATTGAAAAAATAGGGTTTATATGTCTGAGTTATCCCTACTATACATAAGCAGGATGTCGATGTTATTATAATCTGTTGTTGGATGCCATAAATTTATCATTCATGTCTTCTGGTTTGTGCAACGATAAGATTGATTTTAATGTATATGGACAAGATAGTTTAGATACAATCACACAATTAAACTTTCAGCTGTATCTATGGAGCAATGATACTTTAGACAATGTATGCCGCCATGGTAATCACTACCAGAATCGCCCTTAAAAACACTCGGCAAAGGCTTTGCCGAGTGTCGTACTCGGCAAAGAAGGCTCGGCATACAGTGCATCGGCAAAGCCTTCTTTGCCGAGTACTTTTTCTCGGGCACTCGGCAAAGAGGTTTGCTGAGTGCCAGACAGCACTTGGCAAAGAAAAGCAGCCGTTACGGTGCTGGGTGATGGAGACGGCGTCTTTGCCGAGTGTCCCGGGTGACACTCGGCAAAGAATCAATCTTTGTCGAGTGCCACCTGGGACACTCGGCAAAGAACCCGCCAGGGAGGGTCCCCATGTCAGGTTCTTTGCCAAGTGCTATGTACGGCACTCGGCAAAGCGTGCCTCTTTGCTGAGTGTCAGGGACATTACACTCGGCAAAGAACCTATACCGGTGCCCAGGTCTTAGTTCTTTGCCGAGTGCTATGGCCTTGACACTCGGTAAAGAACCTCTTTGCCGAGTGTTACACTCGGCAAGGTGACCAGTAGGCACCTTTTTTATTTGTTTTTTATATTCCATCCACACAAACAAAAGATATCACATATATATCACATATATACATCACAGATATCATCACAAACATAAATAGCCAAGACAAACATAAATATCCATCACAAACATAAGTGTTCAACACAAGTATCCAACACAAACATAAGTCTCATACGTCTCAAGCTCTGACATAAGTATCCAACACAAACATAAGTATTCAACACAAGTTCTGAAGTCTAAACACTGAAAACATAACACTCATGGAGGTGGGCGGTTCGACTGGTGCTGCGTTGGGCTGAACCCTTCCGGAGGGTTGTTGGATGCCGCCCCAGATTGGCCCTGCACAGAGAAGAGATTGCATGTGTTATACCAGATGCATTACCAACATCTAACTACAATTTTGATACTCACAGGAGTATGGAAGAGAGCAGGGTCAACTAGAGGGAACAATGGAGGTGGCAGAGCGATGCCCTGTGCGGCGCCAAGGCTCTGCATGTACTGGAACATCTCCGCCATCCTCTGATGATCTGCCAGGCGAGCCTCCTGCTCTGTCTGCCGCTCCGCCTGCTCCGCCATAATCCTCGCCTCCATCTCGTGACGTTCCCTCCTCTCTTCTTCTAGTTGAGTCTGTAATATTACAAGCCAACGTTATAGTAACTCAAAGAGAAGGTATATAACTCAAGGAAGGACGAGTTACAGAAGCACTAATCTCGAGTTGCTGTATGCGAAGCTGTGAGCTGTCGTGCCGAGGTCGTATGGCTGGACTCGAGCCCGTGCTCCTTGCTCTCATCTGAGACAGAGTAGGAGTGGAGGACGAGTCGATTGCCCCGTCAGAAATCCAGTATCGCCCATGTCTCTTGCCTCCTCTGACCCTCATGAGCACATCGGGGTCGATCGGCTCGGTGCTCGGATCATAGTCTGGGCCATGGACCTCCTGCGCCATGGCGGTGTAGTCATGAAGGAGGCTACAGACGGCGGGGTTGGTGTAGGCCTTAGGCCCGTCATCCGGGTTGTAGGTGACATCAGACGTCGCCTTGCCCTTATGGGCCATAGCATAGGCCGAGAAGGTGGAGCAAGGCCGGCCACCATGTGACGCCGACTGTAAGAAAACCAACGAGATAGTTAGAAATAATATCTAATCCAGTGCTATATACCTAAATAATATCTAATCCAGTGCAAGAAAACCAACGGCGGGCGCGGGCGAGGGGCACGGCGGTGCGGGCGTGGGCGAGGGGCACGGCGGCGCGGGCGCGGCATGGAGCGAGGGCACGGCGGTGGCGCGGCGAGGGCGTGAGCACGACGAGCGAGGGCACGGCGGTGCGGCGGTGGTCGGGCGAGGGCGAGGTGCGACGGGCGGGCGCCGGCGAGGGCGCGGCGGCGGGCGAGGTGCAGGGGCGCGGCGGCGGGAGATGGCGCGGTGGCGGCGGGCGAGGCGAGGTCGCGGCGGCGGGCGAGGCAAGGTCGCGGTGGGAGATGGCGCGGCGGTGGGCGAGGTCGCGGCCGCGACCTAGGGCAGGGGCGCGGTGGGCGAGGGCGCAGCGGCGACGGCGCAGCGGCATGGAGAGCAGCGGCGGCGACGCGTGAGAAGAGAGTGAGAGAGTGAGAAAGAAAGGACTGATAGTTGCTATGTACGAGTGCTTTGCCGAGTGCCCGTGATCTGGCACTCGGCAAAGATTTTTTTTTAATTTTAAAATACGCTTTGCCGAGTGCCAGATCGGGGGCACCCGGCAAAGTAGTCTTTGCCGAGTCACTGTAACACCCTAGGTGTTTATATTTCGCTCGACAACGAGTACAGATTTAAGCACATAATATCAATGGGTAAACAGATGCTAAATTTTAATCATCTTCGCCTATTGCGATTTTAATATCGCATCTGTTCCGTCTGTCGCGAGTGCGACATCGTTTTTATTATCAGTTGTTTCAAAAATCGGTGCGTCCGGTGATTATTTAAAATACATCGCCCGCGTGAATACGAAATCGGAAGCTCGATCTATTCGGATAATTTTTATCCTCGGAAAAATTCATTTGAACTCGACGACTAAAATATTCGGGGCAAAATAATTGGGATCGCGCGTCGTCTGAGTGAAATCATGTGCGTGAATATGATTCAATTTATTCGTCTGCACGCTGTTTTGACGATGAAATCGCGTATACATTAGCGGCTCTGGTTTCGGCTAATTTCGGTCGAATCACGCAGAGCAGATTAAAATAACAAAGCCGAAATATGTTTAATTCGGTCCGTTGCTTTTCGCCTTGATTTAAAAAGGTGAATTAATAGTACGAATTCATCCGACTCCCGAGTGAACTTAAACCAAATTAAGTGTCGGCCGATTCAATTTGCTATTTCAAAGTCCGAGAAAATAATATGTATAGCCCAAGTGTCATTTTAATTTGATCTATTTGACTTTCGTCCAAATCGTAACCCTAAAACCCGGATGTCTGAAATTTGTTTCACTAAAATAAATAAGATTCAGATGAATCCGGTTGGTTTTGATTAAATCGAACCATATCACAAGTATCGTCGACCCGTTTTGTGGTGATTTGACCCATTGTATATCACTAAAATTTTGGGTTCTAAAAATATCTGCGAATTTCTAAAAAAAGAAAAATCCTCAGAAGAACATATCCCATTCCCCGCTGTCTAGATTTTTCTTGCGAGCTCGTTCTCATCCGCGCGCGGCGGGGGTGAAAATCTTCTTGCCGCCGTTCACTCGTTCTCCTTATCTCCTATGTGCGCAGGGTCCTTATCCAATGGTCGTCTCTCAGCCTGAAAAAAATCTCGCCACCGCCCCTGTTCTTTTTATATTCGCACGCACCGTGGTCTTCCTGTTCGCCTGGCTGCGCGTCTAGGAGCTCCACATCACGGCGTACCTTCTTCCCAAGCCGTGCTCCACCTCCCATGGCGCTTGGCCGCCCAGCTCTCTCGTTGTCCGCCCGCCTGGCGCCCAGGCTATGGCCACGGCTCTCTCCGGCTCGCTCTCTCTCCCATGGCGCTCGAGCGCCGACGCTCTGTTCGCTGTCACAGCCACTCCCTTCTCTCTTCTCTCTAGCCGCGCGGCCTGCTCCAGCGCTGGATTCCCTGCAAGCTTCAGCTTCCTGCGCGCCCTGCCAGAGCTCCCCTACGTGCCGCAGTCGCCCAGCTCCCTCAGCTCCGTACTCAGCGCGCATTCTGCTCGAATTCCTGCTCCCATGGACGCGCCCAGCGGTGCTCCTCTGATGTGCGCTCACCAGCCGTCTCCCCGAGCCCGGCTGCTCGGCGTCCATCTTCCCGCGCCCTGCTTCTGCTCATGGCGTGTCCCTGCCCCTTCCATGGCAGCCCCCCCAGCTCGGATCTCCCTGCGCTGCGCCCCTCTACTACTTGCTCTGGTGTTGTGTGCGCGTTCTCCCATGGCGCCCGGATGGATCCCCTGCCGAGCTTGTTTCCATGGCCGCCGCATTCCTCTGCTCCAAGCTCGCCCAGCGCGCTTCTCCCTGTGTACCACGCTGCTCCTTGCGTGCCTAGCCTCAATTTTCTGTGCGCGCGCTCCACTGCTCCCTGGGCAAGTTCCTCGCTGCCACGATTGTCCGGTGTTTGGCCCGCACCGATTCACGTTCACTCATATCGCCATCGTCGTGTTGTCACTGGTGATAGCTTCGCATGCGCGTCAAACGCCCGCGTCGAGTCTTTTTCCTGCTCGCCAGCACGCCCTCTCGGCTTGCTTGGCTTTAATTCCCAACCGCGTCGTTTGCCATCGAGCTTTGCTGTCCATCGCGAAGTCCCCTACGTCCCGCCCGAGATTTTGCCGCGTGTCCCTGCTTACCGTCTGCCCACGCGTCGTGCGTCAAGCAACGAAACAAAAATCTGTGCGCGTCGAGCTCGCGCGCCGAATCTTTTTCTAGCTCGCCGCGACGCTCAGTGTCCTGCCTGCTTTGCTCACTCGTGTCAGCCACTCGCTAGTGCTCCAACTCGTCAGTCGCTGTTGTCCCATCCTCGTCAGCACGCGACCGTGGTCGTGTTCTTCGAGTTCGCCAACACTCTGTTGTCGATTCAACTGTCGTCGCTGTTATATGCCTTGTTGCATGCTCGCCGAGTGTTGCCGGTTGTACGTCAGCATTTGTGCTTGCCGCTGGCTCGCGTTAACGCTAACGCGTCTACTCGTTGTCACTGCATCGCACTCGCTCTTCGTCCATCGGGTTTCACGCGTGCTCGCGTTTATCGTCGAGCTGTTAAACCCATCCTCCCTTGCTCGTGACTTCATGTCCTTGCTAGCTCGCTCCATATTCAATCTCGTCGTCGTTCCTCGCGTCAGCAAGAAATCTCAAGAGTCGGGTGAAGACGGAACCAGCAGCGTGATGTTCACCAAGTGCGTGAACAAGTCATCGAGCGTCATCCTCGTCTACGCCAAGCCCCCAAGCCGGGAAGACGCTCTGGTGCTGGCCACGCATCACTAGCTTGACAAAGAGGAATCCCACGGGTATTCGGTCAAGAAGGGAAATTGTGTGCCTCGCTCGCCAGACATGTATGATCAATGGCGTCAACCGGAACCCGTAATCGTGCTTGCGACTATCGCGCCGAATTAGTCAGGGTAAGTAAATTTGTTACTCGTGTTAGTGAATTGGTGGATGGTTTGACTAGGTTTAATATTTATTAGATTGCCTAAGTCATTTTAGTAATTTGGTCGAGGTCGTAGGATGAAAAAGATCTCAATAGGTCTCAGTATTTGCAGGATTGTGGGTGTTAAAATGAGAAGTTATATTAATATATATGATACACAGGTTAATCGGTAAATCAAGTAATTAAGATACATAGTTTAAAGAGTTAATAAAAAGTTAGGAATAAAAATAGATTTTCTAGTGTAATATGTCAATTTGGTTAATGGATGTAGTCGATGCCCTGCTGTGATATCCATGGTGCTTAATGCTTGGTTTTAAGTGTTTCATCCTTTTAGTGTAGATTATCTAAATTATACTTGTTATAATCGTGCTCATACATGTGCATCGTGCATCTCATGAGGTACGATAAATAACCACGTGATGCGGAAGACGAGCCTAGTCGACCCCAAGCGTGGGCTAATCCGCAGGATAATGCTGATGGCCAAATTTGGAGATGGATAATGGAGTGAGTATCGGAATAAAGGTTGATTGTTAAGTGGACATCACCTAACAACACAAACCTAGTGTTATTCAAGCAAGCCCCGGTGCATTCGCCACCTCCTTGTGTTTTAAAATCTTTATCACCTTCTTTGATGCATTAGGTGATAGGAGTTGTGTGCTAAACCGTTGATGCATTTCCTTCCTTGGAAAATTGATTACCCTTCCTTGATCACCTGTTTCATAAAAAGATTTTTGATGCTTAGTCTCGCTTTAGAAAAACAAAATGTTTTGTTTTAAAACAAAGGTGATGCTTCAGTGGGTGGGAATGTTTTCAAAAAGAAAAACTTGTGATGGTAAAACCATCAGGGCCTTGATGGATTCAACATCTGGAAAAGATGTACCTCTGCCAGGTACCAAACTTTGGGTTGAAATAGTATCTCCGTCTGAGTCGATTAAGGACCGTGTCGATGTAGGCTTGCTGATCGAGGACCCTTTAACTGGCCACATGCTTCGTCATGGGTAAGCTTTGCCTCGGGCAGACTAATACCAGAATAAGATACCACGCAATGGGAGTGGAGAGATGGCGAGAGTAGCATGTACCCTCCGTGGCAAGAGGCTGGACGGTGGTGTATCTGTGCTCTCGGTTGGCGTGAACCTGATCTGGTCTTAAGAACCCCGGTGGCGAGTTGACATATGCAAGGGTTAAGTGCTACATATGTCGTGTGATTGCAGATCCTCAGCTGAGTATAATCGATTCGGATCACTGTACCTTCGCGGTTATGAAGACTTGGTCACTGCCCTACACGTAGCATTCCAGTGAACAAGATGGGCTGATAAGAAAACGGCTAGTATAGGCCAAGTTCTTGAACTAGGGTAGAAAGAACTCTAGATGCAGGTAACTTTACCTAACCTGACAATAAAATTGGATTTTAAGGATCCACTCCTAGTAAGCTTTTCTACAAAACAGAGTCTTTGATTCTTGATAAACCATACCTTGACTCCCTCTAGCCAGCATATCCTTGAGAGTCTTTTCTTTAGTCGGGTAAGTCTTGCTGAGTAATTCCGTACTCAGGGTTTTATTCCCTATTGTTTTTCAGGTCTAACCTTTTGCTGCTGTGATGGTGTTAAGTGCCGGTGGGCTCGGCCTTCTTATAAGTCTAAGTAACCCTTCTATACTTCTTATTGAGGATGGTCACTTGAGCTAGCATATATTTCAAACTTATACTTTTGTAATCACTCCGATGAATATCATGTAAAATTTTTGTAACCTATAAAATTTGGTAATAAGATTTCCGCTGCAAAAATGTGTGTGATTTGTGTTACTTAATCCCGTGGTTCCGGTTGAAAGTGGTTTATCCGATGTCCTTGGGGCAATCGGACAGATCCTGTTAAGTTATCTGGTGCACATGCATAGCCATCTGAGGTCTTTGGGACAAGGACAGGTGCATGTGGGCCCAATAACTTGGAGGTTCTGCCACAGGCTGGTATCGGAGCAGGATTAAGTATATACGGTCACATACGTATTTTTAAAACAAAAGTTTTGGTTTTGAAAAATCTATTTTCAACTATACACATTGTTTGGCTTTGAAAAACTATAATGCTAGCGACATCCTCTATTAAGCCCTAAGTTAAGGACTATTAGGTGGCTTAGTTCAAAACCACTAACCCACAACCGGGGGTATTGCATACATGTGTATTGTTATTTTTGAGGCCATTCAGTTTTGAATGGATTGACGCTCAGGTAAGGTGAGATGTGAGAGCATGACCGAACAAATGTCGGTCTAGGGGAGTGCTTAATTGTGGCGCCTGACTATATACATGTTTTTACATATGTATATATGAAGGCTACGATGTGGAGTATTTACTTTTCTGGGAATCAGTACCCCATGAATGTGTATGGGTATACAGACATGGGAATACTGAGAAGTGTATTGTACTTGTAATGACGCACCTACGCTCAGGTAAGAAGGTGAGTTACTATAATGAGTTGCCCTATGGTTAAAGTGTGGCAACGACGCCTATGCGTGGCTCGACGCTTAATAATGAGCTAACCTCCATATAGCAATATATGGAGTATAAACTGTGATAAACTTGAAAGTCGCCTAGAGGGGGGGTGAATAGGGCGAAACTGAAATTTACAATATTAATCACAACTACAAGCCGGGTTAGCGTTAGAAATAATAATGAGTCCGAGAGAGAGGGCGCAAAACAAATCGCAAGCGAATGAAGAGTGTGACACGCGGATTTGTTTTACCGAGGTTCGGTTCTCGCAAACCTACTCCCTGTTGAGGAGGCCACAAAGGCCGGGTCTCTTTCAACCCTTACCCTCTCTCAAACGGTTCCTCGGACCGAGTGAGCTTCTCTTCTCAAATCAAAACCGGGAACAAAACTTCCTCGCAAGGACCACCACACAATTGGTGTCTCTTGCCTTGGTTACAATGGAGTTTTGATCACAAGAACAAGTGAGAAAGAAAAGAAGCAATCCAAGCGCAAGAGCTCAAAAGAACACGGCAAATCTCTCTCGCTAATCACTAAAGCCTTGTGTGGAATTGGAGAGGATTTGATCACTTGATTGTGTCTAGAATTGAATGCCTAGCTCTTGTAAGTGGTTGAGAAGTGGAAAACTTGGATGACTTGAATGTGGGGTGGTTGGGGGTATTTATAGCCCCAACCACCAAACTAGCCGTTTGGTGGAAGCTGTCTGCCGTATGGCGCACCGGACATGTCCGGTGCGACAGCCACGTCACCAGGCCGTTGGGGTTCCGACCGTTGGAGCTCTAACGCTGGGCCCGCCTGGATGTCTGGTGGCGCATCGGACATGAACTGTAGGGTGTCCGGTGCGCCAGCATGGGCGTTCCTGACCACTGCGCGCGCTGGCGCGCATTTAATGCGCTGCAGGTAGCCGTTGGCGCCTGAAGTAGCCGTTGCTCCGCAGTTACACCAGACAGTCTGGTGTACACCGGACATGTCCGGTGAATTATAGCGGAACAGCCGATGCGAATTCCCGAGGCTGCCGAGTTCAGAGCCGCGACCTCTTGGACCACCGGACACTGTCCGGTGTACACCGCACAGTCCGGTGAATTATAGCGCGCCAGCTCTGAGAATTCCCGAAGGTGAAGAGTTTGCAGTCGAGCTTCCCTGGTGCACCGGACACTGTCCGGTGCGCCCGACCAGGGTGCCTTCGGTTGTCCCTTCGCTCCTTTGTTTGATCCCTTTTTCTAGGTCTTTTTATTGGCTTATGGTGAACCTTTTGTACCTGTAGAACTTATAAACTTGGGCAAACTAGTTAGTCCAATCATTTGTGTTGGGCAATTCAACCACCAAAATTAGTTTAGGAAATAGGTGTAAGCCTAATTCCCTTTCAATCTCCCCCTTTTTGGTGATTGATGCCAACACAAACCAAAGCAAGTATAGAAGTGCAGAATTTGAACTAGTTTGCAAAATGTAAGTGCAAAGGTTACTTAGAATTTGAGCCAATAAATATTACTTACTAGATATGCATGAATTGTTTCTTTATTTTTAGCATTTTGGACCACGCTTGCACCACAAGTTTTGTTTTTGCAAATTCTTTTTGTAAATCCTTTCCAAAGTCTTTTTGCAAAATAGTCAAAGGTAAATGAGTAAGATTTTGCGAAGCATTTTCAAGTTTGAAATTTTTTTCTTTGTTTCAAATGCTTTTCCTTTGACTAAACAAAACTCCCCCTCAATAAATTCTCCTCTTAGTGTTCAAGAGGGTTTTAAGATATCATTTTTGAAAATACTGCTTTCTCCCCTTTTAGAACACAATAAGATACTAATTTGAAATTTTCCAATTGAAAAATCATTAATTTTAAAATTAGGGTGGTGGTGCGGTCCTTTTGCTTTGGGCTCATACTTTCTCCCCCTTTGGCATGAATCGCCAAAAATGGATACTTTGAGTGAGATATAAGCCCTTGTCTAACTATTTTCTCCCCTTTGGCAAATAAAACATATGAGTGAAGATTATACCAAAGACGGAGAGTGATGCGGAACGACGGCGAAGGATGGGTGATAGAGTGGAGTGGAAGCCTTATCTTTGCCGAAGACTCCAATTCCCTTTCAATATACCTATGACTTGGTTTGAAATTCACTTGAAAACACATTAGTCATAGCATAAAAAAAAGACATGATCAAAGGTATACTTATGAGCTATGTGTGCAAAAAAGAAATTCCTAGAATCAAGAATATTGAGCTCATGCCTAAGTTTGGTAAAAGTTTGTTCATCTAGTGGCTTGGTAAAGATATCGGCTAATTGATCTTTAGTATTAATGTATGCAATCTCGATATCCCCCTTTTGTTGGTGATCCCTAAGAAAATGATACTGAATGGCTATGTGTTTAGTGCGGCTATGTTCAACGGGATTATCCGCCATGCGGATTGCACTCTCATTATCACATAGAAGAGGAACTTTGGTTAATTTGTAACCATAGTCCCGCAGGGTTTGCCTCATCCAAAGCAATTGCGCGCAACAATGGCCTGCGGCAATATACTCGGCTTTAGCGGTAGAAAGAGCAACCGAATTTTGCTTCTTTGAAGCCCAAGACACCAAGGACCTTCCCAAGAACTGGCAAGTCCCCGATGTGCTCTTTCTATTAATCTTACACCCGGTCCAATCGGCATTCGAATAACCAATCAAATCAAATGTGGATCCCCGAGGGTACCAAAGCCCAAACTTAGGAGTATAAGCCAAATATCTCAAGATTCGTTTTACGGCCGTAAGGTGAGATTCCTTAGGGTCGGCTTGGAATCTTGCACACATGCATACGGAAAGCATAATGTCCGGTCGAGATGCACATAAATAGAGTAATGAACCTATCATCGACCGGTATACCTTTTGATCGACGGATTTACCTCCCGTGTCGAGGTCGAGATGCCCATTTTTTCCCATGGGTGTCTTGATGGGTTTGGCATCCTTCATCCCGAACTTGTTTAGAATGTCCTGAGTGTACTTGGTTTGGCAAATGAAGGTGCCCTCTTGGAGTTGCTTGACTTGGAATCCTAGAAAATACTTCAACTCCCCCATCATAGACATCTCGAATTTTTGTGTCATGATCCTACTAAATTCTTCACATGTAGATTCGTTAGTAGACCCAAATATAATATCATCAACATAAATTTGGCATACAAACAAATCATTGTCAAGAGTTTTAGTGAATAAAGTAGGATCGGCCTTGCCAACTTTGAAGCCATTAGCAATAAGGAAATCTCTAAGGCATTCATACCATGCTCTTGGGGCTTGCTTGAGCTCATAAAGCGCCTTAGAGAGCCTATAGACATGGTTAGGGTACTCACTGTCTTCAAAGCCGGGAGGTTGCTCAACATAGACCTCTTCCTTGATTGGTCCATTGAGGAAGGCACTCTTCATGTCCATTTGATAAAGCTTGAAGCCATGGTAAGTAGCATAGGCTAATAATATGCGAATTGGCTCAAGCCTAGCTACGGGTGCATAGGTTTCACCGAAATCCAAACCTTCGACTTGGGAGTATCCCTTGGCCACAAGTCGGGCTTTGTTCCTTGTCACCACACCATGCTCATCTTGCTTGTTGCGGAAGACCCATTTGGTTCCTACAACATTTTGGTTAGGACGTGGAACTAAATGCCATACCTCATTCCTAGTGAAATTGTTGAGCTCCTCTTGCATCGCCATCACCCAATCCGAATCTTGTAGTGCTTCCTCTACCCTGTGTGGCTCAATAGAGGAAACAAAAGAGTAATGCCCACAAAAATGTGCAACACGAGATCTAGTGGTTACCCCCTTATGAATATCGCCGAGGATGGTGTCGACAGGGTGATCTCGTTGGATTGCTTGGTGGACTCTTGGGTGCGGCGGCTTTGGCTCTTCATCCTCATTGTCTTGATCATTTACATCTCCCCTTGATCATTGTCGTCATCTTGAGGTGGCTCATCTCTTTGATCTTCTCCTTCTTCAACTTGAGCCTCGTCCTCATTTTGAGTTGGTGGAGATGCTTGCGTGGAGGAAGATGGTTGATCTTGTGCATGTGGAGGCTCTTCGGATTCCTTAGGACACACATCCCCAATGGACATGTTCCTTAGAGCGATGCACGGAGCCTGTTCTTCACCTATCTCATCAAGATCAACTTGCTCTACTTGAGAGCCATTAGTTTCATCAAACACAACATCACAAGAAACTTCAACAAGTCCTGAGGACTTGTTAAAGACTCTATATGCCCTTGTGTTTGAGTCATATCCTAGTAAAAAGCCTTCTACAGTTTTAGGAGCAAATTTAGATTTTCTACCTCTCTTAACAAGAATAAAGCATTTGCTACCAAAAACTCTAAAATATGAAATATTTGGCTTTTTACCGGTTAGGAGTTCATAGGATGTCTTCTTGAGGATTCGGTGTAGATATAACAGGTTGATGGCGTAGCAAGCGATGTTGACCGCCTCGGCCCAAAACCGATCCGGTGTCTTGTACTCATCAAGCATGGTTCTTGCCATGTCCAAGAGAGTTCGATTCTTCCTCTCCACTACACCATTTTGTTGTGGGGTGTAGGGAGAAGAGAACTCATGCTTGATGCCCTCCTCCTCAAGGAAGTTTTCAATTTGAGAGTTCTTGAACTCCGTCCCATTGTCGCTTCTAATTTTCTTGATCCTTAAGCCGAACCCATTTTGAGCCCGTCTCAAGAATCCCTTTAAGGTCTCTTGGGTATGGGATTTTTCCTGCAAAAAGAACACCCAAGTGAAGCGAGAATAATCATCCACAATAACTAGACAGTACTTACTCCCGCCGATGCTTATGTAAGCGATCGGGCCGAATAAATCCATGTGTAGGAGCTCCAGTGGCCTGTCACTTGTCATGATGTTCTTGTGTGGATGATGAACACCAACTTGCTTCCCGGCTTGGCATGCGCTACAAATCCTGTCTTTCTCAAAATGAACATTTGTTAATCCTAAAATGTGCTCTCCCTTTAGAAGCTTATGAAGATTCTTCATTCCAACATGGGCTAGTCGGTGGTGCCAGAGCCAACCCATGTTAGTCTTAGCTATTAGGCAAGTGTCGAGTCCAGCTCTATCAAAATCCACCAAGTAGCTGACCCTCTAACACTCCCTTAAAAGCTATTGAATCATCACTTCTTCTAAAGACAGTGACACCTACATCAGTGAATAGACAGTTGTAGCCCATTTGACATAATTGAGATACTGAAAGCAAATTGTAATCTAAAGAATCTACAAGAAAAACATTGGAAATGGAATGGTCAGGAGATATAGCTATTTTACCCAAACCTTTGACCAAACCTTGGTTTCCATCCCCGAATGTGATAGCTCGTTGGGGATCTTGGTTTTTCTCGTAGGAGGAGAACATCTTCTTCTCCCCTGTCATGTGGTTTGTGCACCCGCTGTCGATGATCCAACTTGAGCCCCCGAATGCATAAACCTACAAAACAAGTTTAGTTCTTGACTTTAGGTACCCAAACGGTTTTGGGTCCTTTGGCATTAGAAACAAGAACTTTGGGTACCCAAACACAAGTCTTGGAGCCCTTGTGTTTGCCCCCAACAAACTTGGCAACTACCTTGCCGGATTTGTTAGTAAGCACATAAGATGCATTAAAAGTCTTAAATGAAATGCCATGATCATTTGATGCACTAGGAGTTTTCTATCTAGGAAACTTAGCACGGGTTGGTTGCCTAGAGCTAGATGTCTCACCCTTATACATAAAAGCATGGTTAGGGCCAGAGTGAGACTTCCTAGAATGAATTCTCCTAATTTTGCTCTCGGGATAACCGGCAGGGTACAAAATGTAACCCTCGTTATTCTGAGGCATGGGAGCCTTGCCCTTAACAAAGTTAGACAAATTTTTAGGAGGGGCACTAAGTTTGACATTGTCTCCCCTTTGGAAGCCAATGCCATCCTTGATGCCAGGGCGTCTCCCATTATAGAGCACACTTCTAGCAAATTTAAACTTTTCATTCTCTAAGTTATGCTCGGCAATTTTAGCATCTAATATTGCTATATGATCATTTTGTTGTTTAATTAAAGCCATATGATCATGAATAGCATCAATATCAACATCTCTACATCTAGTGCAAATAGAAACATGCTCAACAGTAGATGTAGAGGGTTTGCAAGATTTTAATTCTACAACCTTAGCATGTAATATATCATTCTCACATCTAAGGTTAGAAATAGTAACATTGCAAACATCAAAATCTTTAGCCTTAGCAATTAATTTTTCATTTTCAATCCTAAGACTAGCAAGAGAATCATTCAATTCCTTAATCTTAGCAAGCAAATCATCATTATCATTTCTAAGATTGGGAATTGAAACACCACAAACATGAGAATCAACCTTAGCAATTAATCTAGCATTTTCATTTCTAAGGTTGTCAATAGTCTCATGGCAAGTGCTTAGCTCACTAGACAATTTTTCACATTTTTCAACTTGTAGAGCATAAGCATTTTTGACCTTAACATGCTTTTTGTTTTCCTTAATAAGGAAGTCCTCTTGAGAGTCCAAGAGATCATCCTTCTCATGAATAGCACTAATCAATTCATTTAATTTTTCTTTTTGTTGCATGTTTAGGTCGGCAAAAAGAATACGCAAGTTATCCTCCTCATTGCTAGCATCATCCTCATCACTAGAGGTTTCGTATTTAGTGGAGGATCTTGATTTTACCTTATTCTTTTTGTCCTCCTTGGCCATGAGGCACTTGTGGCCGACGTTGGGGAAGAGAAATCCCTTGGTGACGGCGATGTTGGCGGCGTCCTCGTCGGAGGAGGAGTCGGTGGAGCTCTCGTCGGAATCCCACTCGCGGCACACGTGGGCATCGCCGCCCTTCTTCTTGTAATGTCTCTTCTTCTCCTTTCTTCTCCCCTTCTTGTCGTCGCCCCTGTCACTATCACTAGATAATGGACATTTAGCAATAAAATGACCGGGCTTACCACATTTGTAGCATACTTTCTTGGAGCGGGATTTGTAGTCTTTCCCCCTCCTTTGCTTGAGGATTTGGTGGAAGCTCTTGATGATGAGCGCCATCTCCTCATTGTCGAGCTTGGAGGCGTCGATGGGTGTTCGACTTGGAGTAGCCTCCTCCTTTTCTTTCGTCGCCTTGAAAGCGACCGGTTGTGCCTCGGGCGTGGAGGAGGTGCCTTGCTCGATGATTTTCTTTGAGCCCTTAATCATTAGCTCAAAGCTCACAAATTTTCCTATAACCTCCTCGGGAGACATTAGCTTATATCTAGGATCACCTCGAATTAATTGCACTTGTGTAGGGTTAAGAAATACGAGGGATCTAAGAATAACCTTGACCATCTCATGGTCATCCCATTTTTCGCTCCCGAGGTTGCGCACTTGGTTCACCAAGGTCTTCAAGCGGTTGTACATCGCTTGTGGATCCTCCCCTTGGTGAAGCATGAAGCGACCGAGCTCCCCCTCGATCGTCTCCCGCTTGGTGATCTTTGTCACCTCGTCTCCCTCGTGCGCGGTCTTGAGTACGTCCCAAATTTCCTTCGCACTTTTTAACCCTTGCACCTTGTTATACTCCTCTCGACTTAGAGAGGCGAGGAGTATAGTGGTTGCTTGGGAGTTAAAGTGGTGGATTTGGGCCACCTCGTCCGAGTCGTAGTCTTCGTCCCCTACGGATGGTACCTGTACACCAAACTCAACAACATTCCATATGCTTGTGTGGAGTGAGGTTAGATGGTGTCTCATTTTGTCACTCCACATATTATAATCTTCACCGTCAAAAACCGGTGGTTTGCCTAATGGAACGGAGAGTAAAGGAGTACGTTTTGAAGTGTGAGGGTAGCGTAGGGGGATCTTACTATACTTCTTGTGCTCTTGGCGCTTCGAAGTAACGGACGGTGCGTCAGAGTCGGAGGTCGATGTTGATGAAGTGTCGGTCTCGTAGTAGACCACTTTCCTCATCCTCTTGTGCTTGTCGCCTCTCCGATGCGACTTGTGAGAAGAGGATTTCTTCTCCTTCCCCTTCCCTTTGTTGGAGGAGCTCTTCTTCTTCTCCTTCCTCTTGGTGCGGGACTCTTCCGATGAAGTGCTCCCGTGACTCGTAGTGGGCTTGTCGCCGATCTCCTTCTCTCTCTTGGTGTGATCTCCCGACATCACTTCGAGCGGTTAGGCTCTAATGAAGCACCGGGCTCTGATACCAATTGAAAGTCGCCTAGAGGGGGGGTGAATAGGGCAAAACTGAAATTTACAATATTAATCACAACTACAAGCCGGGTTAGCGTTAGAAATAATAATGAGTCCGAGAGAGAGGGCGCAAAACAAATCACAAGCGAATGAAGAGTGTGACACGCGGATTTGTTTTACCGAGGTTTGGTTCTCGCAAACCTACTCCCCATTGAGGAGGCCACAAAGGCCGGGTCTCTTTCAACCCTTACCCTCTCTCAAACGGTCCCTCGGACCGAGTGAGCTTCTCTTCTCAAATCAAAACCGGGAACAAAACTTCCCCGCAAGGACCACCACACAATTGGTGTCTCTTGCCTTGGTTACAATGGAGTTTTGATCACAAGAACAAGTGAGAAAGAAAAGAAGCAATCCAAGCGCAAGAGCTCAAAAGAACACGGCAAATCTCTCTCGCTAATCACTAAAGCCTTGTGTGGAATTGGAGAGGATTTGATCACTTGAGTGTGTCTAGAATTGAATGCCTAGCTCTTGTAAGTGGTTGAGAAGTGGAAAACTTGGATGACTTGAATGTGGGGTGGTTGGGGGTATTTATTGCCCCAACCACGAAACTAGCCGTTTGGTGGAAGCTGTCTGCCGTATGGCGCACCAGACAGTCCGGTGCACACCGGACATGTCCGGTGCGACAGCCACGTCACCAGGCCGTTGGGGTTCCGACCGTTGGAGCTCTGACGCTGGGCCCGCCTGGATGTCTGGTGGCGCACCGGACATGAACTGTAGGGTGTCCGGTGCGCCAGCATGGGCGTTCCTGACCACTACGCGCGCTGGCGCGCATTTAATGCGCTGCAGGTAGCCGTTGGCGCCTGAAGTAGCCGTTGCTCCGCAGTTACACCGGACAGTCCGGTGTACACCGGACTTGTCTGGTAAATTATAGCGGAACAGCCGATGCGAATTCCCGAGGCTGTCGAGTTCAGAGCCGCGACCTCTTGGACCACCGGACACTGTCCGGTGTACACCGGACAGTCCGGTGAATTATAGCGCGCCAGCTCTGAGAATTCCCGAAGGTGAAGAGTTTGCAGTCGATCTTCCCTGGTGCACCGGACACTGTCCGGTGGTGCACCGGACAGTCCGGTGCGCCCGACCAGGGTGCCTTCGGTTGTCCCTTCGCTCCTTTGTTTGAACCCTTTTTCTTGGTCTTTTTATTGGCTTATGGTGAACCTTTTGTACCTGTAGAACTTATAAACTTGGGCAAACTAGTTAGTCCAATCATTTGTGTTGGGCAATTCAACCACCAAAATTAGTTTAGGAAATAGGTGTAAGCCTAATTCCCTTTCAAAACTGTCATGTGTGAACTGCATCATTAGGAAATTGGGCTGTGATGGATTTTTTTTGCAGGTACACTAACCTCGAAAACGTATGTGTAGTTGACGACTAGAAAAATACCGTGAGAATCGTATGTATGCCACCGGTATAGAACGTTATTGCCATATTATGTTGGCAAAATCAGTGAGGACGAATAGGATGAGCATGCATCCTGATTATTGCATCATGTTTGTCACCTATACACCCAAGATGCTTTTCTCCTCTTTATTCCAGTAACCAGTGATTGTAAATAATGTGATATAATGTGGTGTTATGAACCCCAATGAGATAGTTGTCCTCCATTCTTAGGAAACCTGTTAAGGTCCTATATGGTGTTTGCTCTGGTGCTTGATGTGCCAATAGGAGGTTGGTAATTTGTTTTCCTAAACCCAAAACTAGGCCATGTTCTTGTTTAGTGAACCATGACCCAAATTTGGATTTACCATTATCTCTCCATGACCAAACTCATACAAATTTAGGTTATGGCCATACCTTGTTCATTTCATCGGGCCATGATCTGTTTGGCTCTCTACTTGTAACCATCCTTACAGGTGGAGTATCTCTTTGTACATTGTCACCCTTGCCCAATTCATTTGTGTCGCATGAGATTTCTTATTGGTTATGTCTGATAATGGTGTTATGACTAAAACCAGTGGGCCGTGACGAAACTGAGGGCCTTCTGTGTGTGCGCACATGGTTGTGCTACTCGGCACACGCTAGTATCGTAGTTAGTAGTCATAATCCATTATGAGATTATATCAATATGTTATCTTCCGTAGACCTCTTCCTTGAAACAATTTCTATGTTTCTTGTGAAGTGATCAAGCAGCAGCTATCATCACTGTTGGATCAAAAGAGCATACCACTTTCATGTGTGGTCTTATTTCTTTTGATCCTGGTAGTGACTACTCATATACGTTCCCTTTACATCTTTTGTGTAAAGGTGAAGCCTTGGAGCTTTTTAGTGTTGGAAAACAACTTATTAGCTCTCAAAATGGAGATTAGACTTCCCTGCTGTTGTGATGCAGGAGTTTGTTCATTCGCTCTCTTATATTCCCTAACCAAGTGGATAATTCATCTCGCATGCAGAAACGGATGAACAACATGACCAAATGGAATTCTACCCAAATACATGACCTTTTGCTAGCAAATGTGAACTCTCAACCCTTGGCTTACCGATGGTACTGAGAGAACTTGCTCAATGTCAAAAGTAGTTCAACAAGTTGGTTTTACTAACTTGTAACTGCTCAATGAACAAAGGTTGAGTTTAGAGATCGTTTTGTCAAGTTGTCTAAACTCACTTTGGTTCAACCTATTCTAAGAAAGTACTCATAAAACTTAAGTTAAGTCGACCAGAAACCACCTAGCCATCGCTCTAGTCGTGTCCCGATCGCCTCACGTATGGTTTTCCGATGTGTGTGATCAGTTCGAGCCATGATTAGCGTTGGATAAAATGGACTAGTTGCGAAGGCAGCATCTATAGATCCCTCCTCTAGTGATTCTCTCGAATCTATACCATCTTTCGTGGACTTAAATTCTCGGGTTAGCCACATGTTAACCGCGACAGTATTCGACATTCACAACCGTCTCCTGTGCTATGAATTTCCTGTAACCACTTGTTGGTAAACCTCTTTCTGTGTGTTTTACCCAAGAGGTTGCATCTGATTCTGTTTGGGTAAAATCGCGTATTTACTGCTCGCCCAATAGACTTAGATAGTACAGTGTCATCAGAAAAAGCAAACTGCACACATGGAACCTTATGTGTTCCTCTGGCAGATATCGTCTCTATTGGTGGACATTTCTAAATTAACCTAAGGCGATACATGTTATGTCCGCTAGAGAAACCACATTCTGAGACACTCGCCTTTGCTCAGGACTGTCTCATGATTATCGCTGATATGGACATGGGTTACATGCTGCTCTACTCTTAGAAGTCTTTCGCTCCGAATCTCAGGACGAGATTCTTTTAAGGGGGGAGGGTTGTAACACCCCAGGTGTTTATATTCCACTCAACAATGAGTACAGATTTAAGCACATAATATTAGTGGGTAAACGGATGCTAAATTTTAATCATCTTCGCCTATTGCGATTTTAATATCGCATCTGTTCCGTCTGTCGCGAGTGCGACATCGTTTTTATTTTCATCTATCCGGGCTCTTCCTAAATTTTTCGTGTTGTTCGGAACTTAGTTGTTCCGAAAATCGGTGCGTCCGGTGATTATTTAAAATACATCGCTCGCGCGAATACGAAATCGGAAGCTCGATCTATTCGGATAATTTTTATCCTCGGACAAATTCATTTGAACTCGACGACTAAAATATTCGGGGCAAAATAATTGGGATCGCACGTCGTCTGAGTGAAATCATGCGCGCGAATATGATTCAATTTATTCGTCCGCACACTGTTTTGACGATGAAATCGCGTATACATTAGCGGCTCTGGTGTCGGCTAATTTCAGTCGAATCACGTAGAGCAGATTAAAATAACAAAGCTGAAATATGTTTAATTCGGTCTGTTGCTTTTCGCCTTGATTTAAAAAGGTGAATTAACGGTACGAATTCATTTGACTCCCGAGTGAACTTAAACCAAATTAAGTGTCGGCCGATTCAATTTGCTATTTCAAAGTCCGAGAAAATAATATGTATAGCCCAAGTGTCATTTTAATTTGATCTATTTGACTTTCATCCAAATCGTAACCCTAAAACCCGGATGTCTGAAATTTGTTTCGCTAAAATAAATAAGATTCAGATGAATCTAGTTGGTTTTGATTAAATCGAACCATATCACAAGTATCATCGACCCGTTTTGTGGTGATTTGACCCATTGTATATCACTAAAATTTTGGGTTCTAAAAATATCTGTGAATTTCTAAAAAAAGAAAAATCCTCAGAAGAACATATCCCATTCCCCGCTGTCCAGATTTTTCTTGCGGGCTCGTTCTCATCCGCGCGCAGCGGGGGTGAAAATCTTCTTGCCGCCGTTCACTCATTCTCCTTATCTCCTATGTGCGTAGGGTCCTTATCCAATGGTCGTCTCTCAGCCTGAAAAAAAATCTCGCCACCGCCCCTGTTCTTTTTATATGCGCACGCACGATGGTCTTCCTGTTCGCCTGGCTGCGCGTCCAGGAGCTCCCCATCACGGCGTAGCTTCTTCCCAAGCCGTGCTCCACCTCCCATGGCGCTTGGCCGCCCAGCTCTCTCGCTGTCTGCCCGCCTGGCGCCCAAGCTATAGCCGCGGCTCTCTCCGGCTCGCTCTTTCTCCCATGGCGCTCGAGCGCCCGGCGCTCTGTTCGCTATCACAGCCACTCCCTTCTCTCTTCTCTCTAGCTATGCGGCCTGCTCCAGCGCCGGATTCCCTGCAAGCTTCAGCTTCCTGTGTGCCCTGCCAGAGCTCCCCTGCGTGCCGCAGTCGCCCAGCTCCCTCAGCTCCGTACTCAGCGCTCGTTCTGCTCGAATTCCTGCTCCCATGGACGCGCCCAGCGGTGCTCCTCTGATGTGCGCTCTCCAGCCGTCTCCTCGAGCCTGGCTGCTCGGCGTCCATCTTCCCGCGCCCTGCTTCAGCTCATGGCGTGTCCCTGCCCCTCCCATGGCAGCCCCCAGCTCAGATCTCCCTACGTCGTGCCCCTCTACTGCTTGCTCTAGTGTTGCGTGCGTGTTCTCTCATGGCGCCCGAATGGATCCCCTGCCGAGCTTGTTTCCATGGCTGTCGCGTTCCTCTGCTCCAAGCTCGCCCAGCGCGCTTCTCCCTGTGTACCACGCTACTCCCTGCGTGCCTAGCCTCAATTTTCTATGCGCGCGCTCCACTGCTCCCTGGGCGAGTTCCTCGCTGCCACGGTTGTCCGGTGTTTAGCCCACGCCGATTCGCGTTCGCTCATATCGCCATCGTCGTGTTGTCACTGGTGATAGCTTTGCGTGCGCGTCAAACGCCCGCATCAAGTCTTTTTCCTGCTCGCCAGCACGCCCTCTCGGCTTGCTTGGCTTTAATTCCCAACCACGTCGTTCGCCGTCGAGCTTTGCTGCCCATCGCGAAGTCCCCTCCGTCCCGCCCGAGATTTTGCCGCGTGTCCCTACTTACCTTCTGCCCACGCGTCGTGCGTCGAGCAACGAAACAAAAATCCGTGCGCGTCGAGATCGTGCGCTAAATCTTTTTCTAGCTTGCCACGACGCTCGGTGTCCTGCCTGCTTTGCTCACCCGTGTCGGCCACTCGCAAGTGCTCCAACTCGTCAGTCGCTGTTGTCCCATCCGCGTTAGCACGCGACCGTGGTCGTGTTCTTCGAGTTCGCCAACACTCTGTTGTCGATTCGACTGACATCGCTGTTATATGCCTTGTTGCGTGCTCGCCGAGTGTTACCGGTTGTACGTCAGCATTCGTGCTTGCCGCTGGCTCGCGTTAAAGCACACGCGTCTGCTCGTTGTCACTGCATCGCACTCGCTCTTCGTCCATCGGGTTTCACACGTGCTCGCGTTTATCGTCGAGCTGTTAAACTCGTCCTCCCTTGCTTGTGACTTCGTGTCCTCGTCAGCTCGCTCCATATTCAATCTCGTCGTCGTTCGTCGCGTCAGCAAGAAATCTCAAGAGTCGAGTGAAGACGGAACCAGCAGCATGATGTTCACCAAGTGCGTGAACAAGTCATCGAGCGTCATCCTCGTCTACGCCAAGCCCCCAAGCCGGGAAGACGCTCTGGTGCTGGCCATGCATCACTAGCTTGACAAAGAGGAATCCCACGGGTATTCGGTCAAGAAGGGAAACTGTGTGCCTCGCTCGCCAGACATGTACGATCAATGGCGTCAACCGGAACCCGTAATCGTGCTTGCGACTATCACGCCAAATTAGTCAGGGTAAGTAAATTTGTTACTCGTGTTAGTGAATTGGTGGATGGTTTGACTAGGTTTAATATTTATTAGATTGCCTAAGTCATTTTAGTAATTTGGTCGAGGTCGTAGGATGAAAAAGATCTCAATAGGTCTCAGTATTTGCGGGATTATGGGTGTTAAAAATGGGAAGTTATATTAATATATATGATACACAGGTTAATCGGTAAATCAAGTAATTAAGATACATAGTTTAAAGAGTTAATAAAAAGTTAGGAATAAAAATAGATTTTCTAGTGTAATATGTCAATTTGGTTAATGGATGTAGTCGATGCGCTGCTATGATATCCATGGTGCTTAATGCTTGGTTTTAAGTGGTTCATCCTTTTAGTGTAGATTATCTAAATTATACTTGTTATACTCATGCTCATACATGTGCATCGTGCATCTCATGAGGTACGATAAATAATCACGTGATGCGGAATATGAGCCAAGTCGACCCCAAGCGCGGGCTAATCCGCAGGATGATGCTGATGGACAAATCTGGAGATGGATAATGGAGCGAGTATCGGAATAAAGGTTGATCGTTAAGTGGACATCACCTAACAACACTAACCTAGTGTTATTCAAGCAAGCCCCGGTGCATTCGCCACCTCCTTGTGTTTTAAAATCTTTATCACCTTGTTTGATGCATTAGGCGATAAGAGTTGTGTGCTAAACCGTTGATGCATTTCCTTCCTTGGAAAATTGATTACCCTTCCTTGATCACCTATTTTATAAAAAGATTTTTGATGCTTAGTCTCGCTTTAGAAAAACAAAATGTTTTGTTTTAAAACAAAGGTGATGCTTCAGTGGGTCGGAATGTTTTCAAAAAGAAAAACTTGTGATGGTGAATCCATTAGGGCCTTGATGGATTCAACATCTGGAAAAGATGTACCTCTGCCAGGTACTAAACTTTGGGTTGAAAATAAAAAAGTTGAGACCGGGCGGTTAACTTGCATGAGAAAGGAGTCTCGGTGTAGTGTCTCCGTCTGAGTCGATTAAGGACCGTGTCGATGTAGGCTTGCTGATCGAGGACCCTTTAACTGGTCACATGCCTCGTCATGGGTAAGATACCACGCAATGGGAGTGGAGAGATGGCGAGAGTAGCGTGTACCCTCCATGGCAAGAGGCTGGACGGTGGTGTATCTGTGCTCTCGGTTGGCGTGAACCTGATCTGGTCTTAAGAACCCCGGTGGCGAGTTGACATATGCAAGGGTTAAGTGCTACATATGTCGTGTGATTGGAGATCCTCAGCTGAGTATAATCGATTCGGATCACCGTACCTTCGCGGTTATGAAGACTTGGTCACTGCCCTACACGTAGCATTCCAGTGAACAAGATGGGCTGATAAGAAAATGGCTAGTATAGGCCAAGTGCTTGAACTAGGGTAGAAAGAACTCTAGATGCAGGTAACTTTACCAAACCTGACAATAAAATTGGATTTTAAGGATCCACTCCTAGTAAGCTTTTCTGCAAAACAGAGTCTTTGATTCTTGATAAACCATACCTTGACTCCCTCTAGCCAGCATATCCTTGAGAGTCTTTTCTTTAGTCGGGTAAGTCTTGCTGAGTAATTCCGTACTCAAGGTTTTATTCCCTGTTGTTTTTTAGGTCTAACCTTGTGCTGCTGTGATGGTGTTAAGTGCCGGTGGGCTCGGCCTTCTTATAAGTCTAAGTAACCCTTTTATACTTCTTATTGAGGATGGTCACTTGAGTTAGCATATATTTCAAACTTATACTTTTGTAATCACTCTGATGAATATCATGTAAAATTTTTGTAACCTATAAAATTTGGTAATAAGATTTTCGCTGCAAAAATGTTAATGTGTGTGATTTGTGTTACTTAATCCCGCGGTTCTGGTTGAAAGTGGTTTATCCGATGTCCTTGGGGCAATCGGACATATCCTGTTAAGTTATCTGGTGCACATGCATAGCCGTCTAAGGTCTTTTGAAAGTTCCCTTTGCCTGGGAATAGGATCTGGATGTCGCCTAGAGGGGGGTGAATAGGCGAATAAAAATTATCACTTTAAAACTTAAATTCTTACTCTACTCGAAGACTAGATCGCAGTGGAATGAAAAGACCCTTCGAGTAGGTTGCAGCGGAATAGAAGATCCTGTCTCAAAATGCCCTGCACTTCAAATATAACTTGTACCACAGATAAGTATTGAAGTGCAGATATAAAGAGTAAGTGATACAAAGAATCAGCACATAACACAGAGTAGAGCACACAGACACAGAGATTTATCCCGAGGTTCGGCCAAGCCTGAAATGCTTGCCTAGTCCTCGTTGGAGTTAGCCACACCTGGGCTTGGAGTCTATTTCAACTCCTTCCTCCGTTTGCTCAGATCTGTCAGTACGACAGATAGAGCCTTCCACTATGTTGAGTTGGTTACAATGAAACCGCGGCTGCTTACAATCTTCTTGGCAGCACTCCGGCAGAGTAACGATATGCTCACAACCTTGCTCTAGCTCTTAGCAGCACTTCTCCACTCTCTAAAGGCTTATAGCTTTGCCTTCTACACAAACTAGAGAGATACACACAAGAGGGAGAGTGAGAATTGATCAGGGTGATGTATACTATCATTGGCTGCACTTGTGTCACTGTTGGAGGCGCCTAGGAGTCCCTTTTATAGGCCCAAGGGGCCTAGGAGCCGTTGGAATCCCATTTGGAAGGCAATACTTGATTTCTGTCTGGTGGCGCACCGGACAGTCCGGTGCACCACCGGACATCCACTGTTCACTGTCCGGTGCGGATCTCCTTCCTAAAATGGCGCAGTCGACCGTTGCAGAATTAGAGCCGTTGGCGCACTGGACACTGTCCGGTGCACACCGGACAGTACGGTGCCCCATCAGACAGTTGGCTCGGCAACGCGTCACGCGCGGATTGCGCGGCCAACCGTTGGCGCGGCCGACGGTTGGCTCACCGGACAGTCCGATGCACCACCGGACAGTCCGGTGAATTTTAGCCGTACGCCGCCGAAGAATTCCCGAGAGCGGCCAGTTGACAGACACCAGCCTGGCGCAACGGACACTGTCCGGTGCACCACCGGATAGTCCGGTGTACCCAGACTACGCAGAGTCTTGGCTGCTCCAACCAAGTCTTTTTCCTTTTGTATTTTCTCTTCTTTTCTTCTTCTTTCCGTTTCTAACACTTAGACAAATATGTTAGTACACAAAAACCAATGTACTAAGTCTAGAAACATACCTTCTCTTTGATTTTCACTTCTTTAGCATTTGGCATAACTGAGATTGATGTTGGACTCATAAGTCATCAAGTCAGCTTGACTTGATCTAGATTGTCATTTCTGAGCTCCAACATCCTGCAAAGGTCACATAGAATATTTCCAAACATAGGAACAACCCAAACTAAAGATCAAGGTGCACTTAGCTCTTTTGGGCTGCTTCCGGTTCTGATTTTGACATTTGTGCTCCTTCCAGTGACCTTGTTCCCTTTTGAGCTTGGTCTTGAGCCTTATGACTTACACCACATAATTGTAGATGTTACCTCATTGGTTGTAAGTCATGTCCTTATGTAGTGTTCCTTGATGCACCATAACTCTTCTTAACTCGATCAACCTTGATTCCGCAAGTCTTCTTCTTCACCCCTGGCCTTGGGTTCCTAGTCTCCTTGACTTTCTCCCGTGCACTCGGTAACTCGAATCTCTTCTTGCTTCCATCCTTGGTCTAATCGGTTGTCTCCAAGTTATGCACATCAAGTCTCACTTTAGCAATGTCCATCTTTCTTGTGATGTCCATTATCTATAGATAATTCCATCTTTGGACCATCACACTTGTTTATTTGTGTTGAACCCTGTTAGCTTTGCATTCAGCACCTGTTCAACACTTAACACACTTGTTAGTCCTTTAATTGGGTTGTCATCCAAACACCAAAACCCACAAGAGAGCTTTCAATCTCCCCCTTTTTGGTGATTGATGGCAACACAATTAAAGCTTACATAAGAATAAGATTTAAAGCACAAATTTTGAATTCTAAGTTTATAGAATGCTCCCCCTAAATATGTGCTTACATCAAAATCTTAAATTTGGCCTTATATGCCAAATTGCACATACTTAGGCTATTCGAAGCATTACTATACCTTAGTACCTGTGGGATGCATTGTGTCACTGATTAAACCGTGATGCGTATGACACACAAATGCACAGAATCAGAGTTAAACACCAATTGAATAGATCTACCACAGAAATATCAACCTACCACTATTCACCATTAAGATACCAAATTAAACAATTTTAAAGCACCAGAATCACATGAATATCTATTACATGATAAACACAGTAGATATTAATTGATTCATATCAATGGAGGCACTAATTTTGCATTAACACCATATAATGCAACACCAAAATCACATGAATATCTATTACATTATAAACACAGTAGATATCAATTTATTCATATCAACGGAAGCACTAATTCAGCATTATCACCATATAATACAACAACAAGCATATGATAAGAATTATCAATAAAACTAACTCAAACTAACACATTCTTCCTTAAGACCAAGAGAACTCAAGGAAACCTAACTCAAACTAACACATTATTCCTTAAGACCAAGATAACTCAAGGAAACCCCTTTAAGATAAGCTTTCCTCTCAGGTTGAGGTAAGCTTTAATGCACAAATTCTCCCCCTTTGACATCAAACACCAAAACCATATTCAAGCAAGAGCATAGAATGATGTCAAGGGACAGCAGGGTATTGAGCAGGTAAAACATACTAACAATACTCCCCCTTACTCATTCAACATATGCACCACAAGCATTGGAGGAAAATTAAGATACATACACGCAAAAGATCAATACTTCCTTTTGTACCTTTACCATGTTGTGGTGTACTTTCCATCTTGAAGGATTAATCTCTATGGAGCTCCTTCACACTTGTGCCTGATCCTTTATCCTAACCTTTTCTTGTTGCTAAGACACCAAGCTTAGAGCAAGTTATAGTATTGTGGCACAAGATGAAGCTTCTATTCTAGTGATTACCAAGAGATATCAATCTAAGCATACTTCCAAGGCTATCAATTGAAAGATCATTACTATCATAGTTCCATGATATTTAAAAATGAGCATCTAGTATCACCAAAAATTATAGAGCATGAGCAATCTATAAATATGCAAGTACTCACAACTTAAGATACCAAATACTTGACTTATGGAGATACCCAAGTCCTGATTGCTTCATTTCCTGCTCATATTCCCTTTTCCACCTTGAGACTATACAAGATCACTCAAGAAACAATTAGTCTCAACAGACACAAGTTATGTGTGCTCCCCCTAAAGTTGTGCATCAAGTATTTGAATGACTTGCACTTTGCACATTCTAGCTTCCTCAGAACTAGAGGGGATCACAACATATCTTGGTCAAGGCATACTTTATCAATTTTATCACAAAGAGATACCAATTGAATAGTTGACTTAATACAACATGCATGCCTCAAGGAGTATAACATTTTACAAGCAACCTAGGCATGCTTCACACATGATGATCATTGCACCACATATACCAATTGAAAGCGACAAGATCATGCATATAAAGCTCAATGTCTAAGCACACCATTATTGAGAAGAATTTTCTTAGGTACACCAAGAGAAACAACTTTTTAAAGTATAGAGCACCTAAGCCAAGATTCTACCAATTCAAAGGTAAGAACATAGCTGTAATCACAATCAATGAAACTTCAAGATTTTTAATGAAATTGCATAGTTCCATTATCCATACCTTTCCCTTTTACCTGAATACCATGAGATCCATTCTTTTAGGTTATGTAGAGTGAGAGCACCTGTTGTCACCAATTGAGTGCTCCTTTTGCTCATGCACCTCATAACTCAAGAAGGTGCATTAGTGGCACAACATGGATTTGGTATACACACAGTACCAAAATTGGGTAATTATATGAGCATGGACTAAACAAGATGTCATGCTTGCACATAGGTTAATCATTAACGACAATATCATGTCTTACAAAAGGATACAGGTTTATCCATTCACACAAAAAGAGTTAATCATAGTGAATATATCGATTGAAAAGCTACCTATTGAATGATTCAAAAGATATAACATATAGAACACACAATCATGATTAAGCACGCATCATTGTGATCTTTGAAATCATGAATCAATGATCAAAAAGTATTCAACACAAGCAATCTCAAAAGCATAACTACTTCGAGGATAGATACAACAATCAAACTTCAGCGCAATACTGATTTGCAATAATGTACTTAAAATACACGGGTACCGTCCTTTGGAGAGCACGTTGCATATTCCCATCAAGGTCCTTTGCTTGATTCACCAATAATGATCAAAGACCTCTACAACTTATTTTACTCAAGATGAACATGGGATTAGTATTGCATAATAAATCAACCTTGGGTCAATAAATAGACAATAAAATTGACAACTTAAGCATAGAGTTTGAATTAATCATCTTAAGTTCTCCAAGGGTCTCCAGTCCATCTCGAGGCACCTGCATGATCTAGTTGGCACAGTTTGGTACCCATCTTGGGATGGGTCCATGATGTTCAACTAAAAGTGCCTTTGGTACCCAAATAGCCTTTGTGCTAGTTCTAGGTGATCTCATTATTGATCTAGCACAAGTGTATGATTTGGGTCTCCTAAGCGAATAAGATTGAGACAAATTTACTTGCTTACGAACCTTACCTTTATTACATACCTTGGATAGATGACCCTGCTCACCACACTTGTAGCAGAAACGTCGCTTAACCTGACATGACGCTTGCTGTTTGTCTTATTTCTTGGTTGGGATCATCCCGGAGAGTGCACGTGCTTGATTTATTATTAGTGGACAAGAAGTGATCGTATGGTTCTTGTCATTGCATCCGAAGCATCTCCTTATCCCTTCATCCTTGTCATTGTATGGACACGACGCAATGAGGTGTCCTGACTTATTGCACTTAAAGCACCTCCTTTTCCCTTTTTCTTTTTGTTCTTTGATGACATAGAGAAATGGTCAGTGCAAACAACATGACTAATTGAATCTTTACCTTTTTCCAAGCTCATGTTGATTTCTTCATTTATTGCTTTAGGAACATCTTTCTCAAGGAGTTTGACCCTTGCTGCGGTTTCTCCTTCCTCAAGCTTCTTCACCACGTGTTCGTAGATATCTTGAGGAAGTCGAGCAAGGCGTCTTCTCCTTAATTGTCTTTGTTTCTTGTTTCCAAGCAATTTCCTTTTTGACCCTACAACTTGTTGCTCATTCAAACATTCGCTTCCTTTTGAGCGACAGGGGTTAGCACATGATGATATATTATCTAGATGTGCACTTGTGCAAGAATGAGGTTCACATGAATTTAAGTTTGTAATTACAACCTCATGAGCAACATCAAGCATGATATGTCTATCCAAGAGATTATCATGATAACAAGACAATAAATCATATTTTTTAGTAAGAGCAAGTTTATCATGACTTAGCAATTCTACTTGCCTCTCAAGCATGACATTTTCCATTTTAAGTTGAGCAACACAAGATAAAGCATCATCATTATTTCTTTTCTCAATTAAAACTGAATCATACCGTTGGACCAAATCATCATGAGAGCACTTTAGCTCCTCATGTTCTTTGGTCATCTTCTCCAGGCTGTTGTTGGTTTTGATGAGGGTCTCCTCTAGCCTGAGAAGCGTCTCGCCTTGTTCCTTGTTCCTTCTCAACAGCTTAATCAAGAGCGCTTTGTTTTCTTTGTTGAGATGGGTGTAGAAATGGCGAATCTCCTCTTCTTTCACATCATCGGTCTCATTTTCCCTGTCATTATTATCAGTGGATGCAACACAGGAAAATGTACCTTGTGGTGATGAGGACTCATCCTCGCTATCCTCCTCATATTCCTCCTCATCATCACTTTCGTCTCCGCCATCATTGTTAGCAACAAGACATGTATAACTAGTGGAAGACAAACCTGTCGGTGAGGTGGATTCATCGTTTGGTTGCCATCGTTTTTCTTCTCCCTTTGAAAGGTTAGTACCACAAGCAACATAGGGAGTAGAAGTAGTACAATTTGTCTCAGAATATTTTATTTTAATTCTAGTCCATAGAACATGTGCATCGACAAGAACATCACTATTACTACCTATGACAGCAAAATAAACATCCTTGCTAAGGGAATTGACTAGGATGTCATAGGCTTGATAATTTTGACGCAGACATCTTAGATCATGCTCAGATGGATTTTTCATATCAATATTAATGGGCAAAACACTAGCATCAAATATTTGCTCTACTTTAGGACCTAAACTCCTAAAAGTATTATATAAATGAAAAGACCAGGATGCATAGTTAGAGCCATAAGAATTAAGAAGTTCTACAGTTACCTCTTGTGACGACATCATCATCTCCGGACGGCTAAGCCCACACTGGAGAGGCCCAGCTCTGATACCAATTGAAAGTTCCCTTTACCCGGGAACAGGATCTGGATGTCGCCTAGAGGGGGGGTGAATAGGCGAATAAAAATTATCACTTTAAAACTTAAATTCTTACTCTACTCGAAGACTAGATCGCAGTGGAATGAAAAGACCCTTCGAGTAGGTTGCATCGGAATAGAAGATCCTGTCTCAAAATGCCCTGCACTTCAAATATAACTTGTACCACAGATAAGTATTGAAGTGCAAATATAAAGAGTAAGTGATACAGAGATCAGCACACAGCACAGAGTAGAGCACACAGACACAGAGATTTATCCCGAGGTTCGGCCAAGCCTGAAATGCTTGCCTAGTCCTCGTTGGAGTTAGCCACACCTGGGCTTGGAGTCTATTTCAACTCCTTCCTCCGTTTGCTCAGATCTGTCAGTATGACAGATAGAGCCTTCCACTATGTTGAGTTGGTTACAACAAAACCGCGGCTGCTTACAATCTTCCTGGCAGCACTCCGGCAGAGTAACGATATGCTTAAGACCTTGCTCTAGCTCTTAGCAGCACTTCTCCACTCTCTAAAGGCTTATAGCTTTGCCTTCTACACAAACTAGAGAGATACACACAAGAGGGAGAGTGAGAATTGATCAAAGTGATGTATACTATCATTTGCTGCACTTGTGTCACTGTTGGAGGCGCCTAGGAGTCCCTTTTATAGGCCCAAGGGGCCTAGGAGCCATTGGAATCCCATTTGGAAGGCAATACTTGCTTTCTGTTTGGTGGCGCACCGGACAATCCGGTGCACCACCGGACATCCACTGTTCACTGTCCGGTGCGGATCTCCTTCCTAAATTAGCGCAGTCGACCGTTGCAGACTTGGAGCCGTTGGCGCACCGGACACTGTCCGGTGCACACCAGACAGTCCGGTGCCCCCATCAGACTGTTAGCTCGACCATGCGTCACGCGCGGATTGCTTGGCCGACCATTGGCGCGGCCGACCATTGGCTCACCGGACAGTCTGGTGCACCACCGGACAGTCCGGTGAATTTTAGCCGTACGCCGCCGAAGAATTCCCGAGAGCGGCCAGTTGACAGACGCCAGCCTGGCGCACCGGACACGGTTCGGTGCACCACCGGACAGTCCGGTGCACCACCGGACAGTCCGGTGTACCCAGACTGTGCAGAGTCTTGGCTGCTCCAGCCAAGTCTTTTTCCTTTTGTATTTTCTCTTCTTTTCTTCTTCTTTCCGTTTCTAACACTTAGACAACTATGTTAGTACACAAAAACCAATGTACTAAGTCTAGAAACATACCTTCTCTTTGATTTTCACTTCTTTAGCATTTGGCATAACTGAGATTGATGTTGGACTCATAAGTCATCAAGTCAGCTTGACTTGATCTAGATTGTCATTTCTGAGCTCCAACATCCTGCAAAGGTCACATAGAATATTTCCAAACATAGGAACAACCCAAACTAAAGGTCAAGGTGCACTTAGCTCTTTTGGGCTGCTTCTTGTTCTGATTTTGACATTTGTGCTCCTTCTAGTGACCTTGTTCCCTTTTGAGCTTGGTCTTGAGCCTTATGACTTACACCATATAATTGTAGATGTTACCTCATTGGTTGTAAGTCATGTCCTTATGTAGTGTTCCTTGATGCACCATAACTCTTCTTAACTCGATCAACCTTGATTCCGCAAGTCTTCTTCTTCACCCCTGGCCTTGGGTTCCTAGTCTCCTTGACTTTCTCCCGTGCACTCGGTACCTCGAAGCTCTTCTTGCTTCCATCCTTGGTCTGATCGGTTGTCTCCAAGTTATGCACATCAAGTCTCACTTTAGCAATGTCCATCTTTCTTGTGATGTCCATTATCTATAGATAATTCCGTCTTTGGACCATCACACTTGTTTACTTGTGTTGAACCTTGTTAGCTTTGCATTCAGCACCTGTTCAACACTTAACACACTTGTTAGTCCTTTAATTGGTTTGTCATCCAAACACCAAAACCCACAAGAGAGTTTTCATCTTTGGGACAAGGCCAGGTGCATGTGGGCCCAATAACTTGGAGGTTCTGCCACAGTCACCTGGGCGACACTCGGCAAAGATTATTTTACAATTCTTTGCCGAGTGTCGCCGAGGGGACACTCGGCAAAGGCTACTTTGTCGAGTGTCATTTCTGGACACTCGGCAAAGTACATTTTTATTTTTTTTATTTTCCCAACCAAAATTTTTGTGGTGTGTTCCTACACTATATAGACCTACATGTACCATTTTGAGACAATTAGAAAAAGTGTTTTCTATAGCTAGTAGATTAAGTTCGTTTATTTGAATTTCTTCGAAAAAATCACATTTGAACTGCAAGTCACTCGAAACTTAGAAAACCGTGCATGCAAAAATGATATCCATGCTACTTAGCACAAGTTACGACCGATTTCAGGAGCGGACCAGAAACTTCAAGCACCATGCTCACTCAACATGCCCGTGAACTTGCCATCCAGTTGTTTAAAAATTGTATAAAACACAAACAAAGTCAGAAAATCATGAAACTTGTCCAAGTGTCATGATATCATATGTAGAGGCTGTGATAAAAAATTTAGAATGTTTGGAGAAAGTTGTGAGACATTATGTGTAGAAACCTAAGAGAACTACACATGAAATCATAGAGTTTCAATGTGGATCTCTTTTGTACATATAGTGCGTCACAGCTTTCTCAAAACTTTGTCAAATTTTTATCACAGCCTCTACATATGGTATCATGACACGTGGACAGGTTTCATGATTTTCTGACTCTGTTTGTGTTTTATACAATTTTTAAACAACTTGATGGCCAGTACACGGGCATGTTGAGTGAGCATGGTGCTCGAAGTTTCCGGTCCGCTCCTAAAATCGGTCGTAACTTGTGCTAAATAGCATGGATATCATTTTTGCATGCATGGTCTTCCATGTTTCGAGTGACCTGCAGTTCAAATGTGATTTTTCCAAAGAAATTCAAATAAACGAACTAAATCTACTAGCTATTGAAAACACTGTTATAATTGTCCCAAAATGGTACATGTAGGTCTACATAGTGTAGGAACATATCACAAAAAGTTTGGTGGCCAAAATAAAAAAATAAAAATATGCTTTGCCAAGTGTCCACAGAAGACACTCGGCAAAGACACTCTTTACCGAGTGCCAGTTATTTGACACTCGGCAAAGAATCTGCTTTGCCGAGTGTCTGCTTTCAGCCCTCGGCAAAGACTAACGGCCGTCAGCTGCAGACGGCTGCTAACGGCTCTTTGTCGAGAGCCATCTTTGTCGAGTGTTTGCCTCTCGGCAAAGCGCTCTTTGCCGAGTGCTTCGCTTTGCCGAGTGTCCTGCACTCAGTAAACAATCTCTTTACCGAGCGCAGGACTTTGCTGAGGGCGGCACTTGGTAAAGCCGCCAACACTCGGCAAAGGCCCGGATTCCGGTAGTGAATTGATGTTTTGTTGTTCATAGTATGATTCGATGACTACTATATTTAATTACTTATTGACAAAACATGAGTTATTTCAGAATACATGGAATTAAAATTTTAAGACAATAAGTACAAATATGAGTTATTTTAGAATGCATAGAATCTCTACTACTTATTAAGGCAGTAAGGGGTAGGCTGCCATTCCGTGTTCTGCCATTCTCATTCTCCCTCCCCACACAGTCCATCTTTCCCATTCCCCCTCCACACACAGTCCATTCTCATGTTCTGCCTTTCTCATTCCCCCCTCCCCGTAAAGCCCATTTCAATTCTCATTCCCACGTGCATCCCACGCTTCCCCCCTCCCCGCAAAGCCCATTCCAATTCTCATTCCCACGTGCATCCCACGCCTAGCTAAAATTAAATTAAAAAATATAAATGGCCATAAGAGGATTCAAACCCACAACCCCTCAAGCAAATGTGCTCATAGCTATCACTACACCACATGTGTGTTTATGTCTACATCTATTACAGTAAAAAGATCTACTACATCTCTCACGTAGCCAACCTGCTACCATTGCACAATGTGTAGAAGTAGATAATTATCACCGAGATTCTTGAATTATATTTTTGGATGGAGGGAGTAGTATTTAAAGAAGAGTCTTGCATGCAATTTATTTTGTTTGAATAATGTTTTCAACTTAAATTCCTTTTTTGCATGTGTGACATTTATTCTCCATAATATTTTTCTATGGATCTGACTTGTGAGTCATTTTCATAAACCAACGCCAAAGATGAATCCATATTTCTTACTTAGCAACCCCGAACAAACACCGCTAGCAAGAGGCGCTCGCGTTGGCATCACTCATCGACGATGAGAAGAAGCTTGGCGACTGCCAGTTCGACCTCTTGAAGCAGTCCTACGTGGTCGCATGCGCCACTGTGTTCGGCAAGCTCGGGCGCAGCCAACGCTTGGACGCGGTCTAGAGCGGCTGCACCGCGCTGTCCATCGTCAAACAGGGGGACCTCATGGTCGTTGCCAACGCCGGCGACTCTCGGGTTGTTTTGGGCACCGCACCCGACGACGGCGCCATCACGCCGTCCAGCTCATCATCCACCTGAAGCCCAACCTGCCACGTAAGTCGCTACTGACCTGCCATGAATTCTTGTGGGCTGGGACGATGGTCGTTGCTGGCGATGTGTGAGTGTCCTCGAATAAGATGTATGTAGAGGAGTAGCACATCCGGTGGTGCAACGGCTAGGTGTAATACCTCGCTGATTAGCCTAGGTGCACTTCGTTTGGCAGCCCAGCCAAGTGTCATCGGTACTCGCCATGTCGCGCGCGTTTAACGACTACTATATCAAGGACTGTGGCGTTATCTCGGCGCCGGAGGTGACGCAGAGGAAGACCGACAGCAATGACCACTCGCCATCGTCGGGGTAGCTTTTGTGCCGGCCTGCCTTTAGTTCTCTTCGCAAACACACACTTGCCTTTTTTTAGCAAGCATGTATGGTAGTGTGTGCCTGATGACTGACGATATACGAGGGAACTTCTACCGGCAGGTGTGGCACGTGCTCTCCAATGGTGAGACCATGCAAATCGTGGCATATATCGAAGTCTGTATGATACTGATGGTGCAATGTAGTAGTAAAACAACTAAATTAAAATAACAAAATTTATGTATGACCAGGATCACAAATAGATTATGAAACATTTTCTTATAATAATATAAAACACATTTTATATATAAGTTATTATGATATTATATATTTCTGTTGCAACACACGGGCATTCATTTAGTAAAAGAAAAAATTGATAAAAGTGGCAGTGTTAGCCACTCCCCTCTCGTCAAACTGCCATATTACATTACTACATCATTTAAACATACTAATTTTATATCATAAATATAAGTGTTCTTCTTTATACGTTTATATAAAAAACAAAACAACTTTCAGAAGGCAATTTTTTTAGAAGAAGGGCTAGCATTGAATTGAAAGTCTTCTCACTGAACAGTGACTGCTGTTATTATACGAACATTGTCTCAATAAATTGGTTCGACCACATGCCGAATTACTTCTTTTGAGCCGTGAAACTATTGTTACTAACGTTTAGTCAATCTGTCGTCATTCATCTGACCTTGTTTGCTCACATGCAGCTTCATGAGATACATGGCCTATTTATTTCGATTTATTTTCAGTTTTTAGCTACTTGAAGCTACTGCAAACTGTAAAACATCTAACTTTTCAGCCCGTTTTTTGTAAAAATTGATTTGATAAAAACCATCTAAAATCAACATGAGCACATAATCGATCGAGTTATCACGAAAGTAGAAATCCATCACTTTTAGATCATAAACCGTATGGACACCTTCATCTTCCTCCTATTGAATTAACGTGTGTCTGACCTAAATTAATATTCAATAATAGTAAATGCTAAAGGTCCACTTTAATATTACGGTGTACTAGTACTTTAGTACCATGCCGGAACTACAAGGGACAATTCAATCAACTTAAATAGATGGGGACCTTTGGTGCATCTATTGAGAAGCAGAGAAAAGAATGAAGTACTGCCACACGCGCGCCACCGCCGGCCGGGCCGAGCCGTGGCCGTGGTCGATCGGACCTTGATCCGAATATTCCTTCCTAACGGTTGCGCATTTTGCCTGTAGTGATGACCATCCATTACTGTCGTCCGTTACTGGTCGTTTCCTTTGTTATGGCTAGTAACGGACGAGTTGTAATGATTGTCAGCTATTAACAGACGTCACTAATGGCGTCAATTTCTGGCTGGCTGTAACATTAGCTCTGATGGCGATCGTTACTGTCCATTGGCCTCCCTCTTCGTGTGTATATATACGAAGGATGTGAGGCTACTTCTGCTTACACAAGAACACACGTACAAACATTCTCAAACGTGTTGCGTACAACCCATCCCCGTCTCACCTTCTGCGAGCATAGAGAGTGTGGGAGAGCAGGCCTCCGAAATCGTCGTCTGCATTTTCAGACGCGTTGCGTACAACCCATCCCCGTCCCACCTTCTGCGAGCATAGAGAGTGTGGGAGAGCTGGCCTCCGAAAACGCCGTCCGTAGAGCGACACTTGCACAGGTGTGCGGGCGATCAGGTTTTTGGGGAGCGTACTCGCGACTGCTCACTCAATCAGCGTTGATCAAGTTCCTCGTCGCTGGCGTCGTTCGAGGGACTGTACTGCGTACATCTGCCTGCATCGACTGCGTACGACTACATCGAACATACACACGAGATGTCTCGTGTGAGTGGAGCCATTGATGCCTTGAGCATCGGTCCCCCCGCAGGGTACAATCTGTTATTTGTATTTGTGCATATTTTACTTGTCGGCGTTCCGAGACCGGGGGGTCCCTGGGCCGACGAGTAAATGTCGTCGCGTGCCCCAGCCCAGATGGGTCGAGCGCGAGGGCGAGCGCGAAGGGGGAGAGCGAGGCGGCCGGAGACCGGCGTGAGAGAGGTGGGAATCCCGCGGCCTTCGTGTTCGTCCCGCGCCCAGGTCGGGTGCGCTTGCAGTAGGGGGTTACAAGCGTCCACGCGGGAGAGGGAGCGAGCGGCCTCCGGCGAGTGCCTGTTCTCGTCCTCGTCCCCGCGCGGCCAACCCTCTCTAAGAGGGCCCTGGTCCTTCCTTTTATAGGCGTAAGGAGAGGATCCAGGTGTACAATGGGGGTGTAGCAGAGTGCTACGTGTCTAGCGGAGGTGAGCTAGCGCCCTAGGTACATGCCGTTGTGGCAGCCGGAGAGATCTTGGCACCCAGCTGGTGTGATGTCGTGGCCGTCGGAGGAGCGATGGAGCTTGGCGGAGGGACAACTGTCGGAGCGGTTGAGTCCTTGCTGACGTCCTCTTGCTTCCGTAAGGGGGCTGAGAGCCGCCGTCGTCACAGAGCATGCAGGGCGCCATCATTGCCTATCTGGCGGAGCGAGCCAGATGGGACGCCGGTCTTGTTCCCTGCGGCCCGAGTCAGCTCGGGGTAGGGTGATGATGGCGCCTCCTGTTGACGTGGCTGGTCTGCGCCCTAGGTTGGGCGATGTGGAAGCTCCTCCGAAGCCGAGGTCGAGTCCGAGCCCCCGGGTCGGGCGAGGCGGAGATTGCCGGCTGGTGCCGGGGCGGAGTCCGAGCCCTGGGGTCGGGCGAGGCGGAGATCGTCGTCTTCCGGGACTTAGCCCGAGTCCGAGCCCTGGGTCGGGCGGAGTTCGCCGTCTTCCAGGACTTAGCCCGAGTCCGAGCCCTGGGTCGGGCAGAGTTCGCCGTCTTCCGGGACTTAGCCCGACTCCGAGCCCTGGATCGGGCGGAGCGGAGTTCACCGTCTTCCGGGACTTAGCCCGAGTCCGAGCCCTGGGTCGGGCGGAGTTCGCCGTCTTCCGGGACTTAGCCCGAGTCCGAGCCCTGGGTCGGGCGGAGTTCGCCGTCTTCCGGGACTTAGCCCGAGTCCGAGCCCTGGGTCGGGCGAAGCGGAGCTTCCTATGGTGCCTTCGGCAGGGCCTGACTGCCTGTCAATCTTACTCTGTCAAGTGGCACCGCAGTCGGAGTGGCGCAGGCGGCGCTGTCCTTCTGTCAGGCCGGTCAGTGGAGCGGCGAAGTGACGGCGGTCACTTCGGCTCTGCCGGCTGGGGGGCGCGCGTCAGGATAAGGGTGTCAGGCCACCTTTGCATTAAATGCTCCTGCGACTTGGTCGGTCGGTGCGGCGATTTGGTCAGGGTTGCTTCTTAGCGAAGGCAGGGCCTTGGGCGAGCCGGGAATATGTTCGCCGCTGAAGGGGGGCCTCGGGCGAGACGGAAATCCTCCGGGGTCGGCTGCCCTTGTCCGAGGCTAGGCTCGGGCGAGGCGTGATCGTGTCCCTCGAATGGACTTATCCCTGACTTAATCGCACCCATCAGGCCTTTGCAGCTTTGTGCTGATGGGGGTTACCAGCTGAGAATTAGGAGCCTTGAGGGTACCCCTAATTATGGTCCCCGACAGTAGCCCTCGAGCCTCGAAGGGAGTGTTTGCACTCGCTTGGAGGCTTTCGTCGCACTTTTTTGCAAGGGGACCAGCCTTTCTCGGTTGCGTTTTGTTCCGGTGGGTGCGCGCGAGCGCACCCGCCGGGTGTAGCCCCCGAGGCCTCGGAGGAGTGGTTTCACTCCTTCGAGGTCTTAATGCCTCGCGTAATGCTTCGGCTGGTCTGGTCGTTCCCTCATGCGAGCTGGCCGTAGCCCGGGTGTACGGTCGGGTCCCAAGTTCTTGGGCTGGTATGTTGACGCTGTCAACGGTTCGGCCGGAGCCGGGTTTGCGAGAGCAGCCCCCGAACCTCTGCACAGGGCGAGAGGGCGATCAGGGACAGACTCGGCTTTTTTACATACGCCCCTGCGTCGCCTTTCCGCAAGGAGGAGGGGGGAAAGCGCCATGTTGCCCTCGATGGGCGCCGAACATGGTGTCTCCGTTGAGCTGCAAGCGGGTGATCTGAGTGGACGTCCGTGCCCCGTTCGTTAGGGGTCGGCTAGGGGCCCAGAGGCACGCCCAAAAGTACCTACGGGTGATCTGCCGGACCTGGTCCCCTGGCGACGGGGTCCGAGGGCTCGATGCCTCCCTCTGATGGGATTCCGTTACAAGATCGCTCCCGCCGGTCTCGGAAATGTCCTAGGGTACCTCGGGAGCGCAGCCCGAGCCTTGGTTATGTATCGAACGTACCCATGGTCATCCCTCGCTCGGCGTCTGAGGCGGCTGTGAACCCTTCGGGGGCCAGCCTTCGAACCCCTGATCAGTATTGGGCGCGGAGCCCGAGTAGCCTGAGGCGGTCGTTGAACCCTTTCGAGGGGCCGGCCTTCGAACCTCTGACCAGTAGTGGGTGTAGGGCCCACGCGATCTGAGGCGGCTGTTGAACCCTTCCGGGGGGCCAGCCTTCGAACCTCTGATCAGTAGGGGGGCTCGGAGCCTGGTTCCTTCTCGGGGAAGGATCCTTTTCAAGGTATCCCCCTTTCCCGGTCCCTGTTGCAAGAGAGAGAAAGAGGAAAAACGGAAAAGGATACGAAATCAAACGACGCGACGTACCTTTTTGGACGCGGTCATTATGGCGAAGGCGAAGCGTCGCCCGCTTCTCCTGCCAGAGGCGCCGCGTGTCCTGCCGCGGAGTTAATGCGACAGGGCGAGTGGTTGGAGGAGCGACCGTTGCGCGTGCGCGAGCCGTTCGAGGAACGGATCACGGGCGCGTTGTCTTCACGCCATGAGAGAGGGTTCTCTCGCTGCCCCCGGAAGGGACGTAAGCTTGGCTGACAACGTGGCCGCTGCTCCTGCCCGCCTGCCACCGCCATTACTGCCGGCCCACTTTTGGCCGCGTTGACCATCGCGCCAGGCTGGTGCTGCTGGGTCGCGCGCCGGGTCGCCTCGAGTCGCGGTATTGGTTCCGCAGTCGAGGAGGCGCGGTAGTGGCGCAAGTGGCGGTGCAGTTGCATGCACGAAGCATTCGGCGCGCCGGTTGCATGACGCGTGGGCCTGGGCCTCCATGCCGGGCGTGTTAGGAGTCGGAGAAGCGCGCCCACTTGGCGCGGTTGCATGCCGCCTGCATGGCTGCCCACCCTTTCTCCCGCTGGTCTGGGCAAAAGTGGAGGGTCGCTTGTAACCGCTGGGCGATTGTACGCACCGCGCGCGGCGGTTTGGCTTCTTCTGCTCTGAGCCGGCTTGCATGACGTGTGGGACCCAGCCCCCGCGCCGTAGGGGAGGACCTTGGAGTGTGTTGGAGAAGACTCAGCCCGTGACGGCTGGGGACGCGAGTAGGGAGAACCGCCCTTAAAAGGAGGGTGGCCCCCTTGGAAGGCGACCATGTCTTCGCACTCCCTTATGCATCGTGTCTTTCCACCTTCCAAGCCCCCGGATGGGGGAGATCCGCCGTCTTTTCGCCTCGTCGTTGGGGGAACGCAACTCCGCGGGAGTTGGTACCTTTCAGCCATCGTTCGGCTTCAAGGATTTTCATCATGCAGCCCGACTGCACCCCTCCGCCGGCGGTCACCCAAGACGGTTACCTCCAGCTTGATGGTGGGGGAAAGCGAGCCGGGCTGTGATCTTGGTCCCACCCTCAGCTTCAAGGATGTTCATCATCCTTGCTGGGGTGGAGGCTGGGCTGAGCCGGAGCTCTACCTCCTGCGCGGGTTCGTGGGTCACCCTCTCCTGCGGCGTTCGAGGGAGAGGGCGCTCGCTGGCCCTGCGGGCGGGTCGGACTTCGACAACATGGGGCCGATCGACGGCAGGCGTCGTCAGCCCCAGCGCGTCGGGCTCGTCGGGTTGGCCCCCGGTGCCCCCTCCCGTCGGAAGGCGGCTGCCGCGCCGTGTGCACGGGAGGACCGCCCAAGATGTCACGCGCTGCTAGGGCGGCGTTCGTGTTCTGGGGCGGTCCTGCCTTTGCACCGGTACGGTGCCTCCGCGGGGAGGTCGGTGCCCTGCTCGTCCGGGAGGATCCGAGCGGGGATCTGCCGGCGGGCTGACGGCCCCTGTCGTTGGTGCCGAGGCGGAGGCGGCTCGAGAAGTCCCCGTCGCCGACGGGATCACCGCCACCATCCGCGCTCCGGGCCTCCGGCTCTTTGTACTTGTCCTCGCCCCTCGAGCGTCGGCATGGGCGAGGGCAAGGTTGCAGCAGCGTTCGCCCTGAGGCCATCGCCACTGCAGTTTGGCCACCCGTAGAGGGGGTCGTTGTCGCTGCTGCTGGAGCGGGCGAAGGCGAGCCGTCCGTCGGTCTTCTGTTGCTCCGCAGGCCCCTCCCCCGTCGAGTGGGGTTGTTCGTACCCGCGGAGGTGGAACCGGAGTTCCGTTTGTAATGGCACCTTAGATGCCAGTGTTTTTGTTCATTGTGGCTGTCGGGGCCTGAACATGTATGTAGTTTTGGCACGGAGCCGTGTTTTTTCCTCCTTTTCAAGCACTAAGACTCGCCTATTGGTTGTCTGAACCGCTTCACCAAGCGTGAGTCGCCCCGTGTACAGGTGACGAGTGAGGTATCCGTATCCCGGAGGCGTAGGAGTCCCTCGGCTCGGTCGGCCTTGTTGTCCGAGGCTTCTCTAGCTTAATTAAAGGAACCCCTCGGCCGCTCTTCGATGAGCCGAGGCCAGGGGTAGCGGCGTCAACATGAACAGAGGCAGAGTTGGCTCGAAAAGAAAACCTGGTTGGCCGGGGCCTGGCCGGGTCGTCCGTTAGCGGGACCAACGCCGGAATTGACCAGCTGAGGCCTCGGGTCGAGCTGACGTCCTTGGAGGGCAGCTGGCCGAGGCCCCGGGGTGACCGGCCGAGCCGCCTGCTCGGGCCGGATTGACGTCCTTGGAGGGCAACTGGCCGAGGCCCCAGGGTGACCGGCCGAGCCGCCTGCTCGAGCCGGATTACCGGAGAAGACCCTGGCGGCGATGGCCCGGGCGTGGCGATGACGTCGTCCTCCAGAGTGGAGATCCTCGGACCGCGTCGCCGTCCGAGGCTAGGTCGGCCCTCGCCGAGGGTGTCGTCGATGCCGAGGGTGCTGCTGCTCCCTTCAGCCGTCAAGATCCGAGCCTGCAGGATCGGATTGTCTTGTAGCGTGTGTTTCCTGCGGCCGCTGAGGCCTAAACACACCCTCGCCGTGTTGTAAAGTTGCGTCTCTTTTCCTTTTGTTTCGAGTATCTGGACTTTTTTGTCAGTAACAGAAATGTTTGTGCGAGCAAGAGTTGCTTCTCGCGGAAGGTGATGAGTGAGGTATCCGTATCCCGGAGGCGTAGGAGTCCCTCGGCTCGGTCGGCCTTGCCGCTTACGCACACTCTTACACGTCCATGGGGCTCTGTCACCGACGCAGTCGAGAAGGCTCGAAGGATCGCTTCGGCAGAAGAGCTTTCGAACGTGAAGACTTGTTCAGTCCGCAGAATCACTTATCCGAATGTGAGTTACTTATCGCAGAAGGTGATGAGTGAGGTATCCGTATCCCAGAGGCGTAGGAGTCCCTCGGCTCGGTCAGCCTTGGCTGCTTACGTGTACTCCGTCGTTTTCAGGATCCACTTTCGAAGTAGCCAAAAAGCGCGAAAGACATTCTGGCAGAAAAGATCTTTTTTCGAGGAAAATTTCGACGCAGAGGGGGTCCCCCCCTTTTAGCCCTCGAGGGAGGGTTGGGCTTTGCCGAGGCGAGGCCGACCCTTCCTTGATGACTAAACTTTGCGTGGGTGCGAGGTATATGAACAACTTGAAAACATCTTAAGGGTAGAAGCGACGTAGCTGTTGGATGTTCCAAGCGTTGCCGTAGACCTCGCCTTGACTGTTGGCCAGCTTGTACGTTCCGGGCTTCAGAACTTTGGCGATGACGAACGGCCCCTCCCAGGGAGGCGTGAGCTTGTGCCGCCCTCAGGCGTCTTGTCGCAGTCGAAGCACCAGGTCGCCCACCTGGAGGTCTCGGGACTGGACCCCTCGGGCGTGGTAGCGTCGCAGGGACTGCTGGTACCGCGCCGAGTGTAGCAAGGCCTGGTCCCGAGCCTCCTCCAGCTGGTCCAGCGAGTTTTCTCGGCTGACTTGGTTGCTTTGGTCGGTGTAGGCCCTCGTCCTCGGGGAACCGTATTCTAAGTCTGTGGGCAAGATGGCTTCGGCCCCATAGACTAGAAAGAACGGCGTGAAGCCCGTGGCTCGGCTCGGCGTTGTCCTCAGACTCCAGACCACCGAGGGGAGTTCCTTCATCCACCGCCTGCTCGGCGACATCCCTCGGTATGCCGGGCATGTCTGAGGGACTCCACGCGAAGACGTCGGCGTTCGCGCGGAGAAAGTCGACGAGCACTGCTTCCTATTTGGGATCAAGCCCGGAGCCGATCTGGATCTGCTTGGAGGCGTCGCCGCTGGGGTCGAGGGGGACGGACTTAACCGTCTCCGCTGGCTCAAAGTTGCCGGCATGATGCTTCACGTCTGGCACCTCCTTAGAGAGGCTCTCCAGGTCGGCGATGAGGGCCTCGGACTCGGCGAGGGCCTCGGCGTACTCCACGCACTCCACGTTGCATTCGAACGCGTGTTTGTACATGGGGCCGACGGTGATGACCCCGTTGGGGCCCGACATCTTGTGCTTCAGGTAGGCGTAGTTGGGGACGGCCATGAACTTCGCGTAGCATGGCCTCCCTAGCACCGCGTGGTAGGTTCCTCGGAACCCAACCACCTCGAACGTCAGGGTCTCCCTTCGGAAGTTGGAGGGTGTTTCGAAGCAGACGGGAAGATCGAGCTGTCCGAGGGGTTGGACGTGCTTCTTGGGGATGATCCCATGGAAGGGCGCAGCGCCTGCCCGGACAGAGGACAGATCAACACGCAGAAGCCTGAGGGTCTCGGCGTAGATGATGTTGAGGCTGCTGCCTCCATCCATGAGGACCTTGGTGAGCCTGACGTCGCCGATGATGGGGTCGACGACGAGCGGGTATTTTCTCGGGCTCGGCACATGATCGGGGTGATCGTCTCGGTCGAAGGTGATGGGCTTGTCGAACCAGTCTAGATAGACTGGCGCCGCCACCTTCACTGAGCAGACCTCCCGGCGCTCTTGCTTGCGGTGCCGAGCCGAGGCGTTCGCCGCTTGCCCACCATAGATCATGAAGCAGTCGCGGACCTCGGGGAACTCTCTTGCCTGGTGATCTTCCTTCTTGTCGTCGTCGCGGGCCTTGCCACCCTCCGCGGGTGGCCCGGCCCTGTGGAAGTGGCGCCGAAGCATGACGCACTCCTCAAGGGTGTGCTTGACGGGTCCCTGGTGATAGGGGCATGGCTCCTTGAGCATCTTGTCGAAGAGGTTGGCACCTCCGGGGGGCTTCCGAGGGTTCTTGTACTCGGCGGCGGCGACAAGTTCCGCGTCGGCGGCGTCGCGTTTCGCTTGCGACTTCTTCTTGCCCTTCTTCTTGGTGCCGCGCTGAGTTGACGCCTCGGGAGTATCTTCCGATGGGCGGCCCTGGGGCTGCTTGTCCTTTCGGAAGATAGCCTCGACCGCCTCCTGGCCGGAGGCGAACTTGGTGGCGATGTCCATCAGCTCGCTCGCCCTGGTGGGGGTCTTGCGGCCCAGCTTGCTCACCAGGTCGCGGCAGGTGGTGCCAGCGAGGAACGCGTCGATGACATCCGAGTCGGTGATGTTGGGCAGCTCGGTGCGCTGCTTCGAGAATCGCCGGATGTAGTATCGGAGAGACTCTCCCGGCTGCTGTCGGCAGCTTCGGAGGTCCCAGGAATTCCCGGGGCGCACGTAAGTGCCCTGGAAATTGCCGGCGAAAGCTTGGACTAGGTCGTCCCAGTTGGAGATCTGCCCCGGAGGCAGGTGCTCCAACTAGGCGCGAGCGGAGTCGGAGAGGAACAGGGGAGGTTGCGGATGATGAGGTTGTCATCGTCCGTTCCACCCAGTTGGTAGGCCAGGCGGTAGTCCGCGAGCCACAGTTCCGGTCTCGTCTCCCCCGAGTACTTTGTGATAGTAGTCGGGGGTCGGAACCGGGTCGGGAACGGCGCCCGTCGGATGGCTCGGCTGAAAGCTTGCGGACCGGGTGGTTCGGGCGAGGGACTCTGATCCTCCCCGCTGTCGTAGCGTCCCCCACGCCTGGGGTGGTAGCCTCGGCGCACCTTCTCATCGAGGTGGGCCCGACGGTCGCGGTGATGGTGCTCGTTGCCGAGGCGACCCGGGGCCACAGGCGCGGTGTTGCGCGTGCGCCCGGTGTAGACCGAGGCTTCCCGCATGAATCGGGAAGTCGCGGCATGAGGTTCCGAGGGGTACCCCTGTCTTCGGGAGGCAGAGCTCTCGGCCCGTCGGACCGCGGCGCCTTCCAGGAGATTCTTGAGCTCTCCCTGGATTCGCCGCCCCTCGGTGGTTGATGGCTCCGGCATCGCGCGAAGAAGCATTACTGCTGCCGCCAGGTTCTGGCCGACCCCACTGGATGCGGGTGGTGGCCTGGCCCTAACGTCGTCGGTGATCCGGTGCTGGAAGCCCTAGGGTAGATGACGTATTTCTCCGGCCAGAGGTTGGCCCGCCCATGCCTGCCCGACGTCCCGACGGATCGACTCAAGCGCTCCTGCTCCCTCGTCGAGCCTGGCCTGCACCCCGCGGATTTGCTCGAGTTGTGGGTCATGACCCCCCGCTTAAACGGGGACCACAGCTAGCTCCCGTGGGATGTCAACGCGAGGCACCGGCCTAGGGAGGTCACCATCCTCCGGCATGCCGAGATGGTTGCCTTCGGGGGGACCCCCTAGATCGACGTGGAAGCATTCGCGACTTGGGCCGCAGTCCTCGTCGCCGAGGCTACGGCTACCGTCGGAATAGTCGGAAAGGCAGTAGTCGCATGCGGTCATGAAGTCCCGCATAGCACTGGGGGTGCCAAGTCCAGAGAAATCCCAACAGATGCTGGGCTCGTCGTCTTCCTCGGACCCAGAGGGCCCGTAGGTCGAGACGTCCGTCAGCCGGTCCCAAGGTGACCGCATACGAAACCCCAGAGGGTTTTGACTTGCCTCTACGAGAGCGCCCGCCAAAGCGAAGTCGCTAGGCGGGTTGAGGCTGAATCCGAAAGACGTGGGATGGGAATCGGTCGGTACCTTTTGGTCGACGGGCGGCGATGAGGTCACGTCGGGGACTGACTGCGCCGTCGTCTCAGGTACGAGGGTGACGTCCAGCAAGCTTTTCGCGAGCGTGCTGGCGTCGTCCGCTTGCTCGGGTTTGGCGTGTCGCGGGGAGACAGCGCTCGCCTTCGTCTCAAACGCGAGGTCGACGCCCGGTGCGCCCCCCGTTGGGGTGCCGGGGCCGTCGACTCGCTCGACAGCTGACGAGGCGCTGTCTCCTGCTTGGCCTTGGTTGCCTCGCCTCCTCCTCCACCGGCGGGGGAGAGGACGGGGTGAGCTCGAAGGTTGTTCTTCCACCATGCGGGGAAGACGTCGCTGATTCCGCCGCCGGCGGGCGGGTTGTCGGTCGCCACTGTCATTGTCGCACGGCGGTGGAAGGAGTATCATGTCGTAGCTGCCGTCGAGGGACATGAACTCAAGACTCCCAAAACGGAGCACCGTCCCGGGTTGGAGAGGTTGCTGGAGACTGCCCATCTGGAGCTTGACGGGAAGCTGTTCGTCAACACGCAGCAGGCCCCTACCTGGCGCGCCAACTGTCGGCGTTCCGAGACCGGGGGGTCCCTGGGCCGACGAGTGAATGTCGCCGCGTGCCCCAGCCCAGATGGGTCGAGCGCGAGGGCGAGCGCGAAGGGGGGAGAGCGAGGCGGCCGAAGACCGGCGTGAGAGAGGTGGGAATCCCGCGGCCTTCGTGTTCGTCCCGCGCCCAGGTTGGGTGCGCTTGCAGTAGGGGGTTACAAGCGTCCACGCGGGAGAGGGAGCGAGCGGCCTCCGGCGAGCGCCTGTTCTTGTCCTCGTCCCCGCGCGGCCAACCCTCTCTAAGAGGGCCCTGGTCCTTCCTTTTATAGGCGTAAGGAGAGGATCCAGGTGTACAATGGGGGGTGTAGCAGAGTGCTACATGTCTAGCGGAGGTGAGCTAGCGCCCTAGGTACATGCTGTTGTGGCAGCCGGAGAGATCTTGGCACCCAGCTGGTGTGATGTCGTGGCCGTCGGAGGAGCGATGGAGCTTGGCGGAGGGACAGCTGTCGGAGCGGTTGAGTCCTTGCTGACGTCCTCTTGCTTCCGTAAGGGGGCTGAGAGCCGCCGTCGTCACAGAGCATGCGGGGCGCCATCATTGCCTATCTGGCGGAGCGAGCCAGATGGGACGCCGGTCTTGTTCCCTGCGGCCCGAGTCAGCTTGGGGTAGGGTGATGATGGCGCCTCCTGTTGACGTGGCTGGTCTGCGCCCTAGGTTGGGCGATGTGGAAGCTCCTCCGAAGCCGACGTCGAGTCCGAGCCCCCGGGTCGGGCGAGGCGGAGATTGCCGGCTGGTGCCGGGGCGGAGTCCGAGCCCTGGGGTCGGGCGAGGCGGAGATCGTCGTCTTCCGGGACTTAGCCCGAGTCCGAGCCCTAGGTCGGGCGGAGTTCTCCGTCTTCCGGGACTTAGCCCGAGTCCGAGCCCTGGGTCGGGCGAAGTTCGCCGTCTTCCGGAACTTAGCCCGAGTCCGAGCCCTGGGTCGGGCGGACTTCGCCATCTTCCGGGACTTAGCCCGAGTCCGAGCCCTGGGTCGGGCGGAGCGGAGTTCGCTGTCTTCCGGGACTTAGCCCGAGTCCGAGCCCTGGGTCGGGCGGAGTTCGCCGTCTTCCGGGACTTAGCCCGAGTCCGAGCCCTAGGTCGGGCGGAGCGGAGTTCGCCGTCTTCCGGGACTTAGCCCGAGTCCGAGCCCTGGGTCGGGCGGAGTTCGCCGTCTTCCAGGACTTAGCCCGAGTCCGAGCCCTGGGTCGGGCAAAGCGGAGCTTCCTATGGTGCCTTCGGCAGGGCCTGACTGCCTGTCAGTCTTACTCTGTCAAGTGGCACCGCAGTCGGAGTGGCGCAGGCGGCGCTGTCCTTCTGTCAGGCCGGTCAGTGGAGCGGCGAAGTGACGGCGGTCACTTCGGCTCTGCCGGCTGGGGGGCCCGCGTCAGGATAAGGGTGTCAGGCCACCTTTGCATTAAATGCTCCTGCGACTTGGTCGGTCGGTGCGGCGATTTGGTCAGGGTTGCTTCTTAGCGAAGGCAGGGCCTCGGGCGAGCCGGGACTATGTTCGCCGCTGAAGGGGGGCCTCGGGCAAGACGGAAATCCTCCGGGGTCGGCTGCCCTTGTCCGAGGCTAGGCTCGGGCGAGGCGTGATCGTGTCCCTCGAATGGACTGATCCCTGACTTAATCGCACCCATCAGGCCTTTGCAGCTTTGTGCTGATGGGGGTTACCAGCTGAGAATTAGGAGCCTTGAGGGTACCCCTAATTATGGTCCCCGACATTACTGTTGTTTACTGTTTATGTGAGTAGTGATACACATATGCACATACATGTCGTCACATCCATCACTGTGATTTTCTGGATTAAATTAAAACTGAAAATGCCTATTTCTCTAACAATCCAAAAACCTGATATTATGCATTTTTCTATTAGTGGTTTTGCTGCTGCGTTAAAAACAAGTGAACCTTTTGATGGGACATTTTATAAGAGGTGGCATAATAAGATGATATTATGGTTGACTGCAATAAACTAATATCACGCCGCACAGGGGAAACCCGAACAATTCACTCCTAAGGAGGAGAGAATGTTCGACGTTACCGATAACCTGTTTCGAGGCGCCGTGATTGGCGCTCTTGCCAACAAGTATGTTGATTCTTATCTAACGTGCACATCTACAAAAGAGTTATGGGATGCATTAGATGAGAAGTTCGGTGTTTCTGATGCTGGTAGCGAGCTGTACATCATAGAGCAGCTGCTTGACTACAAGATGGTTGAGAACCGTCCAGTAGTTGAACAGGCACATGAAATACAAGCACTAGCTAAGGAACTCGAACAGTTTCCATGTGTCTTGCCTGACAAGTTCGTGGATGGCGGTATTATCACTAAGTTGTCACCTTCTTGGACAGATTTTGCTACCACTCTAAAATATAAGAGACAAGAGTTCAGCGTGGCTGAGCTTATTGGGTCTCTTGATGTTGAGGAGAGGGCGAGAGCAAAAGACACTTGTGGAAAAGGAGTTGAGACTTCTAGTGCCAATATGGTACAAAAGAAGAACACCAATGCGTCACATAATAATAAAAAGAAGAACAAGCAATAGAATGCCACGAAACCCAAGCAAGCATCCTCGTTTAAAAGAAGAACAAAGGAGCTAGTTGCTTTGTTTGCAGGAGTATTGATCACTTGGCAAGCGCTTGTCCATACCGCAAATTTAAGCAAGAGAAAAAACCAGCTCAAGAGAAGAAAACAACAAACATGGTTATTAGCGAGACCGCGGAAGGAACATCGGGGTATGGTAATCTTTTACCTACTCTTCTTTCAGTTTGTCAATCCCCTGAGTGGTGGGCTGACACTGGTCCTAACATTCATGTGTGTGCTAATATTTCTTTGTTTTCTTCTTATCAGTGCAAAAGGGTTGGAGCCTTGCTGATGGGGAACGGATCGCATGTGCATGTTCTTGGTGTGGGTACAGTCATTTTGAAGTTTACTTCGGGAAAGATGGTGTTATTGAAGAACATGCAGCATGTCCCCTCCATCAAAAGAATCTTTTTAGTGGCTCGTTGCTATGTCGAGATGGCTATAAACTTGTGTTCGAGTCCAATAAATGTATACCGTCAAAGTATGGGACATTTGTTGGAAAAGGCTATGACAGTGTAGGCTTGTTCCGCTTATCTCTGCATGATGTGTGTACTAAGTCTGTGAACAATGTAATTTCGAATGAGTCGTATATTTGTCATTCATGATTTTGTCACATCAATTTTAGTTGTGTGTCGCAGTTAGAAAATTTAAATTTAATCCTGAAATTTGATTTAGTCAAAGATTCTAAGTGCCAAGTGTGTGTGCAATCTAAGCAACCTCGCAAGCCTCATAAGGCTGCAGAGGCGAGGAACTAGGCACCACTAGACTTAATACATTGCAATTTATGTGAGATGAATGGAATATTGACTAAGAGAGGCAAACGATATTTTATTACTTTTATCGATGATTCTACTAGATTTTGTTATGTGTATCTCTTAAAGTCAAAAGACGAAGCTTTGCATTATTTTAAGACCTACAAAGCTGAAGTGGAAAATCAACTCGAGAGGAAAATTAAACGGTTAAGGTCTGATCGTGGTGGAGAATATTTTTCAGGTGATTTTTTCTGATTTTTGTGTGGAACATGGTATGAGAGTACACCGCCATACTCACCACAATCCAATGGGGTTGCTAAGAGAATGAACCGTACTCTAACCGATTTGGTTAACGCCATGTTGGAGACTTTGGGACTGTCTAAGGAATGGTGGGGTGAGATGATCTTAACGGCGTGTCATGTCCTAAATAAAGTTCTCACTGAGAACAAAGAAATCACACCATTCGAGGAATGGGAAAAGAGGAAATTAAATATCTCCTATTTGCGTATCTAGGGTTGTTTGGCCAAAGTGAATTTGCCAATTAACAAGAAGTGCAAATTAGGACCGAAAATTGTTGATTGTGTTTCCTTGGGTATGCTTTTCACATCATTGGATATAGGTTCTTAATTATGAACTCTGGAGTATCGGACATGTTGGTTGGTACTATTATGGAGTCCAGAGATGCTACGTTTTTAGGACGAATTTCCCATGAAAGCTACACATGATACGTCTAGTGACGAACCAACGATACCCCATGAGAATTTTATTCCGGTAGAACACACTGAGAAATCCCATATACATAATCCTGTGGAAGATGACAATGTATCAACTCAAAAGAGTAAGAGACCAAGGATTGCAAAGTCCTTCGGTGATGATTACATTGTATATCTTGTGGATGACACCCCAAGTACCATTGAAGAGGCATATTGCTCTACTGATGCTGACTTTTGGAAGGAAGCAATAAGGAGTGATATGGATCCTATTATGTCTAATGCAACTTGGGAGGTCATTGAGCGTCCTTATGGGTGTAAGCCCATTAGGAGTAAATGGGCGTTCAAGAAAAAGCTTAGGCCTGATGGTACTATTGAAACGTACAAGGTGAGGCTTGTAATTAAAGGCTATTCACAGAAGGAAGGTGAGGATTTCTTTGATACTTATTCACCTGTGGCTTGATTGACCATAATTCGTGTGCTACTTTCTCTGGCTGCCTCTCATGGTCTTCTCGTCCATCAAATGGATGTCAAGACATCATTCATAAATGGAGAGCTAGATGAGGAAATCTACATGGAGCAGCCAGCTGGGTTTGTAGTAAACGGTCAAGAAGGCATGGTGTGTAAGTTATTGAAATCTTTATATGGCCTAAAACAAGCACCTAAGCAATGACATGAAAATTTGGATAGAACTTTGACATCTGTCGGCTTTGTTGTGAACGAAGCAGACAAATGTGTATATTATCGGTATGGTGGGGGCGAGGAAGTAATTTTATGCCTGTATGTTGATGACATTCTAACCTTGGGGACAAGTCTTGATGTGATTAAAGAGACAAAGGACTTTCTGTCTAATAATTTTGAAATGAAAGATTTGGGGGAAGGTGATGTTATTCTTAACATTAAGCTACTCAGAGAAGACAATGGTGGGGTCACACTTGTGCAATCCCATTATGTGGAAAAGGTTTCGAGTCACTTTGGTTATAGCGAATGTGAACCTGCTCCAACACCTTATGATCCTAGTAAGCTTTTGAAGAAAATTTGAAGGATATCTAGGGATCAATTGAGATATTCCCAAATAATTGGTTCACTCATGTACTTAGCTAGCGTTACGAGACCTGACATCTCGTTTGCTATGAGTAAATTGAGCCGATTTGTTTTAAATCCGGGAGACGATCACTAGCGTGCTCTTGAGAGAGTTATGCGCTATCTAAAAGGTACTTTGAGTTTAGACATCCATTATACCAGGTACCCAACAGTACTGGAGGGTTGTTGTGATGCAAATTGGATATCTTATGCTGATGAGATATATGCCACAAGTGGATATGTGTTTTCACTTGGAGCTGGCGTTGTTTCATGGAAGTCTTGCAAGTAGACCATCTTAATGAGGTCGACTATGGAAGCAGAGCTCACAACATTAGATACCGCTTCAGTTGAGGTTGAGTGGCTTCGTGAACTCCTTATGGATTTACAGGTGGTTGAAAAACTCGTGCCGACTATTTCTATGAACTATGATAATCAGAATGTGGTAATCAAGATAAACATTTCTAAGGATAATATGAAGTCGACAAGGCACATAAAGAGGAGTTTAAAATCTACCAGGAAATTGAGAAACTCCAGAGTAATAGCGTTGGACTATGTCCATACGTTTAAAAAACTGACAGATCAATTTACTAAGGGGCTATCAAGTAGTGTGATAGATAGTGCATCGAGTGAGATGGGCCTGACCCACCTAAAGTTTATCATAGTGGTAACCTATTCTATGTGATCGGAGATCCCGTGAATTAGAATGGTGAAACATGCTAGTGGTAGACTGAGAGAAAAGACCCTTAATAAGGTTCATTTCAGATGCACATCTTTCCTTACTATAAGGTAGGTTGGTGTTTATACCTTAATATGTTCCAAATGGCTTTATGAAGCAAAGATGTTGTCCTACAAAACATCTTTAGAGGAACATACCTATATGGGTTAACTGCTAGTCACAGTTTTATGAGATCTGGGTGGTCTCTAGATACCCATGAAAGGCTATGGAGTTTGACTTATATGCTCCAACCAGATAGGATGCACTCGGCAATCTAGTACTGGTAAAGAGTTTAGATGAAACTTATTCCACGCAAAACTGCCAATTCAAGGCCTATTCCATTGTGTAGTTGTGGTCAAGTGTAGTCTAGATTCTAGGTAGATGTTCAACTTAACAGTCTCCATCGGAACACCAGTATATCAAACGTTTGAGATAATGAGAGCATTTTAGTGTGACTTAGCATTTGGTGGGGATTATTGAATTAATGCGGGCATAGCCCAAATTAATATTCAACAATAGTCAATGCTAAAGGTCCACTTTAATGCTACGGTGTACTAGTACTGTAGTACCATACCGGAAGTAAAAGGGACAATTCAATCAACTTAAATAGGTGGACCTTTGGTGCATCTATTTAGAAGCTGAGAAAAGGATGAAGGACTGCCACACGCGCGCACCGTCGGCTGAGCCGGGCCGTGGTCGTGGTAGATCGGACCTTGGTCTGAATATTCATTCCTAACGGCTGCGCATTTTGCCTGGAGTGACGACCGTCCATTACTGTCGTCTGTTACTGACTGTTTCCTGTATTATGGCTAGTAACGGACGAGCTATAATGACTGTCATCTATTAACGAGCATCACTGATGGCGTCAGTTTCTGTCTGGTTGTAACGGTAGCTCTGAATGGCGACCGTTACCGTCCGTTGGTCTTCCTCTGCGCGTGTATACATATGGAGGAGGTGAGGCTGCTTCAGGTTACACGAGAACACACGTACAAACATTCTTAGACGCGCTGCGTAAAACCCATCCCCGTCCCACCTTCTACGAGCACAGAGAGTGTGGGAGAGCAGGCCTCCAAAATCGCCGTCCGCAAAGTGACACTTGCACGGGTGAGCGGGCGATCAGGTTTTTGAGGAGCGTACTCGCGACTGCTCGCTTGACCAGCGGTGATCAAGTTCCTCGTCGTCGGCGTCGTTCGAGGGACTGCACTGCGTACATCCACCTTCATCGACTGCGTACGAGTACATCGAACACACACATAAGATGTATCGTGTGAATGGAGTCATTGATGCCTTGAGTATTGGTCCCTCCGCAGGGTACAATCTGTTATTTCTATTTGTGCAAATTTTACTGTTGTTTACTGCTTATGTGAGTAGTGATACACATATGCACATACATATCGTCACGTACATCATTATGATTTTCTAGATTAAATTAAAACGGAAAATGACTATTTCTTTAACACCTCCACACGTAATTCCTTTCCTCCACGAGTATTCTCAGAAAAGCTTGTCGAAAAAAAAGACAAAACAAATAGACCCAAAATTTATCAGCTACACATCCAAACAGTTTGCATTCCATGTCTGAGATAATGTGCTACTTGAAAGAATCTCAATTATCAATCTAACTCTGCATTTTCTTGGATATTGTGCACTATCTAGATTCTGAAAGAGGCTGTTCGCTGCGGCTGGATTAAAGCCGTTTGGACTGCTGCAGCTGCAATCCATAGAGAGAAAAATACTGTAGAAGCCGCAGCCGCAGCCGGATTAAAGCCGCAGCGAACACGCTCAAAATTAACTGGTTACAAACGCGGCTATAGTATGACGATATAGTGAAGACTAAGATCAAATAGTCAATCTGCATTTATGGTACATGCTTCGTATTATGATACATGCTTTATCCATTTTTAAACTATCAGACGTTTGCACATGTATCTCTATAAAAACTATGAAAAACAAGCGGCAATGAAAAAAAGGCGGAAAACTGGAGAACCATCTTGAGAGAGCGTCAAATGAGAAAAGTTGAGCGGAGAAAGCAAAAGGAGCCGAACGAGAGCACTGTTCCTGTGCACCTCGCCCCTATAAGCGCTCCTCCCGAAGCCCACCACCACACATATGCCACCTCCGCTTCTCCCCCTTCTCTTTCTTTGGTCAGTCCCAAACCCTAACAGCCCACCACCCTCCGCGACGAGGAGGCCGAGTGGGGCTTAAACCCTACCGCCCCCGAAGCCCAGCGGCGGCCATGAAGACGCTGTGCCCCAAGCCCGGCAAGGGCGGCAAGATCCACCCTTCGCCCGCCGAGGACCCCACCGCGGCGGCATTCCGCCTCCTCCCGGCCGCCATCCTCGTCCTCGTCGCCGGGCTGTGCCCCGAGGACCAGCGGGTGCTGGCCCACCTCGTCACGCGCTCGTTCCTGCTGGGCTGGGACACCATCACGACGCCGCCGCCGCCGGAGCAGGCGCGCGGGGGCCCGCGTCGCCGGCGCGGCCACCCGCCCACCGTCGGGTGCCTGTGCTTCGAGTGCTACGGCAGCTTCTGGTCGCGGTGGGACTGCTCGCCGCAGCACGACCGCATACACGCCGTCCTCGACGCCTTCGAGGAGCACCTCAACGCCGCCGAGTCCGCCGCCACCGCCACCCCTCCCTCCTCCAAACGCCGCGACAAGGGAAAGCGCAGCAGGGCTCCTGCAGCCACTACACCTCCGCCGCAGCCGCCGACGCGGGGCAGCCCCGAGTCCCAGGAGCCCCCATCCGAGGTGGCGCAGGAACCCTCGGCGCCGCTCCTCCCTTCCTGCCCTTGTACCCCGCCACCACCGGCCCCCGCGGCGTGCCTCTCCGAGAACAAGGAGAATGTCCCGGAAGAGACTGGCGCGGAGGCCAAAGCGGAGCAATGCGGCGGCGAGGTGGCGGCGGAGGCCGAGGAAGAGAGGAAGCGCGGGTGGGCGGACGTGATGGGCGGGGTGCTGAACCTGCGCCGCTGGGGGATTTGGAGCCCCGCCGTGGAGAGCGGCGCCACCTAGGGGCGGCAGGCGGCCAATGGCATTCCTGTAAATGCTGGGCCTCTCTAGGGTACTTTTGGCAATAGATCGGACTGCGCACGCAGCAGCAGAGGTAGAGAGAGAGAGAGAGAGAGAGAGAGAGAGAGAGAGAGAGAGAGAGAGAGAGGCGCTGTTAACTCTTTTCTCTCCTCTGTTGGGGCAGGGAAATGGTGATCTGCAAGCGCGGGTAGCTACTGTATTTTGGGGTAATTATGGCAACTAATGATGGTGCAACTGCAACTGAAACAAGATGAACATCACTTGGTGCTTGATAACTGTGTGGATTCTGGTCTTGGCCAATGCCGCTGGTCGATCCGGTCCTGCTGGTTTCTCCAGCTCTTGATGAACTGGTGTAGTAGTTCTTGCCTAGTTAGTTCTTCAGGAGGCAAGCGATGAATCTTTCATCATTTCCGTCTGGTATTTGCCTTATCCGCTAGGACACCCTTCGGCGGTTCGGCCCCAGTTCCTTTTTCTTCCCCTTCTGAGTATCCATTATCTTTTGTTTTGCCTGATCTGTCTTTATAGCATTGTATTCTTTCGTCCCAGTACCATTCTCAGCTCGAGAGAGAGATGGAGTGGGTGGGGCATGGTGACATGTGCTTATCAGCTGGACAACACGAGCTATCGCTATCAGAGAGGAGTAGCATCGGCCATTGTTTGGCGGCAGCACTGGTGGGGATTGTTTTGGGATCCAAGGGGGTTCATTACTCCGTCCCCGAGTACACCGTGGACCAGTCGTCCATAAAACCGGAGCAGTCCTGAATCTCATCTAGGTTCACTCGTACACATCCTGGGTCGTCGTACCTGGAGTACTACTCTCCAGTCCAGTCCTTATATACTCTACGCAGCTTGCCGAATACTACAAATTGTGCCATTTCTGTTTTCTTTATATAGATAATATGCTGTCACAAACTGTTGCATCCTGACGGTGAAACCAGCGGGACAAGATTAAGTAGTACTCCTTCCATTTACAAAATCACTTCTTTCTACGACTTTTTTTTTGATATAATGTTACGTGTATATATAAATGAATAACAAAAGCTATATGCCTAATAAACAACACATCTTATAGTTTGAAATTGTAGTTTAAACTTTAAAATAGAGAAAATAGTTTATTTCTATCAAACTTCCTCCACTATAAAATATGAAGTTTATCAAAGTAACTATAACGACTAAGAGGGGGACTATCCTCTATTTTTCCTCCTAATCAAAATCCACATAATAAATAAATAATTTTATAGCCCAAGAGACTAAACTAGCTGTTGCAACTGCAACTGATCATTCTACATACCTTCATACCACTAAGCATGGTCCAGTGTCTCTCAACAGCTATTATTTGTTGCCGACCATTGGGTATGCTCATAATGTCTTATATCTATTAATAGGTGTGCGCCCGTGCGTTGCAACGAGAACATATAATAGCCTTGATAACTTATGTACGTTGGGGATGAGCATCGACATATATCTGACTGGATCTTCTTCTTCCTTGGGGATCTGGAGGAAAGTCTGCTCGGAAGCCAAACATGTTAAGACCTGATCATGTGCTGCCCTTGTGTCTCTGATCATCATCAGCACACTATTCGACGCTTGTATGAGTCTTGTTAATTTGCATGCCTCATGCATAGTCTCTCACCATCAATTCACTATGCATAGTCTCTCTGTCGCGACCGGTGTGCCGGACGCGCCTCAATGACTGAAGCCGACGTGTCTAAGCCTGGTTAGTGGCCTAAGTATGTCAGATGTCATGGAGTCTGTAATCAGGGCACCGCCTGTGGGCCCAGTCGTCAGTGCCTAAGTGCAGAGTATGTAATAAGCGAGACTGGAGAACTTGAGAGACAAGAAAGAAAAGAAATCAGAAACCTGCCGCTGGAACCTTTCCTGGCGAGCGCCCACCTCTCTCTCTCTCGTTCGTTTGAGTACGTACCTCACGCCATCGGAGATCCTCGGTGGCCACGGGGCACAACAGTTGGTATCAAAGACCAGTTGATCTTCGGCACGCTACCGCGGGTGTCTGCATATTCCGTCGATCGTCACCGTAATAGGCACGGGTTTGGTGAGTTCTCGACGTTTGCCGCGCAGCACCAGCGGCGTCGATTGAATCCCCGTAATTCCCACGCCACCACAGTCCGATTTGCGGGTAGTCACCACGGCGCCGCCGAAACCTTCTGTCCAGACTCGTTTCGTCCTAGATGAGATGGCCGCCGTGGGGGAACGTGAAGAGGAACGCTGGAATCACCTCAATCAGAGCATTGATCTGCTGTTTACAAGGCTGGGCGACGTCACGCGCGCGCAAGAGCAGATGCAGATCCACCAGGACTTGGGGGTGAAGGCTATGGAGCAGGTTCTCAAAGATCAAGCCACCTTCGCGCAACAACTCGAAGCCACAAGCAAGGCGGTGGATCTTCTCACACGCGAGCGCCGACCTTCGGCGGAGTGGGACACTTCCTCACAGTTCTCCAGGGAGGCGCAACCCTCTCTGCATCAGCGTCCACCACGTCCCTCTGGTTACCACCCTGGTGAGCATCATCATCATCGCCCCCCACCGGTTATTCCTCATGATTGGAATGAAGGCATGCAAGGGTATCGTCATACCACACCCAAGTTGAACTTTCCAGAGTTTACTGGGCGCGATCCACGTATCTGGCGCCGGCACTGTGAGGATTACTTTCTGTTCTACAATGTTCCTGAGCACCTTTGGGTTACTTCTGCAACAATGCATATGAGGGATAATGCTGGGAGGTGGATGGAGGTGCAGCGCCTCAAAGGGGGTTTTCCTTCCTGGGCCCAATTCATGACCGATGTGGAGGATAAATTTGGTGCTTATGATTATGATCATGCTATGCAGGATTTGTTCACTCTAAAGCAAACTGGTTCAGTTGAGGAATTTTATTTCCAGTTTCAGTCTCTGCAATTTCGGCTAGAGATGCATAACAGTGGTTTTAACAGAATGTTCTTCATCAATCAATTCACTCGCAATCTAAAACCCGAATTGGCTGCGATGGTCCAATCTCACATACCTCGTACAATGGAACAGGCAGTGCATATTGCCAAGATCCAAGAAGCCTTATTCGATCGTCCACAATTCAAGTACAGTAAACCTGCATTTCCACACAAGGCTCAGTTTGGAATTTCTGGTCGCCCTGAGGTAAAGATGAGTTCTACTTTCAATTCCCCATTGACTAAAGAACGCCAGAAGAGGGACTATTGTCGGGCCAATAATCTATGTTTCTATTGTCTAGCTCCTTTTGACCCTGCTCATTTAGCCAACTGTCCCAAGCGTCCCAAAACACAGTTGAATGCTGTCGTGGTGAATGATTTGGATATTCCTCTCACAGAAGATATTCTTCATCAGTTGGACATGGAAGATGCTCTTTCCTCTGAGTTTGGTCAGTTGTCCCTGAATGCACTTGCAGGAACTGATACGGGCCATACATTGAAACTACGAGCTATGGTCAAAAACAAGGTCATGCTGACCCTTGTCGACAGTGGGAGCTCGCACAGCTTCGTCAGTGCCGCTTTCCTTAAGACTTGTGGTATTCCATCTACACCTCGGTCGCCTTTAACAGTGAAAGTAGCCAATGGAGAGCTACTGGTGGTTGACCAGCAAGTTCATCAACTAGAGTGGTGGATGGAAAGATGGCGCACATATCTCCAACGACAGGAGTTTATCATCCGAACTGACCATCAAAGCCTCTCATACCTCACTGAGCAACATCTTCATTCAGACATGCAGAGAAAGGCCATGACTCGTCTGATGGGTCTGCAATTCAAAGTAGTCTATCGCAAGGGCAAAGAGAACATTGTGGCTGATTCCCTGTCCCGGGTGGGGCACCTTTGCAGCACTACAACAGTGTCTCATGTCCAACCAATTTGGCTGCAAGAGCTGTTGAACAGCTACAATACGGACCTAGCAGCACAGGACTTACTTGCTAAACTGGCCCTCCATTCTCCGGATGAGGAAGGATTTTCTTTATCCCAGGGTATCATTCGCTACAACAACAAGATTTGGGTGGCCAATAATTCAGCGTTGCAAACCAAGTTGATCAACAGTTTTCACTCAACTGCGGTTGGGGGTCATTCAGGTTCTAAAGGGACTTATCATCGCATCAGCCAGTTGTTTTACTGGAAAGGTCTCAAAAGTGCTGTGGAGGATTTTGTGCGTCAGTGCTCGGTATGCCAACACGCCAAACACAGTAACACTCATCCAGCTGGTCTTTTACAGCCATTGCCCATTCCTGCTGGCGCATTGCAAGACATCACTATGGACTTCGTCGAAGGGCTGCCATCATCTGAGGGTTATAATTGCATACTCGTGGTCGTGGATAGGTACACTAAGTACGCACATTTCATTCCATTGAAACATCCATTCACAGCACAGCTAGTGGCGCGGGCTGTTCTAGACAATGTGGTGAGGCTCCATGGTTTTCCCAAGACCATTGTTTCAGATCGCGACCGCATTTTTCTCAGCGCATTCTGGAAAGAACTATTTGCTTTATTTGGCACTGGTTTACTGCGGAGCACAGCCTATCACCCTCAAACCGACGGCCAATCGGAGCGCGTCAACCAATGTCTTGAAATGTACTTGCGATGTGCAGTTCATGACATTCCCAAGCGTTGGAAGCACTGCATTTCCTTGGCTGAAATATGGTACAATACCGGTCTTCATTCTTCCCTGGGTTGTTCTCCCTTCAAGGCATTGTATGGCTATGAGCCTGACATCGGTTTTTCAATTGCTCCTACACAAGACACTCCAACCGAAGCTCTCACTTAGGTCACTGAAAGGGATGCTCATATGCATCAACTGAAGGAAAATCTTGCTAGAGCTCAAAACAAAATGAAGCAGCTCGCCGATCACCATCGTGTGGATCGCCAATTCCAAGTTGGAGAACAAGTACTCCTTAAGTTACAACCATATGCCCAGAGTTCAGTGGTGAATCGACCATACCCCAAACTAGCATTCAAATTTTTTGGCCCATTTGAAGTGCTCCAGCGAGTTGGTTCTACAGCTTATCGCCTTAAATTACCTGATGGCTGCCTCATCCATCCAGTCTTCCATGTCAGTCAACTGAAACCTTTCACACCAAATTACACGCCAGTTTTTGCAGATCCCAAAATGCTGCTGGATTTCAGTACCACTGATCTTCAACCTGAGCGGGTTCTGGAGCGTCGTCTAGTGAAGAAAGGCTCTAAGGCTGTCCCATAGGTGCTGGTGAAATGGACTCACCTTCCAGTGCACTCGGTGACCTGGGAAGACTGGTATGTTCTACAGGCCAGGTTTCCTTCGTTCGTTGCTTGTGGACAAGCAACCGCTGCAGGGGGGGAAGCTGTCGCGACCGGTGTGCCGGACGCGCCTCAATGACTGAAGTCGACGTGTCTAAGCCTGGTTAGTGGCCTAAGTATGTCAGATGTCATGGAGTCTGTAATCATGGCACCGCCTGTAGGCCTAGTCGTTAGTGCCTAAGTGCAGAGTATGTAATAAGCGAGACTAGAGAACTTGAGAGACAAGAAAGAAAAGAAATCAGAAACCTGCCGCCGGAACCTTTCCTCGCGAGCGCCCACCTCTCTCTCTCTCGTTCGTTTGAGTACGTACCTCACGCCATCGGAGATCCTCGGTGGCCACGGGGCACAACACTCTCACCATCAATTCACTATTCATCAAGTACATGAAGAAAGCTGTCGCATTTGTCAAACCGAAGGACATGACTGTGTACTCATAAAGCCCATACTTGGTAATAAATGTTGTCTTTGGTACGTCCGAAGGCCAAATCGTGAGCTGATGATAACCTGACCTTATATCTATCTTCGAGAACACAATGACTCCTCTCAACTGATCGAACAGATCTTCAATTCTAGGCAGGGGGTAGTTGTTCTTGATAGTGACTTCATTCAAGGCTCTATAATCAATGCACATCCTCTTCGTACCATCTTTCTTCTCCACGAACAACACTGGGGCGGCCCAAGGCGAGGTGCAGGGTCTGATGTAACCCTTCTCCAATAACTCATCTATCTGCTTCTTGAGTTCCACCAATTCTGGTCCGGACACTCTATAGGCTCTCTTTGAAATAGGGGCGGTGTCAGGGATAAGCTCTATGGCAAATTCAACTTTTCTCTCATGTAGCATGCCTGGTAAATCCTCGGGAAACACATCCGGGAATTCTGATACTACTTTGATGGCTTCGAGTGGATTGACTTCCTCACTATGGGCAGTGATCTGGTGACAGCTTCCTTTCCTTGGTTTAGACAAGACCAGCTACACCAACACTTCCTCTCCTGACAAGGAACTAACTTCACAGTCCTCTTATCATAGCTAAAGCCTGCTTGGTATTTGGTCAACCAATTCATCCCTAAGATGACATCTATGTATACATCCTGGGTACCCATTACTATCAGATCAGCGGGGAACTCTATCCCCCTTATTTGAACTCTTGCACTTGGGAAAATTTATATGTGTGGGTCCTCCCACTAATTAAACTAACCCACATAGGTGGGTACATGGGTGCTACTTTTATGTTGTGTGTTTCTACCCATGATGCAGTCAAAAAAGAATGTGTTGCTCCAGTATCAAATAACACATTTGTGGAATGAGATTCGACTGAGAACGTACCTAGTGCCACTCCTGGGGTCTCTTAAACTGTGTTGGCCTCTAGGTGGTTCACCTTTCCATACTGGGCACGGGGTTGTCCACGGTTGCTAGCTCCTTGCTAAGGTGCATTCTAGCTTGCAGTGGCATTAGGAGCTTACTACTGTTGAGCTGCTTTCTTTGGGCAATGAGTTGCCTAGTGGCCTTATTCCGCACAGTGGAAACATCCACGACCTCCTCCTTGCGTTGGGGCTACTTGGTTGCTTGGATTGGTTGATGGGGCAGGAAGGCGAGGTGCCTAGTTGTTTTGTCGCTTATACCAGTTTCCTCCCTGTTGGTTGTTTTGGCGGTACTACTGCTGCTACTGAGGGAACTGCCTCTAGAACTACTGTTGATGCGGACGTTGATGCTGGTGCTGGTGCTAGTGCTAGTGTCCCTGAGGGTGACTCTGCTTGAATTGCTAGGTGAACTGCCTGAGAAACGTGGGCGACTGTTGCTCCCAGCCTATGGTCCACCAATCTTGCGCTTCTGGTCTTCCATCTCCCGGCGCTTCCTCTTAGTCATGATGGCTATATCAATCAGATGTTGAAAGGTAGGGAAGGTATGGTTCATCAGCTGGTAGTGAAAGGGGTCAACCAAACCTCTCAAGAACTTGTACTGCCTCTTGGCATTAGTGTTGACATCTCTAGGTGTGTAGCGAGATAGTTGCAGAAACTTGTCCCTGTACTCACTAACCGATAAGGGTCCTTGCTTCAGTGCTAGGAATTCTTCCTTCCTCTCTATCATCAAACCTTCAGGCACGTGGTACTGGCGGAAGTTATTTCTGAACTCCTCCCAAGTAATGGCTTTAGGGTCGACATGGGTGGCGAGGTAGGACTCCCACCAAGACTATGCTACTCCCCTTAGCAGACAGGGACCATATAGAACCTTCTCGCGGTCATTGCACTGAGCGGTATGCAGCTCCCGCTCCACTGTGCGTAACCAGTCTTCAGCGTCCATGGGGTTTGCAGAGTGGGGAAACACAGGGGGATGACCTCTCATGAACTCAGCACGCTTGTCTCTGGGCATCTGTGGCATCTGCACTTGCGGTTGAGGTTGAGGTTGAGGCTGAGGCTGTTGCACCTGTTGCATGGCTACTAGGGTCTGACCAATCGCTTGAACTGCCTGAGTCTGCATTAGAAACATCTGCTCTATTATCATTGGGGGCGGTAGTGGCAACTGCTACTGGGGTGCCTCATCCTATGGTGTTTGTTGCTCTTGCTGGGCACGCCTTCCACATCGGCGCCTGTTGTCAGACATCTGTAGAAAGCATTCACACATCATACCTGACTCTGCAGTCTTTTAGCATAAGAAACGATATATAGAAGTTTTCATAACACTGAACAAATGAGCATCTTCACTGACTCGAAACAGCCAACACTTCTTCTCAGATAAAGAGGAAAGTGGAAATAAAAGGTTGCCCAACTAAATGACTAACTTTATTAATAAATACACCAGATTGTAGGGGATACCCACACTTTGATGACAATCATTACAAAGAGCCAAATCCATCATTAGTTCATCATGACAAATATAGAAATACATGATAAGCACACTACTCTAACTAACTAAAACTGACTAAGACTAAGACACTGACTTAAACATTTATTACAAACTCTGACTCTAGTGATCTAGGGCTCCAAGTTTATCCAGGTCCTGCAGTCAGGGTTGCCATGTAACACCCTAAATCCGTCAATTGAAAATAACTTATTTTATATTATTACTTTCTAATAGAAAAGAAAATATTTGATTTTTTACATAACGAAAATAGTAATAAAAATATGTTATTGAAAATTTTCTTGAATAAATAAAATTTTGTCAAGTGTTTGTTGCATTCATGTCGAAGCACAAATTTTGTTCGATTTGATTCGTAAATATAATTCTTGGATTTAATTTAGTGAGAAAGATCTCATTTTATAAAATACTAATGAATTGTTAAAAAAATTTTGGAAATATGCATTTTGATTTGTTAATAATAGTCTTGAATTTTAGAAATATATATGTAAATCCATTATTCAGATTTATTTGTTGGTGTGAATCTTTCCATAAAAATATAATGAGTTGCTAAAAAAATAAATTTATAAAAATATGTAAATATTATTTAAGGTTTTATTAATAATTTTAAGAATATATATATATATATTTTATTATTGAAAATAGGGAAAAGGAATTTCGAAATTAAAACAGAAAAGAAAATCACATCGCTCGCTTAGCCCAGCTATCCCACGTGAACCTCACCCTCTCTCCTAACACTCACTCTCACTTGCACAGGGACCCACCTCGTCAGCCCCCACCTTTCTTCTCTTGTCTGTTTTTGCTCCAGGAAATGAGACGCCATCGCTGTTTCATGTGCCTTCGCATTCAGTTGGGCATTTGTCTCTCTCCGCGCCCACCGCGCCCACGCAACAATAATGGAGCAGACTCGTAACGCCGCGGCGCTTCCTCTGCTTCCCCACTGCATCATACGTCTTTCCCTCTCATCTTCTTTGTTACTGCTCGCCATCAATGGCAGTTGTCGGTCGCTGACTGCTCGTCTCCCCGTCCTCGCCCTATAAAATCAGCAGTGAGCTCTCCTTTTTTTCACTGCTCGCGATTTCATCGGTCGCCCGTGTGTTCTGTTTATGCTAGCCTCCGTGCAGCCAGGCCATCGCTCTTTGTCCACTCGGTGTCGCTCTGTTGTGTAGCTCGCCGGTGCTGTTGCCCTTCGTTCGTCGTTGCTCTGCCGCTCGCCACGCCTGCTAGCGTGTCGTGTTGCTGGTGCGCGCTCGCCTGTCCTGTTATGTACCGAGTGCCATTTTCGCTGCTCACCAGCACTGTACCCTGCTCGCACGCCGCGCACTACGTGCTCTGTCTTCGCTGCCAGTGCCGTACATACTGGTGAGGCCTCCCCGCGCGGAAGTTCTTCGTGTCGTTGTTGTCGGAGCCGCGCTCGTGCACAACCACGAAGTCGTCGGTTCCTCGCCTGCCCGTCACCCGAGCACACTGTCGTCGAAGCCTCATTCGGGCAGTCTGCTCTACTCAGTCCCTAGTGCCGAGATCTCTTGCGATCTCGACGACGACCCTGTTCCTTGCTATTGTGTCGAACCAAGGTAGAAGAAGGTAAAAACAAAATCACAAACTACCACTCCAAGTATATGTTTAATCGTGTATAGACCTTGCGACAATATTCATACTTTAAAATATTTATTTGATACTCAAATAAACTAAACACTATTTTGTTAGCTTCGTAAATTTGTGCTAAAATCTTCAAATCAGTGTTTGCAACAATCTACATGTTTTTGTAATTTTAAATCTGATTTGTGACTGTTATAATAAATTTATCCGTAGTTTTCCAATTATGAAGCTAAAAAGAATTGTAGATCACCTTTTCATAATCAAACGTTCTAAATAAACAAATATATAATTATCTTTTTATGATTTAGATTTATATTCAAGTATTTCATGTTTAAATATGCCAGATAGAGATTTCTAATAATATTAATATAGCTTAATTCACCCACATAACAAAAATGATAGATTAAATATCGTTCAACATAATTTCCTTTTAATGAATTAGATCATTTGTTTCTAATTTAGAACTAAAGAGAATTAATAGATTAATTATCATTTCTCATAATTTATTAATCAAACCTATAGTCAATTTGTTAATAAGTAGATATATGGCATGATTAATCATTTTATAGAATTTATTCCATGATATATATATATATATATATCACTTAGTTTTTCCTAAAGAAAAAATAATGAAATTAGTGTTCATCTTATTTTATAATAATTAAAACGTTGGTTTACATATTGTTTTGTATATAGCTTTCTTAATAAAGAATATATGCTATGTACTCTCTAATAAAAATAAAAGATAGTCATTTGTTCATTATCTTTTGCATGAAACTTCACTTAAGGCATATATCATAGCTCCTTATAAATAGATGTTTAATAATATAATTATGATCTTTTCACATAAAAAGTTGTTTAAGTTATTTATTAGCTTTTTATAAAAGTAATGTTTAATAATGTGTTTCATAACTCATCAACCTTAGTTATATAACATATATCTTTTCTAAAAAGGTTTAATAATGTTTAATAATGTGTTTTATAATGCTTCATAACTAAGTGTTCAATAAATGTGTTTTATAATCCTTTAGCCCATAGCCTTAGTTATTCTATATAACGTTTTCTAAAAAAGATTAAATTGGTTCACCTAATGGTTATAAATTTATAATTAAGATATTTTCAAGCTTAAGTCTTGTTTGATAAAATAAGAACCAAATCTTTTGCAAAAGAGCGTCTTTTATTATAACCATTGCTTGTGGTGTTTTTTTGAAAAGCAAATGCTCTTTTTGTTATGCTTTCTTTTAATTTGGTCCATGGTGAATGTTGTATGTTATTGAGTAGTGTTTGTTTATGTGATGTTTAGTGATTGAACCTATATTTGAGAATCAAGATTCAATTTTGAAGAAGAACCTCAAGTTTCCTTTAAGCAAGGCAAGTGGACTTCTCTCTCTGCATACTCTGTTTGATCCCAAACAATACATTTAATAAAGTTTACTCTTGGATATATGCATAATTTGATGGGTTACCTATTCAGATACACCTAATCCTTTCAACCTTATTCCTTGATCAAACCTAGGTATTATACTTTACCTTAGTAGCTATGCTATTGCTACAACTTAACTTTCTGCAGTCACTCCTGTTTATGATATTAATGTTCCAAATTGTAAGTTTACATTATTGTTGCTAATCCGACGATTAAGCAAGATCATATGATTTAATTGGAACATGGAGTGACCACCTAGGAAAACAGTGCTACCATGAGGGTGGTATGGGATGTCCTTGGCTAAATGGGAATTCTTATGTTGGGTACTGGTCTTGGTCGACTAGAACGGGGGCATCTGCCAAGCGCTTATATTTCTGACTCAGGCAGATTGGATACGGGCATAGTTCCCAAGCTTTATCCTGCAGACTGGACTATAAGTTGGGTTACGTCAGATGTGCTCTAGGCAGTTTAACCATTTCCAACATCTGCATAGTGAGTACTCTAGGGAAAAGCCTCATAGTGAGACCCTAGCCAGTCACCTCAGAAGTGAATACGGGACTTGCAAGCCCGGGCTAGAAGGGAATCGTGACTCATGGGTAAAGATGCACCACCTCTGCAGAGTGTAAAACTGATATATTAGTCGTGTTAACGGTTATGAGCAGCCTGGACCCTCACATGATAATTGAACTTCAAGATGAAAATAAATCATGGTCCTTTATGGTTCAAGTGGTTCTGAGCTTATGCAGGTGATTATTTACATTGATGATATATATATGCTGAAGATTATCGCTTATGCTTAAATGGGTTTGGTATATACTTATACCTAGTAATCAGGTGTTGATAATAAAGTGTTGACCAACTAAAATGCTAACCGCATGAAACTTTAGCTTTACCTGGTTACCTTGCATTTTCACCCCACTTGATGAGCCCCGACCATAAGTGAGCTCATCCTTGCTTAATTTTGATCAGAAGTTTGCAGATGAAGATATGATGGTGAACTTGATGGATGCTAGTCTAGTGATACCCCCAGTCATCTTCCTGTGGAAGGATGTCCATGTTTCACTGTACTTTGATGAATAAAGGTTAAGACATAATGTCTGTTCAAAGTGTAATATATTAATATAATCTGTATTTACACTTTTATGCATTGTTCTTTGATATATTACATTTGTGACATCAACATATATGTGGAAATAGATCCTGGCACACATATGCTATGCATTTGGTTTTGCCCTTAAAACCAGGTGTGACATGTCATAAGCATAATGACCACGGGGCGGCGAGCGGTAAGGGTGTTGAGTCCCAATAACGGCGGGAGAACCATCCTCCTGATGGCAACGCTCCGCGCGCTCTGCACGCAGTTCCGCAATCTCTGCCTGAGCCTTGCCCAACTCGCCAAGGGCATGGCCCAGCTCGGTGTTAAGCACGACGACCATGTTGACTATGCTGTTCAATCTGGGATTGCTCTCACCAACTAGTGAGACAATCACACCACCGGTACTAGTCGAACGGCGGGGGTATGTCACATCCGGTTATAGAAGGCAAACTGGATGTGAACCATGTATGCCCCAGGATCAGCAATTCACATGCACAACAGTTACATAGTTGGACATCATCACACAATGCTCAAATAATAACGTAAAAGGGTATTAATTTGATTACATTATGATGCCCGAGACATCTACATAGTCATTAACATAAAATCAAAGTGCGAAAACGAAACGTAGCAACACACGGCCTTCACAGGCAGCCGATTGGGGGTTTGCCGCTAATCCACGCTTAGAACTCATCATAGTCTTAGAACTCCTAGAAATCCTCCACCATGACTTGATCTTCTCCTGAGCAGTGGTTGAAATGTGGACAACCTAGGGGCAGGGGTTGGTGTTGTCAAGCAAGGGTGAGTACACAACAACATACTCAACAATTGTCCCGTTTGGATAAGGTGGACTAGCTTTATGTGGGGCTAGGATCAAAGCAGTTGTTTTTAGTTGGTCAGGTAGTTTTACTAGTAGAGAGCTAGGTTTTAGCATTAAACCTAAGTTATTAGACCAAAAATACCCCTTCCAAATGAAAAGAATACCAGAAACCATAGTCATAATCATCACCATCAAAACCATAATTATGTGTATCATCATATGTAATCATAGTATCTCTAATCAAAGGAGCTACCAAGGCCGCTCATAACCGTGAGCACGGCTGATATATCAGTTTCATAACACTCTGTAGAGGTTGCACACTTTACCCATGAGTCGTGATTCCCTCTCTAGCCCGAGCTTGCAAGACCCTTATTCACTCCTGAGGTGAATGGCCAAGAATTCACTATGAAGCCTTTACAAAGATTCCCTGAGGCTGTAGCCGCCCGTTAGGTTTCCTAAATATACCGCGCTCCTCTCCAAGGTGTTAGGGACTGCCGGCCCAATAGTCCATGGTCCAGCCCAACTATATGATGGCTTGTGCTACAAAGGGGCAAGGAAGGAGAGGAACAGGGGCATCAAGGAATTATTACAGAAACTTACACTGTCTAGTCTCTACTTCTCAGCGACTACTGTTCATCTTCTCCATCCCTCTCCTCTCATGTACCCAGACCCCTTTTCCTTCTAGATCACTATAGCTGTTGCGCTTCTCCTTTCTGTTTTTCCCTTACTCCTATTCCCCAAACTCTTCTCTGAATTTGTACCAGATTCCCTGAATTTATGTTCTTCATGCCGCTGAATTGAGTTGAGTGACCTAAGTTGCTAACAACTGGTATCAGAGGCGTTCGATCCTTGGAGTTTTCTACCTTGACTGCATTGCATCGACATGTTGCTCGACACGAAGCTCATCCTCGACGCCATTAGCGAGCTCTTCGACAAGTTCGATGCGCAATGGGCCATGCGGGATGCCGCGCGAGAGGCATCCAGGCGTGTCCTTGTTCCGACCTAGTCCACGGTTGTCGGAGCTGACGTGGTCGCCAACAACTGGGGCAACCTCTTCGACAGTGGCATCGACTCCGATGAGCAGCGCTACGAGGAATCCATCAACGCTGACAATTAGGGCGGATTCTTCGGTAGCGAGGACGCGGCTGCCAACGCCGAGTTCGCCATCGATCCGCCAGACGACCCCAAGAGATTCATCCTCCCCAACGCCTCCATCGACGAGCCCAACATTGACCCCGCGCTGGCCCGCACCAACTCCGGAGCGGTGGACGACTCCATCAATGCGCTCGTCACCTCCACCAACCCCGACGCGCTGCTCGACGTCGTCCTTGCGGACGCGCTTGCGTTCTTCACTCGCCCCGAGGAAGGCCGTGCTCCCTTCTTCCACAACGAGATCTTGGGCGTCGTTCTCGCGCTCGCCCAAGATAGTACTTGTCAGTACCCTGAACCAGGGGTACCCCTTACTACAGTATGAAGACGCGGTACCCACGTGGCTATCTCTAGTTGCATGGTGAACAGCACGTGACCCCACCACGTGGACGGCTCCGGGGTCACCACGTGGCCAGAGAAGACGATGTACTCCAAGGTATCAACAGTGGGTCCGGACCCCCATGGGAAAGTGCCGGACCTCTGTATATACTGACCGGACCCCCGAGTGAGGTCCAGGACCTCCACGGGCGCAAACCAGATCCCTAGGATGGGTCCTGGACCCCTCTGAGTGGGGTCCGGGCCACTCATGACAGGGTCCCAGGATTCTGGGGCAAAGAATACCCAGGCCTTAATCAAGGCCAGGTGGGGGTCCAGAGCCGACATGTGTTTGGACCTTACCGCATGCGCTCCTGCTCCCCACTCAGGCGGAGCCCCAATGCTGCCATGTGGCATGGTGTATGTGACGTAAGCCAACGGGCGGAGCCTGACGTAAGGCCTCTAGGCTGCACGGCCTTTGCATTTATTGCGGATAAGGCGCGCCGCCTGTCCAATCCACTAGCAGGCGATGTGCCGCCTCGGCATTTAATGAGCCCTGTCCATTCCACTGGCAGGTGATATGTCGCCTCAGCATTTAATGAGCCCTATCCACTCCGCTGGCAGGCAGCGACCAGACCATCCCACAGGCGGCGTGCCTGTCCATTCCATTGGCAGGCGGCACATCCATATTGCCGCATGTACTACACTCATCAGGACTCGCGCGTTACCGAGGAAGCAGCGCGGTATATCAATACTATATGGACTACGGACATTATGGCGCTCGGAGATCGCCCAAGCGTTACAGCATTAGTTACTTCCTTCCATTTTACCCCTGGGCCCACATGTCGGGGCTCAGTATCCTTGTATGTGCCTCCCTTGGGCTATAAAAGGGAAGGCACACAACGTTACAAGGCAGAAGGACTTAGACACGCTCTCACGCTCACTTAGACTCAGACTCTCATACAATACACAGACAGTGGAGTAGGGTATTATGCTCCGGCGGCCTGAACCACTCTAAACCCTTGTGTGTTCTTGTGTTCATCCCAAATCCATCTAGCAGGCAAAACACTTAGGCCCCTCCTCATCTTAGGATTTAGGGTGGGTGCGTTCCGCCACCCAGCCAGAGAATTTCCTCTCCGACAGTACTGCTGCTACTGCTAGAGGACGATACCTTCAGCCCTTCCTGAAGGAGATGGCCACAGAAGATGGCAGGGATGGTCATGACGCCAGCGTCCACGAGGCCCTTAACGCGGCCTTGCTGTCGTCAAACGCCTTCAGCTCGCTCAAGCGAATTCGGTGTCCTACTCCAAGTACGGGCTCTTGCTCAGCATCTATCACTCGATCAGCACCGAGGACGGGATTCTCACTCCCATGTCAATCTCAACATCCACGATGCTCCACTCGTCACCGACAAATGAGCTTCTCAGTGTATCGACCACAAGCCTTACCATACTGATTTCTTCACCATAGGTTCATCTCTCTACATGCACCCACTTGTTGTTTGAGGAATTGCCCAAGAGCAGTGGTGTTGTTGTTACCTGGAATTTCTGTCAGAACATTTCCTGGAACAACTCTATGTCAGTTGCTGCTTCACGCTCAACCTACACACTGCTTGGTATTGCAGATTTTTTGGGAGCTTGTTTGTTTCAGTTTGAGCCCAATATCAACTCCATCTGCATGCCAAGATTATGTGTGTTGTTGCCTATTGCAGCCAAGCAAGTTCTCCAACACCCTTGGCCTCCGCCTTTGTTATTTATGGTGTTGAGTGGTGTGTCTAGTCAGTGTCCATTGTCATGGTAGTTTTTCTATATGGTGGCTGCAGATTTTGTGATATGGTGGGTCACTTGGCCATGGACGCCCCCATGGTTACTTCCAGCTCGGCACATTTTTCTGTTCATGCATTTTGACATATCACATTTCTTGGTATACATCATTCTGAGGATTACACTCCTTCTAATGAGTACTCAGGCCCCAGCATTACTTCATTCCCAGTGCCATATGTGTATGCTAGTAGATGTTGCATACGAGTTGTTTGAGAAATTATTCACGTCTCATGGTGCTACTATTGGCTGCCTTTTGAAGGATATTTGTGAGCTTCTAGGAGAATGTAAATTGTTGGTGTTCATGATGCTAAGAGAGCTTTCCTGGGTGCTTTGCTGTAATTATGCATTCAGAATTTCTATCAGGGTGCCAATTTCTATTCCTTTGTTGAAATATGCTACAGGACATTGGCAGGATGCAAGTTTGTTTCAGTTTTTCAATTTGGCAACAACAACAAATGCACTTACAGGTGTTGGGGGAAAATTAGAAGTTACACATACTCTAGTTACTTGGTTGGACTGCAACCTGACCTCAATACAAGTACTGGTACTTCTGAGTGGCAATCTGATCTCAATCTTTGTCTTGGACAAAGTGCATCTGATGATCGTGTTCAAGGTATCACAGTGCAATCATGAGCTTCGTTTGATGCTGACCTCTATTGGAATAACATACCTAGTCAGTTGTGATCAATATTTGACATGGACCATTGGCCTGCTAATTCCTTGGGATCCTGGCAGAGTGGCGTTAAACCTCTAGATGCTACATGCCTAGTGTTACAACCTGTCAACGGTGTGTCACCTTTCCTTCTGTCCAAGTGCAAGAGAAAGAAAGGCTTTGTCCGTCGATGCTGCATTTGTGTTTGCATCACAAAGGATTCTCTAGGTAGTTCATTCAGTTATGTGGATCATGCTCATCTATTTGAGAAGCATCAGGTGCTTGCAATTTTCCTAGGATCCTGATGGAAGTAATGCTACACATCGACTTAAGGGCAAGCCGAATTTCAAGAAGGGGGAATGTTAGGGACTGCCGGCCCAATAGTCCATGGTCTAGCCCAACTATATGATGGCTTGTGCTACAAAGGAGCAAGGAAGGAGAGGAACAGGGGCATCAAGGAATTATTACAGAAACATACACTGTCTAGTCTCTACTTCTCGGCGACAATTGTTCATCTTCTCCATCCCTCTCCTCTCATGTACCCAGACCCCTTTTCCTTCTAGATCACTATAGCTATTGCGCTTCTCCTTTCTGTTTTTCCCTTACTCCTATTCCATAAACTCTTCTCTGGAAGAAGGGAGTGCGGCCTTCCTCGGGGCGAGTGAAGGACGCAAGCGCGTCCGCAAGGACGACGTCGAGCAGCGTGTTGGGGTCAGTGGAGGTGACGAGCGCATTGACGGAGTCATCCACCGCTCCAGAGTTGGTGCGAGACAACATGGGGTCGATGCTGGGCTTGTAGGTGGAGGCGTTAGGGAGGATCAATCTCTTGGGGTCGTCTGGCGGATCGATGGTGAACTTGGTGTTGGCAGCCGCGTCCTCGCTACCGAAGAATCCGCCCCAATTGTCGGCGTTGATGGATTCTTTGTAGCGCTGCTCATCGGAGTTGACGCCACTATCGATGAGGTTGCCCCAGTTGTTGGCGACCACGTCGACTCCGACAACCGTGGACTGGGTCGGAATAGGGACGTGCCTGGATGCCTCTCGCGCGGCATCCCGCATGGCCCATTACGCATCGAACTTGTCAAAGAGCTCGCTAATGGCGTCGAGGATGAGCTTCGTGTCGAGCGACATGTCGATGCAGTGCAGTCGAGGTAGAAAACTCCGAGGATCGAACGCCTCTGATACCAATTGTTATCAACTTAGGTCACTCAACTCAATTTGGCGGCACGAAGAACACAAATTCAGGGAATCTGGTACAAATTCAGAGAAGAGTTTGGGGAATAGGAGTAAGGGAAAACAGAAAGGAGAAGCGCAACAGCTATAGTGATCTAGAAGGAAAAGGGGTCTGGGTACATGAGAGGAGAGGGATGGAGAAGATGAACAGTAGTCACCGAGAAGTAGAGACTAGACAGTGTATGTTTCTGTAATAATTCCTTGATGCCCCCGTTCCTCTCCTTCCTTGCTGCTTTGTAGCACAAGCCATCATATAGTTGGGCTGGACCATGGACTATTGGGCCGGCAGTCCCTAACACAAGGGGCAAACCACCCTTAGCAGAGCGAGTCGCATACACCAAGCTCCATTGATGGCACAACAGTGAAGCAAACTACACCTTAGTTCCTCTAATTAATTAGCTAAGGGCATCACATACCACCCTCATGGTTGTATTGTTTTCCTGGTTGGTCATACAACGAACCAGTCCTTACGGAGAGGCACTCGAGAAACCGCTCGAGCCCCCTTAAATATCACAATGCCATAATCATAATCAAAAGTAAACCTCGTACCATAAATAATCTCATCATGTTCATTGATTAAAGTAAAGCGCTAGCATAGAGCTAATCCAAAAATGATCCAACCCAAATAGGTGAACAAGGACAGGATAAACAAAGACTAGTCAATTGTTAGGTATAAATTATGTAAATGTCGGGATATGAATTATAAAATGAGTAGGACATAGATAGGTCAGAGGACACTTGCCTTCACCAAGCAGCTGCTGCTCAGGGTCTTCTCCTGTAACTCCTTCGGACTCCACTAACGGACCGTTATCTATACGAGTTTAAACATACATTCCACAATCTTAACATAGAAAGAAACAATGCACCACACAATAAAATATTACAACTAAACAGACGCGTGGCGCATGGCTCGCATCTATGACTATGCGAGAAAATAAACTACAATGGTCGAGGCTACGGCCGAGAGACATAACAATTACGTTCAGCGGCTATGGATTAAAATACTTATCTCGACATAATCACATTAATTGATAATCATGTAATGCATAAATAAAATTAGCACTAGATCCTAATTAGTTTGGTATTTGATTAATTGTCGTTACACTACGCACTTTAATTATTATACGCGATCCTAGGTGAATTTAAAAGGATCATCGCGCGGCGAAGCGCACGACACAACGCACTACTGAAAAGGAATTATAAAGGTTGTCACGCGGCAAAGCGAGCAACACAACGCGCTACTCGAACGGAATTAAAAAGGATTATCGCGCAGCGAAGCGCGCGACACCACACGTGACTCCAATAGGGTTTAAAACGTTACGACGCGCGCTGGGGGTTGCGCGCACGGGGACAGAGCGAGCAAGGGTTGCACAGGGGCCACGCCGGGGTCCGAGCCGCCAATGGGGCCGTGCCGCTAGGGCACCACGCCAGGGGGGGCCGTGCACCGGTGGCCGTGCGCTGGCGGGCAGCGAGCCGAGGAGGGGCTGCACTCGTTGGGGAGGGTCCGGCTAGGGGTGCACGCAGGGGGGAAGGGAGAGAGGGGAGGGAGGAGAGAGGAACTCACCATGGGCTCGACCGACGGTAGCAACTACTCACCGGGATCCAACCTAGGGTAGGGAGAGAGGTGGAAGAGAGGGAGGTTACTTTGCGTGGGAAAGAGGGAATGGGGGTGTCGCAGAACCTCCCAAGTTATCGAGCCCACATGCACCAGTCTTTCCTCGGACGGCTATGCATGTGCACCAAACAACTTAATAGGATATGTTCGAGTGTCCCAAGGACCCCGGATAAACCACTTACCGCCAAGATCGCAGGATTAAGTAAACACAAATCACACATTAACATTTGCAGCGGAAATTCTTTATTGCAAAATGGTTACAAGTTACAACATTTACAAATTATAACAAAATTATAATATATATCATCGGAGTTTATTACAAAAGAAATTGATTCAAAAAGATTACAATTTGAATGCATAAAACATTTATAAGTTTTAAAATACATACAAGCTTAAGTGACAATCCTCAATAAAGAAGCTAAAGATGGGATACACCTATATAAGAAGGTCGAGCCCACCGGCACTTAGAACCATCCACAATAGAACAAAATATAACCTGAAAAACAATAGGGAATAAAACCCTGAGTACGCAATTACTCAGCAAGACTTACCCGACTAAAGAAAAGACTCTCAAGGGTATGCTGGCTTGTTGGGAATCAAGGTAAAGCTCATCAAATTTCAAAGACTCATTTTGCATAAGAGCTTACTAGGAGTAGATCCTTATGCCAAACTTTTTATTTCACAAGTTAAGTATTTTTCCTGAATCTAGTTTGGCTTAATCTAGATCATACACTTGGCCTAATCTAGCTTGCTTTTAATTCTCTTTATGTTACACTTGTTAACTACGATGCAGGGCAGTGATCCAGTCTTCATGTCCGAGAAGTAATGGTGATCCGAATCAATTAATACCCAGGTGGAGATCTCCAACCACACGACATATGTAGCACTTAACCCTAGCATATGTCAACTCGCACCCGGGTTTCTCAAGATCAGAACGGGTCCCCACCAACCAAGAGCTCAGTATCCCACAATCCAGCCTCTTGCCAGGTGGATACACGATACTCTTGCCATCTCTCCACTACCATTACGGGCCGGCCTTTCTGGTATTGGTCCAGCTGAGGCTAAGCTTACCCATGACAAGGCATGTGGCCAGTTAAAGGGTCCTAGATCCGCAAGCCTACTTTCGTTGTGGTCCTTAATCGACACAGACGAGCGACCTTTCGTGCTCAACATCTGGTCTAAAATTATTCTTCCCAAAACCATGTACCTGATAAAGGTACCATACTTGAATGATGAATTCATCACTTCAGATGATGCTCTCACCATTACAAGTCCTTTTTCATAAAACAAACCCATACACAGTGTTACACAACATTCTTTTTAAAAGAAACAACTTTTAGTTCTCTAGATAGGGCTAAGCCTCATTAGTTATCTTTATAAAACATGTAGCAAGGAGGAAAATCAAATTCCAAGGAATGGTAATGCATCAATTGTTTAATCACACAACTCCTATCACCTAATGTAGCAGATAAGTGATAAAAGTTTTTAAAACAGAAGGAGGGGGCAAATGCATTGGGGCTAGCCTAGGATGACACTAGGTTAGTGTTGTTAGATGATACTCGCTTGGCGAGTATCTCCCATTCTGGTGCTGGCTTGATGCATCCACAAGATTAATCCACCAATACCATCTCATGGTTCGCTCTGATCCATGTCCTTCAGCTCGCATAATCATCTAGCGTACCTATTGGAAATGCATAATGCATATGAGCATGGACATAAATGGCATGAGATAGATAATTTACACTAAAGAGGATAAAACACTTAAGGTAAGACATTACAACTCCTAGGTGAAACCCTTAGATACCTCTGATTCTACACAAACATGATCTGCAAGTTAAAAGGACCTAAACCAAATATCAAGCAATTATAAGGCCGCACCTAAATCTGAACTTCATGGGCTAGAGTACACTACCAAAGGATTAACATTATTAGGTTCACTTTTGTCGGACACCTAAAACTGAAATAGTATTAATATGAGTAGAATCTATTCCACTAGCTTTATAGATCATTTCTCTAAATTACTTGCATAACACATTAAGCATGGGACACATGTTCACTTGAGGTTAGCTACTTCAAGACTTCACCAATCAAGAACCAAGAACTAATTAATCCTATCTAGCCAAGCAAGAATGATTCCAAGCAATCAATTTAACACGTGCAGATTTTCTGGACAGCAGCACAGTAGTCAATTGTTTTGCTCATAATTCACAAAACATACATCCAAAAATAGTAAATTAGGACTTTATGTAAAGCTTATAAAGTCCTCTACATCTTTGGTATTAGCATCAGAACAAGATTCGACATTTTGAAATGTCAAAAAGTGCTAAACGTAAATTCTGTCCAGACTAGCTGAATACCCGTGCGTTGCAACGGGAATATATAATACCAGTATACTACGATAACTTATATACAAAATATGTGTTATACCGTTATGAGAAAATGTTTCATAATCAATTTATGATTCTGGCCATACATAAATTTTGTTATTTATAATCTATCTGTTTCACCACTACATTGCAACCATCAGTATCATGCAGACTTCGATATATGTCACGATTTGCATGGTCTCATTATTGGAGAGCACGTTTCACACATACCGGAAGAAATTCCCTCGTACATCGTTAGTCATCGGACACGTACCACCATACGCTTTTGCTTAAACAAAAAGGTAAGTGTGTGTGTTTGCAAGACCAATGGTCAAACATCGTATAACCATAAAGTTAGAATACTATATTAATATATTAAATAAATTAATCCAATAGACATAGATTAACCCAATTAACATAGGATAAATAAATATCTAATTATAAAAGTATGAAACATGGTATAATCAATGTTGTTACTGCGTAGTAAATATTCATACGAGACTAACACAACTGGAACGGTTCAATTTAGAATTAAAATGGGGAAGTTACGAATTTCGAAAGTTTCTATGTATTTGATATAGGATTAATTAGGAAATCAATTTTATTGTTGTTTTCATGACAAAACAGAGGTATTATGTGATAAAAAATAATATTATAGAATTATAGAAATTGGAATGAACTCATTTGGATTTAATATAAAATTTCCATGAATTAAATGGGTTTCTGCAATTATTTTTAAACTAAAAATCAATTTCTAAACTCCTTTTCCCTATTTTCTTTATTTTCTGGACTGCGTCCCAAATTCCAGAAAGATCAGGGGCCAAGCTATAAATGTTTTTCTAGACTCAGTGAGCATACAGAGTGGACGGTGGGTTAAACACAAATAAAGTCTTAGTTGAAGTTGTACACAATTCAACATAAATCACGTTGGCTAGAGGGTGGAAGGCTAGGCATTCTACTCAATAGATCCATGGTTCGATCCTTGAGTAGCCACGGTTTAATTTTTTTTCTGCGCGCGGAACGGGGGGGGGGGAAGAACGGCAGAACACGGGGAGGGCAGAACAGAACGGCAGACTACTCTTACCTTCTTAATAAGTAGTAAGATTTGGACAGAATTCAACTACTCACTTCAAAAATCTATAATTGGAGTCTCAGTCATCCAATTCAGGTGATCCTAGACTTTTTAGAAAGCTAGTAGATTTTTTTACAATTCATTTATAAATATATCAGGTTAATTCAATGCATATTAAGGTCAAAATACATGAGAAAGGCTCTGCTGTCCAAATTTGGACAGATTCAGAGATCCTACTTCAAACAGTTGTAACTTAACTTATAGATCACCAAAAAGGGTGCATTTTCGAAATATGTATATAATCTGGACAGATTCTGATACCTTAAGAAAAATACTATAATTTATTTATAATTTATAAGAACTGATTCTAAGTTTAACTTGGACAAACAAGGTCATTTTCGAAATATGTATATAATCTGGACAGATTCTGATACTGAACTTTAGAGAAGCATAACTTCTAAACTACTAAGCTTATGGTCATGAAATTTTTACACAAGTGAGATAAAGAGATTATCTACAAGTTTTATATATAACACTTCGACAGAAAACATGAGTTACTTTACTTAGCTAGCCGCGTAATAAAATTGGACATGCAGTCCAAACAGCAAAAATTCCAAATTAGTTCATGTTTAGTTTCTACAATTGTCATGTTCTTGACACATCCTCAGACAAGGCATTAATGTCATCATACATTAGGTGTTCATTCAAGCAACACTAATAACTCTCATCGGCAAAGTGCTAGAATTCATAAGCATATTCTTGGCACTACTAATTTAACCATATCGCACCAATTCATCTCCCAAAGTACTCTTTTTCTAAGAAAACATCATCTCCGCATACATAGAAACTGATTAATCACATATATAGACTATGCCTATTTCATAACCGTGAACACATACACTTCTCATAACTTGCAATCCAAACCTAAAAATCTTGTCGCAACGAAGAACCGCTTTCACGACACTATGCACATTTCATTTAGCACAAATATCGACTCCATACAAATCAACCATTTATTCGATTAACGGAAACAACGGGTCGACTTACCACGACTAAACTCGAAGCGACATCCGCGAACACGGCTATGGTTTTGGGTTCGGTCCTTTTACCGAACACTTAATAAGTGTCACACTGGCTTCGGTTCTTCACCATCGGAACCCAGGGGTTTCTCTCCTCACAAGCATACACAAACATACAACATTAATCCTCTAGGTACAAGTATCAGCAAGGAATAAACACAAAATGAATAGTGAGTCCCCACCGAGAACGAACCATACCATGACCAGGACTGTCCAAAAATTCAGAGACGATGGCACAGGGTGAGGTCTTGCAGGACCATATTATCGAGGACGCCGAGAGGACGACACGATGGTTGGATTGACACTTGCGTATTCTCAAGCGACTCAAGGTCGAGCTGCGAGACAGCGCCAGGACCAAACTTGAGGAAAGGGGAGGGGGAAACAGCACCTATAGCAGAGGCGAGTGGCTGGGTGAGCTCGCCATGGGGAGAAGACTAGGCGCCATGGGAGGGGCTCCTGCAGGGACGACGACGTGGTGGAGCACGCAGGGGCACAACGGCCGACGCACAGCACGCCGGGGCCGCAGGCAAGTGCGCCGGGAGCGCGGTCTAGGCGCAGCCACCAGATCGATGGTAGGGTGGAGGTAGAGCGCGCGTAGAGCTTAAGGGAGGAGCCACGTGTTAGCACCCCACTCCATTGATGCAGTTAAATGCACAGAACACGCTGGTTTCACGATAACAGGGAGTACAAGCTGATACACACGACCTCGGATTGGGGAGATCAGTAGCAATCTAAGAAGAAGGAAGTAGAAGGTTAAGGAAACCCTAACCCTAGAGCAGCTAGCGATGAGGAAGCTATGGAGGAGGACAATGCAACCCGGAAGAAGGAAGATGATGTTGTCTATTTTTCTCTCTGTCCCAGTTCGTGAGTGAGTCCCTCCTCTTGTAGTACCGACCAGTCCAGATGCAGACCAGGCCCATCATGGCTCATAGCCCATCTATATACCTGACATTCCCCCCACCTTGAAATGCAGCTTGTCCCTAAGCTGCTATTCGTATGACCACCAGGATCCCAAACAAAGACTAAGAAATTGCCTTGGCCATGGCTGATAGCAGTACTCCTCTTAGTCATCTCGTCAATGAGTATGCGAGCTTCATCAAGTTACCCAAGCAAGCAAGACTCCCTCATCAGTGTATTGTATGTCACATTACTGGGGAAAACCTCTTCTTCTGCATCTCTACCATGATCTCATATGCTCTTCCCATATTTCCATCTGTGCAGTGGCGATTGATTAGAACATTGTACATGACAACGCTAGTCCAGATGCCATGCTTCTCAGCAACTATAAACAACCTATCCGGCTCCTGAACTAGGCCATTCATGGAGAGAGCATATATCAGTGACATGTACGTCATTGCAGTTCTCTTGTCATTTGGATTAAATGGAAGAAATTGGATCTCTTGGACACCAGCACAAGCCTCCTTTGGAGCAGCCAGCATACTAACTATTGTGGCCTTTATGGCATCCATCAGAATTACTACATCTTGGTCAGCTCCTCTTTGGAAAGCATCTACAAGGCTCTTGTTCACAGTCAACTTGGTCCAGGTTAATGTCCCAGTCTTGTCATTGCAAAGAACGTCCATGCTAACCATTTCTTCAATGGTTGACATTATCTTAGTAATTGCTCCCTGTTGAGCCAAACGATAAGCCCCAATTTCCATAGGCACGGAAAGGATAGTGGACATGGCAATTGGAATTCCTCTAATCAGGAACACCAACAGATTGTCTATTCCTGGTCGGTAAGCCCTGTCTTGGATAGGGTACATGACAATAATTTCAACGAGCATTCCCACAGCAATTGAACAGATGCAAAAATTCCCTATGTAAGTGAGAACCTTCTGGAAATGGCCAACTTGGTTTGTTGAATCAACAAGATGTGTTGCCTTGCCGAAGAATGTGAGCACGCTAGTGGCAATGACAATAGCCTCAACCTTGCCCTGTTTGCATGTGGAGCCAGAGTATACTCCATCACCAGGGCCTTTGGTGACTGGAAGGGACTCAACGGTGAGTGCAGACTGATAAATTTTCAGTGGATCCCCTTCAAGCAGATGAGCATCAGTTGGAATGATATCCCCAAGCTTCACACTGATGATATCTCTTGGCATAAGGATAACCCATTCCTCCTCGGCCCACCGGCCATTTTTTAGAACCTTTAAAGTATAAGTGAACACGTATGGGGAAGGACCATTATTCTGCATCTCCTCAAGCACAACGTAAGCATCTGATGCACGTCCATCCATGAACAACGCTTGCACAAGCAAATTGTATGCAACAAATGTCATGGCAAACCCTCGTTGTGTAGATGGTGCCTCCTCTCCCTTGGTCAACATTTTGTCGAACACCTTCACGGCATCCTCCATGTGGTACCACTTGAACTCCTTCTCGAAGACAGGCCAGTCGAAGTGCTTGGTGAAGAAGTCAACGTAGGCTAGATAATGGATGACGTTGGTGGCGAAGACTTGGGGATCCATGACCTTGATGTCGACGCCCACGACCGCGCCCTGCACGTACACCTCCACGACACGTGCACTCTTCTTGAGCCAGAACACACCCTTGATCTCTGTCCAGCTGCTGGACTCGATGCAGATGGCGCCTCCCTCGATGACGCATCCGTCATCCACGCGGAAGCGAACGCGCACCGCATGGTTGGTCCCTTTGGCGACGCCGTCCCCACGGTCGATCCAACCAGCAATGCAGTACGTGACCCTGGGCCAGAGCGTGGCCTTTAGCGCCCGGTGTAGGCCATCGGCCTTGCCAGGAGCTACAGCGATGTAAGCACCCGCGTGGCTACTCCAGCGCTCCGGCGGAGTGACGCCACGTCCGCCACCCCGCCTCCGTCTAGATCTGTATGGTGAAGTTGCAGGTGGGCGTGGAGGGGTCGGTCTCCGTGGGCAGCGCGAGGCCATGGAAGTCGCAGGCCTCGTCCTTCTGGTTCTGCGCCGGGTAGTACGCGTTGAACGTGTACGACGCGTTGCCGGCGACGACCATGCTGACACACATGGAGTTGTAGCCTAGCGAAATGCAGTCGGCGAACGTGCACACGTAGTCGATATTGGCGCCGAGCCTACCGAGGTCCCTGGCGTTGGGTTTCAGCACGCGCTACGTCCTGTAGCAGGGAAGAGGTCGAGAACACTGTCTGTAATGTTGACACGATGTCCGCCGACATCAGAGTGTTGCCGCCTGGCGTCGAACACTTGGCGTGCGCCACCACCAAAGGTTCGTGAAGTGCAACAGGAAGGGTGAGGGCAGTCGCGTAGCTGTGGAGCGTGTCACACCCGACGCTGTAGGTGCTGGAGAAGGCAGCATCGGCCGTAGACGCAAAGGGAAGAGCGGTGGTGGGGAGTTGAAGACACGCTCCTCCAGAATCCAGAGGGTAAGCAGGCTGTCCGAACAACCCACCCCAATCGTCGGCGACCACCTCGGCATCGAACTGCTCAGCAACATCGGAGTTGTCGAACAACTTGTTGAAGGTTGCCGTGGCAGACTCCAGGGCGCTAACGCGTGCTGCCGGGGCCGCTTCCAGCGTGTCGAGCCGCTCATAGGTCACGGCAACCGGAGCGTTGAGCTCCGCCCTCAATGCCAAGGAAGACGCAGAGGCCACCGCTACCTCCAGGTTGTGGATCGACATCGAATGTTGCGCCACTTTAGACTCCCGACCGCGCCACCGTGCTTCCTGGGCAGCGAGGCGGTCACTGAACTCGCGAAGGATCTTCCACTATATCTCCATTGCGGACTGCAGGTTGGGCTTCATGGAAACCAAGATCGGTGACCTTTGATACCAATTGTTAGCACCCCACTCCATGGATGCAGTTAAATGCGCAGAACACGCTGGTTTCACGATAACAGGGAGTACAAGCTGATACACACGACCTCGGATTGGGGAGATCAGTAGCAATCTAAGCAGAAGGAAGTAGAAGATTAAGGAAACCCTAACCCTAGAGTAGCTAGCGATGAGGAAGCTATGGAGGAGGACAATGCAACCTGGAAGAAGGAAGATGATGTTGTCTGTCCTAGTTCGTGAGGAGTCCCTCCTCTTGTAGTACCGACCAGTTCAGATGCATCATGGCCCACAGCCCATCTATATACCTGACAACATGACGACCATGGAAGGAGCTCAGGGCGAGCTCGTCGGCTTAACAGATGGAGGCAGGAGATGATGACTTGACAGCGGGAGACGACGGCTCAAAACCAGGGTGCGATGGGAGGCCGACCTAGGGGTGAGCGTGAGCTCCAGTAGGAAGATGCGCGGGAGAGGATCCTGGGCGCCACGATGGAGCCGCTCGGCCATGGGTGATGAGGTGGAGTGCTGATGCTCCACGGCTGAAACAGAGAGGAGGCTGAGCGGCGTGGAGAAGGGGCTGGAGCAGGAAGAACACGGCGGTGGGAGAATAAACAGGAGAAGATATGGAAAGTAGAGGGTGGTGGGGACAAGGAGAAATGTGATTTTTCTTTTTTTTTCAATACAAGTATACGTATGGGAACAAATATCCTATGAGGCCAGATTGGCTAATAGAAAAATGAAGCAGAAGCTAGTATGTTTGTTTGTGGAGGGAATAAGGGCTAGAAAAATATTATGGTAGAAGATATTTCCTTTCCTTTAATCAAAGAATACACCACCAACCAAGTTTAGGAATTAAACAGGACTAAAATGCATCGAATTAAATGATATTTTGATTTTAGAACCAAGATTTGAGGGGTCTAACGGATGTATAAAAGGGTCGAGCCAAATACCAGATCGACAATAATATTTAGATAGGACTTGATTTGGTAAATTCTCTAGAGCTAGATGAATTTTTACCCGTTATTTATATCTGAAGATTTGGATCTCGGCGAGGAACACACGAACCCAACCAAACGAGATCGGCTTGGATATTTCAAACTATATCGAATTTAGTTTAAAATAGATAAACCTCATCTGTTCTAAATATTGGGATTTCGATTTAAAACGAGGAGTAAACGAGCCAATTTAAAGCGTTACCGCCAATTTAAAGCGCTATCGATTAATAGATTATTTTTCTCGGATTTTAAATAGGAAAGCGAATCGACTAATCATTGTTATGGTTTTATTTAGTTCAAGTTCGATTTATTCTAAACAGTCCACTCTTAATATTATCGCTACAGAGTTCGTAGAGATCGCTCGAACAAGAGCGAAATAATTAGGTGTCGTTTCTAATTCATCTTAATCGATAAATTTTAATTTGCATTCGTTTCGGTTAATTTTAGACGAATTTTGCCCGCTATCCGAACATTCGACTAGAGAGCAATTCAACTAATAACTCTACGCCTTATATTTCTTGGACATGAACGCGGTCGAAATTATAAACTCGAACAAATTCTGAAATCGCATTCACGCTCTCGACCATCTGAACAGCACCAGACTCGACATTTTTGAAGGTTACTAAAGTTCGAACTTCGTGAAATATTTTGGACAGTTCCGATAGACGAAGATAGATGACATCGAAATCATGATGGGTGAAGATGATTAATATATAGAGACTATTGTTCTCGTTGATAACTCGTACTTAAGCCCATAATCGTTGTCGAGCGGGAGGTTAACACCTGGGGCATTACAGAGGGGGTGCGCATGGGGGGTAGGGGCGCCTGGGCCACGCGCCCAGGGCCAGACTGGGCCACGCCGCGGGCCGAGCCGGGTAGCGGGCCGGGCCGACTTCCCTCTACTCGATCTCGCCTGCTTCTAATCAAGATCAGTCCGCGAATTGAACACCAAAACTAGACGAACGCATGCCTAGGCACAACATCAGACAAAATAAATATGCTCCGGTATGATGCGACAACAATATCAACTTAGGTTTTGGTTACACGCGATACGGGCACCGGTCTCTATATTGCTTTGAAAATAGGAGGAAGGAGCAAAACAGGAAGAGAAAAAGAGAGTAACACCTGAATTTGGTGAATATTGGAGAAGAAAATTTACACCCCCAAATTCAGGGCGTTACAGGGTAGTACTTCAGGGTGAGGCCGTCAGCTACCCCGCTGAACAACAAATAGTACTGCGAAAGCGCATATCGTGCAGCATCCTGCATGGCTGCCTCGGCAGTGTCCCACTCAGTGATAAAATAATGCTCTGAGCAGGCCTCTTCACCTACGAGATCATCGTCCGGATGGTGCACCAGGAAGGTAGCCTCCCATTGGTCCGGGTATATCCCGCGACGGTGCTGGTAGACTACACAGCGGTACTCGATAGACCAAGTGTGTTGGTCGAAGGCCTGACACAGCAAGGTGTCGAGAGCTGAAAGTCGCCTAGAGGGGGTGAATAGGCGAAACCTGAAAATTATAAATTTTGAACATGCACTTCACCCGGGGTTAGGGTTAAAAATAAATAATAATGAATTACAGAGTGCGGAAGATAGTTCTTCTTTCTATGAGTTGCTCAATCTATGCGGATAACTTTGGGAGCTAACTCAAAACAATGTGAGCAAGAGAACTTTTAGTGAGAAGGAAGAGTGGAGAAATAAATCGAATGGTGAATGATCAACACAAGTGAACACGATGATTCGTTTTCCGATGTTCAGTTCCAAAGAACATACTCCCTGTTGAGGAGGCCACAAAGGCCGGGCCTATTCCAACCCTTTCCCTCTCTCAATCGGTCACTTAGACCGGTTGAGTGTTTCTTCTCAATCTCATGGGTCACTAAGACCCCACAAGGAGCACCACACAATTAGGTGTCTCTTGCAAACTTTACAAAACACTTAGAAAGTTTAAAGAGAGATGAAGAAAGCAACCAAGCAACAAGAGCATCAAAAGAAACACAAGTCACTCTCTCTCAAGTCACTAAACACTTTTGAGCACTTGACTTGATTTTGGAACTTGGAGAGGATTGAAGGCTTTGATTGTGTCTTTGGAGTGTATTCGTTGCTCTTGTATTGAATGAGGAGAGTGGAATGCTTGGATGGCTTGAATGGTGGCGGTTGGGGGTATTTATAGCCCCAACCACTATTCTAGTTGTTGGCTGACTGCTCTGTCGATGGGCACACTAGATAGTCCGGTGGTGCATCGGACACTACACTGTTCACTGTCCGGTGCATGCCACGTCAACCGACCATTGAGGTTTGGAGCGGTTGACCATTGAAGTGGTATGTCCTCTAGCTGCACCGAACAGTTCGGTGGCACACGAGACAGTCCGGTGCAACCTGTCGTCGTAGACTGTCTTCTGACTTCTGACGCTTCAGACTGCGCGCAGTCGCACAGTCGACCATTGGGTGAAGGTAACCGTTCCTCGTTGTCATACCGGACAGTCCGGTGATTTTTAGTGAACGAGCGCTGAGAAAACTCGAGAGCAGCCAGTTCACGGAGAGCTCCAGCCAGGGCACCGGACAGTCCGACGCACCATTGGCTGCAGCAAGCTGTTTGCTCCAAACTTGTAGAATTGTCCTGTGGTTATTTTCTTTGTATATGAACTTTATGCACCTAAGAAAAATGTTTACTAGGCAAACTAGTTAGTCCACATGGTTTGTGATGGACGTCAAACACCAAAATTGATTATAGGAAATGTTGAGGTCATTTCCCTTTCAAGAGCGTCATGGAAATGACAATCGCGGGCGGCGTCAGGAGTGATAGGTCGGGTGATCCATCCTTCTGCTCCTGCTCCTCCGAAAGCTCTATGTTGTGGCTCGAACTGCCACCACCCTCATCGTCTCCGTCAAGGTCTCCTCCAGTAGCCAGGGTGCCCTGTGGTGGTGTAGGGGGCACCTCTAGCTGAGGCGCGAGGGAGGGCTACCTCCTAGACTCGACCTCCTGCTGAGGTGAGGGGGAAGGGTCTTGCTGCTCCTGCTCCTGGCGTCGGCGCTCCTGCTCCTTGTGCAGGCGGCGGTGCAGTCTCTGTAGGTGGCTCGACTGTCCTGTCATCGTGTGGCGCAGTGGAAGCTCTGCAAGGCGAGAGGGAAAGAAAGGGATCACCGACTTACGTGCAGTGCATCTAAGATGAGCCATCTACAAAAGATATCGTAAGCACAAGAGTGAGAATAGTACTATATGACCAGCAAATAAACCAAAAGCAAAGTGAGATAAAATTTTTGTAAGATGAAAATATAGGTAGAAGTATAACATAAAATTGGTCAAGATGACCCACTTTTGAAGTGACACCAAAGGTCAAGGTGGGAATAAGGTTCTATAGTCCCTAAAGCGACCATCCTAGTCTAGGTTAGCGGTCCTACAATCAGCAAGGCATTGATACCACTTATGTCACACCTGGTTTTGGAAGGCAAACCGAATACGAACCATGTACGTGCCATGATCAGAAACTCACGTACACAACGATTACATAGTTCGACATCATCACACATTGCTCAAAATAATAGAGGAAATAGTACTTTATTACATCAAGATGTCCAAGACATCCATAGAGTCATTAACTTAACATAGTCATTAACATAATCAAAGTGCAGAATACGAAACGTAGAAGATAAGGCCTTCATAGGCAGCTGACTGGGGGTTTGCCACTAAACACAACTAGGACTCTTCGTAGTCCTGAAACTCCTCCATGTTGCCTTCATCTCCTCCTAAGCACTGATTGCAATGGGGACAACCCTGGGATTGGGGGGTTAAAGCAAGGGTGAGTACACATCAGCGTACTCAGCAAATGTCCCGTTTGGCTAAAGTGGACTAGTTGTATGTGGGGTTAAGGTTAAAGCAGTTGCTTTTAGTTGGTCAGGTATTTATTACTAGTAGAAAGCCAAGTTTAGTAATAAACCTAAATTATTACCTAAGAGTACTCCCTCCAAGAAGAAATACCAGAGACCATAGTTATAATCATCACCATTAACCATCATCATAAAAGTATCCCAAGTTATTCTAATCAAAGAGGATCCCAAGTGAAAGCATCTAGGCCCCTGGTTGGTTTTAGTGATTAATGACAACGTAATATTATATGTGACTAACGTGTGTTTTGCAGAAACAAATGGTAAGTTAGGTCGCATGACAGGTAGAAGTACTACAACGGTGAAAACAATCCCGGAGATAAGAACTCGAAGCGACGGCTAAAACGACGAAACAAAAGGTGAAGATCTATGGAGTCCGAGTGTCAAGGAGATGTGGACACTCGCATTTTAGTTAGGTCTTTTATTCTCTTTTAGCCGTACTATAAAGAGGGGTTGTCGATGAGTAGTTTGACCAAGAGAGTTCTAGTGTAGTGTTGGTGCACAATCACACTCATACACAGTGCTAGGTGTCACTCTAGAACTCACACTCAAGTTAGAACGAAAACCGATTTGAAAATCAGCTGAAAAACAAGAGTTAGTGTTTCTGGCGTTGGGGCACCGGACTGTCCGGTGTGCACCGGACTGTCCGGTGCACCCTCTGCCAGGTGGGGCCAGGCTGGTCCGCGGCAGAGGCCTTCCCCTCCGCAGAAACCCGAGAGCGCAGCTTTCAGAGTTGAATTTTAGTGGCACACCGGACACCGCACCGGACTGTCCGGTGTGCACCGGACAGTGGACTGTTCACTGTCCGGTGCGCCATGAGTCCAACGGCTACCTGTCAGAACTAGCCGTTGGAAACGACCGTTGGCGCACCGGTGGCGCACCGTTGGCGCACCGGTGGCGCACCGGACTGTCCGGTGCGCCATCGCGCAGTGAAATGCCTGTAACGGCTAGTTGGTGGGTGAGGGCTATTTATACCCCCTCCACCCACCATATTCAATGTCTTGCACTCCACATTTATTCCAGCACATTGCTAGAGCTTTGCAAGCACCAAAAGCCTAGTGAGGAGATTAGAGAATCATAATCCGCGTTTGTTCCTCATTAGCGCTAGTGAGAGCCACCTAGAGCACACACCACTTGCATTAGGCTTCTCTTGGTCAAGCGAAAGTCTACGGCTTGTTACTCTTGGTGATCGGCATCACCTAGACGGCTTGGTGGCGTTGGGAGCTCGGTGATCACCGTGAAGATCTTGTTGGTGACCCGACTCAAGTTTGTAAGCGGTCTCGAGGGATCCACCGCGCCGGAGTGGCAAAGGATCATCTCGTAGTGAGCACTTGGTTCTTGCGAGGACCAAGGGGGAGCGATACCCTTGCGCGGGTGCTCCAACGAGGACTAGTGGAGAGTGCCGACTCTTCGATACCTCGGGAAAAATTGGAGGAGTCTTCTTAACTTTGCTTTACATTCCGCACTTAATTCAAGCACTTTACATTGTGTATTTGTTTAGCAAGTATTTGAAGTATTATCTTAGCTTTGTTGCATTTCTAGTATTATATTCTTAGTGCTAGTTGTTGGGGTGAAGTTGGGCTCTTGCTTATCTCTTGCTTAGGTTTTAATTAGTGTTGATTTTTAGAAAAGCCCAATTCACCCCCCTCTTGGGCATCGTGATCCTTTCAATTGGTATCAGAGCCTTGTTGCTCATAGATTAGCTTAACCGCTAGAGTTACGATGTCCGGTGGGGATGGACCTCCTCCCGTTTTTGATGGTGACGATTTTCCTTATTGGAAAATTCGTATGGAAGCATACTTAGAGGCTATAGACATTGGTGTCTATAAAGCCGCCACACAAGGGTTCCCCGAACCTAGAGATCCCACAAATCTTGTAGGTGATGAGTTCAATTATGAGAAATGGAATGCTAAGGCCAAAAACACCCTCTTTAGAGGCCTTTGCAAAGATGTGTTCAATAGAGTAAGAAATCATAAAAATGCTCATGATTTGTGGATGGACATTTGTGCTCTACACGAAGGAACTAGAAGTGAACGTGAGGAAAGATATCACATAGCCATGCGAAAGTTAAATTCTTTTGAAATGCTTACTAATGAAAATGCAAATGCTATGTACTCACGACTTAATATTCTTGTAGAGGAAGTTAATGGATTGGGGCTTACTCAAATCTCACAACCGGATGTTGTGAGGAAGATTCTCAGTGTCCTCCCAATAGACAAATATGGACACATTGTCACTGTGCTACATCAAATGGATCTTTCAGTTACCACACCTACACAAATTTTGGGAAAGATCAATGCCCATGAAATGTACATGCACATCAACGACAAAGAAGAATCATCTTCCAAAAAAAAGGATTTGGCTCTCAAAGCAAATCATGAAAGAAAAGGAAAAGCAAAAATACAAGTTGAGGAAGAATCCTCAAGTGATGATGACCTTGATGCAAACATTGCCTTGATGGTAAGGAAGACCACCAAGATGTTGAAAAAGCTAAATAGAGAAGGCATCAAATTTGATTCAAGGAAGAAGAAGTTTTTTCCCAACAAAAGAAAGCCCATTTCTGAGATGGACTGCTACAACTGTGGTGAGCTTGGTCATCTTGCTCATCAATGCAACAAGCCCAAGAAGAACAAGTTCAAGGGCAAGAAAGAAGATGACAGCGATGATGAAAAGAAGGAAAAGAAATTTTTCAAGAGAAAGGATGGGAAGCAAAAGAGGTTCCACAAGAAGAAGAATGGAAAGGCATATATTGTTGGCGACTGGCTCACCGACATCGAATCATCAAGTGGGTCTTCTTCAAGTGAAGAAGAGAATGATGAAAAAATTGCCGCCATCGCCGGGGACTTCTCTTCACCACCACCATCGCCATCATCCACTTCTCACCTATGCCTCATGGCTAGGGGTGAACGGAAGGTACAAAATGATATTGTTGATGATAGTGATAGTGATAGTGATGAGGAATTTGCTTCACCTTCATATGATGAGTTAGCTGACTTACTTAAAGAATATACTCAAATCATTAGAAAGTCAAAAGCTAAATGTGATAGGCTGAAAAATGAAAATGAATCTTTAAATGCCAAGTATGACATAGTTATAAAGGCTAGTGATGAAATAAAAGAAGAAAATAAAACTATGTCATCAACTGTAAATGAGCTCACAAACTCCCTAAAAGATGCTAAGGAAAAATATGACAAATTAAATAAAGCTAATAGGGAGTTGCAAAATAGACTAGTAAAGATCGAGGAAGACTATGCTCAAATTAAATTTGATCATGACAATCTTCTTGTTGAAAATGAACTTTTATCTTGCAAAACACATGAGGCTATTAACCCTGTTGTTAAGCTTGATGTAGCAACCTCATGTGATGATTTGATTCAAGAAGAGCAAACTAGTCTACATGCTGAATTGACTGAAAAAGTTGAAGTCCTGACTTTAGACAACCAAAAATTGAAGAATTACTTGACTGATGCAACTACTAGAGGAAAAGTTGCTATTGAGAACAATGATTTCAACAATGAGTTGGTAGTGGATAATCAAAGGCTTAAGAATGAGGTCAAGAAACTAAAAAGTGAAAATGAACATCTTGCAACAAGTGTGCAAAAGTTCAACAAGGGTCAATACCTCCAAAATGAGCTGCTTATGAACACTGTTATGAAAAGTAACAAGAGTGGTATTGGATACAATGCTTTTGTGCAAAAGAAAGCTACCACTCAATACAAGCCAAAGCAGACTCACAAGCCTATCAAATGCTTTGAGTGTGGAAATGAAGGTCACTTTGCCCACAACTGCAAAGCCAAACCACCAACTCCCTTGCCTAAGCACTCAAGACCATTTGCTTTCAATGCTCACTATGTTCTAAGAAAGGTTGCAAATGGAAAGGTTAAGGTTACATTCCTAGGTCCACCAAACAAGAATAGACCTAGACAAATTTGGGTGGCAAAGTCCTTAATTGAGAGAGTCACTGGTCCTATGCAATATAGGGCCCTCAAAACTCAAGCTTGAATTGTCTGTGAATGTAGGTGAACTACAAGACCGGTGGGAGCCATTGGGTTATTGACAGTGGATGCACACAACATATGACAGGAACCCACGGATGTTCACCTCACTAGATGAAAATGTTGATGAACAAGATAAAATCACATTTGGAGACAATTCAAAAGGAAAAGTGCAAGGACTTGGCAAGGTGGCAATCTCAAATGATTTATCAATATCAAATGTTCTCTTAGTTGCACCTTTGAGCTTCAATTTATTGTCAGTGGGTCAACTCTGTGATCTTGGACTTCAATGCTTATTCACTCCAACAGAGGTTATTGTAACAAAGATGGATGATGAATCAATGGTATTCAAGGGATTTAGATACAACAACCTCTACTTAGTGGATTTCACTTCAGAAGATGCAGACTTAAGAACTTGCCTCTTCACCAAAGCTTCTCTTGGATGGCTTTGGCATAGGAGGCTTGCACATGTTGGGATGAGCACACTCAAGAAGGTATTAAAGAAAGATATGGTTAGAGGATTAAAGGATGTGGTGTTTGAAAAAGACAAGCCATGCAGTGCATGTCAAGCTGGAAAGCAAGTTGCTAATACACATCCCACTAAAGCTTTCATGTCAACATCAAGGCCACTAGAACTACTTCATATGGATTTGTTTGGACCTACAAATTATGTCAGTGCCGGTGGCAACCTCTACTGTCTAGTGATTGTTGATGACTTCTCAAGATACACTTGGGTGTTCTTTCTCCATGACAAATCTGAAGTTGCATCTATATTCAAGAAGTTTGCCAAGAAAGCACAAAATGAATTTGATTGCAAGATTAAGAAGATTAGAAGTGACAATGGCAAAGAATTTGACAACACCAACATTCATGAGTACTGTGATGAAATTGGGATCAAGCATGAAGTATCTGCCACATACACACCTCAACAAAATAGAGTTGTTGAAAGGAAAAACAGGACCTTGATCACTCTTGCAAGAACAATGATTGATGAGTATAACACACCGGAGAGGTTTTGGGCCGAAGCTGTCAACACTGCTTGTTATGCATCAAACAGGCTATTTCCTCACCGGCTACTTGAGAAGACTCCTTATGAACTGCTAAATGGGAAAAAGCCAGACGTCTCTTTCTTCCGGGTGTTTGGGTGCAAATGCTACATCTACAAGAAACGACATCACCTAGGGAAGTTTCAAAGACGTTGTGATATTGGTTTTCTTTTGGGTTATTCATTAAAGTCCAAAGCATATCGAGTATTCAACCATGCCACTGGTATGGTAGAAGAAACATATGATGTGGAATTTGATGAGACTAATGGCTCCCAAGGAGCACTTGAAAATCTTGATGATGTAGGTGATGAGCCACTAAGGGAAGCAATGAAGAACATGCCTATTGGAGCTATCAAACCAAAAGAAGATGAAGAAGAAGTGCAAATCATTGACAGGCCTTCTTCATCAAATGTACCACAAGATGATGAAAAAGATGAGAGGCATGCAAATGAAGATACATTTGTCTCTCATGAACAAGCAAGGGTACAAGCCGAAGATATTGATGCTCCAGGATCTTCTTCCCAAGTGGTTAACAGGAGAAACTCATCACTACTTCAAGCTCATCCTCAAAACCAAATCATCGGGAGTCCTTCACAAGGGGTTATTACTCGATCACATAGACATGCTTCTTTTATTGAACATCACTCTTTTGTTTCTTGTGTTGAGCCTACTTGTATAGATGAGGCGCTACAGGATCCGGACTGGGTGAATGCCATGCATGAAGAACTTAACAACTTCACCCGTAACGAAGTTTGGACCCTGGAAAAGCCTCCACAAGATGCAAGAATTATTGGAACAAAGTGGGTGTTCAGAAACAAACAAGATGATCAAGGTGTAATTGTAAGAAACAAGGCAAGACTTGTCGCGAAGGGATTCTCTCAAGTTGAAGGCTTAGATTTTGGAGAGACCTTTGCACCGGTTGCTCGACTGGAAGCCATCCGTATCCTACTTGCATATGCATCATGCTATGATATAAAACTTTATCAAATGGATGTAAAAAGTGCATTTTTAAATGGCTTCATAAATGAACTTGTATATGTTGAGCAACCGCCTGGATTTGAAGACCCTAGATATCCTAACCATGCTTATAGGTTGTCCAAGGCGCTATATGGGCTAAAGCAGGCTCCAAGGGCTTGGTATGAGCGCCTTCGCGACTTCCTCATCGAAAAGGGCTTCAAGATCGGGACCGTCGACACAACTCTCTTCACAAAGAAACATAACGGTGATATTTTCATTTGTCAAGTATATGTTGATGATATAATCTTTGGCTCGACAAATGACTATCATTGCAAGGAATTTGGTGAGTTGATGTCGAAGGAGTTTGAGATGTCAATGATTGGTGAGCTAACGTACTTCCTCGGCTTTCAAGTCAAGCAAATGAAAGATGGTAACTTTCTCTCACAAGAGAAGTATACCAAAGACTTGTTGAAAAGGTTCAACATGGAGAAGTGCAAACCAATCAAGACCCCCATGCCTACAAATGGACATCTCGACTTAGATGAGGGAGGTAACCCGGTTAATCAAACTCTCTACCGTTCTATGATTGGTAGTTTATTATACCTTACCGCATCTAGGCCCGATATTATGTTTAGTGTCTGCATGTGTGCTAGATTTCAATCTAATCCTAAGAAAGCTCATCTTCGCGCTGTTAAGAGAATTCTTAGGTATCTCAGGCACACCACAAGCGTTGGTCTGTGGTATCCCAAAGGAGCTACTTTTGATTTAATTGGCTATTCTGATTCGGATTATGCCGGTTGCAAAATTGATAGGAAAAGTACTTCTGGGGGATGCCATCTGCTTGGTAGATCACTAGTTTCATGGACATCCAAAAAGCAAAACAGTGTTGCCTTGTCAACTGCCGAAGCGGAATACATTGCTGCGGGTGCTTGTTGCACACAGATTTTATATATGAAACAAACCCTTCTAGACTATGGCGTAGTTCTAGAAAAGGTACCTTTGTTGTGTGACAATGAGAGTGCTGTTAAAATTGCTAATAATCCTGTTCAACACTCTCGCACCAAGCATATTGATATCCGTCATCACTTCCTTAGAGATCATGTTGCTAAAGGAGATATCATTTTAGAAGGAGTGAGGTCGGAAGATCAATTAGCGGATATTTTCACTAAGCCACTTGATAAGACCCGCTTTTGCATGTTGAGGAATGAACTAAATATTCTTGATCTCAGAAATTTTGTGTAAAATATCAAATGGTGTTGTCAAGCCTGCATTGCATGTTTAAATTCCTTGTATTGCATCTAGGGCTTGTCTAACCTAGTTAAGATAACCGCCAACAAAGCGAGTGAAAAAGCTTAACTCGGGTCAAACTTGACAAGTCTTAGTCTTTAAGCTTTTAGCACTTAAATTCTTACTTTTTATGCAATTATTGGTTCTTGAAATATGCATGAGGTACTGCACTTAGGGGGAGTATTCAAAACTCAAATCACTCATGAAAAACCCCTAGTGCAAGCCAAAATGCAAATTTCACCATTTGCCTATTTTCTCTAAAAATTAAATAGCCTATGGCGAAATATTTTGAAAAGTATATGAGGGTGCCAATACCTGTCCCAACAAGTGTTATTTTGTGTGATTATAAGTTGGGATTTGGTTTGGTTGGGAGTTAGATAGAAATTCAAAATTTTCCAAACTCTCCTCTGTCTGGGCTCACCGGACAGTCCGGTGTGCACCGGACACTGCACTGTGCAATGTCCGGTGCACCGGCAGCCGCGCGCTATAAATCAGATTTCCTGTGCGCTGTCCGGTGGTTCAACGGACAGCTACTGTGCGCTGTCCGGTGTGCACCGGACAGGCGCTGTAGACTGTCCGGTGCGCCCATCTCGCGTTTTAAAAAAAGGCCTCCAGCCCGCAGCCGAGCCACAGGCGCTCATCTTCTGCCCGCTCTCTCTGCTCTCTGGTTACTGGCGATTTCCCCTCCCCCACCGGCGATCTCCAGCCACCGGCGGCCACCGTTCCCAACTGGGCTCCAGCGACCCCGTCTCCCTCTTCTTCTCCCTCGGTGAGCAGTCCTTTCCCCTCTCCTTCCCTCTTCGGTTTTGAAAGGAGTGTGGCACTCAATTCAATCCCCCTTGTCCATCTCTCAATTTCTTGTCAAATCTTGTGAATCCAATTGGTGGAATGAGTTCAAGTGTCTCTATTGTGTATCCCTGCAAGCTTTTAGCTCCTTCGGGAGGGTATTCCCACCTCAAATGGCCGTTTCACCAAAACCCTAGCTCCCCGCACGCCACATGCTCGGTGAAATGTCCAAACCAGCCAAAAATGCTCCAATTGAACCCAAATTTTTCAGGCACCTTCACAACACTTCCAGTAACCTACTTGCCAAATTTCACGCCAATCCGAGATCCCAGGCTTCAATTTCACTAAATTCCCCGTTTCAAGCGATCGGTTCCGAGCCATGTGCCCAAACCCCTTTTTTCTTCACCTAAATTCAAACCACGCACACACTTCACTCATATTCACCTATATAAACCTCTTCATGAAGTATCGGCTCAATTCCATATCGTTTTGTGCCTCAATTCGAATTCCAAACATCCTATGACACTATTTATCCTTCAAACGTCGTTTTCACGTCGTTTGACTTCTCAATCGTCTCGTCTCGTGTTTTCTGTGCCATATCTCTCTGTGTATGTATTTATTCACATTTCATATGCTTATGACTATGTGACTAATACGTGCTCACCTCTTCTGTCATTTCAGTGACCTTGTTTGACTGTGTGCCGTCTCCCGTCCTGCCTGGATCGTCACCTCTCGTGTGAGCTTTCCAGGTAGTCATCTCATTCTTTGCTCAATCTATCGGTGTTTTTTTGCTCTGTGCTCAGTCTCTCTATCTCATTTGCAGACATTAGTTCAGGATGCCACGCACGAAGAATGTGTCGGCGCCAGGGGGAGGCGATGATGAGGATCCTCGTCGTCCCTTCAGGCAGGTCAAGGGCAAGACTGTTTACTTGGAGCAGCGGGAAGGCCGCAAGAAGCGACGTACGGACAGAGCAGCCCGTGCAGCGGCAGCAGCTGCAGCAGCCGCTGCGCAGGCCGAGCTTGGAGATCAGCCGCAGACTCCGTCAGATCAGATTGCATATCGTGTTCGTCGTCTCGCCTCCCGGCGCTCCTCCACTCACACCACCTCTGCTTCCACTCCGCCACCCACTCTACCTGCTCCCGTCACTCCTGTTGCGCCATCCACCACCACAGCCATACCCACTACCTCCACCACGCCAGCTTCCACTGCTCCTCCTCCTCCCGCTCCCGCTTCAGCTCCTCCTGTCCCTCCACCTCGATTCCGGGAGCGCGATGAGACTGAGGTACAACCACTTGCTGCGGATCCTCGACTGTTTGACCTTCAGCGTGCTACAACGGCACGGGTACGTAGGTTCAGATACGTACCCGTGGAGTCTTGGCTACCAGCTCAGAGAGACCCTGCAGCAGGTGATCTTTTCAGCACACGTACTCAGGAGTCGTTTTTCAGAGCTCAGATGTCTGCTCAGATTGCTCTGCGAGTGCATCGGCTTTTGGATCTTCCAGCCTTTCTGCTTGCAGCCGGTGCTGACTCTGAGGCGCACCTCACCTATCTGCCTGGCCTTCAGACCCTTTTGACTACCAGCGGCAGGTATGTTGAGGAGTGGGTACGAGTCTTCTACGCCTCTGTTTGGATTGACCCGGATCATCACTGGATGAGGTTTCGCTTTGAGCGCGAGGATGTCACTATTACTGCCAGTCAGATCCGCCAGCTTTTTGGATTTCCCGAGTCGACGACTCGTCTTCACAGCCTTTGCTACGGCACTTCTGACCCTCCTCGTCGCCCTCACGACGGTGTGGCTCCGGGTACAGCTCACATCACGGCTCTGTTCCGCCCGCCCTTCACAGATGGGTCGCGACGTTCACCGGCAGATTTTACTACTGCAGCAAAGTACTTATATGAGCTTATCAGACGGACTCTTCTGCCGAGGATGGGATACAGGGAGGCTACCACTCATATTCAGCTTTGGCTTCTTGGTGCCCTGGTCTCCCACTCTGAGTTTGACGTTGTGGACTTCCTGATTTGTGAGATTGAGGACACCGTTTTGGATGGGATTCGTGCTCGTCGGCAGTTGCCCTATGCTCACTACTTGTGCCACATCTTTGCGCAGCTGATTCAGCCCCCTCGATTTCAGAGCATCCTTGAGGCCTCACGCCTCGTTTTTGGATCCTACCGTCCTGCGCCTGAGATTCCTGTGACAGCTTCTGCTACTGTTTTTGACTCTCAGGACGAGGATGCAGCTCTTCGACAGTTTGACACTCAGGGTACAGTAGCTGATGATGATGATGATGATGATTTTGGGGTTCCTCCTCCGCCTCCGCCTCCTATGCCTCCACGCTCACATGATCATGAGGCTGGGAGTTCTAGTGCTGCCCCTGCTCCTCCTCAGGCTATGGACCCTGCTCTTGCTTCGATTCTCCAGACTCTCACTCAGCAGCAGGCTCACATGGCAGCCCAGCAGGCTCACATGGCAGCCCAGCAGGCTCACCTGGCAGCCGAGCAGGCCCGGTTATCCGAGAGGATGCTCTCGATGTTTCAGAACATGCAGGACAGGCAGGATGCGTTTCAGCAGCAGCTTCTTCAGGATCGAGCTGAGAGTAGGGCATTCATGGCTCTCATGCTACAGCAGTCTGGTGTCTCAGTTCCTCCGGTTCTGTCTGCTCCACCTCCTCCGCTTCTCGCTCCTGTGGTGCCATCGATTTTGTCAGGACCCCCTGTTGGTACCTCTCCGCTCCGGCCGGTCACTTTGGCGTTCACCTCTCCGGCTCTCAGCTCTGTCTGCCCGCAGCCGCCAGTGCCACCAGTATCTGCTGTTTCCACTACCGCTATGGCAGTATCTGTCTCCGCTTCTGTTCCGGTAGCTCCTGCAGCGCAGCCTCGGTCCGAGTCAGTACCAGCTCCAGCTTCTACCGCAGATCCTGGATTCGAGACTGACTCTGACCCTCCGCCAGCGTTCGCTTTGCTGCCTCGACCGCGACTGGATGCGCCCCCGCCGCCTCCTCCTGCTTCAGATGTTTAGGTTCAGGAACCTTTTGGTGTTTGACGCCAAAGGGGGAGAGATATGAGTTGTGAGAGTTAGGGGGAGTTAGAGAGTTAGTAGAGAGTCATGTTGATGTAATATATGTGCTTGCTACTCTCTGTACTAGCTTGATGTTTTTGGCTCACAAACTCGTCATATACTCTCGTTGCTTGATGGACTGTGTGTATTATGTTTTCACCTTATATTTTAATCACCAGTCTTCTAGTTCTTGTTTCATTGATTTAACTTCACTTTTATATGAACAAGAATCTTATGATGTGTATGCGCTCACTCTTATTATTATGGTACACGTTTTTTCTGTCAAAGATTACTGAGTATAACTAACCATTCTTTCTATTGACAGAAACTTCAAAACAAACTACTCTCACAAAACTTGTAGGGTTGTCATCAATCACCAAAAAGGGGGAGATTGAAAGCATCTAGGCCCCTGGTTGGTTTTAGTGATTAATGACAACGCAATATTATATGTGACTAACGTGTGTTTTGCAGAAACAAATGGTAAGTTAGGTCGCATGACAGGTAGAAGTACTACAACGGTGAAAACAATCCCGGAGATAAGAACTCGAAGCGACGGCTAAAACGACGAAACAAAAGGTGAAGGTCTACGGAGTCCGAGTGTCAAGGAGATGTGGACACTCGCATTTTAGTTAGGTCTTTTATTCTCTTTTAGCCGTACTATAAAGAGGGGTTGTCGATGAGTAGTTTGACCAAGAGAGTTCTAGTGTAGTGTTGGTGCACAATCACACTCATACACAGTGCTAGGTGTCACTCTAGAACTCACACTCAAGTTAGAACGAAAACCGATTTGAAAATCAGCTGAAAAACAAGAGTTAGTGTTTCTGGCGTTGGGGCACCGGACTGTCCGGTGTGCACCGGACTGTCCGGTGCACCCTCTGCCAGGTGGGGCCAGGCTGGTCCGCGGCAGAGGCCTTCCCCTCCGCAGAAACCCGAGAGCGCAGCTTTCAGAGTTGAATTTTAGTGGCACACCGGACACCGCACCGGACTGTCCGGTGTGCACCGGACAGTGGACTGTTCACTGTCCGGTGCGCCATGAGTCCAACGGCTACCTGTCAGAACTAGCCATTGGAAACGACCGTTGGCGCACCGGTGGCGCACCGGACTGTCCGGTGCGCCATCGCGCAGTGAAATGCCTGTAACGGCTAGTTGGTGGGTGAGGGCTATTTATACCCCCTCCACCCACCATATTCAATGTCTTGCACTCCACATTTATTCCAGCACATTGCTAGAGCTTTGCAAGCACCAAAAGCCTAGTGAGGAGATTAGAGAATCATAATCCGCGTTTGTTCCTCATTAGCGTTAGTGAGAGCCACCTAGAGCACACACCACTTGCATTAGGCTTCTCTTGGTCAAGCGAAAGTCTATGGCTTGTTACTCTTGGTGATCGGCATCACCTAGACGGCTTGGTGGCGTTGGGAGCTCGGTGATCACCGTGAAGATCTTGTTGGTGACCCGACTCAAGTTTGTAAGCGGTCTCGAGGGATCCACCGCGCCGGAGTGGCAAAGGATCATCTCGTAGTGAGCACTTGGTTCTTGCGAGGACCAAGGGGGAGCGATACCCTTGCGCGGGTGCTCCAACGAGGACTAGTGGAGAGTGCCGACTCTTCGATACCTCGGGAAAAATTGGAGGAGTCTTCTTAACTTTGCTTTACATTCCGCACTTAATTCAAGCACTTTACATTGTGTATTTGTTTAGCAAGTATTTGAAGTATTATCTTAGCTTTGTTGCATTTCTAGTATTATATTCTTAGTGCTAGTTGTTGGGGTGAAGTTGGGCTCTTGCTTATCTCTTGCTTAGGTTTTAATTAGTGTTGATTTTTAGAAAAGCCCAATTCACCCCCCCTCTTGGGCATCGTGATCCTTTCACCAAGGCTGTTCTTAACCGTGAGCACGACTGATATACCGGTTTCTAACACTCTATACAGGTTGCACACTTCACCCACGAGTCGTGATCACTTTTTGCCTCGGGTCGATCAAACCCTCAAACACTACCAAGGTGAGTAGGCAAAGTTTCACTACATAGCTTTTTACAAAGATTCCCCTGGTGTGAAGTTGCTTGTTAGGTTTCTCCAGTCGTACAAACACAGTACTCCTCCCTAAGGTGTGTGACTAACAAAACCAAATCAAATGAACCTCGGCACCCACCCTTAGTAGAGCAAGCACTATGCCCCGGCCCCCATTGACGGCCCTACGGCAAAGCCAACTATACCCCCCAAGTTCATCCAATTAATCAGCTAAGGGCTTCCCATTCCAACCTTATGGTTGTACTATTATCCCGGGTGGTCTCTCAACAAATAGGTCCTTAAGGAGAGGTACTCAGGAAACAGCCTGAGTCCCCTAAAGTATCATAGTTCATCATCATAATCAAGATGACATCATCGTATCATAAATATTCTCATCATGTTCGTTGATTGAAGTAGAGCAATATCATGAAGCTAACCATAATAACCCAAAAGGTAATCAAGGACAAGGTAAATACAAACTAGTCAATCCTTAGGTTTCAATTAAGTAATGTGGGACAGTGAATTAATAAGTAAGTATGACATAATGGGTCAGAGGACACTTGCCTTCACCAGGTCGCTGCTCAAGGAAGTCTCCTGCAACACACTCGGAAACCTCGGACTGCTCGTTGTCTACGCAAAGCAATCATTCATTCAACACGTTTGGGAAATGGTAAAGGAACAATACACCAAACATATGAAATCAAGTGAACACAAGTTCAACAGAAAAGTACAAACAACAGAGTGAAATCTAGATTCTAGGGTAAACAAATATACTTAGGGGTTTGTGGTTCTCTAGGTACTGCTTATCATAGTGGATTACATAACTTACTATAGTCATCTTAATGGATTATTAAAAGTATACCAGGGATGGGTTCATACACTACATGATATTAACTTCACAAAGTTAATCACTTAATTATCATTAGTGTTTTTCCTTTTTATTTCCTTTTGAATAAAAAATCATTACTTTAAATGCACCTATAGCCTAGACATAAAATTAATACATGTAGACAATGAAAGATACTAAAACTTTATCATCTAACATTTTTCCAAAGTTTGGAATGACTACTGCCTGACAACTTGCATCTCCTGAAAGTTCAACCAACCTTCATTTATAGTCAATTGTACCTATTGTCTAAAAACAAAGCAATCATTAGTGGCATTACAAAAAAAGATTTATGACATTTATAATAGGCACACTTCTTCAACTCATCTTGCGGGAAAATGGTGTGAGTTATGTTAATGTTTCCACTTGTTAATAATTCATAAAATATTTTATCACATTTACCGACATTAAATGTGAACTTCTTCCTATTTTTTTAACCAGCTGTAGGGAAAATCAAGTTGTACGTTTAGCCTTAGTTGGCCAAACAAGTTCAGTTGCATATACATCTATAGATTCGTCGTCTAAGCTACTCTGGTCACAATAAACTAAGTGCACATTATTATGGGACGATTTTGATGTCTCTTTACTCCGGCTCTCACAAGCCAAAGCTCGCTGATGCAATTGAGCTAGCGAAAAAACTGGGTGACATTTAATTTTTCTTTCAAGTAGGAACACAACCTATTAAAAGCCAATCCCGCTAGTTGCTTATCTACAACATGGATCTAGAAACATCGGCTTCTTATATCTAGAAATCTCTAGAGTTAATCGTTATCCAATTCATCGTGCCCCTATCTTAGCGATGCTAGATCAACTATGTCTGAAGTGTCTATGGATTTATGCTCTAGGTCACCCCAAGAACTAATAAATTTAGGAGGCAGGGCAGGATACTAGGCGAATGCGGTGCTAGTGAGGGAAAGTGAAAATAAGCGAACACGAGAAGCTTGTATGTTGGTCAATTCTCCTAGTTGTGTTAAGAACTGGGCTAAGTGCTTTTGCATGCTTCTACCACTCTCACCCAAAAAGTTGGACAAATCTAGCACTTGGGTCCCAGAGTGTAAGGGACGATGTCAAATCGATGGTCATATGATAGCCCTAGGCTAGATACACTGACTCTGAGTTTTCTCGAAACAACTATGCTATCTTCTTCTGAATTCTATCCATGGTGACTGGTGGTAGCCCACCGGCCCTCGAGACGTGGGGCTCAGGTGTCCAAATAGTGTTATGTCGACCTTCTGCCTAAGGATGATCAAAGGCCTGAGGTATACTGTTGTTGCATCCTAATGTCGTGTGGTGTAGAGTGAACCTCTCTGCCTCCCTAGGTCCCGTGCATGGGTTGTGGTATGCTTCAGCTCTGATGTGCCGAAGGTGGAAGGTAGTGCTACTAAGGTGTGGGGAATAATTGTGCATTATGTGCACTAGTCGGCCTTATATATGTCTGTCTAGACAACCCGATATAGGGGGTCGGATAGTCTGGTGTGAGGTATTGGATGGTCCATTGTGGTGCTTGACTGTCTGAGGTCACACCCGGAATTTCCGGCCATGGTCAGGAGTGCTGATCTGTCACACATGGAAGGCGGTGGTAGTGGTTAACCTGGATATGGGTTTAGAGGCCATATAATGGTTGGGACTGAGGAAGCCCATTTGTTTCCAATGTTCTTGGGTGAGGCCGCTCCAACTGCGACCACGCGAGATGGAAAACTATGAACAACATATTTCTCATACATATGTGTAAGTTTTTTAAATGACTCGTCTATATTTTTTTTAATTGATCTCCCCGTTGATCTATATAATGCTTATTAGATTGAGCAATATTAGAGTTACTTACATTGTTGTGGTGAAGCGAATGTTTGAGGGAGGTGAACTTGATCTCCTCTTGCTTGGTGATCTTATGGTGTCGATCCATCATGAAGTGTGACAAGAACTTCTCCTTTGCTTCCTCACAAACCTGAAAGTGTTGTTGTCGCAACGCTTCATTCCATTGGTTCATGAGCTCTTCAAATTGTTGCTGCTCATCGTCCGACAAGCTCTCAAGAGTTGGATTGAGGATGTTATCATTGGAGACATTAGTGAGATCTTTGGAACCAGCCATCGTGGTCGATATAATAGATCTGATCTTCTTGTCCCTAGTGGAGTCAGCATAAAATATGTTGGTGCCTTTCTGTGCCAAATACTAATGGTCCCTATGGCCTGCACGAGATGAGCAGGACCTTGGGGACCTCTCTGTGGGTCACCGGATCGTCCGTGGTAGGTCACCGAACCTTCTAGGTAGGTTACGGGACTGTCCGCATGAGGGTGGTGGACCGTCCATGACGACGCAGACAGCTCCAGGAAGAATCCAGATTTTGCCTCCCTGGAGGGATCCCGTTAGGGAGAAAGGATCTTAGGGTTGATTTAGGGTCGGTAGGCTATCCAAAGCAGCTCAAGATGATGTAGATCTGAAGCGATGTAAAGATTAAGCTTGAAAAACTATAACTAGGGCTAGAACTACTTCTAGAGCTAATGCATTGTAGATCGATTGCTGATGCCCCACTCGGTCGTACTTCTTTATATTTATAGGGGGTCTAGACCTATTCCTAAGCAAAGTCCAACGGAGAATCCCGCAAGAAATCAAAAATCTGACCCAAAATAATCTAATCGCCGATCGTCCGGACTAACATGACGGATCGTCCGACAGCCAAATTACATTCTGAACACAATGGTTTGGATGTGGGCTGGATATGGACCGGTCGTAGGAGACGGACAACTAATCCATAGGACCACAAATGCCAATCGGTCTAGCAAACGTATAACGTAGGTTACATTTCCTTTTTTTATTGTCATGGTAAGTTATCAGCGATCTGTTATGATTTTCTTAGTGTACGATGGAAGTAAACACTGTGGACCTGTTTGGTTTGAAGAATCAATCCATTCTAGATGAGTTCACTACACAAATTTGGTAAAATATTGAGCCCACCTGATCTTAATGTTGCACTGGAAGCACACTAATCTTTAATGTCGTATCGTGAAGTTATGCTCCATCGTCGTAAACGACACGTGACAACAGAAAAAAGTGACAATTACAATTGATTAAAATTGAATATACCGCGTCTTGTCAATCTAGAATTTTTTCCTAAGAATTGCATAGTAAGGTATACGATTTTAAGATTAACTTGATCTACAAAATGTGCTTCAAAAAAAAAAGCCAACTTCGTAGTGTTGATTAAGATTGGAAAACTACAAAATGTGCTTCTTTCATTACGAAAAGATCGTGGCTAAACTAGTTTCCATGATCCGAATGTGAATACAGACAAATTTATACGCCGATGGTCATGGACGAACACGATGTACAACTCTCCAGTGACGCCGCTTGATCATGTAGGCATGTAACATCATGCGTCCAGTTTTCATCAAGATCAACAAACTACGGGTTGCATATGCTCATATAAAACACGATCTTATACTACATTTTATATTATTTATAAAGTAAAATTTAAAATATGAGATAAGATAAAATGTGAGATGAGTAAAGTGTTACATACAGCCTTAAACGACATCTATCTACATATAATAATATACGAGGTACACTTTCGGTGAAGTTGATATTTTCATGTGGTCAACTACTGTATACGCCATAAGCCTTTGATTAAGAAAAAAAATGGCGCCGAAATTTGTACTGACTGCGCAGTTGGATTAATTACTAAATCTTCAATTTCTCTCTAACTAACGAGTATCTCAAACAACTATTATTAGAGCTAAACGAGACAGTACTATATTTACCCACCAAATTGTACATAACATAAATAGTTGTAAAGTCTAGGAAAAAGTCCAAATTACTCCTCTCACCTATAGATAATGTTCACGTAACATCCTAAAATATTTTAGTTTATTTTACCCATCTACTTCTTTAAATTGGTTTAATTTATGTCTTCACAAAATTTTTCCTTTTTATTTCTTTATGTACTAACTATGTTTTCTTTCAAATTTTGTTGGTTAGTAGCTAATAGCGTAATTTAGTCTAGAAAAATACATGATGATTTTTTATAATTATTTTGATAGGTTACAGACCAAATAGGATAATAACTTAAATGGTGCAAAACTAAATATAAAATATTAAAAAAATTCTTAACATATTTTTCTAACTTACTTAATCATCTTAGAAAATATAAACTTAAAATTCTACTTGTACATGGAGAAATAAAAAAGACAAATCTCCCCCCAAATAATGTTTGTATTTTTGGTTCTTCGTGTAGAAAGATAATTTCAAGTTCATATTTTGTGTGGTGTTTGAGCACATCACAACTTATATCAAAAAAATATTAAGAATTTTTCATCATTATTTTATATTTAATTTTATTCCATCAAATTTATTATATTATCTTATAAAAATCATAATATATTTTCCTAAATTATGCTATTATCTATAACAACAAAAAATATTTAAACTGAAAACTCAGTTTGTAGATAAAAAAAAAAATTGTTAAGGGGTAAATTGAAATCAAGAGGTTGTGAACATTGTCTATAGGTTTGGGAGTAAGTTGAACTTTTTCCTGAAGTCTATAAGTTTAGCATCCCACTGAGCACTGAAATTGAAAACGAAAGTTTGTGCCCTCTACTGATTATAACTCAGTAGCACCTAAAGTTCTGTGTTGGACTGAAAACAAATATTTCAAAATTTTAATGATCCTGTGTTCGACAGAAAACGAATACTTCAGAATTTGATGACCCTATGTTCTGTCTGATAACAAATATTTTAGAATTTTAACTTTATGTTTTCAGCGATAGACAATATTCCACTTGACTGCAAAACATCTCTAACGACTTCACTAATCTCGCATTTTGCCGACATCTCAAAGTTTTACCAATACATACAGAATGTATATGCGTGCACCGGTGTAGGTTGTGAGCGTTTTGTAATCTAGAAAAGAGTAATAGTGGAACTGAAAGTAATCAACACAGAATTGGGTTGCGTAAAAAGATATCAAGACATGATTCCTGCACCTGTCCCCATGCTCAAAACAACAAAGAACCCCCCAAAAAGACGTAACAGAAGTAGAAGTTCGATTCAATACAAAACATCTAGCATTGGGGAACCTTTATTTCCTCATTCATTCAACTGGACGAGCGGGGCAACATGCTCTTACAGGGGGATCGAGAACGACTTCTTCAACTTCTCTACCTCCAAATAAGCGTTAGAGTAAGGCAGGAACTCCGAGAAATGGCTTTGCATCAGATCGTTGATGGCAGTTGCGAGCTTTGGAATGTCCATGATCTCCTCGTTGGTCAGCTTCCGAACAAACCTAGCCGGGCTTCCAGCCCAGAGTTCACCAGTCGGAATTCGCCTTCCTGGGGGCAATACAGAGCCAGCCTCCAGGATTGAGTTGGTCTCAACCAGCGAACCTTCCATGAGGATAGAGTGCTGGCCAATGATGCACTCGGGCTCGATGGTGCAAGAGCGCAGCAGGCAGTAGGCACCCACTGTCACGTACCGGTCCACAAGGGTCTCAGCTGGAAGCCCTATAAACAGAAGACAGATTGCAGATGAGATCTAATCCAACATGTTCCAAACAGAGTACGGACATATTACAATAGAAGATGAAAATCTAAAATTTCCTTCCGATGATACCTTAGAGCAAGTTTGTTGCTATTAAACAGGGGGGGGGGGGACAAGGTAAAATGATGTCTATTGGATGGACCCAGTGATGGCAAGCAAAGACCAAAGTTGCAGGAAAATAGGAACTTTGAACAAAAACCAAATAACACCGGTGGTTTCTCACATAGCAGTGCTTATATTTGCAACTCATGCATTATTTCATAAAATAGCAAGGGATGCAATCAGTAATAACAGATAGATTTAATGAAACTGTAGCCATGTTTATAAGCATCAGTATGTATTAAAGTAGTCACACATGACGACTTCTAAAACAAAACAAAAAAAGTTGAGCAATGAAGATTTCTGGTCCATCTAGACTTAAGTACCAAGTGTATGACATATGGCAAGGCTACGTGTTCAGAGTCAAAGAAAAGCATCACCCAGAAACTATGACCCAAATAGATTCTACACAATTGTTTACTAGTGCACCTTATAATGGAACGCAATCTTATCATGAAGATTTATGAACAAAAGCATCTGGACCACAAGGAGAGATTATCTAGTTTGCTATAAAATATGCATACAGTGAAGTACAACAGAAAAAGAGAATGAAGTACAACTAGAGGTGATAATAGATCATGATCCAAATGATTCTTTACAAAATGGTAGGGTCCTAAATAAATTATAATTCAAAAATTAATAGAAATATAGTCCGATCCTTAAATCTTATAGTGTAAAATTTAGAGTTCATTGTCACCCATAAGTACAACAGACAAGAGATGTTAGATTTGGTATATTCACGAATACATCACATGTCTAGCATCCTAGAAAAACAGGTTCAGCATTAAATTTAATATACAGAAACTAAATCAAAATCCTCAGTCCAGTATACACACATTATCATTCATGGAGGTGATCGCAATCCTTAACAGTCCATTCTAGAATGCAAAACTTCCTAGGTTACCATGTTCAGAATCTAAGGCTTTAACTAACATGATAAAAGCTAAATGTCAAATCATTGATAACAGATTAATTTGGTTGAGACTCTTATGGACTGCGATGCGATTGGGGAATTGGAGAGGGAGTTTGTAGTTGCAGGAACGCCGGCCGAGGGCCTCTGCCCACGGCCAGTCAAGAAGTCTTGCTTCTAATTCTTGCTTACACTTAATTGATACAATAGTGTCCCTTCTATAGAGACGACTGGCTTATCTCTTTCCAACTAACAAAATCTGATCTAATCCGTATCTCTTTCCTAACTAATTTGATCCAATCCTTATCAACCAAATCTGATATAATCCTTATTTGTTCCCTAACTAATCCGATTTGATCCTTATCTTTTGCCTAAAAAACTATTCTAACCTGATCTAATATCGGTACTTTTCACGCGCTACAGTAACTAGGATAAGCCTTAGAGTCCAATCTGTTTCAGGATTAGATCTCTTAGGACTACAAATACTTGTAAGGGATTTCTCCTGGAAATTAAGCAGAAGCAACTTATTTGTTGTTGGTTTCCCTCAAGGAGCTAGGAGCCCTAGCCACCACTCCCTCTTCCTCCTCTTCTTGCACCCCTAACTCTGTGAACAATGTCGGATATGTTAGGCCCTCCGTCCACCACCATCCCGTCGGCCTCCTCCGCTATGCTGCCAATCCCCACAACTTCACTACCCGAACCCGCCACATCCTCATCCACGGCACCTCAACCTCCCCTCACGCTCGAATCCTTGGCAACAGTCTTCCATGAGCTCACGTGATCCGTGGCAACCATGCAGACGACATTGGAAGCCACCCTTTGTCGGGTACCCAGGAAAGGGGTACGCGGCAAGGCCCATAAACCTCACTGGCCATTTTACCGACCAAGTCCTCGTCGAGCAAGTCTGCGAGGCGGGGCAACCGACCAAGTCCCCGCCGAACAAGGCTGCGAGGCGGGGCGACCGACCAAGCCCCCGCCGAGCAAGGCTGCGAGGCGGAGCGAACGACCAAGTCCCCGCCGAGTGGATCCGCAAGGAAGGAACCTAGGCCGACATGTCGACCCACAACGGCCGCGACAAGACACTACGTCACCAAACCACGACCAGGTCGTACCTACAGTACCAAAATGCGTCAGACAAACACGATGAAACACCCCCGAGTGCGCCCACGAATATGCCTTCACAGAATCGCGGGACCGGTCAATTCCAGTCGCGGAGGCCTCGGCGCGGGAGTCTCTACAGTGACCCATACGCCGAAAAGGACGAGACAATACCCCATACCGGGTGTATGCCTATACATGCTTGATAGTGACGCAAGAGGTATTGAAAGGGAAATGGCCTCAACATTTCCTATAATCGATTTTGGTGTTTGACGACCATCACAAACCTTATGGACTAACTAGTTTGCCAGTTGATCTTTTCTCAGGTGCATAAAGTTCATATACACATACAAAGAAAAAGACCTTAGGGCAATTCTACAACTTTGAGCAAAACAGACTTGCACCGCCTGTGGTGCACCGGACTGTCCGGTGTGCACCGGACAGTGTCTGGTGCCCAGGCTAAGGCGCCCAACGAACTGGCCGCTCTCGGAAATTCTCAGCGCTCCTCGGCTAAAATTCACCAGACTGTCCGATGAGCCCACGAAGCAACGGTGGACTTCGCCAACGATCGACTGCGGTCGACTGCGCTGCAGTCTGAAGCATCAGAAGGTCAGAGACAGTCTACGATGTCAGGTCGCACCAGACTGTCTGGTGCACCACAAGGACAGACGACTTCAACGGTCAACAGCTCCAAACCCCAACGGTCAGCTGACGTGGCACGCACCGAACAGTGAACAGTGCAGTGTCCGGTGCGCATCGAACTGTCCGGTGTGCCCGTCGACAGACAGAACAGCCAAAGGCTAGAATAGTGGTTGGGGCTATAAATACCCCCCAACCACCACCATTCAAGTCATCCAAACTTTCCACTCTCAACACTCAATACAAGAGTAAAGAATACACTCCAAAGACACATTCAAAGCCTTCACCTCTCCAAGTGCCATAATCAAGTCAAGTGATCAAAAGTGTTTAGTGACTTGAGAGAGGGTGATTTGTGTTTCATTTGTTGCTCTTGTTGCTTGGTTACTTTCTTTTTCTCCTTCTAAACTTTCCAAGTGTTTTGTAAAGCAAGCAAGAGACACCTAATTGTGTGGTGGTCCTTGCGGGGTCTTAGTGACCCGTGAGATTAAGAAGAAGCACTCGACCGGTCTAGTTGACCGATTGAGAGAGGGAAATGGTTGAAATAGACCCGGCCTATGTAGCCTCCTCAACGAGGAGTAAGTTCTTTGGAACTGAACCTTGGAAAACAAATCGTCATGTCCATTTGTTGATCTTCCCTATTCGATTTGTTTCTTCCCTCTCCCCTCTCACTAAAAGTTCCCTTGCTCACATTGTGTTGAGTTAGCTCCCAATGTTATCCGCATTGATTGAGCAACTCATAGCAAGAAGAACTATCTTTCGCACTCTGAATTCACTATTATTTATTTCTAACCCTAACCCCGGGTGAAGTGCATGTTCAAAGTTTATAATTTTCAGGTTTCGCCTATTCACCCCCCTCCCCCCTCTAGGCGACTTTCAATTGGTATCAGAGCCAAGTTCTTCATTAGAGTCTAACAGCTCGAAGTGATGTCGAGAGAACACGCCAAAAGGGAGATGGTCACCGGGGAAAAGCCCGGACCTTCGGGAAAGAAGAATGAAGAAAGGACTCTATCGAAGGAGGCCGGCGACAAACACAAAGAGCACAAGGAGGAATCCGCCAGCTCCATCAAGTCACATAAGAAGGGTGACAAAAAGAAAAAGAAGATGAAGAAGGTGGTCTACTATGAGACCGATTCTTCCTCACCTTCAACCTCTAGCGCCGAGTCGACATCCTCGAAGCGCCAAGAGCGTAAGAAATATAGTAAGATCCTCCTTCGCTATCCCTGTATTTCTAAACGCGCTCCCTTACTTTCCGTTCACCTAGACAAACCACCATATTTTGATGGTGAAGATTATTGCATGTGGAGTGATAAAATGAGGCATCATCTAACCTCACTCCACGAAAGCATATGAGATATTGTTGAGTTTAGAGCGCAGGTATCCAGGTACCACAAGTGGGCGACGAGGACTACAACTCCGATGAGGCCACCCAAATAAGACACTTCAACTACCAAGCCACCTCCATACTCCTTCCTTGTGTCGGGAGGAGTACAACAAGGTGCAAGGGTTGAAGAGTGCCAAAGAAATTTGGGACGTCCTCTAGACGGCGCATGAAGGGGGCGAGGTGACCAAAATCACCAAGCGCGAAACGATCGAGAGAGAACTCGGTCGGTTCGTCCTCAACAAGGGAGGAGCCACAAGCAATGTACAATCGGATCAAGACGATGGTCAACCAAGTCCGCAACCTCGGGAGCACCAAGTGGGATGACCATGAAATGGTCAAGGTTATTTTAAGATCTCTTGTCTTTCGTAACCCCACTCAAGTGCAACTAATCCGTGGAGATCATAAATATAAACAGATATCTTTCGAGAAGGTGATTGGCAAGTTTGTGAGCTTTGAACTTATGATCAAAGACTCCAAACATATTGTCAACTTGGAGCAAGGCGTCATCTCCACACCCGAGGTACAACCCATTGCATTCAAGGCAACGGAAGAAAAGAAGGAAGAGCCTACACCAACAAGTAGGCTCCCAATCGACGCCTCCAAGCTTGACAACGAGTAGATGACTCTTATCATCAAGAGCTTTCGACAAATCCTCAAGCAAAGGAAGGGGAAGGACTACAAACCCCGCGCCAAGAGGATTTGCTATAGATATGGTAAGCTCGTCATTATATAGCTAAATGTCCATATACAAGTGACAGTGACAGGGACGACGACAAGAAAGGGAAGAAGAAGATGGAAAAGGAAGAGATACTACAACAAGAAGGGTGGCGAGGAGCACATAGGACAGGAATGGGACTCCGACAAGAGCTCCACCGATTCCTCCGACGACAAGGACGCCGCCAACATCGCCGTCAACAAAGGTCTTCTCTTCCCCAATGTCGGTCACAAATGTCTCATGGCCAAGGATAGCAAAAAGAAGAAGGTACATTCTAGAGATACCCCAAATACACTACTTCCGATGATGAGGGTAGCTCTAGTGAAAATGATGATAATTTGACCTCTCTATTTGCAAACTCATTAGTATGTGACCATTTAGCATGTGCTTCTGTTCCACATAAGGATCATGTTGAATGTTATTTGCTGGATTCTGCCTAGGTAGAGAAAGCAAAGAACACATTCATGAATTCTAGGTATAAAAAATGTTTGTTGTTATGTCTGCAAGAACTAGATAGGGGTAAACAAAGTTGCAAGAGGAGAAAGTTTTATTCGTTTACTATGAAATTTTTCTGGGTATACCTCATGAGCAAAAAAAAGTATATCCTTATTTATCAGGAATTGGTGTAACGCCCCGTCCAATCTCTGGACCAACGGTACTTACTCCTGGCAGCTCTGTAGGATCATATATCGTCCCCACAGACCAACACGAATCTTTTGTGCGCACTTTGTCCTCACTCATGCGCACCCGAGAAAACTTCCCGATCGGTCACCCATCCCAAATTGCTTCTAGCCAAGCACGCTTAACTTGGAGGGTTTTTTGAGATAGGCTTCCGAAGAAGAAGATGCACCTTTTGGTATGAGTACACTATTAATTCTATTAAGCCTTGGGCCAGGATATCCCATCCCAGGGGCCAAGATATCACAATTAGGAAAATAGGTTCGTGGGGAATTTTTTAGAGATAACACAGATGAACCCAGCCAGAAATCAGCTCTCTGGTAGTAGAGTGTTTAGGTTGTGCAGTGAAGAGAATTGCATAACAGGACACAAGAATGATGGTGGCACAGGGGATGAGGCTAGGGCTTTATGTCACAAGGCAATGGGAGTACAAACCAGACAATGCCGGACAAAATGAACATCTAATGGCAATGAGACCCATGTAACAAGAGCAACTACATGAGACAAAATAGCACAATGTTTACTAAAGTAAATCTTAAGCAGTACTGCCTCCATCCTGGAATACTAAGTGTAGGGAAAAGTCAAACAAAATATACTGACCATTTATTTCTCTTACTACATGTTGCCATTTTCTAAAGAACCAATGGGCCTGTCTCGTAGACCTTTTTCCTGAAAAGCTTTTCTGATGATCTGGATTCGTGAATAATCAAGTTGTCACAAGCATTTGAATATCATAGGGCTTACGTGTAGAGGAAGATGAAGGGGTCCGTAGGGTTTAGGATCTAGCAAGTGATGAATTCCTCACATAGCGGTGACTCGGACATTTTGTGTTCATGTTGATTTAGACGATCCTCACAAAGCGATTCTCACATAAGCTGACTGAGAAGCGAAGCATTTGGTTGCCAGAATCCGATTCTGACGACCAGAATCCGATTTTAAGCTGAAACAAACACCCCCAATATCATCTCAGAGGCACTTTCAATACAAATCTATTGATAGAAGTTTCATGTGCTAAACTCTTATATAGTTTGAATAATTGTTGGTCAAAGTTTGTCATTTTTGTCTTCTCCCTGTATAAAATATGATGATCATTCTGGGATGGAAGGAGTGTGAAAAGGAGTAAGCAGAACTTTCATAGCTGTCTCACATAGTTCCTTTTGACCTCACTGAACTTGACATCAGTCGCACCGTAGCATTACAGGTTCAGGGACCTCTAGTGTAGTTAGTACCAGTGTTTACAAGTCGTCCGACATATCGTGATTAATCGCGATTAGTCAGGCTGGTCGCCTGGAAGAGGGCGATTAGGAGGACAACGCGATTAGGGTTTCTAGTCGTCCGACTAGTCGTCGACCTGGGCAATTAGTCGTCTGGTCGAACACTTCCTGGTCGTTTTTGGTCGTTGCAGTTTTGGTACTAGGCTTCACTCTGGTTTTTGGCCCATCTACAGTAGCCCGCCCCTCCAAAAACCCTCCCAGCCACCAAGACCCCTCCCAGCCGCCAGAAACCCGCCAGAACCCTTCCCAGCCGCCAGAAACCCTACTCCTCTCCTCTGTCCTCTCTGGTTTCTGCCGACGTCTCTGCTCCAACCTCCAAGTGCTCCAGCCAGCAGGTAATGCAGTTTGGATGCTCTAGCGCGATTTGTTTGGATGCTGATCTGCTCTAGGTAGCAGCCAGCAGGTTCCTGCTGTACTTTTTACTGAATTACTGCAAGTAATTATGCCAATATTACTTTCAGTTTGGACTTTGGACTTTGGATGGATTCTGTTTTACACTTTTACTGAATTACTGCTAGTCTGCTACTAATTATGCCTATATTATTGCAGAAATACAATGTTTATATAGTTAATATATAGTTATATACATATACATATGTCCTTAAATCTATAGGACGACTAACGGACGACCAGAGGTCGACCAGGACCGATTAGGTCGACTAATCGTCGCCCTAATCGCGATTAGTCGCCTGGTCGCCCCTCTCACTCGACCAGCTGGTCGCCCGACTTGTAAACATTGGTTAGTACATGGAAACTCCAACAATGGACTAGCTAGTGGATCGTCACTAGTATAAGCAAATTATTGTGAAGTATGAAAAGAATTGGTATATTGCCAAAACCGAATGTGGCCCAATTGAATGAGTTAAAGATACTAACTTCACATTTTTTTCTATGAGATTGCAAGCATAACTTAACAGTACAATGCAAAATGCATAGATTGAAAATAACTAAGTGCCCGTCCTTAGATTTCCATGAAACAGATTGTAACAAACTCACATGCAACCTAGTTAATATGAACCCTTTTTCCAATTAAATGAATCAAAGATTATCCAAATGCATGACTAGTGCAATTGAACAGCTCTATCTACAAGAACATTTTTTTCACTTGTAGTTACAGGTACACTAGAGAAAACAAAGCATGAAAACATGGTTCAACTTTCCTTAATAAACTGCTATGCAGTATCCATTCAGTACGAGATGAACCATCGAATGGAGCACATGCTAATGCCCATTTGCACACAAAATTTGTAAATCATTGAGGGCAGGGCAGATGCAGTGGTGGGGCGGGTGGGGCTCGAGCCCCCCTACCGCTCCAGATCCCATGGACATGGAGTCCCCCTAAAGCCTCCCCTAAAATTTTGATCCTATATTTCTCATTGTGTATTTTAAGATTTTATTATTCATCGTTGTTTCAATATAACACTACTTTAAACTATTATATTTGTCTACTGTGAGTGTGAGTGGTTTAGTGAGATTATATCGCTGTAACGGTTTAGTTCAACATCTCCTAAAGAAGTAAAGATATTCCTGGCTCCGTCCCTGTTCAGGGCAACTCTTCAGAAACACAATAGTTCAGTTCAGTCTCAAGATGCGCAAGGCATCACTAAATTACATGCCATGCTCGATTCCTCGCTACACCAACCGAAATGAAAATGGTCCCACCGTGTCCTAAATTACTTAAGCAATTCAGCAAACAGTCCTAAGCCTAGCGACTTAGCGAGTAGCAACCAGATCTAGCATTTCGGGTGATGAGGGTGACCTGTGGGCGCCGCCCATGCGGCATGGAGGACGCATCGCTCCTGGACGTTGGCGCAGAAGCCGAGCGTGATCTTGTTGAGGTCCCCCCGCAGGACGGCGCCGCTCCAGACGGAGGCGCCGTCGTGCACGGTGACCTGGCCGGCGAGCACGGCCTCGGGAGCAACGTACGCGTCAACGGCCACCTTGGGCATCCACTGTCCCAGAGGGACGAGCTGCCGCTGGCCCCGGTAGTCCCACCGCACTCGATCCGCGCCCACGGCCGCGGCGGCCGCCGCGCTGGGGGGCGGCGGCGGGGCGGATGCCGCGGCGGGGGCGGTGGAGGTGGCGGAGAGGAGGCGCCGGAAGGCGGGCGCCGCCACGGAGGTGGAAGTGGTGGCGCGGCGGGAGAGGCGCGCGAGGGAAGCGGCCGCCATGGTGGTGGTGGTCGTCGGAGGTGGAGAGGTGTTGGAGGAGATCGGAGCGTGTGACGAGCTGGTGGGCCAGACGTTTGAGCGAGGAAGTAGTCCCGGGTTGGCTACCTAACTTGCCACACTTTGCCTAACTTTTGTGACTAAGGTTAGTTCTTAAGTTCGAACGACTAACCTTAGGCAAAGTGTGGCGCAGTTAGCCACGAACCAAACAGGCCCTCTGATTTTCTTCCAACGATAGTATATTTGGGACAATAAATATGGTTATCCTGTGTAACGTGATGGGTAACCGATAACATTAAATCATGTTTATTTAAATTTAACCGTAATCGATACTAAATTATAAATAAATATCATCTTATTTAAATTTGTTATCGCCGGTATTCGAGTATGAATCATTATTATTATCATTTACGTTATATTTTGTGAACCAAACGGCACCTATAGTGCTTTATAATAATATCATTCCAAATATTTATTTCGTAAAAATAGGATTACAGATATCTCAAGCTGTCATTTACTGTATTTTTCTTTTTTTTTAATTCTGTTCTATGTATCTATGTATTTGGAGGGACACTTGTCGTTCACACAACAAACAAGCAAGAACTAGGACTCGAACTGTAGAGCCTCGGCCATGAACACGCAGTCAAGAACTGGTGAGGCGACTAGAGGTGATGAATGTAAATTAATTAAATTTTGCTATTAAAACTAAAATTGAGCACTTCACTTTAATTGAGATAAATAAAGCGCTCAAACCAAAATCATATCAGCAAACCAGTGATCTCATGATTTCAAAATGTTTCTAATATTTACACGAGACCAACAAAACGAACGGGTCGCAAATCAAATACCGAAAAGTCTCAATCGGTCCAAAACCGTGTCGTGAACTAGTGCTGATTTCAGCAGCACAAAAATCAGTTTCTGGATGAGAAACTTAATCAAACGAACTCCGATTGAGATGAAATTTTACACACACCTTAACTAAAGTGTTTCCAATGTCTCCTCAAATTTTGATCTCAATCAGATTTGTAAATCAGTCGCAGATTTGAAAATACGGTTAGAATTGAGGTTTTGTTAGGGTTTTCTAGAACGAGTTTAAACTAAGTTCTTCTCAACAACAGTGTGTATGCAGTGATTCGAGAAGTGTAACTCACCACCAATCAATCCCCAAACCAAATCCTCACAAGAACTTGATGGTTCTTCACAAGATCATAAAGAGTGGAGAGAGAAGAACACAAGAGCAAATAGACTCAAAATTTCAGCAAGAATGAAAACTGAGATTGAGAGCAAACATATATAGTAGAAGAAATAAAAAAGAAGAGAAACTCACTTAAACGACCAAAAGCCAGATAAAAGCCAAAACAGGTCATTCAAAGCAAGCAAAGCTTGGTTCCCAAAAAATGGGCAACGGCTCAACACAACTAGTCTCCATAATACGGTTAGTCTTCAGGTTAAGAACATGATAAGCACGAGAATGTAATGCATAACTTAGAAAAACCCTATTAGAAAACTATATCGGTTCTTAGTCCCCTCAACATGATCGATTCCTCACGCGGTTAAGCGTTAAAACGAGGATTAAGCTCCGATATCAATTGAAAGTTGCCTAGAGGGGGTTGTTGGTCACTTGTTCTCAAATGCTGTGAGTCAAGAACAAGGCAACACAATTATTAATCATTAAGGACCTTCGTTCTTCAAAGCATTATCTCCTTACGGGTATAATGCTTCTCAGACGAAGGTCAAGAAAAACATACCTTCATCATATCAATGCAAGGATAGCAATGTGAGGGAATAAATATGATAATTATATCTTAATAATTCATTTATTCTTGCATTTCATAAAACATATATGAATAACAACAATGTTAATATTACATTGATAACTTCGGCTTGTTCGAAGGCGAGGATGCGAAAGAGTGAATACAATCCAGCGTGAACAGTACGGTGCTACTGTTCATCTATTTATAGGCACAGGACGCAGCCCGGGTGAAAATACATTTATGCCCTTAACATTCATCTATGAACATAATATGAATTATTAGGGATTAAGTAGTCTTTGTCCCTTCTCGTCCATCATCGTACTTGGTCTTCGTCTTCACTTCAAGCCGAAGCTCTTTAGCTATAGCTTTGTCGTCCATTTTCATCACCTTCGGGTTGTATTTCCATCTTGTCATAAGAGAAAATCTTCATCCCAAAGTCGAAGCTCCCCTCTAAAATAATCCATGTCACACTAGAAACATATGGTTAGTCGTGTTTTTAGGACCTTCAGAGGAAGAAGGCCCCCAACAGGGGTGAATAGGCAAGCGGAAATTTTTCCAACAAAAACTAGAAACAAACTAGATAAAACCAGTTCAACGGATGTCAAAACCGGTTCAACCGGTCTGCACGAGTCGAACTAAAGAATGAGATATAAAACTAAATTGATTTCAAAATTCACCGAGTTAACTTTGCAAATGGGATGTCCTAGATGATCCACAGGGTTCAAAGAGCACCAGCATCAGCATCAGCACCAACAGAAGCAGTACCGTCAGAACAACCCGCAAGGAGGAAATCCGTACCAGCGCCAGAACAACTAGTCACCTCGCCTTCCAGCCTCAGCAACCAACTAAAACAACCAAGCAGCTCCAGTGCAAGGAGGAGGTCGCGCATGTTTCCACTGTGGGGAACAAGGCCACTGGGCGAATCATTGCCCAAAGAAAGCAGCTCAGCAGCAACCAGCTCACAATGCCCCTTCCAGGCAGAATGCATCGCAACAAGGAGGCAACAACCATGGGTAGCTTCGTGCCCAGTACGGAAAGGTGAACTACCTGGAGGCCGACACAGTCCAGGAGACCCCAGGAGTGGCACTTGGTACGTTCTCATTCGAGTATCATTCTGTAAATGTGTTATTTGATACTGGAGCAACACATTCTTTTGTGACCGAATCATGGGTAGAATCACACAATATACCAGTAGCACCCATGTATCCACCTATGAGGGTTAGTTCAATTGGTGGGAGAACCCAAATAGATAGATTTTGCCCTAGTGCAAGAGTTCAAATAGGGGGGATAGAGTTCTCCGCTGATCTAATAGTAATGGGTACCCGAGATGTAACCATAGATGTCATCCTAGGGATGAATTGGCTTAACCATTATCAAGCAAGTCTTAGTTGTGACAAGAGGACGGTGAAGTTAGTGTCCTTATCAGGAAAGGAAGTGTTAGTGGAGTTGGTCTTGTCTGGACTAAGGAAAGGAAGCTATCACCAGATCACCGCCCATATTGAGGAAATCAAGCCATCAAAAGCTATCAATGTAGTATCAGAATTCCCAGATGTGTTTCTCGAGGAGTTACCAGACATGCCACCTGAAAGGAAAGTTGAATTTGCCATAGAGCTTATACCTGGCACCGCCCCTATTTCCAAGATAGCCTATCGAGTGTCCAGACCAGAATTGGTGGAACTCAAGAAGTAGATTGATGAGTTGTTAGAGAAAAGCTATATCAGACCAAGTACCTCACCTTGGACAGCCCTAGTATTATTTGTGGAGAAGAAAGATGGTACAAAGAGTATGTGCATTGATTACAGATCTTTGAATGAAGTCACTGTCAAGAACAAGTACCCCCTACCCAGAATTGAAGATCTATTCGATCAGTTGAGAGAAGCCAGTGTGTTCTTGAAGATAGATCTGAGGTTAGGTTACCATCAGCTCAGGATCCAGCCTTCGGACATACCGAAGACCGCATTTATCACCAAGTATGGACTATATAAGTTCACGGTCATGTCATTCGGTTTGATGAATGCGATAGCTTATTTCATGTACTTGATGAACAATGTGTTCATGGACTACCTCGACAAATTCGTAGTGGTGTTCATTGATGATATCCTCATATATTCTCAGAACGAGCAAGAGCATGTGTAACACCCCAGGTGTTACTCAAGATTTTTTTCCCTCCACACCCACAAGTGTGAACATTATCACATGTGAATTAAATTGAGCAAAAGACACCAAAATTGAGAAGCAAGAACTTAATCAAATCTTTTTCATCTCAAGAAACATACCATAACCACATCATGCACCTCAAGTGAGAAAAATATTCAAAACCCTAGAACTACCCTAATTAAGCCATTTGAGCACAAAAAGGGAATTTAGTGAAAAGACTATGAAAAAAATAAAATCATAATTTGGGCCAATTAACAAAGTTGTAGTACACTAAATAAGCTACAAAATATAGTAAGAAAGTTTAATTAAAAGGGTTTTGCAAAATTCCCAAAACAGCCACTTAAGTGAAGACTCAATTGGAAATTCAGAAATTCTAAATTCTGAAAATTGACCTTCTCTTCTTAATCAACCGTGTTCACTTAGTTCCAAGGCTCAAACCTGCGAGGTCCAAATATCAAATTGGCGCCAAATTACCTTAGGCATGCCCTGGAAAAATTTGGAGACAAATCTCAGCCGTTTGACATGATTTGGCATGGTTTTGCCTCGGGACGCCGCAGGTAGATGCTGGCAACTTGGCGACGCGACAACTCACTATACACGGCCAAAAACCCCTCGGCTTCCACACATAAATGACAAAGCATACACCAGGGAACATATCTTACAAAACAATCTTGCCCAAATTCGCGAAGATTTGAAGCCTATTGGCGTTAGAACAGGAGCAGAAGCGATGTGCCACGTGCTCGACCGTGGCTGACGCGCCGGTGCACGCCTGCCCGCGCGCCCGCACAGGTCCACGCCCGACTGTGCACCGCGCCTATAAGAGCAGCATGGCCTCGGTCGTACTCCCTTCGCACCATGCCCAACTCCCTAGAGCCGGCCCGTAGCTCCGGAAACCTCCCCGCGACCCGCCACCACCACCACAGCTCAGCGACCGTGGCCAGATGTCTTCCCGGCCACCTCCCACCGATCCAGTGCATCGACTAGCTTCCCTAGAGCCCCGTAAAGCTTCCCGAAGCAAGAAAACGAATGCATCCTCACCGGAGACGTCGTTCCACCCTCGCCGAAGTTGTTCTTCTGCTGGCGCGCGTGGCCACGACTAACCGGTAAGCCATAGTTTGATTACTCGCGCCCATGTCTTCCCTGACACTCAGTGAAGCTCGCTACACGCTTTAATCGAACTATACCGCCGTGGTTAGGCTGGAACACTAGCCGCCGTTGAGCTCCCCCGCCTGCGCACGAGAACCGACCGACTTCGACCACCGCCAGCGACGAGCTAACCATCGGCATGACCGCCATGATCTCCTTGACCTCCTTGGACACCTCACCCGAGCTAGATTGCCACCGGTAAGCCTCGCTGCCCTTTTCTCCGCCGCGGTTACTGTTCCAGTGAGGATAGAAGCGCGGGTTAGATTTAGGTCAACCCTAGGGGGTTTTCTGCGATGTCAGTGACTCACGTGAATAGTGTACTGAGGGCTTAACTGTGAGAGAAAGTGGAGAAAGGAACCAGGGACTTCAGCGCAAATGTAAATTCTTTTCCTTTTCGAATTTCTTAGTTATTAAATCTGTAGGAAAATTGATAAATGCATAACTTAAAAAGTATTCATCCAAATTTGGTCAAATTAATTTTGCTGAACTTTGTAAAATATGAATTGTCAAACAAAAATAGTAAACCCTATGTTTTCTGTACTAATTTTTAGAGTTTTGAACTAAAATAGAAAACTGCCAAATCTTAATAATACAAGGAAAAATAGAAATACTTCTATACTGGACTTGAGGAAAATTATGGAGACACTCACCTAGTATATACACTGTTTAAAAATAATAAACACCACATTATACAAGACTAAGCCAGAAATATCCATTAAAGACTATTTCTGCCCAAACTTTAGGAAAATGTAAAAGGGGATAGCAAATAGAAACCAGAGGGTGACCACATTTTTCCTAGTATGCCTAAGTGATGTAGATCATAGGAAATATATATGGAACTTTGGTCCAGTGCTGATCTAAGGTTATAATTTTATTTAGGTATTAAGAAGTTAATAAAGGCCATGATTAAAAATATGAGGGCACATGCAATAATGGCAAGAAAAATTCAGTAGACCCGTGACCACTAACATACCACTACAAAAATGGTAAACACCCCAAACCATCACAATAAATGAGTTCAACAATTAGAACTTGGATTTGGCTAGTACTTCAAATAAATCAAAAGAAAGACTAAAAATGGGAAACAGTGAGCAACCCTATTAGGAAATATGTTGTTTGACATTTTTCAATTATAGTAGTAGTGGAAAGCACCACTAAGCCCCCAAACTTTAGAAAATCACCATAAATTAACCAGTAGGTATCTTTGGCTAAACATTGGCATAAAGTCATATTATTGCACCTAGATACCAGCAAAAAACCTTAGGGAAAAATCCACTCCTAGAGGAGAGTTGTAGTTCAAAGCACCCCCTCTACCCTAAATTTTAGTATTTTTGTGTAGAGAAAACCATTCTCATTTTAAGCCTCAATTTTTAGACTGAATTATATAAGCCAGTAAGAGCCACTGTAATTTTTACAGAATTTTTGTAAATTTCTAAAACAGTGTTGTAGTTCAAAGCCACTCTAAAAGCCTAAGTAGGAAAAGGGAAAGAAAGGATTAATGAAGTGCTAAATTAAGCCATAAATAACTTCAACCAAGAACCTTATTAAGGTTTCACTAGGACATTGAAGGATTATTAAGTACAACCTTAATCCCACTTCCTAAACTGGCCACACCTACTCCTAATTACCAAATATACCCATAAGATCTTAAATATTGGAACTAAGACCCATCCCGCTAACTTGAGTACTTCACCTTGCATTTAATTATTAAACTTACATACCATACCATACATGTATCTTATTCATTGCATTCATTTAGATTGCAACCTTGCTGATGGAGAGTACGTGCTCATCCCCGAGCAAGGAGTTGCCCAAGAGGAAGTCCAGGAGCCAGCTCCAGAGCCTACCACCAAGGATCTCTCCGCAGCCTCAGCTTTTGAAGGCAAGCCCTGGTTTTATGCATAACCGTTTATATATGATACTTCACTACACTTAATGTTTGTAGGTTTTTAATGTGCACTTAAGTGTAGGAGTTGGTTGAAACCCTAGTTGCATAAACTCATAATTCCTTTTTGAGATGGATACTAGTATGCTAGGTCGAGTAGCTACCTTGCTAATTAGGGATGTCGATAGAAGTCGAGTGATTTTTCTAGCACTCGCGCGAGGTCAAGAATTGATTGTATTCATCATGATAACGGGATCTATGATGGTCTATGGGCTTGGATCCAGGGTGGATGCGTTGTCTATGAGACAGAAATGGAATTAAGGATTAATGTGTGGATACCTGAGTCAAGCGTTTGAAAGTACTAAACACATGTCGGGAAATATGGTAACCGGTAAGCCTAGTACCTGAGTGAAGCTGGGTGCGGACTTTCCCCCTCACTTGTCTTGAGACGAGGTCTTTCATGCTAGCTATGGTGGGTGCAAGTGCAGCCACTGTACGACGGCAACCGGGGTCAGTGGGGTATTGCATGCCAAGGCGGTGAGTTCTGGCTGCGAATGGGGAATCGATGGGGACGGTTGATATGTGTGGGGACGGAGTGCCCCTACATGTCGTGTGTTTAGGTTTACCTTTCAAGGTTAAAATTCGATTCGAATCGTCTGCTTCTCGCAGCTAATGAGACTGCTTGACCCCTTGTACTGCATTGAGTAAAAAGTGGAATGAGGTTTTACTTGAGATAACATGTTGATTGTACTAAATGATTGTTACCATGTATGCTTAGAAAGGAGCAAACCTAGCTTAATTAGATATGCTAGAACTGGTAAGGCTAAAACTGTTTTTAGACTCAGCTAGTGCTTTTGGCAAACCAAACCCCTCAGCCAAACAGCTTCATGGTCTAGATGTAGAGAAGTAGACTCCTCACACCTGATAAGTCTAGCTGAGTATTAGTATACTCAGCCTTGCTTGTGACATTTTTTTCAGGTACGCTACAGGATATGGTTGATGGTGTGACTTGGCCTTCCACCCTGCCACCGGGTTGGACGATTGAGTGGGATGCTGCCTTGACAGGAGAGGACAGGAGGAGTAGTGGGCTAGGCCTTGCCCTATTCCACAGTTTCGATGTTATCGATTATCCGCTGCATTTAATTACGAACTTGTTATCTTTTATTAAAGCTCCGATTTATGTAATAACTCGAGTACTTTAATTTGTGGTTTCATGTTTATTGTATTCTCTTTGTGTTTCACCATCGTGTGAGCTAATGGTATTCGATCCCTGGTAAGTGGCTCCATCGGACTAGATCCGAGGGACTGATGGGTTATTCCAATTTAAGTGTGTTGCTGCCTCCAAGGCGTGGATTGTGCACTTAAGCTGGAATAATTCATGTGGTTCTGCCACAACTGGTATCAGAGCGAGTACCATTATAGAGGAATCAATAAGTCATGAATGCCAACTTTTCAAAAATAAAAAATTTCTTAGAAACCGGTGTTGGATTGTTAGGACTAGAACGCTAGACCTAGGACGAAAGGCCTTAAGAATAGTGGGGACAATAGGTGGCTATATAAGTAGGCCATGTAGGCCAAACTTAGAATAGTAGGGATGCCCTAGAAGCACCCCTCTGATCGGTGAGAAGACGTTCTTCCAGCATGCATGCATTATAAAACACGAAGAAATTAGAAGTTAAGGAAAAATGCATCAAATTATGAACCTAACAAGCATTGTTAATAATGAATAATGAAATGGGTTGGAATAGATAAATCTAATTTAACCCACCTTCTTTTAACAACCCGGGCACACGTTTCTCCTTCCCGCTACAATAACACTTACGTCTATCCCTCTTTCACAGATGACTTCACCCACCCCCATCAATGGAGGAGACACTCGCTTCAGTTTTGACTACCTTTCCCACGAGGGTTTTCCCTCCATCTTGTGGGAGGTGCTCTGCTCCGCCGGTTACCCTACGCCCCCTCTGTATATGGTGCAGTTGTACGGGAGCATCGGGTGCCACGTTGCAAGGTTTGGCTGACCCTAGAGTCTCACCCTCTGCAGCCTGGATGGCGTTCCCTTGATTCCGAGACTGTCGGGTTCAGGGCGGACAACACCACCGAGGCCGCAGCGCTAAAAGCCCTGACAACCTTTTGTGGATATCATCCCCTGGAAATGATGATGCACTCACTAGGACTCTTCCCCGCTGAGAAGAGGGATGACCCCATGTGGTGCAATAGAATGAGCCACGTGAAGGACGTGTGGGCCATGCATCCCGACCAGGTTGGGAGGATCACTGTTCAGTGTATGAGCGCACTGTACCGCCTACAGGCCCTACAGAGAGACGCCATGGCACACCTCTCTGATCTCGCTCAGACTACTAAGATCACACTCGACAGTCGAGAGGACTTCGTTGTCGACTTGTCTTCAAAACTGGTGGAAAAAGACCTACATGTGGAACAGTTGAGCCAGCGCATCGCGACTCTAGAGTAGCAGGTTGAAATCGAGGATAACACCATCGATATCCTGGAGATCCAGCTCCATGATGGGCAGGAGGAACTTGAAGAAGCCAACGACCACTTGGAGATGCATCACCAGGACATAGAGGCAAATGAGGCAGGAAGCGAGGGAGAGGAGGATCCTGAGGAATTAGAGCCAGCTCCCGGTTCAAATGCGGCTCCCTCCGGAGTGCCCCCTTCACTTGCATCCAGCGTTGCCTCTACCACTCAGGGTTGACGGGTTAGTTTGACATATTAGGAGGATAGGAACCCATGCAAGCATAGTTTTGGTATCAAATTTTTGGACTAGGCTTATGGGTGAATCCCCCTAAAATGTTGTAACCCAAGGAAGACTTTTGTGAACAATGAAATGAATGCAGTCATGTTATCCTCGTTTGATTCAATATTATGTTATGTCATTTTTCTCCATATGATATAAAGAATATTGTTCGGAATCGTGAATTGAGGTAACAATGGCGAAATTTCTGTTTTCAGATGGTAGCTAGGCAGCGTCGCGGGCAGAACGAGCAGATTCCCCCGCCACCTCCTCTAGCTTCCACGATGCAGGAGCTAATGGCTCACCAGAATGAGATTCTGCGGTAGCTAGTGCAGCGCCAGCCCCACCCTCAGCAGTATGGTGGAGGCCAGCCACAATGCCCTCCGGCCGCGACAACGTACCAGGAGTTCTTGAGCACGCAACCACCTTTGTTCACCAAGGCAGAGGACCCGCTAGACGCTGATGTGTGGCTCCGAGTTGTGGAGTCCAAGTTCCCACTCCTCATGGGAGATTGCCCTGACGACGCAAAGACCCGCTTCGCCGCACAACAGCTTCGTGGACCTGCTAGGACATGGTGGGACCATTTCCGCGCCATGTTGACCGCTGACCATGTGGTGACATGGGAGGAGTTCAAGACTGCTTTCAGGGACACCATATTCCAGTAGGGATTCTGGATCGCAAGCTCAATGAGTTCTTGGCTTTGACTCGGGGAACCCGCACTGTGTTGCAGTATGCCCAGGCCTTCAATGACCTGTGTCAATACGCGGGTTATCATGCAGATTCAGATGAGAATAAGAGAGACCGTTTCCGAAGGGGACTCAACACCAAGCTTCGTGAATGCCTCAACACTGTTCATGCTGACAGCTTCAATGAACTGGTCAACCTCGCCATATCACAAGAAGACTGTATTGTAGCTCACCGGGCAGAAAAGAAGAGGAAGGCACCAATGCTAACAACTTCAGCTTCACCCCAGAGGTTCTGGATTGTCTCCAACAATCAGAGTAGGGGATTCCAGCAGTAGGCAGGGAGATGGGTCATCAGGCCACCACAGCAGCAGCAAGCACCCAATCGCTTCCCCGTTCCCGCTCCAAGGAATAATCACCCTCAGCAGCAGCAGTTTCGCCAAGGGAATGACAACAAATTCTTCACGTGTGGCAATGCAGGCCACTATGCTAAGAATTGCCCATGGAACCAGCCAAGGCAGATGCCAGCACCCAACCAAGACAAAGGGAGGAAGCAAAGAATGCAAGTCAGGCAAGGGAAGCTCAACTTCACTACTCTAGAGAAGTTACCTGAAGGAGCGCCCATCATGACTGGTACTTTTTCTGTTTTTCATCAACCTGCATTGATTTTGTTTGACTCTAGTGCATCACATAGCTTCATTAGCCAGAAGTTCAGTGTCAAATGTCAATTGCCCTTCTGTCATACCCAAGGGTCCTTCATGATTACAACGCCAGGAGGCAAGGTTGCAACAAATCAATTAAATCAAAGTGTACCTATCCAGCTGGGAAGCAAAATCTTCAAAACTACACTTTTGATTTTGGGGTTAGAGAATGTAGATATCATTTTGGGAGCTAACTGGATGACTCAACACTGGGTGGTGTTGGATGTAGCTGCCAGAACCCTAGAGATCCATTCTCCTACCTTCGGAGACCTTACGTTGTATCTGCTCACCCAAGAGACCACTAGGTCATGTGCCTTCTCCATGATATAACTACCCTTAAAGAAAATTCCAGTGGTATGTGATTATGCAGATGTTTTTCCTGATGAGTTGGCAGGAATGCCACCAGATCAGGATATCGAGTTTGCCATCGAATTGCAACCGGGAACGACACCTATCTCCAAGAGGCCCTACCTGATGCCACCCACCGAGCTGGCAGAATTGAAGAAACATCTGCAAGAATTGTTGGACAAGGGTTTCATCCGCCCAAGTACTTCACCTTGGGGATGTCCAGCCTTGTTCGTGAAGAAGAAGTATGAAAGCTTAAGGTTATGCATAGACTACCGCCCACTCAATGCGGTGACTATCAAAAGCAAGTATCCTTTGCCTCGTATTGATGTTCTTTTCGATCAATTGGTTGAAGCCAAGGTGTTTTCCAAAATAGACCTTCGCTCCGGCTATCATCAGATCAACATACGAGCAAGTGATATTCCAAAGACGACCTTTTCGACCAGATATGGGTTGTATGAGTATCTAGTGATGTCGTTTAGGTTGACGAATGCACCCACATACTTCATGTATTTGATGAATTCAGTCACCATGCCTGAACTGGACAAATTTGTGGTGGTCTTCATCGATGCAATCTTGGTATACTCAAGAAACAAAGAAGAGCATGCTGGTCATTTGCATGTAGTGCTCTAACGTCTGAGAGAACACCGCCTTTATGCCAAATTGTCAAAGTGTGATTTCTGGCTTAAGGAGATTAAATTCTTAGGGCACACTATCTCTCAAAAGGGAATAGCACTGGATCCAGATAAGGTGCAAGAAGTAATGGACTGGAAGTCACCCACAACTGTTCGCTAGATTCGGAGTTTTCTGGGATTGGCCGGGTATTATCGACAATTCATTCCAGACTTCTCCTGAATTGCGAAGCCCGTCACAGAATTGTTGAAGAAGGGAGCAAAATTTGAATGGGGTCAGAAATGTGAAGATGCCTTTCACATTTTGAGGCAACATTCGACCACAGCACTTGTGTTAGCGCCGCCCGACAACAACAAGCTGTTTGATGTGTATTGTGATGCCTCTGGCACTAGACTGGGTTGTGTTTTGATGCAAGACAACAGAGTCATTGCCTACGTATTCAGGGCACTCAGACCTCATGAGCAAAATTATCCTACTCATGACTTAGAGTTGGCAGCCGTGGTTCATGCATTGAAAATGTGGAGGCACTACTTGATGGGAACCCACTGCAACATCTATACAGATAACAAGAGCCTCAAGTACATCTTTACTCAGGCTGATCTCAACATGATGCAGAGAAGATGGCTAGAAATGATCAAGGACTATGACTTGGAAGTACACTACCACCCGAGGAAAGCCAATGTGGTAGCTGATGCCCTAAGTCGAAAGTCACAATTGTATGGTGATGGATTCTCGCATCAGCACCCTGTGTGATGAGTTGAGTAAGATGAGGATCGAAGTAATTCCTTCCGGTACCTTGTCTCACATCTCCATCGAGCCAACCTTGTTAGACCAGATTATTATGGCCCAACTCAGTGACAAGGGACTGCAAATCATCAAAGAGAATCTTAATAAGAAAGTGGGGAAGTATAAGTGCTTTCACCAAGACAACAAGGGGATATTGTGGTTTGAAGACAGATTGGTGGTTCCTAAAAATAGAGACCTCAAGAAGAAAATCTTGGATGAGGCTCATCTCTCCAAATTCTCCATGCACCCGGGAAGCACCAAGATGTACCATGATCTGAAGCCCCTGTATTGGTGGACCAGGATGAAAAGGGAGATAGCCAAATATGTTTCGGAATGTGACACCTGTCAGAGGATAAAGGCAAGCCACTTAAAGTCAGCTAGAGCCTTGCAACCCCTATCGATGCCTTCATGGAAATGGGATGACATCAGCATGGATTTCATTGTGGGTCTGCCCAACACCTCTTGACATCATGATTCAATCTGTGTCATTATGGACCGATTGACGAAAGTGGCGAATTTTCTTCCGGTGCACACCACCGATAAGGCTCAAAAGTATGCAGAGTTATACATTAACCGAATTGTGTGTTTGCATGGATTACCTCAGACAATTGTCTCTGACCGAGGAGCCCAATTCGTAGCTAGATTTTGGGAGCAATTGCAAGAGTCCTTGGGAACCAAGCTAGTAAGAAGTTCAGCTTACCACCCCCAAACTGATGGTCAGACCAAAAGGGTAAATCAGATTCTTGAAGATATGTTAAGGGCTTGTGCAATTGATTACGACAAGAACTGGGATAAGTGCCTCTCTTTGGCAGAGTTTGCTCATAATAATAGTTATCAATCCAGTCTGAAGATGGCACCTTTTGAAGCCTTGTATGGAAGAAGGTGTCGAACCCCCCTCAATTGGTCACAGCCCGGTGAAAGAGAAATCTTTGGGCGCGACCTGGTGTCGGAAGCCAAAAGAAAAGTGAAAATGATCAGAAAGAACCTAGAAGCTGCTCAGGCCACGCAAAAGAGTTACCACGACAAGAGAAGGAAACCCCTACAGTTTGAAGTGGGAGATTTCGTATATCTGAAAGTATCGCCCACAAAAGAAGTGCAAAGGTTTGGGATCAAAGGCAAGTTAGCCCCTCACTACGTCGAACCTTATGAAATCTTAGGAGCATGTGGACCCGTGGCATACAAATGGAAGCTACCTCCAAAGATGTCTACCATCCACAATGTGTTCCATGTATCCCAATTGAAGAAGTGTGTTCGGTTACCAACAGAGGTCATAATAGAACCAGATGTGGAGATAGAGCCAGATTTATCATACTAAGAACACCCCTCCAAGGTTATGGATTTCAAGGAAAGATCAACTCGTGCAATATCGATCAAAATGTATAAGATCCAATGGAGCAACCGTTCGGAGGAAGAGGCTACCTGGGAGACTGAGGATTTTCTACGCTCGAACTACCCCGATTGTCTACCTAAGGAAATCGGTACGTAACCATACCGCAGCCCCCTGCCCTCTAAATCCAAATATAGGAAAGATGATCTTAACATAAACCAAGTTAAGCTATAAAACTAGAACAAAAAGGGCTTCCTTCTGAAGTTGCAAAGAGGATGACATTCGAAGAGCAGGTTTTCTAAAGAACCTTAATAAGCAAACCAACACCATGAAAGCCAGCTATAACCTTCTCCTCACCCCTGGAGGACCCCAATCCGAATCTCGGGGCGAGATTCTTTTAAGGGGGAAGGGCTGTAACACCCTAGGTGTTACTCAAGATTTTTTCCCTCCACACCCATAATTGTGAACATTATCACATGTGAATTAAATTGAGCAAAAGACACCAAAATTGAGAAGCAAGAACTTAATCAAATCTTTTTCATCTCAAAAAACATACCATAACCACATCATGCACTTCAAGTGAGAAAAATATTCAAAACCCTAGAACTACCCTAATTAAGCCATTTGAGCACAAAAAGGGAATTTAGTGAAAAGACTATGAAAAACATAAAATCATAATTTGGACCAATTAACAAAGTTGTAGTACACTAGATAAGCTACAAAATAAAGTTAGGAAGTTTAATCAAAAGGGTTTTGCAAAATTCCGAAATTCCGAAATTCTGAATTCTGAAAATTGACCTTCTCTTCTTAATCAACCGTGTTCACGTTGTTCCAAGGCTCAAACCTGTGAGGTCCAAATATCAAATTGGCACCAAATTACCTTAGGCACACCCTGGAAAAATTTGGAGACAAATCTCAGTCGTTTTACATGATTTGGCATGGTTTTGCCTCGGGACGCAGCAGCTAGACACTAGCAACTTGGCGATGCGACAACTCACTGTACACGGTCGAAAACCCCTCGGCTCCCACACTTAAACGACAAAGCATACACCAGGGAACATATCTTACAAAACAATCTTGCCCAAATTCGTGAAGATTTGAAGCCTATCGGTGTTAGAACATGAGAAGAAGCGATGTGCCACGTGCTCGACCGCGGCTGACGCGCCGGTGCACGCCTGCCCGCTCATCCACGCCGAGCCATGCGCGCCCGCGCGCCCGCACCGGTCCATGCTCGATCGTGCACCGTGCCCGCGCCTATAAGAGTAGCACAGCCTCAGTCGTACTCCCTCCACACCGTGCCCAACTCCCCACAGCCAGCCCGTAGCTCCGGCGACCTCCCCATGACCCGCCACCACCGCTAGAGCTCGGTCACTGTGGCCAGACATCTTCCCGGCCACCTGCCACCGATCCAGTGCATCGACTAGCGTCCCCAGAGCCCCGTAATGCTTCCTGAAGCAAGAAACCGAACGCATCCTCACCGGAGACGCCGTTCCACCCTCGCCGGAGTTGTTCTTCCGCCGGCGCGTGTGGCCACAACTAACCGGTAAGCCATAGTTTGATTACTCGCCCCCATGTCTTCCCTGACACTCAGTGAAGCTCGCTGCACGTTTTAATCGAACCATACCGCCGTGGTTAGGCCGGAACATTCGCCGCCAACGAGCTCCCCTGCCTGCGCACGAGGACCGACTGACTCCGACCACCACCATCGACGAGCCGACCATCGACATGACCGCTGTGACCTCCCCGACCTCCTTGGACACCTCACCGGAGCTAGATCGCCGCCGGTAAGCCTCGTCGCCCTTTTCTCCGCCGTGGTTACTGTTCCAGTGAGGATAGGTGCGCGAGTTAGATTTAGGTTAACCCTAGGGGGGTTTCTGCATGTCAGTGACCCACATGAATAGTATATCGAGGGCTTAACTATGAGAGAAAGTGGAGAGAAGAACCAGGGACTTCAGCGCAAATGTAAATTCTTTTCCTTTTCGAATTTCTCAGTTATTAAATCTGCAGCAAACTTGATAAATGCATAACTTAAAAAGTATTCATCCAAATTTGGTCAATTTTTTTTTGATGAACTTTGTAAAATATGAACTGTCAAACAAAAATAGTAAACCCTATGTTTTTGTACTAATTTTTAGAGTTTTGAATTAAATTAGAAAACTGTCCAAACCATAATAATATAGAGAAAAATAGAAATACTTCTATACTGGACTTGAGAAACATTGTGGAGACACTCACCTAGTATATACACTATTTAAAAATAATAAACACCACAGTATACAAGACTAAGCTAGAAATATCCATTAAAGACTATTTCTGCCCAAACTTTAGGAAAATGAAAAAGGGGATAAAAAATAGAAACCAGAGGGTGACCACATTTTTCCTTGTATGCCTAATTGACGTAGATCATAGGAAAAATATATGGAACCCTGGTCTAGTACTGATCTAAGGTTATAATTTTATTTAGGTATTAAGAAGTTAATAAAGGCCATGATTAAAAATATGATGGCACATGCAATAATGGCAAGAAAAAATCAGTAGACCCCTGACCACTAACATACCACTGCAAAAATGGTAAATACCCCAAACCATCACAGTAAGTGAGTTCAACAATTAGAACTTGGATTTGGCCAATACTTCAAATAAATCAAAAGAAAGACTAAAAATGGGAAACAGTGAGCAACCCTATTTTTACCTAAGTACTTAGGATGTAAACTACCAAAGAAAAATATAAGACTAAGGTAAAAATATGATGAAATGCACCTCACCCCCTACCCCATGAAAAAGACCATATATTCCAAAAATTTTTACAACCCCTTCCCCATAAGCAAAATTAACTAACTTGAAAAATGATTGCTCTTTCACAAAGAAGAAGATAAAAAAATTAGGAAATTTTGACATTTTTCAATTATAGTAGTAGTGAAAAGCACCACTAAGCCCCCAAACTTTAGAAAATCACCATAAATTAACCAGTAAGTATCTTTGGCTAAACATTGGCATAAAGTCATATTATTGCACCTAGATACCAGCAAAAATAAAACCTTAGGGAAAAATCCACTCCTAGAGGAGAGTTGTAGTTCAAAGCACCCCTTCTGCCCTAAATTTTAGTATTTTTGTGTAGAGAAAAACATTCTCATTTTAAGACTTAATTTTTGAGACTGAATTATATAAACCAGTAAGAAGCCACTGTAATTTTTATAGAATTTTTGTAAATTTCTAAATCAGTGTTATAGTTCAAAGCCACTCTAAAAGCCTAAGTAGGAAAAGGGGAAGAAAGGATGAATGAAGTGCTAAATTAAGCCATAAATAACTTCAGCCAAGAATCTTATTAAGGTTTCACTAAGACATTGAAGGATTATTAAGTAAAACCTTAATCCCACTTCCTAAACTGGCCACACCTACTCCTAATTACCAAATATACCCCTAAGATCTTAAATATTGGAACTAAGACCCGTCCTGCTAACTTGAGTACTTCACCTTGCATTTAATTATTAAACTTACATACCATAGCATACATGTATCTTATTCATTGCATTCATTTAGATTGCAACCTCGCAGACGGAGAGTACGTGCTCATCCCCGAGCAAGGAGTTGCCCAAGAGGAAATCCAGGAGCCAGCTCCAAAGCCTGCCACCGAGGATCTCCCGGCAGCCTCAGCTTTTGAAGGCAAGCCCCGGTTTTATGCATAACCGTTTATATATGCTACTTTACTACACTTAATGTTTGTAGGTTTGTAATGTGCACTTAAGTGTAGGAGTTGGTTGAAAGCCTAGTTGCATAAACTCAGGATTCCTTTTTGAGATGGATACTAGTATGCTAGGTCGAGTAGCTGCCTTGCTAATTAGGGATCTCGGTAGAAGTCGAGTGATTTTTCTAGCGCTCGCGCAAGGTCAGGAATTGATTGTATTCATCTTGATAACGAGATTTATGATGGTCTATGGGTTTGGATCTAGGGTGGATGCCTTGTCTATGAGACAGAAATGGAATTATGGATTAATGTGTGGATACCTGAGTCAAGCGTTTGAAAGTACTAAACACATGTCGGGAAATATGGTAACCTGTAAGCCTAGTACCAGAGTGAAGCCAGGTGCGGACTTTCCCCTTCACTTGTCCTGAGACAAGGTCTCCCATGCTAGCTATGGTGGGTGCAAGTGCAGCCACTGCACGGCGGCAGCCGGGGTCAATGGGGCATTGCATGCCAAGGTGGTGAGTTCTGGCCGCGAACGGGGAATTGATGGGATGGTTGATATGTGTGGGGATGGAGTGCCCCTACATGTCGTGTGTTTAGGTTTTGTAATATCCCAAAAAAATGTTGACCAAAAGTTAATCTCTAGTGCGTGGATGAGGTAAAGGGTTGTGGGCCATTGGATGCAAAGATAGAAGTCATCTGAGGCGTCGTTTCTTTCTCCCACAAAAACCCTAGGTGGCCACCCCTTTTTTCCCTTCACCCCCCCCTTGGCCACCACCCCCTTTTCTTCCCCTTGGCTGGACGCCCCCTCCCCCTATGGCAGCCATCCTCCATTGCTTCCTCCCCCAAGATCTCCCCCTACGCAGCAAGGATCGAGAAAAGGAGGGGCACGTTGAATTGAAGAGGAAGAGAGGATCAAGGAGATGTTCTTCCCCATCTCTTCTTGAAGATTTCTTGGGGAAACCCTAGGTATGGATGAGATCCTTGTTCCTCCCTGTAATTATAGGCTTTTGGAGGTTGTGGATCATGGGAATTAAAGGATTAGAGGTTGGATTTGATGTGGGGTTAGGTTTTGATCTCGAATCTAGTTTTCTGCAGAATGGCAGATTCGACAGTTTCTGTTCATGCCAGTTTTCCGTGGTCTTAGTGGCCTCAAAAAAATGAAAAGTCTATGTATGAGTCGTAGATAATTTGTAGATCTTTCCGTGGCCGCGAAGAACACCTCAATCGGACATCTGACCAGAAAGTTATTGCAGTTTTACTATAGCAGTTTTTCAGTCTCATAATTCTGTGCAGAATCTGTTCCCTTAAGATTTAGGCAATTTTATCAACAGAATTAAACTATGGGTTGGTAAAAGAAGTTGTAGATAATTTTATAAGCTTTCCAGATTGTTAAAGATTGCATTCATATGATTTGTGAAACTCCAGTTATGTTTGTTTTACTGTGGCTGTTCCTGTTTACCTGACAAAAATGAGTGGGTCTGTTCACTGGTGGGTTTCATCTAGTCAATGGCCGAATTGGCTCTTCCAACTCTGGAGACTTTTGTAGAGGGATAAAAGTTCTTACTTCCAGAAGAATTTCATAATTTTTGGTTCAGTAGTTTGGGAGATATCGAATTTTTAAAGTTAACCATACTGCTGTCTAAAACAGATTCAGTCAGTTATCTTGTGAGATGTTTTAGAACTTGTAGATGGCAGAATTTAATTATCTATTGAATACTGAAGTTGTAGAGTATTTTGTGTAGATACTCCTAGAGTATTTGTTTGATATCACCGCTGTTTTAATTTTAAAGATACAAAATTAACAAACAGCGTTGCTGCTGTATGGCATGTGGTTCAGGGTGGGAGTCTTTCCACTGGGTCTTGGTTTCAAGTGTAGGAGTGTTTTGTTGATTGATGGCAAATGTTTGTGAAATATTTGTACTAAGTTTTATGCCCACTAGCAGGTGGCTACACTCCAGATCATGTCTAGTACATTTCTTCTTCTTCGATGAAGGCAAGTGAATGTAGCGGTGGTTGCTTCCGTTCTGACCTGTTATTTCTATTGCCTACACTCTAATATTCAGAAGTATCAGATTCTTTCATAATTGGACTCTATGGTGATGCTTTACTTGCTTGCATTATACTGATGCTCAATCATATATTGATGATGATTATGATTTGAGTATGACTCATGAGATTAATTCACACCCCTGAAGGTAAATGAAGTATTATTTGAGGTTGGTATTGTATCTGAAGGTAAATGAAGTATTATTTGAGGTTTGTGTTGTATCTGAAGGAAGTGAAGTTTATTGATAAATGTAGCATGCCATATACATTGCATGACTCATTTGCATATGAAGTTTTGTCGTGACCTATGGTCCGACAGTACCGGTACAACTTAGCATCGTACGTTGCCCGAGAAGGGGTACGATGCGGCTTCATACCCTTAGAGGTATGAAGGCAGAGGACATATGCATTGCATTCATATGCATTCATTGAAGTGATATTTGCAGATAATGTGGTTTTATACCCCCAGAGGTATGAAGATAGAGTACCTACACATTGCATTCCTATGCATACATTGAAGTGATATTTGCAGGTATTGTTGACGCAGGGAAGTGTTATAGAACCTATTGTGGTTGTTCGAGGAAATGAGATGGTATTGGTTATAGTGGGACTACTGAGTTCTATATCTACAAGTATTTCTGATTTTTTTAATTGTGACTCTTTTAAAACGTTGATGAATTCGATTTGTGGTTTAAATATCTCGTCAGAACAATTAGCTTGCTGAGATGTTTCATCTCACTCTTGCATTACTCCATGCAGGTGCTTGTTGCTCATCAAGGGGAGTGGGAAGTAGCAGCACATCCACCTTCACTCTCATAATAATGCTGCCCAGACACAGCCATGATTTAATTAGAAACTTCTCGTCAAAGGATGTTTGTTTTTTTAACTAGTCGTGCGCACTGATTAATTCAGTTCATGTTGTTATGGTTGTCTTCCCATTGCTAGCAGATTATTAATGTCTTATATGTTTTCTTATCATGATATCTAGTTATACTTTGTTGCTTCCCCCGTTTATGCAATTTTCAAAGGAGATGCTATCAAAAATTTTATATATGAATGTTAGATGTGTAGTTTAGTAGCATTCTGGGGTGTTTGTGGATCCCGGGGTGTTACAGTTGGTATCGGAGCATAGGCTTTAGATTCTTGGCAATTTGAAGATAAATTTGACACACTTGCACCTATAGGAAGGGTATGGGTTCAAATATCTTTGATATATATTAATGTCTTTGGAGTGCAGATGACAATAGTTTCACCCCTCCCTATTCCTTTACTGTGATGTGGTAAGTTGTTTATGGCTTAATGCTTGATATAATTTATTTCTGAAATTTTGATATTGTTTTATTAATGCGGTAGATATCGCTGGTCATTGGTGAGAATGAAGTTGTTATTATGCTTGTGATATACAAGTATGCCTATGTTGTTTTCACCATGTTTTTCATGGTTGAGTTTTATTACAATAATATTGTTATATATGCTTGATTGTGGATGTTTCTAAGAGGAGTGTGAATTGCGTGTTTTGGGGTACAAGGTAATCATCAATTTGAATTTAAGTGGTTGAGCGGTTGGTGGATAGCTCCAACTATCATTGCAAAGAATGATTGTTTATGTTGAGAAACTAGTTTTGAAAGAAATGAATATTGGTACTTTATATGGATTTTTGGGGGAAGTCTTTTCATAGCCAGAATGGCTTACATGTCTCTCTCATATTGTGTGTTTTAGTTGCCACAAAGCCTAGATGTGGTTTAAAGTGGTTGCCTGTTAGTCATACTAATTGTAGTATAAATCTTTGATTCTCTTGATCCATTGATTATGTATTGATACATTGAGGATCTGATGGTTCCCTTTTTGATGCATGCTTGTGGAGCCATTTTTTTTAGACCACCTATCTATTGGTTTGGAGGAAGTCCTTGCCTAGCCTAGAGTTGGTTGGGTGTGGCTAGTCACCTACTCCTAGATGATGTGGTGTTTACATCAGCTTAATATGTTTGCCAAATGTGTGAAGGATTAGGGGTTATTATTATTGACTTTGTATGTCTGGTACTTTAAGTGCATCGTATGATAGAATGAAATGTAAGTTTCTGAACTACAGTAGATGAAGACTTATATTATGTGTAGGTTATCCTTACTAGTTGGATATTTTTCTTAGTTGAGATGTTGAATGAAGTATAGTGACATGGGTTAAGCAAGTATTGTGTTGTTGTTGGGCTATCAGTGCTCCATGTAGAGTTTTTGGCATTTCTTCGATGAACTATGCCGCACAAGATGTTATTGGCTTCTTTTGGCTTTATTGCTCCATTAGTTCTATAGATTTTCTCCCTTTTGGTGAGGTGCAAGGAATGTTAGATTACATGATTATCTTTTCATGATGGCAAGAATAAGGTTTAGGAAGATTAGGAGTTTTGTTCCAATAGAACTACTTGTTTCATGGTGCTTTAAGGTGAGGTGTTTGATCTTCTTATACATTCGTCGGGTGTAGATGTTTCACCATTTAATTAAAATTAATGGTTGAAATTGGTAAGGGTTGTGCTTGGTGCATATTACCCCTTCATAAAAGAGTGTTGTCTTAAGACATTGATGTTGATGTATAGCTGCATCCAAATTTGATGGTGTGAAATTGTAGTGTTGATTGCAACTATGACATGCTTTGAGCTTCATTACATGTTGTTTCATGCTTGATGTCAGGTCGTGTAGTTTCCTTAGACAATTAGTCCAAGGTAGAAGTTCTTGTGTTAATTAAGACCAATAATGGACCCATGTTTTGAACTGTGGTGCTATATGGGGTACCTTGGGTGTTTTGCTTGGAGTGGCCGAATTCGAGGTCGAATTCTTTTTAAGGGGGGTAGAGTGTAATATCCCAAAAAAATGTTGACCAAAAGTTAATCTCTAGTGCGTGGATGAGGTAAAGGGTTGTGGGCCATTGGATGCAAAGATAGAAGTCATCTGAGGCGTCGTTTCTTTCTCCCACAAAAACCCTAGGTGGCCACCCCTTTTTTCCCTTCACCCCCCCCCTTGGCCACCACCCCCTTTTCTTCCCCTTGGCTGGACGCCCCCTCCCCCTATGGCAGCCATCCTCCATTGCTTCCTCCCCCAAGATCTCCCCCTACGCAGCAAGGATCGAGAAAAGGAGGGGCACGTTGAATTGAAGAGGAAGAGAGGATCAAGGAGATGTTCTTCCCCATCTCTTCTTGAAGATTTCTTGGGGAAACCCTAGGTATGGATGAGATCCTTGTTCCTCCCTGTAATTATAGGCTTTTGGAGGTTGTGGATCATGGGAATTAAAGGATTAGAGGTTGGATTTGATGTGGGGTTAGGTTTTGATCTCAAATCTAGTTTTCTGCAGAATGGCAGATTCGACAGTTTCTGTTCATGCCAGTTTTCCGTGGTCTTAGTGGCCTCAAAAAAATGAAAAGTCTATGTATGAGTCGTAGATAATTTGTAGATCTTTCCGTGGCCGCGAAGAACACCTCAATCGGACATCTGACCAGAAAGTTATTGCAGTTTTACTATAGCAGTTTTTCAGTCTCATAATTCTGTGCAGAATCTGTTCCCTTAAGATTTAGGCAATTTTATCAACAGAATTAAACTGTGGGTTGGTAAAAGAAGTTGTAGATAATTTTATAAGCTTTCCAGATTGTTAAAGATTGCATTCATATGATTTGTGAAACTCCAGTTATGTTTGTTTTACTGTGGCTGTTCCTGTTTACCTGACAAAAATGAGTGGGTCTGTTCACTGGTGGGTTTCATCTAGTCAATGGCCGAATTGGCTCTTCCAACTCTGGAGACTTTTGTAGAGGGATAAAAGTTCTTACTTCCAGAAGAATTTCATAATTTTTGGTTCAGTAGTTTGGGAGATATCGAATTTTTAAAGTTAACCATACTGCTGTCTAAAACAGATTCAGTCAGTTATCTTGTCAGATGTTTTAGAACTTGTAGATGGCAGAATTTAATTATCTATTGAATACTGAAGTTGTAGAGTATTTTGTGTAGATACTCCTAGAGTATTTGTTTGATATCACCGCTGTTTTAATTTTAAAGATACAAAATTAACAAACAGCGTTGCTGCTGTATGGCATGTGGTTCAGGGTGGGAGTCTTTCCACTGGGTCTTGGTTTCAAGTGTAGGAGTGTTTTGTTGATTGATGGCAAATGTTTGTGAAATATTTGTACTAAGTTTTATGCCCACTAGCAGGTGGCTACACTCCAGATCATGTCTAGTACATTTCTTCTTCTTCGATGAAGGCAAGTGAATGTAGCGGTGGTTGCTTCCGTTCTGACCTGTTATTTCTATTGCCTACACTCTAATATTCAGAAGTATCAGATTCTTTCATAATTGGACTCTATGGTGATGCTTTACTTGCTTGCATTATACTGATGCTCAATCATATATTGATGATGATTATGATTTGAGTATGACTCATGAGATTAATTCACACCCCTGAAGGTAAATGAAGTATTATTTGAGGTTGGTATTGTATCTGAAGGTAAATGAAGTATTATTTGAGGTTTGTGTTGTATCTGAAGGAAGTGAAGTTTATTGATAAATGTAGCATGCCATATACATTGCATGACTCATTTGCATATGAAGTTTTGTCGTGACCTATGGTCCGACAGTACCGGTACAACTTAGCATCGTACGTTGCCCGAGAAGGGGTACGATGCGGCTTCATACCCTTAGAGGTATGAAGGCAGAGGACATATGCATTGCATTCATATGCATTCATTGAAGTGATATTTGCAGATAATGTGGTTTTATACCCCCAGAGGTATGAAGATAGAGTACCTACACATTGCATTCCTATGCATACATTGAAGTGATATTTGCAGGTATTGTTGACGCAGGGAAGTGTTATAGAACCTATTGTGGTTGTTCGAGGAAATGAGATGGTATTGGTTATAGTGGGACTACTGAGTTCTATATCTACAAGTATTTCTGATTTTTTTAATTGTGACTCTTTTAAAACGTTGATGAATTCGATTTGTGGTTTAAATATCTCGTCAGAACAATTAGCTTGCTGAGATGTTTCATCTCACTCTTGCATTACTCCATGCAGGTGCTTGTTGCCCATCAAGGGGAGTGGGAAGTAGCAGCACATCCACCTTCACTCTCATAATAATGCTGCCCAGACACAGCCATGATTTAATTAGAAACTTCTCGTCAAAGGATGTTTGTTTTTTTAACTAGTCGTGCGCACTGATTAATTCAGTTCATGTTGTTATGGTTGTCTTCCCATTGCTAGCAGATTATTAATGTCTTATATGTTTTCTTATCATGATATCTAGTTATACTTTGTTGCTTCCCCCGTTTATGCAATTTTCAAAGGAGATGCTATCAAAAATTTTATATATGAATGTTAGATGTGTAGTTTAGTAGCATTCTGGGGTGTTTGTGGATCCCGGGGTGTTACAGGTTTACCTTGCAAGGTTAAAACTCGATTCAAATCGTCTGCTTCTCGTAGCTAATGAGACTGCTTGACCCTTGTACTGCATTGAGTAAAAAGTGGAACGCGATTTTACTTGAGATAACATGTTGATTGTACTAAATGTTTGTTACCATGTATGCTTATAAAGGAGCAAACCTAGCTTAATTAAATATGCTAGAACTGGTAAGGCTTAAACTGTATTTAGACTCAGCTAGTGCTTTTGGCAAACCAAACCCCTCAACCAAACAGCGTCATGGTCTAGAGGTAGAGGAGTAGACTCCTCACACCGGGTAAGTCTAGCTGAGTATTAGTATACTCAAACAGTGTCATGGTCTAGAGGTAGAGGAGTAGACTCCTCACACCGGGTAAGTCTAGCTGAGTGTTAGTATACTCAGCCTTGCTTGTGGCATATTTTTTTCAGGTACGCTATAGGATATGATTGATGGTGTGACTTGGCCTCCCACCCTGCCACCGGCTTGGACGGTCGAGTGGGATGCTGCCTCGACAGGAGAGGACCAGGAGGAGTAGTGGGCTAGGCCTTCCCTATTCCTCAGTATCGACGTTATCGAATATCCGCTTCATTTAATTACAAACTTGTTATCTTTTATTAAAACTCCAATTTATGTAATAACTCTAGTACTTTAATTTGTGGTTTCATGTTTATTGTATTCTCTCTGTGCCTCACCATCGTGTGAGCTAATGGTATTCGATCCTTGGTAAGTGGCTTCATCAGATTAGATCCGAGGGACTGACGAGTTATTCTAATTTAAGTGTGTTGCTGCCTCTAAGGCGTGACTTGGGCACTTAAGCTGGAATAATTCAGGCAGTTCTGCCATAGCATGAAGAGCACTTGAGGAAAGTATTGCAGAGGCTACGAGATCATCAGCTGTATGCTAAGCTGAGCAAGTGCGTGTTCTAGATCAATGAAGTTCTGTTCTTGGGCCATATTATAAACCGAGATGGATTAGGTGTGGATCCGAAGAAGGTAGCAACTATTCTGGACTAAAAGCACCGAAAGATGTCCAAGGAATCAAGAGTTTCATTGGAATGGTCGATTACTATCGGCGTTTCATTGAAGGTTTCTCCAAGATTGTCAGACCAATGTCTCCCTTTATAGCAAAGAAGGTTGAGTTCAAGTGGACCCCAGCGTGCCAAGAGTCCTTTGAGACACTGAAGAGGAAGTTGACAATAACATCGGTATTGATTCTGCCAGATGTTCACAAGCCATTCTCAGTGTATTGTTATGCTTCATACACCGGACTGGGATGTGTGTTAATGCAGGAAGGGAGAGTAATGGCATACTCGTCCCGATAGCTGAAGATTCATGAGAAGAATTACCCCACTCATGATCTAGAGTTAGCAACAGTAGTTCATGCACTGAATACCTGGAGGCACTATTTGTATTGGCAGAAGTGTGATATCTACACAGACCACAAGAGTCTCAAGTACATATTCACCCAGTTAGAGCAAAACATGAGGCATCGAAGATGGTTGGAGCTAATCAAAGACTATGAGTTGGAGATACACTATCACCCTGGCAAAGCAAATGTGGTTGTAGATGCTTTGAGTAGAAAGAGCCAAGTCAACATGATGGCCGCTCACCCGATGTCGTATGAGCTAGCCTAGGAATTCGACAGGCTGAGTCTCGGATTTCTAAACAACACTCAAGGAGTGACAATCGAGCTAGAACCCACTCTAGAACAAGATATCAGAAAGGGTCAGAAAGACGATGAGAAGATCAATAAGATTCGATAGCTAATCATAGATGGAAAGGCAAAGGCTTCCGTGAAGACGCTGAAGGAGTGGTATGGTTCAAGGGTAGACTATGCGTTTCCGACATCAAATCGATCCCGGAACTGATTCTCAAGGAAGCTCATGAGACAGCGTATTCCATACACCCTGGCAGCGAAAAGATGTACCAAGACCTAAAGAAAATATTCTATTGGTACGATATGAAAAGGGAGATAGCCGAGTATGTGGCTATATGCGACAGTTGTTAGAGGATCAAGGCATAGCATCAGAGACCCACAGGTTTGTTGCAGCCGTTGCAGATTCCTCAGTGGAAATGGGATGAGATTAAGATGGACTTTATAGTTGGTCTACCCCATACTCGTGCTGGTTATGACTCGATCTGGGTAGTAGTGGACTATTTGACAAAGTCGACCCATTTCATACCAGTTAAGACCACCTATAACAGTGCAGTGTTGGCAGAACTATATATGTCTCGGATTGTATGTTTGCATGGTGTCCCAAAGAAGATAGTATCAGACAGAGGTACCCAATTCACTTCTCACTTTTGGCAGCAGTTGCATGAAGCTTTGGGCACACATTTAAAGTTTAGTTCAGCTTATCACCCGCAGACATATGGTCAGACAAAGAGAACCAACCAGATTCTTGAAGATATGTTGAGAGCTTGTGCATTGCAAGACAAATTAGGTTGGGACAAGAGGCTACCATATGTAGAATTCTCCTACAACAACAGCTATCAAGCCAGTCTGAAGATGTCACCATTCCAAGCACTCTATGGGAGGAACTGTAGAACTCTGTTGCATTGGGACTAACCCGATGAAAGCCAGGTGTTCGGTCCAGATATTTTGCTTGAAGCTGAATAGAACATCAGAATGGTTCGAGAGAACCTGAAGATAGCGCAGTCTAGGCAGTGAAGCTATGCTGACACCCAAAGAAGAGAATTGAGTTTTGAAGTGGGAGATTATGTCTACTTGATGGTGTCACCCGTCAGAGGAATCAGAAGGTTCGGAGTCAAGGGAAAGCTAGCACCTCGATACATCGGACCGTACTAGATCCAAGCAAGACAAGGAGAAGTGGCCTACCAACTCAGCCTACCAGAAATCCTATCAGCCATGCATGACGTGTTCCATGTGTCTCAGCTGAAGAAATGCTTGCGAGTACCGGAAGAGCAATTGCCAACCGACGATCTTGAGGTTCAAGAAGATCTAACTTATATTGAGAAGTCAACTCAGATTCTAGAGACAGCAGACCAGGTCACTCAAAGAAGCACCATCTGGATGTGCAAAGTCAAGTGGGGCCATCACTCAGAGGAAGAAGCAACCTGGGAAAGAGAAGATGATCTAAAAGCCAAGTACCCTGAACTCTTTGCTAGCCAACCCTGAATCTCGAGGGCGAGATTCTTTTTAAGGGGGATAGGTTTGTAACACCCTGTATTTGGGGATATAAAATTTCTTCTCTAAATGCCTACCAAATTCAGGTGCTACCCTTTGTGTCTCTCTGTATTCTCTCTCTCTCTTCCTTTTGAGTAGAGTTAGGTTAATTTATTGATGGATTTATTATTTTTTTTGTCAAAACTTATCTGAGTCATGATTTGTTGCATCATGCTAAGCCTAAAATATTCTTTGAATTGATGCACATGTTTGATTTGGTTTGAATTTTAAACTTGGTTTGAATTTGATTTGAAGCCCCTAGAGAAAATAAAAAGAAAAGCAATTAGAAATTCAGCAAAAAAGGGAAAACCCATTTCAGCCCAAGCCGGCGTAGTCCAGCCCAGCGCCACGCTCGCTCGCACCCGCACCGCTTGACAGGTGGGCTCCACCTGTCAGTGGCAGTTTCCTTCCCCACGCGTTACCTTTCCCCCTCCCTCTGCCTAGTGGGGCCGGTGTGTCGGGGCCAGTCGCCCTCGCCCGCGCGCCCCCTTTCCATCTGTACCTCACGGGCCCGTCTCGTCAGCGTGATGAGTCGTTTCCCTCGCACGCCCGCTCCCTCTCTCTGCACCATGGGACCGCGCTGTTAGCTCCTCCTTCCCCACAAACCGTCGTGGACCAGCGTGCACGCACGTCGAGAACCCCAACCACGTCGCCTGCCCACGCACCCTAGCTCACTTTTGAGCACCACCCACACTCGCTCTCTATCCCCTACTTCATTTCGCGCAAGCTCACCCTCTCTCGCGCTCTACTCTCGCAGCTCACGCTCGCCAGAGTTCCACGCTCGCCGTGTCGACCATCTTGCCCGTCGGAAGCCGCGCCAAGCCACCCCGAGCTCTGTCCCAAGGTGAGAAACCCGTTCTCGTGCTCGGTTTTATTTATTCGCGCCTGACCATAGCCACTTTGGCCTCGCTGCAGTTCGGCCGCGTGCCGCGCCCCATGTGGTATTCAGCCAACTTAGCCCCGACCCGTGCTCCGGTGTTGGCCCATAGCACTCCCCTACCCCCACCGGAGTTAGACCGAGCCCTATCGCACTCGATTGCCTCTCCTCGCGATCGGGATTCCACGCGAGAGTTACCCCCGACCCGCCCGGAGCTCTCCCTTCGTCGTTCTCCCATCTCTAGCCCCGGTCTTGTGGCTAGAACCCCACCAGTGTGTTCGTCGGGTTCTCCTCGCTGATCCTGGCCAAACCCGACGACCTCGGAACCCCTGTAGCCCACACCCGCCCCAGCTCCGGTGACTTCACCATCGAGGAGCAGGAGCGGCGGCGCCCGCAGCCGCAAAACCCTCGGCATTGATCTCCACCATCCGATCTTGATCGCTCGGCCCAGATCTCGGGATACCACTTCGCACAAGCGCGCCCACCGCCTGGACCTGTCTGTCGGCCGCGTATGCCACTGGCACTAGGCCTGATCAGACAGTCTGTCTCCCCGCCCTCTATCGCTGACCGCCCTGGCCTGCTGGTCAGTGTGTGCCCGCGCCCGCATCCTTGCGCCCGCCCGCGGATCTGTTCTCGGCCGTTGATCTGCAATCCGACGGCCGAGAGAGCCCGATACCCCGTCACATGGTAAAATTGTTAAAAAGACCCCTGGTTTGTTTGAAATCAACCTGCTGTCCTTGGTTTTCGCGCGCGGGCCCCTGTAATCTTACAGATTTAACCCTGGACTTTTGTTTAATCACAGATTTAGGCCTAATTTTGTATTTTAAACTTCAAAACTTGTTTATTTCATATCTTTTGCATATGAACTCCAAATTTAGTGATTCAAATTGCAAAATGTTCATATGATTATTCTATGTCCAAATAAATTATGATCATTCACTGTCTGTTTATTCTAAATTTATGCCTAGACTATGGGTTAGTTTATGTAATAATTTATTTATTTATTAAGATAAATAAAAAGTGGTAAATATATGTTTAATATTGTGAGATTAATAATATGTGATGTATGGATTTATCCCTAGTTTAACTTTTATGTCTCATTAAAATAAGTGGAATTAGATTATGTAATCATGGAGATAGACAACACTTAAAGAATAAATAACTACTAAATGTGATTAGTTCACCCGATAACCTAATCTCTCTCTTGAGTGTATACTATTCTTTTGAGATGTGTTAATTTGTTTGTACATGATTGGTGTGTTGTTTATTTGTCATTATCCAAATGTATAGAATGCATGATCGCTTTATTTAGACGATGAGCAGCCCGTGGATCCTGAGTGTGTTGTCGAAGATCTTCCTAAGCAACAACCTGGTGAAGGCAAGTGTCCTCTGACCTATTATGTCCTACCTACTTTATAATTTACTGTCCCGCATTACTTTATGGAAACCTAAGGATTGACTAGTCTGTATTTATCTTATCCTTGTTTACCTTTTTGGGTTATCATGGTTAGCTTATGCTATTGTTTTAACTTAATCAACGAACATGATGTGAATATTTATGAGGGTGTAGTGCTTGCTCTGCCAAGGGGGGTGCAGAGGTTCATTCGATTTGATTTTGTTAGTCACCTACCTTGGGGAGGTGTACTGTGTTTGTATGACTGGCGAAACCTAATGAGCGGCTATGCACCAGGGGAGTCTTTGTAAAGGCTACGTAGTGAAACCTTGCCGACTCACCTTGGTAGTGTTTGAGGGTTTGATCGACCCGAGGCAAAAAGGGATCACGACTCGTGGGTAAAGTGTGCAACCTCTGCAGAGTGTTAGAAACTGGTATATCAGCCGTGCTCATGGTTAAGAGCAGCCTTGGGATCCTCTTTGATTAGAAGAACTTTGGATACTTTTATGATGATGATTAATAATGATGGTTATAATTCTGATCTCTGTATTTCCTCTCGGAGGGAGTACATTTGGGTAATAATTGGGTTCATTACTAAAATTTGGCTCTACTATTAGTAATAAACACTTGACCAACTAAAATCAACTGCTTAACCTTAACTCCACATACAGCTAGTCCACTTTAGCCAAACGGGACATTTGCTGAGTACGTTGATGTGTACTCACCCTTGCTTTAAAAACCACCCCACCCCAGGTTGTCCCCACTGTATTCAGTGCTCAGGAGGAGATGCAGGCAACATGGAGGACTTTGAGGAGTTCCAAGACTACGACGAGTTCTAGTTATAGTGGCAAACTCCCAATCAGCTGCCTGTGAAGGCCTTATCTACTACGTTTCGTATTCCGCACTTTGATGATATTAAATGGCTATGTTATAGACTCTGTGGATGTCTTGGACATCTTGATGTAATAAAAGTACCTTTCAGCTATTTACTTTGAGCAATATGTGATGCTGTCCAATTATGTAATCGTTGTGTACATGAGTTTCTGATCCTGGCACGTATATAGTTCGCATCTGGTTTGCCTTCCAAAACCGGGTGTGACCTAAGTGGTATCAGAGCCAGGTTGACTATAGGACCGCTAACCTAGACTAGAATGACCACCCTAAGGACTATAAAACCTCTACCCTTACCTTGACCTTTAGTGTCATTTCAAAAGTTAGTCATCTCAACCAATTCTATGTTATTACTCATCTTACAAAATTTTTATCTCACTTTGCTTTCTGTTTACTTGCTGGTCATATAGTTCTACTCTCACTCTTGTGCTTACGATGTCTTTTGTAGATGGCCCGTATTAGATGCACTACACGTAAGTCAGGGATCCCCCTTTTTCCCTCTCACCTTATGGAGCGCCCACTGCGCCACACAGTGACAGGTCAGTCTAGCCATCTGGAGAGACTGCATTGTCGCCTGCACGAGGAGCAGGAGCGCCGACGCCAAGAGCAAGAGCAGTAGGACTCTTCTCCCTCGCCTCAGCAGGAGGTGGAGTTTGGGAGGCAGCCTTCCCCTGCACCTCAGCCAGAGATGCCCCCTGCACCACCATAGGGCTTCTCGGCTGCTAGGGGAGACCTTGACGAAGACGACGACGACGACGGTGGCAGTTTGAGCCACAACACGGAGCTCTTAGAGGAGCAAAAGCCGGAGGGATGGATCGCTAGACCCATCACTCACGATGCCGCTCGCGGGTGTCACTTCCACGATGCTCTCGATACCTTGTTGCATCGGGCCTTTGGTCGACATACATGGTCTATCTAGTACCGTTGTGTAGTCTACCAGCATCGTCGTGGGTTATACTCGGACCAGTGGGAGGCTACTTGCTTTGTGCACCATCCGGATGATGATCTCCGGGGTGCAGTGGCCTTCGCAGAGCACTATTCTATCACCGAGAGGGATACTGCCGAGGCAGCCATGCAAGATGCTGCATGACATGCACTTTTGCAGTACTGCTCGTTGTTCAGCAGGGTAGGTGACGGCCTCGACCTGAAGTACTACCCTCATCGTTTGACCGGCAGCGCTGGAGGTGTGATTGTCTCGCCCATTGGTGAGGGAAATCTCAAGCTGAACATCATGGTCAACCTGGTCGCCGTGCTCAAAACCGAGCTAGACCACTGTAACACCCGGATTTTAGGGGTCCAAAACCCGGGGTTAACATAAACACCAGGTATGCTGGGACCAAGTCTCATACATATGATGTATAGTGGCACAGGATCGAATGTCACATCTTTATACATAACAGGAGTTCTATAAAAATAAATAATTACATTATAAGGAGACAACGGTCCAGCAACCCAAAAGTTGACTGGGAGACGACGACCTAGACCTCTCACGAACTCATCACAAGCATCCTCCATGAGCATCATCTAGTGGTACCTGTTCTTGACCTGTGGTGTATGTGAGACAGCAAGAGTGAGCTCACATACGTTCATCGCTCAACAAGTTGTGGGGAATAATGTGCATGAACCCGCCAAAGGTGGGAGCTCACGTAGAAGTGTAAGGCTTACCAAAGAAGATGGTTAGAGCTGAGCATTGCTTTTAAAGTTGGTCAAAATTTTATTAGCAATTACTAAGTATAAGTAAATACCAACCCAATTAAGTAATAGAACAAAAGTAACCACATCCACCTGCTAATGCAATGCATATGACAAATTGAATTTAGTTCCATAAATTAATCATGTGAGGGTCCGAGCTGCTCATGACCGTGAGCACGGCTAGTATACCAGTTTTACACTCTGCAGAGGTTGCGCATCTTTACCCACAAGTCGTGTATCCCATGTCGCCAGGGTTTGCAAAGCCCTTAGACACTTCCGAGGTGAATGGCTAGGGATCCACTACGAGGCCTTTACAAAGTTCCACTAGCTTCCGAAAACCCGCTACAGTTTATAGGAAGATCCAGTGCAGGAATCCCTTGCAGGACCGCCATCGCAGCAAAATCCTCCCGAGGGCCTCCCTACACTGACCTCTCCCCTACTGCCCTTGCCCCTTTCGGGTAAGGTAGTCTTCCACTAGCTTTCCTAATTAATCAGCCAAGGGCATCCCATTACTACCCTCATGTGGTAGCACTGTTTTCCCGGGTGGTCGCTCCATGTTCCAATTAACATAATGATCTTAACATGAACCATTAAATAACAACTGATAACAAAAGTGTAATCATGAATAGTGTATCTCCATACCCAAAACCACATATAGCACTAGCAAGTACTACCCAGAAAGATCAGTGGTAAACAAGGTATAAAGATAGATCAAACTAGGGTAACCTATTGGGTCCCATCAAAATTAACCTATGCAGATCATTATGATTAATCAGAACATGAGCTAGGGTAAAAGAAGTGATCAAGGGCACAACTTGCCTGGGCCTTGAGATCCAGGTACCAGGATGATCTTCAGGTGACTCGTGTCCTCACTGCTAGTCGTAGCAATACAAACATACATGGTATAGGCAAAATTAACATTACACCAAACATAAGAACAAAATACTCATTAATAATATACATATTAAAATAAGATCATAGGAACAGGAATCATTAATTTTGGAGTTGTAGAATTCAAGTTATGATTTTCCTAAGGTTTAAGGTGATTATGATATGATTAAATGATAAATAAATTTTCTGACAGAGTTCATGTCAAAACAGTGATTCTAAATGGTAGAGAATATTATTACAAAATTTTAGGAATTGGAATGACTCAATTTGGAGCTAAAATGAATTTTCTATGAATTATCTAAGTTCTAGCAATTATTTTTGTATTAAAAATACATTTTCTAATTCATTTACTCATTTTAAAACAGCAGTGGACTGGGCCTCAATTTCTGTGAAGTGCAGGGGGCTCGGGGTAAGTATTTCTAGTGACATAGTGAATAGTAACTAAGGTGGACGGCGGGTTGATTTCACAAAACCCCGAGGACTCTTTAGAAAAATTACCCAGCCGAAGGGGTATCAGTGGAGATGAGCCGTCCGATCAGAAATCAGGGGCCCGGATTAGATCGCCCACATCAATTGAACCGGTATACGATCCCAGCCGCCAGATCTTGCATCTACGGCTCGGATTTTATGATGGCCAAATCATCGCGGATCGCCCGATCGGTCATCGACGGCTGCGATCAAACTGAGCGAAGGAGTATCTCAGCTCTAATCTTAGCCGTTCCCTTTCAATCCAACGGCTCACGGGTCGTCTTCTCTCCATCGGTGTCCGAACGGCGGCGCAACACCCAACCGCGGCGGAGGGTTGGCCGGAGTTCAGCCATCCGGCGAACCAGTGCTCCAAAGCCCGATTGAACGACTGCTACGCGTAGAGGAGATCAAGGCGAACCTAGAGGAGTACTTCTTACCAGTGATATGGGCGCAGACCGCTACGGCCACGGTGGAGGGCGGATTCACGGCGGAGGTAGATCTCCGGTGAGAAATTCGTGATCACCCAGGGACTTTCTTCGCCCGGGAGGACCCCGGCCAGCTTCAGCCGTCACCCGCGATCACCCCAACACCCAGCGACGGTCGATTTGTGGCCCCAGTACGCTCCGAGCTAGCGGCGGCCGAGGAGGTCTCCCTCGACGGGATCTGGCAGGCACTATTTATGGGCGCAGAGGGAAACGGGTCGCGCGTCGGACGGAGAGATATCCCGGGCGGTAGCGAACGGCTTCTACGGATCCCATTGGTCGCCAACTATCCACACGCAGATTCCCCGGCAGCGACGGCGGCGTCTTCGTCGGTGTTTGTTACGGAGGGAAGGAGCATCTGCCAGGTAGGGTCCACAGGTCAGTGTGTGAGCAGCGTGCTATGCGTGATCCCGAGTGCTGACGGGAGGGGCCCAAATACCAGCGACTTGGTGAGACGAGCGCAGGCGAGCGAAGATCGAAGTCAGCCACTGTCCCGTGGGACCGGGATGTCGGCGCCCGGTTGTGGAATGGGCCGCGCGCGCGAGGGATAGGTGGGCTGAATAGGTAATAGCCGGCCCAGTTAGGGTTTTTATTCTTTTTCTTTTTCTTTTCTATTCCATTTTCAAATCCAATTTGAATTCAAGTTCAAATTCAAACTTTGTGAAATAACTTGTCCCCAGTTTGAAAGGTATAATTTGATAATATCAGTGTGAAGGATGTTTATTTTGATTTTTATTTTATTTTATGTAGTATTTTTCTTAGTTCTTCCCTTCCCTTTTTATTTCCTATTTTCTATTTTCCTTTCCATTTGAATTTCAAATCAACACAAGTTTAAAGTTCAAACACTTAATTTGGATACACATATAGAACTTCAGCATAATGTGCAAAAAACCTATTTTATGTATTTCTTTATTTATTTTAGTTCTTTTTAGACAAGCTTTTAATCATATAGTAGAATAATCCCATACCTTATTACTTCTAGGGAAATCAAATTTATATTGTAGACTATATATATTAAGAAATAGTTTAATCCTAATTCTTTCATATATCCTAACCCAAAGGCAATTTAGATTATCTAAGTATCTTTAATTATGTAGTTCTTAACATATTCATGAGTGGAAAGCTTCTAAATTATGATTATCTTTAGGGAAAGGTGTTTTGATTTAAAATCTTTGAGAATTTTTCCTTGTCTTCACAATATTGAACTTTAGGGTGTTACAAATCCTACCCCCCTTAAAAATAATCTCGTCCTCGAGATTTGTAAGAAAGAGGATATAGGAAGAGTGATTTAAAATCTAGCTTTTAGTTTCTAATTAGTTCAAAATCAAGAGTCTCTTTTTTTTAGTTAGTTATTAGGAGAGCATAGGTATATATGGTTATAGACACTTTATTATGCAGGATAAAAGATATCTTTTAAAGCCTAAATAGGTTTGGGCAAGAAAGAGTGGGGTAAAGAAAGACTTCATCCAAGATTTGTGGATCTTGATTCATCTGATGATTTAGCTTGGTCTTTGAAGGCTTGAGTTAATGCTTATCCTCCTTTGACATGGTTGGTCTCCTTTGGCCTTTCTTCTTGGAGTTGCCATCCGAGTTAAGGACATATGGTTAAGATGTATGTGGTAAGATAGACTACATGATATAGGTCAAAATCTGGTTTGATGTCAGGTGGTGGTTGATAGATTATGCACTCCATTAAGACTCTATTGCTTGGGTAAGTTATGTAACTTGTTATATAGATCGAGTTGTTTGTGTATGTCCTTAGTTGCTCTAAGTCACCAATTTAGACTTAAGTGAATGTGGAGTATGGCCTTATCCTTTGTATCAGCATTAAGTAACTCAATCTAGCTTAGATCATATTGGATTAGATGGAATCCAGATTAGGTTGGTATGACTAGATTAAACTAGTTAAGATTAGCTAGATCTACCAGGGTAGGATAAATATTATTAGAATCTTTTAAGATAGGATGGATTATATGATATAGGTAGGTCATTGTTCAAGGATGAGTTGGTACAAGACATTAATTTAGGTCAAGATATATTTGTAGAGACAGTGTCTAACCTATATCACCAACTTAACTAACTTGTTAATAACTCACTTTGGATTGGGTCATATTTAGATTAGATAGAATCTGGATTAGGTTGGATATAACTAGATTAGACTAGATAATATCTAATTACTTTGGATTAGATCTTGGTTGTTACTAGGGTGGGGTAAATATGCTTATTAGGACAAGATGAATCCATAAGGATAAGGTAGAATCTTTTGAGGTCAGTTAGATTTAATAGGATAGGATAGAATCTTTTCAAGATAGGATGAGTATCTTTTAAGATAAGATGGATCTGTTAAGATAAGGGAGAATCTTTTAAGATAAGATGAATTGGTTAGAATGAGATCTTTTTAGGATAAGATAAATCTCTTAAGCTAGATATGTTCCATGGGGATAATCTAGGTTGTTTAGTTATTTTATTTTTATACCTATGTGTATATGCAGATGCAGTTGTGGACATCATTCCACAACTCATCACACTCAATCAAAGATCCAAATCAGGCAAGTATCATAAGAACAAACATTCAAGTTCATAGATATCTATAAAAATAGTTTTGTTTTTGTACCTAAGAATAGGTCTCCTATTCCTAAAGGTCACTTTAGGCACAGGATTTCAAAGTGTGAAATCCAAGTTTTTAGAGAGAAAAGATAAGAATAATCAGAGTAAAGCGGAAATAGATGAGAAAAGATTAAGTTAAGTTTAGAAATGAATCAGAGTAGCAGAGGTAAGTAGACAAGGGTTGTCCAGTTCTATCTAGGTTTCGTCCTACAGTCAACATTGCTCTGATACCACTTCTGTAACACCCGGATTTTAGGGGTTCAAAACCCGGGGTTAACATAAACACCAGGTATGCTGGGACCAAGTCTCAAACATATGATGTATAGTGGCACAGGATCGAATGTCACATCTTTATATATAACAGGAGTTCTATACACAATAAATAATTACATTATAAGGAGACAACGGTCCAGCAACCCAAAAGTTGACTGGGAGACGACGACCTAGACCACTCACGAACTCATCACAGCATCCTCCATGAGCATCATCCAGTGCAGTACCTGGTCTTGACCTGTGGTGTATGTGAGACAGCAAGAGTGAGCTCACATACGTTCATCGCTCAACAAGTTGTGGGGAATAATGTGCATGAACTCGCCAAAGGTGGGAGCTCACGTAGAGTGTAAGGCTTACCAAAGAAGATGGTTAGAGCTGAGCATTGCTTTTAAAGTTGGTCAAAATTTTATTAGCAGTTACTAAGTATAAGTAAATACCAAACCCAATTAAGTAATAGATCAAAAAGTAACCACATCACCTGCTATGCAATGCATATGACAAATTGAATTTAGTTCCATAAATTAATCATGTGAGTGTCCGAGCTGCTCATTGACCGTGAGCACGGCTAGTATACCAGTTTTACACTCTGCAGAGGTTGCGCATCTTTACCCACAAGTCGTGTATCCCATGTCGCCAGGGTTTGCAAAGCCCTTAGACACTTCCGAGGTGAATGGCTAGGGATCCACTACGAGGCCTTTACAAAGTTCCACTAGCTTCCGAAAACCCGCTACAGTTTATAGGAAGATCCAGTGCAGGAATCCCTTGCAGGACCGCCATCGCAGCAAAATCCTCCCGAGGGCCTCCCTACACTGACCTCTCCCCTACTGCCCTTGCCCCTTTCGGGTAAGGTAGTCTTCCACTAGCTTTCCTAATTAATCAGCCAAGGGCAGTCCCATTCCTACCCTCATGGTAGCACTGTTTTCCCGGGTGGTTCCTCCATGTTCCAATTAACATAATGATCTTAACATGAACCATAAATAACAACTGATAACAAAAGTATAATCATGAATAGGTGTATCTCCATACCCAAAACCACATATAGCACTAGCAAGTATTACCCAGAAAGATTCAGTGGTAAACAAGGTATAAAGATAATCAAACTAGGTAACCTGTTGGGTCCCATCAAAATTAACCTATGCAGATCATTATGATTAATCAGAACATGGCTGGGTAAAAAGAAGTGATCAAGGGCACAACTTGCCTGGGCCTTGAGAATCCAGGTACCAGGATGATCTTCAGGTGACTCGTGACCTCACTGCTAGTCGTAGTAATACAAACAAACAGTGTAGGCAAAATTTAACATCACACCAAACAAGTAAACAAAATACATAATAATAATCTACACATTAAAATAAGATTCTAGGAACAGAAATCATTAATTTTGGAGTTATAGATTTTAAGTTATGGATTTCCAAAGATTCTATGTGCTTAGTACAAGATTAATTAAGTTAACAATTTTAATGTGACTTTTATGTAAAACCAGTGGCACTAATTGATAAACAATAATATTACAAAATTATAGGAAGTGGAATGGATTAATTTGGAGTTCATATGCATTTTCTATGAATTATATAAATTCTAGGAATTATTTTTGTATTAAAAACTACATTTTCTAATTCATTTACTCATTTTAATACAGCAGTGGACTGGGCCTCAATTTCTGTGAAAGTGCAGGGGGTCTCGGGGTAAGTATTTCTAGGACACAGTGAATAGTGACTAAGGTGGACGGCGGGTTGATTTCACAAAACCCCGAGGACTCTTTAGAAAAATTACCCAGCCGAAGGGGTATCAGTGGAGATGAGCCGTCCAGATCAGAAATCAGGGGCCCGGATTAGATCGCCCACATCAATTGAACCGGTATACGATCCCAGCCGCCAGATCTTGCATCTACGGCTCGGATTTTATGATGGCCAAATCATCGCGGATCGCCCGATCGGTCATCGACGGCTGCGATCAAACTGAGCGAAGGGGTATCTCAGCTCTAATCTTAGCCGTTCCCTTTCAATCCAACGGCTCACGGGTCGTCTTCTCTCCATCGGTGTCCGAACGGCGGCGCAACGCCCAACCGCGGCGGAGGGTTGGCCGGAGTTCAGCCATCCGGCGAACCAGTGCTCCAAAGCCCGATTGAACGACTGCTACGCGTAGAGGAGATCAAGGCGAACCTAGAGGAGTACTTCTTACCAGTGATATGGGCGCAGACCGCTACGGCCACGGTGGAGGGCGGATTCACGGCGGAGGTAGATCTCCGGTGAGAAATTCGTGATCACCCAGGGACTTTCTTCGCCCGGGAGGACCCCGGCCAGCTTCAGCCGTCACCCGCGATCACCCCAACACCCAGCGACGGTCGATTTGTGGCCCCAGTACGCTCCGAGCTAGCGGCGGCCGAGGAGGTCTCCCTCGACGGGATCTGGCAGGCACTATTTATGGGCGCAGAGGGAAACGGGTCGCGCGTCGGACGGAGAGATATCCCGGGCGGTAGCGAACGGCTTCTACGGATCCCATTGGTCGCCAACTATCCACACGCAGATTCCCCGGCAGCGACGGCGGCGTCTTCGTCGGTGTTTGTTACGGAGGGAAGGAGCATCTGCCAGGTAGGGTCCACAGGTCAGTGTGTGAGCAGCGTGCTATGCGTGATCCCGAGTGCTGACGGGAGGGGCCCAAATACCAGCGACTTGGTGAGACGAGCGCAGGCGAGCGAAGATCGAAGTCAGCCACTGTCCCGTGGGACCGGGATGTCGGCGCCCGGTTGTGGAATGGGCCGCGCGCGCGAGGGATGGGTGGGCTGAATAGGTAATAGCCGGCCCAGTTAGGGTTTTTATTCTTTTTCTTTTTCTTTTCTATTTTCTTTTCTCCATTTTCAAATCCAATTTGAATTCAAGTTCAAATTCAAACTTTGTGAAATAACTTGTCCCTAGTTTGAAAGGTATAATTTGATAATATCAGTGTGAAGGATGTTTATTCTGATTTTATTTTATTTTATGTAGTGTTTTTCTTAGTTCTTCCCTTCACTTTCACTTATTTCCCTTTTCTTTCCTATTTTAAATTTTGAATTCAAATTTAAATTCAAGCTTGTGACTAGTTCATTTAGAACTTCAGCATAATGTGCAAAAAACCTATTTTATGTATTTCTTTATTTATTTTAGTTCTTTTTAGACAAGCTTTTAATCATATAGTAGAATAATCCCTACCTTATTACTTCTAGGGAAATCAAATTTATATTGTAGACTATATATATTAAGAAATAGTTTAATCCTAATTCTTTCATATATCCTAACCCAAAGGCAATTTAGATTATCTAAGTATCTTTAATTATGTGTTCTTAACATATTCATGAGTGGAAACTTCTAAATTATGATTATCTTTAAGGAAAGGTGTTTTGATTTAAAATCTTTGAGAATTTTTCCTTGTCTTCACAATATTGAACTTTAGGGTGTTACAACCACGCCCTTGACGAGTTGGGCAAGGTTCGGGCGGAGGTTGCAGAATTGCATGCGGAGCGCGCAGCGCGCCACTATTAGGATGGTGGTTCCCCCGCTCCTATCGGGATTCAGCACCCTTACTGCTCGCCGCCCCGTGGTCGCTTTGATTACGACACCCTTGACTGCAGGACACAGATAGATTTGGAGCCATAGATCGACATAGTCAGAGTCTGTAATAATGCTTAATTCAGTGTCTTAGTCTTAGTCAGTCTTAGTTAGAGTTAGCTTGCTTATCATGTGTTTTGATGCTTGTCATGATGAAGTTGGATCTTTGTAATGATTGTCACCAAGGTGTGGGCATCCCCTGCCACTTGGTGTAGTTATTAATAAAGTCAGTTGTTTAGTTGGGCAACCTTTTTGTTCCCACTTTCCTCTTTATCCGAGAAGCTGTGTTGGCTATGTTGAGAGTCAGTGAAGATGATCAATTGTTTAGTTCTATGAAGATTTCCATATACCTTTTCTTATGCTGAAGGATGTCGGAGTCAGATATGATATGTGTGTGCTTTCTACAGATATCTGAGAACAGGGGCAGAGGTGGAAGGCATGCTCAGTAGGAGCAGTAGGCACCCCAGGAGGAGGCAGCCCAGCAGTAGTTGCCACTGCCACCCCTAATGACCACTGAACAGATGTTCCTGACGCAAACCTAAGCAGTCTAAGCAATTGGTCAGACTTTAGCAGCAATGCAGCAGGTGCGCAGCAGCTACCCCCACCTCAACCTCAGATGGAAGTTTAGATGTCATAGGTGCCCAGAGAGAAGCGGACATAGTTCATGAGGGGCCATCCCCTGTCTTTGCCCATTCTGCAGATCCCTTGGACGCCAAAGATTGGCTGCGTACTGTGGAGCGTGAGTTGCACACTGCTCAGTGCAACGATCGTGAGAAGGTTCTGTATGGTCCCCGACAGCTAAGGGGAGCAACACAGTCTTGGTGGGAGTCTTACCTCGCCACCCATGCCGACCCTGAAGCCATCACCTAGGAGGAGTTCAGGGACAACTTCCGTCGTTACCATGTGCCTAAAGGACTGATTATAGTAAGAAAGGAGGAATTTCTAGCAATAAATCAAGGTCCGTTGTCTGTCAGTAAGTATAGGGTCAAGTTTCTGTATTTGTTACGTTATGCACCAGAAGATGTCAATACAGATGCTAAGAGGCAGTACTACTTTCTGAGAGGTTTGGTTGATCCCCTTCACTATTAGCTGATGAACCACACATTCCCCACTTTCCAGCATTTGATCGACAGAGCCATAATGACTGAAAAGAAGCGTCGGGAGATGGATGACAGGAAACACAAGATTGGTGGATCTCAGGCCGGGAGTAGCAACCGTCCCCGCTACTCAGGCAACCCAACTCAGTTGTTCAAGCAAGGTCACCAGCACCAGCATCAACGTCAGCACCACCAGCAGCAGCAGTACCCACTACAGGAATCCTAACGATTTCTGTCAGCCAGGTTAACTCCCGTCGGCCAGAGCAAAAGCCGACGGGGATAAATTAACTCCCGTCGGCTAACCTACAGCCGACGGGGATTACTTTAACTCCAGTCTGCCATAGCAAAAGCCGACGGGGATAAATTAACTCCCGTCGGCTAACACACAAGCCGATGGGGATTAGCTAATTCCCGTCGGCCACCCCATTGGCCAACAGGAATTAATGAAATATGAGCAGAGGGATGAGCCCGCATGGGCTCATTCCTCTCCTCTCCTCCTTCCTTCAAACCGTTCGCCGCCGCCGCACCGCTCTAGCCGACCCCGACCACCGTAGCCGCTAGGAAAGGACGCCACCGCACCGCCCCAGCCGGCCCCGACCTCCGCGCTGCCCCGCCGGCCCCGACCTCCGTGCCACCCAGCCGGCCCCGACCGCGCACCACCCCACCGGCCTCCTCCACCGCCCCAGCCGGAAGCCACCATAGCCGCTGCCTCAGCCGGCCCCCACCACCACTACCGCCCTTGCCGGCCTCTACCACCACCGCCGCCCCTGTAGGCCTCCACCACCACCACCGCCCCCGCTGACCCCCACCATCGCCGCCGCCCCCAGCCGGCTCTCCGAGCACCGCCCACCGCCAAGTTCCGTCGTCGCCCTCGACCGCCTCCCCAACCGCCGTTGCACCCGACTTGTGCTGCCTTGTCGTTGAGGTATACATCATTAATGTAAATGCGAGTGTGATTATAGTAGTTAAATATGTGTAGATGTTTATTTTCGTCGGTTTTTTATGGCCGACGAGAGTTAACTTTTATGTGATTAGAGTTAGTTTAAAATTGTTAATTGATAGTGTTCTTAGTTTTTATACGACTTTATGCATTATACTTGATAGTTTTAATATCACTTATGCTATTGAATTGTTGAATTTGATGTTATGTATTGATTAGATTTAACTTATAATATTAGGATGTATGAAGGTTTCGATATTGATAAATTTGATGTTATGGTTAATAAATTTGATGTTCTGAAAATATTATTTAATTTAATGGATTTAATGTTGCTAATATTGTTTTTTTCATTGGTTTTTTATGGCCGACGAGAGTTAACTGTAATGCGATTACAATTTATTTAATATTGTTATTTGTTAGTATGATTTGACCTAAATTTGGATGTTGCAAATATTGTTAATTGATGAATATCATGTTAATGTGTTGAAGGTGATGTTATGTATATATATAGTTTTACTACTTACCTATAGATGTATGTGTGACGTGTAGAAACGTGATTGTCTCACACACACTCTTTACTCGTACACACAGCCGCAATAATGGGTGATAGAGGTGATTGGATGTATGATGGTTTCAAGAAGGGTGGGTGTCACACAAGTGAATGGTTTGCCAAGATGCAAATGTTTCTGGACCATGCAGCTGCTTTGTCACAAATAGATAATATTAGGTGTCCATGCAATAAATGTAGAAATATGACGAGCCACACCAAGAGGCAGGTCACACTACACCTGTGCTCACATGGTTTCGTGCCAGGATATAAGGTCTGGTATCTCTACGGTGAAGATGTTGAATGAGCAACAGAAGTCTGTTCATGACAGTGAAGATGATGTTGATAGGATGGACCAGATGCTTGAGGATCTACAGCCTGAACTGGCCCCAGATCATCATGATTCACCTACACCGGAGGTTCAGAAGTTCTTCGACCTCCTCAAAGCGTCAGAAGAGCCTCTTCATGGGCACACTGACGTGACCGTCCTCGAATTCGTGACCCGGCTGATGTCAATCAAGTCCAAGTTTGCATTCTCAATTAATTGTTATAAGGAGCTTGTGGATTTGATTAGCGAGGTTCTTCCTACGGGTCACAAGATGCCCAAAGACATGTACCAGTCCAAGAAATTGCTTGAAGGTCTTGGTATGGAGTATGAGAAGATTGATGTTTGCCAGGACAACTGTATGCTTTTTTGGAAGGAACATGGCAGAGAGCAGAAATGCTTAAAATGTGGGAAGTCGAGGTACGTGGAGCTTGTAAATGAAGATGGGGAGAAGGTGGTGACAAAGTTGCACATAAATAGCTTCGGTACATGCCTCTCACTCCTAGAGTGAAACGTTTGTTTCTCTCGAGGAAGACCGCTATGCACATGAGGTGGCATAAAGATTGTACGGACAGACAAGATGGGTTAATGGTGCACCCGTCAGATGGTGATGCATGGAAGGCTCTTGACAACTTTGATCTAGATTTTGCCAGCGATGCAAGAAACGTTCGTATCGGCTTGGCAACTGATGGTTTCACGCCATTCAATATGACCGCTGCGTCGTATTCTTGTTGGCCTGTCATTGCCATACCGTACAACTCTTATGAGTTTATGTTCCTATGTCTTGCTATACCTAGGCCTGAGCATCCTGGCGTACGCCTCAATGTGATGCTTCAACCACTGATTGAAGAGTTAAAGAAGCTATGGCAAGGTGTGGAAGCCTATGACTGCTTCAAGAAGCAGAAATTCAATCTTCGTGTTGCATATCTATTCTCGGTTCATGATTTTATGGCGTATGGTATTTTCTCTGGATGGAGCGTGCATGGTAGATTGACGTGTCCTTATTGTGCTAAAGATACAGATTGTTTTCGTCTTAGTGCTGGTGGCAAGATATGTTACTTTGATTGCCATAGATGTTTTCTACCCTTCAATCACCCCTTCAGATGGCAGAGAAAGGAATTTAGGACGGGCACCATCGTCATGAAGGGACCACCCAAGCGACATAGTGGGATAGAAATTACAGAAGAGCATAGGAAACTTGTCCTAGACGAGAGTGGGAAAAGGTATCAAGGTTTTGGTGAGGAGCATAACTAGACTCACATATGTGGCTTGTGGGAGCTTCCTTATGCTAAGTCATTGATTTTGATGCACAACATCGACATCATGCATAAAGAGAGTAACTTTTGCCAAGCCCTCATAAATAAATGCATGGATTTCCCTGATAAAACGAAAGACAATGATAAGGCACACATGGACTTAGCAGTGATATGTGATCGTCCAACCCAAGTGCTTAGAGAAAACGGAGGCAAACCAAAAGTTGACTATTGTCTGAAACCTAAGCAATGGAAAGAAGTGATGAAGTGGATGAAGGATATTAAATTCCCTAATGGTTATGCCGTTGGTTTTAGAAGATCTGTGAACTTGAAGACAATGAAGATGAATGGACTGAAGAGCCATGACTTCCACATAATTATGGAAAGGCTCATGCCTATAATGTTTCGTGGGTACATTTTCGAAACTGTGTGGTAAACGTTAGCTGAAGTTAGCTATTTCTACAGACAGTTGTGTGCTAAAGAAATCAGAAGGGATGTGATGGAACAGCTGGAGAAAGAGGCACCGATGCTTTTGTGCAAATTGGAAAAAATATTTCCACCGGGTTTCTTCAATCCTATGCAACATCTCTTTATACATCTTCCATATGAGGCTAAGGTCGGTGGTCCTGTTCAGTACAGGTGGATGTTTCATATAGAAAGAGCATTAAAGAAGCTTAGAGCAATGGTGGGCAATAATGCAAGAGTTGAAGGATGTATTGCGGAACAATTTAAACTGAAGGAGGTAGCACACTTCACAAGTTGTTACTTTGCAGAAGAACATAATGTATTTGCTCGAAAGAAAAGGTACCATGATGATGAATGAGAGATGCCTCCGTGTAGTGATCTTTTGATTTTTCAGACAAACGGCAAAGCCGTTGGTCCACCCAAGGCATATCACCTCACTATGGAAGAACGAAAGTCTGCTTTACTGTACATCTTCACGAATATGCCTGAGGTGGAGAAATACTTTGTGTAAGACTTATTTCCTTAAATTGTTCATTTGTGAATTAGTTTATGTTATCAAATATCTCATGTCATACAATAATATTTGACAGCGAGTTTGATGAACAAAATATGAGGTGTCTCGGTAGGCCAACAACGAGAGACATAGACAATTGCGACGCGATGGTATGCATGGGCGACCTAATTTCATTATGTGACTTCGGGACCGTGTAAGTCTTAATTATGTGGCTCCGAGACCTAATTTTAGTTTACTAATATTACAGAATTTGCTAATGCTTTGTGGCATAATTGATAGTTTGGGGAGGAAATGAATTTAAATGATGACTTACGTCAGTTATCTATTGGAAGCGTAACTGCCAAAAGCTATGGACGTTACGACGTCAATGGATATCGCTTTCGTTCAAGCATTTTCGAATCAAGTCATCCTATGGCCGCCACTCAAAATAGTGGAGTCGTTACTAGGGCAACCGACATGGAAGGACACGAAGCCTGCTATTATGGGAAAATCAAAAATATAATCGAGATTACATTTGCTGGAAATAAGCCTTTAGCTCTAGTTTTCTTTGAGTGTAAATGGTATGACCCGAAGTATTATAGGACCGAATTTGGGATGACACAGATCCAACCTGAAAAATTGCTTCAAGGACACGACACGTATATCCTTGCCCATCAAGCAGACCAAGTTTATTTCTTGACATATCCATGCAAAAAGTTGTCTACATGGAGGGTTGTGTACAATGTAAATCCCTGCGAACGCCTATACACTCCTGGTGAGGACGAATATCAAATTGGTCACCTTGAGCAGGTTGATGAGGTGTTTCAAGAAGAAGAGTTGCCAACTAGTTTTCATATTGATCCTACACCGGCATTAGATTCACTAGTTGCAGACGTTAACGAATTAACTTTTTCCGAGAGACGGAGAAGACAACCTGTTAGGAGAAAAGTTACATGGCGACCTCTGCATAGAAGAGAACAAATAGATCCTGATTTTGATGATATTTAACAAGTAAAGTTGTTTTGTTATTTCATTTGTTTCAATTTTGTAAGGATTATGTCATTTTTGATGCACAAATGAATAATTTCTTATTTTGGATGCAGGATGCCGCCAAAATCAAAGAAGTCAGTGGAAGGGCTGTTCAAGGGCCTAGGCCTTTTTTAGGGCAGTTCTTCGAGCAGCAACAGACGTCAAGAGCTGTAGAGCGCTGTACATGGAGATGAGGTAACATATCTTGTACAAATAAATTTGTTTACATATTTACAAATAAATCTTGAGTTGTATGTACCAGGATGAGCAGCACACTGAGGAGCAACACAATGAGGAGGAGGAGCACAATGAGGAGGTGGAGCACGCGACATGGGACCAGGCCACGCAGCATCACCAGCCATGGGACCAGTGGGACCACCAGAGAGAGCAGCAACAGGCGTGGGACCAGTGGGGCCAATAGGCCGAACCGGCTGACAACCCAATGGATGATGGCTCAGGAGGCTCTTCAGCAACACGCACACGTCGCTCAAGAAAAAGCCACTCAGTAAAGCCTCATCACGCGATAGAGCGAGAGGCTGATAGAATCTTAATCATGCCACATGGAGATCGGTGAGTGTAATATATTAACTTATCTCATATAACTATTATGTGTATTGTTAATGTTTTTGTGTAATGCAGGAACTAGGAGGACCTGTCCTTTGACGGCAAGGGACACCACACTCAGGTTAACCTTACATTGGGTTCTCTTTGCCGCCTTCACTACCTTGGTATAGTGAAGGTGTCAAACGGTGATACCGAGGATGAGGTGCTCGTCAGTACCTAGGACGAGTACAAGTTTAAAAAGGAACGAAACCACACTGACAGACAGGGACTTGTGCGTAATGACTTTTGGGTATGAATTCTTTATTGTTTTTGTTATGTTTCTTAATATTGTAATTCTATGACTTATACCATTGTATTTGTATTCTTTATGTTGTAGCTTCGATATCGGTTGCCTGACGGAGAGGATTACATGGGGCACGCTAAACGTGTGTTCCAAAACAATGCAAAGAAGCTGATGAAGGATTCCATATACTATGCGAGAATTCAGGCTACAAACCTGTATTTTCAAAATCATCCGGAAGAAGCAGGCCCCTTGAATAAAAAGGAAGGGTCCTCAAAGATATATTTGACTAAGGATCAATATCTTGAGGTTAGTATTCAATTTGTTTTACCCTTTTTATTGATTGTTGTGATTGATATAATATGTAACATTATGTGTGCAGGTGATGGTTCCATGGATGGCGCCCATGCCTGATGTGTACTATGTTTGGTGTCGATATTGGGCTTCCAAAGGCTTCCAGAAAGCGTCAGTGCATCACAGGCAATGTCGAGGGACCAATCCTAACCACAAGTTTGGCGGTGACGACATGCTCCGAAAAGCTAAAAGAATGGTAAGTTTGATCTAGCTATGTCGATCAGCAAATAGTACAATTGCTTATGAATGTTTTTTGTTTATACAGGAAGCTACGAGTGGCCAAAAGCCTAGTGACATTGAGGTCTACCAGGAGGGCCACAAAGGACCAGACCCTAACAACCCTGACCAGCTCTGCAGCCAGACAACCACAGATCGGCTGGTGAGTTTTGGCCCAAAAGTACAAACGTTGAAAGTATAGAAATTCCTGCATTTGTATGGTTGTGAATGATGTATAGGCGGCATATGGGGATGATATGGTTCGTCGCCATGGCCCTAACTTCGACTAGTGACATGAACCGGTGGATCCCTCGGTGGTGTACACAAGTGGTGGTGGCAAAGCGCATGGACGGTAAGCTCTAACTTATGAAATTATATGGTTAACACTAAATTGATTATGCAGTAATCACAATTTTTGAATCACTTATAGATACACACTCTTCGATGGTTTCATTGACTCGTCGTCGGTGAGATCTCAGAGGACGGGTTCGTATTCCCGTAGCTCATGCTCTCGTCGATCGAACGAGCAGGAGTTGGAGATTATGAGGATGCGTGAAGAGATGAGACAACAACGCAAATTTATGGAGGCTTGCAATGCACATAACCAAGCGATGTATCAAGTGAGTACACATAATCCAAACTCTAATTTATTATATTTCAATACAACATCTTCAATAGTAACACATATGTTTAACAGTTAATGCAGCAATAGGGCATGACACCAAATATTCCACCGTCACCACAATGGAGCCATTTTGCATCCACACCAGCTCCGCCACCACAGTTCAACACCCCTCCGACACATATACCTGCACCTGGAGATAGGGTACGTTTGATAACTCTCGATGAATTTATACACTTGTATACTTTTTGATATTTGCATTTAACATGTTGATATTTGCTAACTTGCATAGGTTACGCCCGAAGTGGGTGGTAGTGGGTCTGATCCCATAGCAGGGACTGGATTTGTTGACTCCCTCTTCGCGTTCCCTCCTCCTGGTGACGACAGCGGTCAAAGCTCTAACCACCCAAGTGGTGGTTATCTCTAAACACTTGAACTCGTGCACACTATGTTTCTTAACTCGTTGACTCTATGTTTTTCGTGAACTAAACACTTGAACTTATGTCGTACTTTCTATTTGAAATGTTTGTGTAAACTATGTTGGTGATGTTATGTTTGTAATGTGTGAATTGATTATGAATGCATGTGTTTGTAATGTGTCTGTTCTGTGTGATATATAAGTTATGTGTGCAATTGTGGAGAAATAGTGACCTAATTTAGTGCTGGTTTTGTAGCAGTATGGTCGAACCGACAGGAATTAACAATTAATTCTCATCGGCCCAGTTAATTTCCATCGGCTATGGTCGAACCGACGGGAATTAACAATTAATTCCCGTTGGCCTAGTAACATGGCCGACGGGGATTAATTAGTAACTCCCGTCGGCTAGGTAGGGCTGACGGGGATTAATTCTTTATCCCCTTCGGTTGGCCTGGCCGACGGCAATTAACAATAACTCTCGTCGGTCTATACGCGACCGACGGGGATTACTTATTCCCGTCAGCCGCTGTTGGGAATTAGGGTATCCCCAACATCCAATGGCCATCGGCTTAAGACCGATGGGAATTAGCCATAAACCGACTGGAATTAGTAATTCCCGTCAGTTTAGAGGTTATTCCTGTCGGTTTGCAGCTGACTGGGATTAACTGGATTCCTATAGTGACCGTCAAAACAACCCTATGTTTATTCATCTTATGAACCCTTAATCTTAGACATATCACATATGACTTTTATAAAATACTAAATTGGTGAACCTAATATTTGTATATTTATAACAATGATAGTTTTAATATTATGTCTTATTTTATAAAGTATAAATCAAACCTTTTAAAAAACAATACATTTTATTATAACCCTCGTTTGTGATGTTTTTGAAAAGTAATTTATCTTTTGTTATGTTTTCCTTTTAGCTTTGTCTGTGGTAAATGTTGTATGTTATTGAGTGGTGTTTGTTTCTTCTTGTTTGTTTGTGTATTATTCAGTGGTTGATCTAGTAGTTGAGAATCATGGTTCTATTTTGTGGAAGGATCTCAAGTTTTCTATAAGAAAGGCAAGTGGACTTCTCCCTCTGCATACTCTGTTTGATCACAAAAAATACATTTAATAAAGTTTGCTCTTGGATATATGCATAATTTGATGGGTTACCTACTCAGATACACCTAACCCTTCCAACCTTATCCCTTGATCAAACCTGGGTATTATACTTTACCTTAGTAGCTATGCTAACTACAACTTAACTTTATACAGTCACTCCTATTTATGATATTAATGTTCCAAATGGTAAGTTTACATTATTGTTGCTAATCCAATGATTAAGCAAGATCATATGAATTAATTGGAACATGGAGTGATCACTAAGGAAAACAGTGCTACCATGAGGGTGGTATGGGACGCCCTTGGCTAAATAACTAGGAAAGTCTTATGTTGGGTGCTGGTCGTGGTCGACCGAAACGGGGGCATCTGCCAAGCGCTTATATTTCTGGCTCAGGTAGATTGGATACAGGCATAGTTCCCAAGCTTTACCCTGCAGACTGGTCTATAAGTTGGTTACGACAGGTGTGCTCTATGCAGTTTGACCATTTCCAGCATTTGCATAGTGAGGATTCTAGGGAAAAGCCTCATAGTGAGACCCTAGCCATTCACCTTGGAAGTGAATACGGGTCTGATCAACCTAGGCTAGAAGGGAATCACAACTCATGGGTAAAGATGAGCCACCTATGCAGAGTGAAAAACTGATATATCAGCCGTGCTCACGGTTATGAGCGGCCTGAACCCTCACATGATAATTGAACTTGAAGATGGAAATAAATCGTGATCAGTCTTGTTTAAGCAGTATGCTTAAGTGGTTCGCTCAAGAGGTTGAGCTTCATGTTGATAATATATATATGCTGAAGATTGTCGCTTATGCTAAATGGGTTTGGTATATACTTATACCTAGTAATGAGGTGTTGATAATAAAATGTTGACCAACTAAAATGTTAACCGCATTAAACTTTAGCCTTACCATGTTACCTTGCATTTTCACCCCACTTGCTGAGCCCCGACCATAAGTGAGCTCACCCTTGCTTAATTTTTGATCAGAAGTTTGCAGATGAAGATATGATGGTGAACATGATGGATGCTAGTCTAGTGATACCTCTGGTGATCTTCCTGTGGAAGGATGTTCACGTTTTGTTGTACTTTGATGAATAAAGGTTAAGACATTATGTCTGTTCGAAGTGCAATATGTTAATATAATCTTTATTTACACTTTTATGCATTGTTCTTTTGATATATTACACTTGTGATGTCAATATATGTGTGGAAATAGATCTTGACACACATGCTATGCATTCAACTTTGCCCTTAAAACCGGGTGTGACAGCTATCCTGCCTCGTCTCCTCGGTAGGATTCATGACCCCATGGAAAATGCGTAACACGACTTGTGGGTAAATATGTGCAACCTCTGCAGAGTGTAAAACTGATATATCAATCGTGCTCACGGTCAAGAGCGGCTCGAACCCTCACATGATTAATTTATGGAATTAAACATAATCTTTCATATGCATTACATTGTGGGATTTATTATTAATTGTGATCTCTTATTTAATTGGGATAGTATCTACTTACACTTAGTTACTAATAATAAAATTTCGACCAACTTGTTAAAAGCAACGCTCAGCCTTAACCATTCTTCTTGTTAAGCCTTACACTTCACATGAGCCCCCACCGTAAGTGAGCTCATGCATATTATTTCCCACAATTTGTTGAGCGATGAACCTATGTGATCTCACCCTTGTTGTACTCACCCCAGTCAAGAACAGGTCCCATAAGATAAGGAGCATGAAGGATGTAGCGATGAGTTTGTGAGAGGTCTAGACCGTCGTTTCCCAGTCAATTATGGTTGTGGAGGATCGTTATCTTTTTATGATATAATTTATTTAGTTATTTTGAACAAAACTCCTAATATATAGTAAATATGTGACATTCCTTATTGTACATGAGTCACCATATGTGTGAGACTTGATCCTACCACACATTTGATTCGCGTCCGGGTTTGCCCTTAAATTTGGGTGTGACAGGAACCGCCACCGCCGAGTTTTGAGGCCCAAATTTAGTAAAACCCGCCATCCGTAACACTAGGTGGTTTTTTAGGCTCAACCACTAAACCACCGTGAGTAGCGCACCGCATGCGCATCCCCCACATCCTAGACACGTGTCCCGCTAGTCCTCGACCACGCCGGCAACACGACCTGCTCCGTTACGTCCTCGCACGAGTGCGTGTCCTAGGTGTCAGTCACCACGGTTAGTCACTTGATGGCTCTGGTCCCTCGATCAAGTCACAACGCTCGTCTTTCGCCGCTCTAGATCCATCGACACGAACCCTCGTGACCTCCACCTTCACCGTCAACCACCGTACCTATGATCCACACCTACACACCATAAGCCGAGAGACATGGTTGCACACACATAACTCACGCCTCGGTTAGTCCATTACTCCACCCGAAACGCTATCTGCTGACAATCACTCATCATCAACCCGAACCACAAGTGACAAATTAACCTTGTGTTCACAAAGCACCTACGACTGCAATAATATTCATCCTAACCTTAGTTGGATAAGATAGGGAGGGGCAAAGAGAGTTAGGTTAAAAGAAGTTGGAATCAGTACGAGCGGTAAGAGTAAAAATATTATTTTAAACAGTAGAAAATAGAAATGATGAAATAGGAGTGAAATATTGTTTTAGAGAAGTTGCTTTTATTTGTAAGTACTATTATAAAAAAGTTTACTTAATACTATTATAAAACCAGCTCAATTGAGTATCATAGCTTGTTGTAAGGCTAGCTCCAATGGCTTACGCCAGCCGGCCTCCTCTCTTCCATTGTCCCAAGGGGTGTACAATGGGGGAGGAGGGGTCCAACAATGTCCCCTCGAGCACCCTCTCTACGGGGAGAGAAGTATTCCACACAGAGGAGTTCTAATATTCCTCCATTTCGTTAATCAGTACTTTAATTGTGAAATTAAACTTTTTTAGTATAATTATCCGATAACAATGCGTATTATGATATTATAAATATGATAGTAATTTTTAAAACTAACAACTGATATATAAAAAGTAAATAGCTTAGTTAAAAAGTAAAGGAGAGCTGAATATGGTGAAATGGTTGAAGAGGAAGATAAACAGGAGAAGAATAGTTAAGAAAATATGTTTAAATATGAATAGAGAGTGCAAATAGGGTATTTGAGAGAGAATGGTTGGGATAGCTAAGCGTCGCGCATGAGCATGTTAGGTGCCACGCCAATTTCGGAAGTTCCCCACTCCCACGCCCGTCGTCAGGAATCAAGATGCCATCGGTCGCCGAACTGGTTCGACGAGAAGGAGATCTCGACGAATCCGTGACGCCGACGTGGATTTTCTATTATTTATTTGATTGACCAGTCGAGACAGCGCCATCTCTTCCATCATCCTCTTTGTCGCCATGGATCTTGCCAACGGGCGGGACGACGCCCAGAAAGGAGGCGTCGGTGTGGAGACAAGGAGGAAAAAGAAGGTGGAGCTTGTGCAGGATTCCATCCATGGCTTCCTGGAGGAGAAGTGGAGCGATGGCAAGGGAGAAGAGAAGCGCTTGACGTCCAGGCAGGAGGAGCAGGAGCTCCTGTCGTCGTTGCTCACCAAGGTATGCATGTTTCCATTCGTCGTGTATCAGTCATGTCATGTCATAGCACTTTTGAAGCTAGCAAATGAATCTGGCCACGCACTGCACACAGTAGTATTGTGAAGTGTAGATGCTTTTAGTTGCATCTATTTTACATGGTGCTTGGACCATCCTTTCTTAATGCAAATGCTGAAAGCACACCGTTTCCCCTTGACAGTTGGGTGAAGTAGAAAACGACGCAGATTCGGACATGTTGGAACCAAACTTGCCCCACCTGGATCACCAGGCTGCAGGGAAAGGCGAACACAGCAAGGAGGTGGAGCTAGCTGACATCGCCAAGGAACTGAACAACATCAAGAGGCAGAACAAGGTCACCCACCTGCTCCTCGGCACCGTCATCGTCCTGACGGCCGTGTGGCAGGTCAACGAGGTGTCCTTCCTCCTCTGGGTGCGGAACAAGCTGAGCAACCCATTCAAGTCGCTGGGAGACATGATCAAGGGCTCCCTCAAGCTAAGAGGTAGGAGGCCGGTGCTCGAGTCGTCGCCATTGCCGCTGGCAGGCGTTCCCGATGTCAGCCGGCCTGACCTGCCAATGCTTGTCATCGGCAGCACCGAAGACAGGGCAGGTAAATGAACTACTTTTGTGGTGATCCTAGGATGAAAATGCCCAACACCTGTGTTTATTTGTCTCGCTTTGTTGTGTGTTCGTCAAAGCTGAGATTAGCAACTTGCTTGCAACGATTTCCGTTAGTCTGGCCTTTTTCGTTTAATCTTCAACCCAAGGAGTTGAGAGAGATTTTGACTTGTGGGCATAAAATCTTCTCAATCCCTAGAGCTGGTTTAGTGAACAGGAAATAGAGTTGATCTATGTGAAAAGAATCCTTTTGCTATTTTATTTTAAATAGCAAAATGATTTCTTCTCATGATTCTCTCCATTTCTTTGGTCGTCAAATCAATCCCAGGGTCAGCTTGATTAGAAGTGAATTGAAGGGTATCGAAGGTGATTAAATTTCTTACTAGTTAGGGTCTTTTGGCACTTTTGGCAGGGCCTTAGTTTCTCTAGAAACAGTTATATAGGGGCCAAAGCCATGTTGTGATCGTTTGGTAAAATAGTTTCTTTTGTGTTTTTAAATGTTGTAAGAGTAAATGTAGGAGGAGCCGATAGAAACCACGTTTTTTAGATATTAGAAAGTTTTTTATCTCTCGTTTTTTTTGAGATGGATCCTAAACATCCAAATTATATGATAAATTCAATATTTTAACATAGATGTGCATAGAATTTGATGCTAAACATATTATGAAGATAAGAATATTTTTTTGCTCATTATGTTCATAGGTGAAAAAACATCTAAATTCGAATCATATCTGTATCCGAATTTTATATTAATATTTTAAAAGATAAAGAACGAATTTGAAATTTACCTTTTTATAAATCTTAATAAGCTCAATACTAAAACGATAATATAAATTACATAGGAAATTAGTTATCTTATTTGTTCGTAATCGAAGAAAGAACAAAAATTTAACATCCAAATAAGTATCCGGATTCATCTTTACTTGTTTTCTCTAATTACGTCATCTAATATTAAAAGTCAAAATTTCTTTTCAATCTCTCGCTTTCTCTCGTGTCGTCCATTGCTTATACTTTTTGTGTGTACCTCTCGTGTTAGAAGTGCTGAACGCAGAAGTTTCGCAAAAGACTAGGATGGGAAACAAAACGGAATGTACCGGATTTGTAGCACGTACAACCATCAAACCAGAGACCAAAGCAGGGCTCGACAAAACGGAAAGAATCATTGGAATTTCCCATCTTTGAAAGATCGGCTCCCAAAAGAAAGAGAAAGGGATACTTAAAGATCAATATGTGGGTTTGGTTTTTCCAAACAAAAGATAAATATTGGATAAAATAGAAGTTCAAGATTGGAGCGGAAACGGACATGGCCAAAATATATAAAAAAGATTGGCCTAGTCGCTCATAGGGACATATCTATCCGGATAGAGGAGAGGATAGTCTAGATCAATTTTTAGAAAAATCTCTCTATATAGAATAGATAGTTATCTCTGTGGATAGAGATAAAGATAGGAATCCCTCGAAATATATGGAAAAGTGCACTTTTTGACTACTAGAGACACTACAAAAAATCAGTAAATTTTCAATGGCCCGGGAAATAATGCTTTTCCACTAAAAGTAAGCTTTTTTCGCCCATAAAAATCTTATTTTTGATGGCACGACGTCCATGCATGTTGTTCACCAAAAATGGCAGCTGCTGAAATTTATCTAGACTTTCTTCAAAAAGATGTTCGTTTGTACGTTACTATATCTTTTTTTAGTGATGAGCTAGAGTATAATTTCATATGAAATTACAAATATGCCTTTAAATTCCTATGCATACAAACTACAAAATCCTCTAAGGGTATCATCGTCTTTGCCTTTGCAGATGTGTTGATCAAGCCTTCAGGTTTTCTTCCCCTTCTCCTTTGTTGACTTGTTAACACACGCTTTAATAATAGAGTCGAAGCTCTCAATTTCGTTTCGTGTGTGTGCCATTCAAACAAAGGCCCTGAATGAAGGAGTACTTCATTATCCTTTCGAAACACCTGAAACAGACTTAGAAACAATTGACAACTCCATAATTTGAGGAGCTTTGGTAGGAGAAGACTCCACTACGGTAGCAACTCATGGTACTATTTCGTATGTCATAACGAGCTCAGACCACAGAATAAACGAAGGAAGCCTCATGCCGAAGGTCCGAAAAATACCTTCTCGGAGCTCGTTATTGAAAACGAAATTTTAAAAACACGCTTTTATAAGCATCTAACATATGGGGACCACTTTGCAGTGGGTGATTCCACCTGGATCCTCGAATTATGTGTATTTGTTGTATAAAATGGGTCGTGTTGTTCACTCGCTTTTGATTCCTTCGGGATATAAAAAACAAGGCAACACAATTGAGTCAAGCTTCATCTTCATCCCTTAATCTATTTTTCCCGAAGGAGAGATTGATTAAGAGATGAAGATATAGAGTTGAAAAAGAGCAAGCAAAGGACATTGAAGGTAAATGATGCATGATAAAAAGATGAAGCATGTAATTCAACCTTATGGAACATTACTTCTTTCCTTGTTTTATTATTTAACAGAAGATTACAAATATACCTTCAACTCCTTGGAGTTACAATACGAAGGTAAGAGAAATACAACTTCATAGGCAGAGCAATTCAGTTTTCTCTAGTAAAAAAAGGTGTGTCTATGAAGGTAAGAGAAATACAAATTCATAGGCAGAGCAATTCAGTTTTCTCTAGTCAAAAAAAGGTGTGTCTAATGCATGATATTGTTCCTCTATTTATAGACGTGAGGTACAACTTTGGTAATTCCTATACATTTGTACTAATGAGTAAGCTAAGAGTAATACTGTCTTTTCCTTTTGTAGTCTTGCTAAACAAGTTTTGGGGACTTCTAATAGCTCTGACTTGCTCATCTGTCATGGATGCACGTCATTAGTTGGAAGCTGGTAGCTTCGTCTTTATTGTGATGTTTGCATGACAACTCTAGCTGAAGGTGTCCTTTGGCAATCGTCTTGTTACACTAAAAACAAGCTAAAGAGTAACTGCTAAGTTAATGCTTTGAGCACCTTCAGGCGAAGAAGGCCTCCAACAGTAGCCTCTCGTGGTATCAGTTCGTTTTTCATAACGAACTCAGACCGCAAAACAAACAAAGGCCTTGTGCTGAAGGTCCGAAAACACCTTCTCGGAGCTTGTTAGCGAAAACGAAATTATCTAAATACACCTTTGTTCATTTCTGACACATGGGTCCCGCCTGCAGCGATAAACCATGTTTTGAATTTCATGTATAAAATGGGTTGATGTTCGTGTCCACTAGACACAACATTCATTTGCTTTTTTGCCAACCTATCCAAACTCCGAAGTTCACTTCGGAGGATTCGCTTTTTCACGCAACCAAAGATTATTGATGAAATCAAAATTACACCGGATTCTGCTCGAGCCACCACTAGCTGGGCATTACCTGGGCGGGCATACTTGGATATATATATAGGGTGAGGCTATTGTGAGCCCTAGGCTTCTAAACATATGGTGGAAGCCCCAGCTGCCCCTGCACCACCCGATCAGACCAGCCTGCCTGCCTGCATCCACCCCCGCGTCCATCCCTGCATGGGTGTCTTTTGTTTCTATTTGCATACGCAACAAAATTGGAAGGCATGCGCACAAATTTAGGAGATGGATTGGCATGTATACAAAAAATCTGATTTGAATGCTTTATTCTGCCCATAAATATAAGATCTCTATAACACTCATGCAGCTAGTCTCATTAGAAATATTTTATGATATATACTGATACTAATTATGCTACGCAGTGTATGTATTTATGCAATATGGTACGTCGCATAAAAAATTAGTTTCCTCCTGCGTGTGCACAAATTTAGGATGACAAGAATGTGCGTTGAGAGAAAATGGATTGACATGCATGGAAACAAAAAATCTAATTTAAATGCTTTATTTCTCTCATAAATATATGAACTCTACAAACAGCCATGCAGCTAGGCTCGTTAGAACTAGTTTATGATATATACCGATACTAATTATGTTATACAGTGTAGACAGGGGCGAAGCCAGGATCCGAAGACAGAGGGGGCAGGCTTAGCTTCCAAATGACCAAACCAGCAATGACACAATATAAAAATGGCAAGGGAATAAACCACAATGCATATATTGATATATAATCTTCATTACAAAACAATATAATAAAAGAGCATCTATTTTGTCAAACAAATTAAAATTACATCTTAGTTATTTTGAATTTAGCTCTATGTGTATTAGCTAGATCATAGGCCTTGATAATATCATCAGAACTAATCATTGCCGCTAATCCCCTTTCAATATAAACGACCAGATAATCCCGTAAATAGGCATCTCCTATTTTGCTTCGAAGACGTGTCTTCACAAATTTCATAGCTGAAAAGGCTCACTCTGTGGTCGCAGTTGACACAGGGAGAGTCAAGAGTAATCTCAATAATTTATCTACCATCGGATAAGAAGAATCTTTATCCAATTTAACTAATCCACTTGTTAAATCAGCCAAAGATGATAAACCCTTTAGTTCTGGATGGTTGCAAACATCAAGTTGAAAATGTGGCAATTGGCACTCTAATTGCATTCTTTCTTGATTTGAGAATTCTGTAGGATAATACTTTTCCACTAGAGAGCATACCTTTTCTATGTCAAAAGAGCCAAGTATTGGATTTAAGGAAGCACAAAGTGATGTACTTTTCCACTAGAGAGCATACCCGTTGGGGGGTGCCAGGCTGTCACACCCGGCTTTAAGGAACAAAGCCAGGTGCATCTCATACATGCGCCAAGAAGACAACATATATAATAACAGAGTGTATAGAGATAAATGTCATAAAACATCAGAGTATTTATTACATAGCGGAAGACTTATTACAAAATAAAAGATAAAAGTAAAACGAACTAAGGATCGTCGGCGCCAATGTCAACTGAGAAACGCCACCTAGATCAGATCATACTCCTCGCCTTGTGGCTCCTCCTGAACCACCTGCTCTTCTCCTGTGGGGGGGGGGGTGTGAGACAGCAAGGGTGAGCTCACACATGATCATAGCTCAACAAGTTGTGGGGAACTAATGGACATAAACTCACAAAGGTGTGAGTTCATGTGATGTGTAAGGCAAATCAATGAAAGGGGTTAAAGCTGAGCATTGCTTTTAAGTAGTTGGTCAAAATTTTATTAGCAGTTACTAAGTGTAAGTAAATACCAAACCATAAATAAAGTAAATGAACAAAATAAATAATATACCCATGCAATGCAAATGACAAAATTGAATTTAAGTTCCATAATTTAAACATCAGAGAGTCCTGAGCTGCTCATGACCGCGAGCTCGGCTAGTATACCAGTTTTACACTCTGCAGAGGTTGTACCCTTTACCCACAAGTCATGTTACCCATCTGCCAAGGGGTCGCGAATCCCATACACCTCTACCTAGGAAGCGCGGCAGGGCAACACTACGAGGCCTTTACAAAGTTCCACTAGCTTCCGAAAACCCGCTACAGTTTATAGGAAGTTCCAATGCAGGGTTCCTGGCTGACCGCCATCGCAGCAAAATCAACCAGGGACCTCCCTACACTGACCACTCCCCTACTGCCCTTGCCCCTTTCGGGTAAGGTAGTCTTCCACTAGCTTTCCTAATTAGTCAGCCAAGGGCGTCCCATTAAACCCTTGTGGTGGCACGTGTTACTCAAGTTAAGCTCTATGTTCCAATTAACATTAATGATCTCAACATGAACATAAATAGAATAACAAAAAGAATTGGAACATAGAGGTAATAAATGATTATCCCAAAACCATGTAAAGCAATAGCAAACTACCCAAGTGATTCAGGGGTAAACAAGGTAATGAGATAAACAATCTAGGGTGACCTATTGGATCCCATCAAAATTAACCTATGCATGGATAAGTGGTATTAAAGAACATTATTAGGTAAAAAGTGGTCAAGGGCACAACTTGCCTTCAATGAGCTCCTGCTCAGCTACTTCAACCTGCTGCTCACCAGGATCCTCAGTCACGGGCTCTTCTACTCGCCACAATACAAACAAGCACAGTGTATATAGAGAAATTAACATTACACCAAACATATAAATAAAATACACAGTAATAATCTACATATTAAAATAAAATCCTAGGAACAGGAATCATAATTTTTGGAGTTATAGAATTTAAGTTATGCATTTCCAAAGGGTTTATGTGTTTTAAATAGGATTAAGTGTGAGATTAATTTTCTTACTGTTGTCATGATAAGACAGAGGCTCTAAGTGATAGATAAAAAAATTACAAAATTTTAGGAATTGGAAGGGAGTGATTTGGAGCTCATATGAATTTTCTATGAATTATTGAAGTTCTAGCCATTATTTTCCTATTAAAAATCCATTTATAAATTATTTTCTCGGATTTTACACCGCTCTGGACTGGGCCTCATTTATACATGAACATAGGGGGCTCGGTGCAAGGTTTCCAAGACTCAGAATACTATGCAGTAGGACGGCGGGTTTATTGTTAATAAAGACAGGGGCTCTTTTGTAAGTCTAGCGCCGCGAAAGGGTATTCTCTATTATTGCCCGTAGGATCTAGATCTTGTGGCTCAGATTAGACTACCCACTCTGCGAACCGGTATGCGCCCATAGCGGTTGGATCCGGAATCAGCGGCCGTGGTTTAATGAAATGAGATTGAATCAGGGTCACGGGATCCAGATCGGACGACCCACGCTATTCCGACCGAATCGTTCCCCGAAGGTCTAATCTTAACCGCAGAGCAGTCGATCAACGGTCACGGTTTTACGAAGTCGTGACCCTTGGATTCGATCACAACGGTCCGCGCGGCGTCTTCCACCCTGGTTCACCTGGAACACGGCGGCGTCCCGAACGCGGCAATACCCACGCCGGAGCTCCCGATTCCGGCGCCACTACCCCCTAGATTCAACATCGACCGGTCCAAATTAATACAGGGGCGCAGACGAATTACCAGAGAGGGTTTGCACCCCAGCCGATGATGTGGATACCCACGGACGCGACGGCCCCCGGCCACGGAGAAGACGGCGCGACGACGTGCAATTCCAGGGCAACAGTGCACCACCGGACCCCAAAGCTCCGCGTATACGATCCACCCGCCTTGGCGAAACCCACGGTTCCTCCCAGGTCACCGACCAACGACGCGTGTGAAGAACAGCCCCGGCGGAGATCCTTCCTTCCCTCGACCCGCACACCTAAGTACCGTTGGCTGGCTAAATTGGCGCCCGAATAGAGTCTAGGTTATACGATGGAGCATGCGCGTGGTCGAGACGTCTCCAATCTTAAAGGCACTACCCGGTTGTTGAAGTCCCCGGCGAGGATTGCGCACGGCGAGCTCGCCGTCTGTTACGGAGGTAGGGGCGCGGATAGAGCTGACAGCCCTGGCCCACATGTCCGAGAAAGGGGGGATCCGCTGAGTCGACGGGCTGGCGGCGTGGACCCCATACGTCAGCGGAAGGGAAGATGGCTGGTGAGCGCGTGCGCGACTGTCATGTAGGGCCCGCCTGTCGGCGCCATCTCCAGGAGCTGGGCCGTGCGGGAGGTTAAGGGTTAATGGGCCGAATTCAGGTTTGTTGGCCCATCCAGGTATAGTATTCCTTTTTCTTTTTCTTTTATTTTCTTTTATTTTCTTCTTTCTCCATTATTTCACAAATTCAAATTTAAATACTAATTTAAATTCAAACTTGTGACTAGTTCATTCTCAAACCCTATTTGTGCAATCAAATGTATTAGGTTTGAGGACATTTATTCAAATATATTATTCATGTTTTCATATTCCTTCTCTTTTCTAGATTCAAGAATTTCTTTTAGGATTTAATTTCCCTTTTTTTGGTCTTTAATATTTTCTTGTTACAAAATGCACACAAAAATAAAATATTCAGCATGATGCAATGATTTAGTAGCATATCTTTTTATTAATTGTTCTTGGACATGGTGTTCACATATGATGATGCATGAAGGTCAAACTCACATAAAGAGGAATTGTTTCTCTATTGGTATATTTTCCTAGCAATTTACAAATGGGTGTTACACAGGCCCACCCCGGCCCCCCTGGTGGCTTCGCCACTAAGTGTAGATATTTATGCAGTGTGATACAACGCGTAAAAAAATCAGTTTCTTACTGCCTGCGCACGAATTTAGGATGACAAAGAACGTGCGTTGAAAGAAAATAGATTGTCATGCACGAAAACCAAAAAAATCTGATTTAAATGGTTAATTTCATCCATAAAAATAGGGTCTCTCCAAGAGCCATGTAGTTAGGCTCGTTGGAATCAGATTATGATATATACTGATACTAATTATGCTACACATTGTAGATATTTTTGTAGTGTGGTACACCGTGTAAAAAATATGTTTGCTGCTGCATGCGCACAAATTTAGGATGGTAATAATGTGTGCTGAAATGAAATGTATTGGCATGCATGGAAACAATAAATCTGATTTAAATGCTTTATTTCATCCATAAAAATAGGATCTCTACAATAGCCATGCAGTTAGGCTCATTACAAACACTTTATGATATATACTGATACTAATTATGCTACACGGTGAAGTTATTTATGCATTATGATACACTACTTAAAAATTGGCATGCAGGTCACTATTTGGACGTATATCCATGTTCGATCGTAAAAACCTTCATTTTTTAGTGTAAAACCTCTCAGTTTTGATCATAAATATCGAGCTAACGTAAATATTAGAAACCCCATATACACACTAGGTTAGGTAACAAGATAATGCATACAAATCTATAAACGTTTGCGTAAAATGTGAATAGAGATATTATAAACAAACAATAGATGGAAGGGTAGCCATTGACTGAAATATATGTCATAAACACCTATTGATGTTGGCATAAATATGTATACAGAGTAGCATAAAAACACGTCGTCGCTCATGCCCTAAGAGATTCGTCGCCCGCTACACGCTCCTCTGGGATCCGATGCTGCTCACACCTAAGGGAGGCCACCGTCGTAGCTCGCCCCTAGGAAAGTCCGCCACCGGCGATCTCATCTCAATTGCGTTGCCTGTGACGGTGTCGCGTCCGTCCGCCAACCGCGAACTTGTCGTCCACCCACCGTGGACCCCTTCTATCCACGACGAAACCTCCTAGTCGCGCGGCGGCCAGAGCCACGCCCCATCCTCGTCGATTCGCCTGCCCGCGCGTAGGCCAGAGTCGCGCCCTGTCCACGCTGGATCCCGCCTGACCCACGCGCTCGCATGTCGGCCATCGTTGTCGTGGTCCGCCCGCGTCGAATCAGCTAGCCCATGCGCGCTGGTTCCGCCGTCGTGCAACCATTGCAGCCCCCGCAGCCCCATGGCACCTCGGGGAACCGCGATATTGGGCGGGCATGCTCTCCATCATGGACAGGACCAACAGCGGTAGCAGGTTCCTGCACGGTCGCCACGCCGGCGGCAGCCGCCACGCTCGGCCAACGACACACATGCTGGATCCGCCAGCCCGCAAGGCTATCGTCGCACGCTCGACCAACAACGCCCGCGCTGGATCCACCCGCCCACTAACGATGCCTCGTTGAAACCCTAATTCGTGGTGGTCTCGAGTAGCTTTTATAGGCAACTCGAGGGCTGGTCTGTTTTGAGGTGGTGCGGCTGAACTGAAAGATGGCGTTTGGTCAGAGCTTCCGGTCACTCTTTGGAAGCCCAAGGCTCCTAATATCTAAACTATATATATATATATATATATATATATATATATATATATATATATATATTAATCTATTAAGAACCTAATGTGGGTACCTGGTGATACCATGGCTTCACCCTCCGCGCTACCACATCATGCAAAAAATAGTGTAAAGTGAGCATCCGAACTCACACCCCTTGCTCTAAACATTTGTGGGTAACCACCAGACCACACATATCTTAGTGTTTATAAATAAACAATAATTATATTTGAATAAATATCTCAATACCTATTTATCTATACTACTCTATTAAAAATATAATGTGGGCACCTGGTGCTACTACAGCTTCACCCTCCACACTAATACTTTGGGCCCGCCCCGTCCTCCCGTCTCTCTCTCAGCTACTGCCATGTGGACACGCTGACATTCTAGGCCCGCTCTGTTGGTCACTTGTTCTCAAATGCTATGAATTAGGAACAACGAAACACATTTGTTAAATATCAAGGACCTTCGTCCTCCGAAGCATTGGATCCTCTCGGACATAATGATCATCACACGAAGGTCATGAAGGACGTGCCTTCATCATCTCGTGGATAAATAATAATGCATAAAGATAATAAATATAATTCATTAGTTCATTCACATTCGTATTTCATAATACACACATGAATATTAACAAAGCTCATATCATATTGATACCTTCGGCTTGTTCGAAGATGTTGATGCAAGAGTGATTACAATCCAGCGTGAACAGTATGGTGCTACTGTTCATCTATTTATAGGCACAAGACATAGCCCGGGTAAAAGTACATTTATAACCTTCAACATTTGTTCATAATTGTAACACAAATCACTAGGTACTAGTTAGTATTTTCATCGTATGTTTGGTTTAAGTCGAAGCTAGTGGCAGCTTCGGCACTTGCTATCGTTGCTTCTAGACGAGATCTTCGTGCTAAGGAGCTTCGGTGGAGAAAAAGGAAGTCTTCAGTACCACTTTGCCGATGGTTTTTGTCTTGAGGACCTTCGACGGAGAAGAAGACCCCTAACAGTAGCCCCTTTGCAGTGCTAGATCATTTTTTCATAACGAGCTCGATCCGCGAACAATACGAAGGCTTCGGAATGCCGAAGGTCCGAAAAACACCTTCCCTGAGCTTGTTATTAAAAAACAAATAAAATAACCACAACGCTTGCCGGTCCACCGATCAGCCAGTACGTGCGTCTTGGCGGCTCGCCTTCTTCTCCTGCAGGGCTATATAAACAAACAAATTGGTGAGAAGTTATCACAATATTCATTGCTATTTCATTGTTATGCTGTTGAAAATTTTCACTAAAGCCAAAGCTTTCTGCATTATACTTCAAACAAGCATTTCACCGCTCAAGCACAACTTCGTCTATGAGAGTTTGATCAGCAAAATGGCCAGAGTAAGATCAACTACAAGGGTAACCCACAAGGGAGATGAGACTGAAATGACCGAGACAGCTCCCATCTCAAGAATGATGAGGCGCTCTAGGCTAGTTGTGCAGGAAGAAACTGTTGCCGAAGGTACTTCTAATGCCAAAGCTGAATAGGTCGTAGCTGAAGCTGAAAGTGATAATGAAAGTGAGGATGACGATAACATTCTATGTTCGACTAAGCCCAGTCATGTTGAATTTGGAAGATCCATAGTTAAAGCTGATGATCTAGTTCTAATGAAGAAGCTAGGATACTTTGGAGAAAATGATGATGAACTAGTTTGCTTTGCTGGAGAGAAGACAATTCTAGAGCCAAAAGAAGATGAAGTTGTAGTCTTCAAGAGCTTCTTCAGGGCGGGACTTCGGTTCCCACTTTATGAGATGGTAGGCAAAGTTTTGAAAAGGTTTGAGATCTACCTACATCAGCTGACCCCGGACGCCATTGTCAGGCTCAGCGTATACATCTGTGCTCTTCGAAGCCAAGGAAAGAGCGCCAACGTCGAAGGGTTCTGTCGGGTACACGAACTTCATTATCAGATGAAGGCAAAAGCTAACGGCCTGCACAAGAACTTTGGATGCTACAACTTCGCATACCGAAAGGACACAAAGGCCCTCGTGATAGGCTACCGCACCAAATGGCCGACCAGTTGGATGAACGAGTGGTTTTACATGAAAGCTGACGAGAAGAAAAGAGAGAAACTAATGAGCATGGTAATGAGCCCGTTGAGATTGAACTTCGGCATGACTTGGCCCCTGTGCAATATGCAGTTGTGGTCTCCTTGCCAGTTGGTCGAAGTGGAGTTCAGGGTCGTGGCTGAGCATATCAGCACTAGAGACTTAGTACAAGAATACTTGGCAAATTGGACATTTATGACCTCTAGCGGTTGGGAAATGCCGAAGAAGAAAGAGGAAGGGAAAAGTATGAGCTTGTCCAGCTGCCTTACCAATTTAAGTTCTAGAAAAGATTTAAGGAGCCATGCAATGAATGGTTAGAATTAATAGAAACTATGTGTAATGAAATTCTTGGAAATTATACAAAGAAAGAGGATCATTTGATGACTGCTGCCTTCGGCACCCGCCCAAAGCGAAGGTTGAACCGTATGATGGATGCTCTGAACTTTGAGTATCCTGATTATGAGAGACTTGATGAAGGGACCGGAGGAGCCAAAAGAAAATGAATTGTCAGCATTCTGAATAGACAGGCCATTCAGCCAGTTAAGGAGGATTATAAGGCTTTGAAAAAGCAGAAAACTTTATCGAAGCCGAAGAATTCGGCTCCCAAGAAATGGAAACTTGTCAAGATATCTTCTGAGGAGATGAAGGTACAAGATGTGCCGAAGTAGATTATGAGCCCTTCTTCATCTTCTGCTGCTGAGATCTTAGAGATTTTGAAGGTAATGACTGAACCTTTCCCACTTGCACTGTTAAGTCCTCTGAGGTTGGATCTAACTAGCCTCTGGCAGTCAAAGGAAATCGCTTCGGCTGTCGAGGGGAAATCGAGGGGCAAAAAAGTGGCGTATATGATGAATATAATGGAAGCTATTGAACAGACCCCGCCCTCAGCTTCGGTGGACTAAACTACTATACCCGTCGATGTCGAAGATACCACCGCAGCCGAAGCCGAGAATCTCACGACCACCCTGTCGGAAATCGACAGACTTATTTTGGACGTGGTTACGGAGAAAGATGTAGCCGTAGTGCCTTCTGATAAGAGGAAAAGAATTGAAGAGACATCTTCGGAAAATTTGAATTTTGACCTTCGGCACCTGGGCGACCAACAACTTTCCGAAGAGGACATATCAGAATTAAAAGAATTTACCATATCCTGCGGCTACCAACCTGGATCAATGCTCTTCGGCGGGGTTGATGAAGAAAATGTGGGATGCATTCGCGACCGTGCCGGGGCTAAGATTATAAGCACTTTGTCTAAGAGCATTGGATTCCCAAAGCTTGAAAAGGATATTAGCTGCTATAGACGACATCACCTCATTGGCAGCTTGTTTTACTCAAACTTCAAAGTAAGACTCCTTTGCAAGTTATCCTTTGTATCTTCGTGTTGATTTAGGTATTCTAACTTTAGTTCGTTTTTTAGAGTTTATTACTAAGCAAAGCCTTGAAGGTGCAACAAGATGACGAAGATAGGAAGAATGAAATTGTCATCAAAGGCTTTGAAGATAAAATCAGAAAACTTGAAGATTCTTTGAAAGAAAAAAGATAGCATGCTGCATTCAACCGAAGGATCACTTGCCGAAGCTCGGGCTTAGAATGAGAAATTAAGCAAAGAGCTGAAGGAGACTCAAACACTTTTAGAAGAGAACTCAAGCCGGTTCAGCCGTGAAACCGAAGCTTTAAATATGACAATCAAGGTTGAAGCTGAGAAGAACTTGAAACAGAGTGAAGCGCTTAAAGCTCTTAAGAATAAATGTTTCAACTTTGCGGCCCAATGCACTACTCGGCTAAAAAGTATATTTAATTCAGTCGGAGCCGCATCCGAAGAAGCCAGTCTTTCTGTCGGAGATATCCCCGGAGCACTTGAATGCATTGAGAAAGATGTTGACGTCCTCGATGAAGACATAACTAGCCACAGTGACTTCTGTACGCTAGTAGCTTCTCGTGGCATGACTGCTGCTTTCATTAAAGTCGGATGCAATCATGCAAGGGCCATTAATAGGCCAAACTTCAGGCTATCTCCAACTGACCTTATTGAGATTCTGGCTGAAGCCCGAAGCATAGGTAACAGATTTATTACCCAGATCTAGGCAAAGGGCAGTCGAGAATTGGCTGGAGACGAAGCTCGAAATTTGCTCAACGAGGTATAAAAAATCTTTTTACCTTTGTGCTTTTATTTTATATTTTATCTTACCATGTTCCTCAGTACCTGCCTTTGTCATTCTTCAAGATGACGATGCCAAAAGCTAGCGGGCCGAAGCTATATCTGAAGCATTAGAGGAAACTTCGGAAGCCTCGTCTGCTAGTATCTGTATAAACACTTTTGGAAGCTCTTTGTGGAAAGAGATGTATTTTTTGCCGAAGAATTGTAATTGACTATGAACAAATAGTTGTAAATATTTATAAATGCTTTGTAATGCTATTTTACCTTTCATCTGTGCATTATCTGCTTTGCTGTGGATGGAATCAATGCTCATAGCTTTTTGAGCAGAAGGCGAAAAACAACTTCCCTACTTTTCATTCACATCGAAGCACCTTTTGAGCAGAATCAAACATCGGCTCCCTCATATACAATGAGACGAAGCATCTTCGTATATAGAAACATTTGCTTTTCCTGTTAATGCTTTATGTCATGATGATGAATCTATGGATGCCTAATGCATGTCTGTATGAATGCAAAAGATGATGTAATGAAATGTGCAAACGTATGCTAAAGGTAAAAAACTCACACGAACACGTACCCAGACTCTGCATCCCCTTAGGAATGACTTTGGAGTCTCTTCACCTTTTACTTAGGTGGTACTTCAGCTCTGCATTCCCTTGGGAACGACTTTGGAGCTAAGCTCTGCATCACCTTAGGAACGACTTTGGAGCTTCTTCACCTTTCACTTAGGTGGCATTCTAGCTCTGCATTCCCTTAGGAACGACTTTGGAGCTTCTTCACCTTTCATTTAGGTGGCATTCTAGCTCTGCATTCCCTTAGGAACGACTTTGGAGCTTCTTCATACTTTTTTACACTCGATGGTGTAATCCCAGATCTTTACATCACTAGTAAGAATGTGATCATCAGTGACGATTTTCTAGTGACGCTGGTTACTTCAGTCACAGATTGATACATTTCTATGACCAAATTTACATCTTCGTCAACAATTACAATATTCATGACGAAAATGAAAGGAACGTCATAGACACAAAGTTTGGACGCAACAAGTTCGTCACAGATTAGATTTGATATCGTCATCACTAATTTGCCTTGATTGGCTGACGTAATGATGAAATAAATTGGTCACAGATGAGTTTTAGTAAAAAACGCCCCACGTGTACCCACCACTTGACAGCGTGGGATCCTTGGCCTACATGGGCCGCAGTTTTTTTGGACACAGCCCCCGCCTGGCGACGCGGCCCTAGCCCAGAAACTGGAAGCGGTATTTATTTTTTTGGCAAAAACAAACTTGCGCCTGCGGAGCTTCGAACCAGGGACCTGCGCCTTTCTTCGAATCGATGTTACCACCAGACTACTCGCTTGTTCTTGTAAATAAAGAAAGTATCGTTCTGTTAACAGGTGTTCCCATCTGTCGTTCTGTTAACAGGTTTTCCCAGCCGCCATTCAGCGATCTACATGGCTGTTCACCTGTTCTGATTCTGCCTTCTGCGATCTGCGCTTCTGCGATCGGCCCTCAGGTTACGGCACACAACAACGCCAGCGTCTGTCGTCCGCTTGATCGGCAACTGGGTAGCGTCGCAGCGAACGAGCGATCTTGTCGCCTGATCCATTGATCCAACTGTGTTGGAAGAACGACGTCGTCGTGAAAACAGCGAGGCAGAGAAGCTTCGGGCGTGGCAAAGCAGCGGCGTCGTGCGCAGAGCTACGGCGGGCGTGGACAGAACAGCGGCAGGGTGGGGAGAAAGACAAGGTTTGATGTGTTGTGTTTTTGACAATAAGGTTCCATGTGCATTTGGATTTTATTTCATATATGCATGTGTTTGATGTGGTTTTCAATTTTGTTCAATTTAATCATAGTTATGGAGTTAATGCAAGTTTTAATTTATTGTCAAAATAGATGGATAGAAGATGGGTTTATGGGAAACAATTCACACCTGCATATGTGAAAGGAGTTGAAGAGTTCAAGAATTTTGTTAGTGAAAGATACCCAGAAGACACACACATTCGTTGTCCGTGCGTGAATTGTCTTAATCAAAGGCTGCGACCTCAGAGTGAAGTAGAAACTCATATACACATTTATGGAATGTTAGCTACATACACGAGGTGGATTCATCATGGGGAGTCGGTAGATACAGAAGTTGAGGGTATAGAGGAGGATGTCGAAGGATATGATCATGACTTTGGGATACATATGGATGTGGATGATGATGTTTACGATGATGATCATGGAGTACCCGAGATGATCGGTGAACTGTTTGCAGCGGCAGAGGCTGATGGAGAAGAGCCAAGATTTGCAGGAGTTCTTGGAGATTCAAAGAAGGCACTTAGTCCGGGTTCTAGCCATTCAAAATTTTCTTTTATGGTGAGGATGTTGTATATGAAGTCTCGTTATCGAATCAGCAATACAGCATTTTCAGCAATGATGAAGCTGATGTCCGATGGATACCCTAACAGTGAGTTGCCAAAATCATATAATGAGGCCATGAAATATCTTAAAGAATTGGGCCTTGGATACGAAAACATCCATGTGTGCAAGAACAATTGTGTGTTGTTTCGGAATGTTAATGCTAAATTGAATGAATGCCCAGTATGCAAGGAGTCTAGATGGAAAGATGAAACTGGTTCGAAGCGGGTTCCACATAAGGTTTTGAGGCATTTTCCACTGTTGCCAAGGTTGAAAAGAATTTTTGCTTCAAAACAAACTTCAGAGGAAACACAATGACACAAGAAAGTGAGGAAGCCAGTCGCCATTGTGATGAGACATCCAGCTGATGGGGAAGCGTGGAAGGACTTTGACCGAAAGTACCCAGGTTTTGCAAATGATCCGAGGAACCTGAGGCTAGCCTTAGCTACCGATGGATTCAATCCATTTGGCAACATGAGTACCCAGTACAGTATGTGGCCATTGCTTGTGACACCGCTTAATCTCCCACCATGGGAATGCGTGAATCCAACAAACTGCTTTATGTCATTACTCATCCCAGGTCCAAGATGTCCAGGAAAGGATTTTGATTTGTTCCTTGAGCCCCTAATTGAAGAACTGCTGAAGCTATGGAAGGGTGTCAAGACCTATGATGCATGTACTGGTAGGAAGTTCGACCTTCATGCTGCTGTACTATGGTGTATACATGATTATCCAGCGCTAGCCACGTTATCTGGGCGAACAACAAAAGGGTATTATGCATGTATTTATTGCGACAAGAATCCGTTGTCTATGGCAATAAGGAACAAGTTATGCTACATTGGACATCGTCGTTACCTTAAAAGGACACATTCATGGCGGAATAGCTTGGATTTCAATGGTAAGCATGAAAACAAAGTTGTGCCTGGCAGGTTCACTATGGATGAGGTCCTACAAGAGCTAGAGAAGGTGAAAGATGTCAGGCCAGGGAAGCAGGCTGACATTACTGGAAATAAAAGGAAGCGTAGTGACGGTTCAAAGATTTATAGCCGGAAATCTAGGTTGTGGCAATTGCCATATTGGAAAGATTTGATGCTTCCACATAATCTCGATGTGATGCACATAGAGAAAAATGTATGTGAAAATATTCTTTGCACACTACTTAGTATACCAGGCAAGTCCAAGGACACACATAATGCAAGGCTAGATTTGTATGATATGGGCATAAGACCTGAACTGCACTTGCAACAAGATGGCAACTCGGCCTGTAGGGCTCCACCTGCTCCATATGTGTTGGGGAAGGATCAGAAAGTCGAGTTTTGCAAGTTCCTCAAAGGTATCAAGTTTCCTGATGGATTTGCGGATAACCTAGCAAGATACATAAGTGAAGATGGTTCAAAGGTGGTTGGAAAACTGAAAACACATTCTTGCCACATACTCCTACAGAGAATCATAGCCGCTGGCCTTAGAGGACTGGTGAGGAAGGATGTATATGAAGCAATTGCAGAGCTGGGGACCTTCTTTAGGGAACTATGCAGTAGAAATCTACGGATAGATGTTGTGCAACGACTAAAAGGAGATATTCCATTGATCCTATGCAAGATTGAGAAAATCTTTCCACCTGCCTTCTTTAATGTCATGGTGCACTTGAGTGTCCATCTTCCCGACGAGGCAATGCTTAGAGGACCTATTCAGTATGGATGGATGTACCCAATAGAAAGGTGACTAGGCACTTTGAAAAATTTTGTAAGGAACAGGGCTAGGCCGGAAGGATCAATTGCTGAAGCATATATGGCAAGTGATACCTTAACATTTTGTTCTAGGTACATGAAGGATGTTGACACTAGATTTAACCAGGATGATGATAGTGGTACAGAGATGCCATTGCCTAATGACATGTCTGTTTTTAAGCATGGTGCTACTCTTGTTGGAGCTACTAAGGCTGAGTACATTGATGATGCTATCATGAATAAGTTAGTTTGGTATGTGCTACATAATGCTGATGAAGTACAGGAATATTTGACGTAAGTTAGTTTGGTATGTGCTACATAATTTATGTTATATTTATTAAATTTGAAAATATTCTTATGAATAAAGTATGCCATGCAGTCTGTACAGGGAGGAGCTATCGTAGCAAGGTGCGCGTCCAAATGATGTTGATCGAATGGTTCAACAAGGATTTGCAAAGTGGTTTATGTCCCATGTACGTCACTAAACTTTTATGTTATAGGTTTACTAAAGTTTTTGGTATGCATATGTAATTGCTCAGCTGAGTAATTTTGTTGCAACAGATTGAGAAGAAGAGTAAAGAGAATCCAGAATTGGTTAGCGAAGGACTGTGGGCACTGTCATGTGGCCCAGCTCGGCGAGTTAAGACTAGTACAACTTGCAAGATTAATGGAGTGCGGTTTAGCACAGTGGATCGTGAGAAGTTCATGCAGACACAAAATAGTGGTGTAATGACTGAAGGTGAACATAATGGGGAGAACATAGATTTTTATGGTGTCCTTAAAGAGGTAATTGAGTTACAATATAACTCGAATTATCAAGTTCGTCGGTCGGTGGTTGTATTTCGATGCGATTGGTAAAACCCAGTAGGAAAGACTGTGGGCATTCGAGATGACAGACATTTCAAATCCATCAATGTGCAGTCATTTTGGTACAAGTCCGATCCTTTTATCTTGGCAGACCAAGCGAAAAAGATATTTTACCTGCAAGACACAACTCCACAATGTAAAGATTTCCGAGTTGTGCAGAAATTTGAACATAGGAATATTTATGATGTGGCTGAAAAATATGAGGGCAGTAATGATGTGCATCAGGATGATTATTGTTCTGATACTGAGCATATAGTGCAAGAAGGTGATGATAATCAGGTTCTGCACAATGTTGAAGGTGGAGAAGCCAGTCTAATTGAAGGCAATTTAGAGGAACTAATAAGAAAAAAGAAGGAAGCTGCTATTATTCTTGAAGATAGTGAGGATGAGGAGGAAGATGATACAATGCTTCAATATTTTAATGATGGTGGCGACGACAACAATGATGACATGTCCATAGAAGATGAAGATGAGGATTTCTAGTATTGATAGTTGATTTATGAACTGTTCAGTTTAGATTAATACAGCATACTAAATGTGTGTCTGAAATTCAGTTCAGTTTAGATGATACAATGTATTTTCTGTATTTTCAGAACTGAATGTGTGTCTGAAATACTGAATTTGTGGTGAACTGAATGTGTGTTCTGTATTTTCTGTATTTTCGGAACTAACTGTTTCTTCACAGTCAGTTCATGTTCATGTTTTAACAATAAATTAAAACTTGCATTTGATCTGAGCATCTGAAAATTGAACTGACCATCTGAAAATGCACAGAACTGACCATCTGAAAATTTTCAGTTCATGTGATCTAAGCTGGGTTTATGGGAAACAATTTTCAGTTCATGTGATCTAAGCAAGTTTTAATTTATTGTCAAAATAGATGGATAGAAGATGGGTTTATGTGATCTAAGCTGGGTTTATGGGAAACAATGAACTGACCATCTGAAAATCTGAAAAATGACCATCTGAAAATCTGAAAAATGAACTGACCATCTGATAGAAATGAAAACTGACCATCTGATAGAAATGAACTGGGCAGCTAAAGTAATGAAAAATGAACTGACCATCTGAAGTGACCATCTGAAAATCTGAAAAATGAACTGAAAACTGACCATCTGATAGAAATGAACTGGGTAGCTAAAGTAATGAACATCTGATAGAAATGAACATCTGATAGTAATGAACATCTAATAGAAAACTGACCATCTGATAGAAAACTGACCATCTGATAGAAATGAACTGGGCAACTGAAAACTGACCATCTGATAGAAATCAACTGTTTCTAATAGAAATGACAGTTCATGTTCAGATGGTCATGTTTACATGTTCAGATGTTTAGATGTTCAGATTTCAGATTACATGTTCAATTTAGATGTTCAGTTTAGATGTCTACATGCAGTTTAGATGTCCCAAAAATAGCATCTCTCAGATTTCAGATTACATGTTCAGATTTCAGATGTTTAGATTGTTCAGATTACATGACCATCTTTACATGTTCAGATGTTTAGAATTCAGATTTCAGATTACATTTTGTGCAGAACATGAACTGGGCAGCTAAAGTAGAATATGAACTGTGCAGAACTCTGAACTGGGTGCTCGGTTACATTTGAACTGAGAGCATTCAGAACTCTGAACTTTAGCCTCCTGGACAGAGGACAGTTGATGATTAAATACAAATGCGCTTACTAATGAACAAACTTGACTAGTGCAATGGTAACCCCTTGCTACTGCGAACCATGGCGTCTTGTGTTTGAGCTTGGGATAGGTAGATTTTTTTTGTTTTGTTGACATTTTTCAATCATTTTTGTATTTTTATTTTATTTATTTAGATGTATAGCACCAGTTTCTCCAAATCATTTCAACTTTTTTTGGGGTGTTGATGGAGGTGTACCATGATGTTTTGTGCCGGTGCAATTTTTAGAACTAGTTTAACTATTAATGTAATTATTTGTTATTTTACTAAAGAATAAGTGGTAAAAAACCTTAGGTAGCTAGAAAAATTTAAAAACTTGCATGTACACTTCATTTTGGTGTACAATGTTGACAAAAAAATTCAATTTATTCTGACAAAGTGGTGACATACATCCTACAAAAATGCATACATCTCTCACATAGAGCCTAATTATTGAGTGAGATATGTTCATGCTTGTGATGGATCTATACTACCACTTTCTCCAAATCATTTTAAACTTTAATGGGATGTTTATTGAACCAACCTATGATGTTGTGTGCATTTATGCATTTTTCGGACCTAGTTTACCAATTACTGTAATTATTTGATGCATTTCGTAAAGATATTTGTTACAATACCATAACCTAGCTAGAAAAATCTAAAAACTTGCATGTACACTTCATTTTGGTGTACAATGTTGACAAAAAAATTCAATTTATTCTGACAAAGTGGTGACATACATCCTACAAAAATGCATACATCTCTCATATAAGGCTAATTACTAAGTGAGAGATGTTCATGCTTGTGATGGATCTATACTACCACTTTCTCCAAATCATTTTAAACTTTAATGGGATGTTTATTGAACCAACCTATGATGTTGTGTGCAGTTATGCATTTTTCAGACCTAGTTTACCAATTATTGTAATTATTTGATGCATTTCGTAAAGATATTTGTTACAATACCATAACCTAGCTAGAAAAATCTAAAAACTTGCATGGACCATTCATTTTGGTGTACAATGTTGACAAAATAGTTTCAATTCAATGCAAGTGAGAGATGTATAGTACCACTATGTCAAAAATATTTCAAAATATTATAACATGATCATATACCAAACTAATGTGTCCATGAATAGATAATTGCAAAAAAACATAGAGAGAAATAAAAAACAAAGAATTAATATAAAATGGTAGGCAAAACACAAAAAAATGTCTCCTTGAAGGTGCTTGAACCTGGGAGCTCGGTCTCATAGTTAGGAGGTCAAACCATTGAGCTATGCACGTGTTTTCAATATATACCCAGCGCTAGTATACTTAAACGTATTAGCCTCCGCATTGCCAAACACATTGGGCGCCAAAAAACATGTTTCGCCGTCGTCACTAAAACAGATGCCGCTCTCATCCTCTATCTCCCCCACTCCTCTTCTTTCTCCCCCACTCCTCTTCTTTCTCCCCCACTATTTTCTCCAAACCTAATCACCGTCGCCGGGACACGACCGCTGTCGACGACCTGCCCCCTTGACCAGGTACCTCACCGCCGCCGCTGGGACACATCCGCCTTCGACGACCTGCCCCCTCGACCAGGTACCTCACCGCCGCCCCCTTACCTCTCATCGCGTCGATGAGCTGCGTCGTCGCAGACTTCACTCGCCGCATCCCGCTCTATCTCATTGCCATCCGCATTTCTCTCGCCCCTTCCACCTAACACGCCCCATCCACATTGCTCTCGCCAACCCCTAAACCCTAACCATCGCTGGATTTGGGTCATCGCAGACGACCTTGATGGTGAACAAAAGGAGGCACAGAAGTCAGAAAGGTCCAACCCCTAAACCCTAACCATCGCTAGATTTAGTTTAATTATTCATTCGTTGTTCTCAGAGATATTGTAAATTGATTTATGTAATCATTGTGCACTGATACAGTTGTGTTTGGTTCCTTACATTGTGTTATATGCAGTTGTCGGCGTTTCGACCCTGGGGGGTCCCTGGACCAACGAGTGAATTGTCGCTGCGTGTCCCTGCCCAGATGGGTTGGCGCGGGATGGAACACAAGAGGTGGGACAAGCCTTGTATTATCCTTCACCAGGGGTGCCGCTCGCAGTAGGGGTTACAAGCGCGTCGCGTGAGAGAGAGAGAGAGAGAGGACATAGAGCTCGTCCACCGCTTCCCTCGCGTGAACCTCCCTCAGGGTGGCCCTGGACCTCCCTTTTATAGAGGTAAGGAGAGGATCCAGACGTACAACGGGGGGCGTAGCTATGCGCTAACGTGTCCGGCAGTGGAGTGCCTAAGCCCTGTGTACATGCCAACGTGGCCGTTGGGGGAGATCTTGGGCCCTATACATGTGATGGCGTGGCCGTCGGAGGAGCACCTGAGTCTTGTAGGAGCACAGCTGGCAGCGCGGCGAGGATCCTGCTGACGTCTCCTTGCTGTCGTAAGGGGCTGAGAGCCACCGACGTCATGGCGCACGCAGGGCGCCATCATTACCCGTCGCCGGGGTAAGCTAGATGGGACGCCGGTCTTGTTCTTCCTAGCCTGAGCAGGCTAGGAATAGGGAAATGATGTATCCCCTGTTAGCACGGTCGGTCTGAGCCCAGGGTCGGTCGAGGCGGAGACTTCTCTTGAGGCCGAGGCCGGGGTCGGGCGAGGACGCGATTCCTCCCGAGACCGAGGTCGAGGCCGAGTCCGGGGGTCGGGCGACGCGGAGATCTCCTCCCGAGGCCGGAGCCCGAGGTCGGGCGAGGCGGAGACCTCCTCCCGAGGCCGGAGCATGAGGTTGGGCGAGGCGGAGCTTCCTGTTGCGCCCGAGGCTTTAACTCAATGGTTGATCATGACTTGTTGTCAGTCGTTGCCAGGGTGGCTGACATGGCAGTCGGAGTGGAGCGAGCGGCGCTGTTTTCCTGTCATATCGGACAGTAAAGAAGAGGGGCGAAGTGACTGCGGTTACTTCGGCCTAGCCGACTAAGGTGCGTGCGTCAGGATACAGCGTCAGGCATCCCCTGCATTTAATGCGCCTGTGAAGCGGTCGGTTGGTGAGGCGGACTGGCCAAGGTTGCTTCACAACGAAGCCTGCCCAAGCTGGGCCTTAGGAGTGCCGAGGGGGCGCCCACTGCCTGAGGAGGCCCTTGGGCGAGGCGTGAACTCGTCTGGGACTACTGTTCCAACCCGAGGCTGGGCTCGGGTAAGATCGCGTCCCTTGGGTAGACGAAGTCTTGGCTTGAACCGCACCCGTCAGTTGGTCTAAGGGTGTTTACCAGCCACGATTAGGAGTGTTGGGGGTACCCCTAATTATGGTACCCGACAATAGCCCCCGAGCCTCGAAGGGAGTGATGGTACTCGCTTGGAGGCTTTTGCCGCGTTTTCGATGAGGGGACCGGCCTTTCTTGGTTTTTGCCTTGTTCTGGTGGGTGCGCGCGAGCGCACCCGCCAGGTGTAGCCTTCGAGGCCTCGGAGGAGTGGTTTGACTCCTCTGAGGTCTAAATGCTTTTCGTGGTTCTTTGGCCGGTCTGATCATTCCCTCATGCGACCCGGCCGTAGCTCGGGTGCGTGGTCGGGTTCCAAGTTATCAAGCTGGTTCGTTGACGCTGTCAACAGTTTTGGCCGTAGCCGGGTGCGAGAGCAGCCCCCGAGCCTCTGCACGGAGCGAGAGGACGATCAAGGACTTTCCCGACTTTTATTATACGCCCCTGCATCGCATTTCCGCAAGGAGGAGGGGGGGGGAAGCACCATGTTGCCCTCGGAGGACGCCGAACATGGTGTTTCCAGTGAGCTGCTAACGGGTGATCCGAGTGGACGCCCGTGCCCCGTTCGTTAGGGGTCGGCTTGTGGCCCAGAGGCGCACTCCAAAAGTACCTGCGGGTGATTCACCGGACCCAGACCCCTTCGACAGGGTCCGAGGGCTTGATGCCTCCCTCCGGTGGGATTCCATTACAAATCGTTCCCGCCAGTCTCGGAAATGTTCTAGGGTACCTCGGGAGTGTAGCCCGAGCCTTGGTTATGTATCGAACGTACCCAGAGTCATCCCTCACTCTGCGTGCTCTGGGGTGACTGTCGAACCCTTCCGAGGGGCCAGCCTACGAACCCCTGATCAGTAGTGGGCACGGAGCCCGAGCGCTCTAGGGCGGCTGTCGAAACCCTTCCGAGGGGCCAGCCTTCGAACCCCTGATCAGTAGGAGGGCTTAGGGCCCACTTCCTCCGTCGAGAAGGATCCTTTCCACCACGTCCCCTTTCTCGGTCCCTGTGGCAAGAGAGAGAGAGAGAGGAGGAGGGGAAGGATATGAATTTAAATAAGGTGGCACACCTTTTTTGACGCGGTCATTATGGCGAAGGCGAAGCGATGCCCGCCTCGCCTGCCAGAGGTGTCGCCTGCTCCGCCGGGGAGTTAATGCGATGGGACGGGCGATTCGCGTGGCGCCTGTTGCGCGTGCGAGCCGTTCGAGAAACGGGGCATGGGCGCATCGTCTTCACGCCGTGGGAGAGGGCTCTCCCGTCGCTTCAGGAGGGGACGCGAGCCTGCAGGCGACTTGACTGCTGCCTCCGCTCGTCAGCCGCTGCAGTTACTGCCGGCCCACTTTTGACCATGCCATCCGTCGTGCCTACCTCGCGGCTAACTAACCCATGGCCGTCACCTTTAATTGGCACTGTTGGGTCATGCGCAGGGGTACCTCGAGTCACGGTACTGGTTCCACAGTCGAGGAGGCACAACATTGGCGCGAGTGGCGGTGTAGCTTCTTGCACGTCGTAACCGGCGCGCCGGTTACATGACATGCGGGCCCGCTTCCTTTGCGCTGGTCCACCGGATGTGGACGGAGCTGAAGGGGCGCACAGTTGCGGTGCAGTTGGATGCTTGTCGCGTGGCAGTCCACCCTTTCGACCACCGGTTTCTGCGAAGATGGAAGAGCGCTTGTAACCGCGGGACGGTTACATGCCTCGCGTGCGGCGGTTCGCCTTCTTCGTGCTTCGGATCAGCTCGTATGACGTGTGGGTCCCAGCCCCCGTGTCGTAGGGGGAGAACCCTGGAGGATGTCAGTGGGGATTTCACCCGTGACGCTAAGGGGTGCAAGTGAGGAGGTCTGCCTATAAAAGGGGGATCGATCCCCTGGGCAGTGGCCATGCCTTCTTTCTCCCCTCATGCATCGCGCCCTTCCGCCTTTTGAGCCCCCGGATGGGGTGCTCCAGCGTCGCCTTGCTCTTGCTTTCGTTGGAGGAGCGCGGCCTCGTGGAGATCGGCACCTTTCAACCATCGCTCGGCTTCAAGGATTTTCGTCGTGCAGCCCGGCTGCATACCCTCACCAATGGGCAGTTTGTTGGGGAGAAGCAAGTCGGGCTGCAGCCTCTGCCCCGCCCTCAGCTTCAAGGACCTTCGTCATCCTTGCTGAGGCGGAGGGAGAGCTGAGCCGGGGTTCTACCTCCTGCATGGGCCGGCAGGCCGTCTCCTCCTTCAGCATTCAGGGGAGAAGGCGCTCACCAACCTTGCGGAGGGGCGAACTTCGGCAACGCAGGACCGGTCGGCCGCAAGCGTCGTCAGCTCCAGCGTGCCTGGCTCGCTGGCTCAGCTGGCTCTGTCGCGGCCTCCGACGCTGCCTCCTGCCGCTTGATCCGGGCTCGGGCGTTTGTTGCGCCGTGCGCACTGGTGGACCGTCCAAGACGCCGTACGCCGCATGGGCGGTGTTCGTGTTCTTGGATTGTCTTGTCCTCACTACGGCACGACGCCTCCGTGCGGAGGTTGGGGCCTGCCCGTCCGCGAGGACCTGAGTGGGGATCTGCCGGTGTAGGCTGGGGCGTCCGCCATTCGTCGGCGTGGCGCTGGCGCGCAGGTGGCCGCTGTCGTTGGTGCTGAGGTGGTGGCAGCCGGAGAAGGTTTCTCCGCCGACGAGACCATCGGCGCCAGCTGCGGCCGGACCCCCGGCTCTTTGGCTTTGATGGCTTGTCCTCGCCCCTCGAGCAGAGACGTGGGCGAGGGCCTCGTCATAGCAGCGTCGGCCCTGAGGTCATCGCTGCTGCTATTTAGCCACCCGAAGCGGGGGTCGTTGTTGCTGATGTCATGGGTCGCCGGCAAGCCGCTTGGAGTTCGTCATCCCGCAGGCCCTCCGATGTGGGGGGTTGTTCGTACCTGCGGGAGTGGATCCAGAGTTCTATTTGTAATGGCACCCTGAGTGCCAGTGTATGTTCATTGTGGCTATCGAGGCCTGAACATTTGGGTATTCGAGAATGAAGCTGTGCGTCTTCCTCATTCCGAGCGCTGGGACTTGTCTGTTGGCTAGCCGAACCACTTAACCGAGCATCGGTTGCCTTTCGCGGAAGGTGACGAGTGAGGTGTCCGTATCCCAGAGGTGTAGGAGTCCCTCGGCTCTGTCGTCCTTGCCACTCTAGGCTTCCCTTGCTCAGTTTTTGGAACCCTCGACTGCTCTACGATGAGCCAGAGCCGGAGGCAGCGGTGTTAGCGCGGACAGACGCGGAGTCGGCTCGGAAAGAGACTTCATTGGCCCGGGAGATGGCGGCTCCCCAGGCCGAGGAAGATGTGGTAGCAGTTGCTGGAGCTTGGCCAAGACATCTGCTGGCGCGGTGCTGGTGTCCTCCCTTAGGTGGAGGTCCTTTTGCCCAGGTCGCCGTCCGAGGCTGGGCCTGGTTCTGCCAAGGATGGAAACAACGCCGAGGGTGCTGTTGCTCCCCCTGCCGATGCCCGAACCTGCAGGAACAGTTTGTCTGTAGCATGCACATGCTTTTTCGCAGCCGCTGAGGCCTAAACACTTTATCGTCGTGTTTAAAAAGCTGCGTCTTCTCTCCTCTTGTTTCGAGCATCACGACTTGTCTGTTAATAGCAGAATCGTTTATCCGAACGAGAGTTACTTTTCGCGGAAGGTGATGAGTGAGGTATCCGTATCCCGGAGGCGTAGGAGTCCCTCGACTCGGTCGGCCTTGCCGCTTACGTGCGCTCTCATTTGGTCGAAGGATTCCATTATTGGTACAGTCGAGAAGACGCGAAAGTCATTTTCTACTCGAGTGTTAGGACTTGTTCGGTAGCAGGATCGCTTATCCGAGCGTGAGTTACTTCTCGCGGAAGGTGATGAGTGAGGTATCCGTATCCCGGAGGCGTAGGAGTTCCTCGGCTCGGTCGGCCTTGCCGCTTACATGTACTCTCGTCGTTCTCAGGATCCCGCTATCGATACGGAAGTCGAAAGCACAAAGGTTGTTTTGGTAGAAAATTTTTCCGAGGAAAATTTTGACGCAGAGGGGGTTCCCCCCTTCTAGTCCCCGAGGGAGGGTCAGGCTTTGCTGAGGCAAGGCCGACCCTTCCTTGACGGTTAGACTTTGTGTATGTAAATGAGGTACATGAACGACTTAAAACATCTTAAGGGTAGAAGCGACGTAGCTGTTGGATGTTCCAAGCGTTGCTATAGACCTCGCCTTGGTCGTTGGCCAGCTTGTATGTTCTGGGCTTCAAGATCTTGGCAATGATGAAGGGCCCTTCCCAGGGAGGAGTGAGCTTGTGGTGCCCTCGGGCGTCCTGTCGCAGGCAAAGCACCAAGTCTCCCACTTGGAAGCCTCGGGACCGAACGCTTCGGGCGTGGTAGCGCCGCAGCGACTGCTGGTACCGTGCCGAATGTAGTAAGGCAACGTCCCGAGCCTCCTCGAGTTGGTCCAGCGAGTCTTCTCGGCTGGTCTGGTTGCTTCGGTCGTCGTATGCCTTGGTCCTCGGGGACCCGTATTCTAAGTCCGTGGGGAGGACGGCCTCGGCCCCATAGACTAGAAAGAATGGCATAAAACCTGTGGCGCGGCTCGGCGTCGTCCTCAGACTCTAGACTACCGAGGGTAGCTCTTTCATCCACCGCTTGCCGAACTTGTTGAGGTCGTTGTAGATCCTTGGTTTGAGCCCCTGCAAAATCATACCGTTGGCATGCTCCACCTGCCCATTCGTCATGGGATGAGCTACGATGGCCCAGTCCACACGGATGTGGTGGTCATCGCAGAAGTCCAGGAACTTTTTTCCGGTGAACTGCGTGCCATTGTCGGTGATGATTGAGTTTAGGACCCGAAGCGATGGATGGTGTTGGTGAAGAATGCGACCGACTGTTCGGACCTGATGTTGTTTTGGGGTCGGACCTCGATCCACTTGGAGAATTTGTCGATAGCGACCAGCAGGTGCGTGAAGCCACTAGGCGCCTTCTGCAAGGGACCGACAAGGTCTAGACCCCACACAGCAAATGGCCAGTGATGGGTATCGTCTGCAAGGCTTGAGCGGGCAGATGTGTCTGCTTTGCGTAGAATTGACACCCCCAGCAGGAGCGCACAATCCTAGTGTCGTCGGCCACCACGGTTGGCCAGTAGAAACCTTGTCGGAAGGCATTCCCCACGAGGGCTCGAGGCACTGCATGGTGGCCGCAAGCCCCCGAGTGTATTTCTTTCAACAGCTCTTGTCCTTGGGCGATAGATATGCATCGTTGGAGGATGCCCGAGGGGCTGTGGTGATAGAGCTCTTTTTCATCACCCAGCAAGACGAATGACTTGGCGCGCCGAACCAGCCGCCGAGCTTTGGTCTTGTCGATGGGAAGCTCTCCTCGGAGGAGATATTCTAGGTACGGGGCCTGCCAGTTCGGATCTGGCGTGACCCCATTCTGTTCCTCCTCGACGGGCAAGGCCTCTTCCTCGATGGCCGAGGGTGCCTCGGGTTCGGCCGAGGGTACCTCGGGCTCGGCCGAGGCCTCCTCAGGCTCGGGCGCGTCATCGATCTCGACGGATGGTTGATGTAGGTCTCTGGAGAAGACGTCCGGGGGAACCGTCGTTCGCCCCGAGGCTATTTTCGCCAGCTCGTCCGTAGTCTCGTTGTACCGTCGGGTGATGTGGTTGAGCTCCAGCCCGTAGAACTTGTTTTCCAGGCGCCGGACTTCGTCGTAGTAGGCTTCCATCCTCCGGTCACGGCAGTGGGAGTTCTTCATGACTTGGTCGATGACAAGTTGCGAGTCACCTCGAGCGTCGAGGCGCCGGACCCCTAGCTTGATGGCGATGCGTAGCCCGTTAACCAGTGCCTCGTACTCGGCCACGTTGTTTGATGCCGGAAAATGGAGGCGAATGACGTAGCGAAGATGCTTTCCGAGGGGTGAAACGAAGAGCAGGCCAACGCCTACTCCTGTTTTCATGAGTGACCCATCGAAGTACATGGTCCAGAGCTCGGGCTGGATTGGAGTTGTCGGTAACTGGGTGTCAGTCCACTCAGCCAGGAAGTCTGCCAAGACCTAGGATTTTATGGCCTTCCGAGGAGCGAATGATAGCGTTTCACCCATAAGCTTCATCGCCCACTTTGCTATCCTACCCGAGGTCTCGCGGCACTGGATGATCTCCCCCAGGGGGAAGGATGACACCACAATTACCAGATGAGACTCGAAGTAGTGTCGCAACTTTCGCCGTGTCAGGATCACTGCGTAGAGCAGCTTCTGGATCTATGGGTAGCGGACTTTGGTCTCGGAAAGCACTTCACTGATGAAGTAGACTGGCCTCTGGACGGGCAGTGCATGCCCTTCTTCTCGTCTCTTGACTACGATCGCGGCGCTGACCACCTGAGTAGTCGCGGCTACGTAAATCAAGAGGGCTTCTCCTGCAGCGGGGGGCACCAGGATGGGTGTGTTCGTAAGGAGCACCTTAAGGTTTTCGAGGGCTTCCTCGGCCTTGGGGGTCCAAGTGAAGCACTCGGCCTTCCTTAAGAGGCGGTACAGAGGCAAGCCTTTCTCGCCAAGGTGTGAGATGAAGCGGCTTAGAGCCGCAAGGCATCCCATGACCCTCTGTACTCCTTTCAAATCTTTGATCGGTCCCATGTTGGTGATGGCCGCGATTTTCTCTGGGTTGGCCTCGATGCCCCGCTCGGAGACGATGAATCCAAGGAGCATGCCTCGGGGACTCCGAAGACACACTTCTCGGGATTGAGTTTCATGCCTTTCGCTCTCGGACACTTGAATGTCGTTTCAAGGTCAGAGAGGAGGTCGAAGGCTCTCTTCATCTTGACAACGATGTCGTCGACGTAAGCCTCGACCGTTCTGCCGATGTGTTCTCTGAACACGTGGTTCATGCACCTTTGGTAAGTGGCGCCTGCATTCCTCAACCCAAATGGCATTGTAGTGTAACAGTACATGCCAAAAGGTGTGATGAAAGAAGTCGCGAGCTGGTCGGACTCTTTCATCTTGATTTGGTGATAGCCTGAGTAGGCATCAAGGAATGACAGGGTTTCGCACCCAGCAGTGGAGTCCATGATTTGATCGACGCGAGGTAGAGGGTAGGGAACTTTCAGACATGCTTTGTTTAGACCAGTGTAGTCTACACACATCCTCCATTTCCCATCCTTCTTCCTTACAAGAATAGGGTTAGCTAACCATTCGGGATGGAATACCTCTTTGATAAACCCTGCCGCGAGTAGCTTGTGGATCTCCTCGCCTATGGCCTTGCGCTTTTCTTCGTCAAAATGGCGCAGGGTTTGCTTCACGGGTCGGGCTCCAGCTCTGATGTCCAGTGAGTGCTCGGCGACATCCCTCGGTATGCCGGGCATGTCCGAGGGACTCCACGCAAAGACTTCGGCATTTGCGTGGAGAAAGTCGACGAGCACTGCTTCCTATTTGGGGTCGAGCTTGGAGCCGATCCGAACTTGCTTGCTGGCGTCGTTGCTGGGGTCGAGAGAGACGGACTTGACTGCCTCAACTGGTTTGAAGTTGCCGACGTGCCGCTTCGCGTCGGGCGCCTCTAGGAGAGACGTTCTAGGTCAGCGATGAGGGCCTCGGACTCGGCGAGAGCCTCGGCGTACTCCATGCACTCCACGTCGCATTCGTACGCGTGGCGGTACGTGGATCCGACGGTGATGATCCCATTCGGGCCCGGCATCTTGAGCTTGAGGTAGGTGTAGTTGGGGACGACCATGAACTTGGCGTAACATGGTCTTCCCAACACCGCATGGTAGGTTCCTCGGAACCCGATGACCTCAAAGGTGAGAGCTTCCTTTCGGAAGTTAGAGGGAGTTCCGAAGCAGACGGGTAAGTCGATCCGTCCGAGGGGTAGGATTCGCTTCCCGGGTGTGATCCCGTGGAAGGGTGCCGCACCTGCCCGGACTTCGGACCGATCAACCCCTAAGAGTTCTAGGGTCTCGGCGTAGATGATGTTAAGGCTGCTGCCTCCGTCCATGAGGACCTTGGAGAGCCTAACATTGCTGATGATCGGATCGACGACGAGCGGGTACCTTCCCGGGCTTGGCACGAAGTCGGGGTGGTTGCCTTGGTCGAAGGTGATAGGCTTGTCGGACCAGTCTAGGTAGACTGGCGCCGCCACCTTCACCAAGCAGACTTCCCGGCGCTCCTGCTTGCGGTGCCGAGCCGAGGCGTTCGCCGCCTGCCCGCCGTAGATTATGAAGCAGTTATGGATTTCCGGGAATCCCTCTTCCTTGCCGCCCTCCTTCTTGTCGTTGTCATGGTCCTTGCCGTCCTCCGCCGGGGGCCCGGTCTTATGGAACTAGCACCGGAGCATGACACATTCTTCGAGGGTGTGCTTGACGGGCCCCTGGTGATAGGGGCACAACTCTTTAAGCATCTTGTCGAACGCGCCGGCCCCTCCAGGAGGTTTCCAAGGGTTCCTGTGCTCGGCCGCAGCGACGAGATTCACGTCTGCGGCGTCACGCTTCGCTCGCGACTTGTTTTTAGCCTTCTTCTTCGTGCCCCGCTGGGCGGACGCCTCAGGGGCGTCTGTCTTCGGCTCCCCCTGAGGCTGCTAGTCCTTCCGGAAGATGGCTTCGACCGCCTCTTGTCCGGAGGCGAACTTGGTGGCGAAGTCCATCAGATCGCTCGCACGGGTGGGAGTCTTGCGCCCCAGTTTGCTCACCAGGTCTCGACAAGTGGTGCCAGCAAGGAAAGCCCCGATGACATCCGAGTCGGTAACGTTGGGCAGCTCGGTGCGCTACTTTGAAAACCGCCGGATGTACTCTCGGAGGGACTCCCCTGGCTGCTGGCGGCAGCTTCGGAGGTCCCACGAGTTCCCAGGGCGCACGTACGTGCCTTGGAAGTTTCCCGCGAAAGCTTTGACCAGATCGTCCCAGTCGTAGATCTGCGCAGGAGGCAGATGCTCCAGCCAGGCTCGAGCGGCGTCGAAGAGGAAAAGGGGTAGATTACGGATGATGAGGTTGTCATCATCCGCCCCTCCCAACTGGCATGCCAGTCGGTAGTCTGCGAGCCACAACTCCGGCCTCGTCTCCCTGAGTACTTGGTGATAGTAGTTGGGGCTCGGAAACGGGCAGGGAACGACGCTCGTCGTATGGCCCGGTTGAAGACTCGTGGACCAGGTGGTTCGGGCGAAGGACTGCGATCCTCCTCACTGTTGCAGCGTCTCCCACGCCTGGGATGGTAGCCTCGGCGCACCTTCTCGTCGAGGCGGGCTCGATGGTCGAGATGGTGGTGCTCGTTGCCGAGGCGTTCCTGGGCGGCGGGCGCCTCGTCCCGCGTACGCTCGGGATGGACTGAGGCTTCCCGAATGCGCCGGGAGGACACCGCGTGATTCTTCGAGGGGTCAGCTCGCCTGTGGGAGGCGGAGCTCTCGGCTCATCGAACCGCGGCGCCTTGTAGGAGATTCTTGAGTTCGCCCTGGATACGCCGTCCCTCGGTGGTGGATGGCTCTAGCATGGCTCGAAGCAGCATCGCCGCTGCAGCTAGGTCCTGGCCGGACCCGCTGACGGCGGGGGGCAGCGCTGCCCTGGCATTGTCGATGATGCGGCGCCGGATGTCTTGGGGCCGGTGATAGGCTTCTCCGGCGAGTGTTCGGCCTGCCCACTCCTGTTCGATGTTCTGTCAGAGCTATACAAGCCGGCCTGCTTCCCCGTCAACCTGGGCCTGCATCTCACGGATTTGCTCGAGCTGTATGTCCTGACCCCCCGCAGGGACTGGGACCACAGCTAGCTCTCGCGGGATGTCAACACGAGATGCGAGCCCAGGGGGATCGTCAACCTCTGGCATACCGAGGTGGTTGCCTTCGTTGTGATCTCCCAGATCGACGTGGAAACATTCGCGACTTGGGCCGTAACCTTCATCGTCAAGGTCATGGCCATCGTCAGAACAACCGGAGAGGCAGTAGTCACATGCGGACATGAAGTCCCGCATGCCACCGGGGTCATTGAGGGCAGAGAAATCCCAACCGGAGTCGGGGTCGTCCTCTTCCTCAGAACCCACCGGTCCGAAGGTTGAGACGGCTGTCAGTCGGTCCCAGGTCGACCACATGTGGTACCCCGGAAGGTTTGGATACGCCTTTACGAAGGCGCTCACCATAGCGAGGTCGCTAGGTGGATCGAAGCTGAACCGAAAAGGTACGGGATGGGAAACAGACGGTACCTCTTGGTCGTTGGACGGTGGTGAAGTCGCGTCGAGGGCGGAGCACACCGTCATCTTAGGTACGAGGGTAACGCCCAGCAGGTCCTTTGCGAGGGTGCTGGCGTCATCAGTCCACTTGGGGCTGACACGTCGCGGGGAAGTGACACCCGCCGTTGCCTCAGGTGCGAGGGCAATGTCTGACATGTCCCCTGGGGGAGGGCCGGCGTCGTCGACTCGCTCTGGTGCGACAGCCGACAAGGTGCCGCCTCCTGCGTGGCCATGGTTGCCTCATCTCCGCCTCCTCCGACGAGGAGGGTGGCGGGGACGACCGGAGTGCTCCTCTTCTGCCATGGGGAGATGCTGTCGTAGAGCTCGCCGCCACCGGGCTAGTCGGAGACCGTCGTTGTCATCACGCCGTGGGGGAGGAGTACCATGTCGTAGCTACTGTCGAGGGACATGAACTCGAGACTCCCGAAGCGGAGCACCGTCCTGGGCTGAAGAGGTTGCTGAAGACTCCCCATCTGGAACTTCAACGGGAAGGTGTTCGTTAACACGCAGCAGGCCCCTACCTGGCACGCCAACTGTCGGCGTTTCGACCCCGGGGGGTCCCTGGACCGATGAGTGAATTGTCGCTGCGTGTCCCTGCCCAGATGGGTTGGCGCGGGATGAAACACAAAAGGTGGGACAAGCCTTGTATTATCCTGCACCAGGGGTGCCGCTCGCAGTAGGGGTTACAAGCGTGTCGCGTGAGAGAGAGAGGACACAGAGCTCGTCCGCCGCTTCCCTCGCGCGAACCCCCCTTAGGGTGGCCCTGTGTAGCACCCGGTTTTAAGGGGACAAAGCCGGGTGCATCTCATACATGCGCCAAAGAAGACAACATATATAATCACAGAGTGTATAGAGATAAATGTCACAATAATCAGAGTACTTATTACATAGCGGAAGACTTTCAAAAATAAAAGATGAATATAATAGGATCTAAAATCCATCCTTGGCGCCAGAAAGTCAACTGGGAGACGCCACCTAGATCGAATCGAACTCCTCACTGAGTGACTCCACTTGAACCACCTGTTCTTCTCCTGTGGGGGGGTGTGAGACAGCAAGGGTGAGCTCACACATGTTCATCGCTCAACAAGTTGTGGGGAATAATGTGGCATGAACTCACCAAAGGTGGGAGCTCATGAAGTGTAAGGCTTATCAAAGAAAATGGTTAAAGCTGAGCATTGCTTTTAATGTTGGTCAAACTTTTATTAGCAATTACTAGATGTAAGTAAATACCAAACCATAACAAATAATAGAACAAATTTAATAGATAATCCAATGCAAATGCATATGACAAATTGAATTTAGGTTCCATAAATTAATCATGTGAGGGTCCGAGCCGCTCATGACCGTGAGTACGGCTAGTATACTAGTTTTACACTGTACAGAGGTTGCGCATCTTTACCCACAAGCCGTGTTACCCATTTGCCAAGGGGTCATGAATCCCATACACCTCTACCAAGGAAGCGAGGCAGGGTAACACTACGAGGCCTTTACAAAGTTCCACTAGCTTCAGAAAACCAGCTACAGTTTATAGGAAGCTCCAGTGCAGGAATCCCTCGCCTGACCGCCATCGCAGCAAAATCAACCCAAGGACCTCCCTACACTAACCACTCCCCTACTGCCCTTGCCCCTTTCGGGTAAGGTAGTCATCCACTAGCTTTCCAAGTTAATCAGCCAAGGGCGTCCCATTAAACCCTTGTGGTAGCACTGTTTTCCCGGGTGGTCGCTCCATGTTCCAATTAACATAATGATCTTATCATGAACATAAATAACATAACAGAATAATTGGGACATGGATGGAATGAAATATTATCCCAAAACCATATAAAGCAATAGCATAGCTACCCAAGTGAATCAGGGGTAAACAAGGTAAACATGATAAACAGACTAGGGTGACCTATTGGGTCCCATCAAAATTAAACCTATGCATTGAATAGTGATAATAAAGAATATTATTGGGTAACAAAAGTGGATCAAGGGCACAACTTGCCTGGCACTCGAGATTCCAGTTACCAGGGTGATTCTTCAGATCCTCGTGACCTCACGCTAGTCATAGCAATACAAACAAACATGGTATATATAAAATTAACATCACACCAAACATAAGTACAAACTGAATAATAATGATCTACGCGAAGCTACGAGATCGTGGGCTCGAGAACTACTACGATCGGAGTTACTAGTAAGGAGTTATGATTTTATAGAGGATTATGTGATTAAAATGTTAAACTATATTATAAATTGGTTAATATAAATCATATGAGCGGTTATTCTATAAATACTTATCTCAATTTTAATCTAAGTTATAAATTGACAATAGATCTTATTCCAGTAGGTTATAATGATAAGCAGATTAACAAGACTAACCAACACACGTTAAATAAAGATCTAATTATAAAAGAATGTGACATGGCACAATAAATGTTGTTATTGCATAGTAAATACTTGTACAAGACTAACACAACTTGAATGAATCAAATCGGAGTTAAAATGGAGAAGTTATGAATTTCCGAAGTTTGTATGTGCTTGCCACAAAATTAATTGAGTAATAAATTCTAGTATGGGTTTCATGTTAAAATAGTGTTACCAAGTAGTAGAAAATATTAATACCAAATTATAGGAACTGGAATGGACTAAAAAGGAGCTAAAATGTATTTTCTATGAATTAAACAAGTTTCCATAATTATTTTTGTATTAGAAATCATTTTCTCAACCAATTTCTATAATTTTCCTATTGACTAAACTGCGCCTCAATTAAACAGAAACGCAAGGGCTAACTTGGAAATTTTCCTAAGACCCAGCGCACAGTTAGACTGGACTGAGGGTTGATTCAGTGGTAACCCAGGGTCTCTTATGCATATTTACTCGGTCGAAAGGGTATCAGCGAAGATGGGCCGTCCGATCAGGCTTCTACGGTCTAGATTAGATCTCCATATTTACACAACCAGCGCGCATGATGGCCACAGGATCCGCGATCTAAGGCCCTGATTTAATGCATCTCGCGATCCGACTTCTACCGTTTATCGCAAGATCAACGGTTCCGCTGCACTCGCTCAAATCCATTCGCCCATCAACGATCCGACCATCCATTCTCAAATCAACGGTGAAGAAACGACTAGGGATAACCTGAGATCTAATCGTGGCCACCCAGTTACCATCGGACGGACCACCCGTCGTCTTCACTCCCCCGCCGTGACTTCGCCGTAGCTGCCCGACGGCGGCGCCATACCTGGCACCGAATGCCCCATGCTACAACGGTCTGCTCCTATCGTGACTACCTTAACAGAATGCGACACACCGGGTGAAACTAGCGGTGGATAATTTACCGAGGGTGAAGGTACCGAAGATCCCGGTACCCGACGTGGAGCCGACCCGCGGTTGAGCGACAGCGGCGGCAAGAAATCGCTGACGGTCTAGTGGATGCCACCACCGCCCGGCGTCCGCATCAGACTCCTTCTGCCCACGCGACCCTTTGGTGCTGTCCCGAGAAGCTAACGCCGGCGAGGAAGCAGATCGAGGTGCTCACCGGACGAAGGGGGAGTATGTGCGGGCGGCGCGATGCGATCCGAGGCTATGGAGAAAACAGGGAGGAGGCGGGCGTGGAGCGTATTTATCCCGCGCAAGCAACTACTGGCGAGGTTGCTTGGCAAAAATCCTGGCGGTGAGTCCGCGTGGGTGGCGAGAAACATGGCGAGAGAAACAGAGAGAGTACAGAGAGGGTGAAGACTCGCAGCGGCCGGACCTCAGGTCACGAGCAATCAGTTTATCTTCGAGCTCGCGGATTAGGAGGCGGATGGATCGTGACGAGCCCACCTTCCTGGAGTTCTCGCAGTCGGTACCCACAGATTTCGTTTGGGGAGGGAGGGACTGGCTACTGGGGCGCGGGGAGTCAAGTTTCCTCCCCGGATCTACGCAACAGCTTGGAGCAGAGAACTTCGGCATTCGTTGGTGAGCGCACATGGAGCCAATCGGTGGAGGGCAGGGGCGCAACTGCTGAGGCCGAATCGGCCGGGCTGTTGACGGAGTCCGGCGGCGTGCGGTGAAAATCCACTGTCTGATAGCGCACACAGCGGGGAAGAGATAGGGTGAGAGAGCAGACAGATCTGCCAGATGGACCCCACACAGCAGTGATATGCGGTCAGGCATGAGAGACCGCACAACGGGACCCACGTGACATAGAAACCACGGAGCGCAGGCGCGCGGGAGTCACGCTGAACCGCGCGCAGATGGAAATGGGCCACAGGGCAGAAGAATCAGCCCAATACCAGGTCTGCCTTATCTTTTTTTTCTTTTTCTTTTTTTTTAAAAAATTTTGATTTCAAGTTCAATTCAACTATGGTTTTGGAGAGTCAATTTTACAGTTAAATGAACAGCACAAAATCCAACATAATCCAAAGTGCATATTTATTTATTATTTATTTGTTTGTTTATTATCCTACATAAAGTAAATACTTTTGGATATGTTGCTCCACATAATCATTTTGAGAAAAATATTTTCGATTGTATAATCTTGATTAATCGATGCTCTAATATTTATCCTTATATAACATTTATCAACTTCAACAAGGGATAATTTATATAAGAATCTATTTTCTTCATCAATTTATTAGTTACTTGCTAACTTATATCATTTTTTGAATATGAGGAGGGAGAATCCTAATAGATTTCAAAGGTCATCGAAAATTCTCCCACACTTAATATATATATATATATATATATATATATTTACCTCTTTATTTTATTATTTCATGATGTATTTTTTTACCAAATTTTGGGCTTTACAAATCCTACCCCCCTTAACAGAAATCTCGTCCTCGAGATTTGTAAGGAAAGGGTGTAAACTCATGTCGTCTCAGAACATATGCACAAACAAAAAAGTATCAGCATGATGCATACTTTATTAACAACACAAGGGGTCCATTATACCTTATTATTCCTCCTAAAATAGCATCATACCATCTACTAATTAAAGTAACATTTAGATCTTACAAATAGTAGTAATTTATATATATGTTTATGTAGCCTGGTGGAGCTGGTGGTGGTGGTGGACGTTGTTGTTGTCGTTGTCTTTCCAACCGTGATTGCCTTATTTCTTGACGTATCTCCAGACGGACCTGACGTATTTCCTCACGTTCTTGTCTTATCTAATTTTGCATTTCGGTCATCATGTCTGTCAATTGTTGTATTACCAGCCTTTGGGCGGCAACCACTTGATCGATTTCAACAGGTGGAAGATTTGGAGGATTCATTTCTTTTTGTTGTTGCCTGATAATCTTCTCTTCCTGATATTGACCATGAGAGTTAGACGCATATGGTAGGATAGTTTTGCAATGAACAGTATTTGGTAAGCAAAATGAATAGGCCAGTAGTTGTTTATGATCTGAAGCTTCCTTAGCAGGGCTTAATCTATTTTATGTCCATATTAGGGTAACTAGTTGTATAAGGTGGATGTTCAAAGGTAAGATAGAATTTGTCAAGATGAGATAGACTACATGATGTAGGTTAAAAGTTTGTTTGATGTTAGGTGGGGATAGATAGATTATACAATCCGTTATGACTCTTATGGTTGAGTTAGCTCATGGTTGAGTTGATCCGATGTGCTAAGTTAAGCTAACACCTGGTTAGTAGGGTCTGACATCTTCTACCAGCATCACTAATCCGTGTAAGTAGACCACACTAGTTTAGATCATACTAGATTAGATCACACTAGATTCTATGATTCCATTCAAGAATATCATTTATTTAAGCATAACAATCTAACTTTATCTTTATGAAGTTCAAGTATATATTTTTTATCTCAGTGAAATTTCCAAACAGTATATGTTGGGGACTTGTTCTCAAATGCTATGAGTTAAGAACAAGGCAACATAAAAAATGTTAAACGTCAAAGTCCTTCGTCCTTCGAAGCATTATTTCCCTTGGGATATAATGATTTTCGGACGAAGGTTATGAAGGACAAACCTTCATCAACACAACACATCATAATGAAGAAGGAATCATATGTAGTACAAGAGATATTATAAATAACTTTGTATAATGATCAATTCATTTCTATTTTATTATTATAGGAAAATGGAAATGATACCAAATTACAAGCGTACCTTCGGCTCGAAAGAAGGTAAAAGTACAAGCGTGATGTAAAAGTAAATGCCAAGTCAGCGTGAACAGTACGGGAGCACTGTTCACCTATTTATAGGCACGGGACGCAGCCCATGTAAAATTACATCCATGCCCTTTACATTTGGTAGTAATTCTATAGTAATCCACCGAGGTCTGAATAGCCTTTTCATCTTTAAGTCGGTTTCATTTTCTGCTATCACGCCGAAGCTTTCCTGCTCACAGCTTCGGCGCTGTATCAACCTTCGTATTCTTTGGGCTTCCCCAACTGTGATATCGATTCGAGTCCGAAGATACCTGTTCACACATTATACTCCCGAAACATTGTTTAAATCATATTTTTGAGGACCTTCGGAAGCCGAAGGCCCCCAACAGTAGCCCCTCGCAATATTAATTTGTTAGAATGATAAATTTAGATTGCGACATGGACGAAGGCCTTAAGCCAAAGGTCCAAAAAAACACCTTCCCTTTGCTAGAATAGCAACATTCACTGACAAGCGGGGTCTTCCAATTTTTAATACACTGGGCGTATAAATAAGAGCATACCGCAAGCTCATTTGGTACGCTTTCTTGCCATCTGCTCTTGCTTACTCAATTTTTAGCTCTTGCGCACCAACACTTTCTTGGCTTTTTAAGTTTTTAAGCTTCAGCTTTGAAAGCAGTTTTTTTTAGCATTTCTGAAGATGTCTGAAGATAAAAGAGCTGCTGTCGAGATGAAGCTGAGTCTCTCTGAAGAGAAAAACCTGGGGTTTCTTGAAGCAATGTCGAAGACAAATACAGAAAAGATCACCAAAGAGATTTTAGAAGGTTTATCTGAAGATACTGATGACAGCGACAGTTACGATGCAGATAGCAGTTGTGAAGACTCCGAAGATCGCCCTTGGCGGCCAAGCCATGCAGTTTTCGGCAAATCAAGTATCAAAGAAAATCATCTTGTCAACATGAGGGGAAGATACTTCCGGGACTTGTCTATTGTGAGGGCCGACGAAGGAGAGAAGACTTGTCCGACTCCTGAGGAAAATGAAGTCGTAGTGTTCCGAAGCTTTTTGAAAGCTGGACTACGATTTCCCCTGAGCAGCTTTGTCGTAGAAGTACTGAAAATATTTGAAATCTATCTTCACCAACTTACCCCCGAAGCAATCATAAGGATGAATATCTTCGTGTGGGCCGTGAGAAGCCAAGGTCTGGAACCTGATGCGAAAAGTTTCTGCAACATACACGAATTGTTATACGAGACAAAACCCTGGGGTAAGGAGCAGTATCACAATAATTTCGGCTGCTACAGTTTCGTCTCTCGGTCCGGGTCAAGCTGTCCCGTGCCAACCTTTCGGAAGAGATGGCCCGGCGACTGGATGACAGAATGGTTTTATGTGAAGAATGACCTGAAAACACAGGAAGATATTAAAGGTATAATTATGCGCCCTATTTGGCAACGCTTCGGCCTGCGGAAGCCGAAGGTTGAAATGAACGAAGCTGCCGAAGAATGCCAAAGAGCCTTCAGAGTTATTTGCTCTTTTATTGGAACGAGAGATTTGGTTCAAGAGCATATTGCCTTCAGGGTGTGGCCGCTCGCGGAAAAATGGGAAATGCCGCGAGAGACCATAAAGAAGGCTGACGAAGGTGGACTTATCAGGCTGAAGTATACTTTCAAGTTTGGAGATAAATTTGTTGAGCCAGATGATGACTGGCTAAAAAGCATTGAAAATTTAAGTGATGAACTACTCGGGGTTTATTCAAAGGCCGAAGATACTGCATTGTCAGCAGCCTTCGGAGGCCGGAAAAAGAAAAGACTGAACCGAGTGTTTGACGCAATTGGGTTCGTGTACCCCGACTACCACTATCCAGCGCGGGGTCAAAAAAGAAAAAACGCAGCTTCTGCACAAGAAACTTCTTCAGCTGCTCCTAGTGAGCCAGCGCCGAAGAGACAAAGGGTAAAGGTTCTGAGAGCACCTAGAGGGGGGGGGGGGTGAATAGGTGATCCTGTAAAAACTTCAAACTTAAGCCACAAAAACTTGTTAAGCGTTAGCACAGTTAATGCCAAGTGGCTAAGGTGAAGTCTTCAACAAAACACAATACCACAAGAATCAAGCACAGAGGGACACGGTGGTTTATCCCGTGGTTCGGCCAAGCCAATGCTTGCCTACTTCCACGTTGTGGCGTCCCAACGGACGAGGGTTGCAATCAACCCCTCTCAAGCGGTCCAAAGACCCACTTGAATACCACGGTGTTTTGTTGTTCTTATCTCAATCCCGTTTGCGAGGAATCTCCACAACTTGGAGCCTCTCGCCCTTACAAAAGATGTTCACAAAGAATCACGGAGTAAGGGAGGGATTAGCAACTCACACACAACACAAAGATCACAGCGAATACGCACACACAAAACCCAGACTTGAGCTCAAGAGGCTAACACACTAGAACAGAGCTCAAATCACTAGAATTTCAAACAAGTGCGCAAGATTGATGTGTGAGTGATCAAGAGTGCTCAAGGAATGCTTGGGTACTTCCTCCATGCGCCAAGGGGTCCCTTTTATAGCCCCAAGGCAGCTAGGAGCCGTTGGGAACAAATCTGGAAGGCCATCTTTGCCTTCTGTCTCGTGGCGCACCGGACAGTCCGGTGCACACCGGACACTGTCCGGTGCCCGATTTGTTTCCAAAAACAGCACTTCTGACCGTTGCTGGCTGCTTCAGATCTGCGCTTAGTTGGCGCACCGGACATGTCCGGTGCACACCGGACAGTCCGGTGTTCCTTCCCGACCGTTGGCTCGGCCACGTGTCTCGCGCGGATTGCGCGGCCGACCGTTGGCCCTGGCCGACCGTTGGCTCACCGGACAGTCCGGTGCACACCGGACAGTCCGGTGAATTATAGCCGTACGCCGTCGGCGAATTCCCGAGAGCGGCCAGTTCGCGCCGAGGAGGCCTGGCGCACCGGACACTGTCCGGTGCACACCGGACAGTCCGGTGCTCCAGACCGAGCAGGGACTTGGCTGCACACAGCCAAGTCATTCTCTCCCCTTTTCTCTATTTCTTCATGCTGTTTCTAACACTTAGACAAACATGTTAGTCCACAAAACCAATGTACTAAGGCTTAGAAACATACCTTTACTTCATGATTTGCACCTTGTTCCATTTTACAAATAGGTACCTGTGTTGAGCACTAAATCACCAAAATCCTTAGAAATGGCCCAAGGGCTCATTTCCCTTTCAATCTCCCCCTTTTTGGTGATTTATGCCAACACTTCATAAAGCCACTAGAACAAGTGCAAACTCAATTCAAATGACATAAATTTAGGTGTTATTCAATTTTGGCATATATGGATCATCCTTTGCCACCACTTGGTTTGTTTTTGCAAATCAAACACAAATCTCTATCTCTAAGTTAAACACACATGTTTAAGCATAAAGAGAGTCATTCAAAAAGAGATTGATCAAGAATTTCAAAAACTCCCCCTTTTTCCCATAATCAATACTTCTCCCCACAAGAAGCCAACTTTTGACAAGAGAGACATCAAAAGAGTTTTGACAAACCAAAAACTCTATTGCCCTATTTTCAAAATCTCTCAAGTGGTAGCTGATCCATTTATTGCTTTGGCCTTTATTTTCTCCCCCTTTGGCATCAAGCACCAAAACAGGATCAATTGTGGCCCTTTAACCCCATTGCCTCACCAAAATCTTCAATTAAGAGCAAATGGCAATAAGAGTTCATGAGATGGACTTGGAATAAGTTACCCCTCATCGGAGTGCAGTGGAAGTCTTTCATGGTCCAAGTCCACCTTTTCCCTTTCAATTCTCCTTTGTGACTAACACAAGCAAACTCAAACATATGGTTAGTCTCAAGGGGTCAAGTTGTAACACATCTCCCCCTAAACATGTGCATCACATTGCAACGGACTTGTGAGGTCCAGGGAGTGTTTGTACAACTTGAGCACCATAATAAGCAACAAAATGCAGAATGAACATGATCAAAGGCATAGATACATGTATGCTACGATTCAATCCAAGTTCCGCGAATCTAAGACATTTAGCTCACTACGCAGCCTGCAAAAGGTCTTCTCATCTAAAGGCTTGGTAAAGATATCGGCTAGCTGGTTCTCGGTGCTAACATAAAACACTTCGATATCTCCCTTTTGCTGGTGGTCTCTCAAAAAGTGATGCCGGATGTCAATGTGCTTTGTGCGGCTGTGTTCAACAGGATTTTCCGCTATTCGGATAGCACTCTCATTATCACATAGGAGTGGGACTTTGCTCAGATTGTAGCCAAAGTCCCTGAGGGTTTGCCTCATCCAAAGTAGTTGCGCGCAACACTGACCTGCGGCAACATACTCGGCCTCAGCGGTGGATAGGGCAACGGAGGTTTGTTTCTTGGAATTCCATGACACCAGGGACCTTCCTAAGAATTGGCACGTCCCCGATGTACTCTTCCTATCGACCTTACATCCAGCATAGTCGGAATCTGAGTACCCAATCAAGTCAAAGTTAGACCCCTTTGGATACCAGATCCCGAAGCAAGGCGTAGCGACTAAATATCTAAGAATTCGCTTCACCGCCACCAAGTGACATTCCTTAGGATCGGATTGAAATCTAGCACACATGCATACGCTAAGCATAATATCCGGTCTACTAGCACATAAATAAAGTAAAGACCCTATCATTGACCGGTATGCTTTTTGATCAACGGACTTACCTCCTTTGTTGAGGTCGGTGTGTCCGTCGGTTCCCATCGGAGTCTTTGCGGGCTTGGCGTCCTTCATCCCAAACCGCTTTAGCAGATCTTGCGTGTACTTCGTTTGGGAGATGAAGGTGCCGTCCTTGAGTTGCTTCACTTGGAACCCAAGGAAGTAATTCAACTCGCCCATCATCGACATCTCGAATTTCTGCGTCATCACCCTGCTAAACTCTTCACAAGACTTTTGATTAGTAGACCCAAATATTATGTCATCGACATAAATTTGGCATACAAACAAATCACCATCACATGTCTTTGTAAAGAGAGTTGGATCGGCTTTCCCAACCTTGAAAGCATTAGCAAGTAAGAAATCTCTAAGGCATTCATACCATGCTCTTGGGGCTTGTTTAAGTCCATAGAGCGCCTTAGAGAGCTTACACACATGGTCGGGGTACCGCTCATCCTCGAAGCCAGGGGGTTGCTCCACGTACACCTCTTCCTTTATTGGCCCGTTGAGGAACGCGCTCTTCACATCCATTTGGTACAACCTGAAAGAATGGTGAGCGGCATATGCTAGCAAGATACGAATGGACTCTAGCCTAGCCACAGGAGCAAAAGTCTCCTCAAAGTCCAAACCTGCGACTTGGGCATAACCTTTTGCCACAAGTCGAGCCTTGTTCCTTGTCACCACCCCGTGCTCGTCCTGTTTGTTGCGGAACACCCACTTGGTTCCCACAACATTTTGCTTGGGACGAGGCACCAGTGTCCAAACTTCGTTGCGCTTGAAGTTATTGAGTTCCTCCTGCATGGCCAACACCCAATCCGGATCTAGCAAGGCCTCCTCTACCCTGAAAGGCTCAATAGAGGAGACAAAAGAGTAATGCTCACAAAAATTAACTAATCGAGATCGAGTAGTTACTCCCTTGCTAATGTCACCCAAAATTTGGTCGACGGGATGATCCCTTTGAATCATCGCTCGAACTTGGGTTGGAGGTGCCGGTTGCGCTTCTTCCTCCATCACTTGATCTTCTTGTGCTCCCCCTTGATCACACGCCTCCTTTTGATGAACCTGTTCATCGTCTTGAAGTGAGGGATGCACCGTCGTTGAGGAAGAAGGTTGATTACGTTCATCCTGTTCCTGTGGCCGAACGTCTCCAATCGCCATGGTTCGTATAGCAGCCGACGGAACATCTTCTTCATCTACATCATCACAATCAACAACTTGCTCTCTTGGAGAGCCATTAGTCTCATCAAATACAACGTCGCTAGAGACTTCAACCAAACCCGATGATTTGTTGAAGACCCTATACGCCTTTGTATTTGAATCATAACCTAATAAAAACCCTTCTACAGCTTTGGGAGCAAACTTAGAATTTCTACCCTTCTTCACTAGAATGTAACACTTGCTCCCAAATACACGAAAGTACGATACATTGGGTTTGTTACCGGTTAGTAGCTCATACGAAGTCATCTTGAGGAGTCGATGAAGGTAGACCCTGTTGATGGCGTGGCAAGCCGTGTTCACGGCTTCCGACCAAAAACACTCGGGGGTCTTGAACTCTCCGAGCATCGTCCTCGCCATATCGATTAGCGTCCTGTTCTTCCTCTCTACCACACCATTTTGCTGTGGTGTGTAGGGAGCGGAGAACTCGTGCTTGATCCCTTCCTCCTCAAGAAACTCCTCCACTTGAAGGTTCTTGAACTCGGACCCGTTGTCGCTCCTTATCTTCTTCACCTTGAGCTCAAACTCGTTTTGAGCTCTCCTGAGGAAGCGCTTGAGGGTCCCTTGGGTTTCAGACTTATCCTGCAAAAAGAACACCCAAGTGAAGCGGGAAAAGTCATCAACAATAACTAAACCATACTTACTTCCTCCTATGCTTAGATAGGCGACGGGTCCGAAGAGGTCCATATGCAGCAGCTCCAGAGGTCTTGACGTGGTCATCACATTCTTGCTGTGATGTGCTCTTCCAACTTGTTTACCTGCCTGACAAGCTGCACAAGGTCTATCTTTTTCGAAATAAACATTGGTTAGACCTATCACGTGTTCTCCCTTTAGAAGTTTGTGGAGATTCTTCATCCCCACATGTGCTAAGCGGCGATGCCACAGCCAGCCCATGCAAGTCTTAGCCATTAAGCATGCATCTAGACCGGCCTCTTCTTTTGCAAAATCAACTAAATAAAGCTTGCCGTCTAGTACACCCTTAAAAGCTAGTGAACCATCACATCTTCTAAAGACAGACACATCTACATTTGTAAATAAACAATTATATCCCATTTGACATAATTGACTAACAGATAGCAAATTATATCCAAGACTCTCCACTAAGAATACATTTGAAATAGAATGCTCATTAGAAATTGCAATTTTACCTAACCCTTTTACCTTGCCTTGATTCCCATCACCGAATATAATTGAATCTTGGGAATCCTTATTCTTGACGTAGGAGGTGAACATCTTCTTCTCCCCCGTCATATGGTTTGTGCATCCGCTGTCGATAATCCAGCTTGAACCCCCGGATGCATAAACCTGCAAGGCAAATTTAGGCTTGGGTCTTAGGTACCCAACTCATGTTGGGTCCTGCAAGGTTAGCACAAATATCTTTAGGGACCCAAATGCAAGATTTTTCTCCCTTGCATCTAGCCCCTAATTTCCTAGCAACTACCTTCTTACCCTTTCTACAAATAGCAAAGGGAGCATTACAAGCATAATAAATGGTAGAAGGTTCATTCACTACTTTCCTAGGAGCATGAATAACATTCTTTCTAGGTACATGAGCAATATCTCTCCTAGGCATATGTACAACATTTCTCCTACACATATCTCTACCATGATTATAAGAAGAACTAGAAGCAAACATTGCATGAGAATCATAAGCATATGAATCAAAATGATTATAAGCATTTCTAGCATGTCTCCTATCATAATACATAAAAGCATGATTCTTTTTAGTATTACTAGCCATCGGGGCCTTCCCCTTCTCCTTGACGAAGATGGGAGCCTTATGGCTTGTTAAGTTCTTGGCTTCCCTCTTGAAGCCAAGCCCATCCTTAATTGAGGGGTGTCTACCAATCGTGTAGGCATCCCTTGCAAATTTGATTTTATCAACTTCATTCTGGCTAGTCTTAAGTTGGGCATTAAGACTAGCCACTTCATCATTTAATTTGGAAATTAGAACTAGGTGTTCACTACAAGCATTAACATCAAAATCCTTACACCTAGTACAAATTTCAACATGTTCAACACAAGAATTTGATTTACTAGCTACTTCTAGTTTAGCACTTAAATCAATATTAACACTTCTTAAGGTAGAAATGGTTTCATGACAGGAAGATATTTCACTAGAAAGCATTTCATTTCTTTTCACTTCTAAAGCATATGATTTTTGTGCCTCTACAAATTTATCATGTTCATCATACAATAAATCTTCTTGCTTTTCTAAAAGCCTATCCTTTTCATTCAATGCATTAATTAATTCATTGATTTTCTCTATCTTAGATCTATCTAAGCCCTTGAACAAGCAAGAATAATCTATGTCATCATCACTAGACTCACTATCACTAGATGAAGCATAAGTGGAGTCTTGAATACTCACCTTCTTCTCCCTTGCCATAAGGCAAGTGAGACGCTCGTTGGGGAAGAGAGCCGATTTGTTGAAGGCAGTGGCGGCGAGTCCTTCGTTGTCGGAGTCGGAGGAGGAGCAATCCGAGTCCCACTCCTTTCCTAGATGCGCCTCGCCTTTTGCCTTCTTGTATTGCTTCTTCTTCTCTCTTTTGTTCCCCTTTTCCTGGTCACTTTCATTATCGGGACAGTTAGCAATGAAATGACCAAGCTTACCGCATTTGAAGCATGAGCGCTTCCCCTTGGCTTTGGTCTTGCTTGGTTGTCCCTTGTGACCTTTAAGCACCGTCTTGAATCTCTTAATGATGAGAGCCATCTCTTCATCATTAAGGCCAGCCGCCTCAACTTGCGCCACCTTGCTAGGTAGCGACTCCTTGCTCCTCGTTGCCTTTAGAGCAATGGGTTGAGGCTCGTGGAGTGGTCCGTTCAACGCGTCGTCGACGTATCTTGCCTCCTTGATCATCATCCGCCCGCTCACGAATTTTCCAAGCACTTCCTCGGGCGTCATCATCGTGTACCTGGGATTCTCACGAATATTGTTCACGAGATGAGGATCAAGTACGGTAAAGGACCTGAGCATTAGGCGGACGACGTCGTGGTCCGTCCATCGCGTGCTCCCGTAGCTTCTTATCTTGTTGATAAGGGTCTTGAGCCGGTTGTACGTTTGCGTTGGCTCCTCGCCCCTTATCATCGCGAACCGTCCAAGCTCGCCCTCCACCAACTCCATCTTGGTGAGTAAGGTGACGTCGTTCCCCTCATGAGAAATCTTGAGGGTGTCCCAGATTTGCTTGGCGTTGTCCAAGCCGCTCACCTTATGGTATTCATCCCTGCACAAGGAAGCTAGAAGAACAGTAGTAGCTTGTGCATTTTTATGAATTTGTTCATTAATGAACATGGGACTATCCGAACTATCAAAGTGCATTCCACTCTCTACAATCTCCCATATACTAGGATGGAGAGAGAATAGGTGACTACGCATTTTGTGACTCCAAAATCCGTAGTCCTCTCCATCAAAGTGTGGGGGCTTGCCAAGTGGAATGGAGAGCAAATGAGAATGTGAACTTTGCGGAATACGAGAGTAATCAAAGGAAAAGTTCGAATTAACCGGTTTTCTCCTCTCGTAGTCGTTGTGGTCCTCATCCTTTTGGGAAGAAGTAGACTCGTCGCTGTCGTAGTAGATGATCTCCTTGATGCGCCTGGTCTTCTTCTTCTTCCCATCCTTTCGTCTTTGACCCGAGCCGGAGTCGGTAGGCTTGTCGTCCTTCGGCTCGTTGACGAAGGTCTCCTTCTCTTTGTCGTTGATCACTATACCCTTCCCCTTAGGATCCATCTATTCGGGCGGTTAGTCCCTTTGTGAATAGAACGGCTCTGATACCAATTGAGAGCACCTAGAGGGGGGGGGGTGAATAGGTGATCCTGTAAAAACTTCAAACTTAAGCCACAAAAACTTGTTACGCGTTAGCACAGTTAATGCCAAGTGGCTAAGGTGAAGTCTTCAACAAAACACAATACCACAAGAATCAAGCACAGAGGGACACGGTGGTTTATCCCGTGGTTCGGCCAAGCCAATGCTTGCCTACTTCCACGTTGTGGCGTCCCAACGGACGAGGGTTGCAATCAACCCCTCTCAAGCGGTCCAAAGACCCACTTGAATACCACGGTGTTTTGTTGTTCTTATCTCAATCCCGTTTGCGAGGAATCTCCACAACTTGGAGCCTCTCGCCCTTACAAAAGATGTTCACAAAGAATCACGGAGTAAGGGAGGGATTAGCAACTCACACACAACACAAAGATCACAGCGAATACGCACACACAAAACCCAGACTTGAGCTCAAGAGGCTAACACACTAGAACAGAGCTCAAATCACTAGAATTTCAAACAAGTGCGCAAGATTGATGTGTGAGTGATCAAGAGTGCTCAAGGAATGCTTGGGTACTTCCTCCATGCGCCAAGGGGTCCCTTTTATAGCCCCAAGGCAGCTAGGAGCCGTTGGGAACAAATCTGGAAGGCCATCTTTGCCTTCTGTCTCGTGGCGCACCGGACAGTCCGGTGCACACCGGACACTGTCCGGTGCCCGATTTGTTTCCAAAAACAGCACTTCTGACCGTTGCTGGCTGCTTCAGATCTGCGCTTAGTTGGCGCACCGGACATGTCCGGTGCACACCGGACAGTCCGGTGTTCCTTCCCGACCGTTGGCTCGGCCACGTGTCTCGCGCGGATTGCGCGGCCGACCGTTGGCCCTGGCCGACCGTTGGCTCACCGGACAGTCCGGTGCACACCGGACAGTCCGGTGAATTATAGCCGTACGCCGTCGGCGAATTCCCGAGAGCGGCCAGTTCGCGCCGAGGAGGCCTGGCGCACCGGACACTGTCCGGTGCACACCGGACAGTCCGGTGCTCCAGACCGAGCAGGGACTTGGCTGCACACAGCCAAGTCATTCTCTCCCCTTTTCTCTATTTCTTCATGCTGTTTCTAACACTTAGACAAACATGTTAGTCCACAAAACCAATGTACTAAGGCTTAGAAACATACCTTTACTTCATGATTTGCACCTTGTTCCATTTTACAAATAGGTACCTGTGTTGAGCACTAAATCACCAAAATCCTTAGAAATGGCCCAAGGGCTCATTTCCCTTTCAGGTTCTCACACACCGACCACGCTACATTGAACCAGCTACAGTACCCGAATTCGCCGGCGAAACCTCTTCGGCCACCGAAATTAAAGAGCCAACTTCAGTGCCGAAGATTGAAGAAAAAACTGAAGAACCTTCAACAAAGAAAGCAGAAAAACCGAGAACTGAAGGAACGAAAATATTGGAAATTTTAAGTCCTTCAGCCAGTGTTGAGACAATAAAAAACCAAAAGGGCCCAGCGGTGACCCCGAAAAGAAAAAGAATGGTCAACGTGCTAGATGTTCTGGAGACAATTAAGTCCTCAAGCACGACTCCGAAGAAGACTGTTGAAATTTCCGAAGCGGAAACTGAAATCTTTGATACTAAAGCTCCAAAACAACAAACTGAAACTGAAGCTAGACCTTCAGAGCCCACGAAGGTGAAACCCATGGAAACCGAGGAAGAAAAAATTACGGAGCTAATTCTTGTTGAGGAAATCAACGCTGTTGCCCCCGAAGCATCCCCCAAAGTCCTTGATTATATTGTTCGACATGCTTCGGGGAAAAGTTATCAGAAGAAGAAGTTTTTGAAGCTAATCACTATGCCAAAGAATTGAAATATCCGAAGGGGGCACTAGTGTTCAATGGTACAAATGAAGAAGATTTCCTATACTGCCTCCCGGATAACAAAGAACTACTCGTCTGCCGGGAAATGGCCTGAAGCATGGGATTTTCGAAACTGGAGGCTGGCCTCTGCGCGATGACAAAAGACGATCTTGCGGACAGCCTTGCGTATAATAGCCTGAAGGTACGAGATTTGCGCATTTGGAAACTTTATGATTTGAAATTTATTGTTTTATTCTTATACTAACTCTTTTACATATAGGGTTTAATTCTAAGCAACGCGCTGAGAGCGCAAAAGAATGCCGAAGACGAAAGCTATGAAATTGCTTTTAACAACCTTCGAACAGATTGATCAAACTAAGAAACGAAGCCTTGGAAAAGGACAAAATTCTAGTTACATTGGTGGATAAAATAAAGGAGAACGAAGCTGCCTCGAGGGCACAAGCTGTGGCCCAAAAGCACGAGATTGACGATCTTCGGAAGCAATTAGCCCGAGCTAAAGAAGAACGCATACTTGAAGAAACGAAGCGAGAACTTAGCGACCAATGGGCAAATCATTTAGAAGGAACTGTTGAAGAGCTTCGTTCATCCAAGAAAAGATGTTATGACAAATCTATGGAATGTGTTAAGAAAATGAAAGCTAGCTTCGCCAGCGTTGGCGCATTCTCGAGCGAAGAAAACTTTACAAGAGGCAACCCCGAAGGTCCCATTGAATGGATTAATCACGAAGCTGAGGCCTTTGAGGAAATTTTAAATAGTCGCGGAGACATATGCGCTTTTTCGGGTGGCAGGGGGATTGCCAGCATTTTGGAAAGGAAAGACTGCGAACATGTAAAAATTTTAGCACAATCCGAAACTGCCTTGTCCTTCGAAGATGCTAAAGACCCTTCAGCTGAAGCTAGCATGGTTGGTGGGAAATTTTTTACCGATATCTGGGATAATGGTGGCCGAGAAATGGCCCGAGAAATTATCCAAAAAAGCGAAAAAGGCATCCATGATGCTAGAAAAGTGGCCGAGGCTGCTGAGAAAAGCGTAGAGCCCGAAGGGCAAATAGGTATTAACTAATGGTTTTTATTGTGTTGTAATTTTTGATTTCAAACTTCGTTCGCCCATTGTAATAGCAATGTAGCCGTATCCTGTCCTCCCTCAGATCCTGCTAAAACGTCTCCGGGCCCTCACCCGAAGGAAGACGATGAAATCAAAAAGATGGCCGAAGCTATCATGGATCAAGTTGTCAATCAACTCCTGAACGAAGCTGCGGAAGTAGTACTTAGGGAAGACTAGGTGCTATTGTAAAAACATCTGAAATGTAATATGTAAAATATCTTGTAACCCTGAATGTAATATACTTGTTTTTTATGGCTCAATTCTTTACGATGCATGAAATTTTACATGCGTATCGTTTTTGAGTCTTCGACGAAAAAAACACCTTCCCTTCTTTTCATGCTTCGTGAAGAAGAATTTTCATTTATCAGAACAATATCCATAGTGCTCTGATGAAGAATGTCCAAGCTTCGTGAAAATATCTTCTGAAGCTACACTCCGAAGATCAATATTGTATCTCCTTGTGACTCAGCATGATTTTCCCTTTTTCAAAGCATTTTTCCGAAGATCGATATTGTGCCCCCTTCTTGTGCCATATGCAACATGATGTATGATGCTTATGCTATGCGAAATGATGTGATGATGTTATGTTATGTAAAATGGTATTTATTCCGAAGATACACGGACATCCCTGCAATAAAACACATAATCTTTTTAAATCAGCGTTGACTTTTCGCTGTAAGCCTCCCTTAGGAGCTTCTTCGCCTTTTACTTCAGCGGAATCAGCGTTTATTTTTCGCTGTAAGCCTCCCTTAGGAGCTTCTTCGCCTTTTACTTTCGGCGGTATTCGCGTTGACTTTTCGCGCTTCGCCTTTTACTTAGGCGGTATCAGCGTTTATTTTTCGCTGTAAGCTCTGCATTCCCTTTGGAACGACTTCTGAGCAGAAAACTTACACTGCGCTCCCTTTGGAACGGCTTTTTGTAACTTCAGCAAACTTACTCTGCGTTCCTTAGAACGACTTTTTGTTGCTTCGAAAAATTCATACCGTGCCTTTTAAAATAAACTTTTGATAATTCGAAGGTCCTCCTTGCTATCGCAAATCTTTAAGTTTCAACAATTTAAGCCTTTGGAGAAGATATGTTTTCCTTGTGGCAGACAACGAAACTATTACATGAGATTTTAAAAAGTGTCCTTTATTACACAGAAAATAAAACTGAATGGGAAAGACTACTATCAAGGTAGGATATTTGTCAATAAATGTGCTTCGACTCTGGCACAGTGCTATTGACTGTGCGAGCTTCGGACTGTTCTCTGAAGCCCCTTTGATGTTGAGCATATTGGCCCCCTTCTGGCTGCTAGCCTTGTTGCAGCGGTGGTGGAGGCGGAGGTTGTTGCCAAGAAGCTTGAGGTTGACTCGCCGAAGCAATAGAAACTGCAGGGTGATTGCCTACATATTCTGGGATGTAAGGCGAATGATACGAAGCAGTGTGCATGATCTGCTTCGGCTGACCCTGTTGTGCTGTAGCTTCAGCTATCTCCTTTTGCTTCTGGATGGTAATATGGCACATCCTGGTGGTATGGCCCTTGTTTTCACTACAAAACAATCAAAATGTTCTTCTTGGTTGATCTCCAAATCTTCCGCCGAAGCCCCTGGCGCCTCTGCCTCTTGGAGCTGGCGGCCGGAAGGAGCTTTGCTGTTGCCCCGAAGCCTGTGAGGAGCACTGTGGCCTTTGCTGCTGACTCCCCTTATCATCATTTTGAGTAGAGTTGTGAGTTGACCTGACGTGCCTCGGATAAAATCTTCCTCCGAAGCCCCTGGTCATTTCGGAAAACCTGAAAGCTTCCTCCCTTCTTTGACGAAAATCATTGTCAGCCCGAATATACTCGTCCATTTTCTGGAGCAGCTTCTCCAAAGTTTGAGGAGGCTTCCTAGCAAAGTACTGAGCTGAAGGTCCTGGCCGAAGTCCCTTGATCATGGCCTCAATTACAATTTCGTTGGGCACTGTTGGCGCCTGTGCCCTCAAACGTAAGAACCTCCGGACATACGCCTAAAGGTATTCTTCGTGATCCTGGGTGCACTGGAATAGAGCTTGAGCAGTGACCGACTTCGTCTGAAGCCCTTGGAAGCTGGTTAACAACATGTCCTTCAGCTTTTGCCATGAAGTGATTGTTCCTGGTCGAAGGGAGGAATACCAGGTTTGAGCAACACTCCTGACAGCCATAACAAAAGATTTTGCCATGACTGCAGTATTGCCACCATACGAAGATACTGTTGCTTCGTAGCTCATCAAAAACTGCTTTGGGTCTGAATGGCCGTCAAACATGGGGAGCTAGGGCGGCTTGTAGGACGAAGGCCAAGGTGTAGCCTGTAGCTCAGTGGACAGAGGAGAAGCATCATCAAAAGCAAAATTTCAATGATGGAAATTCTCATACCAGTCATCTTCGTTGAAAAAACCCTCTTGATGAAGGTCCTTGTGCTGAGGCCTTCGGTTCTGCTCATCCTGAGTAAGATGACGAACTTCTTCAGAGGCTTCGTCTATCTGCCTTTGCAGTTCTGCTAGCCTGGCCATCTTTTCCTTCTTCCTCTGCACCTGTTGATGAAGCATCTCCATGTCTCTGATTTCTTGGTCTAGCTCATCCTCTTGCGGTGTCGGGCTGACAGCCTTCCTCTTCTGGCTTCGGGCCTCCCGAAGAGAGAGAGTCTCCTGATTAGGGTCTAGCGGTTGCAGAACTGCAGCCCCAGTTGCTAAAGCCTTCTTCGGCGCCATAGCGAAGATTTATGATTGCCGAAGATGTTCCAAACTCAAAGAGTGGAAGTGAGTTCACCGGAGGTGGGCGCCAATGTTGGGGACTTGTTCTCAAATGCTATGAGTTAAGAACAAGGCAACATAAAAAATGTTAAACGTCAAAGTCCTTCGTCCTTCGAAGCATTATTTCCCTTGGGATATAATGATTTTCGGACGAAGGTTATGAAGGACAAACCTTCATCAACAAAACACATCATAATGAAGAAGGAATCATATGTAGTACAAGAGATATTATAAATAACTTTGTATAATGATCAATTCATTTCTATTTTATTATTATAGGAAAATGGAAATGATACCAAATTACAAGCGTACCTTCGGCTCGAAAGAAGGTAAAAGTACAAGCGTGATGTAAAAGTAAATGCCAAGTCAGCGTGAACAGTACGGGAGCACTGTTCACCTATTTATAGGCACGGGACGCAGCCCATGTAAAATTACATCCATGCCCTTTACATTTGGTAGTAATTCTATAGTAATCCACCGAGGTCTGAATAGCCTTTTCATCTTTAAGTCGGTTTCATTTTCTGCTATCACGCCGAAGCTTTCCTGCTCACAGCTTCGGCGCTGTATCAACCTTCGTATTCTTTGGGCTTCCCCAACTGTGATATCGATTCGAGTCCGAAGATACCTGTTCACACATTATACTCCCGAAACATTGTTTAAATCATATTTTTGAGGACCTTCGGAAGCCGAAGGCCCCCAACAGTATATGTTTTTATACACCTAAAATACTTCATGCCATTAATAGGTGTGGTATAGAAACAAGGGCACATCATGTTTTAGCTATTTGGTGAGCGTTGACATAGAATGAGTGTACTATGGCATGATTGAGCTTCCTTTGGGGTCTGGATTAGGGACCATCGGTCGTGGTGTTAGATGCAATTATCCAAGTTGGGATAACCATTGCGGTTACATGGGGTAGGTAGATTAAACAAAATTTTGCTTTCTTGGATAAATGGGTTGGACAACCTATAACATAGGCTAAGTCGTGGTTTCTCGGACAAGTTGGTTTAAGACACCAATTTAGGTTTAGAATCCATTCGTATGAAGATGGTTTAGTTAATACTTGAGGTAGATCAGAATTTTCCATTTAAATTAAAATAGAGGAGTCAACCATCGGATGGTTAAGGTAGTTGCATAAGGCCTAGTTGGTCGGTTACTCTTAATTTAGTGCCGAGTGAATCATGTTAGAACGGGTGGATAGGGTCTAATCCATGTTACATGTATTAATTAACCTGTTCTAGTGGGTCACATTGGGTTTGTTCAGATTAGATGGAAACTAGATTAGTTTAGCATAACTAGATTTGACTAAATAAGACCTAATTAATTTTGGATCAGATTAGGTCGAAAGGGGGTCTAGTTATGACCAGATTAATCTAGATAAGATCTAGTATATATTGATATGACTATCTTAGACTAGATAAGAGCTAAATAAATTTTGGATCAGCTCATAGTTGTTATTCTAGAGTGGAATAAATATACTAATTCGGGCAATATGAATCCATATGGATAAGGTAGAATCTTTCGAGGTCAGTTAGATTTATTAGGGTGACATAAGATCTTTTCAAGATAAGAGGAGTATCTTTTAAGATAAGATGGATCTATTTGGATAGGATAGATTCCTTTAGGTTAAAAGGGATTCATTATAGTAAGAGAGAGTCTTTTGAGATAAGATGAATCTATATAAAATAGATACCCTTTAATGGAGGATAATCTAAGTTGTTTAGTTATCTCATGAATTTTTATTTATTTATAACTATACGTATATGTAGATGTAATTGTGGATATTACTCCACGACTAATCACACTCAATCAAAGATCCAAATCAGACATATATCATAAGAACAAACACTCAAGCGTATAGATACCTATGAAAATAGTTTTGTTTTTGTTCCTAAGAGTAGGTTTCCTATTCCTAAAGGTCACTTTAGGCATGGGATTTCAAAGTGTGAAATCCACTTTTGTCTTTAGAAGTGAATAGGTAAGAATAATCGGAGTGAAGCGGAACTAGATGAGAAAAGATTAAGAAAAGTTTAGAAATAATCAGAGTAGCAGAGGTAAGGTTAACTAGAGTAGAACAGTAGAAGGTGAGACAGGATCAAGATAAGTATAGAAAGAATCAGAGTAAGGTAAGTAGGTAATGGTTTTGTCCATTTCTATCTAGGTTTCGTCCTACAGTCAATATTGCTCTGATACCACTTCTGTAGCACTCGGTTTTAAGGGGACAAAGCCGGGTGCATCTCATACATGCGCCAAAGAAGACAACATATATAATCACAGAGTGTATAGAGATAAATGTCACAATAATCAGAGTACTTATTACATAGCGGAAGACTTACAAAAATAAAAGATGAATATAATAGGATCTAAAATCCATCCTTGGCGCCAGAAAGTCAACTGGGAGACGCCACCTAGATCGAATCGAACTCCTCACTGAGTGACTCCACTTGAACCACCTGTTCTTCTCCTATGGGGGGGTGTGAGACAGCAAGGGTGAGCTCACACATGTTCATCGCTCAACAAGTTTTGGGGAATAATGTGGCATGAACTCACCAAAGGTGGGAGCTCATGAAGTGTAAGGCTTATCAAAGAAAATGGTTAAAGCTGAGCATTGCTTTTAATGTTGGTCAAACTTTTATTAGCAATTACTAGATGTAAGTAAATACCAAACCATAACAAATAATAGAACAAATTTAATAGATAATCCAATGCAAATGCATATGACAAATTGAATTTAGGTTCCATAAATTAATCATGTGAGGGTCCGAGCCGCTCATGACCGTGAGCACGGCTAGTATACTAGTTTTACACTCTGCAGAGGTTGCACATCTTTACCCACAAGCCGTGTTACCCATTTGCCAAGGGGTCATGAATCCCATACACCTCTACCAAGGAAGCGAGGCAGGGTAACACTACGAGGCCTTTACAAAGTTCCACTAGCTTCAGAAAACCCGCTACAATTTATAGGAAGCTCCAGTGCAGGAATCCCTCGTCTGACCGCCATCGCAGCAAAATCAACCCAAGGACCTCCCTACACTGACCACTCCCCTACTGCCCTTGCCCCTTTCGGGTAAGGTAGTCATCCACTAGCTTTCCTAGTTAATCAGCCAAGGGCGTCCCATTAAACCCTTGTGGTAGCACTGTTTTCATGGGTGGTCGCTCCATGTTCCAATTAACATAATGATCTTATCATGAACATAAATAACATAATAGAATAATTGGGACATGGATGGAATGAAATATTATCCCAAAACCATATAAAGCAATAGCATAGCTACCCAAGTGAATCAGGGGTAAACAAGGTAAACAGGATAAACAGACTAGGGTGACCTATTGGGTCCCATCAAAATTAAACCTATGCATTGAATAGTGATAATAAAGAATATTATTGGGTAACAAAAGTGGATCAAGGGCACAACTTGCCTGGCACTCGAGATTCCAGTTACCAGGGTGATTCTTCAGATCCTCGTGACCTCACGCTAGTCATAGCAATACAAACAAACATGGTATATATAAAATTAACATCACAGCAAACATAAGTACAAACTGAATAATAATGATCTACGGGAAGCTACGAGATCGTGGGCTCGAGAACTACTACGATCGGAGTTACTAGTAAGGAGTTATGATTTTATAGAGGATTTATGTGATTAAAATGTTAAACTATATTATAAATTGGTTAATATAAATCATATGATCGGTTATTCTATAAATACTTATCTCAATTTTAATCTAAGTTATAAATTGACAATAGATCTTATTCTAGTAGGTTATAATGATAAGCAGATTAACAAGACTAACCAACACACGTTAAATAAAGATCTAATTATAAAAGAATGTGACATGGCACAATAAATGTTGTTATTGCATAGTAAATACTTGTACGAGACTAACACAACTTGAATGAATCAAATCGGAGTTAAAATGGAGAAGTTATGAATTTCTAAAGTTTGTATGTGCTTGCCACAAAATTAATTGAGTAATAAATTCTAGTATGGGTTTCATGTTAAAACAGTGTTACCAAGTAGTAGAAAATATTAATACCAAATTATAGGAACTGGAATGGACTAAAAAGGAGCTAAAATGTATTTTCTATGAATTAAACAAGTTTCCATAATTATTTTTGTATTAGAAATCATTTTCTCAACCAATTTCTATAATTTTCCTATTGACTAAACTGTGCCTCAATTAAACAGAAACGCAGGGGCTAACTTGGAAATTTTCCTAAGACCCAGCGCACAGTTAGACTGGACTGAGGGTTGATTCAGTTGTAACCCAGGGTCTCTTATGCATATTTACTCGGTCGAAAGGGTATCGGCGAAGATGGGCCGTCCGATCAGGCTTCTACGGTCTAGATTAGATCTCCATATTTACACAACCAGCGCGCATGATGGCCACAAGATCCGCGATCTAAGGCCCTGATTTAATGCATCCCACGATCCGACTTCTACCTTTTATCGCAAGATCAACGGTTCCGCTGCACTCGCTCAAATCCGTTCGCCCATCAACGATCCGACCATCCATTCTCGAATCAACGGCCCAAGTTGAAGAAACGACTAGGGATAACCTGAGATCTAATCGTGGCCACCCAGTTACCATCGGACGGACCGCCCGTCGTCTTCACTCCCCCGCCGTGACTTCGCCGTAGCTGCCCGACGGCGGCGCCATACCCAGCACCGAATGCCCCATGCTACAACGGTCTGCTCCTATCGCGACTACCTTAACACAATGCGACACACCGGGTGAAACTAGCTGTGGGTAATTTACCGAGGGTGAAGGTACCGAAGATCCCGGTCCCCGACGTGGAGCCGACCCGCGGTTGAGCGATAGCGACGGCAAGAAATCGCTGACGGTCTAGTGGATGCCACCACCGCCCGACGTCCGCACCAGACTCCTTCTACCCACGCGACCCTCTGGTGCTGTCCCGAGATGCTAACGCCAGCGAGGAAGCAGATCGAGGTGCTCACCAGACGAAGGGGGAGTATGTGCGGGCGGCGCGACGCGATCCGAGGCTATGGAGAAAACAGGGAGGAGGCGGGCGCGGAGTGTATTTATCCCGCGCAAGCAACTACTGGCGAGGTTGCTTGGCGAGAATCCTGGTGGTGAGTCCGCGTGGGTGGCGAGAAACACGGCGAGAGAAACAGAGAGAGTACAGAGAGGGTGAAGACTCGCAGCGGCCGGACCTCAGGTCACGAGCAATCAGTTTATCTTCGAGCTCGCGGATTAGGAGGCGGATGGATCGCGACGAGCCCACCTTCCCGGAGTTCTCGCAGTAGATACCCACAGATTTCGTTTGGGGAGGGAGGGACTGGCTACTGGGGCGCGGGGAGTCAAGTTTCCTCCTCGGATCTGCGCAACAGCTTGGAGCAGAGAACTTCGGCATCCGTTGGCCAGCGCACAGGGAGCCAATCAGTGGAGGGCAGGGGCGCAACTGCTGCGGCCGAATCGGCCGGGCTGTTGACGGAGTCCGGCGGCGCGCGGTGAAAATCCACTGTCTGATAGCGCACACAACGGGGAAGAGATAGGGAGAGAGAGCAGGCAGATCTGCCAGATGGACCCCACACAGCAGTGATATGCGGTCAGGCATGAGAGACCGCACAACGGGACCCACGTGACATAGAAACCACGGAGCGCAGGCGCGTGGGAGTCACGCTGAACCGCGCACAGATGGAAATGGGCCACAGGGTAGAAGAATCAGCCCAATACCAGGTCTGCCTTATCTTTTTTTCTTTTTCTTTTTTTTTAAAATTTTGATTTCAAGTTCAATTCAACTATGGTTTTGGAGAGTCAATTTTACAGTTAAATGAACAGCACAAAATCCAACATAATCCAAAGTGCATATTTATTTATTATTTATTTGTTTGTTTATTATCCTACATAAAGTAAATACTTTTGGATATGTTGCTCCACATAATCATTTTGAGAAAAACATTTTCGATTGTATAATCTTGATTAATCGATGCTCTAATATTTATCCTTATATAACATTTATCAACTTCAACAAGGGATAATTTATATAAGAATCTATTTTCTTCATCAATTTATTAGTTACTTACTAACTTATATCATTGTTTGAATATGAGGAGGGAGAATCCTAATAGATTTCAAAGGTCATCGAAAATTCTCCCACACTTAATATATATATATACCTCTTTATTTTATTATTTCATGATGTATTTTTTTTACCAAATTTTGGGCTTTACAAATCCTACCCCCCTTAATAGAAATCTCGTCCTCGAGATTTGTAAGGAAAGGGTGTAAATTCATGTCGTCTCAGAACATATGCACAAACAAAAAAGTCTCAGCATGATGCATACTTTATTAACAACACAAGGGGTCCATTAAACCTTATTATTCCTCCTAAAATAGTATCATACCATCTACTAATTAAAGTAACATTTAGATCTTACAAATAGTAGTAATTTATATATATGTTTATGTAGCCTGGTGGAGCTGGTGGTGGTGGTGGTGGACGTTGTTGTTGTCGTTGTCTTTCCAACCCTGATTGCCTTATTTCTTGACATATCTCCAGACGGACCTGACGTATTTCCTCACGTTCTTGTCTTATCTGATTTTGCATTTCGGTCATCATGTCTGTCAATTGTTGTATTACCAGCCTTTGGGCGGCAACCACTTGATCGATTTCAACAGGTGGAGGATTTGGAGGATTCATTTCTATTTGTTGTTGCCTGATAATCTTCTCTTCCTGGTATTGACCATGAGAGTTAGACGCATATGGTAGGATAGTTTTGCAATGAACAGTGTTTGGTAAGCAAAATGAATAGGCCAGTAGTTGTTTATGATCTGAAGCTTCCTTAGCAGGGCTTAATCTGTTTTATGTCCATATTAGGGTAACTAGTCATATAAGGTGGATGTTCAAAGGTAAGATAGAATTTGTCAAGATGAGATAGACTACATGATGTAGGTTAAAAGTTTGTTTGATGTTAGGTGGGGATAGATAGATTATACAATCCATTATGACTCTTATGGTTGAGTTAGCTCATGGTTGAGTTGATCTGATGTGCTAAGTTAAGGTAACACCTGGTTAGTAGGGTCTGACATCTTCTACCAGCATCACTAATCCGTGTAAGTAGACCACACTAGTTTAGATCATACTAGATTAGATCAGACTAGATTCTATGATTCCATCAAGAATATCATTTATTTAAGCATAACAAACTAACTTTATCTTTATGAAGTTCAAGTATATATTTTTTTATCTCAGTGAAATTTCCAAACAGTATATGTTTTTATACACCTAAAATACTTCATGCCATTAATAGGTGTGGTATAGAAACAAGGGCACATCATGTTTTAGCTATTTGGTGAGCGTTGACATAGAATGAGTGTACTATGGCATGATTGAGCTTCCTTTGGGGTCTGGATTAGGGACCATCGGTCGTGGTGTTAGATGCAATTATCCAAGTTGGGATAACCATTGCGGTTACATGGGGTAGGTAGATTAAACAAAATTTTGCTTTCTTGGATAAATGGGTTGGACAACCTATAACATAGGCTAAGTCGTGGTTTCTCGGACAAGTTGGTTTAAGACACCAATTTAGGTTTAGAATCCATTCGTATGAAGATGGTTTAGTTAATACTTGAGGTAGATCAGAATTTTCCGTTTAAATTAAAATAGAGGAGTTATGCAACCATCGAATGGTTAAGGTAGTTGCATAAGGCATAGTTGGTCGGTTACTCTTAATTTAGTGCCGAGTGAATCACGTTAGAACGGGTGGGTAGGGTCTAATCCATGTTACATGTATTAACTAACCTATTTGAGTGGGTCACATTGGGTTAGTTCAGATTAGATGGAAACTAGATTAGTTTAGCATAACTAGATTTGACTAAATAAGACCTAATTAATTTTGGATCAGATTAGGTCGAAAGGGGGTCTAGTTATTGCCAGATTAATCTAGATAAGATCTAGTATATATTGATATGACTATCTTAGACTAGATAAGATCTAAATAAATTTTGGATCAGCTCATAGTTGTTATTCTAGAGTGGAATAAATATACTAATTCGGGCAAGATGAATCCATATGGATAAGGTAGAATCTTTCGAGGTCAGTTAGATTTATTAGGGTGACATAAGATCTTTTCAAGATAAGAGGAGTATCTTTTAAGATAAGATGGATCTATTTGGATAGGATAGATTCCTTTAGGTTAAGAGGGATTCATTATAGTAAGAGAGAGTCTTTTGAGATAAGATGGATCTATATAAAATAGATACCCTTTAATGGAGGATAATCTAAGTTGTTTAGTTATCTCATGAATTTTTATTTATTTATAACTATACGTATATGTAGATGTAATTGTGGATATTACTCCACGACTAATCACACTCAATCAAAGATCCAAATCAGACATATATCATAAGAACAAACACTCAAGCGTATAGATACCTATGAAAATAGTTTTGTTTTTGTTCCTAAGAGTAGGTTTCCTATTCCTAAAGGTCACTTTAGGCACGGGATTTCAAAGTGTGAAATCCACTTTTGTCTTTAGAAGTGAATAGGTAAGAATAATCGGAGTGAAGCGGAATTAGATGAGAAAAGATTAAGAAAATTTTAGAAATAATCAGAGTAGCAGAGGTAAGGTTAACTAGAGTAGAACAGTAGAAGGTGAGACAGGATCAAGATAAGTATAGAAAGAATCAGAGTAAGGTAAGTAGGTAATGGTTTTGTCCATTTCTATCTAGGTTTCGTCCTACAGTCAACATTGCTCTGATACCACTTCTGTAGCACCCGGTTTTAACGGGACAAAGCCGGGTGCATCTCATACATGCGCCAAAGAAGACAACATATATAATCACAGAGTGTATAGAGATAAATGTCACAATAATCAGAGTACTTATTACATAGCGGAAGACTTACAAAAATAAAAGATGAATATAATAGGATCTAAAATCCATCCTTGGCGCCAGAAAGTCAACTGGGAGACGCCACCTAGATCGAATCGAACTCCTCACTGAGTGACTCCACTTGAACCACCTGTTCTTCTCCTGTGGGGGGTGTGAGATAGCAAGGGTGAGCTCACACATGTTCATCGCTCAACAAGTTGTGGGGAATAATGTGGCATGAACTCACCAAAGGTGGGAGCTCATGAAGTGTAAGGCTTATCAAAGAAAATGGTTAAAGCTGAGCATTGCTTTTAATGTTGGTCAAACTTTTATTAGCAATTACTAGATGTAAGTAAATACCAAACCATAACAAATAATAGAACAAATTTAATAGATAATCCAATGCAAATGCATATGACAAATTGAATTTAGGTTCCATAAATTAATCATGTGAGGGTCCGAGCCGCTCATGACCGTGAGCACGGCTAGTATACTAGTTTTACACTCTGCAGAGGTTGCGCATCTTTACCCACAAGTCGTGTTACCCATTTGCCAAGGGGTCATGAATCCCATACACCTCTACCAAGGAAGAGAGACAGGGTAACACTACGAGGCCTTTACAAAGTTCCACTAGCTTCAGAAAACCCGCTACAGTTTATAGGAAGCTCCAGTGGAGGAATCCCTCGCCTGACCGCCATCGCAGCAAAATCAACCCAAGGACCTCCCTACACTGACCACTCCCCTACTGCCCTTGCCCCTTTCGGGTAAGGTAGTCATCCACTAGCTTTCCTCATTAATCAGCCAAGGGCGTCCCATTAAACCCTTGTGGTAGCACTATTTTCCCGGGTGGTCGCTCCATGTTCCAATTAACATAATGATCTGATCATGAACATAAATAACATAATAGAATAATTGGGACATGGATGTAATGAAATATTATCCCAAAACCATATAAAGCAATAGCATAGCTACCCAAGTGAATTAGGGGTAAACAAGGTAAACAGGATAAACAGACTAGGGTGACCTATTGGGTCCCATCAAAATTAAACCTATGCATTGAATAGTGATAATAAAGAATATTATTGGGTAACAAAAGTGGATCAAGGGCACAACTTGCCTGGCACTCGAGATTCCAGTTACTAGGGTGATTCTTCAGATCCTCGTGACCTCACGCTAGTCATAGCAATACAAACAAACATGGTATATATAAAATTAACATCACACCAAACATAAGTACAAACTGAATAATAATGATCTACGCGAAGCTTCGAGATCGTGGGCTCGAGAACTACTACGATCGGAGTTACTAGTAAGGAGTTATGATTTTATAGAGTCTTTATGTGATTAAAATGTTAAACTATATTATAAATTGGTTAATATAAATCATATGAGCGGTTATTCTATAAATACTTATCTCAATTTTAATCTAAGTTATAAATTGACAATAGATCTTATTCCAGTAGGTTATAATGATAAGCAGATTAACAAGACTAACCAACACACGTTAAATAAAGATCTAATTATAAAAGAATGTGACATGGCCCAATAAATGTTGTTATTGCATAGTGAGCGTGTTTGGTTCGGCTTTTTTCTGGATAGCTTTTCTGAAAAGCTGGCTGTGGGGAAAAGCTGGCTATTGGGAAAAGCTGGTGGTTAGAATTTAGGTGTTTGGTTCGCCAACTGTGCAGAAAAGCTGTTCGTTAGAATCTAGGTGTTTGGATACACAGATTCTCAGATTGCAGATTCTGTTTGAACAAACTATACACATTAACACAGAACCAACAAAAGGTCATTACATAGAATTAGTGGAGTTCATTACAACATAACTACTGTTACATTTACATATTTAACTACGACACTAATGCATTAGCAATTCCATCTCGAAATGCACTCATGTCTAACTCATCAGATGTGCTACTACTAATCTCACCTACAGATACATCATGACCAAGGCTATTAGGTCCTAGTTCATCAAAGTCTCTATCGTGTAGAGCACTGTCTCTAATGAAGTTATGCAATGTCATACATGCAATAATTATCTTGGATTGTTTCTTAAGCGAAAATGAAGGGAGACTTAACAGAATTCTCCACTTCATTTTAAGCACACCAAAAGATCGCTCTATAACATTGCGTAGCGACGAGTGTGCATAGTTGAATACTTCTTTGCTCCCAATAGGTTGCCACGCATTTTGCCATTCTGCAATGTGATACTTCTGACCCTTATAAGGTGCAAGGTACCCCTTTCTATTTGGATAACCTGAATCCACAAGATAGTATTTACCTGCACAAACAGAATTATACAGTTCAATACTTAAGACATAAATGAATATCGTATGATACAAAAGTACAACATACTTATTTACCTTCCGGTGGATGGGGGAACCTGTCTGCATAAGTTATCAAAGTATCTTGTAATACTCTAGTGTCATGTACTGAACCTGGCCAACCTGTGACAACAAATGTGAACCTCATATCAAAGTCACAAACGGCCATTACATTCTGTGATGCGTAACCGTGGCGACCAATATATTTGGCTTGCTCCGAGGCCGGGACAGACGCTGGAAAGTGAGTACCATCAATTGCTCCTATGCAATCCTTGAAGTGGGGCCAAAATCTCCCCTCTCGCAAACGAGGATGAATCTCTATGAAATTTGGGTCTTTGGGCTTGATTACGTCAGCTGACATCTTATGTAGTGCATTAAGTACTTCACTATACTTCCGACTAATAGTTTCCAATGAGTGACCAAACTTATTCCTTGTCTGCCTAAATGATTGTGGACCCCCATATGCCCACAAGAAAATACCTAGAGCTTCCATAGTACTAACACCACGGCTTGGAAGAAGACCATAACTTTCGAACAAAGTATCATGCAATCGTCTGAAAACAGTACGTCGCATGCGAAACATGTCAAAGCAATCGTTACTATTCTCCAAAGTTCGCTCAACCCATTGAATACCTGTTTCAACCATTGTTCTTCTAGAAACCTCACTGGAAGGCCTGCCCCAAATGTCTACAGCATATAGGGCAACAAGAAATGCTGCATCTCCGTCATCCGTGTCATGATCATATGTGTGTGCAGCAGGGTCACCCATCTGCATGCACACAAACAGCAGGCACATATTCATGTATAGGCACAGTATATAAGACACATTCATGTACCCTAGGTGACACAAAGTTCACAGATTGACATTGTTCACAAACATACAACTCTGATTATTCAAATACATGTTCAACTCGAATAATTGCAAAATTGTTCAAAAGGGAAAATTATGCGTACGACATGTTTATTTTGTAACACGACAAGACTCATAACAGTGAGACGACTAACATGAACAGCAACATAATAGCGAACATGACCCTCTGTTGTCGGATGACCACCACTAAGTCGACTTTTTAACATGTATCTCGAAAGCACTGCGCAGCCAAGCGTTCCTTCCTTCTTTGGTCTTCAGTGTTGCAAATACATCTCTAAACTTTTTCTCAATCAACAGATGAGTGGCAAACAAATGCAGGTCGCTGCCTTCAGGTGCACCATCATCGATCACTTGTTGCAACTGCGCATTAACCTCAACACGGACAGGGTCGGTTTCAGCAGAGGTGATGGACTTGTTAGTGGTCATTGAACGCGACTCAAAAGCCTCGACTAGGCGTTTCATGTACTCTTCCCTCGTATCTTTTTTCTTCTTTGGTTTTGGAGAATCATGACGCACCTTACGCTTCCCAGTCGCATTTGAGCATGGGTCAGGTGTGCTGTTTTCAACCCCACCTAAAGTGGCTTCGACATGATCATCAGATGATGAATTTGCATCCTCGACGCCAGGAACAAGGGTTGTTTGATTTGTGCAGACAATGGGTCCAAACATAACCTTTAGCTCGTGATGAGGACATCAACACCAACACGAGCACATCTACACCAGCAGCACCTTCTCCAGCCCAGGCACCATCTTCCCCAGTCCAGGCGCCACCCCTTCCACCTGGGCCAGTGACTCGGGCCCGTGCAAGAGAATTGAACTACATCATGCTATTAAAGAACGAAGGCCCGGAAGAATAGACGACCAGCCCAACTGCGGCCCATAATGGACGACCTAGGGTTGGCCGCCCCTAGGGGCTGCGCCCCCTCTCTATTTATCCAGGAGCTGCGCCTCCTTTATTTCTTGAGTTTTGTTTTACGTTAGCTTTAGCTACTCTCGAACACGCGCAAATCTGCGCTGTCTTCGTGTATTCAGAACTCCACCCTCGAGTAATAGATTAGATTGCTCGCATTTTTTTCTTGTTCATTCTTCGATTGCGCACAGGAAACGATCTTCGTGATCAGGCCGATCTCGCATCAGCAAGGTCGGTAACCACAGGGAGTTGGTTCAGCGATTGCATTGGCGCCTCGGGCTTGCTCGTCGTAGTCGGATCGCAAGGGTCATCTTCCGTCAAATCGGAATTATCTCTACTCGCCGAAAGATCGGGCACCTCAGCTACATCAATTGGTATCAGATTTCCAGGTTGATCGGTGAGTTTATCGAGTGTTTTTTCCCTACAGTCCACAAAACCACATAAAAATTCAGGTTAGACGTTCTTCCAACACCCTTTTGAGCCTCGCACTTTCTTTCAATAATCTGCATTGTTGAATTTGTGTGCTTTCGCGTCATTTGTTGCTGGTTGCATTGTGTTCTTCCACCATTCAAACCCTAGCGCCGCCACCATCTCCCCTTTGATCACGCCACAAACCGAGTCAACATCGTTTCCTTGTTTTTCTCCTTCGGTTACGTCAAAAAAACAGAAAAAACAAACCGAGTCAACGGCCGTTTCCTTGTTTTTCTCCTTCGGTTACGAAAAAAAAACAGAAAAAAAAACAATCCGAGTCAACATCGTTTCCTTGTTTTTCTCCTTCGGTTACGTCAAAAAAAAAACAGAACCAAAAAACAACGAAGGAGAAAGGATACGGTTGTTTCATTCCGGTCGTTTGAAAACAAAACATGAGGTACCTTCCTTAAACCGGGCATAACTTTTCGCTCGGGTGTCCAAAAAATCTGAAAATTTTACAAGAGCTAGTTGACACCATTCTGAGGCCGGCATTCGGTCAGTTTGGGTTCGACAAAATTGTCAAAAAAATTCAGGAAAATAAAGAAAAAAATCTGTCAAAGTTCTCGCACGCTTTTCAGAGAACTTCCTGATTTTCTGTAGACCACATCTGATCTCTGTTTTAGGTGAAACTTTGTCTAGCTCCTATTTTGTTGCTTCTTGTGCTGAGAAAAATATCAAAAAAATCATACAAAAAAGAAAAACAAAATCACTTGTGATTCCTACTAGTGGCCTCGCTAGTACAATATTTACGGTACTGCCATTCTGCTAGTTCCATCCGTCCTTTGCACTTGTGGCCAGCAATATAGTTTCGTGTTCTGCACTATAATTCAACTTTGCATTATTGTTTGATTGTGCTAATCATTGACTTGAGTGCAGCCTACCCAGAACTCCACATATTTCTACGACGAGCAGGCTTCTGTTTCTCCAGGCAATCGCTCATCCAATCTTTCACCGGTTCCACCTGTTGGTTGCAGTTCACCACTGTGGCTTGGTAAGAACGGATAAGAATTTGATAACATCACTAGTGTGAGCGCCTTGTGAGCAGTACACCCTTGTTTTTGTCGTTGTTTTTTTCTTCTTCTTTTGGTGTTTTGGTGTTTGCGCTAACTATGGCAGGAGCACACGACACGGTGGATGCCCAGTTGCTGGAAGTAAGGGGACAAGTTGATGGACTTGCTGATGACATTAGGACGATGCATGAACGACTTGATTCAACGGTCACTTCGACGACCGAGCGTTTCAACCAGCTTGACCTTGCTCAAACGGCGACTCGCACCACACTCGACACCATCCTGGCACGCCTTGATGCGTTGACCACAAAGATGGAGCAGGACTACGGCGGTGACACTGAGTGGGAAGATGGAGATCGCCGTGGTCGTGCACGCCGTGTGGTTCGTCATCCCCCTAATGACTTATTTTCTAAGATTAAATTTAAAATTCCACCTTTTAATGGCAAATATGATCCTGCTGCATATCTTGATTGGGAGTTAGAGGTTGAACAAAAATTTTCATGCCATGATATTGCTGCACATTCTCAGGTTAAAGCTGCTATTAGTGAATTTACTGATTTTGCTTTAATTTGGTGGCGTGAGTTTAAAATAAAACATCCCACTACCATTCCAACCACTTGGGATCAGTTGAAAGCTGCGATGCGACATCGATTTGTGCCTTCGTATTATGCTCGTGATTTGCTTAATAAAATGCAGCGTTTTCAGCAAGGTTCTCAATCTGTTGAGGACTATTTCCAGGAGTTACAAAAAGGTATGATTCGTTGTGGCATATTAGAGGACAACGACGCTGCTATGGCACGTTTTCGTGGTGGTTTAAACCGCGAAATCCAAGATATACTTGATTATAAGGAATATTATGATATGACTACTTTATTTGAATATGCTTGCAAAGCTGAACGTGAAGTGCAGGGACGCCGCTCGAAGCCATATTCTAACCCTTTTGCAGGACGAAGCTCGACATCCACCTCAGCACCAGTTCCCCCTGCGCCATCCACGTCCACCACTACTCCACGCGAGAAGACGACCAAACTAGCCAGCACTGCCCCACCCACAGGTCGTACACGGGATATTCAGTGTCATCGCTGTAGAGGATTTGGCCATGTGATTCGGGACTGCCCAAACAAGCGCACTTTGCTCATTCGTGACGATGGTGAGTACTCTTCCGCTAGTGATTCTGAAGAAATTGAACATGCACTACTTGCCACTGACCATGCAGCTAAGGCGGAGGTACATGTCAACCCGGGCGACGCTGATAGGTATGAAAGTCTTGTTGTGCAGCGTGTTCTCAGTACACAGGTCGCTTTGCCCGAGAAGAATCAGCGACACACTCTGTTCCATACAAAGGGTGTTGTGCAGGAGCGGTCAATTCGCATCATTATCGACAGCGGCAGTTGCAACAATTTGGCGAGTACCATGCTGGTCGAAAAGTTATCGTTACACACTCGTAAGCATCCAAACCCATATCACATTCAATGGCTTAATGATGGTGGTAAAATAAAAATCACACGTTCCGTGCGCGTTCCTTTCTCCATGGGTGCTTATTCTGATTTTGTTGATTGTGATGTTATTCCCATGGAAGCATGCTCTTTGTTACTTGGTCGACCTTGGCAATATGATACTGATAGCTTGCATCATGGTCGTTCGAATCATTATTCTTTCATTTTTAAGGGTCAGAAAATAATTATACATCTAATGACACCTGAACAAATTGTTAAAGATGATCTTGCCCGAGCTGCTATAACTGCTAAACAACTTGATCCATCGCCCTCTGTTCCTTCTGAAATCAAGTTGAAGGCTCCTGTTTTACTTGCTACACGTGCTGATTTTGATGATCTACACGGTGCTCATTTGCCATGCTATGCACTTATATGCTCTAGTGTCCTCATTTCACTTGATGATGCACCATCTTTGGCTATTCCCCCTATGGTTGCTAACCTTTTGCAGGAGTACGCTGATGTCTTTCCCAAAGACTTACCACCGGGCCTCCCACCACTTCGTGGCATTGAGCACCAGATCGACCTCATTCCCGGCGCACAGCTTCCGAACCGCGCACCGTACCGTACAAATTCGGATGAGACGAAGGAGATTCAGCGCCAGGTACAGGCGTTGCTTGACAAGGGATACATTCGTGAGTCTCTTAGCCCTTGCTCTGTTCCTGTGTTACTTGTTCCCAAGAAAGATGGGTCATGGCATATGTGTGTAGACTGTCGTGCTATTAATAACATCACTATTCGTTATCGATATCCTATACCACGCCTTGATGATATGCTAGATGAGCTTAGTGGTGCCATTATTTTCACTAAGATTGATTTGCGTAGTGGTTACCACCAGATTAGAATGAAACTGGGTGATGAATGGAAAACGGCTTTTAAAACGAAATTTGGTTTATATGAATGGTTGGTTATGCCGTTTGGATTGACTAATGCTCCCAGCACTTTTATGCGAGTGATGAATGAAGTTCTAAGGCCCTTCATAGGATTGTTTGTGGTTGTTTATTTTGATGATATTCTTATTTACAGCAAATCTAAGAAAGAGCATTTGGAACATTTAAGTGCTGTTTTTGATGTATTGCGTGCTGCCCAGTTATTTGCTAACATGGAAAAATGCATCTTTTGTACACGACGTGTCTCGTTTCTTGGTTATGTTGTTACTCCACAGGGCATTGAGGTGGATAGCAGCAAGATTGCTGCCATTCGGGAGTGGCCTACACCGACGACGGTCACACAAATTCGGAGCTTTCTTGGACTTGCCGGTTTCTACCGCAGATTTGTTCGTGATTTTAGCTCCATTGCAGCGCCTCTACATGAGCTTACAAAGAAAGATGTGCCATTTGCTTGGAGTGATTCCCAGGAGGAAGCGTTCAGCACTTTGAAAGATAAGTTAACCCAAGCTCCCCTATTGCAATTGCCTGATTTTAATAAAGTGTTTGAGCTTGAATGCGATGCTAGCGGTATTGGGCTAGGTGCTGTTTTGTTACAAGAAGGAAAACCAGTTGCTTATTTTAGTGAAAAATTAAGCGGTGCTAGTCTGAAATATTCTACTTATGATAAGGAGCTTTACGCTTTAGTGCGCACTTTGCATACATGGCAGCACTATCTTTGGCATCGTGAGTTCATAATCCATTCTGATCATGAGGCTTTAAAACATATTCGTACCCAAACAAATCTGAACCGTCGTCATGCTAAATGGGTAGAATTGATTGAGTCCTTTCCTTACATTATTAAACACAAGAACGGGAAGGACAATGTTATTGCTGATGCTTTGTCTCGTCGCTATACCATGCTGTCACAGTTAGATTTTAAAATCTTTGGTTTGCACACTGTGAAAGATCAATATGTTGATGATGCTGATTTTAAAGATGCTTTCGGCCATTGTATTAATGGGAAACCATGGGGCAAATTTCACATACAGGATGGGTTCCTGTTTCGCGCTAACAACCTGTGTGTTCTAGCTAGCTCGGTTCGTCTTTTATTGTTACAGGAAGCACATGGAGGCGGTCTCATGGGGCACTTTGGCATCTACAAGACACATGAGGTGTTGGCTGCCACTTCTTTTGGCCTCGGATGCGCGCTGATGTTGAGCGCCTTGTTGCACGCTGCACTACTTGTCAGAAAGCTAAGTCACGGTTGAACAACCATGGTTTGTATATGCCTTTGCCTGTTCCTACTTCCCCTTGGATTGATATTTCGATGGATTTTGTTTTGGGATTGCCTAGAACTAAGAAGGGGAGGGATAGCATTTTTGTGGTTGTTGATCGATTCTCCAAAATGGCTCATTTCATACCTTGTCATAAGACTGATGATGCTAGCAATGTTGTTGAATTGTTTTTTAGAGAGATTATTCGTTTGCACGGTATTCCCAATACAATAGTCTCGGATCGTGATGCTAAGTTTCTGAGTCATTTTTGGAGATCTCTGTGGAATAAATTGGGAACTAAATTGCTGTTTAGCACCACTTGTCACCCTCAGACTGATGGTCAAACTGAGGTAGTTAATCGAACTTTGTCTACCATGCTTAGGGCTGTTTTAGACAAAAATTTGAAACGTTGGGAGGATTGCTTGCCTCATGTTGAGTTTGCTTATAATCATGCAACCCATTCTTCTACAAAGATGTGCCCTTTTCAAATTGTTTATGGTTACATTCCTAGGGCGCCTATTGCTTTGCTTTCGCTTGATGCTGTGGACGCCCCACACATAGATGCTCTTGCACATGTTGAACAAATGATTAATCTCCATGAACAAACTCAACAAAACATTGCTGCTGCTAATGCTAAATATCAGATTACTGGTAGTAAAGGCCGGAAACTAGTTGCTTTTGAACCTGGTGATATGGTTTGGTTGCATTTGAGAAAGGATCGTTTTCCTACTTTACGTCGTTCTAAATTGATGCCTCGTGCTGCTGGTCCTTTTAAGATACTAACCAAGATTAATGATAATGCTTATACCCTTGACCTGCCTGCGGAGTTTGGTGTTTCCACTAGTTTTAATGTTGCAGATTTGAAACCGTATGCGGGAGAAGACGAGGAGTTGCCGTCGAGGACGACTTCAGTTCAAGAAGGGGAGGATGATGAGGACATCAACACCAACACGAGCACATCTACACCAGCAGCACCTTCTCCAGCCCAGGCACCATCTTCCCCAGTCCAGGCGCCACCCCTTCCACCTGGGCCAGTGACTCGGGCCCGTGCAAGAGAATTGAACTACATCATGCTGTTAAAGAACGAAGGCCCGGAAGAATAGACGACCAGCCCAACTGCGGCCCATAATGGACGACCTAGGGTTGGCCGCCCCTAGGGGCTGCGCCCCCTCTCTATTTATCCAGGAGCTGCGCCTCCTTTATTTCTTGAGTTTTGTTTTACGTTAGCTTTAGCTACTCTCGAACACGCGCAAATCTGCGCTGTCTTCGTGTATTCAGAACTCCACCCTCGAGTAATAGATTAGATTGCTCGCATTTTTTTCTTGTTCGTTCTTCGATTGCGCACAGGAAACGATCTTCGTGATCAGGCCGATCTCGCATCAGCAAGGTCGGTAACCACAGGGAGTTGGTTCAGCGATTGCATTGGCGCCTCGGGCTTGCTCGTCGTAGTCGGATCGCAAGGGTCATCTTCCGTCAAATCGGAATTATCTCTACTCGCCGAAAGATCGGGCACCTCAGCTACATCAGCTCGTCCTCATTCTCTAGGGGGGCTGTTTTGAACATAATACACCCTAGCATTGCCTGCAGCAACATGGTATTTCCTACTTTGAGATGGCCATTACTATTGTTAATCTAAAAAATTAAAAAAAGTCTACTTACTTCATTTTGCTTAGCCCACCACTCATCTGGAGCACTGATTGAACCAGTATGAGGGTCTCGACTAAGACCTGTAGCCCTTTCATTAAGAGTTTTCCACTGTGTGAACATTCTCTTTAAGGTGTCCCACCTATTCTTCATTTGATCCCTGGTGTAAGTGCGACCAGTGCGTTCCTTAAACTTTCTTATGAGGTTAGCATACCCTTTGGCATTTAGAAATTGTTGTGGCCTGTTCCGTGCATTGACCTCTTCTACACAAATTTCTGTGTAAATTTTTGTTGCTCTACTATCCCACTTTGCAATCACTTTGCCAGACTTGTCCATCTAGTGCAAAACAAGTGTAGACGATTGAAAATACGTATTGAAGTGCACTTACTAAGAAAACAAAATGAACAAGTAAGGGACCATAATAACATAAGGTAGTAGCATAAGGAGTCAGATTAAGTTTGTCATAATTACATATATAGACTGAAGTAATTGAAGTGCTGCTGGACACAAAAGCACAGGGAACAGTATATAACTGCTCATTAAGCAAAAGGCTGATCTATCCCTGTTAAACTACCATCTTATTCAAAGGTTCACCATGGTCTAAGTTAAACCTCATTGTCACTAAACGAAGGCATATGGTCTGAGTCATATTCTAGACCCCAGAAGTTTTCAAAGTGCTCCGCAAAGTCCCAATCTGGAGTAAGGTAGTTGTCAGCTGGGGGTGGTGAGGACAAGGCTGACGGTTCGTAGCTGCTGTCACCCGGGTTGTTAACGTTGTTCACGTTGTCCAAATTCTCTTGCAACACCAGAGAGTCTTGCTCAAGCATGCAAGCTATGTCCTCCAATGCTACACGAAGTTTGGTGGCGTCAAATGAGGTCAACCCGCGTCTTGGATGGATTGTTTCCCGGGCTACGGAAAATAGCTTGTCCGCAATCTCTTGCATCCTTCCAATTGCCTTGTCGGCTATGGAGTCTGCTGAATCCATCTGATGTGGATTTAGGTGGTTAGTTTACTACAGAAGGGGACAATCTACTAAGTTCCATGTAGTGACATGAATTGCGTGCTAACATGGACAAACTTTGGTTGAAGCTAGTAACATACGGGTAGTAACAAACAGAGAATAAACTGAACCGTGAACATACAGGTTGTGACAAACAAACATAGAAGTAATCACGGCACATATAATACTTATACAAAAGAACAATGGTATCCCTAGGTAACAATAAACATATGACCATCCCAGCTGTCGTCTCTCCAAGTAACATGCACAAATGACAGCACATATATAAATTGGTTCTGCCCATGTGGACAGTAAAGTGCGCAACAAATTGTGTATGAAATTACCATGGTTGCACTTGGTCTTGGAACCGAAGACGAACAACTCGAGTTGATACGGAAATCTGAAGGCGACAATGCACAAAAATTCTCTGTTACTACGACGTTCCATACCCTTGAAGATGAAGTGAAGTAACTGGAGAGGAGGGGGCGACGTGGGTCGGGATCGAGGCCCAACCCTAGCAATAGTAAAGGAGGGAGCAGGGTGGCTCGGGATCGAGGCGAGGTAGTCCGTACCTGCGAAGATGCCAACGCGATGGTGGGGGACCGGAGGAACCTACACGACAGACCAAGGGCGCCAGTGTCACTGCGGCAACCATAGCGACACAGGAAACGGTGAAGGAAACACGACAGTGGGAGGAGAAGACGGTGGGGATGGACGAGTTCGCGGAGGAGGTAGTCCGTACCTGCGAAGACGACGAGATGCGGCGAGAAGAGGGTCCGGCGGCGGTGCGTTAGGGTGCGGACCAGCGGTCCGATGGCTTGGCGGGGGCGGCGGTGCATTGCGAGGGTAGAACCCTAGCGAAGTGCGCGGGGGCTTCTATCCGAAGCCAAGTGAGCGCGGCTTCGCGAGGACCGTGGGCGGTCGGCTTCTTACCCAAGCGCTTCGCGCAGAAGCCGCGCGAAAATTTTGCCGTTTGGTTCCAGCTTCAGCTTCTGGCGGCCAGAAGCCGCCCAGAAGCTGAACCAAACGGCACCAGTAAATACTTGTATGAGACTAACGCAACATGAATGAATCAAATCGGAGTTAAAATGGAGAAGTTATGAATTTCCGAAGTTTGTATGTGCTTGCCACAAAATTAATTGAGTAATAAATTCTAGTATGGGTTTCATGTTAAAACAGTGTTACCAAGTAGTAGAAAATATTAATACCAAATTATAGGAACTGGAATGGACTAAAAAGGAGCTAAAATGTATTTTCTATGAATTAAATAAGTTTCCATAATTATTTTTGTATTAGAAATCATTTTCTCAACCAATTTCTATAATTTTCCTATTGACTAAACTGTGCCTCAATTAAACAGAAACGCAGGGGCTAACTTGGAAATTTTCCTAAGACCCATCGCACAGTTAGACTGGACTGAGGGTTGATTCAGTGGTAACCCAGGGTCTCTTATGCATATTTACTCGATCGAAAGGGTATCGGCGAAGATGGGCCGTCCGATCAGGCTTCTACGGTCTAGATTAGATCACCATATTTACACAACCAGCGTGCATGATGGCCACAGGATCCGCGATCTAAGGCCCTGATTTAATGCATCCCGCGATCCGACTTCTACCGTTTATCGCAAGATCAACGGTTCCGCTGCACTCGCTCAAATCCGTTCGCCCATCAACGATCCGACCATCCATTCTCGAATCAACGGCCCAAGTTGAAGAAACGACTAGGGATAACCTGAGATCTAATCGTGGCCACCCAGTTACCATCGGATGGACCGCCCGTCGTCTTCACTCCCCCGCCGTGACTTCGCCGTAGCTGCCTGACGGCGGCGCCATACACGGCCCCGAATGCCCCATGCTACAACGGTCTGCTCCTATCGCGACTACCTTAACACAATGCGACACACCGGGTGAAACTAGCTATGGGTAATTTACCGAGGGTGAAGGTACCGAAGATCCCGGTCCCTGACGTGGAGCCGACCCGCGGTTGAGTGACAGCGGCGGCAAGAAATCGCTGACGGTCTAGTGGATGCCACCACCGCCCGACGTCCGCACCAGACTCCTTCTGCCCACGCGACCCTCTGGTGCTGTCCCGAGAAGCTAACGCCGGCGAGGACGCAGATCGAGGTGCTCACCGGACGAAGGGGGAGTATGTGCAGGCGGCGCGACGCGATCCGAGGCTATGGAGAAAACAGGGAGGAGGCGGGCGCGGAGCGTATTTATCCCGCGCAAGCAACTACTATCGAGGTTGCTTGGCGAGAATCCTGGCAGTGAGTCCACGCGGGTGGCGAGAAACACGGTGAGAGAAACAAAGAGAGTACAGAGAGGGTGAAGACTCGCAGCGGCCGGACCTCAGGTCACGAGCAATCAGTTTATCTTCGAGCTCCCGGATTAGGAGGCGGATGGATCGCGACGAGCCCACCTTCCCGGAGTTCTTGCAGTCGGTACCCACAAATTTCGTTTGGGGAGGGAGGGACTGGCTACTGGGGCGCGGGGAGTCAAGTTTTCTCCCCGGATCTGCGCAATAGCTTGGAGCAGAGAACTTCGGCATCCGTTGGCGAGCGCACAGGGAGCCAATCGGTGGAGGGCAGGGGCGCAACTGCTGCGGCCGAATCGGCCGGGCTGTTGACGGAGTCTGGCGGCGCGCGGTGAAAATCCACTGTTTGATAGCGCACACAGCGGGGAAGAGATAGGGAGAGAGAGCAGACAGATCTGCCAGATGGACCCCACACAGCAGCGATATGCGGTCAGGCATGAGAGACCGCACAACGGGACCCACGTGACATAGGAACCACGGAGCGCAGGCGCGCGGGAGTCACACTGAACCGCGCGCAGATGGAAATGGGCCACAGGGCAGAAGAATCAGCCCAATACCAGGTCTGCCTTATCTTTTTTTTCTTTTTCTTTTTTTTTTAAAATTTTGATTTCAAGTTCAATTCAACTATGGTTTTGGAGAGTCAATTTTACAGTTAAATGAACAGCACAAAATCCAACATAATCCAAAGTGCATATTTATTTATTATTTGTTTGTTTGTTTATTATCCTACATAAAGTAAATACTTTTGGATATGTTGCTCCACATAATCATTTTGAGAAAAATATTTTCGATTGTATAATCTTGATTAATCGATGCTCTAATATTTATCCTTATATAACATTTATCAACTTCAACAAGGCATAATTTATATAAGAATCTATTTTCTTCATCAATTTATTAGTTACTTACTAACTTATATCATTGTTTGAATATGAGGAGGGAGAATCCTAATAGATTTCAAAGGTCATCAAAATTCTCCCACACTTAATATATATATTTACCTCTTTATTTTATTATTTCATGATGTATTTTTTTTACCAAATTTTTGGCTTTACACCCTGGACCTCCCTTTTATAGAGGCAAGGAGAGGATCCATACGTACAACGGGGGACATAGCTGTTGGGGGCCTTCGTCCTCCGAAGGTCCTCAAAAACATGATTTGACAATGTTTTCCAAGTGGATTATGTGAACAGGTATCTTCGGACTCAGAATTATGAACATAAAGCACGGTCAGGACGAAGCCTGAACCAGACGAAGGACGAGCTGATTACCAAGTTCTACGAAGGACGGTGCACAGCCGAAGCTGTGTGCAGGGAAGCTTCGTCGCGATAGCGGAAAGGGGAACCGACTTAAAGATGAAAAGACTACGTGGGCCTCGACAGATTTCCATAAGTCATTAACAAATGTAATGGACATGGATGTAATTTTACGTGGGCTGCGTCCCGCGTCTATAAATAGATGAACAGTACTCCCGTACTGTTCACGCTGACTTGGCATCTGCTTTTGCGTCACGCTTGTACTTTTTACCTTCTCTCAGGACCGAATGTACATTTGTAATTTGGAATCATTTCTATTTTTCCATGTTAATAAAATAGAAATGATTCTATGATGGTGTTTATATTATATTTCATGCCCTATATGAATCCTTCGTCATTACTTGTTATGTTTACGAAGGTATGTTTCTTGTGACCTTCGTCCGAAATACATTATCTCCCGAAGGGACATAATGTTCCGAAGGACGAAGGACTTTAACACTTAACATTTTTTATGTTGCCTTGTTCTTAACTCTTAGCCGTTGAGAACAAGTCCCCAACATTGGCGCCCACCTCCGGTGAACTCACTTCCACTTCGAGTTTTTTGAACACCTTCGGAAGCTGTAGACCTTCGCTATGGCACCGAAGAAAGCTTCAGCGGCTGGGGCTGCAGCACTGCAACCGCTGGACCACAACCAGGAGACCGTCTCTCTTCGGGAGGCCCGAAGCCAGAAGAGAAAGGCCGTCAGCCCAACGCTTCAGGAGGAAGAGCTAGACCAAGAAATCAGGGATATGGAGATGCTACATCAACAGGTGCAGAGGAAGAAGGAGAAGATGGCCCGGCTAGCTGAGTTGCAACGGCAGATAGACGAAGCCTCTGAGGAAGTTCGCCATCTTACTCACGATGAGCAAAACAGAAGGCCTCAGCAGAAAGACCTTCATCAGGAGGGCTTCGTCAACGAAGATGACTGGTATGACAATTTCCATCAGGGAAATTTTGTTTTCGATGATGCTTCTCCTTTGTCCGCTGAGCTGCAGACTACACCTTGGCCTCCATCCTATAAGCCACCCCAGCTTCCCATGTTCGACGGCCACTCAGACCCGAAGCAGTTCTTAATGAGCTACGAAGCAACAGTGTCTTCGTATGGGGGCAATGCTGCAGTCATGGCGAAGTCTTTCGTTATGGCCGTCAGGAGTGTTGCTCAGACCTGGTATTCCTCCCTTCGACCAGGAACGATCACCTCATGGCAGAAGCTGAAGGATATGTTGTTAACCAGCTTTCAAGGATTTCAGACGAAGCCGGTTACTGCTCAAGCCTTGTTTCAGTGCACTCAGGATCATGAAGAATACCTTCAGGCGTATGTCAGAAGGTTCTTGCGTTTGAGGGCACAGGCACCAACGGTGCCCAATGAAATTGTTATCGAAGCCATGATCAAGGGGCTTCGTCCTGGACCTGCAGCCCAATACTTTGCTAGGAAGCCTCCTCAGACTCTGGAGAAGCTACTCCAAAAGATGGACGAGTACATTCGTGCAGATAACGACTTTCGCCAAAGAAGGGAGGAGGCCTTCAGATTTTCTGAGATGACCAGGGGCTTCGGGGGACGATTCTATCCGAGGCATGTCAGGTCCATCCACAACACTCAAAACGATGATAAGGGGAGTCAGCAGAACAGGCCGCAGTGCTCCTCACAGGCTTCGGGGCAGCAGCAAACTTTCTTTCGGCCACCAGCTCCAAGAGGCAGAGGCGCCAGGGGCTTCGGCGGGAGATTTGGAGATCAACCAAGGAGGACATTTTGCTTATTCTGCGGTGAGAACAAGGGCCATACCACCAGGATGTGCCATGTTACCATCCAGAAACAAAAGGAGCTAGCAGAAGCTGCAGCGCAACAGGGACAGCCGAAGCAGGTCATGCATACTGCTTCGTACCATCAGCCTTACATCCCGGAGTACGTGGGCAACCACCCTGCAGTTTCCGTAGCTTCGGCAAGTCAACCTCAAGCTTCATGGCAACAGCCCCCGCCTCCACCTCCGCTGCAACAAGGCCAGCAGCCAGAAGGGAGCCAATATGTTCCGCACCAAAGGGATCTCAGAGAGCAATCTGAAGCCCGTACAGTCAATAGTACTGTGCCAGAGTCGAAGCACATTTATTGACAAATATCCTACTTTGATAGCAGTCTTTTCCGTTTAAGTTCTGTTTTCTGTGTAATAAAGAACACTTCAGTTTTCATATAATAGTTTCGTGGTTGGTTATCAGAAAAACCTATCTTCTCTACAGGTTTAAGTTGCTGAAGCTTAAAAATTTGCGGTAACAAGGAGGATCTTCGGATTATTAAAAACCCTTCGAAGCAACAAAAAGTCGTTCTAAGGAGCGCAGAGTAAGTTGCCGAAGTTACAAAAAGCCGTTCCAAAGGGAGCGCAGTGTAAGTTTTTTGCTCCAAAGACGTTCCTAAGGGAATGCAGAGCATACAGCGAAAAGTCAACGCTGAAAACGCCTAAGTAAAAGGCGAAGAAGCTCCAAAGACGTTCCTAAGGGAATGCAGAGCTTATACTGTCTAAGTAAAAGGCGAAGAAGCTCCAAAGACGTTCCTAAGGGAATGCAGAGCTTATACCGTCTAAGTAAAAGGCGAAGAAGCTCCAAAGACGTTCCTAAGGGAATGCAGAGCTTACGAATATATTTTGTGTGTATCTTCGGAACAAATATCATTTGCATAACATAACATCATCACATCATTTTGCATAACATAAGCATCATACATCATGTTGCATTTGGCAAAAGAAGGGGACACAGTATCAACCTTCAAAAGGACGCTTTGAGAAAGTGAAAATTGTGTAAAGTCACGAGGGAATACAATGATAATCTTCGGAATACAGCTTCGAAGAATATTTTTACGAAGCATGGACGAGCTTCATCAGAGCAATATCGAAATTGTATAGCTTCGGAGAATGTTTTCATGAAGCATGAACGAGTTTCATCAGAATAATTTTAACGGAGAATGTCTTCTTCACGAAGCATGAAAAGAAGGGAAGGTGTTTTTTCGCCGAAGGCTCAAAAATGGTATGTATGTAGAGTTTCATGCATCGTAAAGAATTGAATAATGAAAAGAGACTTGTATATTACATTCAAATGTACAAAATGTTACATAGATCACACTTTAAATGTTTTTTCTAAATAGCATCTAGTCTTCTCTTAATACTGCTTCGGCGGCTTCATTTAGAAGTTGATCAACAACTTTATCCATGATAGCTTCGGCCATTTGTTTAATTTCGTCATCCCCTTTTGTGTGGGGGTCGGCAGTCGATCCAGCAGCTTCTGAGGGAAGAAAACATTTCTTCATTACTATTACAAATCGCGAGCAAAGTTTGAAATAAAAATTACAACACAATAAGAACGACTAATTAATACCTAATTGCCTTTCGGGCTCTGTACTTCTTTCGGCAGTTTCTGCCACTTTCCTAGCATCATGGATGCCTTTTTCGCTTCTTTGAATTATTTCTTGCGCCATTTCTCGGCCGCCATTGTCCCAGATATCAGTAAAGAATTTACCGCCAACCATGCTGGCTTCGGTCGAGGGATCTTTGATATCTTCCGAGGATAGGGCAGCTTCGGATTGAGCTAAGGATTTTATATGTTCACAACCTTTTTTCTCCAAAACAGCAGCAATTCCCCTGACGCCTGAAAAAGCGCAGATGTCACCGCGGCTGCTCAGGATTTCCTCGAAGGCTTCTGCTTCGTGACTAATCCAGTCCAGTGGACCTTCGGGATTGCCTCTTGAAAAGTCCTCTTCACTAGAAAAGGCGCCAACGCTGGCGAAGCTGGATTTTATCTTTTTCACGCATTCTACAGATTTAACATAACATTTCCTCTGAGATGCACGAAGCTCTTTAACACTTAACTCCAAATTATTGACCATATGATCACTGAGTTCTCGTTTTGTTTCCTCCAGCACACGTTCCTCTTTAGCTCTAGCCAGCTGTTTCTGAAGATCTTTAATTTCACGTTTTTGGGCTTCGGCCTGGGTTTTTGAAGCAGCTTCGTCTTTCTTTACTTTATCTACCAGTGTAAGCAGAATCTTATCCTTTTCCAGAGCTTCGTTTCTCAGTTTGATAACTTCGGAGCGTAAATTGTTAAACGCAATGTCGTAGCTTTCATCTTCGGCGCTTTTTTGGGCTCTTAATGCGTTGCTTAGAATCAAGCTCTATACGAAAAAGAATCCATATAAGAATAAAGGAATGAATTACGTATTAAAAAAGTTTTTTCAAACGCTTAATTTCCATACCTTTATGCTATTGTACGCAAGACTGTCTGCGAGATCCTCTTTCGTCATGGCGCATAATCCAGCTTCGAGTTTTGGGAAACCCATACTCCTGGCCATCTCCCGGCAGACAGATAATTCTTTGTTATCAGGGAGGCAGTATAGGAAGTCATCTTCATTTGTCCCATTGAATACTACTGCCCCCTTCGGATACTTTAATTCCCTAGCATAGTGATTCACTTCATAGATCTCTTCTTCAGACAGTTTCTTCCCCGAAGCATGTCGCACGATGTAATCGCGTATGCTGGAGGGAGCTTCGGGGGTGGCCGTGTCAATTTCTTCAACCAAGGCTGGTTCTGATATTTTCTCGGATTGTTCCTTGGTGGGCTCTGAAGGCCCAGCTTCAGCTTCAGCTTGTTGTTTCGAAGCTTCAGTAGATGCTTCAGCGAGTTCAGCAGACTCCTTTGCGGTTGTGCTTGAAGACTTAATTGTCTCCAAGACATCCAGTACGTTCACCATCCGTTTTCTTCTTGGGGTCACCAATGGGCCCTTTTGATTTTTTGTTGTTTCGACATTTGCTGAAGGACTTAAAATTTCTGATGTTTTTGGCCCTTCAGTCTTCGGTTTTTCTGCTTTTTCGGCTGAAGGTGCTTCAGTTTTTTCTTCTATCTTCGGCACTGGAGCTGGTTCTGTAGCTTCAGAGGCCAAAGAAACTTCACTAATAAATTCTGGCACTGTGGCCGGCTCAATAAAGCGAGTTCGATGGGTGAGCACCTTCATCTTTTTCCTTTAGGCGCTGGCTCACTAGTGGCACTCGTGGTAGCTTCTGTCGCAGGAGAAGTATTTTTCCTTTTGCGACCCAATACCGGATAGTGATAGTCAGGGTAGATAAACCCGACTGCGTCAAATACACGGTTGAGCCTTTTCTTCTTTCGGCCTCCGAAGGCTGCTGATAACGCAGTGTTCTCGGCCTTCGAATATGCCCCAAGAAGTTCGTCACTTAATGTTTCAATGCTTTTCAACCAATCGTCATCAGGTTCAACAAATTTATCCCCATATTTGAATGTGTATTTTAGTCTGACTAGTCCGCCTTCGTCGGACTCTTTAATGGTCTCCTTCGGCATTTCCCACTTTTCTGCAAGTGGCCATACCCTGAAGGCAATGTGCTCTTGGACTAAGTCCCTTGTCCCAATGAAAGAGCAGATTATGCCGAAGGCTCTTTGGCATTCTTCGGCTGCTTCATCCATTTCAACCTTCGGCCTTCGAAGTCCGAAGCGTTGCCAGATGGGGCGCATAATGATACTCTTGACATTTTCTTGCGCTGTTAAGTCATTCTTCACATAGAACCACTCTGTCATCCAGGCTCCGGGCCACCTCTTCCGAAAGGTCGGCACAGGGCAGCTTGACCCAGAGCGGGCACCGAAGCTATAACACCCAAAATTGTTGTGATATTGTTCTTTTCCCCAGGGCTTCGTCTCGTATAGTAACTCATGAATGTTGCAGAAGCTTTTAGCGTTTGGTTCCAAACCTTGGCTCCTCACAGCCCAGACAAACACCCCCATTCTTATGATGGCTTCGGGGGTAATTTGATGAAGGTAGACTTGAAATGTCTTCAGGACTTCAACAACAAAGTTGCTTAGGGGGAATCGAAGCCTAGCCTTGAGAAAGCTTCGGAAGATTACGACTTCATCTTCTTCTGGGGTGGGAGAAGTCTTCTCTCCAGCGTCAGCCCTCACAATAGATATATCTCGAAAATACCGCCCCCTCATATTATCAATATGACTCTGCTTGATAGTGGTTTTCCCGAAAACCGTGTGACTTGGCCGCCATGGCCGATCTTCGGCCTCTTCCCCACCACTTTCTACATCATAGCTGTCGCTGTCACCAGTATCTTCGGACAAACCTTCAAGAATCTCCTTCGTGATTTTCTCCGTATTGGTCTCCGCCATCGCTATGAGGAACCCCAAATTCTTCTCTTCCTCGAGACTCAGCTTCGTCTCAGCAGGGATCTTCTTACCTTCAGACATCTTCGGAAACGCTAAAAAACTGTTTTCAGGGCCGAAGCTTCGAAATCAAAAAGGTCACCAATCTTAATGCACAAGAGCTAAAAATTTAGTGGACCGAAGCAGATGGCAAGTGTGCGTACCAAATGAGTTGGCGGTGTGATCTTATTTATACGCCCAGGGCGTTGAAAATTGAAAGACCCCGCTTGTCAGTGAATGTTGCTATTCTAGCAAAGGGAAGGTGTTTTTTCGGACCTTCGGCTCAAGGCCTTCGTCCATATCGCAATCTGAATTTATTATTAACAAATTAATATTGCGAGGGGCTACTGTTGGGGGCCTTCGTCCTCCGAAGGTCCTCAAAAACATGATTTGACAATGTTTTCCAAGTGGATTATGTGAACAGGTATCTTCGGACTCAGAATTATGAACATAAAGCACGGTCAGGACTAAGCCTGAACCAGACGAAGGACGAGCTGATTACCAAGTTCTACGAAGGACGGTGCACAGCCGAAGCTGTGTGCAGGGAAGCTTCGTCGCGATAGCGGAAAGGGGAACCGACTTAAAGATGAAAAGACTACGTGGGCCTCGACAGATTTCCATAAGTCATTAACAAATGTAATGGACATGGATGTAATTTTACGTGGGCTGCGTCCCGCGTCTATAAATAGATGAACAGTACTCCCGTACTGTTCACGCTGACTTGGCATCTGCTTTTGCGTCACGCTTGTACTTTTTACCTTCTCTCAGGACCGAAGGTACATTTGTAATTTGGAATCATTTCTATTTTTCCATGTTAATAAAATAGAAATGATTCTATGATGGTGTTTATATTATATTTCATGCCCTATATGAATCCTTCGTCATTACTTGTTATGTTTACGAAGGTATGTTTCTTGTGACCTTCGTCCAAAATACATTATCTCCCGAAGGGACATAATGTTCCGAAGGACGAAGGACTTTAACACTTAACATTTTTTATGTTGCCTTGTTCTTAACTCTTAGCCGTTGAGAACAAGTCCCCAACAATAGCGATGCGCTAACGTGTCCGGCAGTGGAGTGCCTAAGCCCTGTGTACATGCCAACGTGGCCGTTGGGGGAGAGCTTAGGCCCTGTACATGTGATGGCGTGGCCGTCGGAGGAGCGCTTGAGTCCTATAGGAGCACAGCTGGCAGCGCGGCGAGGATCCTGCTAACGTCTCCTTGCTGTCATAAGGGGCTGAGAGCCACCGGCGTCATGGCGCACGTGGGGCGCCATCATTACCCGTCGCCGGGGTAAGCCAGATGGGACGCCGGTCTTGTTCTTCCTAGCCTGAGCAGGCTAGGAATAGGGAAATGATGTATCCCCTGTTAGCGCGGTCGGTACGAGCCTAGGGTCGGTCGAGGCGGAGACTTCTCTTGAGGCCGAGGCCGGGGTCGGGCGAGGACGCGATTCCTCCCGAGACCGGGGTCAAGGCCGAGTCCGGGGGTCGGGCGAGGCGGAGATCTCCTCTCAAGGCCGGAGCCCGAGGTCGGGCGAGGCGGAGACCTCCTCCTGAGGCCGGAGCATGAGGTCGGGTGAGGCGAAGCTTCCTGTTGCGCCCGAGGCTTGAACTCGGTGGTTGATCGTGACTTGTTGTCAGTCGTTGCCGGGGTGGCTGACATGGCAGTCGGAGCGGAGCGAGCGGCGATGTTTTCCTGTCATATCGGACAGTAAAGAAGAGGGGCGAAGTGACTGCGATCACTTTGGCCTGGCCGACTAAGGCACGTGCGTCAGGATACGGCGTCAGGCATCCCCTGCATTTAGTGCGCCTGCGAAGCGGTCGGTTGGTGAGGCGGTCTGGCCAAGGTTGCTTCACAATGAAGCCTACCCGAGCCGGGCCTTGGGAGTGCCAAGGGGGCGCCCGCTGCCTGAGGAGGCCCTCGGGCGAGGTGTGAACTCGTCTGGGACTACTGTTCCAACCCGAGGCTGGGCTCGGGTAAGATCACGTCCCTTGGGTAGACGAAGTCTTGGCTTGAACCGCACCCGTCAGTTGGTCTAAGGGTGTTTACCAGCCACGATTAGGAGCGTTGGGGGTTCCCCTAATTATGGTACCCGACAGCAGTCACATCCATGTTTTAGTAGAGAACTTATGTTTCTAGTACTGGTAGAAAGAGATGAGAATTTCTCCACTTTTTTTGTTCATCAGCTTGTGTAAATCTACATCGCCTAATCAATGTACTAGCTAGTACTTTGAACATTGTTTAAGCCTGCATAAAGATTTCCACAACCAAACAGGCGAAGTACACTGCAGAAGCCTAGATACAGGCTAATGCAAGCCACCAAAGAGTCCCATAATGCCTTTTTCCTTTACTTAGAAGCCAACAATTACGTAGATCAGGGGAAAAACTATAGTTATAGTGCAACCACAATTATGAAATTGCACAATCATAAGCAAGCTTCATTATGACTCAATCTACACATCTTATCTATTTGCTTTTAGTAAAATCCTTCCCTGCAAATAGTAGTACCTCTTAGCTTTTAGTAAAATCCTTTACATTATCTAATACGCACAGTATGCTTGTTCTTATCTATCTTGCAAGTAGTTCAACATGAGCGAACTGCTTATGAGAGAAGACGGGATAAACAAGTGGAGGAGAATATAAAGAAGATGCAAGATTTCGGTCTGAACAAATATACTTCTGTTTTAAATAATTATGTATCACCATCTACATCAACAAAGGGGAAAAATGCAGCAAGCAAGATAAATAATAGTTCAGATTCGGATTCATATGTCTCTTTCTATCTCCTTGACGATGATGATCAAGGAGATACTGATGATGACACTGAATCTTATGAGCAGCCAAAACCCCTGGCAATGAAGGTTCCACTAGTAGAAAAAGGCTCAAAGCCTGCGGGGACGATATATTTTTACAGGCGGATTCGGTTATCCACCGACTGTGTTATTTCTAGTGGCGGTTCCTTAAGAAAACCGCCACTAGAAATCGTATTTCTACTGGCGGTTCCTTAAGAAAACCGCCAGTAGAAATCCATGATTTGTAGTGGCGGTTTTCTTAAGGAACCGCCACTAGAAATACGATTTCTAGTGGCGGTTTTCTTAAGGAACCGCCATTAGAAATCATTTTTATCCTTAATTTTTCGAGTTTTTCAAACGGCCTCGTATGACAAAACCACCAAAATAAAAGTTGTAGATCTCTAAAAGTTATGAAACTTTGTAGTTGACAACTTTTTTATTTGAACTCATTTCGGTTCTCAAAAATTGAATCTAAGTATGTCAAATTTAAAATTCAAATTTTGCAAACTACCTCGGATGAAAAAAGTGTCAAAATAAAAGTTGTAGAACTTCAAAAGTTATTTATCTTTGTAGTTGACAACTTTTTTATTTGAATTCGTTTAGTGTCTCAAATAAGCAATTTACACTCAAATGGTTGTAATATGTGGAGAAAACAACTACAAACTAGACACAAGACATGTCATAGACGGAGTGGTAGGGAAGGGTATGCGCGAGGGTGAGGTCGACGGTTCAAATACTAACAACCGCGTAGCGCGCGAATTTTGCGCAAAAAATGCCGCGACTTGCGACGGACGGACGGGTGGGGTGGGCTGAGGCCCCCTAATAAAAATAAATTTTTTAACTATTTTTAAAATATGTTTTATGTTTCCTGGAAACGATTTGCACTGGCGGTTTTATTACGTCGACCGCCAGTGAAAATCGATTTTCACTGGCGGTTTTATTACGCCGACCGCCAGTGAAAATCGATTTTCACTGGCGGTCCTCAGTTACCCGCCTGTAAAAATGATGATTTCTACTGGCCCTTAGCACTGGCGGTTACGAAAAACGCCACTATAAATAGGTTTACAACCGCCACTATAGAACTTCTCTGTACTAGTGTTCTCCTTCTATCTTCAAAGTAGTGGATGCCAAATAGTTGCATTGCATTTCAATGTTTTTAATCTGGTGTTTAATATATGCTCATGCTTTTAGATTCATCTTCTTTATTTCATACCTCTTAATTAATATATGGTCTTCTTTGAAATGCACATGACTATGTTTCTGTGGACAGTATCCTAGAAGAGGTAGAAACACAACCCTTGCTTCAAAGAAGAAGATAGACCCCAACATGGCTCCAGGAATTAGGTTCAACAAGAGAGTGAGGGCAGGTCCACAACCAGAGGAGCAATCTTCAAAAAGGCTTCACTCTACAGAGACAGATGGCCACAATGTACAGGAACCAACAGATGGTAATGATGACATACCAAACAGCCCTACTACACCTGGACTTGCTGATCATTTCAGCAGAGCTGCAGAGGAAGCCATGGCATCTGCTGCTCATGACAGTATAGGTGATGCTGAAGGCAACAACCGTACTACACCTGGACTTGTTGATCATTTCAGCAGAGCTGAAGAGGAAGACATGGCATCTGCTGCTCATGACAGTACAGGTGATGCTCAAGGCAATGTAGCTAGAGATGAAGAAACGGAAGGCAAGTTCTAGTTTTTTCAATCAAATATGGCATCTCTTTTGCTGATTTGCATGAAACAAAACAATTTCATTATTCAATAAATGCGAATTATATTTTGTAGCTCCTACACAGCGAGCACCAAGGAGACCCAGGGCAGCAACTAAGGGAAAACAACTGGACAGGATGACTAAAGTCATGCAAAGGAGACTGCCCATAGCTGTTGAGGAAGGCAAAAAAAGGCCACATGAACCTGTTCAAGCTGCCAAGTTTGCATCAGAGGCTGGCATCATTATTTGGGAAACCATGCCTATCCTAACTCGTTGGAAAGATTACAAGGACGACCAGAAATACTACAACAGCTTTGTGTCACAGCTAAATGTAAGTGCTTTACTGATTCTATGGTTCACTTGTATACTGCTTAACCTGAATTGACTAACTATGGAATTGTCATATGCATAGGGGCGCTTGTCCGTTAACCCTGAGGACAAGGCAGCAAAGGAAGCTTGCACCGATATGCTACGCTCTGTGGTAAAAAACCAGCGTTATCGGCTCAAGCAGAAATACTTCAATGGTGTACCTGCAAATGAGATTAGGACAACTTCTCCTGTATCTTACATGACTGATGAACAGTGGAGGGCATTAGTTGCAAAATGGTCTGATCCAAAGAACATGGTATGGGTATCTTGTCATATATTGTTCTTTCACTATAAGTTTGCAAAGGATCTTCGCATATTGAACCTATGATCTAATCTGACATGTTCATTCTCTTGTAGGAAATAAGTGAAAAGAACAAGCAGAACCGCAGTCAAGTCAAGTTTCATCAGGCTACGGGTTCTCGCTACTATGTGGCACACTTACATGCATATGTAAGTAACTATTACCTTGTACTACTACTTGCACTTTTGCACTCAACAACTTCTATTGCATTTGATCTGAGCAAACTTTGCTGTGATTGTTTATCCACGAAACAGAAGCAGAATAGAAACCGAGAAGAACCCAGCTTAGATCAGACTGAAGAACTAGATGCGGTGGACGCCTTCAAGACCTGTCATACCAGCTCCAAACATGGCTTGAGTGAACCGGCAAGAGAAGCACTTGTAAGTTCATTTGTTTGCTTTATTTAGTGTAATTTTTATGAGATCATATGAGGGAGGCTGGCTGTGGGTCGATGGAACGAAGGGGAGTGAGATCGATGAGTGAGATCGCCTGTCCCATCCCAGGGGAGTTCAGATTTTTTGACTTCGTATGATTCGTTCGTGCCAAGAGCTTAGGGAGGCTACAATTTGTGAAAATGCAATTGCATCCAGTAGTGAATCGATCTGCCATCAAATTATTACCTCCATTTGTCTGCTAGATAAAGTTGTCCTTGGCTTTGGCCATCAAATTATTACCTCCATTTGTCTGCCATCAAATTTCTGAAATGAAAGTAAATATCATAGTCTATTTTTTGTAGGACCCGTGCACTAGAAATGTATAGCTTTTAGAGTCTTTGTTAAGCAAATCTGCTATAATTTGTAACTGTTTTCACATTATTTTTCATAGTCTATTTTTAGAGTCTTTCAAATGTATAGCTTTTAATTTGCCATCAAATGTATAGCTTTTAAGCAAATCTGCTATAATTTGTAACTACTATAATCTGCTATAATTTGCCATCAAATGTATAGCTTTAGAGTCTTTCATAGTCTATTTTTCATAGTCTTTGTTAATGCCTTGTAGGACCCGTGCACTAGAAATGAAAGTAACTGTTTTCACATTATTGTCAGCGACAAATCTGCTATAATTTGACATCTCTACATGCCTCAAATTATTGCAATAACTAACAATTGGCATCTTGCTGTTGCTCATTAGCATTAACATGTAACTGTTTCTGTCCATGATATTTCAGTCTCATATGGAGGCTTTGAGGGCTGAACCTGTTGCTGAAGGTGAGATGCCAGCATCCAGTGTGCACCTTGTGTCCAAGGTGCTGTCCCAGAGCAGCTCACACCAATTCCTGAAGAGCGTCGGCATCAAAACATCGGCAACCTCTAAGGCATCATCATCAAATCAAAGTGAGCTTCGGGAACAACTTGCAGCTGAAGCGACGGCTGCTGTTCAAGGTGAACTCGACCAGCTCAGGAAGAAATGTGAAGAAGCTGAGGAACAGCAGGCGAGGACACAAAGGGAGTTGGAGGAGTACAAGAAGATAACAGAGAAGAACAGCAAGAAGATGGAGGAGACTAATGTGCTCATCAAGAAGCTCTTGTCCTTGCATGGTAACTCTTCTTCGACATGAGGGCTGCTAGTCAGAGCAGCTGGTTTTGGCCTGTTCTTTGACATGAGGGTACCCAAAAACTCTAGTTGCTCGTGGGTGTCAACTTTTTATTATATGCTGTTATGTTTGTGCAAACTCAACTGAAATGTGAAGTCAAGTGGTGATGCTATGAACTGAGTTTAGTGTTGTCCACTTAGTTTGTATGCTCACTGGAATACTAGTTGTATTCATCTACGGAATATGGAATTGTGTGCTCATTCCTCTGTTCTAGTATCTTTTGCAATTTCCAATAAAATTATTCTCTGCACATCTGTGACCAAACTGGTGGCATATAATAAAACATATGCCACGTCAGCGCTGACGTCAACTGCCACGGTACTAGCCACGTCAGCATTGACGTCAGCTGCCACGTCAGCGCTGACGTCAGCTGCCACGTCACTAGCCACGTCAGCGCTGATGTCATACGCATCGGGACCTTCCAAACGGCTGTTAATGACCAAACCACGGCTCTATCTATGACGATACCGTACCGTCACAGAAACCAAATGACGTTAACAACGCTGTCAGGTTGCTCGGGCAGACGACGAATTATGACGGAAAAGTGTCTTCCTCTATGACCAAAACTGATCGTCATAGAATGAATTCACTTCCATGACAATGCGTATTTCATCACAGAATGTATACACATCGATGACGAAAATGGGTAGTCTGTCACAACACAACAAATGTGACGCGACCCCTATGACCAAATCGAACTCGTCACAAATTCGTCACAAATCTTTATCTGTGACGATATATACAGATTCTGTGACGCAATATGAACGTCATCGATGATAAGATCTCTACTAGTGCATTTTTACATGTGGGGGAATCTGGCCCTTGTATTGCACAGGGCTGCACAAAAAATAAAAATTACAACCTATGGCCCCATTAAAAACCTTTATCCCCTCTTGAAAGAAAAAGGGTGCCATAAGGAAAAAGTAAGAAAAATACAAAATTTACACAATATCTTCGAAGCTCATCTGCATTCCAAGATCTTGGAATGTCATTGTCATCCATGTCTTTGAACCTGTATGATCCAGGCCTTGACGAAGATACCACCAAGAAAGGACCTTACCATTTAAGCTGAAGTTTTCCCACTGTATCTGAGTTGGCCACTCTCCGAAGTACCAAGTGTCCTGGCTTGATATTCTTTAATCTTACCTTCCGATGTCACCATTTACTGTTTTGGCTTGATACTTATTGATGTGATCTATTGCCTGAAATCTGGTCCCTTCTATGGTGTCTTTTGTTATTTTACAATCCTCTTTGTCTTCTACCGAAGCTGAGGTCCTTATCGAACCTATTCTTGCTTCTTCCGGTGTTATTGCCTCATCACCGAATAAAAGCTTAAATGGGGTAAATCCTGTTGACCTTGAGACAACAGTGTTGTGGTTCCATACCACTTTTATTAATTCATCCAGCCACTTTCCTTTTGGCTGATTGAAGATTGACTTCATTATTCCTGTTATTATGATTTCGTTAGCTCGTTCTACCAGTCCATTTGATTCTAGATGCCTTACAGATGCAAAATGTATTTTTGTACCAATTTGGTCACAAAAAGTTTTGAATGTTTCAGCATCAAACTGAGTTTCGTTATCAACTATAATGGCCTGCGGCACACCAAATCAGCAAACAATATTCTACCAGAAAAAACTTCTGGACTATGGCCGAAGTGATTGTAGCCAGAGGTTTAGCTTCAATCCATTTAGAAAAATACTTCACCGCTACCACAACATATTTTAAATTTCCTTGCGCTGGTGGAAGTGGGCCTAATAAATCTAGGTTCCACCTTTGCAATGGCCAAGTGGGCTGGATTAGCTATGTTAAAGACGAATGTTGTTTTTGGTCTCTAGCACACTTCTGGTAGTTTTCATATTTTTGAACTAAATCTGCTGCATTCGAAGCCGCCTTTGGCCAATAAAATCCTTGTCTGAAAATTTTTTCAAGCAACGGCCTGGACCCAATATGAGCTCCGCATACCCCTGCATGTATTTCTTTCATTAGCTCCTGGCCTTCGGCTCTGGACAAACACTTCAGCATTGGAGAGCAAACTCCTTGTTTATACAATTCTCCTTCTATGATCATGTAAGGACTTGTCCTGGCTTCCATTCTTTTTATATAGACTTTGTCGTCTGAAAGATAATTGCCTTGCAAGAAAGATACAATCTCAGTCATCCAATCTTCACTGTGCACTAGTGAGATTGTAAGCACGGCTTGCTCCATGAGCTCGACGAAAGGTGCTTTTATTGTTTCAAAGAATACTTCTGAAGGTCGTGGGAACTCCTGTGCCGTTGACTTAACTCACAAATCTGCATGCTCATTTTCTCCTCTTGGGATATTCTTTACTAAGAAGCCTTCGAAAGAGGCTTCCATTCTTCGGACTGTATCCAGATAATTCTCAAGCTTCGGTTCTCTTGCTTTGCTTCTTTTATCTATATGGCCTATGATAACCTGTGAATCAGACTTGAGGATTGCCCTTCTTACTCCAATTGCCTTGAGCTTTCGAAGCCCCAAGAGAAGGGCTTCCTATTCTGTAATATTATTTGTGCAGTTGAACTCTAGCCTGGCTACATAATAGGTTCTGATCTTAGATGGTGAAATTAGGGTAGTAGCTGCACCTGCGCCGAAGGTTCCCCATGACCCATCACAGAACATTGTCCAAGCTTCGTTATCTTTTGTTCTTTCTTCGTCCTAAGCCCCTGACGTCCAATCAGCAATGAAGTGTGCTAACCCTTAAGATTGGATTGAAGACCTGTGGACATAATCTATAGTGAATTCATTCAGATCTGCATCCCACTTTCCAACTCTTCCAGTGGCTTCTCGGTTCTTTATTATGTCCTTGAGAGGCTGAGAAGAAGGTACTATAATATGGTATGACTAGAAATAATGTTGAAGCTTTCTAGAGGCCATCAATACAGCATATAGTACCTTCTCCAGCTCTATGTAATTTCTTTTTGATGGACTAAGTTCTTCAGAGACGAAGTACACTAGCACTTGCTTCTTCACTTGGCCATCTTGCTTTTCTTGCACCAACGCTGCACTAACTGCAGTGTGAGAAGCAGCTACATACAGCAGCAATGGAGCTCCTGACGAAGGTGGAGTTAATGTTGTCAGTTCTATTAGATATTGTTTCAGCTCTTCGAAAGCCTTTTGTTGGGTTGGTCCCCATTGAAAGACTTTGGCTGATTTCAGCACTTCAAAGAATGGCAAGTTCCTTTCTGTTGATCTTGAAATAAATCTATTCAATGAGGCCAACCTTCCTGTCAATCTCTGGGCGCCTTTTCTTGACTTCGGTGGCTCCATCCGAAGTATAGCTTCTATCTTGTTTGGGTTAGCTTCAATTCCATTTGTTGACACAAGACACCCAAGAAATTTTCCCTTCTTCACTCCGAAGACACATTTCTCTGGGTTAAACTTGAGGCCGACCTTTCTAAAATTGGCAAATGTTTCTTGTAAATCAGTGAAGTGATTTTTTTGCTTGATACTTTTCACTATGATATCATCGACATATGTTAGAACATTCCTGTCAATCTGAGAGCAAACGACTTTGGCAGTCATCCTGTTGAAGCTTCCTCCAGCATTCTTGAGCCCCTCGGGCATCCGAAGGTACCAGTAGGTCCCACTAGGGGTTATGAAGCTTGTCTTAGGCTCGTCTTCCTTCTTCATCCAGATTTGATGATAACTTGAATAGCAATCCAATAGACTCATGAGCTCCGAAGTAGCTGCTGCATGCACTAGGGAATCTATTCTTCACAAAGGGAACTCATCCTTCGGACATGCCTTATTCAGATCCGTAAAATCAATGCACATCCTCCACTTTCCATTAGCCTCCTTCACCAACACAGTATTGGCTAACCACTCTGGATATGTCACCTCTCTAATTACTCCGGCACTCAGGAGTCTTTTGACTTTGTTTCTTGCACCTTCAGCTTTGTCATCGGACATCTTCCAAAGCTTTTACTTCCTTGGCCTGGTAGCCGGATCTACATTAAGTGAATGCTCAATGACATCTCTGTTGACACCACAAAGATCAATAGTCAACCAAGCAAATACATCCTTGTTGTTGAACAGAAACCTCAACAAAGTTTTTTCTTGTTCACCAGACAATTGAGACCCTAGCAACACCTTTTTCTCTCCTATGTCTTCACACAGAAGCATGGGCTTCGGCTGATCTGCTGAGGCAGCCTTATCTCTTTTATGCTTATATTGTTGATGAGCTTCGGCTTCATCTATGTTATGGATGGCCTTTGAATCTGTCTAGTTCCCTTTGGCCCTTCTAGCAGCCTCTTGACTCCCATGCACAGCGATAGGACCTTGGTCAGAAGGTATCTTCATGCACAAATATACTAGGTGAAGCATTGCTTCGAAGGCGTTCAACGTCCCTCGACCAATGATTGCATTGTAAGGATAATCGATATCAACAATGTCGAATACAACTTGCTATGTTCTTTTGTTGTGAACATATCCGAAGGTGATTGGCATTGTTATCTTCCCGAGTGCCACTATCTACCTTCCTTCGAAGCCACATAAGGGTTGTGTTGCGTCATGTATCTTGTCATCCTGCTCCTGCATCTGCCTGAAGGCTTCTGCAAAGATGATATCTGCTGCACTGCAAGTGTCTACAAGGACATTGTGAACTAGAAACCCCTTGATAACACAAGATATAACCATTGCATCATTGTGAGGGTAGTCCTTGAGCTGAAGGTCCTCCTAAGAGAAGGTGATTGGTATTTGATACCACTTGGACTTAATGAAGGGTCCCTACACTCCAACATGTTGTACTCTTCTTTGTGTCTCCTTCTTCTGCTTCTTATTATCTAGGTTAGAACTTGAACCGCCTGTGATTGGGAGCACTAGCTTCGTAGCCGAAGGTGCCATGGTTTGGGTTCTTTGCGTAGCCATTGTCACGGTCGTGGAAGTGAGTTCACCGAAGGTGGGCGCCAATGTTGGTCACTTGTTCTTAAATGCTATGAATTAGGAACAAGGCAACACAATTGTTAAATATCAAGGACCTTCATCCTCCGAAGCATTGGATCCTCTCGGACACAATGATCATCAGACGAAGGTCATGAAGGACATGCCTTCATCATCTTGTGGATAAATAATAATCCATAAAGATAATAAATATAATTCATTAGTTCATTCACATTCGTATTTCATAATACACACATGAATATTAACAAAGCTCATATCATATTGATACCTTCGACTTGTTCGAAGATGTTGATGCAAGAGTGATTACAATCCAGCGTGAAAAGTACGGTGCTAATGTTCATCTATTTATAGGCACAGGACACAGCCTAGGTAAAAATACATTTATGACCTTAAACATTTGTTCATAATTGTAACACAAATCACTAGGGACTAGCTAGTCTTTTCATCCTCTGTTTGGTTTAAGTAGAAGCTAGTGGCAGCTTTGGCGCTTGCCATCGTTGCATCCAGACGAGATCTTCATCTTAAGGAGCTTCGGTAGAGAAAAAGGAAGTCTTCAGTACCACTCTGCCGATGGTTTTTGTCTTGAGGACCTTTAGCAGAGAAGAAGACCCCCAACATGCCCCATGCTCTCTGATTGGTTTTTCCGTCCCTCTTAGCTACTACCTGTGGATCCTAGCGCCCACACAGCCGCACAAAAAGTGTAGAGTGAGCACTCAAACCCACACTCCCAGCTTAGGAAATTTGGGGCTAACCATTAGACCACACGTACCTTTGTGTTTAGAAATAAACAATAATTATATTTGAATAAATACTAATACCTATTTATATGGTATATAAAAACCATAGTAAAGCATGAGCAACTGCCTAGTCTTCACTATATTAAAGCACAAGTTTCAACGGTCGTCTCGCATCATATTTTTACAAAGAACCCCTTTCATTTCTTCAAAATCAATCCACGATCCCAGATTATATCTCATCGGAGACTAGTGTATATATATACACTACTTCTTAAGCACATAACGTAGGCGTCCACATCCGTCCATGGCGCATGTTCTGCCCCCGTGCTCACAGCTGCACCACAGCTCGATGCCTGCAGCATGCTCCTGCCTGCTATACGTCTATACCACGCCCAAAGTGCAGAAGCACCCTCGTGCACAAAATCAGGCTGCAGCGCCATCACCCACCAGCTCCTGCCTTCCCCTTCTACCTCCTACTCCTGCCTTCCATAATATCCATGTGACGCCTTCTATGGAGAGAGCGCCAAATCCGACGCCACCATCTGCACTCCCTTCCTTACACGGCGATTTGCGCTCTCCACCCACCCACGTCTGGCGCTCCACGCTGGTAGGAGACCGCGCCTAATCCGATGCCACCATCTACACTGATCCAAATCTGCCCTTCCGTCTTCGGCGCAGAGAGGAAAATGGACGGCAATCCCATCCTTCAGTGGCCTCCCATCCTTACGCGGTAGAGGTGGTTGTAACACCCCAGGTGTTACTGTACGTAAACAACGAATATGGACGTAAGTACGGGAATATTAATGAGAATAACAGTCTCTCTATCGTAATCTATTTCGTCTGTCGTGATGTTCGACATCGTTTTTATTTTTATCTATCCGGGCTCTTCCTAAAATTCGTGATGTTCGGAACATAGTTGTTCCGAAAATCGATGCGTCCGGTGATTATTTAAAATTTATCGTTCGCGCAAATACGAATTTGGAAGTTTAGTCCAGTCCTCCGATTTTATCTCAAACAGATTAAGTAGAACTCGACGACTAAGTTTTCGGTGTAAAATAATTTAGTCCCCTTTTGTCATCCGTGACATCGCGTCTACAGATTTTTAATTGAATTGTTCTCTAATCGAATGTTTGAATAGCGAACGGAATTCGTCTAAAGTCAACTGAATCAAATGCAGATTAAAATACCGAAGCCGAAATCCGTTTAATTTAGTTCATTGCTTTTCGCCTCGATCTAAATCTTCAAAAAGTGATTAATAGTACAAATTCATCTGACTTTAAAGTATTCACCAAATCAAATCTTATCTAAATATTGAATTTGAAATTGTTTTGGTTGCCTCTTTTAAACCGAAAAATCAAAATGTATTGGTATATAAAAAAAGAAAAGCAGAAATATCTCACGTACGATTTGTGAGAACGTTCATCTCCCTTGGCCTAATCCTCTCCATCAAATGTCGTACCACTCCTTTGAACAGCGCTCCAGCCATCTCTCCTCATGTCTAGAAGACATGGCTCCCTGGGATATTTTTCAGCCACCGCTTAACTTCTCTTCGTAGCCCATCTGCTGCGTTGTGCGTTTGTTCCTATCATGTGAACACCGCCCCTTCACTGATATTTTTTCCAGCCACGCGATATTCTCTCGCCAAGCAGCTCCCTCTGCTGGGCCGTGCTGCATCTTCCCCCAGCCGCAGGCATCCGAGCCACTGGCTTCCCATGGCGCTCGCCCCTCCCTACTCGCTCTCCAGCTCGGCCGCGCGCTCTCCCTGGTACTCTCCTGACGCACGCTCCTCTGCTCAGATCGCGCGCTCCTCCAGCTCGCGGAGCTCCTCCTCTGCCGGCGTTCCTCCCTGCTGTGCCCGTCTCCATGGCGCTCGGCTGCTTCTACTCCCTCTCCGGTTCGCCCATGGAAGCCGCGCCCTGGCCAAGCTCCCTGCGCGCCGCGGAGCTCCAGCTCCAGCTCCAACTCGTTTCTCCCTCGTCTCTTTGGCTGTGTGCGCGAGCTCGCTGGCCGTACGCTCGCCCAGCTCGGAGCTCCCTGCTCGGCGTCCATCTCTGCTCGCCGGGGTACTCCTTCCTGCTCGTCGCGCCCATGGTCGAGCCTGGCCCGCGCCTTCCCTGTCCTTTGCACGCGCACAGTTCGCCCCAACTCCCGTCCGTAGTGGTCGCCAGTCGTCGACCCTGCTCGGATTCCATCTCGCCAGCACCTGCTCCTAATCGACGCTTGCTCGGATTCACGTCCCTGCGCTCAGCCTGCTCGTCGTGGACGCGAGCTGCTGCCCATGTCGAACTCCCCTGCGCGTGCTCTGCTCCCAGCGCCGCGGTTTCCCCCAGCTCGCCTTGCCTCGGGTTGGCACATCCTTGCCGAAGCTCCATGCTCAGTGGGGATGCTCGCTGTTAGCATCACTTCAACCACTCGGCCCTGTACTGGCCCTCGGCCATGCCGTACTACTGAGCACAAGACCGGCCGCCGCACAGCGATGGTGCCCTCCCTACTCTTCTAGACCAACTGCTTGCGCGTGCTGCGCAACATTATGTCCGTGACGCGCGCGCGAAATGGACGCAAAGAAGACGTTGCGTGCGTGTGCTTGTGTCAAGCTTCACAGCACCAGCCATGCCTCTGGCCTTTGGTCGTCGTGCTATGCGCGGGACTGTTCGTAGCTCACCTGTGTGCCCAGCCATCTCGAACCACACAGTCGACTCTTGGCACCACAAGCTTATTTTCCCTTGCGCACATCTCCACAGACCTTGTCTCATCACGCGTGTGCGTTATCGATCTCGTCGTCGTTTCGTGCATCCTCAAGAAATACAAAGCGTCGGGTGAAGACGAAGCTAGCAGCGTGATATTCAACAAGTGCTCGACCAAAAAGCTCGAACAAGTCGTCGATCGTCATCCTCGTCTACGCCAAAGATCAGAGAAGATTAGGCGCAGAAGGAAACAAATCAGTACGCAGCCGGAGAATTCTCGATGTGAATGAAGATGAAGCGTGATTCGACGCAGCACTCACCCTATTTTCGGGGAAATGCTGAGCTGAAAGGCATAGTCGATTTCGTGGTTTCAAGTCGGATTTAATTGATGGTAAGTTGGTTCGTTATTCCGGTCAACTAGGTATATAAATAGATTAAATAGAATTGTTGGTCGCGATAATTGTTATTAATTTAACATACGTATATTGTGATGTTCGATTTAGATAAATCGGTAAATCAAGTTAATTAAGATACACATTTTAAAGGGTTAATTAGATTGTTTCTATAACTATTTAAGTTGTTGGCATTTAATAATAGTGAATCCAGGTTTTACTAAACCTCTGAAAAAAATATGTTACTAAAAATGATAGTGCGTGTTTATAATTTATTCTTGCTTGATAATAAAATTAGATGTGATTGGACAGGAGAAATACACGTGCTATAATAGTATGTATAGTTTATTATTTTGTGATTATTGCGCGTAGTCGGATATTGATAACTAGTGTTTCCATATGAAATTGTACAACGCCTCGCCGCTAGGTGTTTAATTCGCTATCGCGTAGCACTATTTATGTTTTTAATATTCCTGTCTATATGCATTCATGTGCATAATGCATTTCATTCAGGTACGTGAATTAACCACGTGATGCAGAAGACGACCCAAGTCAACCCCAGGATAAGGAGAGATTGGACATCTCTGCAAGACGATGTCGTCAATCGGACGAACCTGAAGATGGACAGACAGAGCAAGTATCGGAACAAAAGTTGATCGCCCAGTGGACGTCATCTAACAAACACTAATGTAGTGTTTATTCCAGGCAAGCCCCGGTGCATGCAACCCCTTTCCTTTTGTTTTTAAATGATTTTTATACACTTTAAGTCTATCGAAATGTGCATTAGGTTTATAGGAGTTGCTTGGAAACCCTTTGATGCATTAGCTACCTTGAAATCCATTCCTGTTATAGATACTTCTGGTGAAGTATCAAATATGATTTACAAAATTGCTTAGCCTTGCCTAGAGGTAAATCTTGCGGATAGAGGTTGTCCTTTGCGTTAATGCCTAGCTCAGGGTTATCCTGAGGAAGGATGGCTTCTGCCTACAAGAATATTTTCATTGGAAGCAATAGTGGGATCTTACTGCAAAGTTCCCTATAATGCTCTTTTCATCCTAAGGAATACAAACAATCCTAAGGATGGAAGTACTTAAATCGGGACTTGGGCTAGGAACAGGTTATGTTCTACCTAGGTTGATTAAGGATTATACTGAATGTAGGCTTGATGATCGAGGACCTTTTAACCGGTCACATGCCTCATCATGGTAAGCTTTGCCTCGGGTAGACTAATACCATAATAAGATAACACGCAATGGGAGTGGAGAGATGGCGAGAGTAGCGTGTACCCTCTGTGGCAAGAGGCTAGACGTTGGTGTATCTATGCTCTCGGTTGGTGTGAACCTGATCTGGTCTTAAGAACCCCGGTGGCGAGTTGACAGATGCAAGGGTTAAGTGCTACATATGTCGTGTGGTTGGAGATCCCCAGCTGGGTATTAATCGATTCGGATCGCCGTTACTTCTCGGACATGAAGACTTGGTCACTGCCCTGCAATCTAAGTCATGGATGGAATCTTGATGAGCAAAAATCATGTTGGATTGATTAATGTGATGGTGAAATTAGACTAGATGCAAACAAGGTCTATTAATACTTAATCTAGCATTAAAATGTTGAAAGTAAGGACTCACTTTAGTAAGCTATTTCTGCAAAAGTATCTAAGTTGATTCTTGCTAAAGCCTTTTCCTTGATTCCTATTTAACTAGCATATCCTTGAGAGTCTTTTCTTTAGTGAGGTAAGTCTTGCTGAGTACTTGAGTACTTAGGGTTTTACCCATTGTTGCTACAGGTTACGAGTCACTTGATTGTGATTGGTGTTAAGCGCCGGTGGGCACGCCTTCTTATAAGTCTAAGTACTTATTCTATACTTCTTATTGAGGATGGTCACTTAAACTAGCATATAATTCAAACTTATAAATAATTTTATAACATTTCAAAGTTTATTACTTTGAATCACTTTGTAACCACTCCGATAAATATAATGTAAACTAGGTCAATGCCCATGCATTGCAACGGGAACATATAAATTAGTCAGGAACCATCTTAGAAGATTTTGCCAACACCTATTCACACAAACAGTAAATTAGTCAGCATTATATTCATTTACGAGAAATTGTTATACAATCACATGAAAAACAACTAATTGTGATTCCTCTTTTCAAGTATTGCTCTAGCTAAATTAGGAACTTGATTCCACACAGGAGGACACATTAAAGAATTTGGTATTCAGAACGGAAAATATAGGAGCACATCGTCGTCAAAATATGAACGCCTTCCAGAGATGGTCTCAAGCAGTACAAAGCAAACTTATACACTGCGTTGTACTCATCAGGAGCATTGTACTCGTCATCTTGTTTCTTGTCAACGCCAAAGCTGATGTCTGAATCCTTTGCAACATCGTCTTCAGTCAAGGATATGCATGAACTGTTTAGTGTTACAGGAGTGTTTTGCTGGTGTGTATATTGCAGACGTGACTGCTAGTTCAGGTGCTTCGCTTCGTTAACTGCAGCAGTGTTTTGACGATAATTAGTAAAAGCTAAAATGAGTGTTATCCTATTAACAACTACTAATACCATGAGCCTTAGTATGACGAGTACATACACTTACATGTATTACATGTATTCTTTAGATGGATAATAATAGATAACCATTCTACTCATTTTTCATATCTGAAGACATCTTAGATGTTAAACTCTTTGCTACTCTCATGTATTACTAAATACTTATAGAAGAATGCGCCAGGAATTGCATGTTCAAGTACACACGAGCAAGCACTCCTGTTGACCGAAGGTTGTTCAGTGAACTGGCATATTCAAGTGGCCACAGTAGCAAGTGTACCACATTGGTGATTGGTGGATGAAAAGTTGAACGAACACAAATAAGAGAACTTATTGATATTTGTGCTAAACTAACTGATATGTTCCAATATTGCAAGTGCGGACAAGTTATTAATTATTGTAGTCATTTCACAAAGTAATGTTCATGTACGGTGTTTGTGAATGCACAAAAGGAAGCATCTGGCATCTGTTTAGCGATGTAACAAGTGTATAGAATCATTAAGGAAGTGAAAAGCATCACCTGACCATCAGGACCAGTCTGTGTCCATCATATCTGGGTTTGGCCTATACTTCAGGAGGTCTTCCTCATCCGAATGCCCATCCTTCCCATTCGCCTCTGCATTTCCTGATTTCTCTCGAGCAGTGGCATTGTCAACCGCATTGGTGAGCTTCTGGATTTGGTAATCTACCTTCTTGTCACTCGGACAAATCTACAAGAGCGCAGCAGCAGAGCCATGGGTAGAAACCACATGTAGTTTAGCTTCATTCTCCAGTACCAAAAGTATCATCAACTCACATATTGTAAAGTTGATAACAAAGCGTGCAAGTTGCCCTGTTTTCCAGTAGACCACCTCTTAATTTCAAAGTCTAAAGTGTCTCCAATTCTCTGTAATACACAATGTCCAAACAAACAAGTGGGTTGTTAGCATCCAAGCAAGTGTAGTTAAAGGACCAAGGCATGCTGTAATCACGGGCTGAAAATGTGGTGAGATATGAAAGCTGAAAACAATTTTAGATAATAACAAATGTTGGTGAGATATGCTATAATCAAAGGTGAGCTGTTACTTGGTCTATTTCATCTCTGAAATGAACACCAGAGTGTAGACTATTTTGAGTGTTGACATGGACTAAAGCAAGCATAATCAAGTTGATATGGATATGAAAAGCATATGTACTTACATCTCTCTCAGCCTGCTCCTTGTGAGCTTTTGCATATATCGTTCATTCTTCTTAGCCCAAGATTTTCATCCGAGACCATCACAAATCAAAAAGTGCCACAGCGAAGAACAATCCACTTCGAGATTGAAACCTGCCTCTTCTTGTTTTGCCCTGCTTCACCTATAATATAACACAAAGTCAGTAAATATATCTTACAACCCAACATAAAAAGGATAAATAAGAATTACCGTGCCCATCAAAGAATCTATAATGATAACAATCTACAACACAACAAGCAGTAGAAAATAAACACAATGATGCATGACAACAATCTACACCTATATGAAATCAAAATGCATGCATAAATTAGGAAGCATCAAATACAATAATGTTGGAAAGAGAAACTAATAAAAATTTTGAAGTGAAAACCACAGTGAGGCAGTGAGCAGATTTATTATAATCTCACAAAATAGAGGAAAACTTCAAACAGCCCCAACCTTACATTTCAGTTTGCACCGATTAGGTAATACTCACTAAAATAAATAAGGAATCTTACCGAGGGTTCTAGAGGATATAAGAAACTGATAACAGTGTCATTCTCGTCTTCAAGAGGTTGCAGCAGCATATAGTCTGCAGAGATGATAGACACAATTTGTACACAGATGATGATTACTCAGAAAAATATACATTTAGTGGGAGCCACCAGTACTGGGTCTGTCCTTTTTAAATTATCTAGCAGTGCAAGATCAACATTGAGGAAATGGCCAAACATATCTTCCAATGCTCGACAGTAAAGAACCTTTGTTTTCAGCAAATGTTGATAGCTTACGTGATGGAATGGACAAATATTAATTTGCAAATAACAAATAGAATAGCATCCATAGCATATACCTCCTTCGTAATTTAGATATTCAGTGACACAAATGGTCTTCATCATTGTCCAATTTTCACCAGTTCCTTGTAGTGTTGAAGGAAACATGATCTAAAAGCACCTTCAAATCAATAAGCATTTCACAAAAAAGAGTGCTTGCAAGAAATGAGAGTTCGCAAGTGCCACAAATATAGTATTGAAATAAAGTTTTACTATTCACACTATAGGGAGACCAAAGACGAGACTAGATTCTTATGTATCATGCAACAAATTGTCTAGAAAAAAAGATTAGCAACAACCTACTTGCTTGATGAATGCTGTTTGTAGCATTTGAGCTACAGTATTGTGCTATTTCAAATAGATGAATTGCGCTCAAAAAAAGGAAAGAAGAGATCATCTATTATTGAAGGAAGCAAAGATTCATCAAAACCATCCAAGCAAGTTAGTGGAACAGAAGTCTTCCGTTTTAAGCTAATAAATCATGCAAAATGAATGCACATTTAGGTCAACTAAGTGGTGTTAGTTGCAAACCCTATATAGTCAAGGAAATATATAAGCCACAAATATAAAGTTCCATAAAAATCATTATTTACTTGTTAGAATTACCTGTAGCTTGACAATTCTCTGGCAGAAATGGCATTGGACGACGCAGTACTTACAAGAGGGAAATGCATTAGACAGAAGCATAGAACCAAACAGTACTCACCAGTGATGAAGCAGCTGAACATCTTCTCAAGCGCCATGGAGAGGTCCTCGTAGCTAGAGTACATCTTGATGTCCACCATCTTGAGGTAGGGCGCGTCGTCCATGCTGACCTTCATGTACATGGTCTGAGCTGTGGACGCGGCGTCCTCTGCCGGTGCCTTTCTCCTGGAGGAGCTCGCGGCGAGGGTGTTCTTTCGGTAGTCCTGCACGAGTGGCCATCCCACCACCCGCGCTCTGCACAAATCAACATCACCGCATCAGTCAGCTTAGCTCGCAATGACGTACAAGTCCAACTCTGGGCAGAAACGGTAAGGCGTGCCTACGGCGAATATCAAAGCGGGGTCTTACTTGGCGGCCGGCGGCGCGGCGGTGAAGGCCTGCTTGTCATTGGTAGCTCAGGCAGCGACAGGGCGCTGGGCGGGGCCTGGGAAGGCGCGTTTGGCTGAGACATCAGCGGGCACCTTGTGGGAGGTCGGCAGCGGGCCGAGGGTGAGCGAGCAGGATCAGCGCCTGTTGTCCAATTGGATGCCTAGGCTCTCGAGGTCGACCTTGTTAGCACATAGGTAGGACTCGTTCTTCCCCAACGACGACAACGCGCCGCCGGCGCTCGACGCCATCGCGGCCCGAGACCGACTTCCGCCACCGCCGTCGGCTCCTCCTCCTCGTCCACCACGTTGTAAGATGGGGGTCAAAAGGGGCCTGGCACCAAGAGGGCGCATCAGGAGGAAGGGGCCCATTTTGTGGCGAGTCGATGCTGCATTGTTGCCAAAGGAGAACAGAAATCAGAGATCGTACGGACAAGAGGCAGAGAAGTCTCTTGAAGAAAAAGGAACAAAAATGCTATTAAACAAAAAAAACCTTGGATCGTGCATAAACAGGTCGGCCGTAGAGATGCTGGATGCCCAGGATTTTACAGTCGATCATGCCAACCGCATTTCAGCCTGGGCTGGTGTCACCTCTTACTCCACATAACCTAAGTAAGAAAGATTGCGAATTCGAAGCTCATCAGTAATAAAACCTCTTAGCATAAAGAAATGATGAAGTAGAACCTACAAAGAAATGCTTCTCTATGGAGCCAGGAGCTGATGTCTGGTACTCCCAGTCAGGAACATAGATACCATACAACAGGGACTTGTATGTGATCGCCACGACTGCGCCTACGAACAAAATGGCTCGTGATCCTTCCCATAGTGCAGAAAGGGGAGTACTTTTGGTCTAACTAAACTCACAGCTAGTAGCGGTATCGCTTGTGCAAATCGTATCCATAGTCTACATCTTCATCTCCTCTGATCCAAATCTCACAGAGGGCGGTCAGCAGATAAGCTATTGCAATTCTCTGCAATCAAGAATGCGAGGCATCAGTTTTACAAACATACTTACCAAACACCAGTGCCATTACCAACCTACTATTTGTCCCCAAGAGTATGGATCAGGTTATTAAGCATCCTACAACTAATCCACAAGGACCATGGATCTAAACACAGTTCTGGAAGTTTCATAGTTCAGAATAGATAACACATTACATGAAACAGAAACATGTTATGTACCAATATATTATTATACTACAGTTGTCCAAAAAGAAAAGGTCTCATTTCCAAGAAATATCCAAGGAAAGAAAATTTGTGTAGCAAAGAATAAATAATGTATGCAGAAGATTTTGTATTCATCTAACTATGATCTGAATCTGATGACTATCCGGGACCACTGTGTGAGGCAAGCAATCAAGAAACATTTATTATTGCTACATGCATATACACTCCCTGCTCAATAGGGGATGATCATATGGCTGCAGAAGTCATTTAGGACATTGACATGGTATCCAATATAGCACTGTAATTTGTAAAATCCATGAAATCATATTGTCTCAAACAAAAAGAACAATACATTGTGAAAATGTTTGTTTAGTGATGAATAAAGTAATATCAATTCTGTGTTCTTAATCTACATAATTTGTCATGTATTTGTGTGTAACACCCGGCTTTAAGGAACAAAGCCAGGTGCATCTCATACATGCGCCAAGAAGACAACATATATAATAACAGAGTGTATAGAGATAAATGTCAATAACATTAGAGTAATTATTACATAGCGGAAGACTTACAAAAATAAAATATAAATATATAAGGATCGAACTAAAATCCATCCTTGGCGCCAGAAAGTCAACTGGGAGACGACGACCTAGACCTCTCACGAACACAGCGCACATCCACCATACGCCACCTCCAGTGATACCTGTTCCTGACCTGTGGGGGGTGTGAGACAGCAAGGGTGAGCTCACACATGTTCATCGCTCAACAAGTTGTGGGGAATAATGTTGCATGAACTCACCAAAGGTGGGAGTTCATGAAGTGTAAGGCTGATCAACAATAGAGGTTTAAAGCTGAGCATTGCTTTTATATGTTGGTCAAAATTTTATTAGCAATTACTAAGTGTAAGTAAATACCAAACCATAATAAAGTAGTAGAACAAAATTAATAATAAACCCATGCAAATGCAAATGACAAATTGAGTTTAGGTTCCATAATTTAATCATCGGAGAGTCCTGAGCCGCTCATGACCGTGAGCTCGGCTAGTATAGCAGTTTTACACTCTGCAGAGGTTGTACCCTTTACCCACAAGTCGTGTTTCCCATGTCGCCAGGGTTAGCTAGGCCCTTAGACACTACCAAGGTGAATGGCTAGGGATCCACTACGAGGCCTTTACAAAGTTCCACTAGCTTCCGAAAACCCACTACAGTTTATGGGAAGAGCACTTGCAAGAATCCCTCGTCTGACAGCCATTGCAGCAAATCAACCCGAGAACCTCCTTGCATGCAACTCCCCTACTGCCCTTTCCCCTTTCGGGTAAGGTAGTCTTCCACTAGCTTTCCTAATTAGTCAGCCAAGGGGTCCCATTCCTCCCTTGTGGTGGCACGTGTTTCTCAAGTTAAGCTCCATGTTCCAATTAACAATAATACAATGATCTTGACATGAACATAAATAAAATAACAAAATAACTGGAACATGGATATAATAAATGATTATCCCAAGACCATATAAAGCAATAGCAAAAAACTACCCATGTGATTCAGGGGCAAACAAGGTAATGAGATAAACAATCTAGGGTGACCTATTGGGTCCCATCAAAATTAAACCTATGCATGGTAAATGATTATAAAGAACATTATTGGGTAACAAAAGTGAATCAAGGGCACAACTTGCCTGGCACTTGAGAATCCAAGTGACAGGATGAACTTCAGGTGACTCGCAACCGCACTGCTAGTCGTAGCAATACAAACAAACATGGTATAGATAAAATCAACATCACACCAAACATAAGAACAAACTGAATAATAATGATCTATGCATTTGTACGAGACTAACGCAACTTGAACGGATCAAATCGGAGCTAAAACGAATTAGTTATGATTTTCCGAAGTCTGTAAGTGTTTGGTATGGAAATAACTAAGTGATAAATTTTAATCTAGTTGTCATGCTAAAACAGAGTTACCAATTGATAAACATTGTTAATATGAATTTTATGCAACTAGAATGGATCCATTTGGAGCTATAATGAATTTAATATGATTTATCCAAGTTTCTGGAATTGTTTTTATACTAAAAACCTATTTTCTTTATTATTCCTGAATTTCCTAAGAGTTCTGTACCTCAGACATAATTAACAGAGAGTTCGGGGCTTAAACTGCAAATTCCAGGGCACGGTTGTAATTATTTAACACTGTGCGCGGATGGCGGGTTCATTTGAAAAGAGTCTGAGGGCTCTTTTGCAAAAGTCCCAGGACGAAGGGGTATGGGGCTAATTCTGGTCGCACGATCTATAATCGGTGGTTCAGATTAGATCTTGGTGCCCTACGAACCGGTATGCTACCACAGTCACCGGATCCGCAATCAACGGTAAGGATTTTATGTGGGCGAGATTAACCAGAGACCGTTGGATCCAAATCCACGGCACAGATCAATCTGACCCAAGGGTTATTCTGCCTTCTAATCTGCACCGCCCAAAGGGAGATCAACGGCAGACAACCATCTTCCTCCATTGGTTTCGTCGCTATTTTCTCTCCAGCCCACCCTCCGTGGCTGAGCGCCATAGCCGCGGCAGCAAGCTGGTCAGTGCTCACCATTCAAGCCCGAAATACAGCCCGGACGCCACTACACAAATCCTACATGGCCACGATGATCCTACGGTCAGAACGCCGCCTACCCATTACCCGACGGCATCGGCTAGAGCTGTACATGACTCCGGCATGACAGTGCCATAACCGAACACCCAGGCACACACCCAAGCCGTCGGCACTTCGATTCAACAGAAGTTAAGCATAGCATGGTTTGGGGTGAGTCCACGGGGCATGGCCATACCGAAGATTAGGCGTCAAGAGGGTTCCTGCTCACAGCGCACGTCGATCCGGTGATGAAGTACTTCGATGAGGTCCTCGGGCGTGTACCCCTGCACGAGCGCCATCAGGTCGGCGGCGCCGTCGGTGGAGGATGAGAGCACCATAGTGCTCGGCCAGATGATAGGCGATGGCACAGGGTCTTCGGCCGGTGAGATTCTTAGCAGCGCTCTATATCTCTCTCTCTCCGCTGATGCACGCCAGTTCCCCTATATGATTATGGAAGCAAGGAACCTGGCGGCAGGCTTATATAGCCTTAGGATGGAGTCCGCCCCGAGATCCCAGGTCGAGAAGATCCGGGTCCGGCGGCGATAGTTCCGGCGGGCGACTAGGAAGTCGTTGCTTCGACTGTGAGCTAGGGGATGACTTAGGAGTGTGGGGTCCGCCAGCAGGCAACACAAGGAGAGGAGGCACGCGTGCAGTGGGTAGATGACACAGGGGCCTGCCTGCCTGCACTAATTCTCCGGTTTGGGCTGCGTGACAAAAAAATGGAAGTGGGCTGCCCAGGCGCGAGTGGAGCTGAGGAACCGTGGAACTAGGCCAAGGTGCATAGATTTGGCCCAAGAACTGATAAGTTTGATCATTCCCTTTTCTTTTCTATTTCTATTTTCCTCTCTTATTTTCAATCCAATTCAAACCAAGTTTGAATTCTAATTTTTAGTTTTATGCATGAGCAAAACTCCAACATGATGCAACATTCTTTTACTTAGTATTTTTTTTATAGGTAGTTAGAGTTAATCCCATGGTTTGAAATATGCTAAGATGAGAATAACAACACAAGTGATCCAATGACCCTTTTATATTTCTCATTTCTTGTATCTTCTATTGCTCTCACTATTTGGGTATTACAAATCCTACCCCCCTTACAAAGAATCTCGTCCTCGAGATTTAGGAAGGACTAGGGAAAAGATGGGGAGAATCTATTCGTAGTTCTTCTTCTCTTTCCCATGTAGCTTCATCTTCTCCATGGTGACTCCATTGTACTTTGCACATCTTTATCACCTTATTTCTTGTAACTCGAGTCAAAGTATCAAGAATCTTGATAGGATACTCCGTGTAAGTCAAATCACCCTGAACACTGAGCTCTTCCATTGGTAACTGTTCCTCAGGGACAAGGAGACACTTCTTAAGTTGAGACACATGGAATACATTATGCACATCGAATAGATTATCAGGTAGCTCGAGTTGATAGGCCATCTCTCCAACTTGCCTAAAAAAACTCTAAAGGGTCCAATAAAGCGAGGGAACAATTTACCCTTAACATTGAATCTCCTCATTCCACAAAGTGGTGATACCTTGAGGTACACATGATCACCTTCCTCAAATTCCAGTGGTCTTCTTCTATTATCAGCGTAGCTCTTTTGCCTGGTTTGAGCTATCCTCAAGTTCTCCCTGATTATACAGACTTGTTCTTCTGCCTCTTGAATAAGTTCGGGTCCAAAGAATTGTCTTCCCCTAGTCTGATCCAATATAGAGGAGTCCTACACTTCCTGTCATGTAGAGTCTCGAACAATGACTTCTTCGGACTGGCCGGGTAATTATTATTATATGAGAACTCAGCATAAGGTAGACTCTTGTCCCAACTACTACCATGCTGAAGGGCACAAGTTCTCAACATGTCTTCCAATACTTGATTAGTCCTTTCAGTCTGTCCATCAGTATGAGGTAGGCCGAACTAAAATTCAACTTCGTATCCATTTTCTCATGTAAACTTTTCCAAAATCTAGAGGTAAACTATGATCCTCTATCCGAAACGATCTTCTTCGGTACACCGTGTAGAGACACAATCCGAGCCATATATAACTCTATCAATTGAGATACTTTATAAGTAGTCTTGACCGGAATGAAATGAGCCACTTTTGTTAATCTATCCACAATCACCCATATATAGTCATATCCTTTCTGGGTGCGAGGCAATCCAGTAATGAAATCCATATCAATCTCTTCTTACTTCCACTCGGGTAGCTTTAATGGGTGTAGTAGTCCAGCTGGCCTCTGGTGTTTAGCCTTAACTCTTTGACACACATCGCAAATAGCTACATGTGCAGCCACATCTCTCTTCAGTCCATACCACCAGTGCTTCTGCTTCAAATCCTGGTGCATCTTGGTACTACTAGGATGAATAGAATAATCCGAGTCATGGGCTTCCTTCAATATAGTCTCACGAAGGCTATCAATCTCAGGGACACATATCCAATCCTTGAACCATACTGTGCCTTGCTCATCCTTCGTGAATTCCGGACCTCGACCTTCAGTAATCAGATCCTTAATCTCTTGTAGTTTAGCCTCACCAATCTGTCCTTCTGCGGATTTCTTGCTCCAAGGTAGGTTCCACATCAATAGTTACTCCTTCAGTGTGAACAACTATCCCCAGGTTAAGTCTCCTGAAATCCTCAACAATCTCATCGGGTAGCTGGGCAATAATAGCTGAATGAACATGCTCCTTTCGACTCAAGGCATCTGCAACCAAATTTGCCTTGCCCGGGTGATAGTAAATCTCCAAATCATAATCCTTAATAAGCTCCAACCAACGGTGTTGACTAAGGTTGAGATCCTTCTGAGTGAATATATACTTCAAACTCTTATGATCCGTGTATATTTGACACTTGGTTCCCATAATATAATGTCTCCAATTCTTAAGCGCATGCACAATGGCTGCCAGTTCTAAGTCATCAGTGGGGTAGTTCAACTCATGTTTCCGCGTAGATGATCACATGTCCTTCTTGCATAAGTACACATCCCAAGCCTTGGCCGCAGGCATCACAATAAATGTCAAATCCTTTCTATAGATCAGGCATAACCAACACTGGTGGTGACATCAATCTCTTCTTTAATTGATCAAAGCTATCTTGGCACTTCTCAACCCACTTAAACTCTCTTCTCTTCTCCAGTAGTGAGGTGATAGACTTAGCAATCTTAGAAAATCCTTCAATAAATCTCCGATAATATCCTGCAAGCCCCAAAAAAACTCTGGACCTCCGTAACTGTAGTGGGTACGCCCCACTCCATCATCTCCTTGACTTTAGCAGGATCCACTGATATTCCTCCATTAAAAAGATATGTCCAAGAAAGGGCACCTCGCTAATCCAAAAATTGCATTTGCTATACTTCGCATAGAGTTGATTGTCTCGTAGCTTCTGTAGCACCAATCTCAAATGTTCCTCATGATCACTTTCACTCTTGGAATAAATAAGAATATCGTCGATGAACACTACGACGAATCTATCCAGATTATGAACACCTTATTCTTTAGATCCATAAAATAGGCTGGTGCATTAGTTAGTCCAAATGGCGTAACGGTGAACTCATATAAACCATATCGGGTCGATAAAAGTGTCTTGAGAATGTCCGATGGCCTAATCTTCATTTGATGGTATCTCGATCGGAGATCAATCTTCGAGAATACCCTTGCACCTCTCATCCGATTAAATAAATCTTCAATGCGGCGTATTGGATACTTGTTATTCACAGTGACATCATTAAGGGTCCTATAATCCACGCACATCCCTTGTGATCCTTCTTTCTTCTGTACAAATGGAACCGGCGCTCCACAAAGTGAGGAACTCGGACGAATGTACCCAGCCTCTTGTAACTCTGTTAACTGCTTCTTAAGTTCTTTTAACTCTTCTACCGACATCCTGTATGACCGTTTGGGAGTAGTAGTCTCGGGTAAGAGATCAATGACAAACTGAGCTTCCCTACTTGGTAGCATCCCTAATAACTCCTCTGGAAAGACATCCGAAAAATTTCTAACTGCACCGGATGTTGACACCAACAATCTTCCCATCTACTAAGAATGCCGCTAGTCTGATGGTGGTAGTTACTGCAACTTCAACTTCAAATCTTTCTCCTTTGGGACTAGGGAGTTCTATGGTTCCTTTAGTACAGTGTATAAACTGCCTTTGCCTTTCTTAACCATGACATACCAAGGATCACGTCTATAGTGCTCTCTTCTAACACTATAGGGGTAGTCCATCTGGGTTAGAAATACAGGGTAAGAAAGGAAGAATTGTAGACAAGGGGAGTAATTACAAGGAATGTTACTACGGGGGGATTATTAGCTAAGTAGATTAGTGTGTTATCCACTAAAGCTAATACATTACCTTATGGTGGTACATGCTAAGATGCCCGTCTATAATATTTTAATCAATCAAAGAAGCAAATCAGACATTTATCATCAGAACAATCAAACAACATTTTTTAAATATAGAAAATAGTTTTAATTTTTATTTCTTAGGTCTCCTATCTCTTAAAAAGTTCATAAATCTAGGATTCCAAAGTGTGAAATCCATCTTGTCTTAGAGTTGCAAAGATAAGAGTAATCAGAGTATGAAAAGCAGGAGGTGAGACAAGACCAGATGAGATGAGTATAGAATGAATCAAAATAAGGTAAGTAGGTAAGGGTTGTCCATTTCTATCTAGGTTTCGTCCTACAGTCAACATTTCCTCTGATACCACTTCTGTAACACCCGGCTTTAAGGAACAAAGCTAGGTGCATCTCATACATGCGCCAAGAAGACAACATATATAATAGCAGAGTGTATAGAGATAAATGTCAATAACATCAGAGTAATTATTACATAGCGGAAGACTTACAAAAATAAAAGATAAATATATAAGGATCGAACTAAAATCCATCCTTGGCGCCAGAAAGTCAACTGGGAGACGACGACCTAGACCTCTCACGAACACAGCGCACATCCACCATACGCCACCTCCAGTGATACCTGTTCTTGACCTGTGGGGGGTGTGAGACAGCAAGGGTGAGCTCACACATGTTCATCGCTCAACAAGTTGTGGGCAATAATGTGGCATGAACTCACCAAAGGTGGGAGTTCATGAAGTGTAAGGCTGATAAACAATAGAGGTTTAAAGCTGAGCATTGCTTTATAAGTTGGTCAAAATTTTATTAGCAATTACTAAGTGTAAGTAAATACCAAACCATAATAAAGTAGTAGAACAAAATTAATAATAAACCCATGCAAATGCAAATGACAAATTGAGTTTAGGTTCCATAATTTAATCATCGGAGAGTCCTGAGCCGCTCATGACCGTGAGCTCGGCTAGTATAGCGGTTTTACACTCTGCAGAGGTTGTACCCTTTACCCACAAGTCGTGTTTCCCATGTCGCCAGGGTTAGCTAGGCCCTTAGACACTACCAAGGTGAATGGCTAGGGATCCACTACGAGGCCTTTACAAAGTTCCACTAGCTTCCGAAAACCCGCTACAGTTTATGGGAAGAGCACTTGCAAGAATCCCCCGTCTGACCGCCATCGCAGCAAATCAACCCGAGAACCTCCTTGCATGCAACTCCCCTACTGCCCTTGCCCCTTTCGGGTAAGGTAGTCTTCCACTAGCTTTCCTAATTAGTCAGCCAAGGGGTCCCATTCCTCCCTTGTGGTGGCACATGTTTCTCAAGTTAAGCTCCATGTTCCAATTAACAATAATACAATGATCTTGACATGAACATAAATAAAATAACAAAATAACTGGAACATGGATATAATAAATGATTATCCCAAGACCATATAAAGCAATAGCAAAAAACTACCCATGTGATTCAGGGGCAAACAAGGTAATGAGATAAACAATCTAGGGTGACCTATTGGGTCCCATCAAAATTAAACCTATGCATGGTAAATGATTATAAAGAACATTATTGGGTAACAAAAGTGAATCAAGGGCACAACTTGCCTGGCACTTAAGAATCTAGGTGACAGGATGAACTTCAGGTGACTCGCAACCGCACTGCTAGTCGTAGCAATACAAACAAACATGGTATAGATAAAATCAACATCACACCAAACATAAGAACAAACTGAATAATAATGATCTACGCATTTGTACGAGACTAACGCAACTTGAATGGATCAAATCGGAGCTAAAACGAATTAGTTATGATTTTCCGAAGTCTGTAAGTGTTTGGTACGAAAATAACTAAGTGATAAATTTTAACCTAGTTGTCATGCTAAAACAGAGTTACCAATTGATAAACATTGTTAATATGAATTTTATGCAACTAGAATGGATCCATTTGGAGCTATAATGAATTTAATATGATTTATCCATGTTTCTGGAATTGTTTTTTATACTAAAAACCTATTTTCTTTGTTATTCCTGAATTTCCTAAGAGTTCTGTACCTCAGACATAATTAACAGAGAGTTCGGGGCTTAAACTGCAAATTCCAGGGCACGGTTGTAATTATTTAACACTATGCGCGGATGGCGGGTTCATTTGAAAAGAGTCCGAGGGCTCTTTTGCAAAAGTCCCAGGACGAAGGGGTATGGGGCTAATTCTGGCCGCACGATCTATAATCGGTGGTTCAGACTAGATCTTGGTGCCCTACGAACCGGTATGCAACCACAGTCACCGGATCCGCAATCAACAGTAAGGATTTTATGTGGGCGAGATTAACCAGAGACCGTTGGATCCAAATCCATGGCACAGATCAATCTGACCCAAGGGTTGTTCTGCCTTCTAATCTGCACCGCCCAAAGGGAGATCAACGACAGACAGCCATCTTCCTCCACTGGTTTCGTCGCTATTTTCTCTCTAGCCCACCCTCCATGGCTGAGCGCCATAGCCGCGGCAGCAAGCTGGTCAGTGCTCACCATTCAAGCCCGAAATACAGCCCGGATGCCACTACACAAATCCTACACGGCCACGATGATCCTACGGTCAGAACGCCGCCTACCCATTACCCGACGGCATCGGCTAGAGCTGTACATGACTCCGGCATGACAGTGCCATAACCGAACACCCAGGCACACACCCAAGCCGTCGGCACTTCGATTCAACAGAAGTTAAGCATAACATGGTTTGGGGCGAGTCCACGGGGCATGGCCATACCGAAGATTAGGCGTCAAGAGGGTTCCTGCTCACAGCGCACGTCGATCCGGTGTACTTCGATGAGGTCCTCGGGCGTGTACCCCTGCACGAGCGCCATCAGGTCGGCGGCGCCGTCGGTGGAGGACGAGGGCACCATAGTGCTCGGCCAGATGATAGGCGATGGCAGAGGGTCTTCGGCCGGCGAGATTCTTAGCAGCGCTCTATATCTCTCTCTCCGCTGATGCACGCCAGTTCCCCTATATGATTATGGAAGCAAGGAACCCGGCGGCAGGCTTATATAGCCATAGGATGGAGTCCGACCCGAGATCCTAGGCCGAGAAGATCCGGGTCCGGCGGCGATAGTTCCGGTGGGCGACTAGGAAGTCGTTGCTTCGACTGTGAGCTAGGGGATGACTCAGGAGTGTGGGGTCCGCCAGCAGGCAACACAAGGAGAGGAGGCACGCGTGCAGTGGGTAGATGACACGGGGGCCTGCTTGCCTGCACTAATTCTCCAGTTTGGGCTGCGTGACAAAAAAAATGGAAGTGGGCTGCCCAGGCGCGAGTGGAGCTGAGGAACCGTGGAACTAGGCCAAGGTGCATAGATTTGGCCCAAGAACTGATAGGTTTGATCATTCCCTTTTCTTTTCTATTTCTATTTTCCTCTCTTATTTTCAATCCAATTCAAACCAAGTTTGAATTCTAATTTTTAGTTTTATGCACGAGCAAAACTCCAACATGATGCAACATTCTTTTACTTAGTATTTTTTATAGGTAGTCAGAGTTAATCCCATGGTTTGAAATATGCTAAGATGAGAATAACAACACAAGTGATCCAATGACCCTTTTATATTTCTCATTTCTTGTATCTTCTATTGCTCTCACTATTTGGGTATTACATTGTGGCCAAACAAAAAAGCTCAATCAAACCAGTGCACATCCTAAAAAGACTTATATTTACACCTGGAACTTGTAATAAACTAAATTGCATGAGTACACTAAAATTACCTGAAGTAAGATCCGCACGAGCTCAGTGCTGCCATAGCGTGCAGCTTCAAGAAAGCATTAGTCCACATTGTCTGCACCACCCTCTACCAACAACTCTAAAAGGCCTTGTACTGCAGCTGCTGATATTCCTGATGCCCATCCTTGGTCGAAGGTGGTTGAAAAGAGTGTAAGAGGGAAGCATGCAGCATCAAAAGCCTCTGTAAAATCCTTCCTGGTAAGCTCATTATCAGCAAGATCAAGAAATATCTTGAAAGTAGACAACTGAAGCTAAACCTCAATTACAGTGTCGTGGTTTCCTTTGGCCCTAGTCTCTCGAACATGTGAATGCAGCCTGATACACTTTAGAGCCCATTCTGTAAACCTGTGCACCTTTGCACTTGCTTCTGCTTTCAACACCTCATCACTTTGGGATTCTTGAAGTCGTTCATGCAATCTGAAACATACAGAACAATCATTCACAATTTGCCCAAATATGATATTCAAGTTGACTTATTGGATTCGATAAGACTCATGGAATTATAAAGCATGCAATACTTGTAAGTTATGAGCATGTAACCATCGGAGATGTTTCCGACAAACTTACTTCTGGCCCATGAAGCTCACTGCATCAGCAAGGCTAGTCGACCGCCCCCTACATGCTGATACACACGATGCGAGGAATGATGTCCGGAGCGCAGCACAGGTAAAATCTTTTGCGCCCTCAGACACAACCCTTTTGATCAACCCCACAATAGCAAGCAGCTCATCCCTATCACTCAAGAACCAAATCGCATCCACTGCCACACACAGCACATCGTTGAGCCCTTGTGCATCAGCCATTCCTACCAGTCCCTCGGCGCTCTCCCAATCATGGGAGCTCATTGCAAGCTGGAACGACCGGCAAAGCTCAACCCGGTCCTGCCTTGAGAGCTTCCTCTCCTGCGAGCGGACGGTGCAGATTCACCGAAGGCAAAACCAGGGGAGGCAGCCTACCCCTTACAGCCTTAATAGTAGTAAAGATTTTATACAAGTTGACAGGTTTCATCAATTCGACCCTCCACCACTGGTATGTGATGGGGCTACATCTGTAAATCGTTTATTGAAATACTACACTTTACCAATATATATTTACCAAATGAAATACTAACTTCTTTATTTCGAAATTAATGGTGTCTAGAAGAGGGTCAGGTGAATTCTCCTCATGTTCATTCATCAGAGTCAAATTTAGATTCTTGTATCCTCTCAGATTTGGACATGGGAGTTAAAATTAAGGTTTTTATCTCCTGGTTTTGAGAGAAGAAAAACTCCCATCTTGGAGCGGAGTAAAATTGCCCAAACTTTGGGTGGCAACATCTCTTATTATCGTTTTAGAACAGCGCCCTTTCTTTGAATCTTTACCTGTTGGGAAACATAGAAAAAACACGCGGAAAGTCTCATCAGATCTCTGTGGTTTCCAAATGAAATCTCTACCTGATCGCCTGGAAAGAAATTATCAGCACACAAGAGAGAAGTAAAGAAACCAACGTGTCTTTTTCTCTTTTAAGAGATCATAACTGCAAAAACAAAAGCAAAAGCTAGACAAGGGGGAAATTTGTAGAGGGATCAAACAACATTAAGCTGATGGATGGATTTGAAATGAGCAGTAGTATATAGATAAGGAGACAGGGGGCGAGAATCGTACCATGTCGGCCTTGAGGAAGACGGTCTTTCCGAGCACGATGACGGATCCGGACTCGTCGAGCGCGCGCGCGACGGAGGGGCCCACGTCCGGACCGGCGGTGTCACAGCAGAGGCGCAGGAAGTCGGCGTATGGCACGGCACCGGCGCCAGACTCCCGAATCCGCGCGCGCCGCCTCCATCTGCGTGGCTCGCAGCACCTTGCGCGCCTCCTCCACCATGAGGCTCACCACAGGCAGCGCCGCGTCCGGCTCCCGCTTGGCCGGCGCCAGCGCCGGCACGGACGGCACGAGGCCGTCGAGGTTGATCCGCGGGAACGCGACGCCGACATCGAGGTCCCGGATCCGGTCGGCTAGGGGCATGAAGCGATTGGGCGACACGGCGGTGTGGAATGCCGGCTGCTCCTGCAGGAACCGCCGGATCCCGAACGTTGTCGGCGCTCAACCGCACGGCGGCAAGGAGGAGGAGCGGAGCAGTGGTGTGGCGGAACCGCTCGAATTATTCCAACTTAAGTGCTTGAGTCCCACCTTAGAGGCTAGACCACACTTAAATAGGAATAACCCGTCAATCCCTCGGATCTAGTCTGACGAGGCCACTGACAGGATCAAGTACCACAGTCTCACTCGATGGTGAGTCACAGAGCAAATACAATAAAGCATAAAACCTTACATTGAAGAGTATTAAACTTATTACATCATCATCGGAGTTTTAACAAAAGTAGTCATCATTGTTCGAAGTGCAGCGGAATAAAACTAACGATAAATAAACAGAGAGATGGGGAAGCATGTCCCATCACTCCTCATGCTCCTCCTCTGCCGAGGCAGGGTCCCACTCGACTGTCCAACCCAGTGGCAAGGTGGACGGCCAAGTCACTCCAGCAACCATGTCCTCCAGAGAACCAGTAAAATTATGCCACAAGCAAGGCTGAGTATACTAATACTCAGCTAGACTTACCCGGTGTGAGGAGTCTACTCCTCTACCTCTAGACATGCAGCTGTTTGGCTGTGGGTTTGGTTGCCAAAAGCACTAGCTGAGTTTATAAATCAAGTTTTAGCTTTGTCAAGTTTTAGTGTGACCCTCTTAAGACTAGAGGTGTACTATCTACTCATTCATGGTAGCAAGCAAATTTAGCAATCAACATCTTTGTCACATCATCACATTTCCACTTGTTACTCAATGCAGTACAATGGATCAAGCAGTCTCATTAGCTGCGAGAAGCAGACGATTTGAATCGAGTTTTTATCCTTGCAAGGTAAACCTAAACATACGACGTGGCGAGGCACTCCGTCCCCACACACATCAACCGTCCCCATCGATTCCCCGTCAGCAGAGAAGGGCTCACCGCCTTGGCGTACAATGCCTCGCTGACCCCGACTGCCGTCGTGCAGTGACCGCACTTGTACCCACCATAACCGGAATGGGAGACCACGTCTCAGGTCGCGTGAGGAGGGCAATCTACTGCCAGGTTCAATCAGGTACTAGGCTTACCGATTTACCATATTTCTCGGCATATGTTTAGTACGTTCAAACGCTTGACACAGGTATCCGCATGTTAAATCCTTATTCCAATTTCATCTTGTAGACATCGTAACCCCCCATGGGTCCGAGTCCACAGACCCTTATCATTCTGTTATCAAGGTGGATACAATCAACTTTCGTGACCTCGCGCGAGTGCTAGAAAAATCACTTGACTTCTACCGAGATCCCTATTTAGCAAAGCAGCTACTCGACCTAGCATACTAGTATCCATTTCAACAAGGGTTCCTGAGTTCATGCAACTAGGTTTTCAACCAACTCCTACACTTAAGTGCACAATACAAGCCTACAAACATTAAGTGTAGTAAAATATCATATAGAACAGGTTATGCATAAAACCGGGGCTTGCCTTCCAAAGCTGGGGCAGGCTCTGGTGCTGGATCTGGGGCTACCTCCTGAGCAGCTCCTTGCTCCGGCACGAGGACGTACTCTCCGTCGGCGAGGTTGCAATCTATCGAATGCAATGAATAAGAATATGTATGCCATAATTATGCAGGATTTAATCATCATTATGCTAAGTGAAGAAAAACTAAGTTAGTTAGTAATTTAGGGTTTTCCGGTTATACGTGGCTCTTTAGTGGTTTATGCTTATCTATTTTAGGTTTGGGTTTTGCCCAAGGATAAGCATAGGGAATTGAACTTGGATTTCCCTTAGATGTTTTAGTAGACAAATGAGGGATTTTGTTGGTTGGGTTAAAATGACATTACTCTCCATTATTAATTTCCCTTTTTCATTTTCTATTTATGAATTCTAGGGTGGGTTTGAACTACAACAGTGGTTTAACTTTTTCCAAAAATTCTCTAAAAATTACAGTGGGTTACTATTGGTCATTGTAGTTTGTCCTATAAAATTGAGGTGAAAACTAATTCAGATATTACTTGTGCAAAATTAACAAGAATAAGTTTAAAAGGGCATTTTACACTATAGCTGTGATTTAATTGAGGTTTCTGTACCAAGTTGTATTTTTGTCCAAACACATAGGTGGTATTAGGCCTTTGTGTTAAAAATCACAGAAAAAGGCATACTGGATATTTAGTTGTGAATTTCTAAAGTTTTATGCCAAAAAGGTGCTTATAACTAACTTGTTATTTGAACAATATCAAACGACAGATTTCATATTTTTCCCAAGGTTTGGGGTGTTTTCTCCTTGGGGTTATTTTTCTAGGGTTTTTCTAAGTTTTCCTTGTTTTCCTAAAATAAAAGGTATCTCATTTATTCTGTACTAAATAAGGGTATAATAAATTTTTCTATTGAACTATACGGAATAAGTGAACTAACGAAAATGTGGGTGTTCCCTGGTTCTTTATTTAAACCACTTTTATTATTTTCTCTAACCTTAGGCTAAAAATGATTTAAATGGTAAACTCTACCTTAACTTGGTGTACAGAGGGGTTTATTATTTTTGTACAAGTTAGGAAGTGATCAAGCACTTCTCTAATTTTTCTTAACCCTAGTCTAACAGTGTAACTATTTTTCCTTTTATTATTTAGCTTTTGGCCAAATCAATATTTAAATCTAAACTTTAAATTCTTTTGCAATACTAAGGGGGTTTTGTATTTTTCCTAAGTAGTTCACATTATTTGGAATCAGGCAAAGTTGGTTTGACCAGAATTGGTTGTATAAAACTGAAGTTATGAATTTTGCAAGCTCTGTTTGCATTTAAATTAGAAATATTAAAAAGGTTTCCTGAAAAACCAGTTTACACCGAGGACCCTGGTTCATTCTAAATCAAACCACTCATTTCTACCCCTGCGCCACTATTCCCCTAAGTCACTGACAGTTCAAAAACCCTCCAACCTTTCCTTCCTCTTCCCCGAGGTCCTTCCCCTAATGTAAACAGTACCCGCGGGAAAGAAAAGGGCAGTGCGGCTTACCGGCGGTGAGAGAGGTCCGGCGAGGGGCGGGGTTGGCTTCGGGAGGTTCTAGCGGTCAAAGCGAGGTATGGCTCGACGGCGGGGGTGGCCGAAATTGACCGAAACATGTGCGTAGGCGGGTGATCTCGTCGGCGGCGGGTGTTCCGGCTGAACCACGGCGATCTAGTTCAATTAAAAGGCACGATGAGCTCCATGGGATGAAGTAGAGGCTATGTGCACAAGGAATCGAAGAATGGGGCAGAGATTTACCCGGTCTACGATCACCGGCGGTCGGGTGAAGTCCGGCGACCGTGGACTGGCTTCTCCGGCGAAGCAAAGTCCGATTCCTTGCTCGGGGAGCTTCACCGAGGCATGCACGGTCACTTCCAAGGGTCGGGCATGGCTGGGAAGGGCTCTGCTGGCCGGTCTACGATGGCAGTGGATTGGGTGGCCGCGGGCACGCCGTTGCAGGGCAACGCCGGTGGTTTTCTAGCTCCGGTGAGGTCGAGCGTGCGCGGATGAGTACGGTCGACGCCTGAGGGGGCTTTATAGGCGCGGGCGCGAGCAGGGGACACGGGCATGACTCAGTGCGGCGCGGGGCGCGCGGGGTCGGGCGCGAGCGTGCTCTGACGCGCTCAGAGTGCGTCGAACACGTGGAAGTGTTCTTCTGCCCGTGTTCAACAGCTCGACGAGATCGCTAGCGTGCGAATCTTGGCAAAAATCCGGCGCAGGCCTCCTCCTGGCACCTAGGGCTATCTCTTGTATGTGAGTCCTCATGGCAGATATGCCCTAGGTAGGGAGATATGCGGACGCCAAATCTGGCTTGTCCCTCTGCCCACCTCGCGACAAAAGCCATGCCAAATCATGTCAAATGCCTAGGGCTCGATTTCAACTTTTCCAGGGGGTGCCTTAGGTGGTATGCCACATTTTTGGTATACAACTTAGGTGGTTTTGGTGCCATCTACTTAGTGAACATGGTGGATCTTTAGATTAGGTTCAAAATTTGACTTAGATTGAATTAGAGAGCTCTAGCTCTCTCTCCACTTAAGGAATGGATTTGGGGTTCTTTAAGGGGTCTTTTTGCAATGTTTCCTCTTTGTATTTTGTAGATTATAATGTTACTTAATCTTTGGCTAAAGGTTAACTCATGATTTGCACATTTGCTTAACCTTCCCCCCCTTTACCAGGGTTTTGGGAGTTAAGAGCTTAAGGATGGTCTAGGGTTTATTCTTCTCTTTCCCAAGGTGATAATTACATAAATGCTTGGGTAGTGCTTTTGGTCATTAACATTCTTGGTTAATACATGGTTCTTAAGGTTTTAGGGCTCCCTCTCCTCCACTTAACCACATGAGATAACATGTCATGGGTGCAAGTAGGGAGTCAGGGCCTTGGTAACACATGGGTGTTACAGCCCTCCCTCCTTAAAGGAATCTCATCCCGAGATTTTAGGTAGAGTCCCTTGGAGGGGTGCCATGAAGGTGTGCTGATGTGTGGTTTCTTCCTTTATCCAAGTTTCTCTAGTTAACTGCTCTTTGAATGTCATTCTCTTTGCAACTTCAGAAGGAAGTCCTTTTTGAGTCATTTTTAGAGTTTACATTACCTTTAACATCTAAGTTTTTCTTATATTTAGATTCAAAGGGCAGGTGGGGGTGGGGTTTTGGGTTACGTACCGACTCCTTTGGGCAGAAAGTCGAGGAAGCGAGAACGTAGAAAATCCTCAGTCTCCCATGTAGCTTCTTCTACTGAATGGTGGCTCCACTGCACCTTATACATTCTGATCGATTTGGCCCGAGTTGATCTCTCCTTTTGATCCAGCACTTTGATGGGGTGTTCCTGATAAGACAAGTCTGGTTCTATCTCAATTTCTGGTTCAGGTAATACTTCAGTGGGTAAGCGGACACACTTCCGTAGCTGAGATACATGGAACACACTATGAACTGCTGACATGTGGGGTGGCAAGTCCAACTGATAGGCTACGGGTCCGCAAGTGGCTTTGATCTCATAGGGTCCAATGTAGCGAGGAGCTAACTTGCCCTTGATTCCAAATCTCTGGACACCTTTGGTGGGTAATACCTTAAGATAAACATGATCTCCCACTTCAAACTGTAGAGGCTTCCTTCTCTTGTCATGATAGCTCTTTTGCCTGGCCTGAGCAGCTTCTAGGTTCTTCGTAATAACTCTGACCTTTTCCTCTGCTTCAAGCACCAAGTCCGGTCCAAATATTTCCCTCTCTCCCGCTTGAGACTGTAAGGCCCAAAATCTGTATAAGAAAAAAAAATATAATAATAAAATAAATACATGAAGGAATGAAATAGAAAATTCAGATATCTCAAATTATACCTGAATGTTGAAAATTGAGGACTGAATTTTGGAAGCCAAGAATTGTTTTAGAAAACAAGTAGTAGAAAGGTTTTCAATTCAACTAAATGACCACTCATTTCATTAAATGAAGCACTATAGGCATTTCATACTTATGAATATATGGTGAAACATGTTAATAAAAATGTCATAATTTAAACTTGTGACCTCAAAGAGTAAATAAAATTAAAGAAAAGAGAAGTAATATGAAAACATGAGTAATATATTTGAATAAATATTCTCAAACCAAATACTTTTAATTGCACCAAAATGAACCAATTACAAGTTTGAATTAAATTGGCATTCTAAATTTGAATTTGTGAAAGAATGGAGAAAGAGAAGAAAATGTATGGACAAATAAATAAATAAATAAAATAATATTATAAGCAAAATTGTACCCTTAATCTGAGGGAGCTTTACCACATTGTAAATTTGAATTTTGAATTTTGAACTCCAAACTCAAAGGGGAAAAAAAACAAAACAAAAGGTAAAATAAAAAGAATAAAAAAAAAAGAGAAAACGCCGCCTGGGCCGGGAAAACCGATTTCGGCCCACTATCCCAGCCCTCGCTCGCGGTCCAGCGCCTCCCCGTGGTCTAGCCTCTGCGCACTCGGGCCCGCTCGTCAGGGGGGGTATCTCGCCTCCGTCTTCTTCGCGCGTCGGGCGCAACGGATTGCCCGAGCTCGGCGGAGCTCGCCCGACAAAGCCGATTCGCGTTGACCACGCAGGGGGGGGATAAATGCTTGGGTCGCGACCATCCTTCGCTAGAACCTCCTCCTTGTGTGTGCTGTATGCCGCGTAAGCCCAGGGCATCACGCAGGGAGCCTCGTCGGATGAGAGAGATAGAGAAAGAGGATCGGCCGCCACCGCTGTATTCCGGCCCATCGTCAATCTGGCCGACTGGTTGGGTCGTGGTAGTACGCCGTGGTTCATGGATCGCGTATTAGCATCTGGGAGGACTCGGGGATCACCGTGCAGTTCGGAATTCGTCGCCGATGTACGTCGTCGCCGCGGTGTCGCCTCGTGTCGTGGTCGGAGTCTACGACTGCCCTTTTGCCGGTAAGAACCCACTTATGCCGTTCGCCCGTCCTTCCTTTTTGCGTAGAGCCCGTCAGGATGAAGCTTTGTGCCCGGGGGCTGGTCTTCCTGTGTCCGACAATGGCGCCGCCGGCTGGGCGGGACATGCCGGCGGCCAGCGTGGGGGGGGGGGGGGGAAGGAAGAAGGTGTCCGCGGCCGCTAGATCTAGATGAACGGTCAGGATTAGGTTATAGGATGAGACCTGTGTGAACCGCACGATCTTAATCCTACGCGCGGTATTGGTTTTCGCGACTTTAAATCTACGACGTTGATCTTTGATCCAACGGGTACGATTGTGTACCGGTTCGGAGTGGGAAAGATTTAATCTGGGCCGTCCAAACCTAATCCGATGGCTCTGAAACGCAGATACCCCTTCGTGATGGCCGTTTTGCTAAAGAGCCCCTCGGGTTTTACTGAATCAACCCGCCGTCCACCTTGGGATTTTCTGAGTCTTAGGAATTTTTGCGCGCCAGCCCCTGTGCTTCATTGATATTGAGGCCCGATCCTGAGATCATTTAATTTGAATAAATAAAATAGAAAATAGATTTTTAATATGAAAATAATTACTAGAACTTAGATAATTCATAGAAAATTCATTTTAGCTCCAAATTGAACCATTCCAGTTTCTAAAATTTTGTAATAATATTCTTCATCATTTAGTGTCTCTGTTTTGACATGAACTCTGTCAGGAAATTTATTTATCATTTAATCATATTTTAATCACATTAAACCTTAGGAAAATCATAACTTAAAATCTACAACTCCAAATTTAGTGATTCCAGTTCCTGTGGTTTTATTTTAATGTGTGGATTATTACTGTGTATTTTTTTTCTTATGTTTGGTGTAATGTTAAATTTGCCTATACAATGTTTGTTTGTATTGCTACGATTAGCAGTGAGGTCACGAGGATCTGAAGATTATCCTGGTACCTGGAATCTCAAGGCCCAGGCAAGTTGTGCCCTTGATCACTTCTTTTCACCTACTCATGTTCTAATTAATCATAATGATCTGCATAGGTTAATTTTGATGGGACCCAATAGGTTACCCTAGTTTGTCTATCTTTATACCTTGTTTACCACTGAACTTTCTGGGTAGTACTTGCTAGTGCTATATGTGGTTTTGGGTATGGAGATACACCATTCATGATTATACTTTTGTTATCAGTTGTTATTTATGATTCATGTTGAGATCATTATGTTAATTGGAACATGGAGAACCACCCGGGAAAACAGTGCTACCATGAGGGTGGAATGGGACGCCCTTGGCTGATTAATTAGGAAAGCTAGTGGAAGACTACCTTACCCGAAAGGGGCAAGGGCAGTAGGGGAGAGGTCAGTGTAGGGAGGCCCTCGGGAGGATTTTGCTGCGATGGCGGTCCTGCAAGGGATTCCTGCACTGGATCTTCCTATAAACTGTAGCGGGTTTTCGGAAGCTAGTGGAACTTTGTAAAGGCCTCGTAGTGGATCCCTAGCCATTCACCTCGGAAGTGTCTAAGGGCTTTGCAAACCCTGGCGACATGGGATACACGACTTGTGGGTAAAGATGCGCAACCTCTGCAGAGTGTAAAACTGGTATACTAGCCGTGCTCACGGTCAAGAGCAGCTCGGACACTCACATGATTAAATGATGGAACTAAATTCAATTTGTCATATGCATTGCATCGCAGGTGAAGTTGTTGTTACTTTTGATCTATTACTTAATTGGGTTTGGTATTTACTTATACTTAGTAACTGCTAATAAAATTTTGACAAACTTTAAAAGCAATGCTCAGCTCTAACCATCTTCTTTGGTAAGCCTTACACTTCACGTGAGCTCCCACCTTTGGCGAGTTCATGCACATTATTCCCCACAACTTGTTGAGCGATGAACGTATGTGAGCTCACTCTTGCTGTCTCACATACACCACAGGTCAAGAACAGGTACTGCAGGATGATGCTTATGGAGGATGCTGCGATGAGTTCGTGAGAGGTCTAGGTCGTCGTCTCCCAGTCAACTCTTGGGTTGCTGGACCGTTGTCTCCTTATAATGTAATTATTTATTTTGTATAGAACTCCTGTTATATATAAAGTTGTGACATTCGATCCTGTGCCACTATACATCATATGTATGAGACTTGGTCCCAGCATACCTGGTGTTTATGTTAACCCCGGGTTTTGGACCCCTAAAATCCGGGTGTTACAGAAGTGGTATCAGAGGAATGTTGACTGTAGGACGAAACCTAGATAGAACTGGACAACCAATACTTACTTATCTTTGCTACTCTGATTCTTTCCTAAACTTTTCTTAATCTTTTCTCATCTATTTCCGCTTCACTCTGATCATTCTTACCTTATCCTTCCAAAGACAAATGTGGATTTCATACTTTGAAATCCTGTGCCTAAAGTGACCTTTAGGAATAGGAGACCTAATCCTAGGAACAAAAACAAAACTATTTTTATAAGTGTCTATGTATTTGAATGTTTGTTCTTATGATATCTGTCTGATTTGGATCTTTGTTTGAGTGTGATGGGTTGTGGAGTAATGTCCACAATTACATCTGCGTATACATAATGCTTATAAAACTAACTAGACAAACTAGATTATCCCTCATTAAAGTATCTAGCCTAACAATATTCATCTCAACTTAAAAGATTCTATCCTACACTCATAGATTTATCTTATCCTAAAAGATCTCATTCTAACCAATTCATCTTATCTTAATAAGATTCTCTCTTATCTTAATAGATTCATCTTATCTTAAAAAGATTTTATCTCATCCTAATAGATCTAACTAATCTCAAAAGATTCTATTCCATCTTATCCTAATAAGCATACTTATCCACCCTAATTTAACAACCATGATCTAATGCGAATTAATTAGATCATATCTGGTCAAACTAGTCATACCAATCTAACCTAGATCCCATCTAACCTAATATGATCTAATCTAAAGTGAGTTGCTTAATGCTGGTACAAAGATTAAGCCATACTCCTAAGTCACTTAAGCCTAAGTTAGTGTCATAGATCAACTCAGCCGTACACTCCCAATATGTTGCACAATCCATTTATGTGAACCTATTGATTAAAAAAAAAATGTCCTACTCATAGACCCAACTACCTTAACTATATCTCCCTAGCTCAAATGAAGACACCAAGATTGGAGACCGAAGAAGATCAACCTCGTTAAGAAAGGACAAACACCAACTCAAATCTTCAAGGATCAAGCAGGATCACCAGATGAGTCAAAAGCCACAATCTAGGATGGAATCTTTCCTTACCCTACACTTTCTTACCTAAACCCATCTATGCTTTAAAGGTATCTTCTATCCTACATAATAAAGTGGACATACATATATACACCCATGCTTTCCTAACCACCAGTTCCACCAAGCTACATAAACATATATATAGATTACGACTATTTGTAAGCTCTAAGTGTTACTTTAGTTAGTAGTTGATAAGATACTATTTTAGTTGGAATAATAAGGTCTAATTGACCCCATGTATTGCTAATAAATTATGCATCATGCCAAGATTTTTCTTTGTGCATATGTTTTGAGATAACCTGGTTATATACCCCTTTTCTTACAAATCTCGAGGACGAGATTATTTTTAAGGGGGGTAGGATTTGTAAGGCCCAAAATCTGTATAAGAAAAAAAAATATAATAATAAAATAAATACATGAAGGAATGAAATAGAAAATTCAGATATCTCAAATTATACCTGAATGTTGAAAATTGAGGACTGAATTTTGGAAGCCAAGAATTGTTTTAGAAAACAAGTAGTAGAAAGGTTTTCAATTCAACTAAATGACCACTCATTTCATTAAATGAAGCACTATAGGCATTTCATACTTATGAATATATGGTGAAACATGTTAATAAAAATGTCATAATTTAAACTTGTGACCTCAAAGAGTAAATAAAATTAAAGAAAAGAGAAGTAATATGAAAACATGAGTAATATATTTGAATGAATATTCTCAAACCAAATACTTTTAATTGCACCAAAATGAACCAATTACAAGTTTGAATTAAATTGGCATTCTAAATTTGAATTTGTGAAAGAATGGAGAAAGAGAAGAAAATGTATGGACAAATAAATAAATAAATAAAATAATATTATAAGCAAAATTGTACCCTTAATCTGAGGGAGCTTTACCACATTGTAAATTTGAATTTTGAATTTTGAACTCCAAACTCAAAGGGGAAAAAAAAACAAAACAAAAGGTAAAATAAAAAGAATAAAAAAAAAGAGAAAACGCCGCCTGGGCCGGGAAAACCGATTTCGGCCCACTATCCCAGCCCTCGCTCGCGGTCCAGCGCCTCCCCGTGGTCTAGCCTCTGCGCACTCGGGCCCGCTCGTCAGGGGGGGTATCTCGCCTCCGTCTTCTTCGCGCGTCGGGCGCAACGGATTGCCCGAGCTCGGCGGAGCTCGCCCGACAAAGCCGATTCGCGTTGACCACGCAGGGGGGGGATAAATGCTTGGGTCGCGACCATCCTTCGCTAGAACCTCCTCCTTGTGTGTGCTGTATGCCGCGTAAGCCCAGGGCATCACGCAGGGAGCCTCGTCGGATGAGAGAGATAGAGAAAGAGGATCGGCCGCCACCGCTGTATTCCGGCCCATCGTCAATCTGGCCGACTGGTTGGGTCGTGGTAGTACGCCGTGGTTCATGGATCGCGTATTAGCATCTGGGAGGACTCGGGGATCACCGTGCAGTTCGGAATTCGTCGCCGATGTACGTCGTCGCCGTGGTGTCGCCTCGTGTCGTGGTCGGAGTCTACGACTGCCCTTTTGCCGGTAAGAACCCACTTATGCCGTTCGCCCGTCCTTCCTTTTTGCGTAGAGCCCGTCAGGATGAAGCTTTGTGCCCGGGGGCTGGTCTTCCTGTGTCCGACAATGGCGCCGCCGGCTGGGCGGGACATGCCGGCGGCCAGCGTGGGGGGGGGAAGGAAGAAGGTGTCCGCGGCCGCTAGATCTAGATGAACGGTCAGGATTAGGTTATAGGATGAGACCTGTGTGAACCGCACGATCTTAATCCTACGCGCGGTATTGGTTTTCGCGACTTTAAATCTACGACGTTGATCTTTGATCCAACGGGTACGATTGTGTACCGGTTCGGAGTGGGAAAGATTTAATCTGGGCCGTCCAAACCTAATCCGATGGCTCTGAAACGCAGATACCCCTTCGTGATGGCCGTTTTGCTAAAGAGCCCCTCGGGTTTTACTGAATCAACCCGCCGTCCACCTTGGGATTTTCTGAGTCTTAGGAATTTTTGCGCGCCAGCCCCTGTGCTTCATTGATATTGAGGCCCGATCCTGAGATCATTTAATTTGAATAAATAAAATAGAAAATAGATTTTTAATATGAAAATAATTACTAGAACTTAGATAATTCATAGAAAATTCATTTTAGCTCCAAATTGAACCATTCCAGTTTCTAAAATTTTGTAATAATATTCTTCATCATTTAGTGTCTCTGTTTTGACATGAACTCTGTCAGGAAATTTATTTATCATTTAATCATATTTTAATCACATTAAACCTTAGGAAAATCATAACTTAAAATCTACAACTCCAAATTTAGTGATTCCAGTTCCTGTGGTTTTATTTTAATGTGTGGATTATTACTGCGTATTTTTTTTCTTATGTTTGGTGTAATGTTAAATTTGCCTATACAATGTTTGTTTGTATTGCTACGATTAGCAGTGAGGTCACGAGGATCTGAAGATTATCCTGGTACCTGGAATCTCAAGGCCCAGGCAAGTTGTGCCCTTGATCACTTCTTTTCACCTACTCATGTTCTAATTAATCATAATGATCTGCATAGGTTAATTTTGATGGGACCCAATAGGTTACCCTAGTTTGTCTATCTTTATACCTTGTTTACCACTGAACTTTCTGGGTAGTACTTGCTAGTGCTATATGTGGTTTTGGGTATGGAGATACACCATTCATGATTATACTTTTGTTATCAGTTGTTATTTATGATTCATGTTGAGATCATTATGTTAATTGGAACATGGAGAACCACCCGGGAAAACAGTGCTACCATGAGGGTGGAATGGGACGCCCTTGGCTGATTAATTAGGAAAGCTAGTGGAAGACTACCTTACCCGAAAGGGGCAAGGGCAGTAGGGGAGAGGTCAGTGTAGGGAGGCCCTCGGGAGGATTTTGCTGCGATGGCGGTCCTGCAAGGGATTCCTGCACTGGATCTTCCTATAAACTGTAGCGGGTTTTCGGAAGCTAGTGGAACTTTGTAAAGGCCTCGTAGTGGATCCCTAGCCATTCACCTCGGAAGTGTCTAAGGGCTTTGCAAACCCTGGCGACATGGGATACACGACTTGTGGGTAAAGATGCGCAACCTCTGCAGAGTGTAAAACTGGTATACTAGCCGTGCTCACGGTCAAGAGCAGCTCGGACACTCACATGATTAAATGATGGAACTAAATTCAATTTGTCATATGCATTGCATCGCAGGTGAAGTTGTTGTTACTTTTGATCTATTACTTAATTGGGTTTGGTATTTACTTATACTTAGTAACTGCTAATAAAATTTTGACCAACTTTAAAAGCAATGCTCAGCTCTAACCATCTTCTTTGGTAAGCCTTACACTTCACGTGAGCTCCCACCTTTGGCGAGTTCATGCACATTATTCCCCACAACTTGTTGAGCGATGAACGTATGTGAGCTCACTCTTGCTGTCTCACATACACCACAGGTCAAGAACAGGTACTGCAGGATGATGCTTATGGAGGATGCTGCGATGAGTTCGTGAGAGGTCTAGGTCGTCGTCTCCCAGTCAACTCTTGGGTTGCTGGACCGTTGTCTCCTTATAATGTAATTATTTATTTTGTATAGAACTCCTGTTATATATAAAGTTGTGACATTCGATCCTGTGCCACTATACATCATATGTATGAGACTTGGTCCCAGCATACCTGGTGTTTATGTTAACCCCGGGTTTTGGACCCCTAAAATCCGGGTGTTACAGAGACCAATTGAGCGGTGTCCTGCACCTTCTCCCATACAAGGCTTCAAAAGGTGTCATTTTTAGACTGTACTGGTAGCTGTTATTGTAGGAGAACTCTGCCAAAGAAAGACACTTGTCCCAGTTTTTACCATAGTGTAGCACACAGGCTCGCAACATGTCTTCGAGGATTTGATTTACTCTTTCTGTCTGGCCATCTGTCTGCGGATGATATGTGGAGCTTCTTATTGCATGGGTCCCAAGTGATTTTTGGAGCTGTTCCCAAAAGCGTACCACAAACAGTGCTCCTCTGTCAGATACAATGGTCTTCGGAATGCCATGCAAACGTACTATTTGATCAACATAGATTTCTGCATATTTCTCGGTCTTGTGGGTGGTATGCACTAGTAAGAAATGAGCTGTCTTGGTCAACCTATCCACAATGACCCAAATAGAATCATGGTGCCGAGAGGTATTGGGCAATGCCACGATAAAATCCATGCAAATATCTTCCCATTTCCAAGATGGTATGGGAAGGGGTTGCAAAGTGCCTGCTACCTTCAGATGGCTAGCCTTGACTCTCTGGCAGGTGTCACACTCAGAGATATACTTAGCAATTTCCCTCTTCATTCTGGTCCACCAGTATAAGGATCTGAGATCATGGTACATATTATTGCTACCCGGGTGCATGGAGAATTTTGAAAGGTGAGCTTCATCCAATATCTTCTTTCTGAGCTCAGGGTCCTTGGGAACAACCAATCAATCTCCGAACCATAGGATTCCTTTGCTGTCCTACCAGAAGCATTTGTATTTTTCTGTTTTCTGCTTGATCATTTCCTTGATAACCTGAACACCCTTGTCTTCAATCTGTGCCTTGACTATTTGCTCTTGTAATGTGGGCTCCACCGAGATATAATCGCTGGCTCCTGAAGAAACAACTTCTAGGTTCAGCTTGCACAACTCATCACACAGGGTGGTGACCTTTGCATCCATGCTCATACAATGGAACTGGGCTTTTCTGCTTAGGGCATCTGCCACAACATTGGCTTTGCCAGGATGGTAATGCACCTCCAAATCATAGTCCTTGATTAGCTCTAACCATCTCCTCTGCCTCATATTAAGATCTGCTTGAGTGAAAATGTATTTGAGGCTCTTATGGTCAGTGTAAATGTAACAGTGAGCTCCCATCAGGCAATGTCTCCATATCTTGAGAGCATGAACCATAGCTGCTAACTCCAGATCATATGTGGGGTAGGTCTGCTCATGGGGTCTGAGTGCTCGGGAGGCATAAGCAATTACTCTATTGTCTTGCATTAAGACACATCACAATCCAGTACCAGAAGCATCGCAATACACTTCAAAGGGCTTGGTGTTATCAGGTTGAGCTAGCACTGGTGCTGTTGTCAAATGTTGCCTTAGTGTATGAAAGGCATCCTCACACTTCTGGCTCCAATCATACTTGACTCCCTTCTTCAACAGTTCGGTCATTGGCTTGGCAATTCTGGAGAAATCCAGAATGAATCATCAATAATACCCTGCCAATCCCAGAAAACTCCGAATCTGTCTCACTGTGGTAGGAGGTTTCCAATCTATTACTTCTTGTACCTTCTCAAGATCAACTGATATCCCATCCTGAGAAATTGTGTGACCCAAGAATTTAATTTCCCTCAGCCATAATTCACATTTAGACAACTTAGCATACAAACGATGATCACGCAGTCGCTGAAGCACGATGTGCAGATGCTCAGTATGCTCGTCTTCATTCTTGGAATAGACTAGAATATCGTTAATTAAAAGGACCACGAATTTGTCCAGCTCTGGCATGAATACTGAGTTCATTAGGTACATGAAATAAGCCGAGGCATTGGTCAGCCCGAAAGACATCACCAAGAATTCATAGAGCCCATATCTGGTAGAGAAAGCCGTCTTCGAAATATCGCTGGCACGGATCTTGATCTAATGGTAGCCCGAGCGAAGGTCTATCTTGGAGAATACCTTGGCTCCCACCAACTGATCAAACAAAACATCAATGCGGGGCAGCGGGTATTTGTTCTTGATGGTCACCGCATTGAGAGGGTGGTAATCGACACACATTCTCAAACTTTCATCCTTCTTCTTTACAAACAAGGCTGGGCATCCCCAAGGTGAAGTACTTGGGCGAATGAACCCCTTGTCCAATAACTCTTGCAGTTGCTTCTTCAATCATGCCAATTCTGCTGGAGGCATCCTATAGGGTCTCTTGGATATGGGGGCAGTTTCGGGTTGCAATTCAGTGGCAAACTCTATGTCTCTATCGGGTGGCATCCCTGGCAACTTATCCAGAAAAACATCTGGGTAGTCACAGACTACTGGGATTCCTTCAACCGGTGACTCTATCATATTGAAAGCACAAGAACGGGTGCAACCCTGATCAGGCAAATATAAAATAGTCTCGCCATATGCAGGGGAGTGAATCTCAATGGCCCTTGCTGCAATATCCAATACTGCCTGATGCCTGGATAACCAATCAGTTCCCAATATGATGTCCACGCTATCCAATCCTAAGATGAGAAGGGTGGTTCTAATCACAAGACTACCCAATTTTATAGGTACTTGCCGGTTGATTTGATTGGTGGCAACCCTGCCTCCTGGTGTTGAAATTGTAATACCCCCATTGGTGTGATGGAAAGGTAGCTGACATTTGGCACTAAATTTGGTACTGATAAAACTGTGTGATGCACCAGAATCAAAAAGAATAATTGCAGGATAATTCAAAACTGTAAAGATACCAGTCATGACGGGTGCTCCCTCGGGAATGTCAGCCATGGTGGTGAAGTTCAGCCTGCCCTGCCTCACTTGCACCTTCTGCCTCTTGCCTTGGTTCTGGTTGGCATTCTGCCCCTGCCTCTGCTGGTTTCTGGGGCAATTCTTGGCATAATGTCCGGTGTTACCACAAGTGAAACACCTGTTGTCATTAGCCTGGCGGTATTGCTGCTGCTGTTGATTGTTCCTCTAAGCTGGAAACTGGGTGCGGTTGGGTGCCTGCTGCTGCTGCTGCTGGGGTCGGATTACCCAACGCCCTTGCTGCTGCTGAGGTCCTCTGCTCTGAGTGTCAGACACGATCCTGAAGCGTTGTGGCTGAGCTGAGGGTCCTGCCATAGGGGTCTTCCTCTTCTTCTCTGCCTGACGAGCTATGATACAATCCTCCTGGGAAATGGCCATGTTGACTAACTCATTATAGCTGTTGGCCCTGACTGTGTTGAGATGGTCACGGAGCTTAGTGCTGAGCCCCCTCCTGAACCTGTCCCTCTTCTTCTCGTCCGTGTCTGCATGATACCCGGCATACTGGCACAGGTCATTAAAGGCCTGAGCATACTGTAATACTGTCCAGTTCCCTTGAGTGAGTGCCAGAAACTCGTTGAGCTTTCGGTCCATAATGCCTGTTGGTATATGGTGACCCCTGAAAGCTGCCGTGAACTCTCTCCAATCCACTTCATGGTCAACTGGTTGCATAGCAAGGTAGTGGTCCCACCATGTCCGCGCGGGTCCACGAAGCTGCTGGGTGGCGAACCTGACCTTAGTCACTTCTGAACAAACTCCATTGAGTAGTGGGAATTTGGATTCCACTACCCTCAGCCATACATTAGCATCAAGTGGGTCCTCTGCCCTGGTGAACAACGGTGGCTGAGTACTGAGGAACTCCTGGTAAGTAGCTGTGGCCGGGTGACGCTAATGGTCACCACCACCATAGTGCTGAGGTGGCGGCTGACGCTGAGCTAGCTGTCTCAAGATCTCGTTCTGCTGAGCCATCAGCTACTGCAGAGTAGGAGGCGGTGGCGGTGGTGGAGGAACGCGCTCATTTTGACCACGACGCGCTCTTCCGGCCATCTGAAAAAATTCATATATATATTCTCAATATCACGTTTTTGAGGTTCAAGGGTCAATCGTGGTGAAAGAGTCAAAAGGGCGAAACCAATATATAGTGCATAATCATAAAAGATTCCACATTATCCAAACTTTTTCCCTTAAATTAAAACTGACAGCATTCACCAACCATGCTTCCAAAAGAGTTTATCACGATTACATCAATAGCCCAAAAGACTCGACTCTATCTAGCCTAGTACCCCAAGGGTGCAAAAGCTAAGCTAGCTTCGAGGAGTCCTACCATCACAGACTTCTAACTCTATCCTTGCGACCTAGTGAGCAAATGTGGCAACACTCGACTCGGGGGAAGGTGGTCTCCCTGAGCCAGCAGTGTCCAAGCTGGAGGGAGGCTCCTCTCCTCCCTCGATGTTGACATCCTCGTTGGCCTCCATGTCCTGGATCTCCTGGTGGTGCATATCTAGGTGCTGATTAGCCTCTGCAAGCTGCTGCTTGGTGTTGATCAACTGATCCTCGAGGACCTCGATGGTGTTCTCCCTCGTCCCCACTAGCTCCTCGAGTTTGTGAATTTCATCTGACAACTGCTCCACTTGTAGATCTTGTTCTACCATCTTAGTGGACAAGTCAACCACAAGCTCCTCTCCGTTATCCAAAGTGATCTTGGTTGCCTCCAACAATGCCATCAGATGGGACATTGCCTCACCACGCATCACCTGCAGACGATACAGGGCATTCATGCACCGCACCGTCAAGTGAGTAGTCTGGCCTGGGTAGATAGCCCAGATATCCTTGGCATGCTCTACTCGGTCCTTCCACATTGGGTCGTCCTCCTTCTCAGCGGGAAACAAGCCAATGGGGTGAGTGGACAGCTCTAAGGGGTGGAATTCACAGAAAGTGGTCAGTCCGTGAAGAGCAATCGCCTCGATAGTGTCACACCCGGTTTTTAGAAGGTACTGAGGAAGAAGCAACCTGGGAGCGTGAAGATGATTTGATGGCCAAGTACCCAGAGCTCTTTGCTAGCCAGCCCTGAATCTCGAGGGCGAGATTCTTTTAAGGGGGATAGGTTTGTAACGCCCCGAATTTTGCAGTTGAATTTTTTCTTTTCTTTACTCGCCAAATTCGGGCGTTACCTTTTCTTTTTCTTTTTCCCCTCGCTAAACCTTGACCTTTTCCAAAGTTTCAGCGGGATTCGGTTTGGAATTCCCGTGTAAAGAAAAACCCTAAATACTTTATGTTGTTTGATGCACCATGCCGAACTATGCATTCTTCGATTGTTTGAAAGTGCAAATGCATTCATCTAGGAAGATCGGATTTCGAAAACAGGGAAATAATCTTTTCTTTTTCTTTCTCTTTCTTTCTCTCTCCCTCTTCCCCTTTCTCTCTCTCCCGCGCCATGGGCTCCTTGGCCGGCCCAGCCGCCCCTTGGCCGGCCCAAGCCCCCTGCGCGCCCCCCTCTTGGGCCCAAAAGGCCCAGCCGCCCCCCCACCCCCCTTTTTTCCCAAAACCCCCTCTCCCTCTCCCTCATTCTCTCCCTCTCTCTCCCCACCGCCGCCCTACCCCCTGCCCTAAGCCACCGCCGCTGCCCCTTGCTCGGCCGCCGCCCCTCGCCGTCGGCCGCCCCCGCCGGTGAGCCCCCCCCCTCCTCCCTCTCTCCCTCCTCTCTCCCTCTCCCCTCCCCCTCCTATCCCCTCGGCAGCCCGGCCGCCTGGCCGCCCTGGCCTGGCCGCCTTGGCCGCGCCCCCAGCCGGCCGCTGCCGCGCCGCCCTGGCCCCGGCCAGCCCCGGCCAGCTCCGGCCAGCCCCCCAGCCCGCCCCCTGCTCGGCCCCAGCCGGCCGCTAGCCAGCCCAGCCGGCCGCTGGCCGCCCCAGCCCGCGCCCGGCCGCCCGCCTGGCCCCCTGGCTGCGCCCCCTGCGCAGGGCCGGTTCAGCCGCCCAGGCCACCGGTTCAACCGCCCGGGCCGGCTCAGCCGCCCTCCCCCGCGCTCGGCCGCCCCAGCCCAGCCGCCCTGCCTAGGGCCGGTTCAACCGCCCTAGGGCCGGTTCAACCGCCCCCCCCCTCTGTTTTTTTATTTTTTTTATTTTATTTTATTTACTCTCTGTTATCATAGCTATTTTATTTTAGGTAGACTAATCATTGTTCATGCTATTGAAATAGGAAGTTTAATTTAGAATTTTGTTGCGCTGGTTGATTCATTTAGTTAATTGTTTATCTCGTTCAATGTTGATCAACTTAAAATGATTAGGTTTCCATTAGTATATATATAACAGAATTCTTTTGTTAAGAACCGATTGTAACTAATCATTAGTGCATAAACTTTAACCCCCTGCGAGACCCTCTCCCGTTTCTTTCTAACCATAACAAATGCGATATGGAATGTCATACTTGATGCATACTCACTTTATTTGTTCCCTTGTATGGTGTACTGTTCTTTTGTATTAAATATGTGGATGTATATATGTTTGCGCTCGCATAGAGAACGATCCGGTCGAAGAGCCCGAGGAATTCGCAGGAGAAGCCCCTGAGCAGCAGTCGGTTGGTGGAGGCAAGTGTCCTTTGACCTATCTCTGTCCTATTCATTCTTTAATTCACCTCCCGCATTACACATTTATACCTAAGGATTGACTAGCTTTTGTTATTCATGTCCTTGTTTACCTATTTGGGTCGGATTATTACTGCTTAGTCTGATGCTATTGCTCAACTCTAATCAATGAACATGATGTGATTATCTATGATACGCTGTTTTCCCCTTCTTATTTATGATTATATTTGTGACCTTCAAGGGGACTCGAGCGGTTTCTCAAGTGCCTCTCCGTAAGGACCTGTTCAATGGATGACCGCCCGGGAAAACAGTGCAACCATGAGGGTGGAATGGGACGCCCTTAGCTGAATAATTAGAGGAACCGGGGTGTAGTTCGCTTAGCCGTTGTGCCGTCAATGGGGCTCGGTGTATGCGGCTCGCTCTGCCAAGGTTGATTTGTCCCTTGGGGAGGAGTGCGGTACATTTAGGAAACCTAACGGGTGGCTACAGCCCCGGGGAATCTTTGTAAAGGCTACGTAGTGAGACCCTGCCTATTCACCTTGGTAGTGTTTAAGGGTTTGATCAGCCCGAGGCAAGAGGGAATCACGGCTTGTGGGTAAAGTGCGCAACCTCTGCAGAGTGTTATGAAACTGATATATCAGCCGTGCTCGCGGTTATGAGCGGCCAAGGGAGCTCCAGAGATTAGTGATACTTGATCAGAGAGACTTTGGTACAGGTGGCAATGAGATTGATGATTCTGGTTATGATTATGGTATTGGTAAGTGGTATTCTTTCCGTTTGGAAAGGATACATTGGGCTAATAACTTGGGTTAATGTTAAAACCTGGCTCTCTACTAGTAAGTAATAACCTGACCAACTAAAAGCAACTGCTTGACTTATCCCCACATAAAGCTAGTCCACTACAGCCAAACGGGATACTTGCTGAGTATGTTGATGTGTACTCACCCTTGCTCTACACACCAATCCCCCCCCAGGTTGTCAGCATTGCAACCACTGCTCAGGAGAAGATGAAGTTGTGGAAGGAGACTTCCAGGAGTTCCAAGACTACGACGAGTTCTAGGTGTGGGTTAGCGGCAACCCCCAGTCGGCTGCCTGTGAAGGCCGCGTTATCTACGTTTCTTTTCCGCACTTTGATTTATTGTAAGAACTATATGGACGTCTCAGACGTATGATGTAATCGACTATTATTTCCCTTTTAATACTATTTGAGCACTGTGTGATGATGTCCATATTATGTAACTGCTATGTACGTGAATAACTGATCCTGGCACGTACATGGTTCGCATTCGGTTTACCTTCTAAAAACCGGGTGTGACAGATAGTGTCCTCAGCCCGGTACCCAAAAGACTCGGAGTCCAGCGAACGCCATCCTGGCTGCAGGGGATGAGGCTCTAGGGTCATCCTCACCCTACAGCGGGGCACTCGATGCTTCTCGAACAGCTGCACCGCGTACTGAGGAGGCGTCATGTAACCAGCTCCCTAAAGCACCTCCCACAAAATATGGGGGAAACCCTCTCGCGCAAGTCCGTCAGTGTGGGACTGTGCATTCCCTTCGTCCGAGGATCCGTGAGAAGTCATCTGTGTACGGTTAAGCATAAGTAAAAGAAAAAGAATTATAAAAATAAAAAGGGATCACAACTCAGCCTCTCTATAACTACGACAATGGTACTGGGGTACTTAGTTTGCCATCAATTTGTATCAAAGTTCTTACCCAATTATCCATTAGTTTAATTAAGGATGCATGCATGCTCGTCCTAAACGACCTCACATCAACTTAGAGGGAATAGGGAAGAACTCCCATCCCTTATAGTAGCCGGTAGGGCTTACTCAAATAGCCACCTAACTACCCCTCTATTATTCTAAGGCTTCACGTCCTAGGTCTATCCTTATCGTCCTGACGATCTATCCAATGCTTGTTTCTAACCAGTTTTACTTTGAAAAAGGATGGTATTTATAGTTTATTGATTCCTCTGTGGTGGTACGAGCTCCGATACCAGCTGTGGCGGAACCGCTCGAATTATTCCAACTTAAGTGCCTGAGTCCCACCTTAGAGGCTAGACCACACTTAAATGGGAATAAACCGTCAATCCCTCGGATCTAGTCCGACGAGGCCACTGACAGGATCAAGTACCACAGTCTCACTCGATGGTGAGTCACAGAGCAAATACAATAAAGCATAAAACCTTACATTGAAGAGTATTAAACTTATTACATCATCATTGGAGTTTTAACAAAAGTAGTCATCATTGTTCGAAGTGCAGCGGAATAAAACTAACGATAAATAAACAGAGAGATGGGGAAGCCTGTCCCATCACTCCTCATGCTCCTCCTCTGCCGAGGCAGGGTCCCACTCGATTGTCCAACCCGGTGGCAAGGTGGACGGCCAAGTCACTCCAGCAACCATGTCCTCTAGAGAACCTGTAAAATTATGCCACAAGCAAGGCTGAGTATACTAATACTCAGCTAGACTTACCCGGTGTGAGGAGTCTAGTCCTCTACCTCTAGACATGCAGCTGTTTGGCTGTGGGTTTGGTTGCCAAAAGCACTAGCTGAGTTTATAAATCAAGTTTTAGCTTTGTCAAGTTTTAGTGTGACTCTCTTAAGACTAGAGGTGTACTATCTACTCATTCATGGTAGCAAGCAAATTTAGCAATCAACATCTTTGTCACATCATCACATTTCCACTTGTTACTCAATGCAGTACAATGGATCAAGCAGTCTCATTAGCTGCGAGAAGGGCTCACCGCCTTGGCGTACAATGCCTCACTGACCCCGACTGCTGTCGTGCAGTGACCGCACTTGTACCCACCATAACCGGAATGGGAGACCACGTCTCAGGTCGCGTGAGGAGGGCAATCTACTGCCAGGTTCAATCAGGTACTAGGCTTACTGATTTACCATATTTCTCGGCATATGTTTAGTACGTTCAAACGCTTGACACAGGTATCTGCACGTTAAATCCTTATTCCAATTTCATCTCGTAGACATCGCAACCCCCCATGGGTCCGAGTCCATAGACCCTTATCATTCTGTTATCAAGGTGGATACAATCAACTTTCCTGACCTCGCGCGAGTGCTAGAAAAATCACTCGACTTCTACCGAGATCCCTATTTAGCAAAGCACCTACTCGACCTAGCATACTAGTATCCATTTCAACAAGGGTTCCTGAGTTCATGCAACTAGGGTTTTAACCAACTCCTACACTTAAGTGCACAATACAAGCCTACAAACATTAAGTGTAGTAAAATATCATATAGAACAGGTTATGCATAAAACCGGGGCTTGCCTTCCAAAGCTGGGGCAGGCTCTGGTGCTGGATCCGGGGCTACCTCCTGAGCAGCTCCTTGCTCCGGCACGAGGACGTACTCTCCGTCGGCGAGGTTGCAATCTATCGAATGCAATGAATAAGAATATGTATGCCATAATTATGCAGGATTTAATCATCATTATGCTAAGTGAAGAAAAACTAAGTTAGTTAGTAATTTAGGGTTTCCCGGTTATACGTGGCTCTTTAGTGGTTTATGCTTATCTATTTTAGGTTTGGGTTTTGCCCAGGGATAAGCATAGGGAATTGAACTTGGATTTCCCTTAGATGTTTTAGTAGACAAATGAGGGATTTTGTTGGTTGGGTTAAAATGACATTACTCTCCATTATTAATTTCCCTTTTTCATTTTCTATTTATGAATTCTAGGGTGGGTTTGAACTACAACAGTGGTTTAACTTTTTCCAAAAATTCTCTAAAAATTACAGTGGGTTACTATTGGTCATTGTAGTTTGTCCTATAAAATTGAGGTGAAAACTAATTCAGATATTACTTGTGCAAAATTAACAAGAATAAGTTTAAAAGGGCATTTTTACACTATAGCTATGATTTAATTGAGGTTTCTGTACCAAGTTGTATTTTTGCCCAAACACATAGGTGGTATTAGGCCTTTGTGTTAAAAATCACAGAGAAAGGCATACTGGATATTTAGTTGTGGATTTCTAAAGTTTTATGCCAAAAAGGTGCTTATAACTAACTTGTTATTTGAAAAATATCAAACAACAGATTTCATATTTTTCCTATGTTCATAATAACAAAACATTAGTTATCCCAAGGTTTGGGGTGTTTTCTCCTTGGGGTTGTTTTTCTAGGGTTTTTCTAAGTTTTCCTTGTTTTCTTAAAATAAAAGGTATCTCATTTATTCTGTACTAAACAAGGGTATAATAAATTTTTCTAGTGAACTATATTGAATAAGTAAACTAACAAAAATGTGAGTGTTCCCTGGTTCTTTATTTAAACCACTTTTAATATTTTCTCTAACCTTAGGCTAAAAATGATTTAAATGGTAAACTCTACCTTAACTTGGTGTACAAAGGGGTTTATTATTTTTGTACATGTTAGAAAGTGATAAAGCACTTCTCTGATTTTTCTTAACCCTAGTCTAACAGTGTAACTATTTTTCCTTTTATTATTTAGCTTTTGGCCAAATCAATATTTAAATCTAAACTTTAAATTCTTTTGCAATACTAAGGGGGTTTTGTATTTTTCCTAAGTAGTTCACATTATTTGGAATCAGGCAAAATTGGTTTGACCAGATTTGGTTGTATAAAACTGAAGTTATGAATTTTGCAAGCTCTGTTTGCATTTAAATTAGAAATATTAAAAAGGTTTCCTGGAAAACCAGTTTACACCGAGGACCCTGGGTTCATTCTAAATCAAACCACTCATTTCTACCCCTGCGCCACTATTCCCCTAAGTCACTGACAGTTCAAAAACCCCCTGACCTTTCCTTCCTCTTCCTCGAGGTCCTTCCCCTAATGTAAACAGTACCCACGGGAAAGAAAAGGGCGGCGCGGCTTACCGGTGGTGAGAGAGGTCCGGCGAGGGGCGGGTTTGGCTTCGGGAGGTTCTTGTTAGAAATATGCCCTAGAGATAATCATAGAGATGAGCATATTTCTTTGTATCCATGATATATATATTGCTTAATTGAATATCCATGGAAGGCACCTTGTATTGATTAGCAATTATGTGAATTGTTTGTGAGATTCTTTACTTATATGGTTATTCTAAATGATGTCCCTAGTCAGAGTCGATGACTAGCACATGTATTAGTTGATGACTACATTTCACAAGTCATGAACATGGAGATGTTAAATTAATAATGTGGGCGCATGTATGACATGAAGCTGGATCGACCCAACGTGAGATATTGTAATATAGTTCTCTTCTTGCAACATGAATACTGTATCCTTAGACCTGAGATTGTCGCATGTTCTCAAGATGTGAATTGACTTACTTAGGGACTATCAAACGCTATCCCATAACTGGGTAGTTATAAAGGTAGTTTTGGGTTTGTCAGGAAGCATGCTATGAGGCATGGTCAGTCAAGATGGAATTTGTCCCTCTCTTTGTGAGAGAGATATCTCTGGGCCCCTCGAGTGATTGGATCAAGAAATGCATGGCCGTGCTAGGGTTAAGAGTTAACCATTGAAAGGATTCCAATTCACAGTATCGAGAAAGAGAGGTCAGCTTAGAGCCAGACCAAATATCGTGAGACAAAGGGAACAGCATGTACGTAATGTCGCAATGGTTCGTCTGATATGATCTTTACGTACACATAGCAGTTGACATGTCTTGCTAGAGGCCGCTGTCAATTATTGAGCCAAGTAAGAGTACTCGGGCTATGTCTATTTGTACGTGAACCTATAGGGTCACACACTTAAGGGGAAGGAAGCCTAATTCGGATTAGATCCGAAATTAGACTGGGCTTTAGGGTTAATGATGGGCCTCGGCGTTAGAAGCCCACCATAACGCCTATATAATGAGGGGCGGGGGCGCGGTTAAGAGATAACCTAATTCGCCACCTGCAAACCAGCAGCCGCCGCTCGCCTCTCGCCCTCGCCGAGCCGCCGTCGTGAACCTAGCAGTTCGGTACGCGGCGCTTCCTCCCTGTACGTGTGGATACCTCGGAGGTGCTGCATCTGGAGCACTTGGACGAACCGTGCGAGGACGTGAAGGACGCCGGCGACTGCACGGCACTGCTCGATGCGTTCGTCTACATCGAGACGTCTTCCGCTGCTCTGCGCGTCTAGTGGTAATTCCATGACCTATAACCGCAGTAGTTCTTGGTATTATGGGGATGAAAATTTTGTTTTGTGCTAGCGTAGTCTCCCCGTAATCCTACAGTGGTATCAAAGGCAGGTTCTGCGTAGTTTTAGGTCTGGATCTAGGTTCATGAGATGGATCTACTTGATGCACGGTTTGATTAGATCAATTGGTAATAAAGGGTTGAAGTAGATTACATTGGATATGACTGGAGAGATCAGTTCGTCCTTCTCTGTTGTAGGCGCGACTTGCCCCTACCGGATGGAATCACCATCGGGGCTAACTGCGTACACAACCAGCAGATTGACGTAACAGATCAACGTCATGAGTGTAATCTTCTTCGGGTCGAAAGTCTCGGATTTGATCAACCGCCGTGGCTATCTGTTGAAGTGGCGAACGTATAGAAACGTGTTTGTCTAACCTGTTTTTGCAGGACATCTTGTGATCGGTATGGCTATTGTGTATATGATGCATGTTAATAAATTATTCATGACCTGCGTGTCGTGACCAGGGCAATACGGCTGGAGCCACATGTATTGTCCAAATTTAATGTAATGACCTGTGTGTCAACATGTGATGATCCAAAGCGTATATGTAATTTGTTTACCAGCATACGTTAGATAGGTCTTGAAGGACTCATCACCTGGAGGATGGCATACCTATATCATGGAGATGGAGATCATCGTGATGGACAGATTATTGGAGATGGGGATCACCATGTGACAGCAAGCCATACCGAATCACAACTGTTGTGTGAATGCCATTCTTATTGTTCTACTTGTTTATATTGCATATATGTCCTTGCGTGCGATGTTATAAGTAGGACGATCCCTCATAAATGTTTAAGCTTTAATGCCTCTCCAAACCTTGCACTATCATAAGTCTTGTACAATTGGTGGTGGGTCTATGAAATTAGGGTGCCACCAGTTTTCCTTGACTAGATAGGTTTGTTTCGGATACGAACTGCAGAAAGGGTTGGTTAACTTAAACAAAGTCAGCTTAATGGTTAAGGACTTTGAGGCATAAGGTTGGGAGCCGAGACATAGAGATGTCACCCAACAACAGGAGTCATATATATGATATGATTAGCAAGGACTTGCTTACCGATCTACCTTGTCTTCTAGCGGTGATGCTAAAGCTCACTAGTAGACTTGTTAGTTGTGGGTTCTGAATCACTAAGTATCAATCGAGGGATATTGATTTTAGTGGGAGTAGACTATTAAATGTTTAATATGATTTACTCTGTCATGGATATTTTTGTCTTAGTATTTTGCATTATTTTGTTGTAGATAAATGGCACCTAGCACACCAACATTTACTTTGCGATCAATTCTTGAAAAGGATAAGTTAAATGGAACAAACTATACGGATTGGATCCGTAACCTGAGAATTGTTCTCAGGGCTGAAAAAAAGGAAGACGTTCTAGACACCCCACTACCAGAGGATCCTGGTGAAAATGCAACTGCTGCAGCTAAAACCGCTTACAAGAAAGCAATGGATACTAATCTTGAAGTGAGTTGCCTAATGCTTGCTTGCATGGAGCCTGAGCTGCAGATGCAGTTTGAGACAAACCATGAGGTACACGATATGATCGTGGCGCTCAAGGATATGTTCCAGACTCAGGCTAGGACTGAAAGGTTCAATGTGTCCAAAGCCTTTCTGGAATGCAAGCTAGCAGAAGGCGCAGCAGTTGGGCCACATGTAATCAAAATGGTTGGTTACAGTTAGAGGTTGGAGAAGCTAGGCTTCCCAATAAGCCAAGAGTTGGCCACTGACTTCATTTTGGCATCTCTTCCGCCCAGCTATGGAAACTTCATCACGAACTACCATATGCATGGGGCGGAGAGGGGCCTCAATGAACTATGTGGCATGCTGAAAACAGCAGAGGGGGACATAAAGAAAAGCGCTGGCAGCAGCGGCCATGTGATGGCGGTCCAAAACAAACCCAACTTTAAGAAGAAGGGTAAATCTCAAAAGAAGAAGGGCAAGGCAAAGGATACAGTATCCAAGCCAAATCAAAAGCCCAAGGCTGGACCAGCTGCAGATGCAGAGTGCTTTTATTGCAAAGAACTTGGTCACTGGAAAAGGAATTGCAAGCAGTACTTGGCCTCTATTAAGGATCGCGGCGGTAAGGGTACAGCCGCAGCAGGTACACTTGCTATTCACATTACAGAAATTTTTATTGCTGATTCTTATATTAATTCTTGGGTATTTGATACCGGATCGGTTGCCCATATTTGCAATTCGATGCAGGGAATGATAAGAAGTAGAAGCGTGAAAAGAGGAGAAGTTGATTTCCGGGTAGGCAATAATGCAAGAGTTGTTGCGTTGACCGTCGGGACGATGCAACTCCACCTCCCATCAGGATTTATTTTGGAGTTAAATAATTGTTATCTAGTTCCTAGTATGAGTCGAAACATTATGTCTCCTTCATGTTTGATGAAGGATGGTTATTCATTTGCGAGTGAAAACAATGGTTGTGTGATCTCTAAGAATGGCATGTTTGTGGCTTTTGCATCCATTATGAATGGGTTATTCATTTTAAATCTTGATGATGCACCTATCTGTAATATTAGTGCTAAAAGGCCTCGGCCTAATGATTTAAGTCCTACCTACATGTGGCACTGTCGTTTGGGTCATATAAGTGAGAATCGCATGAAGAAGCTTCATTCTGATGGGCTTTTAACTTCGTTTGATTTTGAATCATACGAGACATGTGAAGCTTGCTTACTTGGTAAGATGACCAAGGCGCCCTTCACGGGTTTACCGGAGAGGATGTTAGATTTATTGGAACTCATACATACTGATGTGTGCGGACCAATGAGTACGACAGCTAGGGGGGATTCCAATACTTCATAACCTTCACTGATGATTTTAGTAGATATGGGTATGTCTACTTAATGAAACACAAGTCTGAATCCTTAGAAAAGTTCAAAGAGTTTCAGAATGAAGTAGAAAATCAGTGTGGCAAGAAAATTAAAGCACTGCGATCAGATCGTGGTGGTGAATATTTGAGTCATGAGTTTAGCAATCATCTAAAGAGTTGTGGAATTGTTCCATAGCTTACGCCGCCTGGAACGCCTCAGAGGAATGGCGTGTCTGAGCGACGTAATCGGACTTTATTGGATATGGTTCGATCAATGATGAGCCAGTCGGACCTACCTTTGTCGTTTTGGGGATACGCTCTAGAAACAGCAGCTTTCACACTAAATAGGGTACCGTCTAAGTCCGTAGTTAAGACACCATATGAGATGTGGACTGGGAAGACTCCCAGCTTGTCTTTTCTGAAGATTTGGGGTTGTGAGGTTTACGTCAAGCGACTACAGTCGGATAAACTCACTCCAAAATCGGACAAGTGCATGTTCGTGGGATATCCAAAGGAAACTTTAGGATATTATTTTTACCACCGGTCAGAGGGCAAAGTGTTTGTCGCCCGGAACGGTGTGTTCTTAGAGAAAGAGTTTCTCAAAAGAGAGAAAAGTAAACAAAAGGTGTATCTTGAAGAAGTTCAGGATGAGCCAATGGGACAAGATTCAACAAGTGACGCTAATGTAGCAGAACAAGTTGAGACGTCTATGGCAAAAGAAACACCACCACAACCACGAAGGTCAGCAAGGCTTCGCGAGGCACGAGGAGAAGTGCTATTGTTGGGCAATGGGGAAGTGTTGTTGTTAGAAAACGACGAACCTGCAACATATTCAGAAGCGATGATGGACCCAGATTCCGAGAAATGGCATGTCGCCATGAGATCCGAGATAGATTCCATGGGAGAAAATCAAGTTTGGAACTTGGTTGACCCGCCTGATGGTGTTAGACCTATAGAATGCAAATGGATCTATAAGAAGAAGAAAGACATGGATGGAAATGTTCACATCTATAAGGCTCGACTTGTTGCAAAGGGTTTTCGACAAGTTCAAGGAGTTGACTATGACGAGACATTCTCGCCAGTAGCGATGCTTAAATCTATTCGGATCATTCTAGCTATTGCCGCATATTTCGATTATGAGATTTGGCAGATGGATGTCAAAACAGCTTTCCTTAATGGAAACCTAGATGAGGACGTGTATATGATACAGCCCGAGGGTTTTGTCGATCCGATCAATGCTGGAAAGATATGCAAACTTCAGAAATCCATTTATGGGTTGAAGCAAGCATCTCGGAGTTGGAACATTCGTTTTGATGAAGTGATCAAAGGGCTTGGTTTTCATCAGAATGAAGAAGAAGCTTGTGTTTACAAGAAGGAAAGTGGGAGCGATGTTGTATTTCTGATCTTGTATGTGGATGACATATTATTGATTGGGAATGACATTCCTATGCTGGAGTCCGTCAAGGCTTCACTGAAAAAGAGTTTTTCTATGAAGGACTTAGGGGAAGCAGCATATATTTTGGGCATAAGGATCTATAGAGATAGGTCGAAGAGGCTTATAGGATTAAGTCAAGATACGTACATTGACAAGGTTTTGAAACGATTCAACATGGAACAGTCCAAGAAAGGGTTCATACCTATGTCACATGGTAAACACCTTAGCCAGATGCAATGTCCTGCAACGGCTAATGAGCGGGAGCGCATGAGTAAGGTACCATACGCCTTAGCAATTGGTTCAATCATGTATGCCATGATAAGTACACGCCCAGATGTTTCATACGCTATAAGTGCTACGAGTAGATACCAGGCTGATCCAGGTGAGGATCACTGGACAGCGGTAAAAGGCATTCTTAAGTACTTAAGAAGGACTAAAGATGTGTTCCTGGTATATGGGGGTAAGGAGGAGCTCGTTGTAACTGGTTACACCGATGCTAGCTTCCAAACTGACCCAGACGAGTTAAAATCGCAATCAGGTTTTGTGTTCACAATAAATGGTGGTGCTGTTAGTTGGAAGAGTTCCAAACAGGAGACTATGACTGATTCTACAACAGAAGCCGAGTACATTGCAGCTTCTGAATCTGCGAAGGAAGGTGTTTGGATAAGAAAGTTCCTCATCGAGCTTGGTGTGTTTCCTAATGCATCTAGCCCATTAAACCTCTACTGTGACAACAATGGGGCTATTGCGCAAGCTAAGGAGCCAAGGAACCACCAGAAAAACAAACACGTACTGCGGAAGTTTCACCTCATACGGGAATTCATTAGGCGGGGTGAGATAAAGATATGCAAAATACATACGGATTTGAATGTTGCTGATCCTTTGACAAAACCTCTTCCACAACCTAAGCATGAGGCACACGTGAGATCTATGGGTATTAGATATCTTCTAGATTAACTCTAGTGCAAGTGGGAGACTGTTAGAAATATGCCCTAGAGATAATCATAGAGATGAGCATATTTCTTTGTATCCATGATATATATATTGCTTAATTGAATATCCATGGAAGGCACCTTGTATTGATTAGCAATTATGTGAATTGTTTGTGAGATTCTTTACTTATATTGTTATTCTAAATGATGTCCCTAGTTGGAGTCGATGACTAGCACATGTATTTGTTGATGACTACATTTCACAAGTCATGAACATGGAGATGTTAAATTAATAATGTGGGCGCATGTATGACATGAGGCTGGATCAACCCAACGTGAGATATTGTAATATAGTTCTCTTCTTGCAACATGAATACTGTATCCTTAGACCTGAGATTGTCGCATGTTCTCAAGATGTGAATTGACTTACTTAGGGACTATCAAACGCTATCTCGTAACTGGGTAGTTATAAAGGTAGTTTTGGGTTTGTCAGGAAGCATGCTATGAGGCATGGTCAGTCAAGATGGAATTTGTCCCTCTCTTTGTGAGAGAGATATCTCTGGGCCCCTCGAGTGATTGGATCAAGAAATGCATGGCCGTGCTAGGGTTAAGAGTTAACCATTGAAAGGATTCCAATTCACAGTATCGAGAAAGAGAGGTCAGCTTAGAGCCAGACCAAATATCGTGAGACAAAGGGAACAGCATGTACGTAATGTCGCAATGGTTCGTCTGATATGATCTTTACGTACACATAGCAGTTGACATGTCTTGCTAGAGGCCGCTGTCAATTATTGGGCCAAGTAAGAGTACTCGGGCTATGTCTATTTGTACGTGAACCTATAGGGTCACACACTTAAGGGGAAGGAAGCCTAATTCGGATTAGATCCGAAATTAGACTGGGCTTTAGGGTTAATGATGGGCCTCGGCGTCAGAAGCCCACCATAACGCCTATATAATGAGGGGCGAGGGCACGGTTAAGAGATAACCTAATTCGCCACCTGCAAACCAGCAGCCGCCGCTCGCCTCTCGCCCTTGCCAAGCCGCCGTCGTGAACCTAGCAGTTCGGTACGCGGTGCTTCCTCCCTGTACGTGTGGATACCTCGGAGGTGCTGCATCTGGAGCACTTGGACGAACCGTGCGAGGACGTGAAGGACGCCGGCGACTGCACGGCACTGCTCGACGCGTTCGTCTACATCGAGACGTCTTCCGCTGCTCTGCGCGTCTAGTGGTAATTCCATGACCTATAACCGCAGTAGTTCTTGGTATTATGGGGATGAAAATTTTGTTTTGCGCTAGCGTAGTCTCCCCGTAATCCTACAGTTCTGGCGGTCACAACGAGGTATGGCTCGACGGCGGGGGTGGCCGGAATCGGCCGGACCACGTGCGCAGGCGGGTGATCTCGTCGGCGGCGGGTGTTCTGGCTGAACCACGACGATCTAGTTCAATTAAAAGGCACGATGAGCTCCACGGGATGACGTAGAGGCTATGTGCACAAGGAATCGAAGAATGGGGCAGAGATTTACCCGGTCTACGATCACCGGCGGTCGGGTGAAGTCCGGCGACCGTGGACTGGCTTCTCCGGCGAAGCAAAGTCTGATTCCTTGCTCGGGGAGCTTCACTGAGGCATGCACGGTCACTTCCAAGGGTCGGCGTGGCTGGGAAGGGCTCTGTTGGCCGGTCTACGGTGGCGGTGGATCGGGTGGCCGCGGGCACGCCGTAGCAGGGCAACGCCGGTGGTTTTCTAGCTCCGGTGAGGTCGAGCATGCGCGGATGAGTACGGTCGACGCCTGAGGGGGCTTTATAGGCGCGGGCGCGAGCAGGGGACACGGGCACAGCTCAGCGCGGGGCGCGCGGGGTTGGGCGCGGGCGTGCTCTGGCGTGCTCAGAGCGCGTCGAACACGTGGAAGTGTTCTTCTGCCCGTGTTCAACAGCTCGCCGAGATCGCTAGCGTCCGAATCTTAGCAAAAGTCCGGTGCAGGCCTCCTCTTGGCACCTAGGGCTATCTCTTGTATGTGAGTCCCGATGGCAGATATGCCCTAGGTAGGGAGATATACGGACGCCAAATCTGGCTTGTCCCTCTGCCCACCTCGCGACAAAAGCCATGCCAAATCATGTCAAACGCCTAGGGCTCGGTTTCAACTTTTTCCAGGGGGTGCCTTAGGTGGTATGCCACATTTTTAGTATACAGCTTAGGTGGTTTTGGTGCCATCTACTAAGTGAACACGGTGGATCTTTAGATTAGGTTCAAAATTTGACTTAGATTGAATTAGAGAGCTCTAGCTCTCTCTCCACTTAAGGAATGGATTTGGGGTTCTTTAAGGGGTCTTTTTGCAATGTTTCCTCTCTGTATTTTGTAGATTATAATGTTACTTAAACTTTGGCTAAAGGTTAACTCATGATTTGCACATTTGCTTAACCTTCCCCCCCCCCCTTTACCAGGGTTTTGGGAGTTAAGAGCTTAAGGATGGTCTAGGGTTTATTCTTCTCTTGCCCAAGGTGATAATTGCATAAATGCTTGGGTAGTGCTTTTGGTCATTAACATTCTTGGTTAATACATGGTTCTTAAGGTTTTAAGGCTCCCTCTCCTCCACTTAACCACATGAGATAACATGTCATGGGTGCAAGTAGGGAGTCAGGGCCTTGGTAACACATGGGTGTTACAAGTGGCCCGAGGTTTGGGGATTTGATTTGGGAGGAGGATTGATCTCGACCCATGGAGGGGGGAGGCGGGGCAGCGGCGGCTCACGCGGGGTGGGGGAGGGGGACGCGAGGGGACGAACGTGGGCGTGGGCGGGCGAACGGTGTAGATTTACGGAAGCGAGCGGACGGTGCAGATTCACCGAAGGCAGAACCAGGGGAGGCAGCCTACCCCTTACAGCCTTAATAGTAGTAAAGATTTGTTGAAACTTGTAACTTTTGTAATAAAGAAATTCCACTGCAAAATGTTGGTGTGTGATTTGTGTTTACTTAATCTTGCGATCTTAGTTGTAAGTGGTTTATCCGAGGTCCTTGGGGCACTCGGACAGATCCTGTTAAGTTATCTGGTGCACATGCATAGCCGCCTGAGGTCTTTGAGACAAGGGCAGGTGTATGTGGGCCCAATAACTTGGGAGGTTCTGCCACAGCTGGTATCAGAGCAGGATTAAGTATAATACGGTCATATGTATTTTAAAAACAAAGTTTTGGTTTTAGAAAACCTATTTTCAACTAAACACATTGTTTGGCTTTGAAAAACAGTTTTGAAAAACTATAATGCTAGCGACATCCTCTATTAAGCCCTAAGTTAAGGACTATCAGGTGGCTTATCTAAAAACCACTAACCCACAACCGAGGGTATTGCATACATGTGTAATGTTATTTTTGAGACCATTCAGTCTTGAATGGATTGACGCTCAGGTAAGGTGAGATGTGAGAGCATGACCGAACAACCATCGGTCTAGGTAAGCGTATAAAAAGCGCTTGATTATATACATGTTCCACATATGTATATATGAAGGCTGCAAAGTGGAGTATTTAATTTTCTGGGAATTCGGTACCCCATGGATGTGTATGGGTATACAGACATGGGAATACTGAGAAGTGTAATGTACTTGTAACGACGCACCTACGCTCAGGTAAGAAGGTGAGTTACCATAATGAGTTGCCCTATGGTTAAAGTGTGGCAACAGCGCCTATGCGTGGCTCGGCGCTTAATGATGAGCTGGCCTCCATATAGCAATATATGGAGTATAAACTGTGATAAATTGTCATGTGTGAACTGCATCATGGGAAATTGGGCTGTGATGGAATTTTCTGCAGGTACACTAACCTCGAAAACGTATGTGTAGTTGACGACTAGCAATATACCGAGAGAGTCGTAAGTATGCCACCGATATAGAACGCTATTGCCACATTATGTTGGCAAAACTTGTGAGGACGAATAAGACAAGCATGCATCCTAATTGTTGCATCATGTTTGTCACCTATACACTCAAGATGCTTCTCTCATCTTTATTCTAGTAACCAGTGATTGTAGATAATGTGGTGTAATATTGTATTATGAACTTCAATGAAATAGTTGTCCTCCGTTCCTTAGGTAATATGTTTAGGTGTTATATGTGTTTGCTCTTGTGCTTGATGTGCCGATAGAAAGTTGGTAATTGTTTGCCTAAACCCAAAACTAGGCCATGTTCTTAGTTAGTGAACCATGACCCAAAGTTGATTTTTTCCGTTATCACTCCATGACCAAACACATAAAAAAATAAATGCCTAGATAATTTCTTTGTTGGACCTAAAGTGTACCTGGACTTGAAACAAGAATCTCGAGTCATGTCTCCATCCTAAACCATATCCTTATTCAGTTGGTGCAAGCTGATGTACCTTATCCAGTTCGCCTGTTTTTAAGGATCGCCATGTTGCTTTATCAACCTAACCCAGAAAAGACCTGTCCGAGTATTTTATTGAATTTGATGCCTTTGGTTTCCCCACATCTATCGAAGGCATATCAACTTAATCCTTGGCCTTGTAATCTCTGCGATGGCATAGAAATATGCTTGGGGCTGAAGTATCAGTCTCCCATCGTACTCGCTCACAACAAATTTAGGTTATGGTCGTGTTTTGTTCATTTCATCGGGTCATAATCTATTTGGCTCTCTACTTGTAACCATTCTGATAGGTAGAGTCTCCTTATATATTGTCACCCTTGCTCAATCCAGTTGTGTGGTGTGAGATTTCTCATTGGTTACGTCTGGTAATGGTGTAATGACTAAAACCGATGGTGCCACAACGAAACTGAGGGCTTCTTATGAATGTACACACATGGTTGTGCTACTCGGCATGCACTGGTATCATGGTTAGTAGTTGTAATCCATTATGAGACTATATCAATGTGTTATTTTGGCACAATCTATTTTGCTACGTGAGATTCTTTATTGGTGCTAGTTCGGTAATGGTGCCATGATTAAGGACTTATGGTGCCGCAGCAAAACTGAGAGCCCCTTGTGAATGTACACGCAAGGTTCTACTGCTTGGCGCATGCTGGTATCGAGGTCTCTGGTCATGATCCATTGTGGAACTACACTGATGTGTGATCTTCCGTTGACTCATTCCTTGAAACGATTTCTATGTTGTTTGTTAAGTGGTCAAGCAACATCTATCATCTCTATTGGATCAAACGGGCATACCACTTTCATGGGTGGTCTCTTTTCTTTTGATCTTGGTAGTAACTACTCATACAAGTTCCCTTTACGTCCTTTGTGTAAAGGTGAAGTCTTGGAGCTTTTTAGTGTTGGAAAACAGCTGATTAGCTCTCAAAGTGGAGATTGATTTTCCCTGCTGCTGAGATGCAGGAGTTTGTTCATTCGCTCCCTTATTTAATCTATGTATCCCCTAACCAAGTAGATAATTCATCTCGCATGAAGAAATAGATGAACAACCTAACCAAATGGATATCTACCCAAATGCATGACCTTTCGCTAGCAAATGTGAACTCTCAACCCTTGGCTTACCGATGGTACTGAGAGGACCTGCTTAATGTCAAAGGTAGTTCAACAAGTTGGTTTTACTAACTTTTAACTGCCCAATGAACAAAGGTTGAGTTTAGAGATCGTTTTATCGAGTTGTCTAAACTCACTTTAGTTCAGCCTATCCTGAAGAAAACCTTGTGAAGATCAAGTGAAGGTTATGAACATATGCGCAAATCTTGTGCCATATTGGATTAGATTATGAGCATATGCATCTTAACTTTACCTTGTTGGACGAGGTACTTTGTCATCCTCAGCTAACTGTTAACAGCCTAACCACAGCTCTAGTCGTGCCTCGACCGCCTCACGTATGGTTTTCCAACATGTGTAATCAAGTCGAGCCATGATTAGTGCTAGACAAAATGGACTGGTTGCAAAGTCCGCATCTATAGATCCCTTCACTGGTGATTTTTCGAGTCTCTATTATTTTTCATTGGACTTGAATTCTCTGGCTAACACGAGTTAACTGTGATATTATTCGACATTCACACCCGTCTCGTGTGCTATGAACTTGCCGTGACCACTTGTTGGTAAACCTCTTTCTGTGTGTTTTACCCAAGAGGTTGCATTTGGTTCTGTTTGGTAAGACCGCGTATTTACCGCTCGCTCAACAGACTCAGATAGTACAGTGTCATCAGAAAAAGCAAACTGCACACATGGAACCTTACATGTGTTCTTCTAGCAGACATCGTCTCTATTGGTGGACATCTTTAAATTAGCCTGTGGCGATGCATGCTATGTCCACTAGAGAAACAACCTTCTGAGACACTCATCTTTGCTTGGAACTGTCTTATGAGTATCGCTGATATGGACAAGGGTTACATGCTTCTCTACTCTTAAAAGTCTTTCGCTCCAAATCTCGGGACGAGATTCTTTTAAGGGGGGAGGGCTGTAACACCCCAGGTGTTACTATACGTAAACAGCGAATATGGACGTAAGTACAGGAATATTAATGAGAATAACAGTCTCTCTGTCGTAATCTATTTTGTCTATCGCGATGTTCGACATTGTTTTTATTTTTATCTATCCGGACTCTTCCTAAAATTTCGTGATGTTCAGAACATAGTTGTTCCGAAAATCGGTGCGTCCAATGATTATTTAAAATTCATCGTTCACGCAAATACGAATTTGGAAGTTTAGTCCAGTCCTCCGATTTCATCTCAAACAGATTAAGTAGAACTCGACGACTAAGTTTTCGGTGTAAAATAATTTAGTCCCCTTTTGTCATCCGTGACATCGCATCTACGGATTTTTAATTGAATTGTTCTCTAATCGAGTGTTCGAATAGCGAACGGAATTCATCTAAAGTCATCTGAATCAAATGCAGATTAAAATACCGAAGCCGAAATCCGTTTAATTTAGTCCGTTGCTTTTCGCCTCGATCTAAATCTTCAAAAAGTGAATTAATGGTATAAATTCATCTGACTTCAGAGTATTCGCCAAATCAAATCTTATCTAAATATTGAATCTGAAATTGTTTTGGTTGCCTCTTTTAAACCCAAAAATCAAAATGTATTGGTATATAAAAAAAGAAAAGCAGAAATATCTCACGTACGATTTGTGAGAACGTTCATCTCCCTTGGCCTAATCCTCTCCATCATACCACTCCTTTGAACAACGCTCCAGCCATCTCTATCCTTTATCCTCACGTATTCTCTCCTCATGTCTAGAAGACATGGCTCCCTGGGATATTTTCTAGCCACCGCTTAGCTTCTCTTCGTAGCCCATCTGTTGCGTTGATTTTTTTTTTGTCTGCGTTCGTTCCTATCCTGTGAACACCGCCCCTTCACTGATATTTCTATATATTAAAGCGCGGCGCAAATCTCGCTCCTCGATGCTCCACGTCAGTTTTAAATCTTGCATCCGTCGGATCGAGCCTCAACGGTGTGAAAACCTCCTACGTATCCGTGGCCTCTCCATACGCGATACACGAATTCTTTCAGACAGCCCCCGCCGCTGCGAGACCTTTCCTCTCCTCTTCTCTGTGCCTCCACCGCCTCTGCACACGCTAACTACTCCTGCTTGCGCCGTCGACACCCATCCATGACACCCATCCATGTCTAGCACCATTATGGAGATCGCTCCTGCCTCCGCTTCACGTGCTGCCTGATGCAACGTTGCCTCATGACCGTTTAGCCTCCTCTCATCATTGCGCGTTGGCAAACGCATTGGGAGCGATAAATTTTTGCAGTGCTTGGTGTAAGCTTCCTTCTATTAATTTTTTCCTTCCTAGATTTGTTTCCTCTGATAAATTTAAAAGTAGAGAGAAAAAGGTTTATCTCCATTGGTTCAGTTCCACTGTTACAGTTAATCGACCCCTAATCGTTTTATTTGTACCTCCTAGGAATGTGCAGCTCCATTTTCCACCTTTCCTTCCCCTTCTTTGGTATCCATAGACTGATAGACACCACAAATCGATTTTACAGTTCAGTTACCTCACTGTCACTAGCCCAATTACTCATGCACCATAACTTTTTCAGTTTTGTCAGCTAGCGCCTACGAATGCTACTAAAAAAGGGTCCAATTTTTTGTTAAGTATATGACCAACTGTGTTTAATGTGTTTTTATACTAGGATATCACAGCAAATCCTTGATTCTGCTAGACTTTATTCAACAGTTTTGAGAGAACCTATGTGTAGTAACGCAAATGACCTGAAAAAACCACTGTGACATGTTACAGAACACTGTGTCCATTGCAAATAATAACAAAAACTTATTTTAAAATATTTATTAGCTATATCAAACAGAAAATTGGTCATCATGATTCCACAAATCACCAGAGGGTGCTGCCTCCATAGGCAAAAAATACATATTTTAGTGTACAGTTAGTTTCAGCTAACAAAAAAAAAGATTTCACATGTATGGCTAAATGTTGAGACAGATGTCTCCCTTTTAAATACATATTTATATGGTCTACCTATCTTCTTAACTATAGATTTACTTGGCAATTAGTTGGATTATTATGTAATAACATCGTCAATATTTCATATCTTTTCCTTTGAATTGCAAGCCTTGGGCAAATAATACTTAGCTCTATGTATTGACATCAACCCAAGGAAGAACAAAAAAAGCAAAAGAAAAATCCTAATCGTTTCTTTTGTATAAAATTGCGCTATTTTTGTTAGTACTGATGTAATGTCGGATGTTTGCTTTCCCTCTCATTACCATATTTACATTGAAATGATAATATTTATTTGGATGTCTTTTAATCAACAGAATATCTTATTACTAGATTCTTAGGCTTTCTTGGTCATTCTCTGTTAATATCATATTCAATTGAAATGGTAATATTTATTTTGATGTCTTTTACACAATAAAATATCTTATTCCTTGCTTCTTAGGCTTTCTTGGCAATCCTTAGAACTAGACAGATGACAAAACCAACAGGAAATATTATATTTCTTCCAAAAAAAATACATATAGCCCAAAAATGACAAACAAATTATATTATAGAGCTATCATAATTGTTTCTGTACTTACCAGTTACTTGTTTTCCCTCTTTGATTTACTCTACCCGCTTCATCTCAATCTTTCATATATGCTTCTGGTTATATTCGTCATATGTCACATAGAAAGGTAATATGTTTTCTTCCGTTAATAATGTTTCAGGTTGTGTTGTGCTTTAGCAGTTCAAATAATAATCATCTCAATACAAATTTTTATCGACATAAATATTAGGTGCACCCTTCTTTAAAATTGTATATTCATATTGTATGATATAGATACAAACCACGTTGTTTAGCAAGTAACAACACATGTCCCTCATGCATATTGATAGTTACCTATTCATTGAAGCTTATTATTATCCGCTTTGTATGATCCTGTCCTAGGTTACACTAAGAAAGCCTTATCGTAAAATTGTTTAGTCACTTGAGATACTGGAAAAGGACATATTGCTCCATTTCGGAAAGAACGAAGGATATCTCTCCATAAAGAAAAGGTACTACTATTGTCATTTACTCAACATAAATGCTGGTACTATATTACTACTTTCAATTTTCGTCAAGTTCTACAACTATGACCTCACAGGTACAGTTCTGTTTGTTCCTCCTGGTTTACTGACCAAATACAAAATCCTGACTTTAGTGAAATCACAAACTAAGCATTTGAATTTTCACATAAATTTGTATACTATCCGCAAGAGGAGAGGCCTCTTATCGTCCTTTTCGTTCGGTGCGTGCCTATATAAATGATTTGCATGGGAGAAATTCATAGTTGATACCTCTAGCTAAATTAAAATGTGATTTAACTTAATTACAATTATGAACGCGCGCTGGCGCGCACCAATTACTAGTTTTTTCTAGCCGCGCGATATTCTCTCGCCGAGCAGCTCCCTCTGCTGGCTGTGCTGCATCTTCCCCCAGCCGCAGGCATCCGAGCCACTAGCTTCCCATGGCGCTCGCCCCTCCCTGCTCGCTCTCCAACTCGGTCACACGCTCTCCCTGGTATTCTCTTGGCGCGCGCTCCTCTGCTTAGATCGCGCGCTCCTCCAGCTCGTGGAGCTCCTCCTCTTTCGGCGTTCCTCCCTGCTGTGCCCGTCTCCATGGCGCTCGGCTGCTTCTACTCCCTCTCCGGTTCGCCCATGGAAGCCGCGCCCTGGCCAATCTCCCTGTGCACCGCGAAGCTCCAGCTCCAACTCGTTTCTCCCTCGTCTCTTTGGTTGTGCGCGCGAGCTCGCCGGCCGTACGCTCGCCCAGCTCGGAGCTCCCTGCTCGGCGTCCATCTCTGCTCGCCGGGGTACTCCTTCCTGCTCGTCGCGCCATGGCCGAGCCTGGCCCGCGCCTTCCCTGTCCTCTGCACGCGTGCATTTCACCCCAACTCCCGTCCGTAGTGGTCGCTAGTCGTCGACCCTGCTCGGATTCCATCTCGCCAGCACCTGCTCCTAATCGACGCTTGCTCGGATTCGCGTCCCTGCGCCCAGCCTGCTCGTCGTGGACGCGGGCTACTGCCCATGCCAAACTCCCCTGCGCGCGCTCTGCTCCCAGCACCGCGGTTTCCCCCAGCTCGCCTTGCCTCGGGTTGGCACATCCTTACCGAAGCGCCATGCTCAGTGGGGATGCTCGCTGTCGGCATCGCTTCAAACGCTCGGCCCTGTACTGAGCACAAGACCGGCCGCCGCACAGCAACGTTGTCCTCCCTACTCTTCTAGACCAGCTGCTTGCGCGTGCTGCACAACATCGTGTCCGTGACGCGCGCGCGAAATGGACGCAAAGAAAACGTTGTGTGCGTGTGCTTGTGTCGAGCTCCATAGCACCAGCCGTGCCTCTGGCCTTTGGTCATCGTGCTGTGCGTGGGACTGTTCGTAGCTCACCTGTGTGTCCAGCCATCTCGAACCACACCATCGACTCTCAACACCACAAGCTTATTTTCCCTTGCACACATCTCCACAGACCCTGTCACATCACGCGTGTGCGTTATCGATCTCGTCGTTATTTCGTGCATCATCAAGAAACACAAAGCGTCGGGTGAAGACGAAGCTAGCAGCGTGATATTCACCAAGTGCTTGACCAAAAAGCTCGAACAAGTCGTCGATTGTCATCCTCGTCTAAGCCAAAGATCCGAGAAGATTAGGCGTAGAGGGAAATAAATCAGTATGTGGCCGGAGAATTCTCGATGTGAATGAAGATGAAGCGCGATTCGACGCAGCACTCACCCTGTTTTCGGTGAAATGCTGAGCTAAAAGGCGTCGTCGATTTCGTGGTTTCAAGTCGGATTTAATTGATGGTAAGTTGGTTCGTTATTCCGGTCAACTAGGTATATAAATAGATTAAATAGAATTGTTGGTCGCGATAATTGTTATTAATTTAACATACGTATATTGTGATGTTCGATTTAGATAAATCGGTAAATCAAGTTAATTAAGATACACATTTTAAAAGGTTAATTAGATTGTTTCTATAATTATTTTAAGTCGTTGGCATTTAATAATAGTGAGTCCAGGTTTTACTAAACCTCTGCAAAAAATATGTTACTAAAAATGATAGTGTGTGTTTATAATTTATTCTAGTTTGATAATAAAATTAGATGTGATTGGACAGGAGAAATACGCATGCTGTAATTAGTATGTATATTTTATTATTTTGTGATTATTGTGTGTAGTCGAATATCGATAACTAGTGTTTCCGTATGAAATTGTACAACGCCTCGCCGCTAGGTGTTTAATTCGCTATCGCGTAGCACTATTTATGTTTTTAATATTCCTGTCTATATGCATTCATGTGCATAATGCATTTCATTCAGGTACATGAATTAACCATGTGATGCGGAAGACGACCCAAGTCGACCCCAGGATAAGGAGAGATTGGACATCTCCGCAAGACGATGTCGTCAGTCGGACGAACCTGAAGATGGACAGACGGAGCAAGTATCGGAACAAAAGCTAATCGCCTCGTGGACGTCATCTAACAAACACTAACATAGTGTTTATTCTAGGCAAGCCCCGGTTTAGGGTTTAGGGTTTTAGGGTTTAGGGTTTAGGGTTTAGGGTTTTAGGGTTTAGGTTTAGGGTTTAGGGTTAGGGTTTAGGATAGAGGTTGTTCTTTGCGTTAATGCCTAGCTCAGGGGTTATCTTGAGGAAGGATGGCTTTTGCCTGCAAGAATATTTTCATTGGGAGCAATGGTGGGATCTTACTGCAAAGTTCCCTATAATGCTCTTTTCATCTTAAGGAATACAAACAATCCTAAGTATGGAAGTACTTAAATCGGGACTTGGGCTAGGAACAGGTGATGTTCTACCCAGGTTGATTAAGGATTATACCGAATGTAGGCTTAATGATCAAGGACCTTTTAACCGGTCACATGCCTCATCATGGGTAAGCTTTGCCTCGGTCAGACTAATACCAGAATAAGATAACACGCAATGAGAGTGGAGAGATGACGAGAGTAGCGTGTACCCTCCGTGGCAAGAGGCTGGACGATGGTGTATCTGTGCTCTTGGTTGGCGTGAACCTGATCTGGTCTTAAGAACCCCAGTGGCGAGTTGACATATGCAAGGGTTAAGTGCTACATATGTCGTGTGATTGGAGATCCCCAGCTGGGTATTAATCGATTCAGATCGCCGTTACTTCTCGGACATGAAGACTTGGTCACTGCCCTGCAATCTAAGTCATGGATGGAATCTTAATGAGCAAAAATCATGTTGGATTGATTAATGTGATGATGAAATTAGACTAGATGCAAACAAGGTCTATTAATACTTAATCTAGCATTAAAATGTTGAAAGTAAGGACTCACTTTAGTAAGCTATTTCTGCAAAAGTATCTAAGTTGATTCTTGCTAAAGCCTTTTCCTTGATTCCTATTTAACCAACATATCCTTGAGAGTCTTTCCTTTAGTCGGGTAAGTCTTGCTGAGTACTTGCGTACTTAGGGTTTTACCCATTGTTGTTGCAGGTTACGAGTCACTTGATTGTGATTGGTGTTAAGCGCCGGTGGGCACGACCTTCTTATAAGTCTAAGTACTTCTTCTATACTTCTTATTAAGGATGGTCACTTAAGCTAGCATATAATTCAAACTTATAAATAATTTTATAACATTTGAAAGTTTATTGCTTTGAATCACTTTGTAACCACTCCGATAAATATAATGTAAATTTGTTGAAACTTGTAACTTTTTGTAATAAAGAAATTCCGCTGCAAAATGTTGGTGTGTGATTTGTGTTTACTTAATCTTGCGATCTTAGTTGTAAGTGGTTTATCCGAGGTCCTTGGGGCACTCGGACAGATCCTGTTAAGTTATCAGGTGCACATGCATAGCCGCCTGTGGTCTTTGAGATAAGGGCAGGTGCATGTGGGCCCAATAACTTGGGAGGTTCTGCCACAGTGGTGGGGAGATCCCCCAATCTGCACCCACTTCTACACGCCCTTTGTCTCCATGATTAGGGTTCACATCCTTCGGCGGTCTCCCATCATTACACGGCAGAGGTGGTGGGGAGATCCCCCAATCTGCTGCCTCCTGCTGGTGGCGAAATCCACAAGGTTGCGCCCCCTTCCACACGCCAACAACTCCCTATATATTAGAACAAAGGGAGAACACGATCAAGGCCACCACACCAGCGTGATCCTCCTCGCGTTTGTAAGTTCAATTTTCAGATGTTGTGTTGATAGCCCATTTCCTCATCTTCGCTAAGCAACTAATTGTCCTATAATTGTTTCTCAACATTTTCCATCTCACAGTTCCAGTTGTGTTGATTTGGAGCTGCTACAGGAGCACGTCATCACGACGCTTTCGTGGAGAGCTACTACAGGTACGAGCATGCTTATTTTGCAACCTGTGCTTGCTGTTCATGTAAAGTTTCAGAAATCCGTCTTTTGATCGATGGTACACATGCTAAAATCACTGAAAAGAATTCAGTTTGGGCGTGCCTCTTCTGTTTATAATAATGACTGTTGAGTGATTTTAGGATAGCAATTTAGTACAGCATGTCATTGAGTAAAGGAACAAACAACCATGTTTTTTTGTTTATTTTTTGCGCAAAGGAACAAACTGTCTGAATACTCAGTTGCTCTGAATGCTATCTATTCTATTTTTGTTTTTCTCACAGCTCAGGTTTCATCATTCTTTGAAGTGATGCATTGTTGTTTTTTGGTTCCTACATAAATAGAAAGGGCATATAGGTTATTGAAAAAATCACTCAAAAGAAACTGGACATTTTCAATAATTTCTGTAGTAATGACTAATGTGATCTGCTGTTTGAATTAGTTAAGGATTTTATTATGTTCTAGGCATGTAGACATATTTTTTCCGTTATTTCCTCTTCATGTGGATTATGTGCTTCATATGAACAAAAACTTTTGTTCAGTCACAATGTGGATATTTCATATGATGCATTGTTATTTATATAATGTCTCTTTTTGTATTTAATAATTTGCTGGAAATTTGATCAAGAATAGTTTGCTGGTTCTGCTTTCAGGTAATTTAGGAGTCATTAACAGATTTTGGTTGATCAAGAATCTCAAGTTGCAGCAACTTAAAAATGTAGTGGTGGAACTACAACCATAGATCTTAAAAAATGATAGTTCTCACAAAAGATTCGGATCAGCCGAGCAAAGGATGGCCAACATGTAGTTTAGCTTATCCAAATTGATTAAAGCATCAAAAAACATAAGTGAAGGTATTCTAATAGCCACTGTTCTTACGAACTTTATTATGTCCATTTAGTTTTGTGATAAAATGCATATTCAAAAAATACCCAACATTCTCCTTCAGGAAAATACCAAGTTCACCAAAACATTTTCCTTGAGAAGAGGGTGGGGGGCAAGTTCGTTCTTATGAAGTTGAGAAATAGGAAAAGAAAATCCAGGGCAAGTGGTCCTAGACAACTATGAGGTGGGCAGATGGCTAAAAGACATCCTAACAATTCCTATCAGGAATTCATGATGTTGACATTTCAGATAAGATGACTGCGATAACGATAAGAGCTGAAATCTGATAAAAATGTTTCTTTCAGTAGTTTAATTGGCACCACAGAATCCTCAAACAACATTGCTCTGACCAACCAGATTTCATCAATCATATTATCTTACAAATACACTTTATACTAACATAAAAAGGCATAAAAAACTAGATAGTTCAGATAGTACTATATGAACTCAGAACTAACATGTAGTTCAGCTTATTATAGGAATATCTGAACTCAGAACCAATGTTAGAATTAAAGCAGATGAACACACTACTTGAAAGAATGATCAAATCAGAGCTGTAAGAAAAAAATAAATACGATTACAGAACAAGTATGGATTACAAATGAACATAGACATTATGAAAACGGATGCCAAGGCGCATGTGCATAATAGAATTGAGGATTGGGGCACTAAAATGGATTGGGTATTTGGTGAAGATGCAAGGATTATGGCGCATGGGTTGGGTCTCCGCACATATTGGGTGCTCCCTTCGAGTTTCTTTAATAGCCGCAGTTTGGTTGGGGGCGCCGAGGCTGTTCCCTCCATCGATGGATTGAGGGGCGAAACGATGGCCGTGTAATCCGCAATCAGCACCTCCTTCCATCACCGAATTGATTCCCTTCCATCGTCGCAGAGTGGGTAGTGATTTTGGGGCAGATTGAGGAATGCAGCGCTGCATGGAGGAAGAGGATTCGACGAAGTGATTGCGGGTGCAGATTGCGGACGCGCGGTGGTGGAGAGCTGCCTGCGCGGAGCCATGGATGGAAGGGAGAGCTCTCTGCATGGAGGAAGGGGATTGCGGACTGCCTGCGCGGAGGAATGGGATTCGTCGAAGTGATTGCGGGCGCGGGGCGAGCGGTCTACGGGGATTGCTGGTGCGGATTGCGGACGCGCGGTGGTGGAGAGCTGCCTGCGCGGAAATGAAATGCGCGCAGCCATGGATGGAAGGGCGAGCTCTCTGTGTGGAGGAAGGGGATTGCGGACTGCCTGCGCGGAGGAATGGGATTCGGCGAAGTGATTGCGGGCGCGAGGCGAGCGGTCTACGGGGATTGCGGGTGCGGATTGCGGACGCGCGGTGGTGGAGAGCTGCCTGCACGGAAATGAAATGCACGCAGCCATGGATGGAAGGGCGAGCTCTCTGCGTGGAGGAAGGGGATTGCGGACTGCCTGCGCGAAGGAATGGGATTCGGCGAAGTGATTGCGGGCGTGGGGCGAGCGGTCTACCGGGATTGCGGGTGCAAATTGCGGACGCGCGGTGGTAGAGAGCTGCCTGCGCGGAAATGAAATGCGCGCAACCATGGATGGAAGGGTGAGCTCTCTGCGTGGAGGAAGGGGATTGCGGACTGCCTGCGTGGAGGAATGGGATTCGGCGAAGTGATTGCGGGCGCGGGGCGAGTGGTCTGCGGACGCGCGGTGGTGGAGAGCTACCTGCGTGGAAATGAAATGCGCGCAACCATGGATGGGAGGGCGAGCTGCCTGCGTGGAGGAAGGGGATTGCGGACGCGCGGTGGGAGCGTAGGCGCGGCAAAACGTGGCGCACGGAATGTGGACGCCTATAGTGATGTCTTATAGAGTAGTAGAGATAAGATACATTTTGTATATAAGTTATCGTAGTATTATATATTCCCGTTGCAACGCAAAGACTCTCACCTAATATATATATATATATATATATATATATATATATATATATATATATATATATATATCTACTCCTTAAGAAAGGAGTGTAGGCGTCCACAGGAGAGTGTTCTGCCTCCACGCGTCCGCGCCCCTACGCCACCTCCTCCTCTCCCCCTCGTTGCGCTACTAGATCCGGATCCCTGCCCCAGCCCTACCCACCGGAGTCGCCCGTGCGCCAATGGAGGAGGAGGTAGAGTCGTCCTCGGCGGTGGCCCTTTTGCTGGTACTGGTGGCGCCCGTCGTGGTGCCGTCGATGGCGCTGCTGGTACGGGGCCGGTGGCGCCGGGCCGCACCGCGGAGGGAGGAGGTTCGTCGCCTCGCACGGCTGAGGCGACCGCGACGGCGGTGACCCGTCCTCCGTGTGCCTGCCTGCTTCTCCACAGCACGGGCTCTCAAAACCCTAGACAGGCAGGCGCTCCCCCCTCCCCCCAAGCAGAGCGTCGTCGCCAGCTCACTTTGCTCCCCAACCGCCCCGCCTTCGTCGACGCCGCCACCGACATTGCCATCTCCCACCCCTCTTTCCTCACCTCCTAGATGGGGTCATCGCCGCCAAAGAAGTATGAGGTTGTGGAGCAGATCGACCCCGAACGAGCGATGGAGCGATGGACGCCGAGGTGGTGGAGCAGATCGACCGGGCGCCTACAGCTCCGCCTACCTCGTCCCCACAAGGTTGAGCGCAAGAGGTGACGATTTCCCCTTTATTGTTGCTCGTCTACTCCTCTTGCTCTGCTTTCCTCGATGGGTGATCCGATTCTTGATCCCTCCTTGTCTGTTGCTTGCCCTTGCTGTGGCACCAGTGAGGTACGTCATGAAGATCTGCGACGGAGTCTGACACGGCAGCGACCTCTTCTTGGCCCTCCTCTCAGCGTGCTTCTCGGTGCTGGGGACGATGGACGGCGCTGGGATAGCCGGTGGCAGAGGGGATGCCGCAAGCGCTAGGAGCCCACCACGTGACCCACGTCGGGAGACCACTGCCCTGATGACCCTTCCACCTTCAATGGCTCATCTATGTTTATGGTCTATGGTTTAGTGTTATTGTGGACCCTCTAATTCTTGTAGTTAATTGAATAACCATATGGCTCAAGATTGTGGTAAGCTTAATGTGTTTCTGTGTTGCCTTGTATCTATGCAGCTCCATCTAACTTTTGTTCTTTAATGGCATAATGTTTTTGGGTAAATATTCCACCTTCCTGTTTGTAGGGAGAAGGTATTATTATAGATATCATGACTTTAGAGTCAGGTCTGAGAGAAGACACACACCCCATGGGAGGTATTCCCCTATAAGAGATACCAGACATCGTTCGTTTTGTGATAAGAGACATAGACCAAGTTCTGAAGATAGGGGTAATCACTTTTCTGTGCACACTTGCGCCAATAAAAACTATTTGCCATTGTCCACTCTATCTTTTACTGTCTATATTTGATCAAATCGTTACTACTTGTTCCTCAACCTGATCGTTACTCCCCTTTTCTTTCCTTAACCAGCTGAACTTCGTGAAAGCAAGCTGATGAACAAGTACAATGAGCTCAAGGTAAAGCTTACAAGGTTTATTAGGGGTTCTTTTTGAATGCTGGATATTTGTCTTGGTTCTTACAATTTGTGTTCATTACTCGTAGGAGGCAGGAAAGCTTGACGCCTTCATGGAAAGATGGCGGAGTAAGAATGCTTCTAAAGATCGTCGGTACATGCCATACCGATGGAATGGAGATGGTGCGTAATAATTTCTTGATTCTTGAGGCGAAGGATGATTTAAGGGGATGATTTTATGATGGTCTTTTCATGGTGGATGAACAGCCGGTGTCTTCTCTCACGTTGTTGCCCTAGCTGTACATTCGTCAGCTCCGTGCACAATCTACATAGAGCTTAGTAACAATGTTTGCTAAATTAAATTATGGATATATATTTTGTTTTGCACAACCTCCTTCTATCTTCATGTAGACCAACCTAAAATCGGTAGTACTCAGCTTCTTGGGTGAGTAGGGATTGATTTCTCTGCAGTCGAAGTCATGCTGACTTTTATCACTGACAGGTGAGGTGAGCCTGACCTTGAGGCATCTGAAATATGCTGGGTAGCAGTAAATGGCAACCTTTTCATTTTAGCTATGATTTTTTGTTTCATCCATCTGTTTCTGTATGCATTTTGCAAATACATGTTTAATTTAGAGTAAACTTAACTATGCATTTTACAAACAAACACACATATGATGAGGTTAATAGAAGTGTTGGAGCAAGTACTGAAGCTTCAAGTGAAGCCAATAATGTGCCTAGAACCGAGAAGGCATAGGAAGCAGGTTCACTTGATTATGTATCCAAGTCTAACAGGAAGAGGAGAACTAAACGAATTGCATTTTCTGATTCAGATTCAGAAGACCTAGACCTATCAAAGGAGGACCTTGTGAAGCTGCTTCTTGAGAAAAACAGATCATTGAACTCTAAAGATAAAGAGTTTAAAGATATGAAGGATAAAGTCCTACAACAAGCATGGCCTTGCCACAACAAGCGTGAGTCAGAGAACACCAAAAAGTATGCCATACAGGTTCATACATAATATCTACTCGTTTGATCTGTATAGGTTCATACATAATATCTACTCGTTTGATCTGTATGTTTTTATTGTACAAGGATTTGATAACATTTGGCTATCCCTGAAAACATGCTCATACTTGACGGTTCTTGGTTCACCCTATATATCTACTAGCTTGATTCATAATCATTGTTTACTGTGTTGTTACTCACGATGTCCTTCATAATCACTGTTTTCATAATCACTGTTGTTACTAACACGCCGCTATCCTCGCATCACAGGAGGCACTCACGATGCGGGAGCTCGGCAACACCAAAATCGTCGCCACGGGGGACGACTAGACACGATGCCCCCGCACCCAACACCACGCCAGCCTCGCCCTCAATCCGGCCGACGCAGCGTGGCGGGGCTGCCTTCGCACTTGGGGACCCCACAGAGGCGGAGGAACAGTGTGGAAGTGCCGCGGCGGCTGCTGTCATGTGCATCGGTGAGGCGCGGCGAGGACGGTATCTTCGGCCGGCACCCAGGGACGACGACGATGGGTGGAGCCAAGTGGAAGGAGGAGGAGATGGTGAAGACGTTGCGGCCATCGGTGTGACTCACGGAGGACTTCCCCATGAGCGTCGACAAATTCCTGCCGTTGCTGGACATCCTGGCCAGCCGTGTGTGCGCCGTGCGCTGGCTCCGCGTGCTGCTCACCACCAAGTTCCCACAGGGGACTTTCCCAGTAAAGGTAACATAGCTCTTCTGCTCAATAAGAAACCACATAATTACATAGCTTCCATCGTCCTGAATTTTCTGCTCCAAACTGCTGAAATGCAGCCATACTATTCTGTTTTAAACTTTTGTTCTGTTCCTGCATATTTAGGAAATTCTGCTCAAACTGGGCCAGGGGTCCAGGCAAAGGCTACAGTGTCTAGACTAGAGTCAATTAGGGACATGTTAGACATAATTTTTAGGGGTGGTGGTCAAAACCATGCAAAATATTATTGAGTAAGTTTCTCATCATTTACATTTCGCGGTTCATATCCATCGGGTTTTAAGTATCTCTCTAATTGCATTTCTATGTTTGCTTTCATTGGGTGTTTATCCATTACTATAGTTATTTCCATGCCTCTAAATAATTCCGACTTCCCTCGTATTACCACCATCTACAGGTACCGTGCCGATGGAGGAAAGGAGAAACAAGGTATTTTGAAGGTACCGAAAAAATTAGTTGTCTTCTGTAATTTGAACAGGCCAATGGCCTTTGTTGTTGAATGATTATGTCTTCTATAATTTGAACTAGCCAGTGGCCTTTGTTTAGTTTGTGTTTGTACCATTATGGTGAATGATGTGGTGGATGCACCTAAATTCAGATTGAACTACATTCATTTTTATTGTCATTTCGAGGCCCTAAATTCAGATTGAACTAGATGCTTCTGTGTTGTCTGTTCATTATGGATGTCTGCACACTAATTTAATTTTTGCCTGCTTAAATTTACAGTCGCCAGGTACCTAAAACATCAATATGTTTTCATAGGAAGTATAAGGGCTCTTTTAGTCTAGCATTACCTGTACAGTCATAATTTGAGCACTTCCTATTTTGTTTGGTGGAAAGTACTCTGATCACTTCCCTTGCCTCTGCTTTGTTGTACCATGTGATATATTGTGCTTTTGTTGAGATTAACTCTTTATAAATCAACTACATGAAACAACATATAATATGTCCATTTGGTTCTGTTTTTATTTGTGTCCTTATTTGAGCTTTGCATTCTCAGATACTCAAGCAGAACATTTTCTGAAATTGACTGTCAAGTTCTACAAGCTTTTAACTCGCATGTCAAAGTCCCAGATTGCACCTAAAGGCTACAAACAATCCATTCCAAGCCTCAAGTTTCAGAAACTGGCAGAAGTAACTTGCAAAATGCTCACCGCTCCCCTTTATGACTTTGTGTTTCAATAGGTCCTTTTCATTTTCTACATACATCATTGATGCGCATGGCTTCTATAACTGTGGTTTTAACTTTTTTTTCTGTTTTCCTTTCATCTTGTGTTGCAGAATCAGCAAATACCCATAAAGGGAAACCTCGCCAAAATTAGAAGAGAAACCAAATGTATCCCTGATCTTATTTTTCAGATTGAGGATTATGAGAAGTATTTAATACAGCTAAGCAAACTAAATAAGGTAAACCTTTTGAGGCATGCCAAACGCAGTGTAGCAAGAGACTTCCAGATGCAAGTAGCGTGGTACAGATGGTGACTGGTGATAACATCAATACAGCTAAAGCTATAGCCAAGAGTGTGGCATACTGACTGGCGGCGGCGTAGCGATAGAAGGGCCAGAGTTCAGAAACAAAAGCCCAGAGGAGATAAGGGACCTGATACCTAAGATCCAGGTCCAATTCGATTTTCATCAGTTTTCTCATATCTACCATCAATTCTCTCAATTGTATGTACCTTTCGACACTGGCAGGTTATGGCTCGTTCTCTGCCGCTTGACAAGCATACCCTTGTGAAAAACCTGCGAGGTATGTTCAGCGAGGTGGTTGCTGTGACAGGCGATGGTAGCAATGACGCTCTAGCTTTGCATGAAGCAGATATTGGGCTTGCAATGGGCATAGCAGGAACAGAGGTACTAACTATACCTCGCAACTCTACTGTTCTTACTGTAGATGTAAAAACCTCTTGCAAGGCCATCAGAAGCTAAGAACTCCTCACTTGCAATTGCAAGGCCATCATCCTCTTTGGCTATAACTTTAGCTAACAAGATCATTATCTTCTCTATGAGTATAAACAAGAGGCAGCGAGATGAGAAACATGGGAGGAAACTTGTATTAAAGTTGGACAAGTCGTTTATCATAGTTCTCAACCATGGCCTGGTAATCGTCTTGTCATTGTTTTCAGAGGAAAAACAATAGAGATAATACTACTTGGGAGATTAGAACTGTACTTTCATGTATGTACTTACTATTATGTCCAAAATATAATAGTGTTTACACAATGGTTTAAGTGCTTTTGTTATCAGTTGCAAACTATATATTAGGCACGTAAAACTGTCTTCTTGTGTTGTATTAGTTGCAAACTTTGATTTAGGAGATGGGAAAACAAAGGGTTGTCTCGTGGGATCATTAAGAGATCTGGTAGCAACTGCCCTGACTGGTTCTCTCGCCACACGTTTTAATCTACAATGGTATACAGATAATGTTTTTGGAATATGTCTCTGTTTCTTTTTGTTTAGTCACATGTTAATGTTAAGGTTATTCATGGATCAACATCATTCGAGCATTTGACTATTGCTTGTCACGTGCACCTGTTATTTTTGCATCACTATTTTGAACTAAATTTTAAGATACCGTAGCAACGCACGGGCACACACCTAGTATATATATATATATATATATATATATATATATATATATATATATATATATATATATATATATATATATAGTGTCGTGCTTCCCTCACGATTTGTACCCACGCCGAGCGGAGGGGAGGGAGAGCGAGAGAGAAAGAGGGATCCACCAGAGTAGAACCCAAGTCGTAGCCATCATTCGAGCTCCGTCTAGTGCAATAGGAGGTTCGTGTGAGTGCAGGTTGGTGAGCAGGGATCCTGAGCTGGGGACGAGAAGGAGCTCACCAGAGTTCGAGCTCTACCTCTTTCTGTGGCCAACCTCGCTGCTACCTCCACCACCAGTGAGTTAGCCCCTATTGCTTCGTCATCATGTCCGCGTACTTTTTCACGAATCCGTGAGTTGATTGGATCACCAGTAGACAGATTCCAACATACCAGCGAGGTTGCACGGGGCGGGCCGCGGGTGTCGCCGGGATCTCAACCGAGAGAAGGGAGGAGGTGTTAGAGTCTTTGATCACTAGATCAGTGGTGATGATTAGAAGCCAGTACCCATTCGGTACATTAAACTCCGACCATTGGGTCTAATATAATCTAAACGGCTCATACACGTCGATAACCCTTTAGCTACACCACTTTGCTAAAGAGTCTCTGATTTTCTCTAAATTCAACCCGCCGCCCACTCACGTTTAAAGAAAATAATAGATAGGTCCAAATCTTTACAAAATTGACCCTGACTTTTGTATAAATAGAACCCGCAACCCAGGAGTGTTTGGTATTTATAAAATTGAATTTAGAAATTGATTTGCAATACAAAAATAATTCTAAAACAATTCATATCTTCTATGTTTAACTCTGATTTTAGAGGTTCTCGAACCTACCGATTCATCTCGACGCATAGATTTATTTTACATAGTTGTTATTCATGATTGGTGTAATATTATTTTTATTTATTGGTTGCCTATTTGTATGTATTGATGCAAATAGAAAAGGGAGGTTTATGAGGAACCTAAAGCCCTTGTTTGGGAATCCTCTGAGCAGTTGGAGTTATACCAAAAAGGTAAATTGTGTTCTTGATTACGTTTTTTTGTGATCTACTAATATTTACTATTATATTCTCATCTATGCATGCACAATTAGGTTAGATTGATGAGTCCTAATAGGTTACCAAGATTTGTTTTTCATAAACCTTGTTTATTCCTGGATTATTGTGTAGACTTGCTATTATTTTACTTGGTTATGGGTTAATGATACATGTGCAAACATTGTTCATGATTATTACTGGTGGTTTAATTATTATGTATGATAAGATCATTTTGTTTAATTGAAAGAGCGACCAACCGAGAAAATAACACTACTACAAGACTATTGTAAAGGTCTCGTATTAGATCCCTAGTCATTCATCTTGAAAGTGTTGAAAGTGTTTAAGGGTTTAGCTAATCTAGGCTAGAAGGAATGCACGACTTGGCAAGAGCCGCCCGGGCCTCTCAAATGATTAAATGATAAGTAAACTAAATTGGACATACATTTCATTATGTATATTTTCTTTATGGGATGATATTTATTTATATTAGTTATTGCTACCCTCCGCGTGTTCAATGTGCTTAGATCGGCGTCTTCATGTGATTGATGGAGCTGTAAACCGCAGACTTGAGTTGGCGATTTGGTTAGCGGAATCGCCAGAAACCTCCTTGGTGAATGCTGTGAAACTAGCATTGCAGCCGGCGACGGACTTCTCCAATAGACAGAAGCATTGTTTCCAGTTAGAATCAAGCGACAAAATCCTTTTATCGACGGGGGGTTCCAAGACACTGGATTAGAGGACGCTATCGAAGAGTGGATCGGCAAGTCTCTGATGCCACTTGTTAGAGAGAGGGGAGGGAAGCGATGCCTAAATTCAGAGTTTGAGAGTTAGAGTTACAATCTTCTCCATTCCCTCTCTCTCACGTACGCTGGCTTCCTTTTATACACAGACACATTAGCTTTTATCCGCATAGCGGGAATTTGACTTGTTGGTCGCGAGCTACGGCGAGGTACTTGGGCTTCTTCGTTCGTCATGGTGATTGCTGTTGTCGGCGAGGTACAGAAGCCTAGCGAGTAAGCATGGATTGTGTCTGGTGGCTGGCTAAGGCTGCGTGCTAGGGAAGCGAGGAAGGAGGTGGTGGCGGTGCCAATGCCCTTGCGGCCTCCCTCGAGAAAAAAGAAGAACTACGACAGAGAAAGATGTGTGTTAGATCAAAATTTTGAATTTTTGGCAATTATTTGTTGGCAACTCTTGAAAAGTGCTTTTATTTGGTGCTGCTGTCAATATATATTTTTCGCGACTTGGAAAACTCGATAGTTTTAGAACAAATGCTTGGGAACTCAGCAGACTGAACTGGTTTGATATATGTAGCATATAGACCTTTTCTAGTTTGATGTATTGATGGCCAATGCAAGTCTGTAACAACTAACACCTTATGTAATCCAGGGTTGGGTACATTCCAGCCCTATATAAACATGCATGAAGGCACACCCAGGGAAAAGATGCTGCTTCTCGGACACGCTTTGGCGCCTCTGATCATCATTCAACCGTAGGGCCGTAGCACTGGTTCACCAGTGTCATTGTATATACAGTTTCTAGTTCCTTGATTTGGGAGAGGAAGATCTCTTTGTTGGGATGTTGAGTACCTAGCAGCCTGCAGCAAACATCTAAGGGCCTCTTTCGGAACATAGGGATCTTGCAGGACACAGGACAAAACAAGACAAAGATTTCAGAACTATCCATCAGCTGCTGGCGCTGCCGTCGCCAAAAGCAAATCCTGCATTTGTATGAATGGATGTCGCGCGGGTAGAGCTCAGCCACACCCGCTGTATGAAGATCTGGTTGGCGGCTCGGCGCATTCGCTCCTCCGGCACACAAGATATGCTCAGTCATCTCCGGGCACCAAGCAAACAGCCACAGGTTGTTGCAACTTCCGATTCAGTGTGCAAACGCTGGAGGAACAAATTAACGAAGCCTAACCTGAAACTTGTGCTTGCAAAACACCGTACCTGCCATCCGACATTGCGTTCGGCAGCTTCACACTGGCTTCCAAGATTCACTTCCCACACTGGCTGCTTCTTCCAAGATTCACTTGCAGGTTCTAGTGGACTGGACCAGTTGCATCTTCAGGCTCAGTAGGAGCATCCGGCTACTACCTACCAGCTCCTGCTCAACAACAGGTGCCGCTCGGTGCCAAATTTTTCATGTACAGCTATTTCTTTCTTTCTTTCTCTTTCTTTTTTAACACGTTTTCAGGTACTCCTTAAAACAAGTATATTCACTCTACTCTATGAGCATAGCAGGTAGCAGCACCATTCTGTATTGTAACGGCAATGTCTCTCAGATGGATTGCATCGGTCTCTTTTACTGCATGACAGATAGTATCAGAAATGTCAATGATAGTGCTGCTCCTGTAGGGGAGGAAGTTAATTGATAAGAAAACACAGGGAGGTGGGACCCACGCAAAGCGTTTTCTGGCACGCGTTCGCGTACGTATATCTACCAGGGACTTTTCCTGTCGGGTGGCTTGCCTGCTGTGATTTTAACCATCTACCTGAAATGCCCAGAATGCCCCCTCCGCGATAGTGGGTTACCCGCTGAGGCTGGCATAGCTTAGGCTATGCTTGGATATACCCTAATACACCTGAGTTAAGAGGATTATAGTGTAAATTAATTTAATTTATATCCCAATCACTCTAAACCTATGTATATTAGGATAAATACTAGGGTAACCAAATAAGCCTTTAGCAGAAAATGGACCCAATAAAGTGCCGTACAGTTACACCACCGGTATACAAGTACTCCGTGGGTCCCACCATCTGGGGATATTTATGAGTCCCACTTTCTTTCACATGCAGGTGCTCTCTATTAACGTCACACATCTCCAGCCAATAATTTTCAGGGTCTTTTTTTATAGAATTCAGAATTAAGTTATATACATCATCCGACATCTGAATTGCTTTATAATAGCATAATAAATAGTGCACTTAGTCCAGGTGGCGAAATGACAGCGTAGTCCCTGTAGTGTGCCACTCTGAACAGTGGTTAAGTACTTAAGTTTGGGGAACCTATAGAAATTAGTATTTGGCATCAGCGAAGTTCAAAACTTGCAGGGCAGCAAAACGGACTAGGATTTTTTTACTCTACCTTGCTGCAAGTCAGCTAATTTTTTTTCCCTACAAGTACCCCCAGTACCAAAATTTTTTTTGACTGAAAGTTTGAGCAAAAATAGTGATAAAAGGGTCTGTATTTTAAGTCCATGATTAAATTTTCGGGGGAAATACAATTTTAGTGCTGTTCGTGGCTTCGAATCTCCGTCAATTCGCTCCACTCCTCCAAACTGATCCGCACAGGTACTTCAGACATCGATTCCTCTCCTTCTTAGCTTCCGATCGAGCTACAGTTCACGGCTCATGGTGGCGTGGGGTGGCAGATCGAGGGTCTAGGATTTGGGGTGCCGCCACTGGGATAAGCTTGTGCTGCTTGCCCGCCCGGAGCTGCTCTTCCTCCGCCACGCTCGCCGTCGGCCGCCAGATCTCGCCCGCACCGACGGAGATCCTCTTCCTCCACCACGCTGGCTCGCTCCGCCGTAGTTCTCAGTATTCCTCTAGCGGATGGCTCCATCCGCACTCCCATGACACGCGGTAGGTTCGATTCGAGCATAATTGGTGGGGTGGGGTATCTGCTGTCTAGTGTTGATTGCGGATTCAGCTGCTCCGCCCTTCCTTTCGCGGCCTGGCCTGCTAAAGTTTGGGTTTCTAGGTTTTCTGCTCCTCGTGTGCAGCTGTGCTGCAAGTCCCATTTCCGTGCAAATTTTAGCAACTCACGCTTCGTTTCTTTTTTCTGTTCTCGGATATTCCTCACGCTGTCACATTTTGTGCAGGTTGTGCCGCTGAAAATCCAAACTTTGGGATTGATGCGACTGTAGTAACTTGTTGCTCAGTGGATGGTCTTGAGCTTTTCTGTTCCAGCCAGGAGTCAAGACCAACCGAGTACTGTGCTGAAGATGAAGGTGGGTGCAGACCCAAGTACCCAAGATGTGATGGAGGAGGCAGCCCTCAAAGCAAAGCATGCAGCAGAGCGCAAGTTCCACGCACGTAACACCAAGGGTGCCCGGAGGTCAGCGCTCAAGGCTCATAGCTTGTGCCCATCACTTGAGGGCATATCTCAGATGATCTCCACACTTGATGTTCACCTTGCATCTGAGTCGAAGATTGATGGGGAGAGTGACTGGTACAGGATACTGTCTCTCAATGCCATGGCTGATGAAGAGGAGGTGAAGAAACAGTACAGGAAGCTAGCTCTCCAGTTGCACCCAGACAAGAACAAGTCGGTTGGTGCAGAGGTTGCCTTCAGACTTATCTCGGAGGCATGGAGTGTATTATCTGACAAGAGTAGAAAGATGCTTTATGATCAGAAGAGGAGAGACCATTGTGTGGCGAGTGTGTCCAACGGTTTGTATGCTTATGATTATGATACAAAGCTTAGTAAGCGACCACGAAAAAATGCCGTTGCCTCTGCCTCAGCAGCTGTTGAGGCTACTACTCGTCTTGCAGGGGCTGACACATTCTGGACATCATGCAACAGCTGCAGGATGCAGTATGAGTACTTGAGAGTTTATCTGAACCACAACCTTCTGTGCCCAAACTGTCACCATGCATTCATGGCTGTGGAAACTGGATTTCCCTGCAATGGAACCAGTTCTTCATTCACGTGGACAACCAAGTCACAGCAGCAGCAGAACCACGATACTGTTGTTGACCATTCATATCAATCAGCAAGCAGAACATCAAGCATTCCAGACACCGGACATGGAGCATACCAGCAAGAGAACACTTACGAGTTGTACAAAAACCAAAGTTTCCAGTTCACTCAGTACCCCAAGACAACATGTGTTGCTGCTACAAATGGTTACAGTACACATGCTTCAGAGAAATCGAAGAGAAAACATGAAGAAAACCACATATACAATTATATTTCAAGTGGCAAGAACAATGAGTATCCATCAGGGCGTGGACGACATTCAAAAAGGAGGCAGAATTTCAGTAATGGCTGTGCATATGTGGAAGTTAATGGGCAGAATCTGGCTGCAACTGCAGGTATGTCTGGGATTGCCGATGGAGGAAGATTTAATGGTACATCAGGGGAAAAGTTCAGGTCTGCAGTGAATGCAAGAAAAGCTAATGTCTTGAGGGAGATCTTCCAACTTGACACCCGTGGTCTTCTTCTTGAGAAAGCCAAAGCAGAAGTTCGTGAAAAACTACAAGTCTGGAATATTTTGACATCTAGCCAGTTTGTCGAGAAAAGGAAATCAGATAGAAGAGAGAAGCATATTCAAAACAATATTAAGGCTAATGGCATTCTCTCTGACTATCCAACCAATAAATGCAAGAAATGCATTTCAAAAGATGCAGATACCGAGATCCCTGTGACTGATGTAATGAATCCAGAACAGATGCGTGTACCTATGTCCATTGATGTCCCTGACCCAGATTTCCATGATTTTGATAAAGATCGAACAGAAAGAGCCTTTGGCAATGACCAGATCTGGGCTACATATGATAGTGAAGATGGTATGCCTCGCCTATATGCAATGGTACAGAAAGTTATTTCAATGAAACCTTTCAGGATACGAATGAGCTTCCTCAATTCTAAGTCCAACAATGAACTGGCACCAATAAATTGGATCGCATCAGGTTTTACGAAGACATGTGGTGATTTTAGGATTGGAAGATACCAGATTACTGAAACAGTCAACATCTTTTCCCACAGAGTTTGCTGGAGTAAAGGTCCTCGGGGAATTATCAGGATTATTCCCCAAAAAGGCGATACATGGGCTGTGTACCGGAACTGGTCTCCTGATTGGAATGAACTGACACCAGATGATGTGATATATAAATATGAGATAGTAGAAGTGATCGACGATTTCACTGAAGAGCAAGGTGTGACTGTTGTCCCATTGTTGAAGGTAGCTGGTTTCAAGGCAGTTTTCCACAGGCTCACGGGCTCCAGTGTGGTCAGAAGAATACCAAAGGAAGAGCTTTTCCGCTTCTCTCATCGGGTTCCTTCTTGCCTGCTCACTGGTGAGGAAAGAAATAATGCTCCAAAAGGTTGCCATGAGCTGGACCCTGCTGCAACTCCAGTTGACCTTCTCAAGATTATTACAGATGTTAAGGATGACACCACACGTTGAGGCTCCAAGTAGAACTCTACTTGTCTGTCCTACAGACTTGCAACTGCGAGCTAGCATGGCTGAAGTCTCAATATGTGCTTCACTCACTCCTCAGCATCATTTGGCTCACTTGCCTTAATCTATCATTGAACTTCTGGATGACGATGAGGACTTAATTAGCCATTTATAACATTTAATTTTATTGTGATATCGATATTGTATAGAGAAAAGCGTTATTGAGAGGCTGCATATTGTGCTGAGACCAGTTCTCCAAAGGCAGCGTATCTTATGGATATGGGCAATGATTTCAAGTCGTCCGACTAATCGTGATTAATCGCGATTAGTCGGGCTGGTCGTCTGTTTGTGTCCGATTAGGCAGACGACCCGACTAGATGGGCTGGTCGTCCTAATCGTCCGACTAATCGTTCGCTTACTGTTTCTGGTCGCCCGGCTAGGTTTTGGTATGGGGGCATTTTCAGTCCATCTACACTATCATTTAGTCTGGCCTCTTATCTCCTCTCTGCCCATACCCAGCTGCCAAAACATGTACACCTCTCTTGCCCAACCTCCAGCCTTCAGACCTGGTCGCCGAAGGCTGCCCTTGCGCCCCAGATTGGACATCCAGCTCTGGTGGCCACAGAACATCGTCGGCTGCTCACCTTTGCCCCCTGATGGCCTGCTCCACCGGTGCCTCTGCCTTCTCGGCTGTTGTCCTGCTGCAGTCCAGAAGACCAGTACTGACGACAGCTGTGACAGAGCACCGGCGGCGATCGTCTCCACTCTCCAGCAAACCAGCATCATTGACGAGATGAGCTCGTCATCTCAAGGTTCCTCCTACCCCCTTCTCTGTATTTCTGCCAGTGCCTAGTGCCGAACTAGTGGATGGTTGTTGGCTTACTGCTTTACTCCTAAGCCATTGCTAGGTAGTTAGGTTCAGGTAAGTAACAAATCGCAATAAAGCAATCTGTTATTTTGTTTATCCTAGCTGTTTGTTCTAATTTATATAATGTATATAGGTATATTTATGTATATATATACCTATATAAGTATAACTACTAGTCTAAAAGGTCTAGGACGACCATGGACAGACTAGGACCGACTAGGGGTCGACTAGTCGCCCTGGTCGTCGCCTAATCGCGACTAGTCGCCTAGTCGGTCCCAGGGTTCGACTAGGCGACCAGGCGACTTGAAATCATTGGATATGGGTATGGCTGTGCACATATGCACATCTTTAATCCCATCCCTTCAATCAAGATCCAGTGGCCACTGTCGTTTTAACATTTTAACCCTCCCGCGGCTTCCTCTGTGATAAGAATCTTTTTTTGCAAAACCCCCTTTCTCCTTCCCTTCCTCCAAACAGCTGCACGAGACTTCTGGAACCCGACAGCTGCCATGGTCCTTGCACCGCACCTAGTCGCCGCCTCCGTTCTTGCCGGCTTCCGCCAAAGGACTCGCTGAACGTCGGGTCCCCATCGATGTCATTGTCTAGAGGTCCAGACTGGCGCAGCACCTCGGCCAGCTGCCTAGCTTCAGTTTCTGTAACCTAAATTTGGATTCAAATCTGGAGCTCAAGGTCATCTGTAAGCTGAATTTTGATTCAAACCTGGAGCAAGACAATTGTGTATGAATGTTGAACATATTGAACGAGGGAGAATTCTTCACAAGCATAGTTATTAAAGCGTCGTTTTAAACGACGATTAAGCGTCATTTAAGCGCTAGAGCTAGAACGCGATTTGAAGCTAAAACGTTCACTACGTTTTAAAAAAACAGTGTTGAACGTTCGTTTTTTACGTTTAAGCGTCGTGCAAACGTCTGATCGCGCGTTTTGGACGTTTTAAACGTTTTCTATGCGGTAGTGGGCCTTAATGGGCCTTTAAGCATCCGCCAGGCAGCTGCCAGTAAGCGCTTCAAGCATCCCGACAGGCAGCTGCCAGCCGCCAGCCTGCTACCGCCGTCGGCCGTCCTCAGCTGCCCTCCAGGTACACTGTCTCCTCTCTCCTCCCTTCTCCGGTCCTCCCTCTTCCCTCCACCCACGGGACAGTGCGCCGCCGCCACTCCATTGTTTTAGGCTTCAGCTTTTGGCAAGTGCCGAGTGCTCCAATGCCCCACAGTGCGCCGCCCCACAGTGCCCAGTGCTCTAGTGCTCCAGCTGCCGCCCAGTGTGGCTGCCCATTGATAATATGCCATTCTACTGTGTGTGTTGCAGGAAGCCAGGAAGCACACAGTTTTTGGCAAGCTTGTTGTTGGAAGTGATGTTCTAAAGAGAATCGAGCAAGTAGATGTGCAATCCCCTGATTCAACTTCTGTTGTTCCTGTTGTTCCCGCAGCACCTATTGCTCCATTTGATATAAAGATTTTGGGGGCATTTAGCTAAAGTGTGGCAGTGAATTTCAATGGCAACAAATAGCGAGGCATTGTCTGCCGGTCAAAGTGATGATCTTATGACCCACTCAAAGATCAGTCACGAAGGCCAAAGTCACTGAAATAGGATGGAAATATGCATACTATGTTGAGACGGGAAAGCGAGAGCTGATTCAATGTGCTTTGTGCCACAAACAAATACAATGAGGTATCAAGAGGTTGAAACAACATCTAGCTAGTGGCTATGGAGACATTGTCAATTGTCCTAACACTACTAGAGATATTGCTAAAGAGATGAATGAAGCTTTGAATAATGGGAAGCGGGCTAGTCCGTTGTACCTAGATGATGATGCAATGGAAGATGAAGCAGGACAAGATGATGATGTCCAAGTTATGCGAAGCAGGTCAATGTCAGCATCATCCAAGCCTTCCTCGTGTACTGTGCCAAGTTCTGGAACAGCTGCCAAAAGAAACAAAGCAATTTTCCAATTGAAGCCCCACCCAATTGCAGCTCCAAAGAAGTCCATTGCATCTATGATTCGACGAACACCTCAAGAGGTTGTAGCAGAGAGACATGCAAAGGGACCTGCTCAAACTACCATAAGTGCTACCATGAAGCCTAAGGAAGAAAGAAAGTCTGTTTGTTTGGAGATAGCCAAGTTTTTCTATGAGTGTGGTATACCATTCAATGCTGCGAACTCAAGGCCAATTTGAGGTAGCTGTGGAGGCTATTGCTCAATATAGATCTGGGTTCAAGCCTCCTACTTTCCATGAGCTACGTGAGCCTTTACTTGCTAGGGCTGTCAAAGACATAGGATGATGAGAGGAAGAAGCATGAGGAAGCATGGAGCCAATATGGTTGCACACTCATGTCTGATGGTTGGACATACAAAAGAGGTTGCCATTTTGATCAATTTTGTTGTTAACAGCCCTCAAGGAACATTCTCCTTGGAGTCAGTTGATGCATCAAATGAGTCACACAGTGCAGTGATGCTTGCAGACTTGTTATAAAAGAGAATTGAGGGGATTGGTAAGGAAAACGTTACTTCAGATTATGTCGGCGTTTCGACCCCGGGGGGTCCCTGGACCGACGAGTAAATTGTCGCCGCGTGTCCCAGCCCAGATGGGTCGGCGCGAGACGGAGCACGAAGGGGGGAGAAGAGAGGAAAAAGGGGAAACCCGCAGCCTCCGTGTTGTCCTGTGCCCAGGTCGGGTGCGCTTGCAGTAGGGGGTTACAAGCGTCCGCGTGGGGGGAGAGCGAGGGACTCTATGCGCCGTCCCGTCCTCCCGTGCGGCCAACCTCCTCGTAAGAGAGCCCTGGACCTTCCTTTTATAGGCGTAAGGAGAGGGTCCAGGTGTACAATGGGGGGTGTAGCAGTGCGCTATCGTATCTAGCAGAGAGGAGCTAGTGCCCTAAGTACATGCCGTCGTGGTAGCCAGAGAGGTTTTGGCACCCTGTTCATGTGATGTCGTGGCCGTCGGAGGAGCGTTGGAGCCTTGCGGAAGGACAGCTGTCGGGGCTGTCGAGTCCTTGCTGACGTCTCCTTGCTTCCGTAAGGGGCTGAGAGCCGTCGTCGTCATGGAGCACGCGGGGCGCCATCATTATCTGTTAACCGGGGCGAGCCAGATGGGACGCCGGTCTTGTTCCTCGTAGCCTGAGCTAGCTAGGGATAGGGTAATGATGGCCCCCCTGTGACGTGGTCGGTCCAAGCCCTAGGTGGGGCGAGGCGGAGGCTCCTCCGAGGTCGGGGTCGAGTTAGTCTTTCGAGGTCGAGTCCGAGCCCCGGGGTCGGGCGAGGCGGAGTTCGTCGTCTTCCAGGACCGAGCCCGAGTCCGAGCCCTGGTGTCGGGCGAGGTAGAGTTCGTAGTCTTCCGGGGCCGAGCCCGAGTCCGGGCCCTGGGGTCAGGCGAGACGGAGTTCGTTGTCTTCCGGGGCCGAGCCCGAGTCCGAGCCCTGGGGTCGGGCGAGGCGGAGTTCGTCGTCTTCCGGGGCCGAGCCCGAGTCCGGGCCCTGGGGTCGGGCGAGGCGGAGATTCGTCGTCTTCCTGGGCCGAGCCCGAGTCCGAGCCCTGGGGTCGGGCGAGGCGGAGTTCGTCGTCTTCCGGGGCCGAGCCCGAGTCCGGGCCACTGGGGTCGGGCGAGGCGGAGTTTCCTATGGCGCCCGAGGCTAGACTTGGCTGCTGTCAGCCTCACTCTATCGAGTGGCACAGCAGTCGGAGCGACGCAGGCGGCGCTGTCTTCTTGTCAGGCCGGTCAGTGGAGCGGCGAAAGTGACTGCGGTCACTTCGGCTCTGTCGACTGAAGGGCGCATGACAGGATAAGGTGTCAGCCATCCTTGCATTAAATGCTCCTGCGATACGGTCGGTCGGTGTGGCGATCTGGCCAAGGTAGCTTCTTGGCGAAGACTGGGCCTCGGGAGAGCCGAAGGTGTGTCCGTCGCTTGAGGGGGTCCTCGGGCGAGATGTGAATCCTTCGGGGTCGGCTACCCTTGCCCGAGGCTGGGCTCGGGCGAGGCGAGGTCGTGTCCCTTGAGTGGACCGAGGCTTGGCTTAATCGCACCCATCAGGCCTTTGCAGCTTTGTGCTGATGGGGGTTACCAGCTGAGATTAGGAGTCTTGGGGGTACCCCTAATTATGGTCCCCGACAGTAGCCCCCGAGCCTCGAAGGGAGTGTTGATACTCACTTGGAGGCTTTTGTCGCACTTTTTTTGCAAGGGGGACCGGCCTTCCTCGGTTGCTTTTTGTTCCTTTGGTGCGCGCGAGCGCACCCGCCGGGTGTAGCCCCCGAGGCCTCGGAGGAGTAGTTTGTCTCCTTCGAGGTCTTAGTACGTTTCGTGACGCTTCGGCCGGTCTGGTTGTTCCTCATGCGAACTGGCCGTAGCCCAGGTGCACAGTCGAGTCCCAAGTTCTCGGGCTGGTATGTTGACACTATCAACGGTTTGGCCGGAGCCGGGTTTGCGAGAGCAGCCCCCGAGCCTCCGCACAGAGCGAGAGGACAGTTAGGGGACAAACTCGGCTTTTTACATACGCCCCTGCGTCGCCTTTCCGCAAGGAGGAGGGGGGGGGGGGGAAGCGCCATGTTGCCCTCGGAGGGCGCCGAACATGGGTGTCTCCGGTGAGTTGCTAACGGGTTATCCGAGTGGACGCCCGTGCCCCATTTGTTAGGGGTCGGCTAGTGGCCCGGAGGCGCGCTCCAAAAGTACCTGCGGGTGACTTGCCGGACCCGGTCCCCTTTTAACGGGGTCCGAGGGCTCGATGCCTCCCTCTGGTGGGATTCCGTTACAAAGTCGTTCCCGTTGGTCTCGAAAATGTCCTAGGGTACCTCGGGAGCGTAGCCCGAGCCTCGGTTATGTATCGAACGTACCCAGGGTCATCCCTCGCCTCTACGTCTGAGGCGGATGTCGAACCCTTCGAGGGCCAGCCTACGAACCCCTGATCAGTAGTGGGCGCGGAGCCCGAGTGGCCTGAGGCGGCCGTTGAACCCTTTCAAGGGGCCGGCCTTCGAAACTCTAACCAGTAGTGGGCGCGGAGCCCGAGTGGCCTGAGGCAGCCGTTGAACCCTTTCGAGGGGCCGGCCTTCGAACCTCTGACCAGTAGTGGGCGCGGAGCCCGGGTGCTCTGAGGCGGCTGTTGAACCCTTCCGAGGGGCCAGCCTTTGAACCTATGATCAGTAGGGGGGCTCAGGGCCCGCTTCCTTCGCAGAGAAGGATCCCTTTCGGAGTATCCTTTCCCGACCCCTGAGGCAAGAGAGAGAAAGAGGAAGTGAAAAGGATACGAAATCGAATGACGTGGCACACCTTTTTTGACGCAGTCATTATGGCGGAGGTGAAGCGTCGCCTGCTTCGCCTGCCAAAGGTGCCGCCTGTCCTGCCGCAGAGTTAATGCGATGGGACGAGTGGTTCACGGGGCGGCCGTTGCGCGTGCGCGAGCCGTTCGAGGGACGGGACGTCTCGCTTTGAGTTTTGAATCTTGCGGTGGGTTCGGGCGAAGTGTTGAATGGGTCTCGCCTGGGCCTTTATATATTCGGGAGAGGGGCTGGTGACGGTTCTTTACTCAGCTGCTTGCCTCCCACTTAGGTTTTCGCAACTCGAGGGAATAGCCAGAGAAAGGAAACCGCGCACCCAGTTCCTCCGCCGCCACCTCTTCTGCTTGGCGATGGCCGACCGGGTGACCATTGTTCCGCCGCGCGATCCGTGGCCTTTCTCCACCGTCATGGCGGATGACCTAGAGGCCCTTGTTGCTGATGGTTTGCTTCGCCCTCTCTCCGGTGACTCGTAGCCGGAGTGGATGGCCCCCTCGAGCGGAGCCGCCCCGTCCCCGCCGCTGGGGTATGTCGTGAGCTTTGTCTCCTTTCACGAGCGGGGGTTCGGAGTGCCGGCAAGCCATTTCATGCGGGCGATTCTGCATGTCTATGGTGTGGAGCTGCACAACCTCAGTCCCAACTCCATCTCGCAAGCTGCCATCTTTGCGGCGGTTTGTGAAGGATACTTGGGGATTGACCCTTGTAAGGAAAAATGGTCCCCGGGCCATTTGGCTAATTAAGTTTTGGTGTTTGATGAACAACACAATCCGTGAACTAATAAGTTTTCTAGTGTTTGTGTTTGTAGTTCACAGGTTGCGAAGAGAATTGGACCAAGGCAATGAGGATACAACACCTCAAAAGAAGACATAAAAAGATGCATAGGAGTCCAATACTCAAGAACAAAGAAGCCCGAAGAAATCAGCGAAGAAATCCAAGATGAGGGCTGTCAGCCAGCGCCTGGTGGTGCACCGGACATTGGTGTCCGGTGGTGCACCGGACAGTCTGCGCAGAGAGGCCACAGACAGGCGCTCTCTGGCTGTAGCACCGGTCTGTCCGGTGTGCACCGGACTGTCCGGTGTGCCAACGGGCAGACGGCAACGGTCGGATCCAACGGTCGACTGCTACAGGCGCCAATGGTCGGCTGACGTGGCGTGCACCGGACATCTACTGTGCAGTGTCCGGTGGTGCACCGGACTGTCCGGTGCACCCGACGACAGAAAGCTGCTGCTTTCTGTCCAACGGCTAGTTGGGGGTGTGGAGGCTATAAATACCACCCCAACCGGCCATTCTCATGTGAGAGCCCAAGCAACATACCAATACACATAGTGCATATTTCCAAGAGCTCAAACACCCAAGTGCTTAATAGAATCACTCGGTGATTAGCGTAGGTACTTTGTGAAGTGCTTAGGTTAGTTAGACCGCATTAGCGCTTGCTCTAGGTGAATCCTAGTTAGTTGAGTGAGTTTTGTAAAACCACACAACCCCTCAGCTCTTGCGTGAGTCATTGTAATTGTACCGAGTGGGGCGAGAGTCTTGCGAGACCGTGACAACCGCGTTTGTGTCACGGCCGCCACCATGTACCGGAGGGAACGAGGCCCACGGCATTTCGGCCGGAAGCTCGATAGTGGAGACGGCGGGGAGCATCTGAGAGGAGCCGGAAGCGGAGCACCACTTGTGCGTGGAGAAGGCCCGCGGCTCTCTACGGAGTTACTCGACCGAGGTGCTTGGCCTCGCGTGGGCTTCCTTTGCGTAGGGGCACCAACGAGGATTAGTCGGGACCTTGCGTGGTTCCGGATACCTCGGTAAAAATACCGGCGTCATCCACGAGAGTTTGCTTCTCTACCTAGCTCTTTACTTTCCGCATTATATTAAGCATTTAAGTTTCAATCTTGTAGTCATACTTGTTTAGTGTAGATTGAAACTTAACCTTTGCGGTAGAGATAGCAATACTTAGACAAAACCTAGTTTGCACACTCTAGTTTGATTACTTGCAAAGGTTTTGCTAGGGATTTAATTGTGGCCTAGTTTAGTAAAAGTTTTGGAAGTCCTAATTCACCCCCCTCTTAGGCGTCACCTGTTTCCTACAAGTGGTATCAAAGCCCGGTTTGGCTCTTTTGAAACGCTTTAGCTTCACCGCTAAAAGAGTCGACGCTTGTTTAGAGGAAGGGGATACCCATAGGCCACCACACTTCGACGGCACTAACTTCCCATATTATAGTGCTAGAATGGCTTGTTACCTAGAGGCCGTTGATCTAAGTGTTTGGAGAGTCACTCGTGATGGGGATGAAACCCCTCAAGAATCCCGAGAAACCCACCACGAGTGAGGAAAAAGAAATCCACTTAAATGCTAGAGCCAAAAATTGCCTGTATGAATCTCTTAGCATGGATATTTTCAATCAAGTATTTACCCTGAAAACTGCTAATGAGATTTGGCTAAAATTGCATGAGCTCCATGACGGCACATCCAATGTCCGTGAGCAAAAACATTGCCTAGTCTTAAATGAGTATAACTCTTTTGCTATGATAGATGATGAGCTTGTTAGAGACATGTATTCTCGTTTGAATCTAATTATCAATGAGCTCAATTCTTGGGATTAATAAGCTAGGTGATGCGGACATTGTGAGGAAGATTATCTCCCTGCTACCACAACAAAGATATGGGAGCATCATCACCATCCTTCACAACATGGAGGACTTGAGCAACATGACCCGACCATCGTGATTGGGAAAATCGCGGCTTTTGAGATGTCGCGAAAAATGAGTCGGGGAGAGGAGCCAACTTCCTCAAGACCATATGCTTTTGCATGTGATGAAAGGAAGGGCAAAAAGAAGGCTCCCACTCCAAGTTCCTCAAGCGAAGAAGATGAAAAAGAAGAAGAAAGTGATGATGATGAAGATAATCAACCATGCACATCATCCTCCGAGGACGAAGAAACAATCCGACGCGTCGGAAAGGTAATGAGGATGATCCGCAAGATTAATCTAATGGGGTGTGCCCCTGCAGGTCGAGGATATCCTCTTTAACATTGACAGGAAAAAGCAAAGGAAGAGAGGATGCTTCGCATGTGGGAGAAGGGCCACTTCAGAGACAACTGTCCAAATATGGCCAAACCGAAAAAGGAGAGGAACAAAGGCAAGGCGCTAACAAGTGTTAGAACGTGGGATGATTCTTCAAGTGAAGATGAACCTCCAAGGACGCGCAGCCACCGGTCCTCGTCACGATCATCACGGTCATCACACAAATGCCTCATGGCAAGAGGTAACAAAAGCACTCCATTCTCTAGTGATGAAAGTAGTAGTGATGATGAAGGTGAGGGAAAGGCCTCTCTAGATGAGCTTGCGGAAGCCGTAGAATTTTTCCAGGATGTTTGCACTAAGCAAAAGGCTCAACTTAAAACTTTGAAAAATAACTTGGTTAGCTCTCAAAATGATTACAAAGGTTTGCTAGAAAAATTTGAAACTTTTGCAAACTTAAATAGTGAGCTATCAACTAAAATTGAGCTATTAGAATCTAGTGCTCCAGCCACTGCTACCGATGATGGCCTTATTAAAAAGAATGAAAAACTGAAAGCTAAGTTAGCTAGCTCCCAAGAAGCTATTGAAAATTTGCTAGAGAAATGTAAATTCTTAGCATACACAATAATGAGCTAACTACTAAGCTAGAAAACATTGGTAGCACCCCAGCAGCATCTTTAGTTGAAATACCTGAAATAATTAAGAAAGATGTTTCTACTTCCTGCTTTGATTTAATTGATGATTCTAACCCCTACAACCAAGTCGTTGTTGAGAATATTATTGTAGAGACATGTTCGGATGAAGTTGCAAAGGAAAATGAACAATTAAAGCAAGAAGTGGCTCACCTTGGCAAGGCTTTGTATGACAAGAAAGGCAAAGCCAAACAAATCCAACCTCCACAGGATAACACCACTGCGGGAGTGAACAAGCCTATGGAAGGAGAAACTGTGATTTGTAGGCTATGCCACAAGGAAGGCCACAAGTCTTTCAAATGCAAGGCGATGACCGAGGATAAACAAAGGCACAAGCTCAAGCAAAAGCCATCAAGCAAAATCTCCAACACCTACATCAAAAAGGTGAACAAAAAGGATGCTACACCATACTTGATCAAGAAGAAAAATAATGGAAAGGTGATAGCAATCAAGGCCAACAAGCAAGCCAACAAAGGAAAGGGGGCCAAACGCATTTGGGTGCCAAAGGAAATAATTTCAACCATGAAAAGCACCAAAAAGGTTTGGATCCCAAAAGGAAGTGAGTGGACCGAAGGTCCTCGGGAAATTTGGAGACTTGGCTAAATTGGGATGTATATCATGGGATACATCATGTTGGATCAAGTTATTGCCAAGTGGGTTAGTGAAAATTTTGGACCCAAATTTCCCACCCATGACTAAGGTAACTAGTTTTATTATATTTCTTGTTTTTAGATATGCGTATCTATTTATCTTTTATCTAGTTTACCTTTCTTGCCTAGTATTACATTTGTTATGTATTTGTTTAAAATCATGCATACTAGGTAAATCATATGGTAGGATTGCTTGTTTTTAATACTTAAGCAAACCTACATGGCTTAAAATGTTTATTTAAGCACGGCACATAGCTTCTATATCACTCCATAGTAAATGATGCATCAATTGAAAATTTTGATTTCTACAAAGTGTATTATTTAACTTATATGTGCCAAAGTTAGGATTGTAGATAATTTGCCCCTCTTGATATCAAATCAAAGTGCATGTCTCCTACAAGTATTCAAAACTTGTATGCACACCTTCAGGGGGAGATTACTCTATAATCTAACACTTTGAGACTAACATCTTTTCAAGTCTATTTCATGTGATAGTCTCATTGTAAGGAAAATGAAGTCCCCGGAGAAAGACAACAATCTTCCATTGCAAAATCTCCAAGAACTCTCATTTCTCTCAAGCTCGCCATTGATCTTCAATTGGTATCTTTTGAGACTACATTCAGTATCATTTACATGTCTTCTCCAATATTTGATTAGACTATATTTCATATCATATGCTTCCATGTTGCTAAAAATGCATAAGTAGTTAACTCATATTCTGTTACCTATGCATAAGGGAAGTTAGTCTTTTCAAATCATGTCTTGCACCTCTAATTTTCACATGCTTTTTCCTAAGTAGAGGATCTCTGTCAAGGGGAGTATTTCTTCATCTCTAAAGGGGGAGAAAAACTCTTTCTAAAGGAGACAACTCATTTAGGGGGAGTAATCTTTTGAGGACTCCTTCAAGTGGTATCATTCACATAATTTAATTTAATATCCTTCTAGTGATATCATTTGATACAATTCTTGATGAGGGCAAGCTTTTATTTACTTCCTACATGCTTTTAATGTCTTCCTTTTCGGTGGTTGATGCCAAAGGGGGAGAAGTTTAGGGACCAAAGCAATGAAAACTATATCAAACACCAAACACCACCAATTTAAAATTTTATATCTCCAAATGACTTTTTCAAGTGGTTTTGGTTATTTGGTCCAAAAATAGGAAGTAAGTGAATTATGGAGTTAGGGGGAGGCTTAAGTCCATAATATCACATTGTGGGGACAATCATGCATCTTAGCAAGTAGATTGAATATTTTCACTCAAATACTTGTATTATTTGCTTGCTTTGGTTGTGTTGTCATCAATCACCAAAAAGGGGGAGATTGTAAGGAAAATGGTCCCCGGGCCATTTGGCTAATTAAGTTTTGGTGTTTGATGAACAACACAATCCGTGAACTAATAATTTTAGTGTTTGTGTTTGTAGTTCACAGGTTGCGAAGAGAATTGGACCAAGGCAATGAGGATACAACACCTCAAAAGAAGACATAAAAAGATGCATAGGAGTCCAATACTCAAGAACAAAGAAGCCCGAAGAAATCAGCGAAGAAATCCAAGATGAGGGCTGTCAGCCAGCGCCTGGTGGTGCACCGGACATTGGTGTCCGGTGTGCACCGGACTGTCCGGTGGTGCACCGGACAGTCTGCGCAGAGAGGCCACAGACAGGAGCTCTCTGGCTGTAGCACCGGTCTGTCCGGTGTGCACCGGACTGTCCGGTGTGCCAACGGGCAGACGGCAACGGTCGGATCCAACGGTCGACTGCTACAGGCGCCAACGGTCGGCTGACGTGGCGTGCACCAGACATCTACTGTGCAGTGTCCGGTGGTGCACCGGACTGTCCGGTGCACCCGACGACAGAAAGCTGCTGCTTTCTGTCCAACGGCTAGTTGGGGGTGTGGAGGCTATAAATACCACCCCAACCGGCCATTCTCATGTGTGAGAGCCCAAGCAACATACCAATACACATAGTGCATATTTCCAAGAGCTCAACACCAGGTGCTTAATAGAATCACTCGGTGATTAGCGTAGGTACTTTGTGAAGTGCTTAGGTTAGTTAGACCGCATTAGCGCTTGCTCTAGGTGAATCCTAGTTAGTTGAGTGAGTTTTGTAAAACCACACAACCCCTCAGCTCTTGCGTGAGTCATTGTAATTGTACCGAGTGGGGCGAGAGTCTTGCGAGACCGTGACAACCGCGTTTGTGTCACGGCCGCCACCGTGTACCGGAGGGAACAAGGCCCGCGGCGTTTCGGCCGGAAGCTCGATAGTGGAGACGGTGGGGAGCATCCGAGAGGAGTCGGAAGCGGAGCACCACTTGTGCGTGGAGAAGGCCCGCGGCTCTCTACGGAGTTACTCGACCGAGGTGCTTGGCCCTCGCGTGGGCTTCCCTTTGCGTAGGGGCACCAACGAGGATTAGTCGGGACCTTGCGTGGTTCCGGATACCTCGGTAAAAATACCGGCGTCATCCACGAGAGTTTGCTTCTCTACCTAGCTCTTTACTTTCCGCATTTATATTAAGCATTTAAGTTTCAATCTTGTAGTCATACTTGTTTAGTGTAGATTGAAACTTAACCTTTGCGGTAGAGATAGCAATACTTAGACAAAACCTAGTTTGCACACTCTAGTTTGATTACTTGCAAAGGTTTTGCTCTAGGGATTTAATTGTGGCCTAGTTTAGTAAAAGTTTGGAAGTCCTAATTCACCCCCCCTCTTAGGCGTCACCTGTTTCCTACAACCCTCACTGGGACCTGTGGACCCATCTCTTCTCCGTGGAGCTTTTTGCCTCACCGACGGGGGAAAGAAGGGTCTGCATGGCGGTGTGGGCCGGTGGCATAATCCTCCAGCTGAGGCAGGCGCGGGCGCTGCAGTACATCCCCGTCGTCCTCGCGTCTTCGAACAAAGGTGGCAGCGTCGGTGGTTCTATCTCCGAAATGACGACGGGAGGCTCCCGTCGTTTTCTCAACGAGTGGTGACCGCCGCCGCCGATAACTGGCGCTACGGGACCCCACGCGGCAGACAGAAGAATCTCCAGCCCTTCTAAAGGCCCTGGAGGAGCTGCGGAAGGGGGGCACCGCCGCGGGGGTGGTTGCCGCCATTCATCGCCGGAGGGTGCTCCTTTTGACGGAGCGGCGGCTGCCGCTTTGGGAGATGACGCCGGGGGTCAACTTGGAGGGTTCGCGGATGTCCTTGGATCCCCTTCCCGTCGACGACCTCCACAGGCGGGTAGCCGGCACGTTCAGGAAGCCGGACGCCGGCGCCCTCTCCCAGCTCTTGATGCGTCCCGATCACGGGTGTGTGTCCATGGTGAGTGTCTGCTCCTTCTCTCTTCTTATGTCGGATTGCCCTTGGTCCTCATAGTCGAGACTCTTCGTCCGTCTCCAGGAGGTAGGGGCTCACAAGCCTTTCCCGCCACCGGTCCCGGAGGACGCGGTGGACCGAGCTGCGCGGAGGGTCGCCGCGGAGAAGAGGAAGGAGAAAAAGGACACGAAGAAGGCTCAGGCCCGCGAGCGGACGCGGGCACGAGACGCCTTGGAAAGGCTCCATCGTCGGCAGGAGAGGGATGGACTCCTGAGGGAGCCATCGCCGGAGACGCCTGACGATGACGACGACAATGAAGACGATGATGAAGACGACGACATGGCTGCCCGTCTCGGCCTCAGCCCGGATCTCAGGCCAGGCCAGGGATCGTCAAGCCAGCCCCCGAGCGGACATGTGCCGTCGGTATCCGGAGCCGGGACGTCGGGGCCCTGGTTCGAAGAGAGCGGGGGCAGACCGAGGGGGTACTTGACCCCTCAGCCGAGGTGGTTGAGGTGACCCCGGGGAGTCAGGCTGATCCGCTTGTTCCCCGAGAACCGTTGCCCGTGCCGACTGCGCAGGAGGGTGATCCTCAGGTCGTCGTGGCTGCGTCTGGGCAGTCCGTCCCTCGGGTGCCTAGGGTGCCCAAGACGAGGACGGCACCGAAGCCGGCAGCGGGGCAGACCTCGGGGGTACCTTTGGGGATCGAGGTTTTGAGAGACCTCCCCACAGGCGCGACTGATCATGGCCCGGAGTGGGTAAGTGTCTTAGGATATCTTCATCCTAGCTCCTCCTTCGTATGTCTCGACCCTGATTTCCTTTTCTCCTTAGCAAGCGGAGGCACGGTTCGACCGATCTGGCTCCCCGGAAGGTCCTCAAGACGGCGTCGGCTTTTGCAGCTAGTGCCGCGCCGGGCCTCGCCGGCCAGCTGACCTCCTCGCAAGACGCCCCACAGCGGGGGGCTCAGGCGGCACCAGTTGCCGCGGGGCGAGCTCCCGGCTGACTCCTCTATCGAGGCGGCCGTCGCGCTGGGGGAGGCTACTGGCGCGGCCGTGGCCTCGGGATCACCAGACACGCTGCCGGCGCTGGCGCCGGCTGCTGCCGAGGTCGTTGCCGTTCCGGCCGTGGAGCCACCCGTTGCCGCCGATGTTGAGATGGCCGAGGCGTTGCTACTTGGCGCCTTGGAGGAGGGGGGCGCGGAACCGTGACCTGCCCCGTCGAGCGGCAGCCTTGTCCCCACGCGGCGCAGTTCCAAGGGGCGGCGCCAGTTGCTTCGGTTCCAGACCCGTGGGGCCTCGGATCCCCTCTTCGTTCTTGACGATGAGCGGGAGGAGCAGTCTTGGGACGGGCTTTGTGAGTGTGCCGAGGCAACAGTGGGGTCGCTTCGGTCGACCTTGGAGGTCCTTTGCAGGGACGTTCCCAAGATCCTCCAGGTAATGATTCAGGCATACCTTTCTCGTGATTAAGGCGTTCTTTGTGACGCTCGCTTCCTTCCCTCAGGATCTGATGGATCTGAGCACCGCCTAGTCGTTCATCCGCCGCGAGGTTGATGTCTGGGGTTCGCTGCGGTCCCTGAGGACCACGCTTGCCAGTGCTACCACGCGCCTCTCCCAACAGAGCGCCGAGGTGGTGGACCTTCGGTTGCTCTGTGTCGATCTAGGAGCAGAGGCGGCGGCGGCACGCGCAGAGGCGCAACGGCGGTAGTCGGAGCTTGACCAGGTCACCGACGAGCGGGACCAATCTCGGGGCCGGGCCGACGAGGCCGAAAGCCGGGTGAGGCTCTTGGAGTCCAGTTAGCCGAGGCGTCTGCTCGGGCTGGAGCCTTGCAGTAGACCTCGCCGTGGCCCAAGCCGCATCCTCGGAGCAGCGTGCCCGAGCCGATGGTATGTCTTGGCTGTTTTAAGATTTTGTTTCAGCTCGGTTCCTCAACTCGTGTTTGAGGTCTTCCGCTTTGGCTGTTCGTAGAGCTCGAGTCTGCCCTTGATAAGTCCACCAAGGCGCTTGCTCAGGCGGCCAAGCAGAGGGAAGCCGACTACGTGGCCATGTCCGAGGCCATCTCGGCCTTCTGCCGGGTCTTTGGCTTCGACGATGTCTGAAAGTCGCCTAGAGGGGGGGTGAATAGGCGAAACCTGAAAATTAAAACTTTATCCCCCAACTAGATCCCTTGATTAGTGGTTAGAACAAGGTATACAAATATAGGAGTATACAAACTAAGTTCTTGCTTGAAAAGAGTATTGCTAAATAATGCGGGAGTGATAAATCAATACAACTAATAAGTTATCGAATAACAAAGCAAGAAGCCTTAGATGAGAAGAGCACTAGGACAAGTTCTTTCTTGCAACGTGTTGCTTCACTAAATGGGAATTTAACTTGAAGCAACACCAAATGATATTAGCAAATAATGGTGCAAGAAAACTTAGAGCAAGGGAAAACAAACAAATCACAAGCAATAAACACAATGGACAAGGGTGATTTGTTTTACCGAGGTTCGGCCCTCGAAGGCCTAGTCCCCGTTGAGGAGTCCACTTAAGGACGGGTCTTTTTCAACCCTTTCCCTCTCTCCCCCGATCACACAAGGATCGGTGAGCTCTTCTTCTTCTCAAGGATCACTCTCGATCCCACAAGGACCACCACAATCTTTGGGTCTCTTGCTAGCTTTTACAAGCCTCCAAAACTTTGGAGGAAGTTCAATGGGAGTCAAAACTCCACGCGCAACTGAACACAAAGATGAAGCACACACTATCTCTCGATGAATCTCACAAGGCACTAGTGCTAAACTCAAATGAGTAGCTCTTTTGCTTCCTCTCTCTTTTGTGGCACTTGTGTTGGTTGTAGTGGTCTAAATCTTGTGTATAGGATGGATCAATGAATATATGTGGTTGGGAGGGCTTGAGTATGTCAACTAGATGACTTGGAATGTTGCTTGGGCTCCCACACCTTGAAGTGGCCGGTTGGGGTGGTATTTATAGCCACCAACCAAAATCTAGCCGTTGGTGAAGGCTGTCTGTTGTATGGTGCACCGGACAGTCCGGTGCACACCGGACATGTCCGGTGCGACAGCCACGTCACCCGACCGTTAGGGTTCTGACCGTTGGAGCTCTGACTGCTGGGCCTGCCTGGATGTCCGGTGGCGCACCGGACAAGTACTGTAGAGTGTCCGGTGCGCCATGACGCGCGTGCCTGACTTCTGCGCTCTGGCGCGCATTTAATGCGCCTGCAGGTGACCGTTGGCGCCGAAGTATCCGTTGCCCCGCTGTCACACCGGACAGTCCGGTGTACACCGGACAGTCCGGTGAATTATAGCGGAGCACCCGAAAGTGAATTCCCGAGGCTGCCGAGTTCGCGAGGCCGCTCATCCTTGGAGACCGGACACTGTCCGGTGTACACCGGACAGTCCGGTGAATTATAGCGCGCCGGCTTCCGAGAATTCCCGAAGGTGAAGAGTTTGAAGTCGGAGACCTCTGGTGCACCGGACATGTCCGGTGGCACACCGGACAGTCCGGTGCGCCAGACCAGAGGTGCCTTCGGTTGGTTCTTGCTCCTTTGTTTGAACCCAAATACTTGGTCTTTTTATTGGCTAAGTGTGAATCCTTTGGCACCTGTATAACTTATATACTAGAGCAAACTAGTTAGTCCATATTTGTGTTGGGCAATTCACCAAAATTAATTAGGAACTAGGTGTAAGCCTAATTCCCTTTCAATCCCCTTTTTGGTGATTGATGCCAACACAAATCAAAGCAAATATAGACGTGCATAATTGAACTAGTTTGCATAATGTAAGTGCAAAGGTTGCTTGGAGTTGAGCCAATATAAATACTTACAAGATATGCATGGATTGTTTCTTCATTTTTAACATATTGGACCACGCTTGCACCACATGTTTTGTTTTTGCAAATTCTTTTTGTAAATCCTTTCAAAGTCCTTTTTGCAACATAGTCAAAGGTAAATGAATAAGATTTTTGCAAAGCATTTTCAAGTTTAAAATTTTCTCCCCTTGTTTCAAATGCTTTTCCTTTGACTAACAAAACTCCCCTCAAATAAATTCTCCTCTTAATGTTCAAGAGGGTTTTAAGATATCAAGTTTTAGTTTTAAGATATCAAGTTTTAAAATTAATGGTTTTCAAATTAGGGTGGTGGTGCGGTCCTTTTGCTTTGGGCCAATACTTTCTAATGGTTTTCAAATTAGGGTGGTGGTGCGGTCCTTTTGCTTTGGGCCAATACTTTCTCCCCCTTTGGCATGAATCGCCAAAAACGGATACTTAGAATGAGATATAGGCCCTTTCCTAACTATATTCTCCCCTTTGGCAAATAAAACATATAGGTGAAGATTATACCAAAGATGGAGAGTGATGCGGAGCGATGGCGAAGGATGAGTAGTAGAGTGGAGTGGAAGCCTTTGTCTTCGCCGAAGACTCCTATTCCCTTTCAATATACCTATGACTTGGTTTGAAATACACTCAAAAACACATTAGTCATAGCATATATCAAAGAGAAATGATCAAAAGGATATATCAAATTAAGCATGATCATAGTTCTATATAACATAGATTGCTCCCCCTAAATATGTGCGAGAGGAAAACATATTTTTGGCCTCAAATGCCAATTGCACATAATTAGGTAAATGAGAACATATCTATATCATACAGAATGTGAAGTGCATTGTGTCATAGTATAAGTGTGATGCTCATGACAATTTATGCACTTATGAAAGCATGTTGTAAACAATTAAGCATTTTCCCTTAAGGATTTCAAAGAGACTTAAGGACCATCCACCTTTGAAACAAAGGCAACTTATCCTCGTTACAAGGTTAAGCTTTAAGCTCTTTGACAATTAAATCACTTCATCTAGTTTCAACAAAGATGCATTAAAGCATGAATGAATTTTTGAGAAGTTAAACTAGATATGAAGCAGGGATATGCATGGACATGCTTTCTCTTCCCTTTAAACAAGATATATAAAGAGAGTATAGAAAAGGAAGATTTAGGTACAAGCTTAAATGAAAGGAGACAATTTTACCTTTTTGTACCTTTACATAGGGACGCTCTCTTCATTGTGCTTTGTCCTTAGTCTTAGATGCTTAAGACCTATTCTTAATGACAATATATGAAAATATTTGCACAAGAGAGAGTTCTACAACTAGTGATCTTTTCAAGTTATTGTTAGCATATATCAAATGGATCACAAGTTGCATAAATGTATCATGAATTATCCTTTTTAACTTAGTGCATATCAAGAGAGATATCGATTGATAGTATATATGGCACTAAGAAGCATGATTGTTGATTGAAGTCATTCAATGATCAAACAAATAACAGATGTGATCAAACGAACAACATACGCATTATATTATCAATTAAGCTTAGAGTAGGAGAATCCAGTAAATATGCTACTTTAGAGTGAAAGAAAAGACTAAAAAAACAGTAGCATACTTCATGAGAAACTTAGTCTTATGCAAGAGACTATATGAAATTACTGAGATAAAGCAATAGTCTCAACATAATCAAGATAAAAAGGCTCCCTAAGATATGCATCAAGTATTTGAATGAATTGAATGGATGCATTTACTTTAAAGACAAATAGAGAGAGGCATTATACATCTTGATCAAGGCTCATTAAATTTGTAATAAACAACTTGAGCCTAGTATTCTCAATATGAAAGGGTTTAGAATACTCACAACCACACCATTGATTGTTTTCGTAGGTGGTGTTGTTCTTGATGTCCTTCTATTTCATTTGAGAGTCTTCCCTTTGTAGATGTTTCTTTTTCCTTTCAAACTAATTGAAAAAAACTCAAGAAAGATGTTAGTAACACAAGGGAGTATATTATGAAAGATGATCTCTTTAGATAGAAAATATGGACAGTTCATCATTCATAAGTCACACAGACATGAAGTAAAATCCTTAACATTAGTGCATTAATTTGAGAAATATGAGTGAGTACTTTTTAAGCATTTTAATAATCATTGGAGATTTTACTTTATTATATTTAATTTAGCTAATCATTACTTGGAAGCAAATCAATATGATAACATATATAAATATCGCAAAGGCATTAAATAGATTCTAATGGACATGAGCATTAAGAAAATGATATTTGAATGCACATCTAGCTGATTTGAGTTCAATAAAGAATCTATTCCTCACATGGGTAGAATATGATAATTTAGATTAAATAGCCATGGAGATGGGAACTAACTTAATTAAGAAGATGAGTTCCCATACCTTTGCTTTTACCTTTCTTCTTTTGGGTGAAGATCAACCCATGAGGCTTGTGCACTTTCTCTTTTGTGTATATTTATAAGAAAGCTCAAGAGATATGTTAGTAACACAAGCACTAGTTTCCATTTAGTAATCATTTTTGATAGGGAATGAAAAGCTATATTAAAAGCATGGAAACTTCATAGCATGAACTAGATTATCCATAGATGATGTTATGCTCAATTTTAACTCATAAAAAACAAGCATAAATAATACTTTAAGATTATGGGAATAAATCTAATTCATGATATGGAAAGCGATAAATGTGAAAGAATCAAATCCAATTTAAGCAAGTAGAAGTGCATCATAAATTATTGGATTGATTTTTCATTCTATGTTAGATTACATGCTTTTCCAAAGAGAAACCTATTCTCTACAAGTGAGACTACTTGGGTTACTTAGATAAAATCATTAGTCTCACTATTCTAGTTATAGAGAGAGTTTTCCTTTTATAAGTCCTAAGGATTTGAATTCCTTACATGACACCTTATTCTTTTAAGAACTTGAAATATCTCTCTATATCTAGAATCATGGCAATAATAGAATGACTAGCGAAGAACATGCCATGTGGTACTTCCAACAATTTAAAGCATGTAGATTGCCATAGGATGGAAATGATGAGTATGCAATCTACCATATGATAGAAAATTCTTCAAAGAATGGTAATATAAATTTAAAGGCATTTGAAGTGTTTCAATCTTTCTATGTGACTACACAAGACACATAAGAATGATATTCTAAAATACTTGCACTTAAGAGATAAGTGTTACCATCCTTTGGCTTTCCTCCATGTTGTAGGCCTTGATTTTTGTACATGATATCTCTTCACTTCCTACAACATATAATATCTTCCTCGAGATGATATGAGTTTAAGACATAGCAATTTGAAAAATAACCTTGGGTCAATCATGTATATAGATCATTGAAGATTGATAGCTTGAGTTGATAAGAATTGAATGAACTCTCTCAAGCACCCCAAAGACTTCATATCATCTCCTTCTCCTACAAAGCTTGTCAAGCATATTTTGGTACCCATCGCTTGATGGGTCCATCACGGTTAGTCAACAAAGATCTAGGAACCCAAAAGTCCTTTGTGTTAGCACTAGGTAAACTCATTACCTTTCTAGCACAAGTTGCAATTTTGGGTTGCCTAGTTACATGAGAATTAATTGACAAGCTAGGAGTGGAATTGTTACCAATGGGACAATCCTTGCATTGATGTCCCTTTCCTCGGCATGTGTAGCATAGGCGTTTTTCAAGTTTTGAAGTTTTCTTCTTTCCTTGTTTGTTGCCTGCTACATGGTTAGTAAAAACTTTCTTTTCTAACCTTATGCCTTTTTGTTTTAAATGGGGACAAGATCTAAGCAAGTGTCCCTTCTTGGAGCATTTAAAACAAAGTCTATCATCCTTGTTAATAATCAAGCCATTTTTAATGTAGGGACATGACCTAATCAAGTGCCCCTCTTCAAAGCATTCACTACACCTCTTAATGTGAATTGTGGCTTGATCATTACCTTGGATGTTACCTTTTGTGGAGGCGTGGTTGAGGCTTTTGGAGGAGGTGTTGAATTTTCTTTTGTTTCTTCCTCTTGGCAATCCTCAAATCCTTGACATTTTCTTCAAGGGATGTAGTGCATGCCACGGTTGTTCCCGTCTCAAGCTTTTTCACCATGAGATCACGGTTATCTTGAGAAGGTTGGGCAATGCATTTCCCTTTTAGTTGTGTCAAACTCATCTTTAGCCTCTCATTTTCTTCCTTGAGCTTTTGATATGAATCATCGTTTGTTCCTGCAAATTCTAGCTCAAAGGAAGATTTGCTTGTCGACGGACAACAAGCATTAGCACATGGTAATATGTATCAATTTGAATACATGTGCATGAGTGAGGTTTTTGGAATTTTAAGTTTTCTATCACAACCTCATGAGCAATATTTAATATGATATGATCATCCATAAGATTTTCATGGGAGCATAGGAACATATCATATTTTTCTTGAAAAGCTAGATTTTCAACTTTTAGCTTTTCTATTTGGTCCTTAAGCAAGGTATTCCTATTACTAATTGAGCGATACAATGTAAAGCGTTATCTTGCTCAATTGAAATAGTTTCATACCTTTGGACCAAATCAACATGAGAGCACTTTAGTTCCTCATGTTCTTTAGTCAACTCGTCAAAGCATTGCATCTTCATGGAGAGAATACTTTCTAGCCTTTGACGAGCTTCGCCTTGCTCTCTCGCTCTTTCTAGCAGCTTGAGCATGACCGCCTTATCTTTGGCTTAGGCGAGCGTAGAGTTGCACAAAGCTTCTTTCTTCCTCCTCATCCTCATTTGTGCTTCCGCTATCATTTGCATTAGCCACACAACACATGTGCGAATCGAAATGGGAAGACAAACCTTTTGGAGAGGTGGATTCATCGTTTGGTCTCCACCGTTCATTTTCTTCTTCTTCCTTGCAAGGGTTAGTATCACAAATACCAAAGGAAGTAGAAGCACAAAATGAACTATCATGTTTGGACTTATTAAATTTGCTTTTAATTCTAGTCCAAATATCATGCACATCACAAATGGGTTTGTCATATTTTATTATGAAGGCATAATAATCTTCTTTGCTAAGGGATTTACTTAAGAAGTCATAAGCTAGATAGTTTAAGCGTATACATCTTAAATCTTCTTCGGAGGCATTTTCCCTAGCATAGTTAGGAGGAATAATACTCTTGTCTAAAATTTGTTCTAATTGTGGGTCTACCTCTCTAAAAGCATTTATCACTCTAGTAGACCATGAATCATAATTAGAACAATCGGAAAGTAATATCTCAAGAGTTACCTCCTTGCTCTCCTGGGTCTTCTTGTTCTTTTGGGATCTTCTACGAGCCATCACTTCGAGTTGTTAGACTCAAGATGAAGTGCCTAGCTCCGATACCAATTGAAAGTCGCCTAGAGGGGGGGTGAATAGGCGAAACCTGAAAATTAAAACTTTATCCCCCAACTAGATCCCTTGATTAGTGGTTAGAACAAGGTATACAAATATAGGAGTATACAAAACTAAGTTCTTGCTTGAAAAGAGTATTGCTAAATAATGCGGGAGTGATAAATCAATACAACTAATAAGTTATCGAATAACAAAGCAAGAAGCCTTAGATGAGAAGAGCACTAGGACAAGTTCTTTCTTGCAACGTGTTGCTTCACTAAATGGGAATTTAACTTGAAGCAACACCAAATGATATTAGCAAATAATGGTGCAAGAAAACTTAGAGCAAGGGAAAACAAACAAATCACAAGCAATAAACACAATGGACACGGGTGATTTGTTTTACCGAGGTTCGGCCCTCGAAGGCCTAGTCCCCGTTGAGGAGTCCACTTAAGGACGGGTCTTTTTCAACCCTTTCCCTCTCTCCCCCGATCACACAAGGATCGGTGAGCTCTTCTTCTTCTCAAGGATCACTCTCGATCCCACAAGGACCACCACAATCTTTGGTGTCTCTTGCTAGCTTTTACAAGCCTCCAAAACTTTGGAGGAAGTTCAATGGGAGTCAAAAACTCCACGCGCAACTGAACACAAAGATGAAGCACACACTATCTCTCGATGAATCTCACAAGGCACTAGTGCTAAACTCAAATGAGTAGCTCTCTTTTGCTTCCTCTCTCTTTGTGGCACTTGTGTTGGTTGTAGTGGTCTAAATCTTGTGTATAGGATGGATCAATGAAATATGTGGTTGGGAGGGCTTGAGTATGTCAACTAGATGACTTGGAATGTTGCTTGGGCTCCCACACCTTGAAGTGGCCGGTTGGGTGGTATTTATAGCCACCAACCAAAATCTAGCCGTTGGTGAAGGCTGTTGTTGTATGGTGCACCGGACAGTCCGGTGCACACCGGACATGTCCGGTGCGACAGCCACGTCACCCGACCGTTAGGGTTCTGACCGTTGGAGCTCTGACTGCTGGGCCTGCCTGGATGTCCGGTGGCGCACCGGACATGTACTGTAGAGTGTCCGGTGCGCCATGACGCGCGTGCCTGACTTCTGCGCGCTCTGGCGCGCATTTAATGCGCCTGCAGGTGACCGTTGGCGCCGAAGTATCCGTTGCCCCGCTGTCACACCGGACAGTCCGGTGTACACCGGACAGTCCGGTGAATTATAGCGGAGCACCCGAAGTGAATTCCCGAGGCTGCCGAGTTCGCGAGGCCGCTCATCCTTGGAGCACCGGACACTGTCCGGTGTACACCGGACAGTCCGGTGAATTATAGCGCGCCGGCTTCCGAGAATTCCCGAAGGTGAAGAGTTTGAAGTCGGAGACCTCTGGTGCACCGGACATGTCCGGTGGCACACCGGACAGTCCGGTGCGCCAGACCAGAGGTGCCTTCGGTTGGTTCTTGCTCCTTTGTTTGAACCCAATACTTGGTCTTTTATTGGCTAAGTGTGAATCCTTTGGCACCTGTATAACTTATATACTAGAGCAAACTAGTTAGTCCAATATTTGTGTTGGGCAATTCAACCACCAAAATTAATTAGGAACTAGGTGTAAGCCTAATTCCCTTTCAATGTCCCCTCGGGAAGCTCCCCTCAAATTCGCCTGCAGGCCCTGGGTGACCATGCGCGCGGCAGACTTCGCGAGGCGCTTCATCACGGTGTCAGGCAGGCCTTCGCCGTGCTCGCTTCCCACTATGACGTGGATCTGGAGCGGGTCAGCGAGGGGTATTGCCTCCCCGACGAAGATGAAGCCGCCCTGGCCGAAGTCCAGAGGCTCGACGCGGCCGCCGCGGGCCCAAGTGTGGTGCTGGCAACCACCTTTGAGGCAGAGATCTTCCCGCTTGTGCCATCATCCGAGGCCGGGGCGGATCTTGCCGATGGTGGAGACGAAGCCGAGGGTGCGGCTCCTTCTCCGGGCGACGCCTCATTCTGCCGGAGCAGTTTTCTTTGAATGCATATGTGTCTTTTGCGGCCGCCGAGGCCGAACACTTTATTATCATAATATAAGGTTGTTTCTTTTCCTTTCGTTTTGCGTATCCGGATCCGTTCGTCAGTAGCAGGGTAGCTTGCCCAAGTAAGAGTCATTTTTCGTGGTAGGCAACGAGTGAGGTATGTATCTCAGAGGCGTAGGAGTCCCTTGGCTCGGTCGGCCTTGCCACTTACATGCACCCTTATCCGTTTCTTGGGGTCCTGTTACTGATATAGCCAGGGGACGCGAAAGCCTTTTTGATGGAAGTCTTTTTTCGAGGAAAATTTTGACGCAGAGGGGGTTCCCCCCTTCTAGCCCCCGAGGGAGGGTCGGGCTTTGCCGAGGCAAGGCTGACCCTTCCTTGATGGTTAGACTTTGTGTGTGAACGTGAACGAGGTGTACAAACGACTTGAAAGCATTAAGGGTAGAAGCGACGTAGCTGTCGGATGTTCCAAGCGTTGCTGTAGACCTCGCCTTGGCTGTTGGCCAGCTTGTATGTCCCGGGCTTCAGAACCTTGGCGATGACGAACGACCCTTCCCAGGGAGGCGTGAGCTTGTGCCGCCCTCGGGCGTCTTGTCGCAGCCGAAGCACCAGGTCGCCCACTTGGAGGTCTCCGGACCGAACCCCTCGAGCGTGGTAGCGTCGTAGGGACTGCTGGTACCACGCCGAGTGTAGTAAGGCCATGTCCCGAGCCTCTTCGAGCTGGTCCAGTGAGTCTTCTCGGTCGGTCTGGTTTCTTCGGTCGTCGTACGCCCTCGTCCTCGGGGAACCGTATTCTAAGTCCGTGGGCAAGACGGCCTCGGCCCCATAGACTAGAAAGAACGGTGTGAAGCCCGTGGCTCGGCTCGGCGTTATCCTCAGGCTCCAGACCACCGAGGGGAGTTCCTTCATCCATCGCCTTCCGAACTTGTGGAGGTCGTTGTAGATCCTCGGCTTGAGTCCTTGCAGAATCATGCCGTTGACACGTTCCACCTGCCCATTCATCATGGGGTGAGAGCGGCCCAGTCCACCCGGATGTGGTGATCCTCGCAGAAGTCCAGGAACATTCTGCCGGTGAACTGGGTGCCATTGTCGGTGATGATGGAGTTCGGGACCCCAAAGCGATGGATGATGTTGGTGAAGAATGCCACCGCCTGTTCGGACCTGATGCTGTTCAGGGGTCGGACCTCGATCCACTTGGAGAATTTGTCGATGGCGACCAGCAGGTGCGTGTAGCCCCCGGGTGCCTTCTGCAAGGGACCGACGAGGTCCAGTCCCCACACAGCAAACAGCCAGGTGATGGGTATTGTCTGCAGAGCCTGAGCGGGCAGGTGGGTCTGCCTTGCGTAGAACTGACACCCTTGGCAGGTGCGGACAATTCTAGTGGCATCGACCACCGTGGTCGGCCAATAGAAACCTTGTCGGAAGGCGTTTCCAACAAGGGCTCGGGGCGCTGCGTGATGACCGCAAGCCCCCGAGTGTATTTTTGTAAGAGCTCCTGGCCTTCGGCGATGGATATGCACCGCTGGAGGATGCCGGAGGGGCTGCGGTGGTAGAGCTCCTTCCCGTCACCCAGTAAGACGAACGACTTGGCGCGCCGCGCCAGTCGCCGAGCCTTGGCTCGGTCGAGGGGCAGCTCTCCTTGGTGGAGATATTGCAGGTACGGGGTCTGCCAGTTTCGATTAGGCTAGACCCCATTCTGCTCTTCCTCGACGCGCAGTGCCTCACTCTCGGGGGCCGAGGGTGCCTCGGGCTGTGCCGAGGGTGCCTCGGGCTGTGCCGAGGGTGCCTCAGGCTGAGCCGAGGGTGCCTCGGGCTGGGCCGAGGCCTTCTCGGGCTCGGGCGTGTCGTCAGTCTTGACTGAGGGTTGATGTAGGTCGGGAGAAGACGTCCGGGGGAACCGTTGTCCGCCCTGAGGCTATCTTAGCCAGCTCGTCCGCAGTCTTGTTGTGTCGTCGGGCGATGTGGTTGAGCTCGAGCCCGTAGAACTTGTCCTCCAGGCGCCGAACCTCATCGCAGTAGGCTTCCATCTTCGGGTCGCGGCAGTGGAGTTCTTCATAACTTGGTCGATGACGAGCTGCGAGTCGCCGTGAGCGTCGAGGAGGCGGACCCCTAGCTCAATGGCGATGCGCAACCCGTTGACCAGAGCTTCGTACTCAGCCACGTTGTTGGACGCCGGGAAATGGAGGCGTAGCGTAGCGTAGGTGTTTCCCGAGGGGCGAGATGAAGAGCAGGCCCGCGCCTGCCCCTGTTTTCATCAGCGACCCATCGAAAAACATGGTCCAGAGTTCCGGCTGGATCGGAGCCGCCAGGAGCTAGGTGTCGACCCATTCAGCCACAAAGTCCGCCAAGACTTGGGACTTGATGGCCTTCCGAGCGGCGAACGAGATCGTCTCGCCCATGATTTCCACCACCCACTTTGCAATCCTACCCGAGGCCTCTCGGCACTGGATGATCTCCCCAAGGGGGAAGGATGACACCACAGTCACCGGATGAGACTCGAAGTAGTGTCGCAACTTCCGCCGCGTCAGGATCACCGCGTACAGCAGATTCTGAATTTGCGGGTAGCGGATCTTGGTCTCGGATAGTACCTCACTGATGAAGTAAACCGGCCTCTGGACAGGCAATGCATGCCCTTCTTCTTGTCTCTCAACCACGATCGCGGCGCTGACCACCTGAGTGGTAGCGGCGACGTAGATCAAGAGGGTTCTCCAGCGGTAGGGGACACCAAGATGGGCGCGTTCGTATGTAGCGCCTTCAGGTTCCCGAGGGCTTCCTCGGCCTCGGAGGTCTAAGTGAAGCACTCGGTCTTTTTTAAGAGGCGGTACAGAGGTAGGCCTCTTTCGCCGAGGCGCGAGATGAAGCGGCTCAGAGCCGCAAGGCATCCCATGACCCTCTGTACGCCTTTCAAGTCCTTGATGGGCCCCATGTTGGTGATGGCCACGATTTTCTTTGGGTTGGCCTCGATGCCCGCTCGGAGACGATGAACCCCAAGAGCATGCCTCGGGGGACTCCGAAGACACACTTCTCAGGATTGAGTTTTACGCCTTTCGCCTTGAGACACCGGAATGTCATTTCAAGGTCAGAAAGGAGGTCGGAGGCTTTCCTCGTCTTGACTACGATGTCATCGACATAAGCCTCGACCGTTCGACCAATGTGTTCGCCGAACACGTGGTTCATGCACCTTTGGTACGTCGCACCCGCATTCCTCAAACCAAATGGCATAGTAACATAGCAGTACATGCCAAAAGGTGTGATGAAAGAAGTCGCGAGCTGGTCGGACTCTTTCATCCTGATTTGGTGATACCCTGAGTAGGCATCGAGGAAAGACAGGGTTTCGCATCCAGCAGTGGAATCCACGATTTGATCGATGCAAGGCAAAGGATAGGGAACTTTCGGGCATGCTTTGTTTAGACCAGTGTAGTCTACACACATCCGCCATTTCTCTCCTTTCTTTCTCACAAGCACGGGGTTGGCAAGCCATTCGGGATGGAATACCTCTTTGATGAACCCTGCGGCCATCAGCTTGTGGATCTCCTCGCCTATGGCTCTGCGCTTTTCTTCGTCGAATCGGCGCAGAGTTTGCTTCACGGGTCGGGTTCCAGCTCGGATATCCAGCGAGTGCTCGGCGACATCCCTCGGTATGCCAGGCATGTCCGAGGGACTCCAAGCAAAAACTTCGGCGTTTGCGCGGAGAAAGTCGACGAGCACTGCTTCCTATTTAGGGTCAAGCTCGGAGCCGATCCGAATCTGCTTGGAGGCGTCGTTGCTGGGGTCGAGAGGGGACAGACTTAACCGTCTCCGCTGGCTCAAAGTTGCCGGCATGGCGCTTCACGTCCGGCGCCTCCTTGGAGAGGCTCTCCAGGTCGGCGATGAGGGCCTCGGATTTGGCGAGGGCCTCGGCGTACTCCACGCACTCCACGTCGCATTCGTACGCGTGTCGGTATGTGGGGCCGACGGTGATGACCCCGTTGGGGCCCGACATCTTGAGCTTGAGGTAGGTGTAGCTGGGGACGACCATGAACCTGGTGTAGCATGGCCTCCCCAGCACTGCGTGGTAGGTTCCTCGGAACCCGACCACCTCGAATGTGAGGGTTTCCCTTCTGAAGTTGGAGGGAATCCCGAAGCAGACGGGCAGATCGAGTCGCCCGAGGGGTTGGACGCGTTTCCCGGGGATGATCCCGTGAAAAGGCACCGCACCGGCCCGGACCGAGGACAGATCGATCTGCAGGAGCTCGAGGGTCTCGGTGTAGATGATGTTGAGGCTGCTGCCTCCGTCCATGAGGACCTTGGTGAGCCTGACTTGCCGATGACGGGGTCGACAACGAGCGGATATTTCCCCGGGCTCGGCACACGGTCGGGGTGATTGCCCTGGTCGAAGGTGATGGGCTTGTCGGACCAGTCTAGGTAGACTGGCGCTGCCACCTTTACTAAGCAGACCTCCCGACGCTCTTGCTTGCGGTGCCGAGCCGAGGCATTCGCCACTTGCCCACCGTAGATCATGAAGCAGTCGCGGACCTCGGGAACTCCTCTGCCTTGTGATCCTCCTTCTTGTCGTCGTGGTGGGCCTGCCACCCTCCGCAGGGTGGCCCGGCCCTGTGAAAGTGGTGCCGAACCATGGTGCACTCCTCAAGGGTGTGCTTGACGGGTCCCTGATGATAGGGGCACGGCTCCTTGAGCATCTTGTCGAAGAGATTGGCGCCTCCGGGAGGTTTCCGAGGGTTCTTATACTCAGCGGCGGCGACAAGGTCTGTAACACCCTGAATTTGGGGGTATAAAATTTCTTTGCTCATATTCACAAATTCAGGTGTTACTTCCCTTTTCTCATCCTTCCCCAATCTTCTCTTTCTCATTTCTATAGGAGAAAAGTGCTTATTTTATTTGTAACTATAGTCTATTAGCTCAAACTCCAAGGGAGTATGAATTGTTGCATCATGTTGAACCCTAGATTTCATTTTGGTTTGGTGCATAATTCTTAGAAAGTCTAATTTGAATTTGTGGCTTATTTGAATTTGAATCAAATAGAGAAAATAAAAAGAAAAAGGAAAAACAATTCCAGAATAAAAGAGAAAGGAAAAGAAGCCCACTCCCCCCGCCCCCTCGGCCTTTCGGCCCAGCAGGCCCATCCGCGCGCGCGCCCTTCCCCCCCGCTCTCTCTGCACCGCGGGCCCGGCCTATCAGCGGCCGCCGTCTCCGCGCCCGCCTCCCTCTCTCTCTGCTCGCCCGGCCCCACCCGTCGGCGCAGCCGTTTCCTCCGCGCCCGCTTCCCTCTCTCTGCCCGCGGGCCCCGCCTGTCGGCGCTGCCGCTTCCCCGCGCGTGCGCCCTCTCCCTCGCTCTCTCTCTGCTCGCGGGCCTGGGCTGTCAGCTCCCTCGTCCTCGCGTAACTGCCGCCCGAGCTGCGCGTTGCCGCGGTCTCCGCGCCCACGACGCGCGTGAAGCTCGCAACCGCCCTCGCCTCGGCCACTAGAGCCCAGAGCCCCACTCGCCCTCTCCCCCTCCCTCATTTGCGCACCTGCCGACCTCTCTCTCGCCTCCCCCTCGCTGCGCGCACGCCATAGCGCCATCGCCGCGAACCGCCGCCGTCACGAGCTCGTTTCGCCGTCGTCGTTGGAGCTCCGCCGTGCCTTTTGCCACGGTGAGTTTCGCCCCGACGTCCGCAACCCGAAACGCGCTCCAATTTCCCCTTCCCCTCCCTATTTCTCTCTGCCCGCGCTCACCCACCGTCCTCCGTGCAGCCGCCACCGTCGCCCCGGGCCACCGTCGCGTCATCGCCGCCACCGAGGAGTCCCCGGAGTTCGCCTTGAGGAAAGGAACCTCCCAGGCCCTCTCCCTTCCCCTCTATTGCACTCTGTCGCGCTTAATTCCTCGTCGGAGTTGCTTAACGCCGCCGCCGAGCCGCTTCGCCGTGGACCGCCCTCCTCCGGTGCCCCTGTCCCGACCTAGTCCCCACCAAAAGGTTCCCCGCGCCCTCCCCAACCTTCCCGGCCACTCAGGTCGCCCCGGGGACCGCAGGGCCCCCGCGCCCCTCGTCTCCGGCGAGTTCTCCGCCGCCGGACGGGCGCCCCGCCTCAGCCGGCTGGGGAAGGAGATAGAAGCCAGCCGCCAGATCTCCGCCGTCCATCTTAGATCGGACGGTTCTGTTTCAAATAGCCTGAACCCAACCTCAGCCGTTCGCCTGAGATCCAACGGCCCAGAGCCGTTTCCCCGCACCCCGCCTTCCTGTCAATCGGGCCCCGCCTGTCAGCCGCCCGCGCTCGCTCTGCCCGCCCGGCCCCGCCTGTCAGCCGCTCGCGCCCGCGCTGCCCGCCCGGCCCCGCCTGTCAGCCCTCACGCCGCCGCGCGCTCGCGCGCCCGCCCGCAGGATCTAATCCTGGCCGTCCGACTGAGATCTAACGGCCATTAACGTCCGATACCCCTTCGCCCGCGCGTTTTCTTAAAGAGCCCCCCGGTTTTCTGGAAATTTAACCCGCCGTCCCTGGTTTCTTACAGTTAGGTCCTCGGACCTTTATTTAATTCAAAATAGGTCCTTAGGGTATATTTTTAACCCCTAAACTTGTAAAATTCATAACTTTGCCATATGAACTCCAAATTAGGTGCTTCAAATTGCAAAATGTTCATAATATATATTATCTATCTGTTTATGCAATGTTTCCCTGCTGTTTCTATGTCCCAATTAATAGTTGATCATTAGGGTAAAATTAATGTTATGGGAAACCTATTTGAGATAAATAAAAGATAGTAGACTTTAATAAAAGTTGGAGCACTTAAGTTTATGGACTTAACTATGTAATGATTTAACCCCCACCACTGACTTAAACCTGATTAGTGGATAATGAATCACTTTGTATAGTCCTCTACCCCAGACCTAGGGAATACCAGAGTGCCTATCCCTTTTCTATTATGAACTTGTGACCTCTCTCTGCTGCATATGTTTGGTATATTGTTTTTGTTTGTTATTTCTCAAGTGCATAGTGTGAATGATTACTTTACGTAGACAAACGAGCAGTCTGTGTTTTCCGAGGAAGTTGCAGAGGAAGTTCCTGATCAGCAGTTTGGTGAAGGCAAGTGTCCTCTGACCCATTATGTCCTATTCATTTATAACTTACCACCCCGCATTACTTATTGAAACCTAAGGATTGACTAGCTTTATACTTTACCTTATCCTTGATGACCTTTTGGGTTATTATTATGGTTAGCATTTTGCTGTTGCCTTAACCTAATCAATGAACATGATGTGACTATTTATGATACGATACTGTTATCCTGATTATGTTGATGATCTTGTGATACTCTAGGGGGCTCAGGCTGTTTCCTGAGTACCTCTCCGTAAGGACCTGTTCGTTGAGAGACCACCCGAGATAACAGTGCAACCATGAGGGTGAAATGGGGCGCCCTTAGCTAATTAATTAGAGGAACTAGAGGTGTAGTTGCTTCGCCGTCGTGCCGTCAATGGGGTCCAGGCACAGTGCTTGCTCTGCCGAGGCTGAGTGCCGAGGTTCTTTCGTTTTGCTTTTTGTTAGTCACTCTCCTGCGGGGAGGGGTACTGTGTTTATCAAACTGGAGAAACCTAACGGGCAGCTATGATCTCTAGGGAATCTTTGTAAAAGCTACGTAGTGATACCCTGCCGGACCACCTAGGTAGTGGTCAATGGGGATTAGCTCTCCCCGGGCAGAAAGGGAATCACGGCTCATGGGTAAAGTGTGCGACCTCTGCAGAGGGTAGTGAAACTGATATATCAGCCGTGCTCACGGTTATGAGCGGCCTTGGGATCCTCTTTGATTAGAGATACAGATGGTTCGAGATACAAGGATTATGTTATGGTTTTGGTTCGAATATGATGATGCTGTTCCTCGATGAGGAAATGGTTCATGGGTTGGTTAATACTAAAATCTGGCTTCTACTAATGATAAATACCTGACCAACTAAAAGCAACTGCTTGAGCTTAACCCCACATAAAGCTAGTCCACCTCAGCCAAACGGGACATTTGCTGAGTACTTTGATGTGTACTCATCCTTGCTTTACCACCAAACATCAGGTTGTCCGCATTGTAATCACTGCTCAGGAGAAGGCGAAGCCGTGGAAGGAGACTTCCAGGAGTTCCAAGACTACGACGAATTCTAGGTGTGGGTTGGCGGCAACCCCCAGTCAGCTGCCTGTGAAGGCCTTATCTTTACTGCGTTTCGCTAGCACTTTGATTTAACTGTTAAGTTGATGACTATGTGGATGTCTATGACTCTGTGATGTAATAAGTTAATACTCTTTTATGTTATTATTCGAGCATTGTGCGACGATGTTCATTTATGTAATCGCTGTGTACGTGAGTTCTGATCCTGGCACGTACATAGTTCGCATTCGGTTTGCCTTCCAAAACCGGGTGTGACATAAGTGGTATCAAAGCCGTGCTGACTGTAGGACCGCTGACCTAGAGTAGCACTGGTCGTACTAAGGACTATTGACCTCCCCCCTCACCTTGACCTCTGATGTTACTTCAAAAGTCGGTCACCTCGACCAACCCTATGTTTACTACATATATATACTATATTATACCTTGTTAAAATTATATCTTATTCTGTCTATGGTTTATTCACTTGTCATATTAGTTCTGCTCTTACTCTTATGCTTACGGTGTCTTTTGTAGATGGCTCGTCTTAGACACACTGCACGTAAGTCGGTGATTCCTTTCCTGCCGTCTCAACTTGCGGAGCGTCCTCTGCACCGCACCGTGTCCGGTCAGTCGAGTCACCTGGAGAGACTGCAACACCGCCTGCGTGAGGAGCAGGAACGCCGGCGTCAGCACAGAGAGCAGCAGGGCTCTTCCTCCCCATCCCAGCAAGAGGTGGAGTCCGTGAGGCCCCGTTCCTCTGTTGCCCAGCTGGAGGCGCCCCCTGCACCACCGCGGGACGCCCCGGCTGTTGGAGGAGCTACTGGAGGAGACCCCGACGACGACGACTCAGACCACAGCACGGAGTCTTCTGAGCCGCAGGAGGCGGAAGGATGGGTCGCCGACCCATCACCCGTGACGCCGCTCGCGGTTGTCACTTCCACGACGCACTCGACACCTTGCTGCGCCAGGCTTTTGACGGCACACCTGGTCGATCGAGTATCGTTGTGTAGTCTACCAGCACAGTCGCGGGAGGTACCCGGACCGCTGGGAGGCTACCTGCCTAGTTCGCCGTCCGGAGGATGACCTCCGGGGTGCGGAGGCCGTTTCGGAGCACTATTCCATCTCCGAGAGGGACACTGCAGAGGCGGCTATGCAGGATGCAGCACGACGTGCACTCTCTCAGTACTGTTCTTTGTTCGGTGGCATGGCCGACGGTCTTAACCTTCGGTACTACCCCCGCCGCCCTACTGGCAGCACAGAGAGTGTGGTTGTCTCACCTGTTGGTGAGGCTAACCCTAGGTTGAGCAGCACAGTCAACCTAGTCGCAGTGCTTAACACTGAGCTGGATCACTCTCTAGACGAGCTGAGCAGGGCTCGAACGGAGATTGCGGAGTTGCGTGCTGAGCTGGCAAAGCGCCATCACCAGGAGGGTGGTTCTCCCGCTCCTGTTGGGACTCAGCACCCATACCGCTCGCCGCCACATGGTCACCACACTTATGGTTCCCCTGCCTGTAAGACCAGGATAGATCTGGATCCTTAGATCGTTAGCGTCGAAGTTTGTAATAATTCTTAAGTCAGATGTCTCAGTCTTAGATAGTTAGTTTAGTTTGCTTATCAGTTGCTTCCAATTAGCTTAGTTTGCTTATCAGTTGCTTGCATGCTTGTTATGATGAACTTGTGCTGGATTTGAATCTTTGTAATGACTGTAGCCAACATGCGGGTTTCCCCTGCAGTTTGGCCTAGTTATAATGTTAATAAAGTCAGTTATTTAGTTGGAAGCCATTTACTTCTACTTTCCTTCTTATCTGAGAAGCTGTGTTGAATCATAATGAGGATCAGTGAAGCTCTTGTTCACTCAGTGTCATGAAGAATTCTGTATTTCCTTTTCTTATGCTGGAGGGTTGAAAGATCAACGCTGATGTATGAATGTCTTCCACAGATGTCTGACAACAGGCGCCGATGCAACAGCGTGCTCAGCAAGAGCAGCATGACCAGCAGGAGGAACAACAGAGGCAGCCTCCCCCGCCACCCCCGATGTCAGTGGAGCAGATGTTCTTGATGCAGACTCAGGCAGTGCAGGCCATTGGGCAGACTCTGGCAGCCATGCAGCAGGCTCAACAGCAACCCCAACTCCAATTGCAAGTGCAGATGCCCCAGATGCCACGAGATAAGCGTGGTGAGTTCATGAGAGGGCACCCTCCTACCTTCGCCCATTCCGCCGATCCCATGGATGCAGAAGACTGGCTGCGCGCAGTGGAAACGGAACTGCGCACCGCTCAATGTAACGACAGGGAGAAGGTTCTGTATGGTCCCCGTCAGCTAAGGGGAGCAGCCCAGTCCTGGTGGGAGTCCTACCTCGCCACCATGCTGACCCCGAAGCCATCACCTGGGAAGAATTCAGCGAGAGTTTCCGCAGGTACCATGTGCCAGAGGGACTGATGATCGTGAAGAAGGAGGAGTTTCTGGCTCTGAAGCAGGGACCCCTGTCTGTTAGTGAATACAGAGACAAGTTTCTGCAGCTATCTCGGTATGCACCTGAGGATGTCAGCACTGATGCTAAAAGGCAATACAGGTTCATGAGGGGTTTAGTGGATCCCCTGCATTACCAGCTGATGAATCACACCTTCCCCACCTTCCAGCACCTGATCGATAGGGCAGTGATGACTGAGAAGAAGCGTAAGGATATGGAAGATCGGAAGCGCAAGATGAGTGGACCCCAGTCCGGAAGCATCAGCCGTCCGCGTTTCTCAGGCAGTTCATCTCAGCAAGGCAGGCCTGGTCACCCACAAGGATATCAGAATCAGAATCAGCGTCCGCATCAGCAGCAGTTTCAGAGGCAGTATTAACAGCAGCAGCAGTATTGTCAGCACA